>CP106728.1:50484781-52884781 GCA_025506655.1 Gossypium rotundifolium
AACATTTAATATGCAAAATAATGTGTACCCAACCTAGCCAACCATACGCCATTGCTACCCTGTTGTGGTACCAAACCACCGGTGGTGCCAAACCACTGGTGACATATAGTCACAATGTGTTACCAAAACACCGTGTCCGTAGACACAAATCGGGTGATGGGGCCAACCCATCGTGTGATACCAAATCACCGCGACGATCCCATATCTCAAGTGGGGCCAACCCACGGTGGTGTTAACCACAGGGACAAGTCGCTATTGAGGTACCAAACCTCTGGAGGTACCAAACCTCGGTGACATATAGTCACGGTGTGTTACCAAAACACTTGGTGCCCGTCGGCACAATATCACCGCCTCCACTCATCAATCCCACAATGATAAACATACATATGTTTCATGCCATCACATTCTTAAGTTTCATGTGTCAATACATCATGCTTACCAAAAGCATTAATAATAATAAATCACATTAACAGTACTTACGAATCACCACTTATACCGATTTGGTATTAATTCCAATGCTACATTAATAAAATGAGCATTCACAAAGTTAAGCATAGTTAATATATTATATAGTGTGTATGTACACACTGTTACCACGATAGTCTTAAATCTAGAAGATAATCAATCGGCCACACTCTAAGTCCTTGCCCCTATATTCGCCAACTATCAAGGTTAGTAATATGGCCATTCGCCAAACCAAATAATTTAAAGGGTCATATTTTGTACCAGATCCTTACCTAATCGCTGAATCCTAGCTTCGCACCGAATCGCAACTGGTTCATAAACTACAGCTTGGTCAATATTAGCAATCATGGCTTTCGCTTTTCTTAATCATTAGAGGAGTAATCTTTTATAAGTAAACACTTACCACCACCTACCCAAAACCGAATGTCGAGAATGCGGATCCGATCTCTCTGCTTTGAGATCCCGAAGTGCCTATCATTGATTTCAACATTGGTTAGAACTCTTGCTACTAGTTGTCAAACTTGACTTCCATTCAATCCCATAAGTCGACAAGAAAAAGAAAATACGAATGAGGTTTCGCCATCCCTTACCTTGATAATCGATTGAATTACAAAGAAGTCCCGAGTATCAATGCCACTGCACTATTCGGCCAAAGTGCAACCAAGGAGGAATGTGAGGTTTCGGCACTACAAGAGAGTATTAGATTCGGCTATTTGGAGGTAGGACAATAGGGGTTTTGATCTATGAAGAAAAGAAATAGATGGGCTATGGAGATGTGGAGGATTCGGCCAAGGTTTTGGAGAGGATGTAAAAGAAAGAAAAATATAAGATGAGAGGGTTTGGAGATTCTGCTAGCAAACTTGGAAAAAGAAAACAAGGTGATCACTTAGGTGCTTATATAAGCATTCTAAGCACTCCCCTAGTGTCCTTGCCGTCCACTTCTTCTAAAGAGTTCAAGATTCATCAATCTTCCTTGAATCACTCTAGACCACTTAATTTAAAACCATTCAAATAATTTAAATTTTCTAATAATAATCCAATGATAATTCTTTTAAATCTCCATGATCTACTTGATTATCCTTAAAATAATATGCTTATATTATCTATTAATAATAATTAAAGAGTTTAAAGGGAGAGAGGACTCTCCCTCAAGTGCCGTCCAATATATTGCCAAAAAGAGGGATTTCCGCGACTCGAACACAAGCTCTCCCTTGCTCCTTGGTGGCGTCACATGTAGCTCTTAAGTGGGCTTACTTTGCCACTTAGTCTAAGCTCATTTTATGTCCAAATTATCCCCATTTATTCTTATAACACCCTCTTGCTAAGGCTCCCTACCTTAAAAGTTAAAAACTAAAATTTCCTACCAAATCGAGCCAACACAAAGCCTTAAATTGATCATTATTATTCCATAAATAATGACACAAAGAGTCGTACATAAGAAAAATAATTAAATTCCAAATAACCCCATTTTTGGGATGTTACAGTTCTACCCCCCTTAAAATAAATTTCGTCCCGAAATTACATAACTAAAACAGATGAGGGTATTGCCGTCGTATCACATCCTCAGGTTCCCACGTAGCTTCTTCCACACCATGGTTCCGCCATAGCACTTTCACTAAGGGCACTGACTTCCTACGCAGAACCTTTATATCTTTATCCACGATCTGAACCGGTTCCTCCTCAAAAGATAAGTCCGCGTTAACCTCGATTTCTGTCACAGGCACCACATGTGATGGATCTGACCGGTACCGTCTTAACATTGATACGTGAAAGACGTCATGTATCTGACTTAACTCTGCCGGCAGTTCAAGCTGATAAGCTACCGGTCCTATCCGCTTCAATACTGTATATGGCCCGATGAACCTTGGGCTCAGCTTCCCCTTTCGTCCAAATCTTAACACCTTCTTCCAAGGCGACACCTTCAGGAAGACCTTATCTCCCACAGCATACTCCATTTCCTTGCGTTTAAGATCGGCATAAGACTTTTGCCTATCTGATGCTTCCTTGAGACGAGACCGAATCACTTTGACTTTGTCTTCAGTCTCTGCTACTAATTCTGGGCCCAACACTTGTCGTTCACTCAACTCCGTCCAACACGTCGGAGTTCGGCATTCCGTCCGTCTGGTAACCGTATGGTGCCATCTCAATACTCGCTTGGTAGCTATTGTTGTAGGCGAACTCGGCTAGAGGTAAGAATTCCTCCCAACTACCTCGAATTCCAAGACACAACCCTCAAAGATATCTTCTAAGATCTCAGATGACCCTTCGGATGCCGTCCGTCTCGAGGATGGAAAGTCAGGTTTGAAATCCAACCGCTGCACTCAACGCTTGATGTAACGCTTTCAAAACCTCGAAGTGAACCTTGGGTCCCTATCCGAGATAAGCGATCGGTACACCATGCAATCGACTATCTCGCCACATACAACTTTGCTAGCTTCGGGTGAGTAGTCCATTCTCACCGGTATGAAGTGAGTGATTTAGTCGACGGTCTCACGATTACCCAAATCGCATCTTTCTTCTTTGGGCGTAAGGGGTAGACCAGCGACGAAATCCATAGTGATCCTCTCCCATTTCCATTGAGGAATCTTTACCGGTTGAAGTAGTCCCGATGGTAATCGTGTTCACCTTAACTCGCGACACGCCAAACACTTCCCTACAATTTCGTTATCTCACGCTTCAACCCGCCACCGTAATCGCTTTAGTAGATCTCCATACATCTTGCTTCCTCCGGATGCATAGCGTATGGGTTGCTATGAGCATCCCGGAGAATTTTCGCCTCAACTCCATATCTTTTGGCATACAAGGCCGTCCACGAAAACATAGCACACCATCACCAATGACTATACCCTTCTAAACCACCATCCCGAACTTGCATTCTCTTCGCATTTAACCCTTCATCCACTAACTGCTTGTTCTTAACCTCCTCGATCCATGTTGGCTTAACTTGAAGCTCGCCAAAAGGCTTCCATCGTCAGATAGGCTCAATCGAGCAAACATTGCTCTTAAATCCGCCACGACCTTCCGGCAACGCGTCGACCACCACGTTAGCCTTACCCGGATGATATTCGATGGAACAACGATCGTAGTCCTTTAATGACTCAATCCATCGGTGACGCCTCGATTCAGATCCTTCGTGTCAAGATACCTCAAACTTTTGTGGTCCAGATAAATTACCGACTTCTCCCCATAAAGATAATGTCTCCATACTTTCGTAGGCGAAGACGATCATGCGGCTAACTCTGTGTCGTGAGTTGGATAGTTAACCTCATGCGGTCTCAAATTGCCGGACGATAGGCTACTACCTTCCCATCCTGCATCAACACACACCCCAAACCAAAGGTGAGATGCATCACAACAGATCGTGAATAATTTCCACTTACGGTTGTACTAAAACCGAGCTTCCGCGTAATCTTCCTCAGCCTATCAAAACTTTCTTGCTGCTTCTCCGACCATACAAATGGAACACCTTTCCTTAGCAACTTAGTCAACGGCGCTGCGATCAGAGAGAACCCTTCCACAAATCTCCGATAATACCCTGCTAATCCCAGAAAACTTCGTATCTCTGCCACCGACTTAGGCGGTTTCCACTCCAATACCGCTTCAATCTTGCGGGGATCCACTCTAATCCCTTCCGCTAACACTACGTGACCTAAGAAAGCCACCTCCCTCAGCCAGAATTCGCACTTACTGAATTTGGCATATAATTGTTTTTCCCTCAACACTTGTAGGACTATCCGTAAATGCTTGTCATGCTCTTCCTCCATCCTTGAGTAAACCAATATGTCGTCTATGAACACTACAACAAATTGGTCCAAGTACTGTTGAAAAACTCTGTTCATTAGATCCATGAACGCCGCGGTGCATTGGTCAACCCGAATGGCATCACTAGAAACTCGTAATGCCCATACCGAGTTCAAAACGCCGTCTTGTGAGCATCGTCCCCCTTCACCTTAAGTTGATGGTAACCCGACCTAAGGTCTATCTTGAAAACACCGACGCTTCTTCAATCGGTCAAACAAGTCATCGATCCTAGGCAATGGGTACTTGTTTTGATCGTTAACTTGTTTAATCGACGGTGTCGATGCACATTCGCATAGAACCGTCCTTCTTCTTGACAAACAACACAAAGCGCCCCACGGAGATATACTAGGTCGAATAAATCCCTTATCCAAGAGCTCCCGAATTTGAGCCTTCACTCCACCAATTCCTTTGGTGCCATTCTTGAAGGTGCTATAGACACAAAGTTGCTTCCGGTAGCAAGTCTATATCAATTCGACTTCCGATCCGGAGGCGGACCGGAAGTTCTTCCGGGAACACATCAAGAAATTCTCCAACCGTTCGGACCTTTCCAACTCATCGACTCCTTAGCTTCCAAAGCACAAATTCAACCAAATACGCCTTACAACCCTTCTTGACCATCTTTTCCGCCTTTAAGCAGACACCATATTGGATAGGTAATTCCTTCTATCACCTATCATAACCACTTCACCACCTTCACCGTCTTAAGAACCATGCGCTTAGTCAAGAATCCAAATTCGCTTTGATACTTAGCCACCAATCCATTCCAAGGATCAAATCGAACTCCCGAATGGTAGTTCCATCGATCGACCGAATCGACCCTTGGAGTTCTAGGGTACGCCTCTAAAAGTTTGTCTACCACTACTGAGTGACCTAAAGGACTCACTACGCTTATCTCCCTAGCAAAGAATCTCGAGTCTAGGTTCAAAGTCTCTACCACACTATCGCCACGCATTTAATGTGTAGACCCCACATCAATCAATGCATAATAAGGAGACCAAAAATCGAAACGCATCTGGGTTATGACATCCGGTGCGTCACCCTCCTCATGACGCCTTGCAGATAGACTAAGCCAGTCGCTTAGCCTCAGGTCTTTGCTGAACCTCTGCCCTGAGTTCCTCGACCTCGGTTAGGACCATTGCTTCCTCTGCCATTACCACGACCCCTCTGCGGTCCCACATTTCTGTCCTGGGTACGGTTCTGCCCCTCAGGCTGATTCCGAGCTCGCTTTCGGGGACAATCTCTGACCCGATGTTCTAAAGATCCACACTCAAAACATCCCCTATCGCCGGTCGAACAACCTCCCCAATGGGACTTCCCACAGCGATTGCACTGAGCCGGCCTCTGATTAGTAGCTACGGGCCTTGCTGCCTGATTTGGCCCATTCTGCCTAGCCTTCTTCTGATCATTACCACTGGATCCAGCTGACCCAAATCCTCTCTTCTGATTATTTCTACTATAATTCTGCCTCACAGCCTCCTTGATCCCCTCGGCTACCTTAGCCTTTTCCACAAGAGATGAAAACTCACGGACTTGTCATGCGCATGCAATCAAGAACCTCAAGTCATCTCGAGTCCGTCCTCAAAGCGGACACACGCTACGTGTTCAAGTGGCTACGATTCCTCCGCATACCTACTCGGCCTTAAAACTCCGCCTCATACTCGCCACGGACTTAGTTCCTTGTACTAGACCTTAAAAGCCTTCCTCTGCGCGTCAGTGTAGCTGGTGCCCACATACTTCTTCTGGAAAGCGGTTTTGAAGTAGTCCCACGTGAGATCATCAGCTGTGGCTCCATCCCGAACTGTCAGCCACCACTGGTACGCTTCATCCTTTAGAAGCAACACCGCCCCTTTCAGCTTTTCCTCCTCGGTCAGGTCACGATCATCCATTATCCTTTCCGTAGATTCCAGCCAATACTACTACTACTGGGTGCCACTCGACACACCGGAACACCTCGGCTCAGTTGGACCGAATCGCTCGGGAACAGATTTCGAGCTCCTAAATTTCCACCACCCGACCACCAATTCGAGGACTCGCAATACCGCCACGATCGCCTCCTCCTCGTCGATCCTGCTCCTCTGCTCTAAAAGTTGGAGGTGGTGGTGGCGGTGGTACATCGTTTTAACCTTGTCCCGACTGACGGGTTCGATACACGTCATCCTACCCCTACCGCGTCCACGGCCCACGTCCTCTAGAACTCATCCTATCTCTGCGCTTTTAATCGATTAAGAGAAATTTTATGCATTAGCGTTTGTTCCACTTCATTACTCGCAAGAAATTTTATGAAGAAATTTTAATTAGAGATTCTTTCGTGCAAACAAGGTTTCATCTTCATCCTAGTTCACACAAAGAAGTTCTTGCATCCATTCCTTAATACTTCCCATACCTATTCGCTCTTCTGACATTTACGCCCATTTCTAACCTGGGTATTTTCGCCATTTTCCTCTGTGGGTGTTTTCGTAATAAAAGAAATTTTAAAACTTTAGTAAAGTAGGTTGTTTGAAATTCCCAAAAGCTGAGGGTTTTTCCAAAAAGTTGTAAAATTTTAAAGATACGTCATCACTTTGAAACCAGGGGTAATTTTGTCAATCAGGGGTAATTTTGTAATTTTTGTAAATCAAGGTTGTTTTAACCATTGTAAAACTCTGAGGGTCCCTTTTGAGAATTTTTCTTTCTTAAAACGGTGATGTTGCAAAAATTTTGTACTCAGGGGCATTTTAGTAATTTTCGTAAAAATTTTTTTTTCAAAACCAAAGTGTTTCATTGAGGGTTTCCAAAGCTGAGTTGAATATTCGAGAAATAGTTGGAATTTTGGACAAAATCATTGAGTTGATGTTTTATGGACCAAGGGTATTTTAGTAATTTTACCCCTAAGGGCATTTTCGTAATTTTCCACAAATCAAACTTTTCGGGGGAAATGTTGTAAAAAGAGTTGTTCTTACTTTGAAGGAGTGATTTGAAAAGTTTTAAAGCCAAGTCTTGTTGTTTCTTTTTTTTCGAAAATCAAGGCTAATTCCCTTTCGGGTTTTAGTCATTATGTTTAGCCTATGACCGAGCCTTCTTGGTCGAGTGAACCCAAGCTACGCACTGTGCGGGTTTCGTGTGGAGAGGAGGTGAGTCACACGGATTGCTTAAATACCAAGCTCCCAATCGAACCTTTCTAGACATGCGCATGAGGTTACCACACCATCGAGCCCTCCGAGTTAGGGTGAACCCAAGCTACGCACTGGGTAGGATACTGCGAAGAGGTGGTGAGTCACTTGGGCTGCTTAAATACCAGTGCTCTTGGGTTCCAATCCTAGACATGCGTACAGGGGTTACCACACCCTAGCTCAGTGACTAAGTCATAGATTGGTTTAGTTCTTTAAGTCTTATGTTTAGCTTGTGTGTTTGAGTAATCTAATCCTAGGGTTCAAATTCCTATAAGTCTATCTACGTTCCAAGCTTCCTACCCTTCTACAGAATATAATTCACAAAGAAGTTTAGAGGTACTTACCTGGGCGGATCGGTGCCGGAGACTCGGGCCATGCTGCTTAAAAAACCCAAAAACAATTAATAAGGCCTACTAAAACATTTTTGGGCCTTGGGCCCCCACAGCCGAGTTTTGAACTGGGCTCTGATACCAATTTGTAACAGCCCAAACCCGGCCCAATCGTTAGGACCGAATATGGGTCGTTACTAAGAAGAACTTTTTGAAACCCATTTTCTAAATCCACTTAAGTTTTGTTGAAAACTTCTCATTTTAAGTTATCTTGCTGAAATTATACTTAGTCCACTTTGAAAATTTAATTAAGTCAAGTTATTACACAAATTTTCGAGATGTGCTGATGGCACGATAAAACATTTTCGTGTTACTTTAGAAAACGTAATTCAAATTTTAATTAAAATAAATTAACCAACATACGGAAAATAACTAAAGTAAAGTATGATGAGGCCTTATTACATCCAAAAATAAAACAACCCAAAGAACCAAATTTAAAATAACAAAAAAAATCAAAGTCTATTTAAATTTAAATCCACCGCATGGCCTCCTCAAGTCCCTCCTACCCATGTCCGCGATCTAAGCATCACCGAAAAATTAATGGAGAAGGTGAGTCACCAAGACTCAAGATGTAACCCTTCCCGCTTTAAAAAATATTTTCATACACAACATATAACATTTAATATGCAAAATAATGTGTACCCAACCTAGCCAACCATACGCCACTTATCTCACCCCTGTTGTGGTACCAAACCACTGGTGGTGCCAAACCATTGGTGACATATAGTCACAATGTGTTACCAAAACACCGTGTCCGTGAGACACAAATCGGGTGATGGGGCCAACCCATCGTGTGATACCAAATCACCGGCGACGATCCCATATCTCAAGTGGGGCCAACCCACTGTGGTGTTAACCACAGGGACAAGTCGCTATTGAGGTACCAAACCTCCGGAGGTACCAAACCTCCGTGACATATAGTCACGGTGTGTTACCAAAACAATGGTGCCCGTCGGCACAATATCACTGCCCCCTCCACTCATCAATCCCACAACAGATAAACATACATATGTTTCATGCCATCACATTCTTAAGTTTCATGTGTCAATACATCATGCTTACCAAAAGTATTAATAATAATAAATCACATTAATGTGTACTTACCGAATCACCACTTATACCGATTTGGTATTAATTCCAATGCTACATTAATAAAATGAGCATTCACAAAGTTAAGCATAGTTAATATATTATATAGTGTGTATGTACACACCGTTACTACGATAGTCTTAAATCTCAAGATAATCAATCGGCCACACTCTAAGTCCTTGCCCCTATATTCGCCAACTATCAAGGTTAGTAATATGGCCATTCGGCCAAACCAAATAATTTAAAGGGTCATATTTTGTACCCGCATCCTTACCTAATCGCTTGAATCCTAGCTTCGACCGAATCGCAAATCTGGTTCATAAACTACAGCTTGGTCAATATTAGCAATCATGGCTTTGCTTTTCTTAATCATTAGAGGAGTAATCTTTTATAAGTAAACACTTACCACCACCTACCCAAAACCGAATGTCGAGAATGCCGATCCGATCTCTCTGCTTTTGAGATCCCAAGTGCCTATCATTGATTTCAACACCGGTTAGAACTCTTGCTACTAGTTGTCAAACTTGACTTCCATTCAATCCCATAAGTCGACAAGAAAAAGAAAATACAGAAGGAGGGTTTGGCCATCCCTTACCTTGATAATCGATTGAATTACAAAGAAGTCCCGGAGTATCAATGCCACTGCACTATTCGGCCAAAGTGCAACCAAGGAGGAATGTGAGGTTTCGCACTACAAGAGAGTATTAGATTCGCTATTTGGAGGTAGGACAATAGGGTTTTGATCTATGAAGAAAAGAAATAGATGGGCTATGGAGATGTGGAGGATTCGGCCAAGGTTTTGGAGAGGATGTAAAAGAAAGAAAAATATAAGATGAGAGGGTTTGGAGATTCGGCTAGCAAACTTGGAAAAAAGAAAACAAGGTGATCACTTAGGTGCTTATATAAGCATTCGGCACTCCCCCCCTAGTGTCCTTGCCGTCCACTTCTTCTAAAGAGTTCAAGATTCATCAATCTTCCTTGAATCACTCTAGACCACTTAATTTAAAACCATTCAAATAATTTAAATTTTCTAATAATAATCCAATGATAATTCTTTTAAATCTCCATGATCTACTTGATTATCCTTAAAATAATATGCTTATATTATCTATTAATAATAATTAAAGAGTTTAAAGGAGAGAGGACTCTCCTCAAGTGCCATCAATATATTGCCAAAAGAGGGATTTCATGACTCGAACACAAGCTCTCCTTGCTCCTTGGTGGCGTCACATGTAGCTCTTAAGTGGGCTTACTTTGCCACTTAGTCTAAGCTCATTTTATGTCCAAATTATCCCCATTTATTCTTATAACACCCTCTTGCTAAGGCTCCCTACCTTAAAAGTTAAAACTAAAATTTCCTACCAAATCGAGCCAACACAAAGCCTTAAATTGATCATTATTATTCCATAAATAATGACACAAGATTCAGACATAAGAAAAATAATTAAATTCCAAATAACCCCATTTTTGGGATGTTACAAAACCCTAAACCTTAAACTTTAAACCCTAAACCCTAACCCCTAACCCTTAACCCCTAACTTATAACCCTTAACCCTTAATTTTAAGTTAATATCAAACTCAATAACTTACATAATACTTGTATAATTTTAAGAAAAAGATTCAAAGTATATAGGCTGGAAACTTGACGGGTTGCCTTATATCTCACTGTTAGATATAAAGGATCCTCCATAGGTGTAATAATGTCACGTATGATGGATCTAAACGAAATACCAAATTCCATATCGAAATAATATAACATGTATTAAACCCTCAAACCCTAAACCTTAAACCTTAAACTTTAAACCCTAAACCCTAACCCCTAACCCTTAACCCCTAACCTATAACCCTTAACCCTTAATTTTAAGTTAATTTTAAGTTAATATCAAAATCAATAACTTACATAATACTTGTATAATTTTAAGAAAAAGATTCAAAGTATATAGGTTTGAAAACGACGGGTTGCCTTATATCTCATCATTAGATATAAAGGATCCTCCTAGGTGTAACAATGCCACGTATGATGGATCTAAACGAAATACCAAATTCCATATCGAAATAATATAACATGTATTAAACCTCAAACCCTAAACCCTAAACTTTAAACTTTAAACCCTAAACCCTAACCCCAACCCTTAACCCCAACCTATAACCCTTAACCCTTAATTTTAAGTTAATATCAAACTCAATAACTTACATAATACTTGTATAATTTTAAGAAAAGATTCAAAGTATATAGGTTTGAAACTGACGGGTTGCCTTATATCTCATTGTTAGATATAACGGATCCTCCCGTGTGTAACAATGCCACGTATGATGGATCTTAAAGAATACATAAATTACCTAATTTTAAGATCAAATTCCATAGCATTATTTACATAAATTATTAATTAACAATTTAGCCAGTATAATTTATTGTCAACTTTAGACTTCAACAACTACGAAATGGATAGGAGTTGGATGAAATTGTCAAGGTAAGCAACGGCTATTGAAATGGAGTAGAAACTTTTCTCGAATTTCGCATTTCAAAATGCAAGCCAAGAGAATATGATTCTTTGCCCGTGTAAGAAGTGTTGCAATATTAATCGGCATTGTCGTGAAGTAGTCTCTGAACATCTAGTTATTGATGGCTTTGTCCGGGGTACAAAATATGGTTTTTCCATGGAGAGTGTACACCTAGTGTAGCATCTTCATCGATGAATCTGGGTATCATCATCCGCTTTCAATCGTAATGTTAGAGACGATAACATGGAAAACATGTTGCGGGATGCTTTTAATATGCGTAGTGATGGTTTCGGGTCGTTTCCACCTGACTTGGGTGCAACCGATGATCATAATTTTGTTGGAAATACTTTCACCGAAGGGGGAAGAAGTGTACCAGATGAACAGCCAAATGAAGAAGCGACAAGATTCTACACGTTACTTGGTGAAAAGAATGAAGAACTGTATGAGGGATCAAAATTTTCGAACCTGTCATTACAGATTCGTCTTTTTCACTTGAAATGTTTAGGGGGGTGGACCAGAAACTCGTTGACAATCTTGTTAGAGTTTCGCAAGAAATGTTCCGCTTGCAAAAATCCTCAATCTTCCAAAGATATGAAGAAATTGATAAAGGATTTGGGCCTTGGCTACAACAAAATTCACAGCTGCCTAAATGATCGCATGTTGTATTGGGGCGACGGATAAACCAACAAAGGTGTCATGTATGTGGCCAATCCCATTGGATTAATAGAAATACAGAGGACGGTAACGAGGCTAAACACGATACACAGTCAAAGAAGTAGCCAGTTAAGATTTTGCGGTATTTTCCGTTAATACCAAGGCTTCAACGGCTTTTCATGTCGTCAAGACAAATGAATCAATGACGTGGCACCGGATGGACGAGCGGATGATGGGTTGCTAAGGCATCCATGATTCTTTAGCTTGGAAATCTTTTGACTCAAAATTTCCAAGCTTTGCAAGCGATCCTCGAGTGTGAGGCTTGGGCTAGCATCCGATGGATTTAACCTTACAAACTCATGAGCACAACGTCGATGATTGGCTGTGGTGCTTGTTCCTACAATTTGCCTCTATGGGCTTACATGAAACAATCTTCTTTTATCTTGTCTATGATTATACCTGGAGAGAAAGGGCCGGGAAATGATATTGACGTCTATTTGCAGCCACTTGTTGAGGAGTTAAAACAACTATGGGCTAGTGTTCAGACATACGATGCAATGAGAAAAGAGAACTTTAATTTACGTGTGGCTTTAATGTGGACTATTAACGACTTCCCAGCTTATGCTAATTTATCTGGTTGGAGTACCAGGAGACGTTATGCTTGTTCGTGTTGTGCTGCGCAAACATGCTCGCAATGGTTATATAATGGGAAGAAGTTCTCGTACATGGGGCATCGCTTGTGGTTACCTAAAATCATACATTTAGATTTCAGAGTGCTTAGTTTGATGGTACTCAAGAGTTCGCACCACTCCTCCGCAGAATCGATGGATCCAAATATTCTTAATGTTAAAAGATATGAATTTCATTTATGGAAGGTGAATCAACCGCTAACCCGCAAAGAAATAGAAGATGTACGGATGAATCTGATGATGAATCTGATGAAGAGGATAATCCTCATGAGGCGGACTTGTGGAAAAAAAGAAGTATTTTTTTTGAGTTGCCTTATTGGAAGCATCAGATTTTACGCCATAATCTTGATGTCATGCACATAGAGAAAAATGTCTGCGAGAACATCATTGGGACTATTTTGAATGTCGATGGAAAATCGAAAGATAATCTTCAGAGTCGACTTGATTTAGTCCACATGGGAATTCGGCGTGAGCTTCATCCCCGAGAACTTCTGAATATGAAATATCGGTTGTCGCCTGCTATTTTTTCAATGTCAAAGACGGAGAAAGCAGTGTTATGTACGGTGTTGAAGGATATAAAGGTCCCGGATGCGTATGCATCAAATATATCGCGATGTGTGAGTCTTAAGGATCGAAGACTATATGGCTTAAAATCGCATGACTATCACATCTTGATGCAAGACTTACTGCCAGTTGCTATGCCCAGTTGTCTTAGATCTTTTTAATCGACTTGACAAACAAGTCACACATGTTCCTGCGATCTTGGAGGAAAAATTTCAATCATTAAGTGCATATAGGAGAGCTAGGGAATGCAGATTTATAGGGTGTGCACAATTTTTGTTGGCTTAGTTCCATTGTCACTTTTAGAGGGTGGACAAGGTTTCTTATCAGGTCTTCTCAGAAAATTACTCTCCATTAAAAGAGATAGTGGCTACCCCAAGGAGAGATGACATATCCGAGGAAAATTGGATAGCGCTTCTACGAAATCTCTGAGAAGAAGATGTTGAGTGGATAGCTCCTTGGATGGTTCCTAATGAAGTTTTGTATCGGTGTAGGAGTTTTGATTGGGTTCCTCTACTTGGAATTTGGGGATCCATTGGATATGCGCCTCTGCTCGTATTAAGGCAATTTAGATCGAGACAGTTTGTACTGGCTACATACGAATTAGCTCAAAGTGAGTTTTCGCATAAAAGGTATAGCTACAAGAATAGGGTTAAAGAGATCTCTAGTGCTTGGAATCAGACCCATGGCATGAAGAGAGTGGATGTAAGCCCAATGACGACCCCAGAATATAGTGGATGGTGGAGTAGGAGAGTCAATGACAATATCACTGTGCCAAGTTTAGAAGACACTCAATCGATCGAAAATTTTTTCCAAGTGGTCCCATCGGAATTGGAGATGATAAAATAGGGTTTCGAAAGAAGGAATTTAGAGCTCGAAAAGAGGATAGAGAAGTTGGAAAAAGAAAATATGTACTTGAGGCTAGATGTGGATGTTTAAAAATTAGAAGCTAAGAAAGTAAGAAAGGAAAAGAGGAAGATTGAGGAAGATCGATATAGCTTGAAGTCTGAATATAAGAAGTTGCATTTGTCGACAAAAAATGCTGGATTGGGGAGAACTTTAGAACTGTAACACCCCAAACCCAGTCAAAACACTACAATCGAATCTGGCATGCCACGGGAAAGAAAACGTTTTGAAAATCGATTTGTCGACTTGTTTAAAGAGAATTCTATTGTAACATTTTAACGAATACGTCGTTGGATCTTGTGATGTTTAAAACATGTTAGAACTTGTTTTAGAAAAACTTAGTTGCCTTATAGTTACTCCGTACTTATTACTTAATCATTGTATATTTCAGAAAATGAGTATTTGTTTAAAGTTTTGAAAACATCCAATTCATAGTTTAACCAGCATGCTTAATAGAACCTTTAAGAAACAACTAAATAAAATGTCCCAAAATAACACTTAAGCGGCCTTATTACAGAACTGAAAACCCAAATTAAAGAAAATAACTAAGTCCATATGGAAAACATTGAAATAAAACGAATGCTGAGCATGGCCACCTCGAGTCCACTCCGGCTCCATATCCACGATCAAAGGTTTATCTGCAAAATATAAAGGAAGGGGTGAGTCACCTAGACTCAGTGTGTAAATCCCCATCCTAAAAGAAGTTATGCTCTTACACAAGTTCATATAAAAATATGCATGCCATGCATCCCATCAACCTAGATATCCATACATGTCTCCCAAATCTACCTCTTGTGGTACCAAATCACTGGTGGTACCAAACCACTGGTAACCGAAGTTATAGAAATAAACATATGTGGTACCAAACCACTGGTGGTCCCAAACCACTGAGACATAGTCACAATATTACAATATGTGGGGCCAACCCACTGTGTGGTACCTAACCACTGGTGACAGTCTGATAGATCATACTTCCCCCTCCACTCATCACCCATATCACATGTTCGTGCTCACAATACAAGTATGATCATGCTTTAACATGTAAATTATTGTATAAAGAATGGCATGCACTTATAGATCACATTATAATTAACGCTAGCAACCATAACAACTTACCTGATATCCTCGTGTTTACCCACAAGGGTAACTTAGTAATCACTACCGTCACTTTGGCTTTTATCATCACATAACATTTAACATATTAAGTAAAGAAAGTGTGTAAGAGTTACACACCTGGTTCTCATACTAACGCTCTCACTGCTTTTACGCTATTATCACACGAGACTACCACTATTGGCCTACGATCTTTTTCTGACATCGACCCACACCCCGATGGCCAGTCTCGCACTCCTGATACTGATCGCTTCTTATATTTAAGCGTTGGGTTTACAGATCCAACCCCTCTTACTGCTTGACTATTATTTGAGTCCATAATAATCCCTTGGTCACAAAACCAATTAAACGATGAGATCTATTAGGTAATCATAATTCTTACAATGAAACCCTTACCTAGTTATCGAATCCCAAAAGTCTTTAAGAAAGTGTCTCCACCCTACCTACATTTGGCCACCACCAAAGTATCAAACCAAACCGATAATCACAACCCATCTAGTACCTTATGGCATTCGGCCAAAGACAAAGGAACAAGAAAGTGGCCATTTAGCCGAACCTACACCACCTACCTTCAGTTTCCTTCACAAATCAGCACAAGAGATTATAGGGAGGAGAAATCGGCTTCTAAGAATGGAGAGTGAACATCAGCGAGATATTAGAGAAGTGATTCAGTTTAAGATCTAAAAATAATATTGAAGAAAAATAACAAATAACTTACCAAACTAGGGAGGACTATTCAACTATGGTGCACCTCCGGGAAAAACCAAACTTGAAGATTCGGCTATGGGAGATAGGAATATGAGCAAGAAAAATTTGGCTTTTAGAAAGATTTTGAAGAGGAGAAGAAAACTAGGGAGTTTCGATTTTGATAAAAAGCAGCGGCACCCAAAAGAGAAAAGAATTTCGGCTTTTTCAGAGAATATGTGAGAAAGAAAGAACAAAAAATTAAAGAAAAGATAATCACTTGCTACTAATTTTGGTAGCACACATACACTCTCAGAGTTGGAGTTCCGGCCAACTCTTTCTTCTCTTGATAGCTTTTATCCACCCTTATCAGCGTCATCTTTATCTTTCCCTTAGATGAGACCTCCCTAAAACCAACTCTTCCCTTCCTTATTATTAGCTTTTTATTAACAAAAATAAAAGAATTTAAACTCCCAAATTATAGCACATGTGCCGTCCCTTCTCCTTCCCCCTTGGAGTACCAAATCTTGCCCCAAAACACTTGGGCCCAAATGGCAACTCTTGGCCCAACTCCCTCCTTAGTGCCGCCACCTACATGCCCCTTACAGCATCACTAAATTTTTTGCCACAAGCCCAACTTGCTATTAAACATCGATACCTCGCTTAAATTATGTCATATAGCTCTTTATTAGAAAAATTAACCCAGGTTTAAGCCCAAACTTGAACCCAATACATACTTCCAAAGCTCTAGCTAACACTGACACTCAAAGTGCATAGACCCATCTAATCAGGATGTTACAGTTCTACCCCCTTAAAATAAATTTCGACCTTAAAATTTACCTGGTTAGAAGAGTTGAGGGTATTGCTGCCGCATGACGTCCTTCGGCTCCCATGTCGCTTCCTCTGATCCATGGTTCTGCCATAATACCTTTACCAAAGGGACTGATTTCCTACGCAAAACTTTCACATCCCGATCTAGGATCTGCACTAGTTTATCCTCAAAAGATAAGTCTGGGCTCACTTCAATTTCCTCTATCGGTACAACATGAGCGGATCTGAGCGATAGCGTCTAAGCATGGAAACGTGAAACACATTATGGATTTGACTCAACTCTGTTGGCAACTCGAGCTGGTAAGCTACTGGTCCCACTCGCTTCAATATCCGATAAGGCCTAATAAATCCAGGGCTCAGCTTGCCTTTTCGCCCAAATCTCAACACTTTCTTCCACGGCGACACTTTCAAGAAAACCTCGTCACCAACTACAAACTCAATATCCTTTCGTTTAATATCGGCATAAGACTTTTGCCTATCCGAAGCTTCCTTCAGACGAGCTCTAATCACCTTCACCTTATCTTCTGTTTCAGTAACCAACTCCAGACCCAACAACTGCCGCTCCCCCAACTCCGTCCAACATGTAGGGGTACGACACTTCCATTCATATAATGCTTCGTATAGTGCCATTTGAATACTTGCCTGATAACTATTGTTGTACGCGAATTCAGTGAACGGTAAAAATTTTTCCCAACTACCTTTGAAATCCAAAATACAACCCCTTAACATGTCTTCCAAAACTTGAATCACCCTTTCCAATAATCCATCCGACTGGGGATGGAACGCCGTACTGAAATCCAACCTTGTACCCAATGCCTGGTGCAAAGCCTTTCAGAACCTTGACGTAAATTTAGGGTCTCTGTCCGAAATAATCGACATTGGCACCCCATGCAACCTCACAACCTCCGCTACATATAGTCTCGCTAACTTCTGAAGAGGATAATCCACACGTACAGGTATGAAATGAGTAGACTTTGCCAGACGGTCCACAATTACCCAAACTGAATCCTTTTTAGTGGGTGTGAGGGGTAGCCCACTAACAAAATCCATCGTGATCCTTTCCCACTTCCACTGTGGAATCTTTATCGGTTGCAACAAAATTGACGATAACTGATGTTCAGACTTGACTTGCTGACATGTCAGACACTTACCCACAAATTCAGCTACCTCACGCTTTAGGCCCGGCCACCAAAATCGTTCCTACAAATCTCGGTCATCTTACTACCTCCCGGATACATAGCATATGGACTACTATGTGCCTCCCGAAGACTTTTCTATCTTAACTCCTCGTCTTTAGGCATACACACTTTTCCCTAAAAACACAACACTCCATCGCTGCTCAAGCTATACCCCTCCAATCCACCATTCTGCACTTGCAAACATCATGCGCTCAAAACTTCATCCACCAACTATTTCTCCTTAACCTGTTCTACCCACGTTGGCTTCACTTATAATTCGCTAACAGACTTCCATCATCATACAGACTAAGGTGGGCAAACATTGTAACACCCCAAACCCGGTCTATGCATCAAGACGAGATTTGGTTTGTCACACAGATCAAACATTCTTTATTTCTATCTAATGAATTATGTGAAACGGCATTTCAAAACCCTTTTAAAATAAAAAAATAGAGTTTAATAAAAATCGAGAGAATAATTTAAGTTCGATGAATTTGAGAAACATTAGTTGAAAAATCTTATCATTTGACATTTAATTAACAAAACCTTAAAGTAATTTTATAAGAGTTCAAAGGGTCTGAAAATAAGAATAGTTAAAGAAGCTCGTATGTTGAAAACCCAAAGTATTTTAAGAAAACATTATAGGATAAACATAAGCCCATATTAATAGTCCAAAACATAATTTAAATTCATCCACACATTAAATCCATAAAACATTAATAGAGGCCTTATTACATCAAACCCAAAATAGTAAATTATAAAAAAAATCTTTATTAAAAGTTCAAAGTTTAATTAACCCATATTTGCAGTATGGCCTCCACGAAGTCATCCTCGGCCCAAGTCCACGTCAATTTCCATTACCTGAGATGAAAAATTTGAGGAGTGAGTTACTCGAACTCAAGTATAACTTACTTACTCTATCCATCGGGCCGATCATCAAGTCATAAATATTGGGCTTGAGCCTATAAATGATTTAGCAATAAAATAAGGAGATACATGCAAAATGAAATTTCCCACCCAAACCTAATTTCCATCCGCTACACACCACCAAGATACCAACCATTACACCTGTGGGATCAAGTCAACCCACCCCGCCAACACATCAATCGTGAGGCATTTAGCCATTTTATATTTGTGGCGAGCCACGAACTAGATTGTGACAAAGTCACCAACTAGAGGCATTGAGCCATTAAAATATTTGTGGCGAGCCACCTAACTAGAGGCAATCACCATTTAAAATATTTGTGGCAGAGCCACCCGAACTAGATTTTGGCAACGGGCCTTTCTTCTCTTCATCATTTATCCCAACCCATGCAACATGTATGCATAATAGTCTATATACATATGAAAATTTGCAAAAATTCCCAATTTACATGTGATTAAAAATTTTAGGTTTTTATTAAGGCCCATAATACAAAATATCATTTAGCCCATTTAAAAATCTTGCAACTTTGGCCCATTTAACGATCTAGCAGGGATTTTAGCCCATTTAACAATCTAGCAGGGATTTCGGCCCATTTAACGATCTAGTAGGGATTTTGGCCCATTTAACGATCTAGTAGGAATTTCGGCCCATTTAATGATCTAGCAGGGATTTCAGCCTATTTAACGATCTAGAAGGAATTTCGGCCCATTTAACGATCTAGCAGGAATTTTGGCCCATTTTACTATCTAGCATACTTTTTGGCCCATTTTACACATGAGACATAAAATTTACATTTTACCAATTAACTCATCGAGGGCATTTTCGTAATTTTCACTATTTTAACCATTTTCATATAATTTCACCAAAAATACCAATTATTTCGTAATGTACCGATTTTTTCGTTTTTACGATTTTGCTCAATACTATGGTATGACATCTAACCCGAGATAAGTGTGAAGTTACACACCTTGATATCGTGAGTACTAAACCTTCCCGCCGTCAACACCTAAACGTAATACCTAACCATTAGAACACTTTCATTTATTAAAATATAATATTGGTAAACGATCTAAATCTTTACCCTTTTGATTTTGAACCACTTCTATTTTTGGTTTCTCCTCGATTGTTGATTCGCTGTTCGATGAGAATCCACGAACGCATAAAGGCTCGTGAGTACGAATAACCTCGAACAATTGATTCTCCTCGGTTGAAGGTCCGCAACCCGTTGGAAAATCCAGATTCCCAAAATAGCCCTTCGCTTATAATTAGGGGATTAACGAAACCGCCTCTTTTCAAGACTATGGACGCCCTTTTCGCCTCTATCTTGAATGTCTCTAAAGACATAAGATCATTAGTCCGACTATAAATATCGAAATATGGCTAACGATTTGTAAGATTTGAGATTTGGCTTACCACGATTATCTTCGTTCCTCGAGAAATGATTGAGCGATTATGTCCCTAAAACGAAATCGATTAATAACTAACTATAGTAATATAATGAATAAGAATCCTTAAAAGAAAATCTCCTTACCTTGATTCTTGAAATCGATTCCAAAGTTCCAAAAATACTCAAGATCACCTTGAGTTTCTACCCTCCAAAATCTCACTAATGTCCACGATTGGAAAGATAATTGAGTAAGAAGAATTCGTTATGATTAAAGGAAATCGGTTGTGATCAAAGAAAATGGAAGAAATTTTGGCACAAGAATAAGTTAACATTCTACCATGGATGAAAGAATTGGAGAAAATTTTAATGAAGAAGAAAATGAAGAATAGGAAATAGAAGTAATATAATTCGGTTTCAAGAGAGAAAGAGGGAAAGAAAAGAGAAGAAAAGGGTACTTAGTTTAGAAGAAAATGCATTCAGCATAGGAGAAGAAAATGAGAAAATGAAAAGAAGAAAGATACTTGTTTGCCTTAGTACTTTCGGTCACAATGAGAAGGAAAGATTTGGGAGAGAAAAATTTCAAAACCAAAATGGTCACAATAGAATGGCTCAAAAAAAAGAATTGTTTACCCGAGTATGTTGGCAATATTTCGGCTAGAGAGAATATGGGTGAAGGGAAAAGATGTTTTTGCTAAGAAATGACCAAATGAAAGTGTTCTCCTAACATCCAAGCTTACCATCCCCTCAACCAAAACCGGCCATCCACCTAGCCTCAATGCTGTCCAAATACAATGGTCAAAAGGCAATTAGGAAGTTTCCAAAACATCTTCCTACACTTAAGCCTTTTTCCCCTCCTTTTTCCTTAAGTTGAAGAAACATAATCCCCCAATTCAAGCCCATATCTTTAGCTTTCCAAAACCTTAATCTTCTTACCAAAATAAAAACAATCCAACTCATCCTAACCTTATCTCCTTGCTGACACATGCATTGTAACACCCCAAACCCGGTCTATGCATTGAGACTAGATTTGGTTTGTTACATGAATCGAGCTATTTTAAAATCTTCAGTAAGTTGAAAACTACAATATTATTTATAGGATTTAATAAAATTAGAAGAGTATTTTAATTTGATAAATATTAGAAAACATTAGTTGAAAAACATTATTAACATTGTATTATCAAAAACCCTTAGGTAATTTATTTAAGAGTTAACAATAATAAAATATTTATAAAAGAATTTCATATACTTGAAAAACCCAAATTTATTTTAATAAAACATCATATAATCATAGCCCATATTTAAAAGTCCAAAGTATAGTTTAAAACCAAACACACATAAAATCCATAAATTATTTATAGAGGCCCTTATTACAATAACCCAAAATAGTAAAAATACTTATTAAAAAGTTCGAGTTTAATAAACCCATGTTTTGCAAGATGGCCTCCACGAAGTCATCCTCGCCCAAGTCCACGCCAATTTCCATTACCCGAGATGGAAAAATTAAAGGGGTGAGTTACTTAGAACTCAAAGTATAACTCACTTACTTGTCCACCGGGTCGATTTTCAAATTATGGATTTGGGCCTTGAGCCCATAAGCAACAAGTAATAATATAATGAATAATATAATTAATAGCATGCATGTGAAAATGAATTTTTTCCTCCCAAACCTAATTCCATCTGCTACACACCCCGCACCAACCATCACACCTGTGGGATCAAGTCAACCCACCCCGCCATCACACCAATCATAGGCATTAAGCCAATTATATTTTGTGGCATAGCCATCGAACTAGATTGTGACAAAGTCACCGAACTAGAGGCATTGAGCCAATTATTATTTTGTGGCAGAGCCACCAAACTAGAGGCAAATAGCCATTTATAACTTTTGTGGCAGAGCCACCGAACTAGAGGCAAATAGCCATTTATAACTTTTGTGGCAGAGCCACCGAACTAGATTTTGGCAACAGGCCTTCTTCTCTTCATCATTTCCCAACCCATGCAATATGTATGCAATAGTAAACTATGGTCATACAAAATTTTATTAAAAGGCCCATTTATCAATTTGATAGAGTTTACGGCCCATTTATCGATCTAGCAGAGATTTCGGCCCGATTTTCAACTTAACAGAGTTTTTGGCCCAATTATCGATCTAGCAGAAATTTCGGCCCAATTTACAACCAAACAGAGATTTCGGCCCGATTATCAACTTAACAGAGTTTTCGGCCCAATTATCGATCTAGCATATTTTACGGCCCATTTTCACGAAACATACAATTTACATAATATCAAGTAATTTCTCGAGGGTATTTTTGTAATTTTCACGATTTTAGTCGTTTTTACGTATTTTCATCAAAATATCAGTTGTTACATTTTATACCGATCTAGTCGTTTTTACGATTTTCTCTTCCATACCAAAATTGACATCCAACCCGAGAAAAAGTGTGAAGTTACACACCTCGATACCGAGAGTACTAATCCTTCTCGCCCCGGACCTAAAACATATTTCAATCCGTTAGAACACTATTTCAGATAAACATACTTAATCGATAATAGATCCAAAATCTTACCCTCTTGATTTTGAATCACTTCGATTTTCGGCTTCGTCGCTTATTGGTTCGTTAGTCGCCGAGAATCCACCAACGATAATGGCTCTAAGTTCGTATCACTTCAAATAATTGACTCCCTTCGAGAGATGGTCCGCAACCCGGTGGAAAATCCCGGACTGCCGAGACCGCTCTTCGTTTAAATGGGGGATTTACAGATCTGCCCCTCTTAATATGACTAACCATCGCCCTTTTCTTCCCTATTTTGAAAGTCTTCAAGATCAAAGGAATATTAGTTAAATCTAAAATAATTTCGAAATAGTACTAGAGGCTTTAAAGGATGTGATTTCCTTACCACAATAAATCGATTCCAACGTTTCTACGATTCTCCCGATCACTTGAGTTCCGATCTTCCGTTATTGCACTATATAATAACGAATGAAACGTTATTAGAACGAACGCTTATTTCGATCCAAATAGTCCTTCATAACACCATTAATATTCGCCATAACACTATTAATTAATCAAAATTGAAAAGAAGAATCCTTACCTATTTTCCACGATCGAAAAGAAAGGATTGAGAAAGATGTTTGTGATGGATGAAGATTTCGCTAAGTATGATCAAAGAAAGAAAAGAAAGGTTCGCTATGGGCACTCTAGCATTCGACCATGAGAGAGCTTGATGGAGAAACTTTGAATGAAAAGAATTAAAATATGAAAGAAGAGATGGTGATGATGTTGTTTGATTTTAAAGAGAAGAGAAGAAAAGATGGATTTTAGGAGTTAGGTACATTCGCCATGGTAAAAAGAAAGGAAAAGAATGGCTTTTGGTACTAACAATTTGGCACTAAGAAGAAGCACAAGAGAAAACTCAAAAGATGAACAAAAGTGACCAAATGTCAAAAGAATTTGGCTTTACCAAGGTTCAATTTACCAAAGGGAAAATTGAGAAGAGGGATGAAAAATTCTGCACTAGGTTGCTAGGAATGACCAAAGAGAAAATTCATTTCTTAGCCAACTAACACTAAAATTCTATCTCTCCCTATACCAAGTTGTCATCCAAAAACATGGTCAATTGGCCATGATTTTGTTTCCAAAATTTTTCCTTGATATGTGCCTTATGTCCCCCCTATCTTTCCTTAAGTTATTGATTCCATGCCATAAGTTAACAATTTCCTTAATCCTTTGATACACTACCCAAAAATAACATGGTCAACACTTACCATATATGCTCTTGGCCGACACTTGCTATACATGTGCGTAAAATTAAAATAAAAATTCATCTAGATGCTAAACAAGGGATTCAACCTCTCCCTCATGCTATAACTCATGCGCCAACACCACCATGCCATGTACTCAACTTATGTCACTCATTAACACTTAATTTAACTTAAGTATTAATGACACTTGCTTCTCTTCAACTTGCTTCTCTTCAATAAATTCTCAATTATTAAATTTATTCCTTATCCAACTTATGCTATACTCTTCTTTAGGACTTCAATAAGTACGAAAATAAAAGTAAGAAATTTTTCTTTAAAATCTAAACACCAAATCATGCAATATATAAATACTCAGATTTTTAGGGTGTTACAACTCTACCCTCCTTAAAAAAAATTCGTCCTTGAAATTTACCTGATTGAAAGAGGTGAGGGTATTGTTGCCGAATTGCATCCTCAGGTTCCCACGTAGCTTCCTCCACTCCGTGGTTACGCCATAGAACTTTGACCAACGGCACGGTTTTCTTTCTTAGCACCTTGACATCTCGGTCTAAGATTTCCACTGGTTCTTCTTCAAAAGACAAATCTGAATTCAACTCCAATTCTTCTACCGGTATAATATGCGAAGGATCCAATCTATAATGCCTCAACATGGAAACATGAAAAACATTATGGATTTGATCCAATTCCAGAGGTAACTCAATCTGATAAGCCACTGCACCAACGCGCTTTAGCACACGATAAGGTCCAATGTATCTAGGACTTAGCTTGCCCTTCCTTCCAAACTTGAAGATCTTTTTCCAAGGAGATACCTTCAAGAAAACCTGATCCCCCACATCATACTCGATATCCTTTCGCTTCATGTCTGCATTCAACTTCTGTCTATCTGAGGCTTCTTTCAACCGTGCTCGAATAACTTTTACCTTATCCTCTGTCTCAGATATCATCTCAGACCTAACATCCGTCGTTCGCCCAACTCACCAACAATAGGAGAGCGACACTTACGACCATACAATGCCTCGTAAGGTGCCATCTGAATGCTAGATCGATAGTGTTGTTATATCGCGAATTACGCCAAAGGTAGATAATCCTCCCAACTACCCACAAGTCGATTATACATCCTCTTAACATATCTTCCAATATCTGAATTACTCTCTCGATCGACCATCAAACCGAGGATGAAAAGCCGTCTCAAATTCAACTTTGTCCCTAAGGCTTCATGCGAGCTTTCCAAAATCGTGATGTAAACCTAGGGTCCCTATCCGATATAATAGATACAAAATTCCCATGCAACCTCACAATTTCGGATACGCATAGCCGCCAACTTCAGTAATGAATAATCCGTCGAACTAGCGAGAAATGAGCAGTCTTCGTCAACCGATCAACAATTACCCACACAGAATTTTTCTTAGTAGGTGTTAAAGGTAACCCACTAACAAAATCCATGGTTATCCGCTCCCATTTCCAAAAAGGAATCTTTATCGGTTGTAACAACCCAGACGGTAATTGATGTTTTGCCTTCACTTGCTGACAAGTCAAACATTTTCCCACAAATTCTGAAATCTCACGCTTCAACCCTGGCCACCAATACTGTTCACGGAGATCTCGATGCATCTTATTTCCTCCGGGATGCATAGCATAAGGGCTACTATGCGCTTCCCGTAGAATCATTTGCTTCAGATCTGAGTCCTTAGGCATACATACCCTTCCTCGAAAACACAACACACCCTCCGTGTTTATTCTAAAATCCTCGATTTCACCATTTTCAACTTACCGAAATAAAGGTCCCAACTTCTCATCTGATGTCTATTTTTCCTTGATTTGTTCCAGCCACAGGAGGCTTCATTTGAAGTTCGCTAACAAACTGCCGTCCTCGTACAGACTCAAATGGGCAAACAATGCTCTTAAATCGACATCGCTTGCGACTTAACGCGTCAGCTACCACGTTAGCCTTTCCAGGATGATATTCGATTGAGAAATCATAATCCTTTAATAATTCTACCCATCTTCTTTGTCTCAAATTTAACTCCTTTTGGGTAAGGAGGTATTTAAGACTCTTGTGATCCATGTAGATTATTGACTTCTCACCATAGAGATAGTGCCTCCAAATCTTTAGAGCAAAGACAACAGCAGCTAACTCCAAATCATGCGTAGGGTAGTTTACTTCGTGTGGTCTCAATTGATGAGAAGCATAGGCCACCACCTTTCCATTTTGCATCAACACACAACCCAAACCCATGTGAGACGCATCACAATAAACAGTGAATTCTTTTCAGCCTCCTATCAATTAAACCGAGCTTCATCAGATCTTCTTCAATTTCTCGAAACTCTCTTGTCGCCACCCAAATATACGAGCTCCTTTCGCAACATTTTAGTTAGGGTGCAACAATCAACGAAAACCCTCTACAAAACGTCTATAGTATCCACCAAACCCAAGAAACTTCAATTTCACCACTGATGTTGGTGGTTTCCAATCCGAATAGCCTCAATTTTTCGAGGATCCACCCTTATTCCTTCGGCTGATACTACATGACCAAGGAAAGTCACTTCCTTTAGCCAAAATTCGCATTTACTAAATTTGGCATACAATTGTTTATCACGAAGTAGCTGTAATACTATCCGCAAATGCTGGTCATGTTCCTCCTCATTTCTCGAATAAACCAATATGTCATCTATGAACACTACCACAAACCGGTCTAAATATGGTTGAAAGACTCGGTTCATCATGTCCATAAATGTAGCTGGTGCATTGGTTAGTCCAAACGGCATCACTACAAACTCATAGTGTCCGTAACGTGTCCGAAATGCCGTCTTATAAATGTCCGCTTCTTTCACCTTGAGCTGGTGATAACCCGACCTTAAATCAATTTTGGAGAAAACTGAAGCTCCTTTTAATTGATCAAACAGGTCGTCAATTCTCGGCAGAGGATACCGATTCTTGATCGTCAATTTATTCAATTGTTTGTAATCAATGCATATACGCATCGATCCATCCTTCTTCTTGATTTAACAAAACCGTGCTCCCCACGAGACACACTTGGTCGAATAAATCCCGATCCAACAATTCTTGAATTTGAGCTTTAAGCTCACCAACTCCTTCTGCCATTCTATAAGGAGCAATGGACACCGGAGTCGTCCCTGCAAAAGCTCAATGCCAAATTCTACTTCCGATCCGAGGTATACCGGAAGTTCATCGGAAATACATCGGAAATTCCTTCACCGTCCTCACATCATTCACAGATAACTCTTTGGCATCCAAAGCACGATAAAGGCTAGGAATGCTCCATATCCTTTCCGCACCAACTTCTCTCGCCTTTAATGCAGATACCACATTTGCCGATAGTTCCTTCGCCACCAATCATTATGACTTCCTTATCATCCGAGGTTCTTATCGACATTCATTTTTAGCACAATCCACTTGCGCCTCGATGTTTAACCAACCAATCCATGCCTGTAATGAGATCGAACTCGCCAAAGGTAGTTCCATCAAGTTTGCTAAGAATCCTCCTCTTGAATTTTCAAGGGCACGCCTTTAAACATTTTATTAACAATCACTGAATCGTCCTAAAGGACTAATTATCGCATCTCATTTTGGTAATTTGATTCTAAATTCGTGTTTCCGGATATGGTACTAGCTACATATGAATGGGTAGAGCTAATATCTATTAAGGCAATAACAGTACATCAAAATGAAAACATACCGCTTATCACATCAGTGCATTGCCGTCCTCATGGCGTCTAACCGCATAGACCATCTAGGCAGTCTTGCATCTGCATTTCCTCTAGGACCATTTCCTCGACCGGTGCACCTTGACCACGCCCAAATTTCATTTCCACCACGACCGGTCCACGACCTCTTGGTGGTCAGCTGATTACCTCTGCCTACTGTGTGCATCATTATTACTGAACTTCTTGAGTCGTATCCATACGTCGAGGACAATTTTTGTAATCGATGATCCATTGAACCGCATTTGTAGCATGCGCCCGCTTTCCTCCAACATTCTCCAAAATGTCTTTTCCCACACTCAAGCAATCTTGACTTCGATTATTTGCTACCGGGTTCTACCTTGAACCGTTCATCATTCCGAGGTCTCTTCTCGAATCTCTTTGAAGAACCAGATCATTGTGTCTCTCTTGTTTCTAATCTTTCTTGATTCTCGCTTTTCAATTCTTAGCCTCTTCGGCTATTTTGGCCTTCTCCACAAGTGTGGAAAAATTTCTAACTTGTCAGGAGCAATCGAACCCTCACTCATCATTAAGTCCATCCTCGAAATGCACACAACGTTCGTGATCTGTTGATACAATTGTCCGCATAGCGGCTCGACGTAAAACTCGACTTCATATGCTTGCGGTCTTACTTCCTTGGACAAGATTCGAAATTCTTTCCTTCGACGCCTACATAACTCGCTCCAACGTATTTTCCTTGGAAGGCGCCTTTAAAGAATTCCCAATTAATCGGTCGACTTGTGCCTTTTCGAACAGTGAGCCACCACCGACACGCCTCATCTCTTAATAAGGATACAGCTCCTCTCGCTTTTTGCTCGACAAAGGCATTCCATATCATCCATAACCCGCTCCACGCCTTGAGCCAAGATTTAGCCACATTCGAGCTACACCAGACTCCTCTAAAACTTCGCATTATTTGACTTAAGTCGCTCTGAAATTGACCCACGAGTTGTTGGCCCAATTCTAGTTCCAATGACCCTTTCCAAGACTCGCAGATTGCTTGAGTCAATACATTATCTTCTTCCATGTGATCGCGTGATCCCGTCTCACTTTCAATTGACGCAAAGGCCCACTGCATATGATTTGGTGCTTCGTCAGTAGCACCTCGGCCTCTACCACGCCACGTCTCATCGGCCCACGACCACGCCCTCTAGTGCTCATGATAGCTTGTTCGCTTTTATCGATTACAAGTTTTATGAATCGTAAAATTTGTTTCGGTGTTTATTAACGATACTTTATGAGATTTGAGATATAAAGTTATTTTTTTCGCAACATATCCTATAGTCTCAATCTCTACGGTTTTTTTCACATCTAAAACTAGAAGTTCTAGAGTATTCCTATGATCATCATAGTAATTATTAAGCAATAAATACTTACTTGACTTGTTGCTTGATGCTTGTGGTGCCATAACGATCTTTAAAATATAATTGAACGATTTCATATGTAAATTATTTGCGAACCCAAACCACAATCGAGTTTTTGAAACTGCTCGATATTATTTAAATGTAACACCCCAAACCCGGTCTATGCATTGAGACTAGATTTGGTTTGTTACATGAATCGAGCTATTTTAAAATCTTCAATAAGTTGAAAACTACAATATTATTTATAGGATTTAATAAAATTAGAAGAGTATTTTAATTTGATAAATATTAGAAAACATTAGTTGAAAACATTATTAACATTGTATTATCAAAACCCTTAGGTAATTTATTTAAGAGTTAACAATAATAAAATATTTATAAAAGAATTTCATATACTTGAAAAACCCAAATTTATTTTAATAAAACATCATATAATCATAGCCCATAT
The DNA here is from genome assembly GCA_025506655.1 of Gossypium rotundifolium. Classification (NCBI taxonomy): domain Eukaryota; kingdom Viridiplantae; phylum Streptophyta; class Magnoliopsida; order Malvales; family Malvaceae; genus Gossypium; species Gossypium rotundifolium. The sequence continues at coordinate 50,514,403 of CP106728.1, forward strand.
TTAAACGTCCAAAGTATAGTTTAAAACCAAACACACATAAAATCCATAAATTATTTATAGAGGCCCTTATTACAATAACCCAAAATAGTAAAAATACTTATTAAAAGTTCGAGTTTAATAAACCCATGTTTTGCAAGATGGCCTCCACGAAGTCATCCTCGGCCCAAGTCCACGCCAATTTCCATTACCTGAGATGGAAAAATTAAAGGGGGTGAGTTACTTAGAACTCAGTGTATAACTCACTTACTTGTCCACTGGGTCAGATTTTCAAATTATGGATTTGGGCCTCGAGCCCATAAGCAACAAGTAATAATATAATGAATAATATAATTAATAGCATGCATGTGAAAAATGAATTTTTTCCTCCCAAACCTAATTCCATCCGCTACACACCCCTGCACCAACCATCACACCTGGGGATCAAGTCAACCCACCCCGCCATCACACCAATCATAGGCATTAAGCCAATTATATTTTGTGGCATAGCCACCGAACTAGATTGTGACAAAGTCACCGAACTAGAGGCATTGAGCCAATTATTATTTTGTGGCGAGCCACCAACTAGAGGCAAATAGCCATTTATAACTTTTGTGGCGAGCCACCGAACTAGAGGCAAATAGCCATTTATAACTTTTGTGGCGAGAGCCACCGAACTAGATTTTGGCAACAGGCCTTCTTCTCTTCATCATTTCCCAACCCATGCAATATGTATGCAATAGTAAACTATGGTCATACAAAATTTTATTAAAAGGCCCATTTATCAATTTGATAGAGTTTACGGCCCATTTATCGATCTAGCAGAGATTTCGGCCCAATTTACATTCATACAGAGATTTCGGCCCGATTTTCAACTTAACAGAGTTTTCACCCAATTATCGATCTAGCAGTGATTTTGGCCCAATTTACAACCAAACAGAGATTTCGGCCCGATTATCAACTTAACAGAGTTTTCGACCCAATTATCGATCTTGCATATTTTACGGCCCATTTTCACGAAACATACAATTTACATAATATCAAGTAATTTCTCGAGGGCATTTTCGTAATTTTCATGATTTTAGTCATTTTTACGTATTTTCATCAAAATATCAGTTGTTACATTTTATACCGATCTAGTCATTTTTACAATTTTCTCTTCCATACCGAAATTGACATCCAACCCGAGAAAAAGTGTGAAGTTTCACACCTCGATATCGAGAGTACTAATCCTTCTCGCTCCTCGGCACCTAAAACATATTTCGATCCGTTAGAACACTATTTCGTATAAACATACTTAATCGATAATAGATCCAAAATCTTACCCTCTTGATTTTGAATCACTTCGATTTTCGGCTTCTCCTCGTTTATTGGTTCGTTAGTCGCAAAGAATCCACCAACGTATAATGGCTCGGAAGTTCGTACCACTTCAAATAATTGACTCCCTTCGGAAGATGGTCCGCAACCCGGTGGAAAATCCTGGACTGTCGAAACCGCTCTTCGTTTAAATGGGGGATTTACAGATCCGCCTCTCTTAATATGACTAACCACCGCCCTTTTCTTCCCTATTTTGAAAGTCTTCAAGATCAAAGGAATATTAGTTAAATCTAAAATAATTTCGAAATAGTACTAGAGACTTTAAAGGATGTGATTTCCTTACCACAATAAATCGATTCTAACGTTTCTACGATTCTCCCGATCACTTGAGTTCCGATCTTCCGTTATTGCACTATATAATAACGAATGAAACGTTATTAGAACGAACGTTTATTTCGATCAAAATAGTCCTTCATAACACCATTAATATTCGGCCATAACACTATTAATTAATCGAAAATTGAAAAAGAAGAATCCCTTACCTATTTTCCACGATCGAAAAGAAAGGATTGAGAAAGATGTTTGTGATGGATGAAGATTTCGGCTAAGTATGATCAAAGAAAGAAAAAGAAAGGTTCGGCTATGGGCACTCTAGCATTCGGCCATGAGAGAGTTTGATGGAGAAACTTTGAATGGAAAGAATTAAAATATGAAAGAAGAGATGGTGATGATGTTGTTTGATTTTAAAGAGAAGAGAAGAAAAGATGGATTTTAGGAGTTAGGTACATTTGGCCATGGTAAAAGAAAGGAAAAGAATGGCTTTTGGTACTAACAATTTCGACTAAGAAGAAGCACAAGAGAAAACTCAAAAGATGAACAAAAGTGACCAAATGGTCAAAAGAATTTGGCTTTACCAAGGTTCAATTTCGCCAAAGGGAAAATTGAGAAGAGGATGAAAAATTCTGCACTAGGTTGCTAGGAATGACCAAAGAGAAAATTCATTTCTTAGCCAATTAACACTAAAATTCTTACTCTCTCCTATACCAAGTTGTCATCCAAAAACATGGTCAATTGGCCATGATTTTGTTTCCAAAATTTTTCCTTGATATGTGCCTTATGTCCCCCTATCTTTCCTTAAGTTATTGATTCCATGCCATAAGTTAACAATTTCCTTAATCCTTTGATACACTACCCAAAAATAATATGGTCAACACTTACCATATATGCTCTTGGCCGACACTTGCTATACATGTGCGTAAAATTAAAATAAAAATTCATCTAGATGCTAAACAAGGGATTCAACCTCTCCCCTCATGCTATAACTCATGCGCCAACACCACCATGCCATGTACTCAACTTATGTCACTCATTAACACTTAATTTAACTTAAGTATTAATGACACTTGCTTCTCTTCAACTTGCTTCTCTTCAATAAATTCTCAATTATTAAATTTATTTCTTATCCAACTTATGCTGTACTCTTCTTTAGGACTTCAATAATACGAAAATAAAAGTAAGAAATTTTTCTTTAAAATCTAAACACCAAATCATGCAATATATAAATACTCGGATTTTTAGGGTGTTACATGCATAGGCTAAAGCAAAAATAAAAATTCCTAATTGCATGCTAGGTGTTTCGAACTCCTTCCCTCGTGTCCAACTCATGGCGCCATCACCACTTTGTCACTAGCTCATCTTATGCCATCTTTTTGTACTTAATTAATTTAAGTCTCAAGGTCACCTAATTTCTTTACTCTAAAGTACACTTAACTAATATTTTTATTCTAACTCCAAGTAAACCCGAACTAACATTTAGCAACATAATGATTTTTTTAAATATTTAGGATGTTACAATTCTACCCCCTTAAAGAAAATTTCGTCCTCGAAATTTACCTGATTAAAAGGGGTAAGGATATTGTTGCCGAATTGCATCCTCAGGCTCCCACGTAGCTTCCTCCGCTCCGTGATTACGCCATAAAACTTTGACCAAAGGCACAGTCTTCTTTCTTAGCACTTTAACATCCGGTCTATAATTTCTCTGGTTCTTCTTCAAAAGACAAGTCTGAATTTAATTTCACTTCCTCTCTCGGTACTATATGAGATGGATCCGATCTATAGCGTCTCAAAGATGGAAACATGGAAAACATTATGAATTTGACCCAACTCCGAGGTAATTCAACTGATAAGCCATCGGACCAACACGCTTCATCACACGATATGGCCCGATGAACACAGGCTCAACTTGCTTCTTTCCGAATCAAAATTTTCTTCCAAGGTGAGACCTTCAGAAGACCTACTCTCCCACAAAGAATCTCGATATCCTTTCACTTCAGTCCAGATATGACTTCGCTCATCCAAGCTTCCTTTAACCGTGCTCGAATAACTTTTACCTTTTCCTCTGCTTTATATCATCTCAGGACCCAACATCTGCCGTTCGCCCAATTCAGTCGAACAAGTAGGAGTACGACACCTACGACCATACAATGCCTCATAGGGTGCCATCTGAATGCTAGACTGATAGCTATTGTTATACGCGAATTTTGCCAATGGTAGAAAATCCTCCCAACTACCTCTGAAGTCAATCACACAACCTCTTAACATGTCTTCCAATATCTGAATTACTCTTTTCGACTAACCATCAGACTGAGGATGAAAAGCCGTACTGAAATTCAACTTTGTCCCCAAGGCTTCATGCAGAGCTTTCCAAAATCGTGATGTAAATCTAGGATCCCTATCTGATATAATAGACACTGGTACCCCATGCAACCTCACGATTTCAGATACATACAGCTTAGCCAATTTTTGTAATGAATAATCCGTACGAACCGGAAGAAAATGAGTAGTCTTCGTCAAACGATCAACTACTACTCATACGAATTTTTCTTAGTAGGTGTTAAAGGTAACCCACAAACAAAATCCATAGTTATTCGCTCCCATTTCCAAAGAGGAATCTTTACTGGTTGTAACAAACCTGACGGTAATTGATGTTCCGCCTTCACTTGCTGACAAGTCAAACATTTTCCTACAAACTCAGAAATCTCACGCTTCAACCCTGGCCACCAATACTGTTCACGGAGATCTCGATACATCTTATTTCCTCCGGGGTGCATAACATAAGGGCTACTATGCGCCTCCCGTAGAATCATTTGCCTCAATTCTGAGTCTTTAGGTATACAAATCCTTCCACGAAAACATAGCACTTCATTAGTGATTATACCAAAATCTTCTATTTTACCCCTTTCAACCTGCTGGAATAAATGTCCCAACTTTTTATCTGATGTCCGCTTTTCCGATTTGTTCTAACCATGAGGCTTCACCAAGTTACGCTAATGCACTACCATCCTCATACAAACTCAAATGAGCAAACATTGCTCTTAAATCGAATCTGCTTTACTACTTAACGCGTCGGCTACCACGTTAGCCTTTCCAGATGATATTCGATTGAGAAATCATAGTCCTTTAATAATTCCACCCATCTTCTTTGTCTCAAATTCAACTCCTTTTGGGTAAGGAGGTACTTAAGACTCTTGTGATCCGTGTAGATGATAGACTTCTCACCGTAGAGATAGTGCCTCCAAATCTTTAAAGCAAAAACCACTGCGGCTAATTCCAAATTATGAGTAGAATAGTTTACTTCGTGTGGTCTCAATTGACGAGAAGCATAGGCCACCACCTTTCCATTTTGCATCAGCACACAACCCAAACCTTTGTGAGACGCATCACAATAAACAATAAATTCCTTTCCAGCCTCCTGCTGAATTAAAATTGGTGCTTCAGTCAGAATCTTCTTCAATTTCTCGAAACTCTCTTGTTGTTTTTCACCAAATATACTGGAACTCCTTCCGCAATAGCTTTAGTTAGGGTGCAAAGAATCAACGAAAACCCTCAACAAAGCGCCTATAATAACCACCAATCCTAAGAAACTCCGAATTTCACTCTGACTTTGGTGGTTTCCAATCCGTAATAGCCTCAATCTTCGAGGATCCACCTTATTCCTTCAGCTAATACCACATGACCCAAGAAAGTCACTTCTTTTAGCCAAAATTCACATTTACTGAATTTGGCATAAAGTTGCTTATCACGAAGTAGCTGCAATACTATACGCAAATGCGTGTCATGCTCCTCATCATTTCTTGAATAAACCAAATGTCATCTATGAACACCACTACAAACCGGTCTAAATATGGTTGAAAGACTCGGTTCATCATGTCCATAAATGCGACTGGTGCATTGGTTAATCCAAACGGCATCACCAAAAACTCATAATGTCCATAACGTGCTCTGAATGTCGTCTTATAAATATCTGCTTCTTTCACCTTAAGTCGGTGATAACCCGATCTCAAATCAATTTTGGAGAAAATCAAGCTCCTTCAATTGATCAAACAGTCATCAATTCTTGACAAAGGATACCTATCCTTGATCGTCAATTTATTCAATTGTGCGTAATCAATGCACATACGCATCGATCCATCCTTCTTCTTCACGGACAAAGCCGGTGCTCCCCACGAGACACACTTTCGTCAGATAAATCCCGATCCAAAGAATTCTTGAATTTGAGCTTTAAGCTCGCTAACTCCTTCGTGCCATTCTATAAGGAGCAATGGACACCGGAGCTGCATCGCAAAAGCTCAATGCCAAATTCTACTTCTCGATCTGGGGGTATACCAGAAAGTTCATCGGGAAATACATCTGAAAATTTCTTTACCGTTCTCACATCATTCACGGATAACTTTTTGGCATCCAAAGCACAAATAAAGGCTAGGAATGCTCCATATCCCTTTCGCACCAACTTCTCTGCCTTCAACGCAGATACCACATTTGCCAAGTAATTCCTTCGTTCGCCTATCATTATTACTTCCTTATCATCCAAAGTTCTTATTGACATCCGCTTTTTAGCACAATCCAAATGCGCCCGATGCATAACCAACCAATCCATGCCCAGAATGACATCAAACTCGCCGAAAGACAATTCCATCAAATTCGCCAAAAATATTTCTTCTTAAATTTCTAAGGGCACGTCTCTAAACAGTTTATTTACAATTACCGACTGTCCTAAATGACTAATTACTGTCATCTCACCATCGGCAATTTCAGATTCTAGATTCTAGATTCAGGTTTCCAGATATGGCACTAGCAACATACGAATGGGTAGAACCAATATCTATTAAAGCAGTAACAGGTACATCGAACATGAAGAACGTACCAGTTATTACATCAGGTACATTGTCATCCTCGCGGCGTCTAACTGCATAGACCAATCCTGGCTGTCTTGCATCTGTGTTACTTCTAAGACCATTGCCTCGACCCGGTGCACCTTGACCACGTCTAGCCCTATTACCACCACGACCTAGTCCACGACCTCTCGGTGGCTACTGAGTACCTCTGGCCGGCTGTGCATCAGTATTACAAACTTCCTGAGTCGTATTCGTACGTTGAGGGCAATTTCTATATTGGTGATCCATTGAACCGTATTTGTAACAAGCGCCCGTTTTCCTCCAGCACTCTCCAAAATGCCTTTTTGCACATTCAGTACAATCTCGACTTTGATTATTAGCTACCGGTGCTCTACCTTGAGCTGGTTCATCATTCCGAGGCCTCTTCAGAAACCTTTTTGAAGAACTCGACTGCTTTATATCTCTTTTGTTCCTAAATCTTTCTCGATTCTGACGTTCTGAGTTTTTAGCCTCTTTGGCTATCTTGGCTTCTCCACAAGCGTGGCAAAAGTTCTAACTTGTTGTGGGGCAATCGAACCCTCAACTCATCATTCAAATTTCATCCTCAAATCACACACAACGCTCATGATCCGTTGACACTATTGTCCGAGCATAGCAACTCAAGCGTAAAACTCAAATTCATCTGCGCCATCGTCTTACTCCCTTGAACAAGATTCGAAACTCCTTCCTTCAAGGCCCACATAACTTGTTCCAACATATTTCCTTTGGAAGGCAGCTTTAAAGAATTCCCAAGTAATCAGTACAGCCTTGGTGCTTTCTCGAACAGTAAGCCACCATTGATACGCCTCGTCTCTTAGCAAGGACACAGCTCCTTTCAGTTTCTGCTCGATAGTGCATTCCATATCATCCATAATTCGCTCCACAGCTTTGAGCCAATATTCAGCCACATTCGGAGCTACACCGGAAACTCCTCTAAAAACTTTTGCATTATTTAACTTGAGTCATTCCGAAATTGACCCACGAGTTATTGGCCCAATTTTAGTTCCAGCGACCCTTTCTAAGACTCGCAGCATTACTTGTGTCAAAGCATTATCTTCTTCCATATGATCATGTGATCCCGTCTCACTCTCAAATGACATAGGTGCATCCATTTCTGGCATATGATTTGGTGCTTCAGTTGCACCTCTAACACCTCGTCCTCTTCCACGGCCATGTCTACCGCGTCCACGACCACGTCCTCTAGTGCTCATGATGACTAATTCGATTTAATCTGATTACAAGTTTTATGAATCAGAAAATTGTTTCAATGTTTATTAACAGTGTTTTATGAGATTTGAGAGATAAAGTTGTTTTTCGCAACACATCCTATAGTCTCAATCTCTACGATTTTCAACATCTAAAAGTAAAAGTTCTAGAGTGTTCCTATGATCATATTATCATCATAATAATCATTCAGTAACGAATACTTACTTGACTTGGTGCCGGATGCTTGTGGTGCCATACTATTCTTTTAAAACATAATTGAAATAATTTCATACAGAAGTTATTTGCTGAACCCAACCACAGTCGAGTTTTGAAACTAGCTCTGATGCCATTAAATGTAACACCCCAAACCCGGTCTATGCGTCAAGACGAGATTTGGTTTGTCACACAGATCGAACATTCTTTATTTCTATCTAATGAATTATGTGAAACGACATTTCAAAACCCTTTTAAAATAAAAAAATAGAGTTTAATAAAAACCGAGAGAATAATTTAAGTTCGATGAATTTGAGAAACATTAGTTGAAAAATCTTATCATTTGACATTTAATTAACAAAACCTTAAAGTAATTTTATAAGAGTTCAAAGGGTTTGAAAATAAGAATAGTTAAAGAAGCTCGTATGTTGAAAACCCAGAGTATTTTAAGAAAACATTATAGGATAAACATAAGCCCATATTAATAGTCCAAAACATAATTTAAATTCATCCACACATTAAATTCATAAAACATTAATAGAGGCATTATTACATCAAACCCAAAATAGTAAATTATAAAAAAAAATCTTTATTAAAAGTTCAAAGTTTAATTAACCCATATTTGCCGTATGGCCTCCACGAAGTCATCCTCGGCCCAAGTCCACGTCAATTTCCATTACCTAAGATGAAAAATTTGAGGGAGTGAGTTACTTAGAACTCAGTGTATAACTTACTTACTCTATCCATCAAGCGAGATCATCAAGTCATAAATATTGGGCTTGAGCCCATAAGCATTTAGCAATAAAATAATGAGATACATGCAAAATGAAATTTCCCACCCAAACCTAATTTCCATCCGCTACACACCACCGTACCAACCATCACACCTGTGGGATCAAGTCAACCCACCCCGCCAACCAAAGAATCGTAGGCATTTAGCCATTTTATATTTGTGGCAGAGCCACCGAACTAGATTGTGACAATGTCACTGAACTAGAGGCATTGAGCCATTAAAATATTTGTGGCAGAGCCACCGAACTAGAGGCAATCAGCCATTTAAAATATTTGTGGCAGAGCCACCGAACTAGATTTTAGCAATAGGCCTTTCTTCTCTTCATCATTTATCCCAACCCATGCAACATGTATGCATAATAGTCTATATACATATGAAAATTAGCAAAAATTCCCAATTTACATGTGATTCAAAATTTCAGGTTTTTTTTAAGGCCCATAATACAAAATATCATTTAGCCCATTTAAAAATCTTGCAACTTTGGCCCATTTAACGATCTAGCAGGGATTTTGGCCCATTTAACGATCTAGCAGGGATTTCGGCCCATTTAACGATCTAGCAGGGATTTCGGCCCATTTAACGATCTAGCAGGAATTTCGGCCCATTTAACGATCTAGCAGGGATTTCGGCCCATTTAACGATCTAACAGGAATTTTGGCCCATTTAACGATCTAGCAGGAATTTTGGCCCATTTTACTATCTAGCATACTTTTTGGCCCATTTTACACATGAGACATAAAATTTACATTTTACCAATTAACTCATCGAGAGCGTTTTCGTAATTTTAACTATTTTAACCATTTTCATGTAATTTCACCAAAAATACCAATTATTTCGTAATGTACCGATTTTGTCGTTTTTACGATTTTGCTCACTACTACGGTATGACATCTAATCCGGGATAAGTGTGAAGTTACACACCTTGATATCATTAGTACTAAACCTTCCTGCTCGTCAACACCTAAACGTAACACGAACCATTAGAACACTTTCATTTATTAAAAATATACTATTGGTAAATGATCTAAATCTTTACCCTTTTGATTTTGAACCACTTCTATTTTTTGTTTCTCCTCGATTGTTGATTCATTGCCCAATGAGAATCCACAAACGTACAAAGGCTCGGGAGTACGAATAACCTCGAACAATTGATTCTCCTCGGTTGAAGGTCCACAACCCAGTGGAAAATCCCGGATTCCCGAAATAGCCCTTCGTTTATAATTAGGGGATTAACGAACCGCCTCTTTCAAGACTATGGATCGCCTTTTACGCTCTATCTTGAATGTCTCTAAAGACATAAGATCATTAGTCCGACTATAAATATCGAAATATGGCTAACGATTTGTAATATTTGAGATTTGGCTTACCACGATTATCTTCATTCCTCGAGAAACGGTCGAGCGATTATGTCCCTAAAATGAAATCGATTAATAACTAACTATACTAATATAATGAATAAGAATCCTTAAAAGAAAATCTCCTTACCTTGATTCTTGAAATCGATTCCAAAGTTCCAAAAATACTCAAGATTACCTTGAGTTTCTACCCTCTAAAATCTCACTAATGTCCATGATTGGAAAGATAATTGAGTAAGAAGAATTCGGTTATGATTAAAGGAAATCGATTGTGATCAAAGAAAATGGAAGAAATTTTGGCACAAGAATAAGTTAACATTCGGCCATGGATGAAAGAATTGGAGAAAATTTTAATGAAGAAGAAAATGAAGAATAGGGAAATAGAAGTAATATAATTCGGTTTCAAGAGAGAAAGAGGGAAAGAAAAGAGAAGAAAAGGGTACTTAGTTTAGAAGAAAATGCATTCAGCGTAGGAAAAGAAAATGAGAAAATGAAAAGAAGAAAGATACTTGTTTGCCTTAGTACTTTTGGTCACAATGAGAAGGAAAGATTTGGGAGAGAAAAATTTCAAAACCAAAATGGTCACAATAGAATGGCTCAAAAAAAAAGAATTGTTTACCCAAGTATGTTGGCAATATTTCGGCTAGAGAGGATATGGGTGAAGGGAAAAGATGTTTTTGCTAAGAAATGACCAAATGAAAGTGTTCTCCTAACATCCAAGCTTATCATCCCCTCAACCAAAATCGACCATCCCCCCTAGCCTCAATGCCGTCCAAATACAATGGTCAAAAGGCCATTAGGAAGTTTCCAAAACATCTTCCTACACTTAAGCCTTTTTCCCCTCCTTTTTCCTTAAGTTGAAGAAACATAATCCCCCAATTCAAGCCCTTATCTTTAGCTTTCCAAAACCTTAATCTTCTTACCAAAATAAAAACAATCCAACTCATCCTAACCTTATCTCCTTGCCGACACATGCATAGGCTAAAGCAAAAATAAAAATTCCTAATTGCATGCTAGGTGATTCGAACTCCTTCCCTCATCTCCAACTCATGGCGCCATCACCACTTTGTCACTAGCTCATCTTATGCCATCTTTTTGTACTTAATTAATTTAAGTCTCAAGGTCACCTAATTTCTTTACTCTAAAGTACACTTAACTAATATTTTTATTCCAACTCCAAGTAAACCCGAACTAACATTTAGCAACATAATGATTTTTTTTAAAATATTTAGGATGTTACAAACATGGCTCTTAATTTTGCCACCACCTTATGGCTTAAGGCATCCGCTACCACATTAGCCTTTCTCGGGTGGTACTCAATCGAGCAGTCATAGTCCTTCAACAACTCGATCCACCTCCTCTGCCTTAAATTTAACTCCTTCTATGTAAGAAGGTACTTCAAACTCTTGTGATCCGTATACATGGCAGACTTCTCTCCATACAAATAATGTCTCCAAATTTTTAGGGCGAAAACTACTACAGCCAATTCCAGATCGTGCATCGGGTAGTTCACCTCGTGAGGTCTCAACTGTCGAGAAGCATATGCTACTACTTTCCCTTTTTGCATCAGCACACATCCTAATCCTGTATGCGACGCATCACAATAAACCGTAAACTCTTTCCCTACTTCAAGTTGAATCAGTACCGAAGCTTCCGTCAAAATCCTCTTTAACCTCTCAAAACTTTCTTGTTGCTTGTCTGACCATACAAATGGAACTCCTTTCCTTAACAACTTGGTTAATGGCGCTGTAATCAAAGAAAACCCTTCCACAAACCTTTGGTAATATCCTGCTAAACCCAGAGAACTCCGAATCTCTGCCACAAACTTTGGTGGCTTCCAGTCCAATACAGCCTCAATCTTCCGAGGGTCCACTCTAATCCCCTCAACTAACACCACATGACCCAAGAAGTCCTTCAACCAGAACTCACACTTACTAAAATTTGCGTATAAATGATTTTCCCTTAAAATCTGCAACACCACCCACAAATACGCATCGTGCTCCTCCTCTGATCTCGAGTACACCAGAATACCATCTATAAATACTACGACGAACTGATCTAAATACTACCAAACACCGGTTCATCATATCCATAACGCTGCTGATGCGTTAAATCACCGAACGGCATTACCAAAAATTCGTAGTGCCCGTATCGAGTACGAAACACCGTCTTACGGATATCTCCGTCATTCACCTTAAGTTGGTGATATCCCGACCTCAAATATATCTTGGAGAAAATCGATGCTCCCTTGAGCTGGTCAAACAAGTCGTCTATCCTCGGCAACAGATACTTGTTCTTAAATGTTAATTTATTCAACTGACGGTAGTCTATGCACATTCGCATGGACCCGTCCTTCTTCTTAACAAAGAGTACAAGTGCTCCCCAAGGTGATACATTTAGCCGGATGAAACCCCTATCCAAGAACTCCTGAATCTATGCTTTCAACTCTACCAACTCCTTTGGCGCCATCCTATACGGGGCAATAGACACTGGCGCAATTCCCGGTAGAAGGTCTATACCAAACTCCACTTCGCGATCTAGGGGCAAACCCGGAGGCTCTTCCGAAAAAACATCGATGAATTCTTTCACCGTTCAGACACTTCATATAGCCGATTCCTTAACTTCCAAGGCAAAAACATAAACCACAAACGTCTCACAACCTTTCCTTACCATCTTCTTCGCCTTTAGCGCGGACACCACATTAGAGAGGTAATTCCTTCTCTCACCTATCATCACCACTTCCTCACCCTCGACCGATTTTAGCACCATGCGTTTAGCTACACAGTCCAATTCTGCCTAGTGCTTAACTAACCAATCTATTCCTAAGATTAAATCTAACTCCCCGAAGGGTAGTTCCATCAAATCAGCTTGAAACACTACCCTTTGAAGTTCTAGGGGTACATCCTTATACAGTTTGTCTACTACCACAGAGTGTCCTAGAGGGCTTATTACCGACATCTTCCTAGCAGAAATCTCATAAGCTAAGTTCAACGTTCCCACTATACCACTAGCAACATAAGAGTGTGTTGAACTAACATCAATTAAAGCAGTATAAGGTAACCCAAAAATTAAAAACGTAGTGGTTATGATGTCCGGTGCGTCGCCCTCCTCTCGACATTTTACTGCATAGACCAACCCAGGCTATCTTGCATTAGCACTCTTAGCACCTCGGTCAGGTGCTCCACGGCCTCGACCGTTATCATTATCACCCCTAGCTTCGCCTCGGCCCCTCTGTGGTTGGTGGTTATCTCTCCTGAATTGAGCACGTCCTTGACCCTCAGCCTGTGCCCTAGCTGACTTTCGTGGACAATCCCTTATCCAATGCTCCATCGACCCACACTCAAAGCACCCTCTATTACCAGCCCAACACTCTCCCGAATGAGACTTCCCACATCAAGCACACTGAGGTGGCCACTGAGCAGCAGCAGCCAGCTTTGCAGCTCGATCTGTCCACTAAATCTAGCCTTTTTTCTGAAAACTCCCAGCAGACCCTGATGGCCCAAAATTTCTCTTATCCCTACCTCTGTCCTGATTTTGTTTCCTGGTTCACTGCACTTCCTCAGCTATTTTGGCCTTTTCCACGAGAATAGCAAATTTCCTTTCTTGCTGTGGTGTAATCAGCACCCGCAGATCATCTCTTAGCCTGTCCTCAAACCTAACACAGCGCTCATGCTCTGTAGCCACCATACCCTGAGCATACCTACTCAACCTCAAGAATTTTGCCTCGTACTTGGGTACTGACTTACTCCCCTGAACCAAATTCAAGAACGCCCTACGTTGCGCATCAGTATAACTAGCTCCCACATACTTCCTCTGATAGGCTGCCTTAAAGAAATCTCAGGTAATATTATCAGCCACTGCACCATCCCTGACCGTGAGCCACCACTAATACAACTCATCCTAGAGAAGAGACACTATCCCCTTCAATTTCTCCTCAACCGAGAAGTCCAATTCATCCATTATTCATTTTGTCGCCTCTAACAAGTACTCAGCAGTGTTGGGAGCTACACCAAAGCTCCCCTGAACACTTCTGCTCCGTTAGAATGGAGTCACTCAGCCACAGATTTTTGAGCTCCTAAACTCGCATCTGCCCCGGCAACTCTCTCTAAAACTCGCTGTACTGCTTGAGATACTGCATCGTTACCACCAGTTTGGTCCTGAAACTCTGTTTTCACTGCCGGCAAATCTGGCATCACGTTCTCTGACCCATGGCCAGACCCTGCTGGCTCTGACAAGGTCATGCTACCCCTACCACGGCCACGCAGCGGACGTCCACGACCTCTTGTACACATTCTTCTCGATCGCGCTTATCTGATTAAGAATTTTATGAATTACTAATTCTGTTCACTGTTTATCCACAAACAATTTTATTAAAGATAGTTTTGAAAGTGATTCTTTCGAATTCAAACCTATCTATAGTTTCAGTTTCAGGCTTATCTCTTAATTCTAAGCACATTCATCATACAAACAACATTCATGAGCCACATTCAACTTGTAGGGGTATTTTCGTCATTTCACTACCCAAAGGTATTTTCGTAATTTTACCCTACAGGGGTATTTTCGTAATTTTCCAAAATAAAGTTTCAGGTGATTTTTTCAAAATACTGGTATTTTGGTAATTTTCGTGAAGTAGGGGTATTTTGGTAATTTTACAACTCGGGGGTATTTCGATAATTCTGTAAGTTAGGGGTAATTTGGTAATTTTACAAACCAAGGGTACTTTGGTTATTTTTCAAATCCAAGGTAGTTATTACAAATCAAGGGGTAATTTAGTAATTTTACAACTAAGGTTTATAGGGTGGTTGGTCCCTTTCGGGTTTTAATTATAAGGTTTAGCCTGTGAACAAGTCCTCATGGTTAGAGTGAACAGTCACTACGTACCAGGTAGGATTCCAGCGAAGAGGAGGTGAGTCACTAGGACTGCTTAAATACCAAGCTCTCCCTAAACCCAATCCTAGACATGCGTATAGCTGTTGCCACACCCTGACTCGGCGACTTATTCACAGGTTTGTTTGATTAGGCTTAAATCTTATGAAATTAAAGAGTTATATAACTAGCCCTATGGTCCATCAGTACTATCATGCTTAACTACATCTAAAACCCATAAAGCCCAACATCCAAGTATCATATCCAAGGTTAGAGTACTTACCTGGGTGGATCGGCACCGGAGACTCAGGTGCCATGCTTTCTGAGATATACATCTCCCTAAAAAAATCATTTTACAGACTCTTAAACATATTTTTGGGCCTTAAACCCACAATTGAGCTTTTGAACCGGGCTCTGATACCAAAATGTAACACCCCAAACCCATTCAAAACACTACAACTGAATCTGGCGTGCCCCGGGAAAGAAAACATTTTGAAAACTGATTTGTCGACTTGTTTAAAGAGAATTTTGTTGTAACGTTTTAACGAATATATCGTTGGATCTTGTGATGTTTAAAACATGTTAGAACTTGTTTCAGAAAAACTTAGTTGCCTTATAGTTACTCTGTACTTATTACTTAATCATTGTATATTTCAAAAAATGAGTATTTGTTTAAAGTTTTGAAAACACCCAATTCTTAGTTTAACCAGCATGCTTAATAGAACCTTTAAGAAACAACTAAATAAAATGTCCCAAAATAACACTTAAGCAGCCTTATTACAGAATTGAAAACCCAAATTAAAGAAAATAACTAAGTCCATATGGAAAACATTGAAATAAAACGAATGCTAAGCATGGCCACCTCGAGTCCACTCCGGCTTCATATCCACTATCTAAGGTTTATCTGCAAAATATAAAGAAAGGGGTGAGTCATCTAGACTCAGTGTGTAAATCCCCATCCCAAAAGAAGTTATGCTCTTACACAAGTTCATATAAAAATATGCATGTCATGCATCTCATCAACCTAGATATCCATCCGTGTCTCCCATATCTACCCCTTGTGGTACCAAACCACTGGTGGTGCCAAACCACTGGTAACCGAAGTTCCAGAAATAAACATATGTGGTACCAAACCACTGGTGGTCCCAAACCACTGAGACATAGTCACAATATTATAATATGTGGGGCCAACCCACTGGGTGGTACCTAACCAATGGTGACAGTCTGATAGATCATACTTCCCCCTCCACTCATCACCCATATCACATGTTCGTACTCACAATACAAGTATGATCCTACTTTAACATGTAAAATATTGTATAAAGAATGGCATGCACTTATAGATCACATTGTAATTAACGCTAGCAACCATAACAACTTACTCGATATCCTCGTTTTTACCCACAAGGGTAACTTAGTAATCACTGCCGTCACTTCGGCTTTTATCATCACATAACATTTAACATATTAAGTAAAGAAAGTGTGTAAGAGTTACACACCTGGTTCTCATACTAATGCTCTCACTACTTCTACGCTATTATCTCACGAGACTACCACTATTGGCCTACTATCTTTTTCTGACGTCGGCCTACACCCCGATGGCCAGTCTCACACTCCTGATATTGATTGCTTCTTGTATTTAGGCGTTGGGTTTACAGATCCAACCCCTCCTACTGCTTGACTGTTATTTGAGTCCATAATAATCCCTTGGTCACTAAACCAATTAAACGATGAGATCTATTAGGTAATCATAATGCTTACAATGAAACCTTTACCTAGTTATCGAATCCTGAAAGTCTTTAAGAAAGCGTCTCCACCCTACCTACATTCGGCCACCACCAAAGTATCAAACCAAACCGATAATCACAACCCATCTAGTACCTTATGGCATTCGGCCAAAGACAAAGGAACAAGAAAGTGGCCATTCGGCCGAACCTACACCACCTACCTTCAGCTTCCTTCACAAATCAGTACAAGAGATTATAGGGAGGAGAAATCAGCTTCTAAGAATAGAGAGTGAACACCAGTGAGATATTAGAGGAGTGATTCGGTTTAAGATCTAAAAATAATATTGAAGAAAAACAACAAATAACTTACCAAACTAGGGAGGACTATTCGGCTATGGTGCACCTTCAGAAAAAACCAAACTTGAAGATTCGGCTATGGAAGATGGGAATATGAGTAAGAAGAATTCGATTTTCAGAAAGATTTTGAAGAGAGAAGAAAATTAGGGAGTTTCAGTTTTGATAAAAAGCAGAGGCACCCAAAAGAGAAAAGAATTTCGGCTTTTTCAGAGAATAGGTGAGAAAGAAAGAACAAAATATTAAAGAAAAAATGATCACTTGCTACTAATTTTGGCAACACACACATAATCTCAAAGTTGGAGTTTCGGCCAACTCTCCCTTCTCCTGATAGCTTTTATCCACCCTTATCAGCTTCATCTTTATCTTTCCCTTAGATGAGACCTCCCTAAAACCATCTCTTCCCTTCTTTATTATCAGCTTTTTATTAACAAAAATAAAAGAATTTAAACTCCCAAATTATAGCACATGTGCCGTCCCTTCTCCCTCCCCCTTGGAGTGCCGAATCTTGCCCCAAAACACTTGGGCCCAAATGGCGACTCTTGGCCCAACTCCCTCCTTAGTGCCGCCACCTACATGCCCCTTACAGCATCACTAAATTTTGGGCCACAAGCCCAACTTGCTACTAAACATGGATACCTCACTTAAATTATGTCATGTAGCTCTTTATTAGAGAAATTAACCCAGGTTTAAGCCCAAACCTGAGCCCAATACATACTTCCAAAGCTCTAGCTAACACTGACACTCACAGTGCACAGACCCACCTAATCAGGATGTTACAAGAACAGTTGCAACATGAGGTTCAAAAGGAAAGGGCCAAAGCTGACCATTGGGAGAAGAAGTTCCAAGAGATGCAGATGCAAAACGAGGCCCTAGAAAAGAGGTTAGTAGAAAGACAAAAGGAAAAGAGAGGATTAAAAGCTAGAGTGACTGAATTGAGTCTGCTTTTCACCACCATAGAAGTCGTAATTCTGTAAACGAGCTGAAGTCAAGTTTGAACAAGATTGAGGAAATGAAGGGGAGGATTGAAAGATTAGAGTCAGCATTGCAAAATTGTGAACTCCGGATTGAGCAACTTGAAGCAAGAGAGGGGCATTGGAAGGAAGAGCTCTATCATTCATATGACCAAGTTAGAAGTTAGGTTTACCTAATGGGTGAAACAATAGTTCAGATTCGAGAGGTAGCTGATCATCTACATACTTTGGCAGCACAGGCTGATATATTGAGCATGAAGTATGAGCTACAGTCAGATCGTAGTCAAGAGCTAGTTTCGTTATTCGAGAAAATAAAAACTTTAGGACTTAGGGTGAAAGCATATTTGTAGTTCGTTTTATGTAAAGGATTTTTTTTCTAATAAAGTTTTCTAAAATGAAGTTGAATTAGAATCGACGCCTCTTTGCATTCATGCATTTGCATTACATTGCATCATTTGCAATAGAATTTTACAAAAGGACCTTAATTAGGTAAAAAAAAATATTTCAGTTAACCTGGAAAACATGGAACAAATATTGGAGAGAATAGAGTAAATAAAAATATAGATACAGGGGCAATTGACCGAGATTCAACAAGAAATGCAGGAACAAATGCTAGAATTTCAAAGGAATATGATTGGCCAGTTAACCCAGTTACTAGCCGGAAGACTTGAAGAAAGGAGTGGTCCAATGGTCAACAGTGTGGATAATGAGGAAGACATCGTTTACTCCCCAATAGGTTTTAACCCGAGCGATGATCAAGCCAAATTTATTGTTCTGGTAGAAACAAAGGAAAGAGGAGAATAGACATCAAAGGCCTTGAAGAAGAAGGAAAAGAAAGTGAATAGTGCTGATATGTCTAACAATAGCCATTCAGAGCCGATTACAGTAAACCAGCCAAGGACGGTAACTACCAGCAATCAGGTTTCCCCAAGAAAAAACTCTGAAAAGCTCTAATTTACGCCAATCCCGATGACGTATAAGAAGCTATATCAAAGTTTGTTTGACGCACATGTGGTGTCTCCATTTTACCTAAAGCCGTTACAACTCCCATATCCTAAATGGTATGACTCGAACGCTCAATGCGACTACCATATATGAATAATAGGTCACTCAATCGAAAACTGTACTACGTTTAAAAAGTTGGTCGAAAGGTTCATTAAAATGGGAATTGTGAAATTCAACGATTCATCAAAACCTGATCACTTTAACGAGGTAGTAAATGTGGTAATTGAAGGAGATGAGAAAGTTGCAACTCCTTGAAGAAATCAAAATGAAAAGGGAACTGAGGAACGAATTTTCCAAGCCCTTGTGTACTTAGGAGTGTTTTGAATAACGGGACTGTGGAAGAGATCCTTGTATTTTTGAAGTTGATCTAGAGTAATATTCAAAACATGCTTGTTGCCTTAAGCCTAGAGACAATAAGAACCCTTTTGTGAAATAGGCTTTTGTCCAAAATTTTATTTCAATAAAATGCATCTTTTTAGCAAATATTCTTTTATTCTTTCCATTTCATACTGTACAAACAATTATTCTTAGTTTTTTTTTTCTTTTTTTTTTGGATTTTCTTTCAAATATTCTTTATTCATTACCATACAAATAATCATCCTTAGAATTATTTATTCTTTGGATTTTTTGCCTTCGTACCTAGGTACCCAGATATCAACGATATGAGCGATGTTGTTACTAATTCCCTTTTTGAATGAAATATGGGTCTAGGGGATCTAAGGACTTTGAAGATAACAGAGATTGTAACCTATCTTCTAATTTGTTAAGAATGGTGAAACAAGATGAAAAACTCTACAAAGGGTCATTGGATATTATGAGCCTAAAAAAGAGGTGAAGATTGTAGCCTAGCTCATCACAGAAATAAGGCAAAACATCATTGAGTTATTTTTAAGAATTCAAAGATGTTTTTGCACGATCATATCAGGACATGCTTGGACTACTGAGACAGGGGTTCGTTGAAATCTTAAAGGAGGTCCATAAGGATATCAGAAAGACACATATTAATGATTTTACAATAGTTAAGATAATCATAAGGTTTGGGTACTGTTAATCTACATAGAAGGGGATGGTATCAACTATACCGTATTTAAGGAGACAAGATTCATATGCCTTTTCTATTTCTTCACAAATTTTCCATATGAGGGGCGTGGATGTGATGGGGCCAATCTCGTCAAAAGTTTTTAGTCAATATCGACACATCATCGTAGTCGTCGTTTACTTCACTGAGATGGTGGAAGTAGCTTCGTATGCTAATATTGGAAAGTCGATAGTCATTAAATTTCAAAAAAAAAGATCAGATGCCAACAAAGAATGCCAGAAAGGATCATGTTTAATAATGCATAACTGTACAAAGTCAAAGATTACAATTTGCTCAAAGATCAGGCAGCATATCACAGTGCAGTAAAGGTTTTCAATAGAAAAATAAAAAAACAGCAAAAAAGATGAAAGGTGACCAAGACTTGTAAAGATTGGCATAAGAAGCTGTCATTTACTCTCTATGATTATCGAACGTTGGCTAGGACCTTTGCTGGGGCAACATCTTACCCATTGGTTTATAGATTGGAGGCATTTTTATCAATTGAACCTAATCGAAGGAAAGGCTAAAAGCTATCCATCATGGTTAGATGACGCAGGCTTGTGACAAAAAGGTTCATACTAGAGAATTCCACGAGAGGAACCTGGTGTTGAGGAAGATCTTCAGAAGAAAAAAATGCCAAACTGGGAAGGACTGTATGTAGTAAGAAGGATCTTGTTCTAGAGGAGTATTGATATTGACCAAGATGGATGCTAAAGACTTGCCTAATCCAGAGAATTCAGGTTCAGTCAAGAAGGATTTCACTTGAAAAGGGAAGGGCCAAGGTGAAAACCCGCAAAGGGCGCCTTGAGTTCAAATTCAAAAAAAAAACAACAAAAAAAGAAAAAAAAGAAAAGAGGAGAGGCCAAGGCAAAAACCCGCAAAGGGCGCTTTGAGACCAAAAGGGTTTTGAGCCGAAAACCCGAAAAGGGCGGCTCAAATTTTAATCAAAAGTGGGGCATACAGTAGTCTTGCTATGCTTGAATTAACAATGAAGAAATATGTTACTTCCTGGGGCATTGACAAAGTACTCCGGATCTCCTAAACACATATTGAGCTTAAAATGGTCCTTAAGAAGTTTGAACAGAGAAGCTTAGGCTGCGATATCTGGGGTCCTAGCTTCTATCTTACTTATTTTTGAATTTGTTATCTTTGATTGGTTTATTCTTTTCAAGATACACCCAAATCAATTTTTTTTTGTTGCCTTGGTGATCTTTGATTAACTTATTTGTTTCGAGCCATGCTCCTGATTAATTTCTTTCTCGTCCATTTTTGTGACCTTTTTCAAGCATTTTATATTGAAATAACAATTAATGGACTAATAACACTTTCATAAAAGGAGTTTCGCATATTACTCTAAAAACTTCTAAATAATATGAGAAATCTGACACGTGACTACTGTTCAGAACTCACCAAGCCTAATGAAATGATTATCTCTTCAGATTCTTATTGGATATGATAATTTTGTTGGTGATACTATATCAGCAAATGATAAACAAGGTCAATCCAAGTGTAAAAGGAGATTATTGTTGGGAGACTCTGCATTCATGTAAATTTCAGACTCATACATCCAGGGAATGGTGTAACAGGTTAAATTGATGGAAAATGATACAAGTTATATACCTCTGAGTGGTAACAGATTGGATGGAAGAAACTAAATGTTATTTCCTTGAAGTTGCAGAGCGAGGTACCAACTTCATGTCCCAAGTGGAGAGGACCTAGAAATTACCATGGGGTAATTATTTGAGAAGAATATGATTGATATTTTGAGAGGAATAAAAATGAAGCCCTGAGGAGTGATGACACCTTAAATAGGAATCATTCTCATGACATTTTGCATAACACATTTTGTAAGGAGCATTTGATTTATTTCAATCATAACATCCTAATCATTTTGCATAAACATATACCCATCTACAGGTTATGTCCCTTAGAGGACAATGTAGTAGGGTAGATTGAAGATAGCAGATCTGGCATCCCTGAGTTTGCAGGGTGCAGATTAAAATTATAGATTTGGCATTCCTGAAGTTGCAGGAAGCAGATCAAAGACATTAGTCTGGCATCCCTGAGTTTGTAGGGAGCAGATTTGGCATTCCTAAAGTTGCAGGAAGCAGACTGAAGACATTATTCTAGCATCCCTGAGTTTGTAGAGAGCAGATTAAAATAGTAGATTTGGCATTCCTAAAGTTAGAGGAAGCAGATCGAAGATATTAGTTTGGCATCCCTGAGTTTGCAGGGAGCAGATTAAAATAGTAGATTTGGCATTCTTGAAGTTGCACGAAGCAAATCGAAGCCATTAGTCTAGCATTACTGAGTTTGTAGGAAGCAGATTGAAGATACTAGTCTGGCATCCCTGAGTTTATAGGGAGCATATTAAATAGCAGATTTGGCATTCCTGAAGCTGCAGGAAGCATATCGAAGACATTAGTCTGGCATCTCTGAGTTTGCACGGAGCAGATTAAAATAGCAGATTTGGCATTCCTGAAGTTGTAGGAAGCATATAGAAGACATTAGTCTGGCATATCTGAGTTTGCAGGTAGCAGATTAAAATAGCAAATTTGGCATTCCTGAAGTTGCTGGAAGCAGATCGAAGATATTAGTTTGGCATCCTTGAGTTTGTATGGAGCAGATTAAAATAGCAGATTTGGCATTGCTGAAGTTGCAGGAAGCAGATCGAAGCCATCAGTCTGGCATTCCTGAGTTTGTAGGAAGCAGATTGAAGATATTAATCTGGAATCCCTGAGTTTGCAAGGAGCAGATTAAAAAAGCAGATTTGGCATTCCTGAAGTTGCAGGAAGCAAATCGAAGCCATCAGTCTTGCATTCCTGAGTTTGCGGGAAGCAGATTCAAGATACTAATTTGGCATCCCTGAGTTTGCAAGGAGCAGATTAAAATAGCAGATCTGGCATTCCTGAAGTTACAGGAAGTAGATCGAGGACATCAGTCTGGCATCCCTGAGTTTGCAGGGAGCAGATTGAAGCTAGTAGATTTAGCATTCCTGAAGTTGCAGGAAGCAGATCGAAAACATTAGTCTGGCATCCCTGAGTTTGCAGGGAGCAGATTAAAATAGCAGATTTAGCATTCCTGAAGTTGCAGGAAGCAGGTTGAAGCCATCGAATTAATTTCCAATACCATTACAGTGGAGTTGGAAGCTGTTTGAAGAGGACGAGGACCAAGAAGTCGAGGCTTGGCCAAGACCGGGAAAAATTGGTCCTTTTATAATCTTTGCTCCATTCCCGTTACACGACAATGAAAAAAGAGGGGCAGCTGTTATAGGCCCAATTTTCCCGGGATGAAATAAACCAAAATAAAAAAAAAACAACAAAGCAAAAAAAAAAAAACAAATATAATGTGCAGTGTCCTTTTACAGAGCCCAAATTTAATGGCCCAAATATTAAAAATTAAGCCTAACTCCTAAGCTACCTACCTAGTCCCAATACCCCAAACAGACCCAATTTCAAGACCCCAAATAGACCCACTACCCGATTAGCCCAACAGACCATAACCTAACTAACACCTAAACCCGTGACCCACTAACCCAAAGCCTATGCGGCCCAAAGGAGCCCAAATCTTCAGCAGTCAAGAAACCTAGGGTTTCCTAGGTTCCTTGAAAACCTTGCGCCGTAAGAGCCAGCATCCCAACAACTGTGCCGCAAGCTTCGCCCTAGCCTTCACGCCACAAGCAGCAGTCCCTCGATCACACGCCATTTGTGCCGCAATCCGCGCTTAGCCACCGTCGAGATCTTCGCTCCTACACAAAAAGGAAAGAACAGCGAGCAGATATGGAAAAATACATATTTCCTTTTTTCTAATCTATTTTGGGTTTATATAAACCCAAAAACTTGTAAAACGAGGACACACGAACATACACAGAAAAACAGAGAGACAAAAAATATTCAAAGAAATAAAATACAGAATTCGCAAGAGGTGATTTGTTTTATTATTCTGTTTTATTTTTTTTATCTTCTATACATTTACGCATACAGACACTATTTTTAAAAAAAAGGATAAAAGGAATTTTACCTTCTTTTTTTTCGCCGAAGAAATGAATTTCTGACCTCCGACCGCCATATGCAGTGGCACGTGCGGAGGCATGTGTGACGGCCCTCCATCGGAGCCCTAGTCAAATGCCAAAGGCTAGAGAGAATCTGGAGGGTTATTTCTTTTTTTTTAAAATGAGTGTTAAATGATTTTTTTTAACTGGTTTTTATTTATATAGTAATAAGGAAACGACATCGTTTTTGTTTAATCAAATAAGCATAAAATGGCATCGTACAGGTCTGAGGAACCGCGCGTTGACCCGAAAACTCAGGGAGGATCCGCGTGTTTTTGTTAAATGGTCTAATTGCCTTTTCGGTCCTTTTGCAATTTTTTTAATTTTAATTCAGTCCAATTTGTATTTTTATTTTTATTAAATTACCCCTAAAATTTATTTTTGTTCCAATTTAGTCCCTCAAACTGCTTTAAGGGCTAAAATTAGAACGACGTCGTTTTGGAAAGAAGGCGTAATTGCCTAATGAGTCCCTACAGTATGACGCGCATTTTGATTTAATCTATTTTTACTTATTTTAATTGCTATTTAATCCCTATCTTTTTAAAAACCTTTTTATTTTATTTCAAATTATTTTAGCATGATATTTTAATTATTTTATCATATTAAAATATTATATTTATAAAACCTTTAATCTTTTATCGAACATTTCACACCCTACCACAAGCCCGGACCGGATTTGGTATGTTCCTCGATATAACCTGGTTCAAAAATTCTTTTGTTACTTTGAAAATCGTATGCTTTTGAAGATAGTTTGTTTGTGGGTTGGGCTCGAGTTGAAAACAAGTTTATTTTTATATCGAAAACCCATTTATTTCAGGTGACAAAATATTTAAGCTTATTTTAAATTAAATGGACTTGTTCTTTAAATACCCTAAAATCGTAACTTAGTAATTAAAACAAAAATAAAATCATCACTATGGCCTTATCACATAAAACAAAACCTAAAATAAAATTATACAGTACTTAAATAAAATAAAATGTCCATATTAAATAATTCTTCAAGCTGAGCATGGCCACCACAAGTTCTGCCGTCCCGGTCCATCACTGTTCATCACCTGAAACATGTGCCCACAACGGGGTGAGTCGATAGACTCAATGTGTAACCAACACCAAAATATAATAGAATTAGGCATACCATACACATCATGTTCAAATAATAATTCAAGATAATGATGCAAACCCGAACCCAAACCTATATGCCATTCGCTACACTCCACCCGCACCAACACAGTACAATCGGGGACTACTAAGTCAACCCTCCATCCGCTACACATCATCGGCGATCATTGCGGTGGACGTGCTCATCGCCCACATAAAATTCGTGGCATAGCCACTCAGATAATTGTGTCTTGAGACACCACATTCAGATAATGTAACCGGGTTACCACATTCGGATAATGTGACCAAGTCACCACATTCACTTAGTGAGACCAAGTCATCACATTCACTTAGTGAGACCAAGTCATCACATTCACTTCCCTTTCTCAAATAACCCAATGCCCCATATTATTAATATCATGCATATCATACTTAATTTTACATTCATGTCACTTTTCACATGTTAAGTATAACATATTTCGTAATCCTAGTAGGAGTAGGAAAACGTACTGAGTACTTTGTACCATAACATGGTACTTTAGCCACATTCTTACACTTTCATATTAACATATATATCAAATTTAAGCCATAAATCTATTAAGATTAGTGTAGGGTACACACCGATTCACTTAGCAAATTCATTTGAAATGTCAAGAATCCCGATCTCTTGTTCTAGATCTTGCTTCCTATATTCTACCAACATTAAAGGTTTAATGAGAAACTCATTCACCACAAAACCAAATCCTAGTTGGATTTGGTGCCCTAAAACTCACCTTAATGCCGATTTGCTTAACACTCAAATCCCGAAAACTTTGTTTTTCTTCACCTGGTATTCGGCCAACCCTAAATCTAAACATAGGTTAGTTTTTAGCTTTTTAATAATTAAAGAACAGATCTAAGTATTCATACAAGCTGTAACACCCCAAACCCGGCCCATGAGTCCTGACCAGATCTGGTATGTCACGGAGTAAAATAATTTGAGTGTTTGGTGAAAATTTGTTGAAATATGGCTAAGGTTTTAAAACGGGGTTTGATAAAGCTCAGTTGGGCTTTTTATAAACATGGTTGTGTTGTTTAACCCTTTGAAATCGTTTGTAAAATTTAAAATCGTCAAAGTTATAGTTGACTTGGTTTAATTTTTGTTACCCGATGGTAACATCTTTGAAAACCCGTAGAAGTTTATTAAGTTTGAAAAGTTACTTTTAATTGGTTTACATATCTTTTGTAAATTCGTTTATAGCATAACATAAGTAAGATAAAATAACATCCAAATAATAAATAATAGCGGCCTTATTACAATCCCGAAATAAAAGGCTTAGAAAAATAAATAAGATTAACTAAAATAAGTAATTTCAAATCCAATATCAAGCATGGCCGTCACGAGTCCTCTTCGGCTCCATCTCCGCGATCTACTCATCTGCAAAAAGGTAATGGAAGGGGGTGAGTCACCAAGACTCAGTGTGTAATCCCCCACCCGGCAAAGTAACTCATACACAAGTCATTAATAAACATGCACATGCAACCCAACCTAACCATCCATACTCCTTAACTACCCCGTGTGGTCAAAACCACTGGTGCTGATGACTTAGAGTCACAAATCAAATGATGGGGCCAACCCATCGTGTGGTCAAAACCACTGATGACCATAGGTCACAATATATCAAGTGTGGTCAAAACCACTGGTGGTACCAAACCACTGGGACTTAGTCGCAATTTATCAATCAATGTGGTCAAAACCACTAATGACCATAGGTCACAAATAATCGATGGGGCTAATCCATCTTGTGGTCAAAACCATCGACGATACCCATAAAATCATCCCCTCCTCTCATCAATCCCACCATCATCATGCTTACATATCAATATCATAAATCATGCATTTAACAGCATATGATGGCATACTCAATCATATTTCATAATGAAATAACAGATCACAAGTTAGGGGACTTACCCAGAAACCATGATTATGCCACAAGCTAATCACAACCAAAAAGATTAACAGGCAAACAATAAAGTCATGTAAATTAATAAAGTGTGTAGTGAGTTTTTTTTTACACACCTGATACTACGACGAATCCTAGATCCCAAAGATCCGATCTACGACGCTAGATCTTGACCCTATAATCGGCCAACAACATGGTTAGGGACTTTAGGCCTATTCGGCCATGCTAATAACCCCGAAGGATCACTTGTACCAAAAATATGGCCTTTGGCCAAAAGTGCTTAACCACTTACCAAACTCGCCGAAAATCCCATATTGTCACTTGTTCTGTCGATATTCCTACCAAAAACACTTGTTAAAAATTGGCTTGCACACTAATACCTAATCAAGGCCTAAGGCCGAATGTTACTTACCTCCTTACCTTAGGAAAACAAATCCCGAAAGCTCCCTTCAATCGGCTATGGCCTCCCTACAATCGATTTAATTATGTTAGTAAGAGTCTTAGGCCATTCGGCCATAACCTTGAACCTAAAAAGAGGTGATTACCCCTTACCTTAATGATTATTTAGGCCCCTAAACACTACAAATCAGCGCCACTTTGTGAGGAGGGGTTCGACTACTCTTAAAGAGGAGAAAAGAACCGAAACAGCACCATTCTTTAGGGGGGTTCGGCTAATCACAAGGTGAAAGGGGTTGGAAATTTTGATTAGAAGAGGGGTAGGTTCGGCTAAAAAGAAACAAGGGAAGAAGAAACTTTTGAAGAATTTGGCAAGATAGGCTATGGAGAATTCAAGAAGAAGAACTTGGAGAGAAAAAATGAAAAGAAATTTGATGAATTTCGGCACTCCCTTTAGGTGTTAAAACCGAAAGTGGACAGCCCCCAAGGAGTCCCTATTTCGGCCATCACCTTCTTTTTGGTGATAAATTTCCAGCTTTTATCAAATCACATTTATCCTTTATTTATCCCTTAATCTTCTCTTAAACAAATAAAATGAAAATAAACTACTAACAATGCTACTCTTCAGCCAAAAATATGCAAAAAAAAAAAAAATAGCTCACCCTTATCAAAATAAGAGTCCATAATCGGGCCATCACCTCCCTTCCCATGCACGCCAGCCTTGAAAAAAAATAAAAATCAATTGCTGCTCCTTAGGTTCGAACCTGGAACCTTATGCCTCAGCCCTCTCTTCCAACGCCCCTTGCCATCTTTCCCATTTGACTTTCATGTCAAATAACCTCTTCATTTAATTTTAAAGCCTTCTTCCTGGCCCTCTTTCTTTTAACGCCAAAGGCCCAAAAATAAATCACCTTCCTTGTGTCCCTCATGACTCGAACTCGAGTCCCTTTTGCCAACACCCTTAAGTGGCGCCCCAAGCCACTCCACCCAATCCGACTTTCATGTCCATTCCTTACCCAAAAATTCTTTAAAGCCCTCTTTACTTTAACGTCCCAAAAAGCCTAAAATAAAACATTTTCCCCTTGTAACTCCCAAGACTCGAACCTCCTCCCTTGAACATCCTTAGACGCACCTTTTGTAGCACCTAAGTGGCGCATGGAAGCCACTTTTCCAAGCCATTTCTCGCGTCATGCTTCTCCCTAATTTTTACTTAACCCCTATCTCCTAGCTCCCTCCTTTTAGATACCAAATAAGAAATTTTTAATTCTAAATCCGACCTAGTTCGGGGTTACGACTAGGCCCTAAAACATGCCAAGAAATCATAGTATTTATTTCTACAAGCACACACATGGGAAAAATAATTAAATTTTTGGCAACCCCTAATTCAGGATGATACAGTTTTACCCTCTTAAAAAAATTTCGGCCTCGAAATTACCTGGATCAGAAGAGTTGGGGGTATTGCTGCCGCATCACATCCTCGGGTTCCCATGTGGCCTCCTCCGTACCATGATTCCGCCACAACACCTTCACCAAAGGCACTGACTTCCTGCGTAGAACTTTGACATCTCGATCCATGATTTGTACTGGCTCCTCCTCGAAAGACAAGTCCGGGCTCACCTCAATTTCCTCAACCGGCACAACGTGTGAGGGATCCGATCGATAGCTCCTCAGCATTGAAACATGGAAGACATCATGGATCTGGCTCAATTCTGCTGGTAACTTAAGCTGGTAAGTTACCGGTCCCACACGCTTCAACACCGTGTACGGTCCGATGAATCTAGTGCTTAGCTTGCCCTTCTGGCCAAACCTTAGCACCTTCTTCCAAGGTGATACCTTCAAGAAGACCTTATCACCCACTGCATATTCAACCTCTCTGCGCTTAAGATCGGCGTAGGATTTCTGCCTGCCCAACGTCTTCTTAAGACGAGCCCGAATTACATTAACCTTATCCTCTGTCTCTGCAACTAACTCTGGACCCAACATCCGACGTTCTCCTAGTTCCATCCAACATGTAGGAGTACGGCATTTCGACCATCTGACAAATACTCATACGGTGCCATCTCAATACTAAACTGATAACTATTGTTATAAGCGAACTCGCCAACGGTAGGTACTCCTCCCACTACCACGGAAATCCAAAACACGACCCCTCAACATGTCCTCCAACACTTGGATTACCTCTCGATTGTCCATCGATCATGGATGAAAAGTCATCTTTGAAATTCAACTTCGTGCCTAACTCCTGATGTAAGACCTTCCAAAATCTTGACGTGAATTGAGGATCCCAATCCGAGATAATGGACACTGGTACTCCATGTAACCGCACTATCTCCGCGATGTACAACTTGGCTAACTTTTGGAGCGAAAAGTCAACCCTTACCGGTATGAAATGAGCTGACTTCGTCAACCGGCCTACTACCACCCAAACTGCATCTTTCTTACTGGGCGTAAGGGGAAGCCCACTTACAAAATCCATAGTAATCTCCTCCCATTTCTACTGTGGAATCTTTACCGACTGTAACAGCCCCGATGGCAATTGATGCTCAGCCTTAACTTGCGGCATGTCGACACTTGCCTACCAACTCGGTCACTTCCGCTTAAGACCCGCCACCAAAATCGCTCCCTTAAATCTCGATACATCTTGTCGCTTCACAGGTGCATAAGCGTATGCACTATTATGACCTTCTTTAAGGATTCGCTGCCTCAACTCATCATCCTTAGGCATGCATACTCTCCCCTAAAAGTACAACACTCCATCACTGCCCAAACTAAAATATTCGGCCTCACCATTCTGTACTTGCAACCTTCGAGTATTTAAAGCTTCATCGGTCAACTGCCTCTCTTTGACCTCATCAATCCACGAAGGCTTCACTTGTAATTCAGCCAAAAGGCTCCCATCCTCATAGAGACTTAGATGAGCAAACATTGCTCGCAAATCCGCTACCACCTTTCGGCTCAAAGCATCGGCTACCACGTTAGCCTTCCCCGGATGGTATTCGATTGAGCAGTCGTAGTCTTTCAACAACTCAATCCACCTTCGCTGCCTCATATTTAAATCTTTCTGAGTCAAGAGGTACTTCAAACTGTTATGATCTGTGTACACCACTGACTTCTCCCCGTACAGATAGTGCCTCCAAATTTTCAAGGCAAATACCACCGCGACCAATTCCAAATTATGTGTTGGGTAGTTAGCTTCGTGAGGCCTCAACTGCCGTGACGCATAAGCGACCACCTTCCCTTCTTGCATCAATACACACCCTAAACCAGTATGTGATGCATCACAGTACACCGTGAACTCCTTTCCTGCCTCAGGCTGAATTAAAACCGGTGTTTCTGTCAGAATCCTTTTCAGCTTGTCAAAACTCTCTTGCTGCTTCTCAGCCCACACAAATGGAACCCCTTTTCTCAACAGCTTAGTCAATAGCGCTGCAATCAAGGAGAAATTTTCCACGAATCTCCTATAATATCCTGCCAACCCAAGAAAACTCTGAATTTTTGTAACCGACTTTGGTGGCTTCCACTCCAACACCGCCTCAATCTTACGGGGATCCACTCTGATGCCCTCAGCTGAAACTACATGCCCTAGAAAAGTTACCTCCTTGAGCCAAAACTCACACTTGCTGAATTTGGCGTACAACTGTTTCTCCTTTAGAACTTGTAGAACCACACGAAGATGTGCGTCATGTTCCTCTTCCGACTTCGAGTACACCAAAATGTCGTCTATGAAAACCACAATGAACCAATCCAGATGGGGTTGGAAAATCCAGTTCATCATGTCCATAAATGCCACCGGTGCATTCGTCAGAACAAAAGGCATTACCAGAAACTCGTAGTGTCCATACTGAGTACGGAATGCCGTCTTGTGGACATCAGCCTCCTTCACCTTAAGCTGATGGTACCCTGACCTAAGGTCAATCTTAGAAAACACTGATGCCCCTTTGAGTTGATCGAACAAATCATCGATCCTGGGCAAAGGATACCAGTTCTTTATTTTCAACTTGTTCAGCTGCCGATAATCTATGCACATCCTCATTGTCCCATCCTTTTTCTTAACAAACAGCACTGGAGCTCCCCACGGCGATACACTTGGTCGGATGAACCCTCTATCCAATAACTCCTGGATTTGCGCCTTCAACTCCACCAATTCCTTCGGCGCCATCCGATACGGAGCTATAGATACGGGCGCGGTTCTGGGTAACAGATCTATCCCAAATTCAACCTCACAGTCTGAAGGTAGACCCGGAAGCTCCTCTGGAAACACATAAACATAGTCCCTCATAGTTTGGACATCTCCCACAGCAACATCCTTAGCTTCCAATGCACAAACATGAACCACATATGCTTCACAACCCTTCTTCACCATTCTTTTCGCCTTCAAAGCAGAAACCAAGTTAGATAGGTAATCCTTCATTTTACCTATCATCACCACCTCTTCTCCTTCCACTGTCTTTAAAACCATGCGCTTAGCCGCACAATCCAAGCTAGCCTGATACTTCACTAGCCAATCCATCCCGAGGATTAGGTCGAACTCCCGAAACGGTAGTTCCATCAAATCAGCCAAGAACACGACCCCTTGGAGTTCTAGGGGTACATCTCTATAGAGTCTACTTACTTCTATAGAGTGACCTAAAGGGCTTAATACAGTCATCTTCCTAGAAGTAAGCTCAGAGTCTAGATGCAAAGTTTCCACTACGCTACTAGCAATGTACGAGTGAGTCGAGCCAATGTCAATCAAAGTATTATAGGGCACGCCAAAGATCAGGAACATACCAGTTATGATTCCGGTGCGTCGCCCTCCTCTTGACGCCTCGCGGCATAGACCAAACCAGGTTGTCTAGCCTCAGTACCACCGGTATTTCCCCTCGGTGCCCCACGACCTCTGCTAGCACCATTACCTCCTCTTCCTGCACCACGACCCCTCTAAGGCTGTTGGTTATCCCTTCTATTCGGTGCACGATCCTGACCCTCAGATCTCAGTCTAGCTACTTTCTTCAGACATTCTCTAACTCGATGCTCCATAGACCCACATTCGAAGCATCCTCGATTACCATTCCAACACTCCCCCTTGTGAGACTTACCACACCGAGCACATCGTGGCGGCCATTGAGTATTGGCAGCAGCAGGCGGCCTAGCAGCCTGATCTGACCCACCAAACCTTGTCCTCTTCTGCTGATTACCCGAAAACTTTGAAGGTTCCGAGCTCCTCTTATTCCAATTCCGATCTTGGTTCCGTCTAACCGACTGTCTTACCCCTTTAGCCACCTTCGATTTCTCCACTAAGATAGCAAACTCCCGTTCCTGTTGTGGAGCTATCATCATCCTCAGCTCATCTCTCAGCCCATCTTCAAATCTAACACAGCGCTCATGCTCGGTACCCACAATACCCCGAGCATACCTACTCAACTGGAGGAATTCAGCCTCATACTCTGCCACCGTCTTGTTACCTTAAACCAGGTTCAAGAAAGTTTTCCGATGTGCATCTACGTAGCTAGTTTCGATATATTTCTTCTGATAGGCATCTCTGAAGAATTCCCAGGTGAGATTTTTTGCCACCGTTCCATCCCTTACGGTGAGCCACCACTGATAAGACTCATCTCGAAGCAAAGAAATTATACCCTTCAATTTCTCCTCAGCTGTGAAATCCAAGTCACCCATAATCCTTTCAGTGGATTCCAACCAATATTCCGCCGCACTGGGCGCCACTCCAGAAACTCCTCTGAATACTTCGCTCGTTAGCCCGAGTCGTTCCACCACATTCTGGGCTTACGCACCCTTTGACCTCAACAACTCGCTCCAATACCCGTATCACCTTTGAGATACTACGTCGTTACCACCACCGACATCGAACTCGGTTTCACGCCGACAGATCCGGCATCTCATTTCTAGACCCGTGACCAGACCTTGCTGGCTCGGTCAAGGTTATCCTACCCCTACCACGGCCATGCGGCGGACGTCCACGACCTCTTGAACTCATTCTAACGATTGCGTTTATCTGTTTAAGAATTTTAAGCATTAGTATTTTGTTTCACTTGATTATCCGCGAAGAAATTTTATGACAAGAGTTTTAGGAGTGGTTCTTTCGCAATCATACATGCACACAGTTTTCCATTCATTCATTCAAAGAGACGTTGTAGTTTTCATGGTGATTATTTTTCCACTATCCAGGGGTATTTTCATAATTTGTCCTACAGAGGTATTTTTGTAATTTTTTTCAAAATAAAAATTCTCGAATGATTTTGTCAAAAAGTATTTTGGAACTCTTAAATTCCCGGGGTATTTGGAAAAATTTTGAAATCCGGGGGTATTTCGGTAATTTTGAAGCTCAGGGGCATTTTGGTAATTTTTCACAAATCGGGGTGAATTTATAAAATTTAGCAAATCAGAGATATTTCAAAAGTTGTAAAACTTTGAAGGTTCTTTCTAAGAATTTATTTTCCAGATAGATGGTATTGTAAAAATTTTTGAAATTCAAGGTCATTATGGTAATTTTGTCGGTTAGGGGTAATTTTGTAATTTTCTAAAATCATGACGTTTTTGAAATTTAAGGTTTTTGGGCACTTTTTATGTGATGAAATTTTTGATTAAAACCGTGGGTATTTTGGGAATATCCTAAATCAAGGGTGTTTTCGTAATTTTACCCCTAAGGGTATTTTAGTAATTTCACATAATCAGGGTGTTTTCACAAAATGATTTTCAAAAGTTGGGTTCTAAGTGATTTCACAAAAGAAGGATATTTTGGAAATTTTCTGTTTGGAAATTTTTCATATGGAGGGTATTTTGGAAATTTTCAAGCCAGAGGTATTTTGGTCATTTTTTTTAAACAAGATTTTAATTATTTCAAAATAAAATGGCTAGTCCCTTTCGGGTTTTAGTTATCAAGTTTAGCCTGTGAGTGTGTCGTCTCAGCTAGGATGAACCGTTACTACGCACCAAGTAGGATTCGAGTGAGTAGGAGGTGAGTCACGAGGATTGCTTAAATACCAGGCCCCCACTGAATCCAATCCTAGACATGCGTATGACGATTGCCACATCCCTTGCTCAGTGACAACTCACAGGGTTGTTTAGGAAATTATTAAATCTTATGTATTGTTGGGGTATGCTAGCCCTAGAGTTCAATAATTTCTATTCTAGGATTCTACGTTCCCAATTTACCCTTCTACCCCTCATCAAATATTCACAAAAATGGATAGAAGTACTTACCTGGGCGGATTGGTGCCGGAGACTCGGTGCCATGCTGTTCAAGCCACAAACACTTTCCAAAAACATTTCAATAAGGCCTACTAATAAAAATAAAATATTTTGGGCCTTGGGCCCCCCACAGCCGAGTTTCAAACCGGGCTCTGATACCAAAAATTTAACACCCCAAACCCGGCCCATGAGTCCTGACCGGATCTGGTATGTCACGGAGTAAAATAATTTGAGTGTTTGGTAAAAATTTGTTGAAATATGGCTAAGGTTTTAAAACGGGGTTTGATAAAACTTAGTTGGGCTTTTTATAAACATGGTTGGGTTGTTTAACCCTTTGAAATCGTTTGTAGAATTTAAAATCGTCAAAGTTATAGTTGACTTGGTTTAATTTTTGTTACCCGATGGTAACATCTTTGAAAACCCGTAGAAGTTTATTAAGTTTGAAAAGTTACTTTTAATTGGTTTACATATCTTTTGTAAATTCGTTTGTAGCATAACATAAGTAAGATAAAATAACATCCAAATAATAAATAATAGCGGCCTTATTACAATCCCGGAATAAAAGGCTTAGAAAAATAAATAAGATTAACTAAAAAAAGTAATTTCAAATCCAATATCAAGCATGGCCGTCTCGAGTCCTCTCTGGCTCCATCTCCGCGATCTACTCATCTACAAAAAGGTAATGGAAGGGGGTGAGTCACCAAGACTCAGTGTGTAATCCCCCACCCGGTAAAGTAACTCATACACAAGTCATTAATAAACATGCACATGCAACCCAACCTAACCATCCATACTCCTTAACTACCCCGTGTGGTCAAAACCACTAGTGGTCAAAACCACTGATGACTTAGAGTCACAAATCAAATGATGGGGCCAACCCATCGTGTGGTCAAAACCACTGATGACCATAGGTCACAATATATCAAGTGTGGTCAAAACCACTGATGACCATAGGTCAGAAATAATCTGATGGGGCTAACCCATCTTGTGGTCAAAACCACTGACGACAGTCCATAAAATCACCCCCCTCCTCTCATCAATCCCACCATCATCATGCTTACATATCAATATCATAAATCATGCATTTAACAGCATATGATGGCATACTCAATCATATTTCATAATGAAATAACAGATCACAAGTTAGGGGACTTACCCGGAAACCATGATTATGCCACAAGCTAATCACAACCAAAAAGATTAACAGGCAAACAATAAAGTCATGTAAATTAATAAAGTGTGTAGTGAGTTTTTTTTTTTTTACACACCTAATACTACCACGAATCCTAGATCCCGAAGATCCGATCTATGACGCTAGATCTTGACCCTATAATCGGCCAACAACATGGTTAGGGACATTAGGCCTATTCGGCCATGCTAATAACCCCGAAGGATCACTTGTACCAAAAATATGGCCTTTGGCCGAAAGTGCTTAACCACTTACCAAACTCGCCGAAAATCCCGTATTGTCACTTGTTCTGTCGATATTCCTACCAAAAACACTTGTTAAAAATTGGCTTGCACACTAATACCTAATCAAGGCCTAAGGCCGAATGTTACTTACCTCCTTACCTTAGGAAAACAAATCCCGAAAGCTCCCTTCAATCGACTATGGCCTCCCTACAACTGGTTTAATCATGTTAGTAAGAGTCTTAGGCCATTCGGCCATAACCTTGAACCTAAAAAGAGGTGATTACCCCTTACTTTAATGATTATGTAACAGCCCAATTTCAATAGTGTTGGAACAAGTGATTTGAGATCACTAAATCTGACGAAAAAGTTAGGAAACTTTGTTAATCGATAATTATAAGTTAAGTGTGATTTTAGAAATATTTTAAAATTAGTAAATTTTGTGAACTAAAAGAATTAATTAGAAAAATTAGGCCAAAAACGAGGTATTGAGATCTCGAATTCATAAAGTGAGCCATAAATATTTTTAGAAATATTTATGGAGTGTCATCAAGTTATTATTAAAGTTTAGTTGAGAAATTTTAACGTTTGGATATGTAATTAAATGAAAAGTCTAAATTGAAGAAGGTGTAAAAGTTTTATTATAGATTAAAGAAAGTATAAAGGACCAAAATGGCAATTAAGTCATTTTGTTTAATTGAGGCGGTTATTGTGAAAAAATCTGAGATTTTTTTATGTTTAATATTATATTATTATTTTATATTATTATATTATTATATTATTATATATAAAACAAACAAAAGAGAACACAGAAAAAACGAAACCCAAACGAAGAAGCAGAGAGCAGGAAAGAAAGAAGAAGAGAAGAGAAAGAAGAAAAAGGGAGAAAATTGGAAAATTTTCAAAATTAGCTAAATAAAAAGGGGATCAAATTGAAATATATGGAGAATTCTCTTCATTTCTCTTCATTTTCTTCAGCTGAAAAATAGCCATGGGAGAGAGTTCAAGCTGGTTTTCATACTCAAGCTTCATGTAAGTTTAATTCTTGCTTTCTCCTTGAAATTTCTATATTTTTGGACTTTTACAATTGGGTCCAATTTATTAATTCATTAGTTTTTGATTCTATGGCTAATTTTTAAAGTTTATGTGGATTAGTGCTGGAAGAATATGATGAATAAATATTGAATTGAAGCTT
Organism: Gossypium rotundifolium; assembly: GCA_025506655.1. Classification (NCBI taxonomy): domain Eukaryota; kingdom Viridiplantae; phylum Streptophyta; class Magnoliopsida; order Malvales; family Malvaceae; genus Gossypium; species Gossypium rotundifolium. Next base: position 50,551,761 of record CP106728.1, read on the forward strand.
TAATTTTGTTATATGATGATTTAATCAAGTGAAATTGATGGAAATTGGTTTTAGAACCTAATTGTGAAATAGCTGAAATTAAGGCCTAGTGTTAAAATTCTGATTTCAAAGGTTATGAAGTAGTTTAAAATGATAGATAAAAGTATTAAATGAGAAAATTAACTCAATTGAGGGGTTAATCCAGCAAGGACTGAATTGTATGAATTGTGGAATTAGGGACAAAATAGAAATCAACATGTTACACTAAAGCAGTTTTGGACAGCAGCAGTTGTCTAACTTTGAAAAATCACCAATAATTGTATAAATCGAATTATAAGTTGAGTGAGATATGGAATTAAAGCTTATTGAGTCTATTTTCATATAAAAGAAACAGAGAAAGCAAAGAAAGTCTACATTTTGAGATATTTGGATTTTTGTAAGACTGGTTCAGAATGAATTCAGGTTCCCTGTTTTGACTTTAGAAAATCATCAAAATTGAAGAAAAATAATTAGGGCTTAAATTTATATGTTTAGAATCCTGAACGAGTCTATTTTCTATAAAATAAACGGGAACATCATCCAAATTTTTTATGAAAAGATAATTAATTTTTAGTGAAGAAGGGTCGGAACTGCCAGACAGCAGAACAGGGGTGACTTTAAAGAATAAACTGTACTAATTGGCTAAATCAAAAATTCTTAAAATTTTATGGCAAGAAGATATGTGAGTCTAGTTTCAGAAAACATTAACGGTTTTTCATTTGGAGTTCTGTAGCTCTAGAAATAAATAATTTAGTGACTATAACTCAAATGGACAGTTTTGAATATACTTATGAGTAATTAATAAAATTATTGATAATGTTACTTATAGCATGTTATATACATTAAGGATGTGGAATGGAGAGGAGGAGGAGGAAAATATGTATGAATATTTAGGTAGTATGGCTAATTTGAAATGTTTTAGGCTCGGGGACTAAATTGAATAAAAGTAAAACTTTGAGATTAATTTTGTAAAAAATGTAGAAATGACCAATTTGCATGAAATAGATTATTTTATTATTTAGAATTGCAAAATTGAATGAAATTATTAATTTAGATTAAGATCGATTGAAAAATCGATGAAAATAGAAAATTCCTAAAATGACCACGAATCTTGATATTTCTACAAATTTAGCCAAGAAAGTTCGTGTAACTTAATTATATGATATTGAAAATATGAGTTGATGGTACGTGAAATATTGATATGATAAATTAGCTGATTTATGTTTATGAAGGAGATAATTGAATGATATTTTTTATGATATGTAAATATGTGATTATCTTTAATATGTTAATACAAGATGATTAAGTATGTTGAGATGAGTAATAAATTTATGTAAGACATGACGAGAAAAATAAATATGTTTAAGGGACAATATGTTTGATTTTGATTGGTTTCAAATATAAATGCTAAATGAAATAAAATGTCGATAAATAAATTTGTAATTAGGTAATACCTCGTATCCTATTCCAAATGTTGAATACGGGTAAGGGTGTTACATTTAGTGGTATCGAGCTATGGTTTAGTCGGTTCTCGGACCAAATGTAATATGTGTGAAGTCTAGAAATGTACGCCATTATTAATATATAACTTAAGATAATGTGATATCTTCGACTTTGATGATATTTGTATAACTATTATTCAAAGTTTATCATTATGATGTGTAATTTATTAATTATGTGTGGTAAGTATTTTAAGGTAAGTGTTTAGTAAAATGATAAATTTAAGATTGGGTACTGAAATTGAGACTGATACTGAACTGAATTATGGAATATTGAATATTATTTTGAGTATTGAATTGAATTGTGAAGTTACTGAATATTGTTATGTGTATTGCATTAAACTATGAAATTATTGATGTAATGAATTACTGCAATACTGTGAAACTGATTGAAATAAGAAGTGAAAATAGAATGAACTGGAATTTAGAAAGTTATTTAAATTACGAATCGAATTATGAATTATTTGAATATTTGAAGGTATATTAATAGGAAACTAAAAGTGATTTGAATTGAATCAAATTGAATTAAATAAAGAAAATATGTGAGTAATTGAAATGTATATTGATTGAAAAGTTATTAGTGATTTTAAATTTGATTGGGCAATAAATTAAAAATACGAATTGAATAAAAATGCATTAAATTATGAATATGTGTAAAATATGAATCGTGTATTGATTGAAAAGTGGTTGGAACTGAATTGAAGTATGATTATATGTGAATATGTGAAATATGTATTGGTATTGAATTGTATGCTGATTAGAAAATGAAAAAGTGAATTTGAAATTAAAAAAAATGATTTGAATACCCTATTAACTTATCAGACTAGATTGGATACAAATGGCATGCCATAGGATTTGTGATATGATGAGGAGATATTTCTGTATTATAATCTTCGGTTTATCCGAAGAGGCATTTAATGCCTTATTGGTGTGTTTGGGAGGATATGATATACTGGTGTGTTTGGGAGGATATGATATACTGGTGTGTTTGGGAGGATATGACATATTGGTGTGTTTGGGAGGATATGACATATTGGTGTGTTTGGGAGGATATGATATACTGGTGTGTTTGAGAGGATATGACATACTGGTGTGTTTGGGAGGATATGATATACTGGTGTGTAATGGAGGATTTCATTATTTTGGTGTGATTGGTTGGAATCCGCGTATCCGTCAAAGTCCGAGTCTTGTTAATAGGGGTAGATATGAATATTAAGTGAAATTAAAATGAGAATTGATTTCCCTATTAACTTGTCGGACTAGTCGGATATAATTGGCATGCCATAGGATTTGGAAGAGTACGGGATTTATCGGCTTTGCCGATCAGGCACTTTATGTGTCGTATCAGGCACCTCGTGTGTGATATCTCGATCAGTACTATGTACCGCTTTAGGCACAATGTGCCGTCTTGGTGTGTTTGGGTTGGAATCCGTGTATCCGTCAAAGTCCGAATTGTTAATAGGGTGAATAATCGAAATGAGAAAAACTAAATAAATTTGATCGATTGAACTATTGAAAATATGAGTAAGAAATTATGAGTTGAATTGTAAATCGAATTGAAATGTGAGAATTGAAGTATGAACTTAAGGTTCATAAATTTGTTAAAATATCAAATTATTATTATTGAAATCATTGAATAAACGAAATGAGAAAATCGATTGAATTTGATCGGTTGAACTATCGAAGGTATGGAAAAGTGGAATTAGGAATTGAAATGTAAATTGAAATTGAGATATGAGATTGAAAACTTGAACCAAAAGTTTATGAATTGATTAAAGATAATGCGAGATGGTATATGAGGCTATTTGATGAAAGACTATTGTTGAGGTATAAAATTAAAGTATAAATTAACACATATGACTTATATTGTTACATGTTTGATGTCTATTATTTAATATTAAATGTTAAATTTAAATTATGAGTATAGTAAGTGAAGTTTGAGGTAAGTGTTATTGTTGAATTAAATGGAAATTGAATTAAGTGATGGATAAATATTAGTATTGAATTGTATATTGATGAGAAAGTTAAATTAAATTTAGTTGTGAATAAATTGAAGTGAAATTGGAATTGAAAAAAAATGAAAATGAAAAAATGATACGTGAAGCACATAATAAGAATTATTAGTAAATTAAGAATGACTAGTAAATTTTGAAATATGTTACATATATTAAAGAAAGAAAAGATATAAACATACGGGTTTTAGTACAATGGTTAAATTGTAAAGTATGTAAAAGCATTATGTTAAATTGTAAAAGTGACAAGCGTGTATAATATAATTTTTCCAAGTAAATAAGATTAGATCTACTAAGATAATAGTGGTATACCATTAAGGGACTCTAGCGCATTCTCTAATTAATAATACACTTCTATATTTGTTTCATATATCCTAAGTGTTCTGTTTAATCTATTGGGCATCTTATAAAAAAAAAGAAAAAGAAAGAAGTAAGTAATTTTCGTTATAAAGTATAGGTAAGTAATTTTCGTTATAAAGTATGTTCGCAATATTGAATTAAAACAAATTGCAAACTGAAAGGATATGGGATGGATATAAATGATAAACTAGATAAATATGTGCACAAAGGAGCTATAGAATTATAGAAATAATGAAGTTCATGATCGAAATAACAAGGAAATTTCGAGGACGAAATTTTTTTAGGGGGGAAGAGTTGTAACAACCCAATTTCAATAGTGTTGAAACAAGTGATTTGAGATCACTAAATCTGACGAAAAAGTTAGGAAACTTTGTTAATCGATAATTATAAGTTAAGTGTGATTTTAGAAATATTTTAAAATTAGTAAATTTTGTGAACTAAAAGAATTAATTAGAAAAATTGGGCCAAAAACGAGATATTGAGATCTCGAATTCATAAAATGAGCCATAAATATTTTTAGAAATATTTATGGAGTGTCATTATGTTATTATTAAAGTTTAGTTGAGAAATTTTAACGTTTGGATATGTAATTAAATGAAAAAGACTAAATTGAAAAAGGTGTAAAAGTTTTATTATAGATTAAAGAAAGTATAAAGGACCAAAATGGCAATTAAGCCATTTTGTTTAATTGAGGCGGTTATTGTGAAAAAAATCTGAGATTTTTTTTATGTTTAATATTATATTATTATTTTATATTATTATATTATTATATTATTATATATAAAAACAAACAAAAAGAGAATAGAAAAACAGAAACCCAAACGAAGAAGCAGAGAGCAGGAAAGAAAGAAGAAGAGAAGAGAAAGAAGAAAAAAGGGAGAAAATTAGAAAATTTTCAAAATTAGCTAAATAAAAAGGGGATCAAATTGAAATATATGGAGAATTCTCTTCATTTCTCTTCATTTTCTTCAGCTGAAAAATAGCCATGGGAGAGAGTTCAAGCTGGTTTTCATACTCAAGCTTCATGTAAGTTTAATTCTTGCTTTCTCCTTGAAATTTCTATGTTTTTGGACTTTTACAATTGGGTCCAATTTATTAATTCATTAGTTTTTGATTCTATGGCTAATTTTTAAAGTTTATGTGGATTAGTGCTGGAAGAATATGATGAGCAAATATTGAATTGAAGCTTTAATTTTGTTATATGATTATTTAATCAAGTGAAATTGATGGAAATTGGTTTTAGAACCTAATTGTGAAATAGCTGAAATTAAGGCCTAGTGTTAAAATTCTGATTTCAAAGGTTATGAAGTAGTTTAAAATGATAGATAAAAGTATTAAATGAGAAAATTAACTCAATTGAGGGGTTAATCCAGCAAGGACTGAATTGTATGAATTGTGGAATTAGGGACAAAATAGAAATCAACATGTTACACTAAAGCAGTTTTCGACAGCAGCAGTTATCTAACTTTGAAAAATCACCAATAATTGTATAAATCGAATTATAAGTTGAGTGAGATATTTAATTAAAGCTTATTGAGTCTATTTTCATATAAAAGAAACAGAGAAAGCAAAGGAAGTTTACATTTTGAGATATTTGGATTTTTGTAAGACTGGTTCAGAATGAATTCGGGTTCCCCTGTTTTGACTTTAGAAAATCATCAAAAATTGAAAAAAAATAATTAGGGGCTTAAATTTATATGTTTAGAATCCTGAACGAGTCTATTTTCTATAAAAATAAACGGGAACATCATCTGAATTCTGTATGAAAAGATAATTAATTTTTAGTGAAGAAGGGTCGGAACTGCCAGGCAGCAGAACAGGGGTGACTTTAAAGAATAAACTGTACTAATTGGCTAAATCAAAAATTCTTAAAATTTTATGGCAAGAAGATATTTGAGTCTAGTTTCAGGAAAAATTAACGGTTCTTCATTTGGAGTTCTGTAGCTCTAGAAATAAATAATTTAGTGACTATAACTCAAATGGACAGTTTTGAATATACTTATGAGTAATTAATAAAATTATTGATAATGTTACTTATAGCATGTTATATACATTAAGGATGTGGAATGGAGAGGAGGAGGAGGAAAATATGTATGAATATTTAGGTAGTATGGCTAATTTGAAATGTTTTAGGCTCGGGGACTAAATTGAATAAAAGTAAAACTTTGAGATTAATTTTGTAAAAAATGTAGAAATGACCAATTTGCATGAAATAGATTATTTTATTATTTAGAATTGCAAAATTGAATGAAATTATTAATTTAGATTAAGATCGATTGAAAATCGATGAAAATAGAAAATTTCTAAAATGACCACGAATCTTGATATTTCTAGAAATTTAGCCAAGTAAGTTCGTGTAACTTAATTATATGATATTGAAAATATGAGTTGATGGTACGTGAAATATTGATATGATAAATTAGCTGATTTATGTTTATGAAGGAGATAATTGAATGATATTTTTTTATGATATGTAAATTTGTGATTATCTTTAATATGTTAATACAAGATGATTAAGTATGTTGAGATGAGTAATAAATTTATGTAAGACATGACGAGAAAAATAAATATGTTTAAGGGACAATATGTTTGATTTTGATTGGTTTCAAATATAAATGCTAAATGAAATAAAATGTAAATTTGTAATTCCGGTAATACCTCGTACCCTATTCCAGCGTTGAATACGGGTAAGGGGTGTTACAGATTATTTAGGCCCCTAAACACCACAAATCAGCACCACTTTGTGAGGAGGGGTTTGGCTACTCTTGAAGAGGAGAAAAGAACCGAAACAGCACCTTTCTTTAGGTGGTTCGGCTAATCACAAGGTGAAAGGGGTTGGAAATTTTGATTAGAAGAGGGGTAGGTTCGGCTAAAAAGAAACAAGAGAAGAAGAAACTTTTGAAGAATTTGGCAAGATAGGCTATGGAGAATTCGGCAGCAGCAACTTGGAGAGAAAAAAATGAAAAGAAATTTGATGAATTTTGGCACTCCCTTTAGGTGTTAAAACCGAAAGTGGACAGCCCCCAAGGAGTCCCTATTTCGGCCATCACCTTCTTTTTGGTGATAAATTTCCAGCTTTTATCAAATCACATTTATCCTTTATTTATCCCTTAATCTTCTCTTAAACAAATAAAATGAAAATAAACTACTAACAATGCTACTCTTCAGCTGAAAATATGCAAAAAAAAATAGCTCTCCCTTATCAAAATAAGAGTCCATAATCGGGCCATCACCTCCCTTCCCATGCACGCCAGCCTTGAAAAAAAATAAAAATCAATTGCTGCTCCTTAGGTTCGAACCTGGAACCTCATGCCCCAGCCCTCTCTTCCAACGCCCCTTGCCATCTTTCCCATTTGACTTTCATGTAAAATAACCTCCTCATTTAATTTTAAAGCCTTCTTCCTGGCCCTCTTTCTTTTAACGCCAAAAGCCCAAAAATAAAACACCTTCCTTGCGTCCCTCATGACTCGAACTCGAGTCCCTTTTGCCAACACCCTTAAGTGGCGCCCCAAGCCACTCCACCAAATCCGACTTTCATGTCCATTCCTTACCTAAAAATTCTTTAAAGCCCTCTTTACTTTAACGTCCCAAAAAGCCTAAAATAAAACATTTCCCCCTTGTAACTCCCAAGACTCGAACCTCCTCCCTTGAACATCCTTAGACGCACCTTTTGTAGCACCTAAGTGGCGCATGGAAGCCACTTTTCCAAGCCATTTCTCGCGTCATGCTTCTCCCTAATTTTTACTTAACCCCTATCTCCTAGCTCCCTCCTTTTAGATACCAAATAAGAAATTTTTAATTCTAAATCTGACCTAGTTCGGGGTTACGACTAGGCCCTAAAACATGCCAAGAAATCATAGTATTTATTTCTACAAGCACACACATGGGAAAAATAATTAAATTTTTGACAACCCCTAAATCAGGATGTTACACAAGCCTTGGCCGAATGCTTTTAGGTGCTTACCTTGTGGATTTTAAATCCCGAATTTCACCGAATAACTAGGGAATACGTGGCCTATGGTGTACCTTCGGGAAAAGAACTTCTCCTTCCTTGTAGTCGACACTTAGTAATTCCCGAAATATCTCTTCAAGGTTTCGACAACAATATATAGAGGATATTAGGATCTTAATTTCGACAGACTTAAAAGAAATAGAATGAGAATCGAACCTAATCTTACCCTTACTGAAGAATTCGATGGAACTCTTGCTTGAATCCCTTAGTAGTATTCGGCTATGGCCCTTATGTGTAACACAAGGTTTCAGCTTTTGTAACAATAAAGGAATCGGCTAGGGCTTTGCTTACTTTCGGTTTTTTTTATTGTGTTTGTAATAGAAGAAGAAAAGAAAAGAAGAGAATTATGGCAGAGAGAATTCAGCTAAGGAGAGAAGAAAAGAATGGTGCTATTTGCTAGAGAATTTCGGCAAAGGTTTCCTTGAAGAGAAAAGAATGACTGAAGAATGGCCCTTATTTTCCCTCTATTGCCGAAATTCCTAGGCTAGAGTCCCCTACTTGGCCACCACTCTTCCTATGTGATAATTATCACTTTTATCAAAAGATTTAATCCAACAATTATGTAACACCCTGAATTAGGGGTTGTTTGTAATTCAATCAATTTCCCATGTGTGCTTAAAGAAATAAATAATATGACTTTATTTGGCATGATTTAGGGTCTAGAAATAACCCCGAATTAGGTCGGATTTGGAATTAAAATCTTTTTATAAAGTACTTAAAAGAAGGGAGCTAGGTGAGAAAGGGTTAAGGGAAATTTGGGCTAATTATGACACAAAGAATAGGCTTGGCACAAGTGGCTTGGTGCGCCTAAGGGGGTTGCTAGGGAGGAGGTTCGAGCCTCGGCAGTAACATGGGGGAAATGTTTTTTTTTCCTTGTGGGCTTTTTGGGCGTTAGGGCTAGAAAGGCTTTATAATTAAATGAAGGAGGGTTGTGGCATGAAAGATAGGTTTGGTGGAGTGGCTTGGGGCGTGGCTTAAGGGCCTTGGTATAAGGTCTTGGGTTCGAGACACAAGGTGTAACATCCTGAATAGGGCCCATGCATTTCCAGTTTAATTGTATGAAATGACAAGTTTCAAGTACTATGAATAAATTTTTGATACTTTTGGAAACCTAGAAATGCATGAAAATGGAAATGAAAATGAAATTGGAAATGAAAATGGAGATGGAAATGAAAATGGAAATGGAAATGGAAATGGAAATGGACATTTTTGGAAACTTAGACATTTTTGGAAACTTAGACATTTTTGGAAACCTAAACATTTTTGGAAATGATCCAAAAATGGAAACTTGAACATTTTAGGAAACTTGGATATGTAAGAGAAATAAAGGAGTTTTATTCACATAAATATGTGAATAATAAGAGAGAAATAAAGGAGTTTTATTCACATAAATATGTGAATAATAAGAGATAAATAAAGGAGTTTTATTCACATAAATATATGAATAATAAGAGATAAATAAAGGAGTTTTATTCACATAAATATGTGAATAATAAGAGATAAATAAAGGATTATTTTCTAAGGAGATAATTGAGGAGATAATGGATGGATTAAAGGCTTTTATCTTTTAAATAAAAGAGATAATATTATCTTAAGGAGAGTGGTGGCCAAGTCAAGGACTCTTGGCCTAGCAAATTAGCTATAAAGGAGAACCCAAGGTCTTTTTCTCTCATCTTTCCAAGTAGCCGAAAATCCCCTTGCTCTCTCCCCCTCTTTGCCGAATTTCTCTTTAAGCAAAATCCATCTCTTCTTCTTCTTCTATTTTCTTCTCCTCTCCTTTGCTATTGTCGAGCCAAAACACTCTTTGATCTCTGTTAAATCTCCATAGCCAAAACCCTGTGACTCTAGGCAAAGAAGCAATCGAATATAAGGATCAAGGATCTAAGGTAAGAACAATTAATTTTTGTTCTTCCAATTCTTTTAATCAAGATCTAAGAAATAACCCTTTTATGTCTCATGGCGAATACCAAAGGAAGAGTTTGGGATTTGATTCAAGGAAATTAAGGTGAGGCACAATCAGCCAAAGGCAAATTTTATTTATTAAAGTTAGATCAGATCTAACACATGAAGTTATAGTAATTTCGATAGGCATATAAAGGAATCCTCTTCAGATTTGGAAATTGTATGGTAAGGACATTCGCCAAGGTTTGTTTTTGATATTTGGAATTATTTTCCACTTATTCAAAAGTGAGAAACCGCATAATTACGATTCTTGGCTAGCCGATTTAAGGAAGGAATACTATCAATTTCCGGCATTTGATTTACAATCTTTTAATTCGGCAACAAGGTAAGTAATACAAATCCTACTTGGATTTGGTTTTTAAGCAAAATAAGTTTGTTAATATATGTTAATGGTTGGCCGAATATAGGAGTAAAAATCTAGATCGGTAGATCGTTCTTCGGGATTTCAAGGAATCTAATAAGCAAATCAGGTGTGTACCCTTACTAACCTTCGATATTTTATGGCTATTATTTTAATATATGAATATGAATAAGAATGTGAATGTGACTATGTACCACAAATGTGGCAAAAAGTACCCAGGTACGTTTCCTACTTCTGATAGGATTGTGAAATATGTTATTTTATAACATGCGAATATATGTATATGAACATGAAATTGAGTTATGCACAATATATATATTTTTGGGGCATTCGGGATTTATGTGAAAGGGGGAGATTAGGTGTTGACTTCGGTCTCACCAACGAAGGTGTTGACTTCGGTCTCGCCAACGAAATATGTTGACTACGGTCACATTGCGGAATTTTGGTAACTTCGGTTACAATATTTGAATATAGTGTCTAATGACACAACGTATAAATTTGACTATAGTGTCTAATGACACAACGTATATGGGCGAATGCCTTCGATGGTGTGTAGCGGATGGAGGGTTGACTTAGTAGTCCCCACGGTGTGAATGGCAGGTACGGGTGGTGTGTAGCGGATGGACCATTAGGATTGGGTTTGGGTTGCATCATAATTTCATTTTTATATGGATCTGATGATTTGAACATGAATGCCTGAATTGTTGAATGTTAGTATTGTGTGCACATTGAGTCTGTTGACTCACCCAGTGTGGGAATTATTTTCAGGTGATGAGAAGGATGTGACCGGGCGGTGGACCTTGAGGTGGCCGTGCTACATTTGGAGATTTTATTTTATTTGGACTTTATTTCTGTTTGGTACCCTTAATTATATTTCTTTTGGGTATTATTTGATGTAATAAGGCCATAAGGCCCAGTGGATTATTCTTTATTTTTACTTTACTTTTAAATATTGTGCTAAGAACTATTTTGGACGTAATAAATCAAATTGGATTTACAAGTTTAATAAAATGGGTTTCCAATCTAAGCCCAATCCACAACAACATTTTCTAAAAATTTTACGAATTTTCTCTAAGTAACGAATGATTTTGAAATCGGTTCACTTTAGGAACATACCAGATTCGGTTCAAGCTCGTGGGCCGGGTGTGGGGTGTTTCAATTTGGTATCAGAGCCCAGTTTTAAACTCTCGGCCTGTGGGCTAAGGCCCAAAACGTTTTCAAAGCGAGCCAAATGATTTTTTTTGAAAATAAACAGGCTTCTGGCATGGCACCTAAGTCTCCGACCCGCAGTCCACCAGGTAAGTACCCCTAACTATATGTGTGATTCTGTGATTTATATAAGGGTAGAAAAGGCATGGAACGTAGAATAGAATGATAGGAACTTGAACCCTAGGATTAGACTACTCAAACACAAACACATAAGACTTAATGTACTAAACCAACCTATGGCTAAGTCACTGAGCTAAGGTGTGGTAACCCTTGTACGCATGTCTAGGATTGGATCCGGAAGAGCTTGGTATTTAAGCAGTCCTAGTGACTCACCTCCTCTTCGCAGGAATCCTACCTGGTGCGTAGCTTCGGTTCACCCTAACTTAGAGGGCTCAGTGGTGTGGCAACCTCTGTACGCATGTCTAGGAATGGTTTCGGTGGGAGCTTGGTATTTAAGCAGTCTGCGTGACTCACCTCCTCTCCACACGAATCCTGCCTGGTGCGTAGCTTTGGTTCACCCTGACCAAGAGGGCTCGGTCATAGGCTAAACATAATGACTAAAACCCGAAAGGGAACTAGCCATGTTTAAAAAAAAAGAGAGAACAAAACAACAAACCCTAGTTTTTTTTCAAACCTTTAAAACTTTCTTTTAAATCTAAGAAAATTATTTTTACAACATTTTCTGAAAAACTCCTGATTTGCGAAAATTACAAAAATGCCCTTAGTAGTGAAATTACCAAAATGCCCCTGGTTTGTAAAATGTTCAACTACTCAACAACTTTACCAAAATTTCATGATTTCATAAACATTCAAAAACCCTAATTTGTAAAATATCAAGATACCATGATTTTGGAAAAAATTACAAAATTGCCCCTAACTTACAAAATTACCAAAATGACCCTAATTTCCAAATTTTTGCAACATCCCCATCTTTGAAGGAACAATTTTCGAAAAGAACCCTCAAAGTTTTACAACTTTTGAAATACCCCAAATTTATTAAAATTTTCAAATTTACCCTGATTTGTGAAAAATTACCAAAATACCCCTGAGGTCAAAAATTACCGAAATACCCCCGGATTTTAATTTTTTTCAAATTACCCCTAGACTTTGAAGTTTTCAAAATAATTTTTGACAAAATCACCAAGGAACCTTATTTTGACAAATTACAAAAATGCCCCTGTAGGACAAAATTACAAAAATACCCTCGGGTAGTGGAAAACAACAACAACAAAAACTACAACGTTTCTCTGAATGAACTAAGGTTCAAAATTGTTTGATGGATGTATGAATGAAAAGACTGTGTGCATGTATGAATACGAAAGAACCACTCCTAAATTTCTTTTCATAAAATTTCTTCGCGGGTAATCAAGTGAAACAAAAGTACTAATTCATAAAACTTCTTAATCAGATTAAATCGCGACGTTAGAAATGAGTTCTAAGGGACGTGAACTTAGAGATTGTGCCTGGAAAGTATGATGGTTCTATTAAGATCGAGTCTTGACGTAAGCATAGTGCGATGAGAAAGATTGTACGATCGATAAGTAATTTCGAGGACGAAATTATTTTTAAGGAGGGTAGAAGCTGTAACATCCTGAATAGGGCCTATGCATTTCCAGTTTAATTGTATGAAATGACAAGTTTCAAGTACTATGAATAAAGTTTTGATACTTTTGGAAACCTAGAAATGCATGAAAATGGAAATGAAAATGAAATTGGAAATGAAAATGGAGATGGAAATGAAAATGGAAATGGAAATGGAAATGGAAATGGACATTTTTGGAAACTTAGACATTTTTGGAAACTTAGACATTTTGGAAACTTAGACATTTTGGAAACCTAAACATTTTGGAAATGATCCAAAATGGAAACTTGAACATTTTAGGAAACTTGCATATGTAAGAGAAATAAAGGAGTTTTATTCACATAAATATGTGAATAATAAGAGAGAAATAAAGGAGTTTTATTCACATAAATATGTGAATAATAAGAGATAAATAAAGGAGTTTTATTCACATAAATATGTGAATAATAAGAGATAAATAAAGGAGTTTTATTCACATAAATATGTGAATAATAAGAGATAAATAAAGGATTATTTTCTAAGGAGATAATTGAGGAGATAATGGATGGATTAAAGGCTTTTATCTTTTAAATAAAAGAGATAATATTATCTTAAGGGAGAGTGGTGGCCAAGTCAAGGACTCTTGGCCTAGCAAATTTATTATAAAAGGAGAACCCAAGGTCTTTTTCTCTCATCTTTCCAAGTAGCCGAAAATCCCCTTGCTCTCTCCCCCTCTTTGCCGAATTTCTCTTTAAGCAAAATCCATCTCTTCTTCTTCTTCTATTTTCTTCTCCTCTCCTTTGCTATTGTCGAGCCAAAACACTCTTTGATCTCTGTTAAATCTCCATAGCCAAAACCCTGTGACTCTAGGCAAGGAAGCAATCAAATATAAGGATCAATGATCTAAGGTAAGAACAATTAATTTTTGTTCTTCCAATTCTTTTAATCAAGATCTAAGAAATAACCCTTTTTATGTCTCATGGCCGAATACCAAAGGAAGAGTTTCGGGATTTCAGATTCAAGGAAATTAAGGTGAGGCACAATCAGCCAAAGGCAAATTTTATTTATTAAAGTTAGATCAGATCTAACACATGAAGTTATAGTAATTTCGATAGGCATATAAAGGAATCCTCTTCAGATTTGGAAATTGTATGGTAAGGACATTCGGCCAAGGTTTGTTTTTGATATTTGGAATTATTTTCCACTTATTCAAAAGTGAGAAACTGACATAATTACCTGATTTAGTGGCTAGCCGATTTAAGGAAGGAATACTATCAATTTCTGGCATTTGATTTACAATCTTTTAATTCGGCAACAAGGTAAGTAATACAAATCCTACTTGGATTTGGTTTTTAAGCAAAATAAGTTTGTTAATATATGTTAATGGTTGGCCGAATATAGGAGTAAAAATCTAGATCGGTAGATCGTTCTTCGGGATTTCAAGGAATCTAATAAGCAAATCAGGTGTGTACCCTTACTAACCTTCGATATTTTATGGCTATTATTTTAATATATGAATATGAATAAGAATGTGAATGTGACTATGTACCACAAATGTGGCAAAAAGTACCTGTGCACGTTTCCTACTTCTGATAGGATTGTGAAATATGTTATTTTATAACATGCGAATATATGTATATGAACATGAAATTGAGTTATGCACAATATATATATTTTTGGGGTATTCGGGATTTGTGTGAAAGGGGGAGATTAGGTGTTGACTTGGTCTCACCAACGAAGGTGTTGACTTGGTCTCACCAACTAAATATGTTGACTACGGTCACATTGCGGAATTTTGGTAACTTCACCATAATATTTGAATATAGTGTCTAATGACACAACGTATAAATTTGACTATAGTGTCTAATGGCACAACGATATGGGCGAATGCCTTCGATGGTGTGTAGCGGATGGAGGGTTGACTTAGTAGTCCCACGGTGTGAATGGCGGTACGGTGGTGTGTAGCGGATGGACCATTAGGATTGGGTTTGGGTTGCATCATAATTTCATTTTTATATGGATCGATGATTTGAACATGAATGCTGAATTGTTGAATGTTAGTATTGTGTGCACATTGAGTCTGTTGACTCACCCCACTGTGGGAATTATTTTCGGTGATGAGCGGTGATTTGACCGGGCGGTGGACCTTGAGGTGGCCATGCTACATTTGGAGATTTTATTTTATTTGGACTTTATTTCGCTTTGGTACCCTTAATTATATTTCTTTTGGGTATTATTTGATGTAATAAGGCCATAAGGCCCAATGGATTATTCTTTATTTTTACTTTACTTTTAAATATTGTGCTAAGAACTATTTTGGACGTAATAAATCAGATTGGATTTACAAGTTTAATAAAATGGGTTTCCAATCTAAGCCCAATCCACAACAACATTTTCTAAAAATTTTACGAATTTTCTCTAAGTAACGAATGATTTTGAAATCGGTTCACTTTAGGAACATACCAGATCCGGTTCAGGCTCGTGGGCCGGGTGTGGGGTGTTTCACAAGGGACGCAAGGAGCATTTTATTTTGGGGCTTTTTGGCGTTAAGAAGACCAGGAAGAAGGCCTTATAATTAAATGGTGGGGTAAATTGACATGAAAGTCAATTGGGAGAGTTGGTCAGGGGCACTTAAGGGGGCTGCGGCAGTGGGTCTTTGTTTGAACCCAGTGATAGATGAATTGGGTTTTATTTTTTTAGGCTGGCGAGTGGAGAGGGGAGTGATGGCTGCAATTTGGACTCTTCAAGTGATAAGATTGAGCTTATTTTTTTTCTCATATTCGGCTGGAAGAGGGGGAGTTATTAGTGGTTTATTTGCTTTTGAATTGTTGAAGGGGATTAAGAGATTAATTGGAAGATAAGTCATGCATTATCTTTGATAATTCAAAGCTGGAATTATCACCTAAAAGGGAGAGTGTTTGCCGAAATTTAGACTCCTTGGGGCTGCCCATATTTGATTTTGTTACAGCAAAGAAGTTTCAAAAAAAATTCCAACAAATTCTTTTCTTCTTTCTCTCTTTCATTGTCTTTGAATCTCCCTCAATCTCCCATCTATCTCTTCTCTTTTTACAAGTCAAATCTCCATTGATCCCCTACCTCTTTTCCTTCTCCTTTTTCTTCCTCCATTAGCCGAACCTACCCTCCTCCTTCACTAAAATTCTAGCCCTTCCAATTGTGCTTAGGCCGAATCTCACATTCCCAATAAGGTGCTGTCGATTTTCATTGTGTGGTAAGGGATTCTCTTGTGTTAAATCTTTGTTCTTGTTATGGCTAGCCGAAATCCGGCATTTATTGATGGTGTGGTTAACTATTTCTCTTCTTAGGAACCGATTTCCCATAAGGTACTCCGGGATTTTGATGCACTCAATCCAACCCTCTAGCAATCGGTTTTGGTAAGTGATGGTAGGGCTTATACATCATTCGGCCAAGGGCCATCTATTAAAAAGTCTATTGTTAAATGCCAAAACTAATGAGTGCCATGATTTAGGGACTAATTAAGGCTTCGGGATTTGTTTGGAAATCAAATCCGTTCAAGGTAAGAACTTTTGGTATTGAGTAGATATGGCCGAATAGGCCTTTGGTATTAACACTGACAATTGGCCGAATGTAGGGTCAAGTTCTAGCATCGTAGATCGGCTTTTCGGGATCTAGGAATTTCGATAGTAACAGGTGTGTGAGATCTCACTACACACTTTATTAATTTACATGACTTTATTGTTTGCCTTAATCTTTTGGTTGCGATTAGCTTGTGGCATAATCATGGATTTCGGGTAAGTCCCCTAACTTGTGATTTTTGATATACGATTTGCATGCCATCACATGATGTTAAATGCTATGACATGATATATGATAATTGATGTATAAGCATGTGATGGTGGGATTGATGAGAGGAGGGGGATGATTTTATGGATCGTCGTCGCTGGTTTTGACCACAAGATGGGTTGGCCCCATCAGATTATTTGTGACCTATGGTCATCGATGGTTTTGACCACATCGATTGATTATTTGCGACTAAGTCCCAAAGTGGTTTGGTACCACCAGTGTTTTGACCACACTTGATTATTTGTGACCTATGGTCATCGATGGTTTTGACCACACGATGAGTTGGCCCCATCATTTAATTTGTGACTCTAAGTCATCGATGGTTTTGACCACACGGGTAGTTAAGGAGTATGGATGGTTAGGTTGGGTTGCATATTTGCATGTTAATTAATATCTTGTGTATGAGTGCTTTTACGGGTGGGGATTTACACTGAGTCTTGGTGACTCACCCTTTCCATTAACATTTTGCAGATGAGTAGATCGCAGAGATGGAGCCGAGAGGACTCGAGGGCCATGCTTGTCGTTGGAGTTATTTTACTTTGCTTTAGTAAAATTATTATTTTCTAAGTTTTTATTTTGGGATTGTAATAAGGCCGCTATTTATTTTGTGGATGTTATTTTTATTCTACTTATGTTATGTTACAAAATGGAATTTTATAAATATTAAATGAACCGGTTAAAAGTAATTTTTCAAACTTAATAAACTTCTACGGGTTTTAAAAGATGTTACCATCGGGTAACAAACTATACCAAGTCAATTATAGCCCTAATTTATTAAATGTTACATGATCAGATGTTTTCAAAGGATTTATCAACCCAACTGTATTTATAAAAAGCCCAACTGAGTTTTCAAACACCCTTTCTACACCTTAGCCTAATTTTATCGAATTTTCACCAAACTTCCAAAATGACTCAAATTATTTTTACCCAGTAACATACCAGATCCGGTCAGGACTCGTGGGCTGGGTTTGGGGTGTTACATTTTTGGTATCAGAGCCCGGTTCAAAACTCGACTGTGGGGGGGCCCAAGCCCAAAATGTTTGGTTTTTGTTAGTAGGCCTTATTATGATGTTTTGAGAAACTGTTTTGGCTTGAACAGCATGGCATCGAGTCTCCGGCACCTATCCGCCCAGGTAAGTACTTCTATCAATTTTTGTGAATTCTTTTGATGAGGGGTAGAAGGGTAAAATGGAAACGTAGACTACTAGAGTAGAAACTGTTGAACCCTAAGGCTAGCATACCTCAACTATGCATAAAATTTAATAATTACCTAAACAACCCTATGAGTTGTCACTAAGCGAAGGATGTGGCAATCATTATATGCATGTCTAGGATTGGATTCGGTGGGGGCCTGGTATTTAAGCAGTCCTCGTGACTCACCTCCTACTCACTCGAATCCTACCTGGTGCGTAGTGACGGTTCATCCTAGCTAAGACGACACACTCACAGGCTAAACTCGATAACTAAAACTCGAAAGGGATTAGCCGTTTTGCTTTTGGAAATAATTAAAACTTTAGTTTAAAAAAAATTTTTTTGACCAAAATACCCCTGGTTTAAAAATTACCAAAATACCCTCTGTATGAAAAAAATTTTAAATAGAAAATTTTCAAAATATCCTCCTTTTATGAAATCACTTAGAACCCAATTTTTGGAAATCATTTTGTGAAAATGCCCCGAATGTGAAAAATTACTAAAATACCCTTAGGGGTAAAATTACGAAAACACCCTCGATTTATGATATTCTTAAAATACCCATGGTTTTAGTCAAAAATTTCATCACATAGAAAGTGTTCAAAAACCTTAAATTGCAAAAATGTCATAATTTTAGAAAATTACAAAATTGCCCCCAACCTACAAAATTACCAGAATACCCCTGACTTTCAAAATTTTGCAACATCACTATTCTGGAAAATACAATTATCAAAAAGAGCCCTCAAAATTTTACAACTTTTGAAATATCCCTGATTTGATAAATTTTACAAATTTACCTTGATTTGTGAAAAATTACCAAAATGCCCCTGAACTTTGAAATTACCGAAATGCCCCCGGATTTCAAAATTTTTCAAAATACCTCAGGAATTTAAGAGTTCCAAAATACTTTTTGACAAAATCATCCAAAAATTTTCATTTTTGAAAAATTACAAAAATACCCCTGTAGGATAAATTACGAAAATACCCCTGGGTAGTGGAAAAACAATCACAACGAAACTACAATGTCGCTTTGAATGAATGAATGAAAGACTGTGTGCTTGTTTGATTACGAAAGAACCACTCTTTAAACTCCTATCATAAAATTTCTTCGCAGATAACCAAGTGAAATACTAATGCATAAAATTTTTAAACAGATAAACGCGATCGTTAGAATGAGTTCAAGAGGTCGTAGACGTTCGCCGCGTGGCTATGGTAGAGGTAGGATGACCCTGTCGGAGCCCGCGAGGTCTGGTCATGGGTCCGAAAATGAGATGTCGGATCTGCCGGCGGTAGAAACTGAGTTCCAGGATCAGACGGGTGGTAACGACGTAGTATCCTAGGTGGTGCTATGAGTGTTAGAACGAGTAGCTGAGGCTGGCGCGGGTGCAGGAACCCGTAAATCTGTGGCTGAACGACTCCGGGCTAACGGAGCAGAGGTATTCAGAGGAGTTTCTGGAGTAGTGCCTAGTGCGGCGGAGTATTGGTTGGAATCCACTGAAAGGATTATGGGTGATTTAGATTTCACCGCTGAGGAGAAGCTGAAGGGTATCATCTCTCTACTACGGGATGAGTCATATCAGTGGTGGCTCACTGTAAGAGATGGAGCCGCGGCAGAAAATCTTACTTGGAAATTCTTCAGGGATGCCTACCAGAAGAAATATATCGGTACTAGCTACGTGGATGCGCAGCGAAAAGCTTTCCTGAACCTGGTTCAAGGAAATAAAATAGTGGCGGAGTATGAGACCGAGTTCTTTCGATTGAGTAGATATGCTCGTGGTATTGTGGGTACCGAGCATGAGCACTGTGTTAGATTTGAAGATGGCCTTAGAGATGAACTGAGGATGATGATAGCTCCACAACAGGAAAGGGAGTTCGCGGTCTTGGTGGAGAAATCTAAAGTTGCTGAGGGAGTAAGACAGTCCGTTAGATGGAACCAAGATCGAAATTGGAATAAGAGGAGCTCGGGACCTTCAAAGTTTTTGGATAATCAACAAAAGAGGACAAGGTTTGGTGGGTCGGATCAAACAGCTAGACCTGCTGCTGCTGCTAATTCTCAATGGCCGCCACGGTGTGATCGGTGTGGGAAGTCTCACAAGGGGGAGTGTTGGAATGGTAATCTTGGATGCTTTGAATGTGGGTCTATGGAGCATCGTGTTAGAGACTGTCCAAAAAGGCGCTAAATTTGAGAACGGAAGGTCGGGATCAGTCACCAATGTAAGGATAACCAACAGCCTCAGAGGGGTCGTGGTGCAGGAAGAGGAGGTAATGGTGCTGGCAGAGGTCATGGGGCACCGAGGGGAAATACCGGTGGTACTGAGGCTAGATAACCTGGTTTGGTCTATGCCGTGAGGCGTCAAGAGGAGGGCGACGCACCGGATGTCATAACCGGTATGTTCTTGATCTTTGGTGTGCCTTATAACACTTTGATAGACATTGGCTTAACCCACTCGTATATTGCTAGTAGCGTAGTGGAAACCTTGCATCTAGACTCTGAACTTACTTCTAGGAAGATGACTGTGTTAAGCCCCCTAGGTCACTCTATAGAAGTAAGTAGACTTTATAGGGACGTACCCCTAAAACTCCAAGGGCTCGTGTTCTTGGCGAATTTGATGGAACTACCATTCTGGGAGTTTAACCTAATCCTCGGGATGGATTGGCTAGTAAAGTATCAGGCTAGCTTGGATTGCGCGGCTAAGCGCATGGTGTTAAAGACTGAGGAAGGTGATGAGGTGGTGATGATAGGTAAAAGGAGAGATTACCTATCCAACTTGGTTCCTGCTTTGAAGGCGGAAAGAATGGTGAAGAAGGGTTGTGAAGCATATATGGTTCACGTCTGTGCCTTGGAAGCTAAGGATGTTGCTGTGGGGGATGTTCGGACGGTAAGTGACTATGTGGATGTGTTTCCAGAGGAACTTCTGGGTCTACCTCCGGACTGGGAGGTTGAATTTGGGATAGATCTGTTACCCGAAACTACTCCAATATCAATAGCTCCGTATCGGATGGCGCTGAAAGAATTGGTAGAGTTAAAGGCACAGATCCAAGAGTTGTTGTATAGAGGATTTATCCGACCAAGTGTATCGCCGTGGAGAGCTCCAGTGCTGTTTGTCAAAAAGAAGGATGGGACAATGAGGATATGTATCGACTATCGGCAACTGAATAAGTTGACGATAAAGAATAGGTACCTTTTGCCCAGGATTGACGACCTGTTCGATCAACTTAAAGGGGCATCGGTGTTTTCTAAGATTGACCTTAGGTCAGGGTACCATCAGCTTAAGGTGAAAGAGGCTGATGTCCACAAGATGGCATTCCGTACTCGGTATGGACACTACGAGTTTCTGGTAATGCCTTTTGGTTTGACGAATGCACCGGCCACGTTTATGGACATGATGAACCGAGTTTTTCAACCTTATCTGGATCGGTTCGTTGTAGTCTTTATAGACGACATCTTGGTGTACTCAAGGTCAGAGGAGGAGCATGACGCACATCTTCGTGTGGTTCTACAAGTTCTAAGGGAGAAACAGCTGTACGCTAAGTTCAACAAGTGTGAGTTCTGGCTCAAGGAGGTAACTTTTCTAGGACATGTTTTTTCGGCCGAGGGAATTAGGGTAGATCCCCGTAAGATTGAGGCGGTATTGGAGTGGAAGACACCAAAATCTGTTACGGAGATTTAAAGTTTTCTAGGGTTGACAGGATATTACCGGAGATTTGTGGAAAACTTCTCCTTAATCACAGCACCATTGACTAAGCTGTTGAGGAAATGAGTTCCGTTTGTGTGGGCTGAGAAGCAGAAAGAGAGTTTTGATAAGCTGAAGAGGATTCTGACAGAAGCACCGGTTTTAATTCAGCCTGAGGTCGGGAAAGAGTTCACTGTGTACTGTGATGCATCACATACCGGACTAGGCTGTGTGCTGATGCAAGAAGAGAAGGTGGTCGCTTATGCGTCACGGCAATTGAGGCCTCACGAAGCTAATTATCTGACACATGACTTGGAATTGGCTGCTGTGGTGTTCACCTTGAAAATCTGGAGGCACTAGCTGTACGGGGAGAAGTCGGTAGTGTACACAGATCACAAGAGCTTGAAGTACCTCCTGAGCCAGAAGGATTTGAATCTGAGGCAACGGAGGTGGATTGAGTTATTAAAGGACTATGATTACTCAATCGAATACCATCCGGGGAAGGCTAATGTGGTAGCTGATGCATTGAGCCGAAAGGTGGTAGCAGATTTGCGAGCAATGTTTGCTCATCTAAGTCTATATGACGACGGGAGCCTTTTGGCAGAATTGTAAGTGAAGCTCTCTTGGGTTAATGAGGTCAAAGAGAGGCAGTTGACCGACGAAGCTTTGAATACTCGAAGGTTGCAAGTACAGAATGGTGAGGCCGAAGGTTTTAGTTTGGGCGGTGATGGAGTATTGTACTTCTAGGAGAGAATGTGCATGCCTAAGGATGATGAGTTGAGGCAGTGAATTCTTAAAAAAGCTCATAGCAGTGCGTATGCTATGCACCCGGGAAGCAGTAAGATGTATCGTGATTTGAGGGAGCAATTTTGGTGGCCGGGTCTGAAGCGGGAAGTGACCGAGTTAGTGGGCAAGTGTTTGACATGCCAACAAGTTAAGGCTGAGCATCAATTGCCATCGGGGCTGTTACAGCCGGTAAAGATCCCACAGTGGAAGTGGGAGGAGATTACTATGGATTTCGTGAGTGGGCTTCCCCTTACGCCCAGTAAGAAGGATGCAGTGTGGGTGGTAGTAGACCGGTTGACTAAGTCGGCTCATTTCATACCGGTAAGGGTTGACTACTCGCTTCAGAAGATAGCTAATCTGTATATAGCCGAGATAGTACGGTTACATGGAGTACCAGTGTCCATTATCTCAGATCGGGATGCCCGATTTACGCCGAGATTTTGGAAGGCCTTACATCAGGAGTTAGGCACCAAGTTGAATTTTAGCACGGCTTTCCATCCACAGTCTGATGGACAATCTGAGAGGGTAATCCAAGTGTTGGAAGACATGTTGAGCGGCTGTGTTTTGGATTTCCGTGGTAGTTGGGAGGAGTACCTACCTTTGGCAGAGTTCGCTTATAACAATAGTTATCAAGTGAGCATCTAGATGGCACCATATGAGGCGCTGTATGGTGGGAAGTGCCGTACTCCTACATGTTGGACGGAACTAGGAGAACGCCAGATGTTGGGTCCAGAGTTAGTAGCAGAGACAGAGGATAAGATCAAAGTGATTCGGAATCGTCTTAAGGAGGCGTCGAACAGACAGAAATCCTACGCTGATCTTAAGCGCAGAGAGGTTGAGTATGCAGTGGGCGATAAGGTTTTCTTGAAGGTATCACCTTGGAAGAAGGTGCTAAGGTTTGGCCGGAAGGGCAAGCTAAGCCCTAGATTCATCGGACCGTACACGGTGTTGAAACGTGTAGGACCGGTAGCTTACCAGCTCGAGTTGCCGGCGAAATTGAGCCAGATCCATGATGTCTTTCATGTTTCAATGCTGAGGCGTTATCGATCAGATCCCTCACACGTTGTGCCAGTAGCGGAAATTGAGGTGAGCCCAGACATGTCTTTCGAGGAGGAGCCAGTACAAATTTTGGATCGGGATGTCAAGGTTCTTCACAGGAAGTCTGTGCCTTTGGTGAAGGTGTTATGGCGGAATCATGGTACGGAGGAGGCCACATGGGAACCCGAGGATGTGATGCGGCGAAGAATACCCCACTTTTTCGATCCGTAATTTCGAGGCGAAATTCTTTTTAAGGGGGTAGAACTGTAACACCCTGAATTAGGGGTTGTTTGTAATTCAATTAATTTCCCATGTGTGCTTAAAGAAATAAATAATATGACTTTATTTGGCATGATTTAGGGTCTAGAAATAACCTCAAATTAGGTCAGATTTGGAATTAAAATCTTTTTATAAAGTACTTAAAAGAAGGGAGCTAGGTGAGAAAGGGGTTAAGGGGAAATTTGGGCGAATTATGACACAAAGAATAGGCCTGGCACAAGTGCGCCTAAGGGGGTTGCTAGGGAGGAGGTTTGAGCCTCGGCAGTAACAAGGGGGAAATGTTTTTTTTTCCTTGTGGGCTTTTTTGGCGTTAGGGCTAGGAAGGCTTTATAATTAAATGAAGGAGGGTTGTGGCATGAAAGATAGGTTCGGTGGAGTGGCTTGGGGCGTGGCTTAAGGGCCTTGGTATAAGGTCTCGGGTTCGGACACAAGGGACGCAAGGAGCATTTTATTTTGGGGCTTTTTGGCATTAAGAAGACCAGGAAGAAGGCCTTATAATTAAATGGTGGGGTAAATTGACATGAAAGTTAATTGGGAGAGTTGGTCGTATGCTTAAGAGGGTGGCGAGAACCCCAAAGAAGAAGAAATTGGGTTTTATTTTTTTAGGCCATGAGTGGAGAGGGGAGTGATGGCTGCAATTTGGACTCTTCAAGTGATAAGATTGAGCTTATTTTTTTGCTCATATTCGGCTGGAAGAGGGGGAGTTATTAGTGGTTTATTTGCTTTTGAATTGTTGAAAGAGATTAAGAGATTAATTAGAAGATAAATCATGCATTATCTTTGATAATTCAAAGCTGGAATTATCACCTAAAAGGGAGAGTGTTTGCCGAAATTTGGACTCCTTGGGGGCTGTCCATATTTGATTTTGTTACAGCAAAGAAGTGTCAAAAAAAATTCCAACAAATTCTTTTCTTCTTTCTCTCTTTCATTGTGCTGCCGAATCTCCCTCAATCTCCCATCTATCTCTTCTCTTCTTTTACAAGCCAAAATCTCCACTGATCCCCTACCTCTTTTCCTTCTCCTTTTTCTTCCTCCATTAGCCGAACCTACCCTTCTCCTTCACTAAAATTCCAGCCCTTCCAATTGTGCTTAGGCCGAATCTCACATTCCCAATAAGGTGCTGCCGATTTTCATAATGTGGTAAGGGATTCTCTTGTGTTAAATCTTTGTTCTTGTTATGGCTAGCTGAAATCCGGCATTTATTGATGGTGTGGTTAACTATTTCTCTTCTTAGGAACCGATTTTCCATAAGGTACTCCGGGATTTTGATGTACTCAATCCAACCCTCTAGCAATCGGTTTTGGTAAGTGATGGTAGGGCTTATACATCATTCGGCCAAGGGCCATCTATTAAAAAGTCTATTGTTAAATGCTGAAACTAATGAGTGCCATGATTTAGGGACTAATTAAGGCTTCGGGATTTGTTTGGAAATCAAATCCGTTCAAGGTAAGAACTTTTGGTATTGAGTAGATATGGCCGAATAGGCCTTTGGTATTAACACTGACAATTGGCCGAATGTAGGGTCAAGTTCTAGCATCGTAGATTGGCTTTTTGGGATCTAGGAATTTCGATAGTAACAGGTGTGTGAGATCTCACTACACACTTTATTAATTTACATGACTTTATTGTTTGCCTTAATCTTTTGGTTGTGATTAGCTTGTGGCATAATCATGGATTTCGAGTACGTCCCCTAACTTGTGATTTTTGATATACGATTTGCATGCCATCACATGATGTTAAATGCTATGACATGATATATGATAATTGATGTATAAGCATGTGATGGTGGGATTGATGAGAGGAGGGGGATGATTTTATGGACTGTCGTCAGTGGTTTTGACCACAAGATGGGTTGGCCCCATCAGATTATTTGTGACCTATGGTCATCAGTGGTTTTGACCACATCGATTGATTATTTGCGACTAAGTCCCAGTGGTTTGGTACCACCAGTGGTTTTGACCACACTTGATTATTTGTGACCTATGGTCATCAGTGGCTTTGACCACACGATGGGTTGGCCCCATCATTTAATTTGTGACTTTAAGTCATCAGTGGTTTTGACCACACGGGGTAGTTAAGGAGTATGGATGGTTAGGTTGGGTTGCATATTTGCATGTTAATTAATATCTTGTGTATGAGTGCTTTTCCAGGTGGGGGATTTACACACTGAGTCTTGGTGACTCATCCCTTTCCCTTAACATTTTGCAGATGAGTAGATCACGGAGATGGAGCCGGAGAGGACTCGAGGCGGCCATGCTTGTCGTTGGAGTTATTTTTACTTTGCTTTAGTAAAAATTATTATTTTCTAAGTTTTTTGGGATTGTAATAAGGCCGCTATTTATTTTGTGGATGTTATTTTTATTCTACTTATGTTATGTTACAAAATGGAATTTTATAAATATTAAATGAACCGGTTAAAAGTAATTTTTCAAACTTAATAAACTTCTACGGGTTTTTAAAAGATGTTACCATCGGGTAACAAACTATACCAAGTCAATTATAGCCCTGATTTATTAAATGTTACATGATCAGATGTTTTCAAAGGATTTATCAACCCAAATGTATTTATAAAAAGCCCAACTGAGTTTTCAAACACCCTTTCTACACCTTAGCCTAATTTTATCGAATTTTCACCAAACTTCCAAAATGACTCAAATTATTTTTACCCAGTAACATACCAGATCCGGTCAGGACTCGTGGGCCGGGTTTGGGGTGTTACAAATTATCTCCTAATTAGCTGAAATTCTAAAGGAAATAAGACTCCTCCTTTTAGAGCCCACATGCCGTCCACCTCTCTGCTCTTGTAGCAAAATAAAATTTCTTTTATTTGCTTCCTAAGTGACTCGATCCTGCCCAATTACACTTGCATGTGGCGCCATTTCACGAGGCCCTAAGTGGCATCTTGAGCCACTTTTCCAAGCCCGCTTGTGTGTCAAATTTCACATACTTTTTCTCTTAAGGCCACCTTGCCTTAATTTCCTTTTTAAACTTTAAAACTCGACATTTCTAGGTCATTTCTAAGTTTCCAAAAATTTTCGTTCGCTCTTTAAACTTAGGTTTCCAAAATGGTCACTTTCCTATTTTACTTAGGTTTCCAAAATGGCCACTTTCCTATTTTACTTAGGTTTCCAAAATGTTAACTTTCCTCTTTTAACGTAACATTTCCATACATTCCAGTGTTTCCAAAAATATTCAAAATTTATTCATAACACATCAAACATGTCATTTCGTACAATTAAGCCAAAAATGCATAGGCCCTTTTCAGGATGTTACATTTATTATCGCTTAACATAGTTCTTTATATGTTCATTCATGTTATATTCTTTTATTATTTATTGTTAGAATAATTTGTAGTTACATAGAATTACTATTAAATATGAATGTTGTAATGTATTCTTACAATGTCTTATTCAAACCATTTTTTATAAAAATACCTTTTAAATTAAAGCATTTTATTCAAATATTTTAAAAATACGGTGATATGTGATATTTGGAGACTTCGAGAAGAATTGTGCCCTAACTTTCTGGGTTTCGATTTTTCTTGTAGAACTTAAGGTATTATATATCCTTTCTCTTTTAAAACTGAAACTTACCAATTTCAAACAAAAACTTATTCTTGGGAATTCAAATCATCGTGTCCTAACTTATTGGATATGATGTTATGTGTCTCGAGGTAGGAATTTTCTAAAATAAAGACATGCCTAGTTTTGAAGTTATGAGATGCTATATCCTAACTTACTGGGTATAGTAATTTATTTCTTTGAGATAGGCAAGCGTTGGTTTTTTCTTCTAATAAAATGATCTTATTTTAAAATTTTTCAAATTTGCAACACTGGGACATAATTTTTTCGATTAGGTACCAATATTTGGGCGTTATGAGGGTGCTAACCCTTCCTCATACGTAATCGACTTCTGAACCAGTTTTCTTGTATTTTGCGGACCAAAATTTAATATTTTTGAAATAAAATGTTTTATAAGGTGATCCAATCACACCTAAGTAACAAGAGATTGGTGGCGATTCCATTTCCATTTTTTAAAATCGATTCCCCTTTTTTTCCAAACTTTAAAATAGTTTCGACAACGACGTTTTCTTGAAAGCGCCACTAATGCCACTAAAGCTCAAGATAAAACGATGCGTTTTGATTAACATTATTGTGGCATTTTTAAAAAGTGCCGCTAATTCTCGATCTATTGCGGCGTTTTTACAAAAGCGCCGCTATTGCTCGAGCATTTGCAGTGCTTCTCTCATAAATGCCGCTAATGCTGATCTTTCGCGGCATTTTTAACACAAAAGCCACTATAGCTCTAACCTTTTGCGGCGTTTGTTTGCTAGCGTCACTAATGTAAAACTTTTACGGCGTTTTTAGTCTAAATGCCGCTAAATATGCCACTAAAAGTCTGTTTTGCTGTAGTGTTTGTTAGTTGCCTACTCGAAATACAATAACTAAGGGGGAAAATTTCCACTTACCGAAACAGATGAAGTCAAAAGTTGCACCAAAAGAGATGACTCGCAAAAAATACAGAAACGAAAAGAGAGGGGAAAGAGAAAAACAAGATTCGGCCAAAGGGGAACAAAAACCAAAAGTGAACAAGAAGGGAGAAGAACTGGCAGAGAAACAAAAGTCTAACGTTAGAAAATTTATTGGGAAAAAAGAAAATATAAAACTGATAAGAACAAAATCTTATTTTGATAACTTCTCCCCAATTATCTCCTAAAAACACTCCTTATTAACCCACTAAAACAAAACTACTTAGTAATCCAGTTTAATTTAAACTACACCATGCCACATGACTCAAACAAAAATTAGTTCCCCTACTTGCCCAAGGACTCAAGCATAGGACCTCCTACACACTAACACTCCGCTTAACCACCAGACCAGCAGGCCCATTTTGATATATTTTTACCAACCATCAAATAAAAGCCTACTGAACAAGAGTAAGGCCTAATTCGTTCAAAATACCAAAATTTTCCCAAGCGAAGGTTTGAACTTGGGACCTCCCAAACACTCCTAGAACACATAACCACTAAAGCTAACAGATATTTGTGTCATATTTTCACAATAACGAAATTAGAAATTTTGGGGCATTTCAAGTATATTTCTATAGAAAAACAAACTCCTATTCTAACTAGGATTAGGTGGGCAACAACCCTAGTTAAACAAACTAAGGTTTGTCATCCCTCTCTTTAAACATGAGGGGCATTTGGGCCTCTCCCATATAGGGTTCAATTACAACTACTTCTTAGACTTTTAACCCAATATTTGTTTTTATATTTCCAAAAATAAATATCTTAAATTAATTTAAATTGACTAATTTTCAAATTAAATAATTTTATCAACGCAATTCTAATTCTGTTAAAATCATGATGACTTTACTATAAAAGAATATATGAGAAAATATATGTAATATTTCAACATTTAACAGATTCATCATAACCAATAAATTTATTTCCAATTTCAAACTTCATTTATTCGAAAACCATAAATTCATTTTTAAGCCATGTTCATTTTCATTTAGAGAAAACCACACGTATTTTCAAATGTTTCTCATTTCTCTAACTTTTCCATATTTATCCATTTCTGTTCATTTGATTCAACAAGCAATTCATTTATGGTTTCAACGAACTAGCAGAGGGACTGATTGGATATATTTGATTAGGGCTCAAATGATTTATAATTAAGTTTCAGTTTTTCGCTTATTAATTATAAACTCATTTAGTCACGATGTCATTCCACTATAGTATCATGATTGAGCTCTCCCCAACAGCATACCGTTACAAATTCAACTCAATCAATGCTCATCTAATGACCTTGTCATAAGTGTGTTACTCTCATAGGATATCCTTAATATCTTTGGGATAAGTTCGTTCTCCCAATATGATCATATTTTATCTCGTGATAACTATTACATCTTTCTTCAAGACAAGTCAATTACTATCAAATAGTAATCAAGTCATTCATCACAAAGATGAACGGCCCATGGCCACATTTACTTTTCATCAAACATGTAATACCAATTAGAGGATATCATTTACCCATGTCTCAGGATATGAATTTCATTGTTGTTAATGATGCTACTTTATGCAAAAGTCGTAAATACAATGCACTAGCTTTCGGTTCCTTATCTATTTGAACTCAGGATTTTACTTACATAAAAGTATATGAGTCACACATACATAATCTGTCGTCCACTCAAGACTAAAATGTGCCACACTTTGAACGTCACAAGTGAATAAATCCATAAATAGATTCAAGACCAATTCTTCTTTTGATGTATTTTCAGTCCAATCCAGTCAATCACCTCAATGTTTCTATCTTCAGGGAGTCATCCACTCCAATGACCAATACAAGGCATCTCCCTAATTGGATTTAATAGACAACATATTAGTCTTTCAATTAGTTTGCTCATTTTCGATTAGAACAAGGACATATTTAAGTTCATTTACTAATATAAGCTATCTTTTCATATTACGATCTGACTAAGTAATACCGCTTAGTATTAATTTAAACATTAGACAACTAGTGAGCCAGTATTTGCTTCTATTTTCCTCTACATTCAAAAACCACATGTGGACATTATAAAAAGGATATTAATGTAATCCATGAGTTATTTTATTAGCCAATTTGTTCAAAAAAATTACAAGTGTACATTGACGAAAATACTCAGAAATGATCGAAAGAATTAGTTCATGTTTTTTACCAGCTTTAAAGCCCAAAAATGAAAATAAGTTATCCGGTCATAGTGAACAAGTTGAGTTGTGAACTATTGAATATATTTTCTTGAAAATTTTACCATGGGTAAAATCATCACAATTTTAACAATGGTAAATTTGGGATGAAAAATTTATTTAGTTGGAAAATTAATGTTTATTTTGAGAAATAGAAAAATATGTATTGGGTTGGATTAAATTATAAAGTGATATGCTAAAAGTCCAAAAAGAACATATAACTGGGCCCAATACAATGAGAGGCCTAAATCCCCATCATAATACATATGAGGGGAAACACACCCTAGTAGCCCCTCTCCGTCTCCTAGTTGGATTAGGAACTTGTTTTTCTATTTGAAATAAACCTCTACAATTCAGCAAGGGTTCTACCTTCTCTCCCTATAAATAGATGACACCGGTAGAGAAATTTACACAACTTGGAAAGATTGTTACTCTACGAAAAATAGAGAGAATTTATTCTTAACTATTAAATATATTTTTCTAGAATAATAATTCTACCGGTTTCTATTAAAAGAGAGATAGTTTTCATTTTCACCCGGAAGATAAAAGAAAACTTTTTCTAGTTTTGTGTTTTGATTGAATTGGTTCGAGCCCACACTCAAAGTAGTTTGTGGTACGAGAATAGAGGAGAACATCGTTTGGTTGAAAGTAAAAAAGCGTCAAGGATCCACTTATCCAAAAACACAGGTAGGATTTTGGTTCAAAGTTTATTGCTATAAATATCACAAACAGGGCCAGTTTTTAAAATTTTAATTTTTCGATGTGCAAGAAAATCATTTTCAAATCGGATTTTTTCCAAGAATTGGTATCAAGAGTAAGATTGTGCTATGTTTATAGTGTAAACTGAGACGAAATCTCTCTTCATATTGTTTGATTAATATTTTACAATATGTGACATTTTTTTAATTATTTGCATGTTTAGGGGAATGTATGTGAATGAATGTATATAACTATTTTATTATTATGGATGATAAAGTAATTTTGTCAAAGTTGTGATTCTTAGAAATTTATTTGTAATTTAATTTGTCATGTATATTTTGGATTGTGGACTATCATCTCCACACAGGGTTTTTATTTTATTATTTATTTAGAATAAAATATGTGAGCAGAAAATGGACATAGGAATTTTGTAACCTAATTTTTCCCAACGAAACTCAAAAAAAAAAGAAGACGGAAACTTGACCTAGTGGAGTAGACGGTGGTCGACGACGGCCCGGTGGTGACGATAAAAATGTGAACCAATACCGCAGCACAAGACCGTGGTGGAAAAATTGAAGACCCAAAGTAAGTTTTGTGGTAACTTCTATAATTCTATAATGTTTTTATTTTTCTAGGATGAAATCATGAAAACTTTGGCTGGTCAGAGTCATTTAAGTTTTATGCTTTTATATTGATGAGATAAACATGATGATATTTATATGTCTAATAATGTATGTTCATGCATGTATGAGATAAGCATGTCATATAGATTAGGGAAGAATGTCACACGCACTTGTCATGCATATATTGATTATTCATCATTGAAACTGGTAATTAAAAACCTTGCATGTTTTTAAAATATTGAGTGGGAGAAGGTCCCTAAACAAGACCTACAGCCTCCATTAATGGTCTCTTGTGATGGCATGAAACGGATCTAACCTAAAGTAAACATTCTCATGTGGATCTCACCGAGGAGATTTATTGAAAGTAAGTAGAATTTTATAATGATTGCAGGATAGTTGGATTTTTGGTGCATGATGCGATAAGTGTTGAGTTGATGGTCATACACTTAAGATTATCTAGTGAAGTAACTCCCCAATAAGCTATGATTAAGTTAAAATGATGGTCAAACGTTACACGATTGCTAGTACGTGTGAATGCTTAAGGAATTAGGTTGATGTACTAATTGGATGGAAATCCATGTTGTTACTAGTTGATTATAATCACCTTCAGGTGGATTTATTCAATAGGTGTAGGAATTATCGTTGCAATAACTTACAAATGTTTTCAAGGTTTAATGTATGATAGAATGTTTATTTTGCATATGTTACATGTTCAAATCAATTAATTCTTGAATTAATTCTTGCTAAATTGGTGATTTTATGTTTAAATTCAATCATGAACGAAATCCAGACGCTTTGTAACACCCCAAACACGGCCCAAACACTACAACCGGATCTGGTATGTCACTAAGGTGATTTTATAAAACTCGTGGCACTTTGGAAAAACAATTATTAGGTTTAAACATTTATACCAAAAACTGAATAATTTATAAGTTCATATAAGTTATAAAATGCCTTGGTGATTTTTAAATAAAATCCAAAATTTGTTACATGTCTTAACTTAATTTAAACATAAAATTTAAATGTTTACTAATAATAAAACCCAACATAAAACCCAAAATGATAAAGTCTACTGGCCCATGGCCTTATTACATTGAAATTTAAAACCCATTAAATAAAAATATAAAATAATAAACTAAAGTATTTTCTTTTCTGAATCCAAAGGTTCTTATGCATGGCCACCTTGCGCTCCTCTCCAGCCCGGTCCGAAGCACTAGGTGCTACCTGAAAAATGTTAAATAATAGGTTGAGTCGTGAGACTCAGTGTGCAACCCTCAAACACCATTAGATTTGAGCCTTAGCCCCACAGAACAGAATAACAGATTAATATATATAACAAAAATTATGCAAGCCCAACCCAAATCCTAGGTTTCTATCTGCTACATGCCACCCTTACCTGCCATTCACACCAATGAGGATTTCTACAATCAACCCACACCACTATACACCATTGATGGCAGTCATGCTACTCATCGTTAGATCATGGCCGTAGCCACTACAACAGGTCATGGCAAAGCCACTACAATAGGTCACGGCGAAAGCCGCTACAACAGGTCACGACAAAAGCCGCTACAACAGAATACTTCCCCTTTCACCAAATCCCACTCCATGCAATCACGGAATATCGGCATACTCATATCATTTAATCAGAACATTCACTTAGAATGACAGGGATCACTAACCTGGTGATTTACTTTTACCCTCTTTGGGTTTCAATTGTTATGCCGAGGTTTCGGCATTTATCAAAACATATTAGATTTATATACATGTATTTTGCAAACAAATCTAGATGGTAGGGAAAGTTACACACCTGATATCAAGTAGTACTAGTCTCTTAGACAATATCCTTGCTATTTGGATCTTTTGCCCTTTGTCTACCACTTTCCTTAAAAGCCGAAAAAAATACGAAGATAGGGCCTTTCCTACATTCGGCCAAGGATTAGTTTTTATTCGAATCTACACGCTAAAATTTATCAGATCTCCTTACCTTGAAATCTTTAAAGTAACACGATCCGAGTGTTACCGAACTCTGACTTAGAGATCTAAGAGATTGACTCCTCTTCAAATCCCGAAATGCCGCAAAAAGAGGAAAAACACAAGATTAGTTCTATATAGCCATTCGGCTAGGGTCTCTAAAAATCGGGAAAAGATTGAGTCATGAGAATCGATACTTACCTTCAATTTCCTTCAAAATTCGGCACAAACAGATACCACAAAGAGAATTCAGAAAACACAGGAGATAAGATCTAGGGATTTTGGCTTTTAGGAAAAATCCCGGAAAGATGAACAAGAGAGGGATGATGTGATTTCAGCTTTTGGAATACTTGAGTGAAGGGTTTCGGCTATGGGGAGAAAGAAAAGCAAAGAAAGTGAAGAGGGAGATAGAAATTTCTTTTGAAAGAGAGAAGATGGGAGAAGAAAGCAAAACAAATGGGTGTATGAGCCTTCAAATTTCGGCACACCTACCTAATAGCCAAAACCGACTGTCCCTCTTCCCTCCAACTCTTCAAAGCACAAAACTTCTGAAGATAGCTCTTATCTTTCTTCTCTATCTCAATCTTACTTATCCAAAAGAGACCTACGACACACCACTACTCCCCTCTTTTATCACTATAATATCCACTTAATTTAAAACATTACAAATCCCTAAAATATAGCCTTGTTGTCGTCCCCCTATTGCTCCTTTTAAGTGCCAAATTTGGCCCTATAACTTAGGCTTCAAGCAATCGAAATTTGGGCCCTCCTCATGCACTACTGACGCCACTTATTCCCCCTATAGCGCCACTTACCCTTGGGCCACAAGCCCAATTTGTCATTTAAAACACAGATAACTACCCTTTTAAAATGTCTTCATAGAAATTTAGTCAAAGCCTTAGTCCATTCTTAAGCCCAATCTAGACCTCAATTCTCAATTCATGCAAGCACATAAAATAAATTTAGGATGTTACAGTTTTACCCCCCTTAAAAATAAATTTCGGCCTCAAAATTTACCTGTTCAAAAGAGATGGGGATACTGTTGACGCATAACATCCTCTAGTTCCCACGTCGCCTCCTCTGCGCCGTGGTTTCGCCATAAAACCTTGACCAAAGGGACAGACTTCCTTCTCAACACTTTTACGTCTCGATCTAAGATTTGCACTGGTTCCTCCTCAAAAGACAGATCTGGTCTTACTTCAATCTCTTCCACTGGAACTATGTTCGATGGATCAGAACGATAACGTCTTAGCATCAAGACATGAAACACATCATGTATCTGTTCTAACTCTGAAGGAAACTCCAAATGATAAGCCACTGGCCCCACACGTGCTAGTACCCGATACGACCCAATAAACCGTGGCTTAACTTACCCTTCCGTCCAAACCTCATTACCTTCTTCCATGGAGATACCTTCAAAAAGACTTGGTCTCCTACTGCAAATTCCACCTCCTTCCGCTTTAGATCTGCATAAGATTTCTACTGATCAGACACTTCCTTCAATCGAGCCTGTATTAACTTAAATTTCTCCTCCGTTTCTGAAACTAACTCTGGACCCAACACCTGACGTTCCAGTGCAACAAGTTAGGGTACGACATCTTCTTCCATATAACACTTCATAAGGCGCCATCTGAATACTAGCTTGATAACTGTTATTGTATGCGAATTCCACCAAAGGCAAATACTCCTCCCAACTACCCCTAAAGTCAATGATGCAACCCCTTGCATATCCTCCAAGATCAGAATTACCCTCTCAAACTGACCATTAGTCTGTGGGTGAAAAGCGGTACTAAAATCTAACCTGGTTCCCATTGCTTGATGCAGAGCCTTCCAAAATCAGGATGTGAACCTAGGGTCCCTATCTGATATGATCGACACCGGTACACCATGTAGTCTTACAACCTCAGCTATGTACAACTTAGCCAAATTTTGCAAAGAATAGTCAACACGAACCGGTATTAAGTGAGCAGACTTCATGAGTCGATCCATAATCACCCAAATTGAATCCTTCTTAGTGGGCGTAAGGGGTAGCCCACTAACAAAATCCATCGTGATCCTTTCCCACTTCCATTACGGAATCTTGACCGGCTGCAACAACCCCGAAGGCAACTGGTGTTCTGCCTTTACCTGCTGGCACGTCAAACACTTACCCCACGTATTTCGTTACCTCTCGCTTCAGACTTGGCCACCAAAATTGCTCCTGCAAATCCCGATACATCTTAACTCCTCTAGGATGCATAGCATATGGACTACTATGCGCCTCTCGCAAAATTATCTACCTTAACTCCATATCCTTCGACATACAGACTCTCTCCCGAAAACACAAAACTCTATCACAATTCAAGCTATAGTCCCTTACTTCACCATTCTGCACTTGTCGAAATCGAGTACTCAAAACATCATCCAAAAGTTGCTTCTCTTTGATCTTACTTGTCCACATAGGTCTTACTTGAAGTTCAGCTACCAAACTGCCATCCTCATACAGGCTAAGATGAGTGAACATCGCCCTTAAATCTGCTATCACCTTCTGACTCAACGTATCTGCCACCACGTTAGCCTTGCCCGGGTGGTATTCAATCGAACAGTCATAGTCTTTTAATAGCTCGATCCACCTTCTCTGCCTTAGGTTCAACTCCTTCTGAGTGAGGAGATACTTCAAGCTCTTATGGTCAGTATAGATAACTGACTTCTCCCTATACAAGTAGTGTCTCCAGATCTTCAGCATAAACACTACTGCAGCCAATTCCAAATCATGCATAGGGTAGTTCAACTCATGCGGTCTTAACTATCGAGATGCATAAGCAACCACTTTTCCATCTTGCATCAACACACACCCTAACCCTGTGTGTGACGCATCACAGTAGGCGGTAAATTCTTTTCCTGCCTCTAGCTGAATTAACACCGGTGCTTCTGTCAAAATTCTCTTCAACTTCTCAAAGCTCTCCTGCTATTTGTCAGTCCATACAAATGATACTCCCTTCCTCAACAACTTAGTTAAGGGTGTCGCTATCAATGAGAACCCTTCAACAAACCTTCTATAGCACCCGACCAATTCTAAGAAACTTTGAACTTCTATCGCAGACTTCGACAATTTCCAATCCAATACAGCTTCTATCTTTTAAGGGTCCACCCTAATTCTCTCTACAGAAACCATATGTCCTAAGAAAGTTACTTTTCTTAGCCAAAACTCACATTTACTGAACT
The DNA here is from genome assembly GCA_025506655.1 of Gossypium rotundifolium. Classification (NCBI taxonomy): domain Eukaryota; kingdom Viridiplantae; phylum Streptophyta; class Magnoliopsida; order Malvales; family Malvaceae; genus Gossypium; species Gossypium rotundifolium. The sequence continues at coordinate 50,588,772 of CP106728.1, forward strand.
TTGCGAGCAACTGCTTCTCCCTTAGAGTTCGCAACACCACGCGAAGATGTTCGTCATGCTCCTCCTTAGACTTAGAATAAAACATGATATCGTCGATGAACACCACGACGAACCGATCAAGATATGGTTGAAACATCCGGTTCATCATATCCATAAAGGCTACTAGCACGTTCGTCAACCCGAACGGCATCACCAAGAACTCATAATGACCGTACCGAGTCTGAAACGCCGTCTTATGGATGTCTCCTTCCTTAACCGTTAATCGATGATATCTCAACCTTAAGTCAATCTTAGAAAGATCGAAGCTCCTTTGAGCTGATTGAACAGGTCGTCGATTCTTGGTAGTGGGTACTTGTTCTTAACCATCAACTTATTCAACTGACGGTAGTCCACGCACATATGCATGGATCCATCCTTTTTCTTTACGAATAGGACCGGTGCTCCCCATGGAGACACACTTGGTCGAATAAACCCTCGATCCAACAGTTCCTAGATCTGAGCTTTGAGCTCCACCAACTCTTTCGACGCCATTCTATAAGGAGTAATGGACACCAGGGCTACACCCGGAAGTAGCTCTATTCCAAACTCCACTTTACGATCCGGGGGTAATCCTAGCAACTCCTCCAGAAAAACATCTGCGAAATCCTTGACTGTTCAAACCTCATCGACAGTCACCACCTTAGCATCCAACGCACTAATAAAAGCTAGAAAGGCGTTACATCCCTTCCGCATCATCTTAACAACTTTCAATGCTAAAATTACGTGGGACAAATAGTTCCTTCTTTCTCCTAACACGCCACCCTTACCTACCATTCACACCATTGGGGATTTCTACAGTCAACCCACATCGCTACACGCCATTGATGGCAGTCATGTTGCTCATCGTCAGATCATGGCCGTAGCCACTACAATAGGTCATGGTAAAAGCCACTACAACAGGTCACAGCAAAAGCCGCTACAACAGGTCACAGCAAAAGCCACTACAACAAAATACTTCCCCTTTCATCAAATCCCACCCCATGCAATCACAGAAAATTGGAATACTCATATCATTTAATCAGAACATCCACTTAGAATGGCAAGGATCACTAACCTGGTGATTTGCTTTTACCCTCTTTGGGTTTCAATCGTTATGTCAGGATTTCAGCATTTATCAGAACATATTAGATTTGTATACATGTATTTTGCAAACAAATCTAGATGGTGGGGAAAGTTACATACCTGATATCATGTAGTACTAGTCTCTTAGACAATATCCTTGCTATTTGGATCTTTTGCCCTCTGTCTACCACTTTGTTTAAAAGTCAAAAAAAATACGAAGATAGGGCCTTTCCTACATTCGGCCAAGGATTAGTTTTTATTCGAATCTACACGCTAAAATTTAACAGATCTCCTTACCTTGAAATCTCGAAAGTAACACAATTCGAGTGATACTGAACTCTGACTTAGGGATCCAAGAGATTGACTCCTCTTCAAATCCCAGAATGCCACAAAAAGAGGAAAAACACAAGATTAGTTCTATATAGCCATTCGGCTAGGGTCTCTAAAAATTGGGAAATGATTGAGTCATGAGAATTGACACTTACCTTCAATTTCCTTCAAAATTTGGCACAAATAGATACCACAGAGAGAATTCGGCAAACACAAGAGATAAGATCTAGGGATTTCGACTTTTAGGAAAAATCTCGAAAAGATGAATAAGAGAGGGATAATGTGATTTCGGCTTTTGGAATACTTGAGTGAAGGGCTTCGGCTATGGGGAGAAAGAAAAGCAAAGAAAGTGAAGAGGGAGATAGAAATTTCTTTTGAATGAGAGAAGATGGGAGAAGAAAGCAAAACAAATGGGTGTATGAGCCTTCAAATTTCGGTACACCCACCTAATAGCCAAAACCGACTGCCCTCTTCCCTCAAACTCTTCAAAATTTTAGCTAGCACAAAACTTTTGAAGATAGCTCTTATCTTTCTTCTCTATCTCAATCTTACTCATCCAAAGGGACCTACAACATACCACTACTCCCCCCTTTTATCACTATAATATCCACTTAATTTAAAACATTACAAATCCCTAAAATATAGCCTTGTTGCTGTCCCCTCTATTGCTCCCTTTAAGTGCCGAATATGGCCCTATAACTTGGGCTTCAAGCAACCAAAATTTTGGCCCTCCTCATGCACTAGTGACGCCACTTATTTCCCCCTATAACGCCACTTACCTTTGGGCCACAAGCCCAATTTGTCATTTAACACACAGATAACTACCCTTTTAAAGTGTCTTCATAGAAATTTAGTCAAAGCCTTAGTCCGTTCTTAAGCCCAATCTAGACCTCAATTCTCAATTTAACATATCTAAGCATACAAGAACATAAAATGCACATCCCCAATAATTTAGGATGTTACACGCTTTAATTAAAAAAAAGTAGAAAAGCACTAAATTAGAGCACAAGCAATAAAAGAAGGGGTCAAATAAAAAATTAGAGACATTTAAGGGTTGATAAGATTTTTGATTTTGTAAAAGTCATATTTAGAAAAAAAAATATGATATGAATGTGATTCATGTAATTGGTTGTTGGGTGAGTTAGGCTAATTTTAGTATGTGATATGTATATAAATAGGGTGTATGGTGACCTTTAAAAAACTCACTTGAATACCTAGGAAATAAAAGCAATTTATTTCTTACATGCATTTGTAACCATTTTTGTAACATCCTACAAATAAGGGTCTGGTATTTTTACAATATTGCTTGTATTGTGCTTGATAAGCTTATTATTTAGGTGTGTATGGGGGTCCTAAGAAGGCTCGGGGTCGAGCCTAGGCCCTGGCGAAAGTTTGGTTTTTGGGTATTTTGGTGGGGTGAGTTAGTGGAGGCAGGACTTAAGTTTAGTTGGTTATATCTTGTTAACACAAGAAGCAAGGTGGCTGTAACAGCCCGATTTAGGGTCTAGTCAGAACAGTGATCTTAAAATCACTAAACCGAGAAAAGATAAAATTATTTTCATGTTATATTATGTGTTATAACATGTTTATAAAGATGTATGAAAGTTTTGGTGTTTTAATTTTAGCGATTTCATGCTAAATCGCTAAAAAAGACTAAATTGCATAAAGTACGAAAGTTCCATTCTATAGGCTAAAGGTACCAAATAGCCATGAAATATTAATTGGAGGGTTTTAAAGGGCAATTAGACCATCTTGAATATGATGGCCGGCCATGTAGACAAGAGGGGACAAGAGTTTTAATTTTTGGTCAAAGTTGGTGGGTTGAAATTGGTATTTTATAATAAAATAAAGAAAGGAAAAAGATATCATCTTTTTCTCACTTCTTCTCCACCAAAAATAAGCAGTAACAAAGGGGTTTTGAAGCTTAAAATTTCAGCAAGCAATCCTCCTCTCTAGTAAGTGATTTTGATCATTTTTCTTGAAGAAAATTATACTTTTGTGATCCCCAAAGCTTAAGCTAGCTAATGATGGGACTATTTTACAATATGGTTGAGAGTCTAGGGACTTCCCATTAGAGAATCTATGTTTTTTGATAAGTTTTTATGGAAGAAAATGAATGATAAGATGATGAGGAATAACTTTTGTGAAAGGATTTTCATGGAAAATACCTAAAATGGGTTATTATGCAAAAGTTGTAAATTGTTCATTAAGGCATGAAATAGTTGGAATTGTGGATAGATGTAAGAAGACTAAATGTTCATCTAGGCTTGATTAACAAGAAAATGTGATGAAAATTTATTTACGATCCTAGGGGCAAAATCATAATTTTGCCAGTGTAAGGGAAAAATAGTCATTTTGCCTAAATTGTAGATTAAGGTATTTTTATGGTTATTAAATGAATAAATCAGTAAATTTCATTGTTATAGATCAAGGAAAGCAAGTTTCAGACCTAGAACAAATGAAAAGAGAAATGTGGGCTAATAGTCATTTTCGGCTATTTCAACAACGGGGTAAGTTCACATGCAATTATTGAAATTATGTATGAGCTCATGTAAGTATTCTGATGTTGTATTGGATGTGTATTCACTCTATGGATGTATGAAATACCCTTGGATGTAATGCATGAAGAATGTTGAGACGATAGTTAAAGTCTCGTATAAGACCATATTGGATTATGGCCTCGATGTAAGGATTCGTATAAGACCGTGTCAAGGACATGGCATCGATATATTAATTCAAGTAGGACCCTATTGGGGTATGATTTCTATGTGATTTCATGAGTATGAGACTCAATAGAGTTATTTTATAACTTGAGTATTCCAGAGTATATGTTGAAGTAAAGAAAGTATGCGGTTGAGCTACAAAAGGCACAAGTATGTATTAGAATTGAATTGAGACGATTTCAATTTATATATGTATGATGAACTCCTATTAGGATAAGGGAAATTAATGCACCTTTTTGCATGAGTTAGATTTATTGTTATATTGTGTGAAGGTGAATAAATATCATGGAAATGTTAAATAAGAGTAGTAATGTGAGGGTGTTCTCGGATGAACAATTGAATTAAAGTATTACATGTGGATGACTATTTATGAATGTATGATAATGGTGGGCTAAGTGCGAAACCACCGAAAGATGAGTAGCTTATTAATAAGACTTGATGTGTTGTCTTATATGATTACATGATAATCAGTGTAGGAATGGATTCTTTTGTAAACGAGCAATTAGCTCGTGGTACAGTAAGAGATAAAATGAGTAAGCTTCTAGAGTGGTTGAGTAAGCAACCATGAGTTAATGGGAATGACCCAGCATAATATCTTATGGTTATCTATATTTAATGAATATTAATATTTGCCAGATTATGCAGATGGACTTACTAAGCATTAGTGCTTACTCCTTTTCTTTTCTCATCTTTTATAGATTATGTTGACTAATACGGGTTGGAGGTTGCTGGAGATGTTTTCACACTATTAAGCAGGAATTCGATTTGAGGCATCAAGTCCTTATGAGTCATGGCATGTATAGGACTAGAATTTAAGGTTGATTAAGTTATTGTTAATGTGCCAAACTATGTTGGCCAAAAAGGGTTTGTAGTTTAATTGTGTATAGCCATTGATGATGGCTAAGTTGCTGTAATTGTATGGTATTAACACTTTATTTTCATGAATCAAATGTATAAATTCATGTGTTTTAGTCATTGACTTGAGACTTTATTGAATTATTATATTAATGTATGAAATGTAGGATGGAAAAGGGCTTGGCATATAGCCTCTAAGTGTCCACAAGGTTAGACACATGGGCGTGTGTCTGGGCCGTCCGAACCCTGCACCTTATTATTAAATGTTAGAATAGGCCACGGGTAGATCCCACAGCCATGCGCATGAGCCATGTAAGACCCACGCCTTGGGCATGGGCGTGTGCTCAGGCCGTGTCGAATAAGTCAATAGCTCCACACAGTTGGAGGACACAGGCGTGTCAAGGCCATGTTAGATAAGTCAGTAGCTCCCCACGGATGGGAAACATGGGCGTGTTTAGGGGTGCATGGGTGTGCCCCAAACCACACGAGTGTGTAACTTCTGATTTTGAGATAAGATTTTTGATAAGTTTTGAAAGTCCGAATAAGCGTTTAAGGCCTCGTATGACCATGATACGGATGTCTAGATCAAGAAAGAAAGGTTTTAAGTCAAAACAAAATTTTATAGCTTGTAAGTACTTGATTAAGTGAGTTCAAGCACGGTAATGTCTCGTATCCAGTCTTAGCATCAGACCTAGGTATGGGGTGTTACATTTAGTGGCATCAGAGCTATGATTTAGTCGATTTTAAGACTAACCTAGCGAGAGTAAGAGTCTAGCTATACATGCCATATGTGGACCGTGATAGTGTGATGTCTCCCAACTTTAACAGAATTGTTTTGTTAAGACAGTGATGATTCCAATCGAGCTAATGTCAGTAAGTTTGTATGATTTCTAAGGTTTAAGATTACTATCATTGAATTGCTTAGTATAATGTACATTGTCATCATGAAATGTTTAGCATTTTGCTGAATAAAGAAATCAATGAGATTAATTATGAGCAAGTCCCGATTGAATAAGAATTGCCCAGGATACTCGATCCATCACATGAGACAAGAAAGCCCGTATAAGACCAAGCCAAGGCATGACATCAGCAATCAAGAAGAGATCTTTCATGTAAGTCCAAGGCAAGCTTGGCATTGAACAGATATTTCATGTAAGACCAAGGCAAGCTTGGCATTGATTCAAGAAGAGAACTTTCATGTAAGTCCAAGGCAAGCTTGGCATTGAACAGATATTTCATGTAAGTCCAAGGCAAGCTTGGCATCGAACATATATTTCATGTAAGACTAAGGCAAGCTTGGCATTGATTCAAGAAGAGATCTTTCATGTAAGTCCAAGGCAAGCTTGGCATTGAACAGATATTTCATGTAAGTCTAAGGCAAGATTGGCATTGATTCAAGAATAGATCTTTCATATAAGTCCAAGGCAAGCTTGGTATTAAACAGATATTTCATGTAAGACCAAGGCAAGCTTGGCATTGATTCAAGAAGAGACCTTTCATGTAAGTCCATGCCTAGAGTATGGCTTTGGCATCAAGTTCATGGCAAGAGATTTAGTATCCTCGGTAATTCACAGAAATTCATCGGGCAAATAAGTGAAGTTAAAATGAGATAGCAAGAAAGGTAGTAGTAAAGTTGATATTATGTCTTGCTAGTTAAGACTGACTGATAAGTATAATTCATGTTATGAATGATGATGCTGAGATTATGTTTATTATAGTAAAGCATACTAATTTTTGTGATCAAGTGTTACAGGTACCTTGTTTACCTTACAGACATGAGAATAGTAAGCACCATGATGTATGTAAGAAGCAGTAAGAGCAAGAAACCACCAATATTGTGGTATGAAAGCTAAAATTTGGAAGTTTGACTAAGCAGAATGCAGGAGATGAGTACGAACGTTCAACGATGAAAAGATGAATAAGACCATGGTTGGACCATGGCAATGAGAGTGCCAGTGTAAGACCATGTTTGGAACATGGCATCGGCCACGATATGAGAGCCAGTGTAAGACCATGTCTGGGATATGGCATCGGCATCGACATGAGTTCCATATAAGACCATACCAAGGGTATGACATTGGTATTGGTATGAGATTTCATATAAGACCGTAGCGAGGCTATGGCGTCATGATGACATATAAAGAAATAGTTGGACAATGCTGTCGTGATATGAGTAAGACCATAGTTGGACTATGGCAATCAGGTAAACGACGTACTCAGACCCGTAAGGCATTCATTGATTGATAATTGATTGTAAGAGAAAGTAGAGTTAAATGTTGAGTACTCAAGTAGATAGTAATTTAGAACTTGAGTAAGTAAAGACATTATTCTAATGTATTTGTTGTAACACCCCAAACCCGGTCTATGCATTAAGACTAGATTTGGTTTGTTACCTGAATCGAGCTGTGTTTAAATCTTCAATAAGTTGAAAGCTACAATATTATTTATAGGATTTATAAAATTAAAAGAGTATTTGCATTTGATAAATATTAGAAAACATTAGTTTAAAATCATGTATTATCAAAAGCTTTTAGGTATTTTTAATTAAGAGTTAACAATAATAAAATGTTTATAAAAAGAATTTCATATACTTGAAAACCCAAATTTATTTTAAAAAACATCATATAATCATAGTCCATGTTCAAAAGTCCAAAGTATAGTTTAAAACCCAACACACATAAAATCCATAAATTATTTATAGAGGCCCTTATTACAATAACCCAAAATAGTAAAAATACTTATTTAAAAGTCCAAAGTTTAAATAACCCATGTTTTGCAGTATGGCCTCCACGAAGTCATCCTCGGCCCAAGTCCACGTCAATTTCCATTACCTGAGATGGAAAAATTAAAAGGGGGTGAGTTACTTAGAACTCAGTGTGTAACTCACTTACCACCATTATTGAGCCAGATCGTCAAGATATTATCTTTGGGCTTGAGCCCAATTCTGAAATTCAACAATATATCATAAATTAAAATAATTTAAAATGCATGTAAAATGAATTTCCCAACCAAACCTAATATCCATCCGCTAACACCACCGTACCAACCATCACACTGTGGGATCGAGTCAACCCACCCGCCAACACACCAATCGTAGGCATTAAGCCTTTTTATAATTGTGGCAAAGCCACCGAACTAGAGGCAATAAGCCATATTTGTGGCAAGGCCACCGAACTAGAGGCAATAAGCCATTATTGTGGCGAGCCACCAAACTAGATTTTTGCAATGGCCATTCTTCTCTTCATATATCCCACCCATGCAATTATCGTGTATAACAAAATATAAAATTTCTTAATAATGCATAACATGGTGGGTTTATCGTTTAAACATTTCATTTGGCCCATAAACATAATTTAGCAATTTGTCTATTTAGCGGTTTAGTGGGCTTTGGCCCATTACCAAACTAAAGTATTTTGGCACAATTTATCGAACTAGAGTATTTTGGCCCAATTTATCGAACTAGAGTATTTTGACCCAATTTATCGAACTAGAGTATTTTGGCCCAATTTATCGAACTAGAGTATTTTGGCCCAATTTATCGAACTAGAGTATTTTGGCCCAATTTCACGAAACATACAATTTTCGTAATAACAAATAATTTCTCGAGGGCGTTTTTGTAATTTTCACGATTTAGTCGTTTTTACGTATTTTAGTCAAAATATCATTTTTACGTTTTACCAATCTAGTCGTTTTCGATTTTTACTTCCATACCGATATTGACATCCAACCAAAATAATAGTGTGAAGTTACACACTCGATCTGAGAGTACTAATCCTTCTCGCTCCTCGGCACTTAAAACATATTTCGATCCGTTAGAATACTATTTCGTAAAAATATTCTTAATCGATAATAGATCCAAAATCTTACCCTCTTGATTTTGAATCACTTCGATTTTCGGCTTCTCCTCGTTTATTGGTTCGTTAGTCGCCGAGAATCCACCAACGTATAATGGCTCGGAAGTTCGTACTACTTCGAATAGTTGACTCCTTTCGGAAGATGGTCCGTAACCCGGTGGAAAATCTCGGACTGCTGAAACCGCTCTTCGTTTAAATGGGGGATTTACAGATCCGCCCCTCTTAACGTGACTAACCACCGCCCTTTTCTTCCCTATTTTGAAAGTCTTCACGATCAAAGGAATATTAGTTAAATCTAATATAATATCGAATAGTACTAGAGGTTTTAAAGAGTGGGATTTCCTTACCACAATAAAACGTTTCCAATGTTTCTACGGTTCTCCCGATCACTTGAGTTTCGATCTTCCATTATTGCACTAAATAATAACGAAAGAAACGTTATTAGAATGAACGTTATATCGATTCAAAAAGTCCTTCATAACACCATTAATATTCGCCATAATACCATTAGTAAATCGAAAGCGAAAAAGAAGAAACCCTTACCTATAATCCACGATCAAAAGAAAGGATTGAAAGCGATGCTTATGAGAGTTGGAAAATTGACTATGCAACCAAAGAAAAGAAAATAAATTGACTATGGGCACTCTAGCATTCGGCCATTGAAGAAAAGGAAGAAAATATGAGTGAAAAGAAATAAACATGAGAGAAGAATGATGATGATGTCTTTTGACTTTCAAAGAGAATGGAGAATAGAAGAAAGAAAGAGATGAGTTTTGAGAGCAATGTATGTTCGGCAATGGGGAGAAGAAAAGAAAAGAATGGTCTTTTAGGTATTGGTAAAATCGGCACTAAGAGAAAGGCACAAAATTGAACACTAAAGTGAAAAGCAAAATGACCAATTGGTCAAAATAATCAAGGCTTACCAATGATCAATTTAAACTAAAGGGAAAAGAGGTTGAGAAGAAGAAAAATTCTGCACTAGGTTGCTAGGAATGACCAAAGAGAAAATGAAATGCTTAGCCAAAACTAACACAAAATTTGGCTCCTTCTCTATACCCAATTGCCGTCCAAAGCATGGTCAATAGCCATGATTTTGTTTCCAAAATTCTTCCTTGATATGTGCCTTATGTTCCCCCTATCTTTCCTTAAGTATTTGATTCCATGCCATATGATAACTATTTCCATAATCCTTTGATACACTAACCAAAAATAACATGGTCAACACTTACCATATATGTTCTTGGCCGACACTTGCTATCCATGTGCAGAAAATTAAAAACAAAAATTCATTTAGATGCTAAACAAGGGATTCGAACCTCTTCCCTCTTGCTATAACTCATGCGCCAACTCCACCATGCCATGTACTCAACTTATGACACTCATTAACACTTAATTTAACTTAAGTCTTAATGACATTTGCTTCTCTTCAATAATTTCTCAATTATTAAATTTTATTCCTTATCCAAATTATGCTATACTCCTCTTTAGGACTTCAATAAGAACTAAATAAAAGAAAGAAATTTTCCTTTAAAGTTTAAACACCAATTCATGCAATATATAAACACTCGGATTTTTAGGGTGTTACAACTCTACCCTCCTTAAAGAAAATTTTGTCCTCGAAATTTACCTGGTTGAAAGAGGTGAGGGTATTGTTGTCGAATTGCATCCTCGGGCTCCCACGTAGCTTCCTCCACTCCGTGGTTATGCCATAGAACTTTGACCAATGGCACGGTTCTTTTTCTTAGCACCTTGACATCTCGGTCTAAGATTTCCACTAGTTCTTCTTCAAAAGACAAATCTGAATTCAGCTCCAATTCTTCTACCGGTATAATGTGCGAAGGATCCGATCTATAACGCCTCAACATGGAAACATGAAAAACATTATGGATTTGATCCAATTAGGAGGTAACTTAATCGATAAGCCATCGGACCAACACGCTTGACACGATAAGGTCCAATGTATCTAGGACTTAGCTTGCCCTTCCTTCCGAATCGAAGATCTTTTTCCAAGGAGATACCTTCAAGAAAACACGATCCCCACATCATACTCGATATCCTTTTGCTTGGTCTACATCGACTTACATCTATCTCGAGGCTTCTTTCAACCGTGCTCGAATAACTTTTACCTTATCCTCTGTCTCGGATATCATCTCGGGACCTAACATCATCTTTCGCCTAACTCGGTCCAACAAATAGGAGAACGACACTTACGACCATACAATGCCTCGTGCGGTGCCATCTGAATGCTAGGCGATAGCATTTGTTGTTATATGCAAATTCGCGGTGGTAGATAATCCTCCCAACTACCCACAAGTCGATTACATCCCCTTAACATATCTTCCAATATCTGAATTACCCTCTCCGTGACCATCGATGAGGATGAAAAGCCGTCTTGAAATTCAATTTTGTCCCCAAGGCTTCATGCGAGCTTTCGAATCATGATGTAAACCTAGGGTCCCTATCCGATATAATAGACACAGGTACCCATGCAACCTCACAATTTCGGATACATACGGTTTGCTAACCAGAATGAATAATCCATACAATTTGGCGGAAATGAGCGGTCTTAAATCAACCGATCAACAATTACCCACACAGAATTTTTCTTAGTAGGTGTTAAAGGTAACCCACTAACAAAATCCATGGTTATCCGTTCCCATTTCCAAAGAGGAATTTTTATCGGTTGTAACAACCTAGACGGTAATTGATGTTCTGCCTTTACTTGCTGACAAGTTAAACATTTTCCCACAAATTCTGAAATCTCACGTTTCAACCCTGGCCACCAATATCGTTCACGGAGATCTCGATACATCTTATTTCCTCCGGGTGCATAGCATAAGGGCTACTATCGCCTCCGTAGAATCGATTGCCTCAGTGCGAATCCTTAGGCATACATACTCTTCCTTGAAAGCATAACACACCTTAGTGTTTATTCCAAAATCCTCAATTTCACCATTTTAACTTGCAAGTAAAGGTCCCAACTTCTCATCGATGTACATTTTTCCTTGATTTGTTCCACCACGAGGCTTCAAGCTGAGTTCGCTAACAAACCGCCATCCTCGTCTGAGACTCAAATGGGCAAACAAAGCTCTTAATTCGGATACTGTCTTACGACTTAACACGTCAGCTACCACGTTAGCCTTTCCAGGATGATATTCGATCGAGAAATCATAATCATTTAGTAATTCTACCCATCTTATTTGTCTAAAATTTAACTCCTTTTGGGTAAGGAGGTATTTAAGACTTTTGTGATCCGTGTAGATTATAGATTTCTCACCATAGAGATAGTGCCTCCAAATCTTTAGAGGAAAGACAACGGCAGCTAACTCCAAATCATGCGTAAGGTAGTTTACTTCGTGTGGTCTCAATTGACGAGAAGCATAAGCCACCACTTTTCCATTTTGCATCAACACACAACCCAAACCCGTGTGAGGCGCATCATAATAAAAATAAATTCTTTTCCGACCTCGGTTGAATCAAAGCTGGAGCTTAGTCGAGATCTTCTTCAATTTCTCGAAACTCTCTTGCTTTTCGGTCCAAATATCACGGAGCTCCCTTTCGCCAGCTTTAGTTAGGGTGCGACAATCAACGAAAACCCTCTACAAAACGTCTATAGTATCCGGTAAACCTAAGAAACTCGAATTTCACTCTGATGTTGGTGGTTTCCAATCCAGAATAGCCTCAATTTTTCGAGGATCCACCCTTATTCCTTCGGCTGATACTACATGACCAAGGAAAGTCACTTCCTTAAGCCAAAATTCGCATTTACTAAATTTGGCATATAATTGTTTATCACGAAGTAGTTGTAATACTATCCGCAAATCTTTGGTCATGTTCCTCCTCATTTCTCGAATAAACCAATATATCATCTATGAACATTACCACAAACTGGTCTAAATATGGTTGAAAGACTCGGTTTATCATGTCCATAAATGCAGTTGGTGCATTGGTTAGTCAAAACGGCATCACTACAAACTCATAGTGTCCGTAGCGTATGCGAAATGCCGTCTTATAAATGTCCGCTTCTTTCACCTTGAAATGGTGATAACCCGACCTCAAATCAATTTTGGAGAAAACTGAAGCTCCTTTTAATTGATCCAACAGTCGTCAATTCTCGTGAGAGGATACCGATTCTTGATCGTCAATTTATTCAATTATGCGTAGTCAATGCACATACGCATCGATCCATCCTTCTTCTTGTGAGCAGGCGGGTGCTCCCCACGGAGACACACTTGGTCGAATAAATCCCGATCCGATAATTCTTGAATTTGAGCTTTGAGCTCACCAACTCTTTGGTGCCATTCTATAAGGAGCAATGGACACCGGGTCGTCCCGAGCAAAAGCTCAATGCCAAACTCTACTTCCGATCTGAGGTATACCGGAAGTTCTTGGAAATACATTGAAAAATTCCTTCACTGTCCTCACATCATCCACAGATAACTCTTTAGCATCCAAAGCACAGATAAAGGCTAGGAATTCTCCATATCCTTTCCGCACCAACTTCTCCGGCTTTAATGCAGATACCACATTTGCCGATAGTTCCTTCGCTCACCAATCATTATGACTTCCTTATCATCAGAGGTTCTTCTTGACATTCATTTTTCAGCACAATCCAATTCTTAGATGTTTAACCACCAATCCATGCCGAATGAGATCAAACTCGCGAAAGGTAGTTCCATCAAGTTTGCTAAGAATATCTCCTCTTGAATTTTTAAGGCACGTCTTTAAATATTTTATTAACAATTCCGATCGTCTAAAGGACTAATTCTTCGCATCTCACTCTAGGTAATTTGATTCTAATTTCGGGTTTCGGATATGGCACTAGATACATATGAATGGGTAGAGCCAATATCTATTAGGGCAATAACAGGTACATCAAAAATGAAGAACGTACCAGTTATCACATCTGGTGCATTGCCGTCCTCGCGGCGTCTAACTGCATAGACCAGTCCAGGCTATCTTGCATCTGCATTTCCTCTATGACCATTGCCTCGACCCGGTGCACCTTGACCACGACCAGCCCCATTACCACCACGACCTGGTCCACGACCTCTCGGTAGCTGCTGATTACCTCTGGCCGACTGTGCATCATTATTACGAACTTCTTGAGTCGTATCCATACGTCGAGGACAATTTTTGTACTGATGATCCATTGAACCGCATTTGTAGCATGCACCCGTTTTCCTCCAACATTCTCCAAAATGTCTTTTCCCACACTCAGTGCAATCTCGACTCGATTATTTGTTCTGGGTTCTACCTTGAACTGATTCATCATTTGAGGTTTCTTCGGAATCTCTTTGTGAACCAGATCTTGTGTCTCTCTCTTGTTTCAAATTTTTCTCGGTTACTGCTTCAATTCTTAGCCTCTTGGCTATTTTGGCCTTCTCCACGAGAGTCAAAAATTTCTAACTTCTTTGTGGAGCAATCGAACCCTCGGCTCATCATTAAGTCCATCCTCGAACGCACACAGCGTTAAGTGATCTGTTGCTACAATTGTCCGGCATAACGGCTCGACGTAAAAACTTCGACTTCATATCTTGCCACGGTCTTACTTCCTTGTACAAGATTCGAAATTCTTTCCTTCGAGTGTCTACATAACTCGTTCCAATGTATTTTCCTTGGAAGGCGACTTTAAAGAATTCCCAATTAATCGGTCTGACTTTAGTGCCTTCTCGAGCGTGAGCCACCAGCGTCGCCTCATCTCTTAACAAAGATACTGACTCCTCTCGGTTTTTGCTCGACGGTACATTCCATATCATCCATAATTGCTTCCACCGCTTGAGCGATGATTCACTACATTCGAGCTACACGAGACTCCCTAAAAACTTACGCATTATTTGCCTTAAGTCGCTCTGAAATTGACCCACGAGTTGTTGGCCCAATTCTAGCTCCAATGATCCTTTCCAAGACTCGCATGACATTGCTTGAGTCAATGCATTATCTTCTTCCATGTGATCGCATGATCCCGTCTCACTTTCAATTGATGTAGGTGCGTCTACTTCCGGCATATGATTTGGTGCTTCAGTCGTAGCACCTCGGCCTCTACCACGGCCACGTCTACCGCGTCCACGACCACGTCCTTTAGTGCTCATGCTAGCTCGTTCGTTTTTTATCTGATTACAAGTTTTATGAATCAAAAAATTTGTTTCGGTGTTTATTAACGATATTTTATGAGATTTGAGATATAAAGTTGTTTTTCCGCAACATATCCTATAGTCTCAATCTCTACGGTTTTTCACATCTAAAACTAGAAGTTGTAGAGTGTTCCTATGATTATATCATAGTAATTATTAAACAATAAATACTTACTTGACTTGTTTCCGGATGCTTGTGGTGCCATACTGATAAAAAAAAATTGAACGATTTCATACAGAAATTATTTGCGAACCCAAACCACAAATTGAGTTTTTGAAACTGGCTCTGATACCACTAAATGTAACACCCCAAACCCGGTCTATGCATTAAGACTAGATTTGGTTTGTTACCTAAATCATTTGTGTTTAAATCTTCAATAAGTTGAAAGCTACAATATTATTTATAAGATTTATAAAATTAGAAGAGTATTTGCATTTGATAAATATTAGAAAACATTAGTTTAAAATCATGTATTATCAAAAGCTTTTAGGTATTTTTAATTAAGAGTTAACAATAATAAAAATTTTATAAAAAGAATTTCATATACTTGAAAACCCAAATTTATTTTAAAAAACATCATATAATTATAGTCCATGTTCAAAAGTCCAAAGTATAGTTTAAAACCCAACACACATAAAATCCATAAATTATTTATAGAGGCCCTTATTACAATAACCCAAAATAGTAAAAATACTTATTTAAAAGTCCAAAGTTTAAATAACCCATGTTTTGCGATATGGCCTCCACGAAGTCATCCTCGGCCCAAGTCCACGTCAATTTCCATTACGAGATGGAAAAATTAAAAGGGGTGAGTTACTTAGAACTCGATGTGTAACTCACTTACCACCATTATTGAGCCGGATCGTCAAGATATTATCTTTGGGCTTGAGCCCAATTCTGAAATTCAACAATATATCATAAATTAAAATAATTTAAAATGCATGTAAAATGAATTTCCCAACCAAACCTAATATCCATCCGCTAACACCCCGTACCAACCATTACACACGTGGGGATCGAGTCAACCCACCCCGCCAACACACCAATCGTAGGCATTAAGCCTTTTTATAATTGTGGCAAAGCCACCGAACTAGAGGCAATAAGCCATATTTGTGGCAAGGCCACCGAACTAGAGGTAATAAGCCATTATTGTGGCGAGCCACCGAACTAGATTTTTGGCAATATTTATTCTTCTCTTCATATATCCCACCCATGCAATTATGCGTGTATAACAAAATATAAAAATTTCTTAATAATGCATAACATGGTGGGTTTATCGTTTAAACATTTCATTTGGCCCATAAACATAATTTAGCAATTTGTCTATTTAGCAGTTTAGTGGGCTTTGGCCCATTTACCAAACTAAAGTATTTTGGCCCAATTTATTGAACTAGAGTATTTTGGCCCAATTTATCGAACTAGAGTATTTTGACCCAATTTATCGAACTACAGTATTTTGGCCCAATTTATCGAACTAGAGTATTTTGGCTCAATTTATCGAACTAGAGTATTTTGGCCCAATTTCACGAAACATACAATTTTCGTAATAACAAATAATTTCTCGAGGGCGTTTTCGTAATTTTCATGATTTAGTCGTTTTTACGTATTTTCGTCAAAATATCAGTTTTACGTTTTCTTGATCTAGTCGTTTTTACGATTTTTACTTCCATCTTGATATTGACATCCAACCAAAAATAATAGTGTGAAGTTACACACCTCGATCTGAGAGTACTAATCCTTCTCGCTCCTCGGCACCTAAAACATATTTCGATCCGTTAGAATACTATTTAAGTAAAATATTCTTAATCGATAATAGATCCAAAATCTTACCCTCTTGATTTTGAATCACTTGATTTTCGGCTTCTCCTCGTTTATTGGTTCGTTAGTCGTGAGAATCCACCAACGATATAATGGCTCGGAAGTTCGTACTACTTGAATAGTTGACTCCTTCGGAAGATGGTCCGCAACCCGGTGGAAAATCCTGATCGTCGAAACCGCTCTTCGTTTAAATGGGGATTCTGATCCGCCCTCTTAACGTGACTAACCACCGCCCTTTTCTTCCCTATTTTGAAAGTCTTCACGATCAAAGGAATATTAGTTAAATCTAATATAATATCGAATAGTACTAGAGGTTTTAAAGAGTGGGATTTTCTTACCACAATAAAACGTTTCCAATGTTTCTACGGTTCTCCCGATCACTTGAGTTTCGATCTTCCGTTATTGCACTAAATAATAACGAAAAAACGTTATTAGAATGAGCGTTATATCGATTCAAAAGTCCTTCATAACACCATTAATATTCGGCCATAATACCATTAGTAAATCGAAAATGAAAAGAAGAAACCCTTACCTATAATCCACGATCAAAAGAAAGGATTGAAAACGATGCTTATGAGAGTTGGAAAATTGACTATGCAATCAAAGAAAAAGAAAATAAATTGACTATGGGCACTCTAGCATTCGGCCATTGAAGAAAAGGAAGAAAATATGAGTGAAAAGAAATAAACATGAGAGAAGAATGATGATGATGTCTTTTGACTTTCAAAGAGAATGGAGAATAGAAGAAAGAAAGAGATGAGTTTTGAGAGCAATGTATGTTCGGCAATGGGGAGAAGAAAAGAAAAGAATGGTCTTTTAGGTATTGGTAAAATCGGCACTAAGAGAAAGGCACAAAATTGAACACTAAAGTGAAAAGCAAAATGACCAATTGGTCAAAATAATCAAGGCTTACCAATGATCAATTTCGGCTAAAGGGAAAAGAGGTTGAGAAGAAGAAAATTCTGCACTAGGTTGCTAGGAATGACCAAAGAGAAAATGAAATGCTTAGCCAAAACTAACACAAAAATTGGCTCCTTCTCTATACCCAATTGCCGTCCAAAGCATGGTCAATAGCCATGATTTTGTTTCCAAAATTCTTCCTTGATATGTGCCTTATGTTCCCCCTATCTTTCCTTAAGTATTTGATTCCATGCCATATGATAACTATTTCCATAATCCTTTGATACACTAACCAAAAATAACATGGTCAACACTTACCATATATGTTCTTGGCCGACACTTGCTATCCATGTGCAGAAAATTAAAAACAAAAATTCATTTAGATGCTAAACAAGGGATTCGAACCTCTTCCCTCTTGCTATAACTCATGCGCCAACTCCACCATGCCATGTACTCAACTTATGACACTCATTAACACTTAATTTAAGTCTTAATGACATTTGCTTCTCTTCAATAATTTCTCAATTATTAAATTTTATTCCTTATCCAAATTATGCTATACTCCTCTTTAGGACTTCAATAAGAACTAAATAAAAGAAAGAAATTTTCCTTTAAAGTCTAAACACCAATTCATGCAATATATAAACACTCAGATTTTTAGGGTGTTACATTTGTGATAGAAACAATTGTAGCGTGATAAATGTGAAAACTCACTTGAGATGAGTGGTATGACTATGATGATATTTTATTGATGATGAATAGTAAATCACATACGTGTTGTCATGAGAGTCAAGTTAAGGGGCTCTATGATCTCACCCTCCTTACCACTGCTGAATTATGATGGGATGTTATGAGAGTCAAGTTGAGTAAGTTAGTATGTGATTAATGCAGTATTTATGCTAGCATTTTGAAAATGCTTTGTGTCACATTGATGCATGATACTCTACTAGGTAGAGAAATTATTGTTGAACATGAGGCTGAAGTCCTAGGGGACTAGAATAAAAAGGCTATCATTGAAATATGAATTAGATAAGGTCCCATATAAGACCATGTTCGAAGCATGGCCTCGGCACCAAGCTATGATTTTGTAAAAGACCATATTTGTAATATGGCACCGTTAATGAACATGAGAATCGTGTAAGACCATATTCAGAATATGGCATTGATACTTGATGTGAAAGTCTATATAAGACTTTATTCGAGATATGACATTGGCATTTAAAGGAAACTTTATATAAGACCACCTTGGGGATGTGGCATTGGTTTGGTACCTATATGAATGACGATGATTATGCATTTTTGAGTATCCCTAAGTGATCATTGGGATAGATAGATGAGTTTAGAAGTAGAAAAAAAAAGAGAGAGAATTGTACTAAGGTCATGTGAATGAATGAATTCAGGCACTCGTAAATGAGTCGCAAGAAATGAGTACAGAGTGTGGCATGGTATGTGCTTAATAGAGGCAGTTGTAAGTGAGTATGCCTAAATGTTTTGGCGATTGTATTGATTATGCATTGTTAAGGGGAAAGAAAAAAGTTAGCCTAGGCTATTTGACTCAAGTGAGTAGAAAGCCTGAGATGTATGTTTATCGAGATCTTCTTAAATTGATGTTTATTAATGAAAGGAATGGTTAAGGAGCTTGAGGATGGAATGGTTAAAGAAACCATGTTTGAACAATGAGAGTGATCAATTATGATAACCATAGTTATATGGGTCATAATGATCTCCTTAAGTACTAAGTGTTAATGTCTTTTGCCTCTCACAGGCGATGTAGTTGTTTATCTCATGAATCGAGATTGTGTGAGAATGTTAGCCAATTATCTAGACCAAAGATTGTCAGTTTAGTAATTGCAGTCGACATTTCTTTATATCCTTGTAACCCTGTACGGGTACTTTAAGGAGGAAACCCCTGATGATTTTAGTATAAGAAATGAAATCATAAGTTTCATGTTATATGATGGGTTTTTGAGTAGCTAGATAGAGTTGATAAATTAGATTGAGATATCATTAATGTTGTGAGATTCGATGCTAGTAAAGGTTTTAGACTAGCACAGTAAATGAAACTCAGATGAGAGTGTGCTTAAGATAGTTCTCAGTATGGAGAAAGGAGTAGATTAATGTTTTGAGACATGATTCAAGTTCTGTGTATATTTGCCCATGAATCAGTAAAGAGAATAAAATTTTGTGCGTATGTGAGTAGGGAGCATGATACAAGGATGTATTCATCGAAATGTTTAAACCGTGATGGTTGAGTTGTAACATCCTAAATATTTAAAAATCATTATGTTGCTAAATGTTAGTTCAGGTTTACTTCGAGTTAAAAAAAATAATATTAGTTAAGTGTACTTTAGAGTAAAGAAATTAGGTGACCTTGAAACTTAAGTTAATTAAGTACTAAAAGATGGCATAAGATGAGTAAGTGGCAAAGTGATGATGGAGCCATAAGTTGGACATGAGGGAAGGAGTTCGAATCACCTAGCATGCAATTAGGAATTTTTATTTTTTTGCTTTTGCTTAAGCATGTGTCGGCAAGGGATAAGGTTAGGATGAGTTGGATTGTTTTTATTTTGGTAAGAAGACTAAGGATTTAGAAAGCTAAAGAAAAGGGCTTGAATTGGGGATTTTGTCTCTTCAACTAAGGAAAAAGGAGGAGGATAAGGCTTAAGTATAGGGAGATGTTTTGGAAACTTCCTAATGGCCTTTTGACCATTGCATTTGGACGGCATAGAGGCTAGGGGGATGGCCGGTTTTGTAAGCTTGGATGTTAGGAGAACACATCCATTTTGGTCATTTAGGTAAAATGTATTTTCTCTCCATCTATCTTTCTTTCTAGCCGAAATTTGTCAACATACTTGAGTAAGCAATTCATTTTTTTGAGCCATTCTCTTTTGACCATTTCGGTTTTGAAACTTTTCTCTCCCAAAACTTTTCTTCTCATTGTGACCAAAAGAACTTAGGCAAGCAAAGATTCTTCTTCTTTTATTTTCTCACTTCTCCTCCTCAATGCCGAATGCACTTTTCTCTTAAACTCCATTCTCTTTTCTTCTCTTTCTTTCTCTCTTTCTCTCTAGAAACCGAACCATATCATTCCATTTGACCATTCTTTCATTTTCTTCTTCATTAAAATCTCTCAATACTTTCATCCATGGTAGAATGTTAACTTGTTCTTGTGCCAAAATTTCTTTCATTTTCTTTGATCACAACCGATTTCCTTTAATCATACATAATTATTCTCACTCAATTTTCTTTCCAATCGTGAGCATTAGTGAGATTATGGTGGGTAAAAACTCAAGGTGTTCTTGAATATTTTTTTTGGAACTTTGGAATCGATTTCAAGAATTAAGGTAAGGAGATTTTCTTTTAAGGGTTCTTATTTTATTCATTATATTAGTATAGTTAGTTATTAATCTATTTCATTTTAGGGACATAATCGCTCGATCGTTTCTTCGAGGAACAAAGATAATCGTGGTAAGCCAAATCTCAAATCTTATAAATCGTTAGCCATATTTCGATACTTATAAGTTGGATTAATGATCTTATGTCTTTAGAGACATCCAAGATAGGGCAGAAAAGGGCAGTCCATAGTCTTCGAAAGAGGGGCGGTTCCACTAATCCCCTTAAATATAAACGAAGGTCTGTTTCGAGAATCCGGGATTTTCCACCGGGTTGCGGACCTTCAACCGAGGAGAATCAATTGTTCGAGGTTATTCGTACTCTCGAGCCTTTGTTCGTTTGTGGATTCTCATCGGGCAACGAATCAACAATCGAGGAGAAACCGAAAATAGAAGTGGTTCAAAATCAAAAGGGTAAAGATTTAGATCGTTTACCAATAGTGTATTTTTTTATAAATGAAAGTGTTCTAATGGTTCGTGTTACGTTTAGGTGTTGACGAGCGGGAAGGTTTAGTACTCACGATATCAAGGTGTGTAACTTCACACTTATCTCGGGTTAGATGTCATACCGTAGTATTGAGCAAAATCATAAAAATGACAAAATCGGTACAATACGTAATAATTGGTATTTTTGGTGAAATTACATGAAAATGGTTAAAATTATGAAAATTACGAAAACACCCTCGATGAGTTAGTTGGTAAAATGTAAATTTTATGTCTCATGTGTAAATGGGCCGAAATCCCTGATAGATTGTTAAATGGGCCAAAATCTATACTAGATCGTTAAATGGGCTGAAATCTCTATTAGATCGTTAAATGGGACGAAATCTCTGTTAGATCGTTAACTGGGCCGAAATCCCTGATAGATCGTTAAATGGACTGAAATCTCTGCTAGATCGTTAAATGGGCCAAGATCCCTGCTAGATCGTTAAATGGGCCAAGTTGCTAGATTGTTAAATGGGCTAAATGTTATTTTGTATTTTGGGCCTTAATAAAAACATGGAATATTAACTCATATGTAAATTGGGCCTTTTTGCTAAAATCATCATATGTAAATAGACTATTTTGCATACATGTTGCATGGGTTGGGATTAATGATGAAGAGAAGAAAGGCCTGTTGCCAAAATCTAGTTCGGTGGCTTTGCCACAAAATAATTAAATGGCTTATTGCCTCTAGTTCGGTGGCTTTGCCACAAATATTTTAATGGCTCAATGCCTCTAGTTCGGTGACTTTGTCACAATCTAGTTCGGTGGCTCTGCCACAAATATAAAAATGGCTTTATCGTCACGATTGGTGTGTTGGCGGGGTGGGTTGACTTGATCCCCACAGGTGTGATGGTTGGTATGCGTGGCGTGTAGCGGATGGAAATTAGGTTTGGGTGGGCAATTTCATTTTTGCATACATCTCATTATTTATATTGTTAAACTTTGTTTATGGGCTCAAGCCCAAAATTATGACTTGATGATCTGGCCCGATGGTTGAAGTAAGTGAGTTATACCTTTGGGTTACGAGTAACTCACTCCTCAAATTTTTCATCTCGGGTAATGGAAATTGACGTGGACTTGGGCCGATGATGACTTCGTGGAGGCCATACACGCAAACATGGGTTTAATAAACTTTGAACTTTTAATAAGTACTTTCTTTAATTTGCTATTTTGGGTATGATGTAATAAGGCCTCTTTTAATATTTTATGGATTTTTATGTGTGGATGGATTTAAATTATGTTTTAGATATTTAATATGGGCTTATATTTATCTTATAATGTTTTCTAAAAATACTTTGGGTTTTTTTCAAACATATGAAATCCTTTATCTATTCTTATTTTTTAATACTTTGAACTCTTATAAAAATTACTTTATGGTTTTGATAATTAAATATTAAATGATGAGATTTTCAACTAATGTTTCTCAAGTACATCAAACTTAAAATTATTTCTCTTGGTTTTTATTAAACTCTATTTCAAAAGGGTTTTGAAATACCGATTCACCTAAATTATTGAGATAGTTCGATCAATACAATAAACCAAATCTCGTCTTAATGCATAGGCCGGGTTTGGGGTGTTACATTTAATGGTATCAGAGCTAGTTTCAAAACTCGGCTGTGGTTGGGTCCAACAAATAATTTTTGTATGAAATCATTTCAATTATGTTTTAAAGATCAGTATGGCACCACAAGCTTCCGGTACCAAGTCAAGTAAGTATTTGTTACTAAATGATTATTATGATGATGATGATACGATCATAGGAACACTCTAGAACTTTTAGTTTTAGATGTTGAAAATTGTAGAGATGGAGACTATAGGTTATGGTTGCGGAAAACAACTTTATCTCTCAAATCTCATAAAACATCATTAATAAACATTGAAATAATTTTTTGATTCATAAAACTTGTAATCAGATTAAATCGAATTAGTCATCATGACCACTAGAGGACGTGGTCGTGGACGCGGTAGACGTGGCCATGGTAGAGGACGAGGTGTTAGAGGCGCAACTGAAGCACCAAATCATATGCCGAAAATGGATGCACCTGCGTCACTTGTAAGTGAGACGGGATCACAGGATCATATGGAAGAAGATAATGCTTTGACGCAAGCAATGCTGCGAGTCTTGTAAAGGGTCGCTGGAACTAGAATTGGGCCAACAACTCGGGGTCGATTTCGGAACGACTCAAGTCTAATAATGTAGAAGTTTTTAGAGGAGTTTCCGGTGTAGCTCCGAATGTGGCTGAATATTGGCTCGAAGTTGTGGAGCGGATTATGGATGATATGGAATGCACTGTCGAGCAGAAACTGAAAAGAGCTGTGTCCTTGCTAAGAGACGAGGCGTATCAATGGTGGCTTACTGTTCGAGAAGGCACCGAGGCTGCATTGATTACTTGGGAATTATTTAAAGCTGCCTTCCAAGGGAAATATGTTGGAACAAGTTATGTGGATGCCTGAAGGAAGGAATTCCTGAATCTAATTCATGGGAATAAGACAGTGGCAGCATATGAGGCTGAGTTTTTACGCTTGAGTCGCTATGCTCAAACAATAGTGTCAACGGATCATGAACGTTGTGTCCGATTCGAGGATAGGCTGAATGATGAGTTGAGGGTTTTGTTTGCCCCACAACAAGTTAGAACTTTTTCCACGCTTGTGGAGAAGGCCAAGATAGTCGAAGAGGCTAAGAACTCAGAACGTCAGAATTGGGAAAGATTTAGAAGCAAGAGAGATATAAAGCAGCCGGGTTCTTCAAAAAGGTTTCTGAAAAGGCCTCGGAATGATGAACCAGCTCAAGGTAGAGCACCTGTAGCTAATAATCAATGTCAAGATTGTGCTGAATGTGGGAAAAGGCATTTTGGAGAGTGCTGGAGGAAAACGGGCGCTTGTTACAAATGCGGTTCAATGGATCACCAGTATAGAAATTGCCCTCAACATATGGATATGACTCAGAAAGTTCGTAATACTGATGAACAACCGGCCAGAGGTACTCAGCAGCCACCGAGAGGTCGTGGACCAGGTCGTGGTAGTAATGGGGCTAGACGTGGTCAAGGTGCACCGGGTCGAGGCAATGGTCCTAGAGGTAACACGGATGCAAGACAGCCAGGACTGGTCTATACAGTTAGACGCCGCGAGGATGGCAATGCACCTGATGTAATAACTGGTACGTTCTTTATCTTCGATGTACCTATTACTGCTTTAATAGATATTGGTTCTACCCACTCATATGTTGCTAGCGCCATATCTAGAAACTTGAATCTAGAATCTAAAATTACCGATAGTGAGATGACAGTAATTAGTCCTTTAGGACAGTCGGTAATTGTAAATAAACTATTTAGAGACGTGCCCTTAGAAATTCAAGAAGAAGTATTTTTGGCGAATTTGATGGAATTGCATTTCGACGAGTTCGATGTCATTCTGGGCATGGATTGGTTGGATATGCATCGGGCGCATTTGGATTGTGCTGAAAAGCGGATGTCAATAAGAACCTTGGATGATAAGGAAGTAATAATGATAGGTGAATGAAGGAATTACTTGGCAAATGTGGTATCGACGTTAAAGGCAGAAAAGTTGGTACGGAAAGGGTATGGAGCATTCCTAGCTTTTATTTGTGCTTTGGATGCCAAAGAGTTATCTGTGGATGATGTGAGAACGGTGAAGGAATTTCCAGATGTATTTCCCGAAGAACTTCCTGGTATACCTCCAGATCGGGAAGTAGAATTTGGCATTGAGCTTTTGCCCAGAATAGCTCCAGTGTCCATTTCTCCTTATAGAATGGCACTGAAGGAGTTGGCAGAGCTTAAACCTCAAATTTAAGAATTGTTGGATCGAGGATTTATTCGATGAGTGTGTTTAGTGGGAGCACCGGTTTTGTTCGTTAAGAAGAAGGATGGATCGATGCGTATGTGCATTGATTACGTAAAATTGAATAAATTGACGATCAAGAATAGGTATCCTTTGCCGAGAATTGATGACTGTTTGATCAATTGAAGGGAGCTTGATTTTCTCCAAAATTGATTTGAGATCGGGTTATCACCAGCTTAAGGTGAAAGAAGCAGATATTTATAAGACGGCATTCAGAACTCGTTATGGACATTATGAGTTTTTGGTGATGCCATTTGGATTAACCAATGCACCAAATTGCATTTATGGAGATGATGAACCAGTCTTTCAACCATATTTAGATCTGCTTGTGGTAGTGTTCATAGATGACATTTTGGTTTATTCAAGAAATGATGAGGAGCATGACACGCATTTGCGTATTGTATTATGACTACTTACGTGATAAGCAACTTTATGCCAAATTCAAGAAATGTGAATTTTGGCTAAAGGAAATGACTTTCTTGGGTCATGTGGTACCAAATGAAGGAATAAGGGTGGATCCTCGGAAGATTGAGGCTATTCGGATTGGAAACCACCAAAGTCGATGGCGAAATTGGAGTTTCTTAGGATTGGTGGTTATTATGGACGCTTTGTTGAGGGTTTTCGTTGATTCTTTGCACCCTAACTAAACTATTGCGAAAGGAGTACCGTATATCTGGTGAAAAATAACAACGAGTTTCGAAATTGAAGAAGATTTTGACCAAGCACCGGTTTGATTCATTTGAGGTGGAAAAGAATTTACTATTTATTGTGATCGTCTCACACGGGTTTGGGTTGTGTGCTGATGCAAAATGGAAAGGTGGTGGCTTATGCTTCTCGTCAATTGAGATCGCACGAAGTAAACTACCCTACTCATGATTTGAAGTTAGCTACAGTGGTTTTTGCTTTAAAGATTTGGAGGCACTATCTCTACGGTGAGAAGTCTATCATCTACACAAGGTGGTGGTTTATTGTGATCGCACGAAGTCTATCATCGCACGAAGTAAACTACCCTACTCATGATCTCGAAATCACTAAATCAAGAAAAGAGAAAATTATTTTCATGTTATATTATGTGTTATAACATGTTTATAAAGATGTATGAAAGTTTTGGTGTTTTAATTTTAACGATTTCATACTAAATCGCTAAAAAGGACTAAATCGCATATAGTGCGAAAGTTCCATTCTATAGGCTAAAGGTACCAAATAGCCATGAAATATTAATTGGAGGGTTTTAAAGGGCAATTAGACCATCTTGAATATGATGGCTGGCCATGTAGACAAGAAGGGACAAGAGTTTTAATTTTTGGTCAAAGTTGGTGGGTTGAAATTGATGTTTTATAATAAAATAAAGAAAGGAAAAAGATATCATCTTTTTCTCTCTTCTTCTCCAACGAAAATGAGCAGCAACAAGGGGGTCTTGAAGCTTAAAATTTCAACAAGCAATCCTCCTCTCTAGTAAGTGATTTTGATCAGTTTTCTTGAAGAAAATTGTACTTTAGTGATCCCCAAAGCTTAAGCTAGCTAATGAGGGGACTATTTTACAATACGGTTTAGAGTCTAGGGACTTTCCATTATAGAGTCTATGTTGTTTGATGAGTTTTTACAGAATAAAATGAATGATAGGATGATGAGGAACAACTTTTGTGAAAGGTTTTTCATGAAAAATACCTAAAATGGGTTATTATGCAAAAGTTGTAAATTGTTCATTAAGGCATGAAATAGTTGGAATTGTAGATAGATGTAAGAGGATTAAATGTTTAGGCAGGCTTGATTAACAAGAAAATGTGATGAAAATTTATTTACGAGCCTAGGGGCAAAACCATAATTTATTTACGAAGGCTTGATTATGTTGACTAATACGGGTTGGAGGACGCTGGAGATGTTTTCACATTATCGAGCAGAAATTCAATTTGAGGTATCAAGTCCTTATGAGTCATGGCATGTATAGGACTAGAATTTAAGGTTGATTAAGTTATTGTTAATGTGCTAAACTATGTTGGCCAAAAAGGGTTTGTAGTTTAATTGTGTATAGCCGTTGATGATGGCTAAGTTGTTGTAATTGTATGGTAGTAACACTTTATTTTCATGAATCAAATGTATAAATTCATGTGTTTAGTCATTGATTTGAGACTTTATTGAATTAGTATATTAATGTATGAAATGTAGGATGGAAAAGGGCTTGGCATATAGCCTCTAAGTGTCCACACGGTTGACACATGGGCGTGTGTCTGGGCCGTGCAAACCCTACACCTTATTATTAAATGTTAGAATAGGACACGGGTAGATCCCACGACCGTGTGCATGAGCCGTGTAAGACCCACGCCTTGGGCATGGGCATGTGCTCAGGCCGTGTCGAATAAGTCAGTAGCTCCACACGGTTGGAGGACATGGGTGTGTCAAGGCCGTGTCAGATAAGTCAGTGGCTCCCCACGTATGGGAAACATGGGCATGTTTAGGGGTGCACGGGTGTGCCCCAAACCACACAGGCGTGTAACCTCTGATTTTGAGAGAGGATTTTTGATAAGTTTTGAAAGTTCGAATAAGTGTTTAAGGCCTCGTATGACCATGATACAGATGTCTAGATCAAGAAAGAAAGGTTTTAAGTCCAAACAAAATTTTATAGCCAGTAAGTACTTGATTAAGTGAGTTCAAGCAAGGTAATGTCTCGCATCCAATCTTAGCATCGGACCTAGGTATAGGGTGTTACAGTGGCCTAGTGGGTGGCGTCATAAGGGAAGCATGGAGAGGGAGAGTGTTTGAATCCCACATGCTGCAAAAGGGAGTTTTATTTTATGCTCAGGAAAGGGAGGTAGCTAGGTGGAGACCAAACTCTACAGGAGAGAGGGAAGACTTGGTCAAAGTGTTTGAATGAGTGATGGAGACTGGAGTGTGGAGAAAAATGGGGAGTAAATTAGGGGATTTGAGGGTGAGAGGAAGTGGTTGGTCGAATGTGGGGTTTTTGGGAAGGAGAAATTCGACTAGGGGTGGTTTTGGTAAGGAAATTCGGCATTTTGGTGGGTAGCAAAGAAGAAAACCAAAACCCCTTTTGGTGTGTGTGCCGAATTTCTCTAGAGTTTACTTGGCACTTCTTGCGTTTTGTGCATCTTTTTCTTCCATTAAGGCATTTTAGATTTATTCTTTTGTTGTTTTTTTTACTGGCCAAATTCATCTTCTCCCTTTCTTCTCTCAAACTTGAAGTTGTTTCCTACTACTCTTTATTAATAGCCGAACCCTCCCGTACTCATCTTTTCTCTCTTTTCATCTATTTATTCTCTTTTCTTTTCATTTTGTTTCTTCTTCTACACTCTCTTCTCCATAAGCCGAGCCTTTCCCCTCTTTTCCAAATTGGAATTTATTTCTTTTTCCTTGCTAATTGTCGAAATTTGCATTGGCTTCTTCTCTGTTCCTGAAGCCTAAAAATCACCCTTACTTCGATTTTGTTTCCCTTAGCCGAATATCAAGAAGGAAGGAACTTGGTTCTCTTCTATTTGCCGAAACTCCCTCTTCATTTGGCTTTTTGCTAGTTGCAAGGTAATGGTTTTTCTCTTTGTATGTTCTTTTTCTCTTCTTTCTTCTAAAGAACCGAAACAGTTATCTTTTAACTCTTTCCATTTAGGCCGAATCTAAATACTTCTCTCCACCCTGAATCGTGTTTATTCCTTTGTGGAAGTCGAAACCCTTGTTGGTCAATTGCCGAATCTAAGGCACTTCAGTAAGTATCTATGGCCGAATAGGGGTGGAGAATGGCTGGCTTCTTTTGAAGTAATCTTTGAGTTCTTAAAATCCATTTCTCTTATTACCTTGAATAGTTACTATCGTGAACTTTTCGGCAGGGGCACGAATCATTGATCAGTAGAGGGTGGATGGAATACCTTCTTTGGAAGGGAGGCTGATACTTGGGGGTAAGTATAGCCATGGCCGAATAGGGGGAATGGATAGATGTCCTTTATTCATGGTTAATTTAGGCCGAAGGGCCGTTTCCTTAATCTAAAACAACATTGCTAACTCGTACTCTTCTTGAAGGACTCAATTTCATCATTAAACGGAGTAAACCGAACATTCTAGCATAGCAAACAGTTACCGTCGTTCTTGGTAAGTAGTGTGGAGTAATTTGTCGTTTTCAACCTAATGAATATGTCTTACTGAGATTAAGACTAATGGTTTAAGTGTATGGATTTAATAGGTGCGTAATCTCGAGGGTTCAATCTGCACTCGTAACAGGTGTGTGATCTCACACCCACTTCGATGATTGCATGTGGTGTTCTGTGAAACGGCCAAAAGCTAAAAAGCCGAAAAGCTGGCAACTGTGACCACTCGAGTGTGTGAGAGCTTGTAGGGGTAAATCGAGATGTGAATCACGACACTTAGTCGTAAAGAGTGTCACGAACACTCTCGCGATATCGAGGCTATAACAGGCCTAACCAGGCCGAAACGGGCAAAACGGGCCTAATGGGCTACCCAGCCCACTTGGGAAAAACTATTGGAAAAACTATCAAGTGGTAAGTCTAAATACAAAATCTGTAAATCTGAAACCGAAATCATGCGAAATGGGCCACACGAGTGTGTGGGCCCAATTGGGCCTAAGATGGATTTTAGGCCCATTAACTCTGTAAGTGACTTAAAAAGAGTTCCGTGTCGCTCGAGGAGACAGTAAGCCTTCGGGAAGGCTGTGGAATGCGAAATTACCAAAATACCCCTAGGAGGGTAAACTACTGAAATACCCCTGGGTTGCAAAATTACCAAAATACCCTCGGAGGGTAAATTACTGAAATACCCCTAGGTTGTGAAATTACCAAAGTACCCTCGGAGGGTAAATTACCAAAATACCCCTGAGTTGTGAAATTACTAAAATACCCTTGATGGGTAAAATTACTAAAATACCTCTGAGGGGGCAAAAATGACTGATATACCCTTAATTGTGATTGAATCCCATATGTATGATTTAATTTTTCACTATTATATGTTGAGACATAGTGGCCTTGCCACATATCGTTTCAGTGGCTATGCTACATATTTTTATACCATGACTCTGGTGGCTCAGCCACAAATATTGTGAATAACAGCTCGTCTGCATTATTGGTGTGATTGGCAGGGTGGGTTGACTTGATCCCCACAGGTGACGATTGGTTGGTGCGGGGGTGTGAATGGTTGGATTGGGTTGGGTTACATTTCATAATTTGCATTATCATGATTTGAGGGCTTAGGCCTAGGTTGATGTCTTATGGGCTCAAGCCCAGATAAGGATCTTTTAGGGGGATTACACACTGAGTTCTCATAACTCACCCTCTACTTTAACCTTGCAGGTGATCACCAGCGTTAGAGGATTTAGAGCGACGGTGGACTCTGTAGTGGCCATTCATCGGGAATATTTCTCACGACTTAGTAAATTTTTGTTTTTGCTTTACTTTAAAGTTATTTTATTTTGGGTTAATATTTTTGTAATAAGGCCGCTTCTTTAATTTGTTTTAAGTTTTCGTTAATAACCGTTAAATTTTTAAATACGTAGTTTTTTTAAAACGACAATAACTGTTTTCCAAGATATCACGTATCCGCAATTTCTCAATTAAACTACATTAACAAACCAAGTTTTCAAAAGCAATAATAACATTTTTACAAGTTAACAATTAAAGCAAATTTGAATTTCACAAACAACAAGGTTTGGAGTTTCAAAAGATTACGAATTTTTAAACAAACACGTAATTTTCAATTTACCCTTCTATGTGAAATGCTAAGTCTGATCATAACATCTAGGTCGGGTTTGGAGTGTTACATTTTATGGTATCAGAGCGAGGTTGCAAAACTCAGCTGTAGAATGGATTCAAAAATGTGTTTCAAAATTTGTTTGAAATTTGGCTTAGCAAAATATATCATTTTTTTTTTGGAAGTATGGCACCCGAGTCTCCGGCACCAAATCCGTAAGTCCTCTTACTATATGTTTGATTATATGATAGAATGACTTTAGTAAGAAAATCCTAGAGTTACTGATAGTATACCGAGACTGCTAGCTATAAGAGTTAAGCCTATAGAGACTAAGACATTAGGAAATACGATTTGCGCGAACAACTCTTATATCTGCTCTCCATAAAACATTTGTTAATAAACATTGAATTGTATACTGATTCATAAAATTCTTAATCAGATTAATTTGATTCAGCAAGTATAAGTACAATAGGCTGTGGACGTGGTAGACGTGGCCGTGGTAGGGGCCGATGTGCTGGCTGGATCCTCAGCATCAGGGCACATGCCTGAAATGGAAGCACCTGCATCACCAGTGACTGAAATAGGGTCTCACGACCGAACTGGAGGGGACGATGCTTTGTCCCAAGCTATGTTGTGAGTTTTGGAATGGGTTGCTGGAGCAAGTACTGGGTTGGTACCTTGTGGGTCTATTTCTGAGCGACTCCGGTCAAACAGGGCCAAAGTTTTTAGGGGCATTTCTTGTGTGGCCCCAAATGTAGCCGAATATTGGTTGGAGGCAGTTGAATGGATTATGGATGATCTAGATTGCACCGCTGAATAGAAACTAAAAGGGGTGGTGTCTCTGCTGAGAGATGAGGCATACTAGTGGTGGCTCACTATAAGGGAAGGTACTCAAGCGGATCGTATCACCTGGGATTTCTTTAAAGCATCTTTCCAGGGAAAGCATGTCGGGGCTAGTTATGTGGATGCCAGGAGGAAAGAATTTTTGAATCTGGTTCAGGGGAATAAAACTGTGGCGGAATATGAGGCAGAGTTTTTGCGTCTAAGCCGGTACGCTCGGGGAGTGGTCTCGACCGATTATGAGCGTTGTGTGCGGTTTGAAGATGGTCTGCGAGATGAGTTGTGGGTACTGATAGCCCCACAGAGGGAGAGAGATTTTGCTGCTGTAACACCCCAAACCCGACCCAAACGCTACGGCCGAATCTAGAATGCTACTGAGGAAAAAGCTTGAAAAGAATTTGTCATAAGGGTGAAAACATAAAAATTTTCTGTCATTTATAAAATCATTGTATATTTAAAATTCTAAGTAAAATTATGTTGTTACAAATTTTCGAATTAAAACTTTAATATAAGTTTTGATGATGTAAATCGCTTTCTAAAATAAAACATTCCAAATATCATCTCGATCGTCAATCCAACTCAAACACAATAAAAGTCCCCAAAAACTTTCAGTGGCCCTTATTACAATATTTACTCAAAATACTAAAAATATAAAGTGCATAAAACAACAAAAAAAATCTTCTGCATGGCCACCTCGTATCCGCTCCAGCCCGGTCCAAGAATCATGTATCACCTGCATTGTTTGGTAAAAAAATTGGATAAGTCAAACCGACTCAGTGTGTAATTAGTCCACAGATTTCCACACATGGGCTTAGCCCAAACCACACCAATCCACATATCAAATAATAATGCAAATGCACCCAACCCAACCTAGGGTCCATCCTCTACACACCCCGTATCCACCACCACACACCGGGGATTACTAAATCAACCTCCAACCTCTACACACCAATTTGGCAAGCAATGCCATCCACCAAGTGGTCAAGCCACTGGTCCACGTGAAATAAATCACAGTATAATCCACAACGTGACCTCAATCAACGTCAAGCCACGATGTAGCTCATAGCTAACATCAAATTACGATGAGGCACATAGCCATCACCAACCACGATATGGCACAAAGCCGATACCAACCATGATAAGGCACAGAGCCGATCATCAATCCACGTCAGTCTCGTAGCCATCACTAAACCACGTATATAAATGTACACCCTGTCCTTCAATAATCATATCCCAATCCCTATGCATATGTCAGTATCATGGCCAAATAATAGTAAAATTCCAATGAGCATACATCACATGCTTACCACAATTCCATACATATACTATGGTAAAATAATATCATAAAACTGACCTGGTTAACCGAATACCCACTATGGGTAGCCACCATCTCAGCCATTATTTCCGGCTATCATACACATCTTATACGTATATATATATATACATAACAACAAATTCAAACAATAGGAGATCAGTGCGATAACTACACACCTTTTTCAGCACAGTCGATTAAATCCCAAAACCCAAAGCCTAAACGATTTGCACCTTGCGATTTGATGAATTCCCTCCTACACAACTATGCTAGATTTGGCTCTAACATAGAACTCATGAGATTGGCCTTTGGCCGAACACTATACCCTTACCTTGAGTAATCAAACCCAAAAGAATCCTTTAATGCTTTTTCACGTTGGCTACAAAGAAATCTCAAACTTTCCTTCATGGTTTGACCAAAGAGAATAGAAGAGATTAGAGTTTTGCTTTTCAACCGTCAGAAAAAGAAAGAGGAAAAGAAATCAGCCTAGAAGAGATTCTTACCAAAAAAGTAATGACCAAAATGCAAATGGTCACTAAACTCCAAGAAATCGACAAGAAGAACTTGAAGTGGAGAAATCGGTTCAGATGAGAAAGATGATAGGCTTTTAGTCTAATGAATAAATCAAATAGGGTAGAGATGCAATCGGCTATGGCCACAAGATAGGGATTCGCTTTTGAAAGAACTATGAAAAGAAGAAGTGAATGATGGAGTGGTTCTGACTCTTAACAAAAGAATGGAGAGGGAGAGTGTGAGGCTTAAAAGTTGCAACAAAGGTGAAATAAAAGGGATGAGAGGTTCGGCCTAAACAAAATAAAGAGAGGAGAAAGATGATCAAAAGAGAAAGAGGTGCACAAGAGGTCACTTACTTGGTTTACGGTCTCAAAAAGAAAAAGAAAACAAAAGCTTTCGGGAAAAGAAATCACACAAGGAAATGCCTAAACCTCCATATGCAAAATCGGCAACAAAAGAAAAGGTGTTTTGGAAGTACAAAAAATGACCAAATGGGAAATACACCCAACCACTCATCCTTACCAAAATCAACAACAAAATTCGCCACCCCTTGTCCATAATGTCGTCCACATTCATGGTCAAAATGGCCATGAAATAATTTCAAAACATCCACCTTGATACATGCCTTGTAATCCTCTACTTTCCCAAAGTTTAAGAAATTCTATCCCCAACATCAAGCAATTCTATCCACAAAGCCCTTGATTCATGCCTTATGTCCCCTTATCATACCAAATTTTCTTGATTCCATACCTTAAGTTAACATTTACCTTATTCCCTTAGTCTACTATCCATAAAAGATAAAGTCCAACCTTATTAAAGTTTGACCAACACATGCCATACAAATGCAAAATAAAAGTCACCTTAAGTCTATCCATGGGATTCGAACCTAAGCCCCTCTCACACTGCTTGTGGCGTCACTTTCCAAGGCCCTAAGTGGCGCCTCCTTACCACTTTGCCAACTGAATTCTTGTGATTAAATCCTCCAACAAATTTTCTTAAGGCCTATCTTGACTAGCTCCCTTTTTAAGAATTAAAAATCTAATATTTTTCTAAGACATTCTCCTACATTCTAAAATTCCCAAAACTCCCAAAACACACTCAAACCACACATAGGCATGCTACCACATACAATTACGTTAAAAACGCCTAACCCCTAGATCTCAAATATTACAATTCTACCCCCCTTAAAAATAATTTCGGCCTCAAAATTACTAACTAACTAACAGTATTACATCCTAACTCACCACACTACACTCTTGCTGCGTACTCTGATCTTAATAAAACTAATAGACTTTCTACTAAATCTTGGAACCCTTCCTCACCATCTTCTCTGCCTTACGAGCAGACACTACATTGGATAAGTAATTCCTCCATTCACCTATCACTATAACCCCACTGGTTCCGACACTGCCATCCTGCCTCTGCCATGCCCACGAGTATTGCGACCACGTCCCCTAGAACTCATGTCTAACATCGCGATTTAATCTGATTTAAGAAATTTTATGCATTAGTATTTTGTTCCACTGATTATCCGCGAACAATTTTATGTAAAGAAGTTTTTAGTAGTAATTCTTTCGATCAACCAAAGTTTTCATCTCAAGTTTACTACTCTAATTCAGAGAGTCACATTCATTCATCCACAACATCCATGACACTACTTTGGGCATTTTGTCCATTCCCAACCCAGGGGTATTTTCGTAACTCATCCTACAGGGGTATTTTAGTAATAAATTGGGATTAATTCGAAAATATTTACAAATCAAAGGCATTCTAGAATTTACAAATTTTAGGGTTATTTTGAAAATTTTTCCAAATCAAAGGTATTTTTGGAAATTCCAGAAATCGGGGTTATTTTGGTAATTTTGTAAATCAGGGGTAATTTAGTAAATTTTCCAAACCAGGATATTTTAGTCAAAACAGTGTAGTTTTTACAAAACTAAGGTTTGTATTCAATATGAGGTAATTTTTTACAAAACAGTGTAGTTGGTCCCTTTCGGGTTTTAATTATCGGGTTTAGCCGGTGAATAAGTCCTCTTGGCTAGGGTGAACCGCCACTACGCACCAGGTAGGATTCGAGTGAAGAGGAGGTGAGTCACTAGGACTGCTTAAATACCAAGCTCTTACCGAATCCAATCCTAGACATGCACACAACTGTTGCCACACCCTAACTCGGTGACTTATAAGTTTGTTTGGTTGTACTTAAGTCTTATGTATTTTGTGTTGGAGTAAACTAGTCCTTAGGTTCAATAGCTCCTAATCTACTAATCTACAATCCCGTAATGCCCATAAAGTTTCACATACCAATCACTTCAATAGTTAGGGGTACTTGCCTCATGGACTTGATAGGAGATACAAAGTGCCATGCCGTAATAAACTGAAATAGTTCATGAAAGTCTATGTTTTTGAAAAGCCCATCTTTGAAAAATGTTTTTGGACCCAAACACTCAAAGCCGAGTTTTGAATCGAGCTCTGTTACCAAATTGTAACACCCCAAACTCGACCCAAACGCTACGGCCGAATCTAGAATGCTACTGAGGAAAAAGCTTGAAAAGAATTTGTCATAAGGGTGAAAACATAAAAATTTTCTGTCATTTATAAAATCATTGCATATTTAAAATTCTAAGTAAAATTATGTTGTTACAAATTTCTGAATTAAAACTTTAATATAAGTTTTGATGATGTAAATCGCTTTCTAAAATAAAACATTCCAAATATCATCTCGATCATCAATCCAACTCGAACACAATAAAAGTCTCCAAATACTTTAAGTGGCCCTTATTACAATAAATATTTACTCAAAATACTGAAAATATAAAGTGCATAAAACAATGAAAAAAACATCTTTTGCATGGCCACCTCGTATCCGCTCCAGCCCGGTCCAAGAATCATGTATCACCTGCATTGTTTGGTAAAAAAAAATTGGATGAGTCAAACCGACTCAATGTGTAATTAGTCCACAGATTTCCACACATGGGCTTAGCCCAAACCACACCAATCCACATATCATAATAATGCAAAATGCACCCAACCCAGCCTAGGTTCCATCCTCTACACACCCTCGTATCCAGCCACCACACACCAGGGGATTACTAAATCAACCCTCCAACCTCTACACACCAATTTGGCAAGCAATGCCATCCACCAAGTGGTCAAGCCACTGGTCCACGTGAAATAAATCACAGTATAATCCACAATACGACCTCAGTCAATGTCAATCCACGATGTAGCTCGTAGCTTACATCAAATCACGATGAGGCACATAGCCATCACCAACCACGATATGGCACAAAGCCGATACCAACCACGATGAGGCACAGAGCCGATCATCAATCCACGTGAGGCTCGTAGCCATCACTAAACCACGTATATAAATGTACACCCTGTCCTTCAATAATCATATCCCAATCCCTATGCATATGTCAGTATCATCACCAAATAATAGTAAAATTCCAATGAGCATACATCACATGCTTACCACAATTCCACACATATACCATGGTAAAATAATATCATAAAACTGACCTGGTTAACCGAATACCCACTATGGGTAGCCACCATCTCAGCCATTATTTTCGGCGATCATACACATCTTATATGTATATATATATACATAACAACAAATCCAAACAACAGGAGACCAGTACGATAACTACACACCTTTTTCGGCTCAGTCGATTAAATTCCGAAACCCAAAGCCTAAACGATTTGCACCTTGCGATTTGATGAATTCCCTCCTACACAACTATGTTAGATTCGGCTCTAACATAGAACTCATGAGAGTGGCCTTTGGCCGACCACAATACCCTTACCTTGAGTAATCAAACCCAAAAGAATCCTTTAATGCTTCTTCACGTTGGCTACAAAAGAAATCCCGAAACTTTCCTTCATGGTTTCGGCCAAACAGAATAGAAGAGATTAGAGTTTTGCTTTTCAACCGTCAGAAAAAGAAAGAGGAAAAGAAATCAGCCTAGAAGAGATTCTTACCGAAAAAGTAATGACCAAAACGCAAATGGTCACTAAACTCCAAGAAATCGACATGAAGTACCTGAAGTGGAGAAATCGATTCAGATGAGAAAGATGATAGGCTTTTGGTCTAATGAATAAATCGGCAGGGGTAGAGATGCAATCAGCTATGACCATAAGATAGGGGATTTGGCTTTTGAAAGAACTATGAAAAGAAAATTGAATGATGGAGTGGTTCGGCTCTTAACAAAAGAATGGAGAGGGAGAGTGTGAGGCTTAGAAGTTGCGGTAAAGATGAAATAAAAGGGATGAGAGGTTCGGCCTAAACAAAATAAATAGAGGAGAAAGATGATCAAAAGAGAAAGAGGTGCACAAGAGGTCACTTACATGGTTTACGGTCTCAAAAAGAAAAAGAACACAAAAGCTTTCGGGAAAAGAAATCACACAAGGAAATGCCTAAACCTCCCTATGCAAAATCGGCTACAAAAGAAAAGGTGTATTGGAAGTACAAAAAATGACCAAATGGGAAATACACCCAACCACTCATCCTTACCAAAATCAACAACAAAACCCGACCACCCCCTTGTCCATAATGCCGTCCACATTCATGGTCAAAATGGCCATGAAATAATTTCCAAAACATCCACCTTGATACATGCCTTGTAATCCTCTACTTTTCTAAAGTTTAAGAAATTCTATCCCCAACATCAAGCAATTCTATCCACAAAGCCCTTGATTCATGCCTTATGTCCCCTTATCATACCAAATTTTCTTGATTCCATACCTTAAGTTAACACTTACCTTATTCCCTTAGTCTACTATCCATAAAAGATAAAGTCCAACCTTACCTTAATTAAAGTTTGACCAACACATGCCATACAAATGCAAAATAAAAGTCACCTTAAGTCTATCCATGGATTCAACCTAAGCCCCCTCACACCGCTTGTGGCTTCACTTTCTAAGGCCCTAAGTGGCGCCTCCTTACCACTTTGCCAACTGAATTCTTGTGATTAAATCCTCCAACAAATTTTCTTAAGGCCTATCTTGACTAGCTCCCTTTTTAAGAATTAAAAATCTAATATTTTTCTAAGGCATTCTCCTACATTCTAAAATTCCCAAAACTCCCAAAACACACTCAAACCACACATAGGTACGCTACCACATACAATTAAGTTAAAAACGCCTAACCCCTAGATCTCGGATATTACAGCTGCATTGGTGGAAAACTCCAAGATTGCTGAGGAGGTAAAATGCTCTGAGCGTCTAAACCTAGATAAGGAAAAGGGCAAGAATAAGAGAGGTTTTGGGTCATCAGGTTCTTTTAGGGGATTTCAAAAGAGGCCTAGGTTGGATGGGCCAGCTCAAGTTGGGGCACCGGTTGCTGTGGGTCAATTACAACCTTGTGTGGAATGTGGGAAGTTTCATTCTGGAGAGTGTTGGAGAAGAACTGACGGGTGTTTTAGATGCGGGTCTAAAGATCATCGGTTCAAATATTGCCCTCGAGAACCTATTCGAACATAGGTTGTAACACCCCAAACCTGGCCTAGAAGTTAGGCCCGAATCTGGCGTGTCACATGTAAGTTTTTTTTTTTAAAAAAAAACCATCTTTGCGATTGTTAAAAACTTGTTTGAGAATTACAGCCTCTTTGTTAAAACCCAAAACACTTAAGAAATTGTTATCTACTTGAAAACGTAATTATCTTTAAAAACCTTTTTGGTTGCGAAAACATATTTGAAATAAACGATTTACGAAAATATGACCTCTGGAAATAGAGTTGCAGAAGCATTTTGAAAATATTGCGAAAACGTAGATAAAATACAAGTATTTTTGAGAGGTTAATTGATGAGTCGAAAATCGAGGTAGTGAAATTTAACCGTGACTTTTGAAAATGTCGTCGATAATTTGAAAGAGAATTTCCGAGTTAAATCATTTGTAAAAGTTTGTTATGAAATCATTTGTTAATCTATTTTGGAAAACCTTTATTTAAGATTTTTAGAAAAATCCCCGTTTAAAAACAATTCAAGCATAATACTAAGTACGACAAAAACATAAGCAAAATAAAATATTCCAGAGGCCTTATTACAACACAAAATAAACCCAAAATAATAAGAATAATAAAGTGAATGAAATCATGAAACTAAAGTTCAATAAAAACCATTTCTGAAGTATGGCCTCCACCGAGTCACCCATGGCCCAAGTCCACATCACTGAGCATTACTTGAAAGGATTAAGAATGAAAAAGGGGGGTGAGTTACAAGAACTCAGTGTGAAATCCCCTTACCATTGTTCACTGGGCTTGAACCCATTTAGCAAAAATTTGGGCCTGAGCCCATCTAACAATAACTTGGGTCGAAGCGCATTAAGCATAATCTTAGGCCAAAGCCCATTTACAAAATAGAATATATCAAATAAATCAAATACATGTAATGCAATCCCAAACCAACCTAATAATCCATTCGTTACACACCACCCGTACGAACCAACACACCTGTGAGGATCAAGTCAACCCGCCTCGCCAACACACCAAAACGCAGGCAAATTGCCATTTATAATAATAATTTGCAAGCCAGTGGCCATTTATAATCGCAGGCATTTAGCCATTTATAATATCAAAATTTGTGGCGAAGCCACCAGAATAACAGAATATACGTGGCATAACTACCAGATGGATTGTGACATAGTCACCAAAATATGTGGCAGAGCCACCAAATAGCTTCCTCCAATCATCAATATCCCAAACCCATGCAGAATTATGAGAATGCAACATTCATAGAAAATTATGATATTTACAATATAACAATGATAATTAATAACATCAGAGATTTATTACAAATAATTTGGCCCATTAACACTTTGCAAAATTGGCCCATTATGCCATATATCAAATTCAGCCCATTATGCCATATATCAAATTTGGCCCATTTAGCCATATATCAAATTGGCCCATTTAGCCATTTATTAAATTGGCCTATTTAGCAATATATCAAATTGGCCCATTAAGAAATATATCAAAATCGGCCCATTAAGGCAATCTATCAAATCGGCCCATTAGGGGCATTTTTGTAATTCGACCCATAAGGGTATTTTGTAATTCGGCAATTTTACCCACTAGGGGTAATTTGATAATCTCGCAACCTAGGGGTATTTCGGTAATTTACCCTCCAAGGGTATTTTCATAATTTCGCAACCCCGGACTTAATTCCTAATTTGGGACATAAAACTTGAAACTATCCATTTGCGTCATACTGACTAAATTTGACTATAACTTGGGTTAGGAAACTCGACATATAAATTCGTAAATTTTCCTTGAAACTAAACTCATATATCTTCTCACTAAAATTTTTCCAGAATTTTTATCTTAACCATTTAGTACAGTTTATTCCTTAAAATTTCCCTTGTTACACTATCCAACAATTCTGACCTCTCTTACCTTAATTTCAAATATCTCACTATACAGTTTTCATATATTACTCTCACTTGTTTCTAATGAAAATAGGCTTACCAAAGATTCCATACATATAAATTATAACCCATAATTAACTTTGTACAATTTTATACAATTTTTCCAAAACGGATCAGGGAACAACGAAGTTAATCAGAACCAGTCTCACTAAAATTAAGATATCTCATATTATAAAATTCCTTTTCCTTCTCTGTTTCTAACATATCAAAATAGACACAGTAAAATTTAATTTGATATCTCATTCACTTTATAATTCCCTTTCTACTATTTTTTGTGATTTTTCAAAACACGTCACTATTTCTAATAGGGACTATTTTATTGCAAAATATGGTTACTACTACGAATATACGCACTCCCGAGTGATCACGGATGCCGGTTTCTGGTTTTCTTAGGTATTTCAACCGAATCACAAAACATATCATACAAAATTTTAGAGAGATGTGAGATTACACACCATTTCAAACATGTTTTTGGAAGGTACAGGATTACACACCTTATTCGGAATCTGTAACACAATATTCTCCGCGGCACCTAAAGATACAATCGGTCAACAATTAGTCCAAAACCCAATTTACCACTTCAACCAAATATTTCGAACAATCTATATCACTTACCAATAATCTGAGTCTCTTATTACGAGGGATAGATCGAGCAATTTAGTCCCTTAAAGATTATAAATTTATTCCCAACGATTGCTTATGACTACGGATGAATCAAAGGTAGTAGATTCGGCCTTCCCTCTATAACTCAAATCGGTCAAATGGATCAATATGAAATGGGTGTTTTGGCAACAAAGGAGGAATGAGTATAAATGGGTTGATAGTTTCGGCACAAGAAAGGAACAAAATGAACAAAATGCAAATGAGGATTTTTGGCCAATACAAAGAAAGAGAGTTGAG
Source organism: Gossypium rotundifolium (assembly GCA_025506655.1). NCBI lineage: Eukaryota > Viridiplantae > Streptophyta > Magnoliopsida > Malvales > Malvaceae > Gossypium > Gossypium rotundifolium. The sequence continues at coordinate 50,630,915 of CP106728.1, forward strand.
AAGAGAGAAAACACTAATTTGCTAAAAGAAAATAAGCCTCACAAGAACAAAGTTTGCCAAATGACAAATGAAGAATTCAGCTATCCCAATACCCCTTCCCAAACCGTCCACACCTTGACAATAAGGTCAATAATTGGCCAACCAAAACTTTCCAAAACACTTCCCTCTCTTTGTGCCAACATGTTCCCTATACTTTCCCCTTTCATTTGATTTCTTTCCCTACCTTCATCCTTTCCTAATTTCCTTGGCCACCTTGCCAAAATTAAAAAGTCCACCTTGCCTTATTTACTAGCTTGGCCGACACATAGGGAAAGAATGCAATAATAATAGTCAAAATTTGCACATTATGGGATTTGAACCTCTTCCCTCAAGGTATTTCATGTGGCGCCATATCCTTCTTACCAATTGCTCATTTATGCTAGCAATTTACTCATTTATTTCCATAAGCATTGGGGTCACTTACTACATCTCCTTTAAAGTACTTAAACCCAAAATTTTTTTATAGCGTAACTTAAACCTGGGACTCCATAGAAACCCCGTAACTTTCCAAAATCACCTTCCTAATAAATTCAACTTGAAATAATGCTGTTCTCTTGTTCTTAAAAATTTTAAATACTCCTACGCCCAAGGCCCATTGGGCCCAAATCTTCTAGGCCCAATGTTGGGATGTTACAATTCTACCCTCCTTAAAGAAATTTCGTCCTCAAAATTTCCATCCTACTACTAAACGCATCGCTCAAAATCACACCATTATGCTTTCGCTATGCACTTTGATCTTAATAACACTAATGTACTTTTAACGAAATCTTGAATCCTTTTTCACACAACCAAACATCTAACCACAGAAGCAAGCAATTAACTACCACTTATACTTAAAATTTTCTACATTCAATCATCATGTCCAACCAAAACATACCTGACTTATTGGTGATGAAACAGTCCCGAGCCTTATGCTCCTTAGACCCACATCTCAAGTATGCTCCTGACCTTCTCCAGCATCATTACCACCTCGACCTGGCTCACGGCCTCTCGGCGGCTGCTGAGCACCTCTAGCTGGATGCGCAAAATCGTTATGAATCGCCTGAGTATGAGTAGGCTGTCGAGGACAATCCTTAAACCAATGATCCTTGGAACCATAACTAAAACAACAACCAGTTTTCTTTCAGTATTCACCTGGGTGTCGTTTTCCATAATCCACACATGGCTGTAACTGATTGGTAGCAGTTGGTACTCTAGCTCGAGCTAGCTCCTCACTCTTGGGCCTCTTCTGAAAACCTCTATCAGAACCTGAGTACCCAGAGTCTCTCTTACTCCTGCTCCTATCCTTGTCTCGATTTTGCTGCTCCGAGTGCTTAGCCTCTTCAGCTATCTTGGCTTTCTCCACCAGTGTGGCAAAATTTCTCTTCTTTTGTAGGGCTATCAGTACCTGCAACTCATCACACAACCCATCCTCAAAATGCACACAGCGTTCGTAGTCGGTCGGTATTATTCCCCGGACATACCGACTCAAACGCAAAAATTTTGCCTCGTAAGCTGCCACAGTCTTACTTCCTTGAACCAGATTTAAGAATTCCTTCCTTCGAGCATCTCTAGCCCCTACATACTTTCCTTGGAATTCAGTTTTGAAGAAATCCCAAGTTACACGATCGGCCTGAGTGCCTTCCCGAATACTAAGCCACCATTGATACTCCTCGTCTCTCAACAGAGACACCACTCCTTTCAATTTATGTTCAGCGGTGCAATCTAGATCGTCCATAATCTGTTCCATAGCCTCAAGCCAGTACTCCGCTACATTTGGGACCACACCTGAGATACCCCTACAAACCTTAGCGCCATTCAATCTGAGTCGTTCCGAAATTGACCCACGAGCTACTGACCCAGTTCCTGCCCCAGCAACCCTTTCCAAGACTCGTAACATTGCTTGGGATAGAGCATCGTCCTCCCTCATACGATCATGTGACCCAGCTTCAGTCACAGGTGATGCAGGTGCGTCCATTTCCGGCATATGTCCCGACACCTCAGACATCACTCTAGCACCTCGGCCTCTACCACAGCCACGTCTACCGCGTCCACGTCTTCTAGCGCTCATATTCACTAAGTTGATTTAATCTGATTAAGATTCTTATGAACCAGTTATACTATTTCAGTGTTTATTAAATAATATTTTATGAAGTATAGGAAGTAAAGTCATTTTTGCAAAATGCATCCTATAGTCTCAATCTCTATAGTTTCAGCTCCTAAAACCTAAAGTTCTAGAGTATTACTACAGTCATACCACAATATTCATAAAATGATAACATATACTTACTTGACTTGGTGTCGGATACCCGTGGTGCCATACTTCCTTTAGAACATATATATATAATTTAAAATTTAAACTGTCTTGAAAACATTTTTGAACCCAAACCACAGCCGAGTTTTGAAACTGGGATCTGATACCATAAAATGTAACACCCCAAACCCAGCCTAGAAGTTAGGCCCGAATCTGGCATATCACATGCAATTTTTTTTTTAAAAAAGCCATCTTTGCGATTGTTAAAAATTTGTTTGAGAATTACAGCCTCTTTGTTAAAACCCAAAACACTTAAGTAATTGTTATCTATTTGAAAATGTAATTATCTTTAAAAACCTTTTTGGTTGAGAAAACATATTTAAAATAAACGATTTACAAAAATATGATGTTTGAAAATAGAGTTGCAGAAGCATTTTGAAAACATTGCAGAAACGTAGATAAAATACAAGTATTTTTGAGAGGTTAATTGATGAGTCGAAAATCGAGGTAGTGAACTTTAACCGTGACTTTTGAAAATGTCGTCGATAATTTGGAAGAGAATTTCTGAGTTAAATCATTTGTAAAATTTTGTTATGAAAATCATTTGTTAATCTATTTTTGAAAACCTTTATTTAAGATTTTTAGAAAAATCCCCGTTTAAAAACAATTCAAGCATAATATTAAGTATGATAAAAACAGAAGCAAAATAAAATATTCTAGAGGCCTTATTACAACACAAAATAAACCCAAAATAATAAGAATAATAAAGTGAACGAAATCAGGAAACTAAAGTTCAATAAAAACCATTTCTGAAGTATGGCCTCCACGGAGTCATCTATGGCCTAAGTCCACATCACTAAGCATTACCTTAAAGGATTAAGATAGAAAAAGGGGGGGTGAGTTATAAGAACTCAATGTGAAATCCCCTTACCGTTGTTCACTGGGCTTGAGCCCATTTAGCAAAAATTTGGGCCCAAGCCCATCTAACAATAACTTGGGCTGAAGCCCATTAAGCATAATGTTGGGCCAAAGCCCATTTACAAAATAGAATATATCAAATGAATCAAATGAATGTAATGCAATCCCAGACCAACCTAATAATCCATCCGCTACACACCACCCGTACCAACCAACACACCTGTGTGGATCAAGTCAACCCACCCCGCCAACACACCAAAATGCAGGCAAATTTCCATTTATAATAATAATTCGCAGGCCAGTGGCCATTTATAATTGTAGGCATTTAGCCATTATAATATCAGAATTTGTGGCGAAGCCACCATAATAACAGAATATGCGTGGCATAGCCACTAGACAGATTCTGACATTGTCACCAAAATATGTGGCAGAGCCACCAAATAGCTTCTGATCGTGTCAAACAGTCGAGTTTTAATATTTATAAAAAGAATGATCAAACTTGTAGACTAACTATGACAATGATAGAGGCAAGTGCACCTATCGAACAGTAGTATAGTTTAGGCAAGAGTATCTTATCGAACCCAAAGGAACCTAAAAGTACTACTACTCACTTTCTTTCTATTATTTAGCCTAAAATATAGAGTGATTGGTTTATGAAACTAATGAAAAAACCAAACTAGATGTAAAGACAAAAGAATGAATTGGAGAAAGACTTTAGGAAAACTCAGTTGATGAAGACGACACCCTCAGGAAGAATCCACCTATGACTTCACTTATTATTTATTCCCCAAACCATATGATTTCTTTATTTAGCTTGATCCATGAGACTCTTTAACCTATATTAAACCCTCTCTCGAGGCGAATAACGTCTAACCTTAGGTTAATTAGTGGAACTCTCGTTCTCTTATAATAACCCCCTAAGGAAGCAGTAAATCGATCAATGGATTCCTATATTAGGTTTCATCCTAATCCAAAAAAATCTCGTAACCCTATCTCTAGGCGCCCGATCAACTCCGCTCAATTATGCTAGATCTACTCTTAGGCAAGGTCTATTCCTCCTCAACCTAAGCACATTAGATTAAATTAAGCAACATAATTAAGAACAAACTAAGTACTTATCATATAATTTAGAAATCAAATACAAAAATCCATCATAGGTTTCATTCCCTTCAGGCATCTGAGAGGTTTAGTTCATAACTAAATAAGAAAACATCTCAAGAGAAAAGATAAAATAAAACATAAGAAATTCCTAAAACTCCCTAAAGGAATTAAAGGAGAGATCTTCTATCTTGAGTAGAACTCTGGCTTCTTGAGATGGATTAACTGGCTATCTTCAAGTGATTCCCTAAAAGTTGAAAGCTTCAGTAAAAGCCTCTGCCAAAAATCGTCCATGTTTTGGCTTCTGCCGAACTCCCTTTTTAGTTGCTACCTTGGGTGTTTATATAGGCTTTGAGATGCTTTACTTGGCTCCTAAGTATCTTAATTCAAGTGAAATTCATCCTAGGATGTTTAACTGGACTTAGGAGTATGTTTCTTTGGCTTCAAGCATCCAAATCCGAGTGAAATTGCTCATTCCGGTAGCAGGGGCACGGCCATGGTACACGCCCGTGTAAATTATCTTCAGGCTGTGTCTCAATTCTATCAATTAGGGCATGAACGTGTAAATCATGGCATAGCCGTGTAAAGTAATTTGACGAGGCACGGCCGTGTGGCTTGAAGTCTAGGCCGTGTTGATTTTCTCTTTGGCCTAAATTGGCCGGTTTTAAGCCTGTTTCTCGTTCTTTTTATCCTTAGGTGCTTTCCTGATTATAAGACATGAAAAGAAAAGATTAAAAGCACCTTTTTACATAAATCAGGGATAAATCATCCAAAAGCATACTAAATGTGGGATGAAAATATGTTACTTTTACGGTTTATCAAATACCCCCACACATAAGCTTTTGCTTGTCCTCAAGTAAAATTCTCATCTTACAATTAAAACGAACTTTCCATAATTCATAATTCCTATCGACAATGTCTCATCATAATTCATAGATAATTTATACATGGATAATTCAACTCAAAGAACCCTAAAGATTCAATCAAGATAAGTCATACCTTTGTAGTAGTACGAAAACATATGTGTCTCCCCTTATCTAAGTAATTACCTTTAATTCAAAACCGACAAGGATTGACATCCTCACAAAAGATTCACTTAAATCACTCAAAGTGTTTAAGGTTCAAGAATAAGCACTCTAAGTCGAACCTGAAAAGTTAATCCCATAGGCTTGCCTGAAAATCAAATCTCCACCACTGTATATGAGATGATACATAAATCAAAAGGTCTTTAATCAGGGTTGTAACGGGGCTTGGGTTAAAAGGTGTGGATAAAGGCTGAATTAGATGGTTAGAAACGAGATTGACTTGACAAATTACCTAACTAGAAACAATGCACTAAATATGAATATTTACATCGAATGAAAACTAATAATACCTACTATTGATAATTACTCTATAATAAAGAGTATTTTCAGCACTTGAAATTTGATAATACTTTAATACGAGCTTTTTCTTCAACAATTAGAGTTTAAATGCTCTAAGCTCTTTTTTTTCTTTTTTTTTTAAGAATAAACTAAGATATTACATCATAAATGATAAATGTAACTACTAAACAAATATAATTTGGTAACTTAATAAAATCAAACCTCGATTAAAGGGTAGTCAAAAGAAATGGTGATAACAAATACAAAGGGGTTTTGGGTTAAAATTAGTGGGTGAGTCAATAAAAAGGTTGTTAGGATTCAACGGGGTTCACTAGGGGTTAATTTGTGAAGGTAGGCTTTTTATGGAGTAAGTGGGTTAAATCCTAGGTGCCTTTATCATCTCTGTATATCAAATCAAAAGTGTGGTCTCGACATGTATAAACGAGGCAAGCTCTAGAATAACAGTTTGAAGTTGACACACTCATAATCAATAAAGTGAGCACGAAAAAGAATATATGCTCTATAAGGCTCAAAATCTCACAAAAATTATGGGTGTTTTTGACATCAATCCATGTAAATTTCAAACTTCAAAGTAATTCTCAAATTCAGTTCAACGACCTATTAATTTTTAATTTTTAAAAAGTAAACTTATCATGCTCGATTATCTAGTATCCTTCAAATTTAATCATCAATGCACAATTTGAAACACCCCACACTCGGCCCACGAGAATGGACCGGATCTGGTATGTTCCTCAAGTAAACCGGTTTCAAAATTCTTTTGTTACTTAGAGAAAAACTTGTGTGATTTTGAAAAAAAAGGATTGGTTTGGGTTGGGCTTGTGCTGAAAACCAATTTATCTAACATTAAAATTCATTTATTTAAAGTGACAAAACATTTAGGTTTTATTTTAAAAATATATTTGCTTGATCTTTACTTAATAAAAATCCGTAAACATAATAATTAAAAGTAAAAAGAAATAAAGAAATCCAACTTGGGCCTTATGGCCTTATTACATCAAGTAAAACCCAATAATAAAATTAAATGTACTAAAAAGAAATAAAGTCCAAAATAAATAAAATCTTCAAATTGATGCATGGCCACCTCAAGGTCCACCGTCCCGGTCCGTCACTGTTCATTACCTGAAAATAGTTCCCACAACGTGGTGAGTCAACAGACTCAATGTGCACACAGTACTAACATTCAACAAATCAGGCATACATGTTCATATCAAATTCATATTCATATAAAGATAAATGATGATGCAACCCAAACCCAATCCTAATGGTCCATCCGCTACTCTCCACCGTACACGCCATTCACACCATGGGGACTACTAAGTCAACCTCCATCCGCTACTCTCCACGTTGTGTCATTAGACACTATAATCAAATTTAAACATTGTGTCATTTGACACTTTATTGCAACCGGTTACCAAATTTCGCAATGTGACCGTAGTCAACATTTTTCGTTGGTGAGACCAAGTCAACACCTTCGTTGGTGAGACCAAGTCAACACTGCTTCTCCCCTTTCACATAAAACCCGAATGCCCCAAAAACATATATATTGCATAACTTAATTTCATGTTCATATTCATATATTCGCATGTTATTAAAATAACATTTTTCACAATCCTATCAGAAGTAGGAAACGTACCTGGGTACTTTTGCCACATTTGTGGTACATAGCCACATTCACATTATTATTCATATCATATATTTAAAATATTTAGCCATAAGATATTGAAGGATAGTAAGGGTACACACCTGATTTGCTTATTAAGGTTCCTTGAGATCTCGAAAATCCCGATCTAACTTTAGATCTATTAATTCCTATATTCGGCCCACCAAATAAAACACATTAATAAACCCTTTTGGCTTAAAACAAAACCAAATCCTAGTAGGATTTGTAGAGAGACTCACCTTTGCCGATTTGGTGTTTACACAAATCCAAAACTTTATTTTTCCTTTACTTGATATTCGCCAACCTTGAATCTCAATATGGGTTAGTTTCCGCTTTTAATAATTAAAGAACTGATCTAGATAATCATACAAGCTTTGGTCGAATACTTTTAAGTACTTACCTTGTGGATCTTAAATCCAAAATTCACCGAATAACTAGGGAACACGTGGCCTATGGTGTACCTTCGGAAAAGAATTTCTTCTTCCATGATTCGCCAAGATTAATAATCGAAATTAGTCTCTAAATTTCAATAAGTCTAGAATATAAAAGAATGGAAAACTAAACTTGGATCTTACCCTTATTTGAAGGAATCGATTGCACCTTCACTTCAACCTTCGAGATTCGACTTAGAGACTTGATGAACAATCGGCTATGATTCCCTTATGTATTTGGTTTCAAAGATGAAAGAAGAGAGGAATAATAGGCTTAGAAGGAAATCGGCTAGGAGGCTAAAAGAAAAGAAGAAAAGAATGGATGCTCAAGAAGAATATTTGGCGAGGAAAAGAGAGGAGAATGAATAATGAATGGCCCTAGTCCCCTCTTTTATAGTCGAATTTACTAGGCCAAGAATCCTTAACTTGGCCACCACTCTTCCTTATTTTCCTAATTAAAGAATAATTCTTCATTTATCTCTTATTATTCACATATTTATGTGAATAAAACTCCTTTATTTATCTCTTATTATTCACATATTTATGTGAATAAAACTCCTTTATTTATCTCTTATTATTCACATATTTATGTGAATAAAACTCTTCCTTTTCTAGAAACCCATGCCGTCCACCTCATTTACGGAAGCAAAAATAAAGCCTTCATTATTTGCTTCCTCAAACTCAGCCCAAAACCTCTTGTATTTGGGCCATTTCCTAAGACCTTAGGTGGCATCTTCAGCCACATTTCCAAGTTCGTTATTGGGGCAAATGTCATGTATCAGATATTTTAGGGTCACTTGGCCCTAAGTTCCCTTTGGGCTTTGAAATTTGACATTCGGGGTCATTTTAAGTTTCCTAAAATTTTCACATGCTCTCAGATTTTCGGTGTTTCCAAAATGTTTAGGTTTCCAAAATGTTCGTGTTTCCAAAATGTTCGTGTTTCCAAAATGTTCGTGTTTCCAAAATGTTCAAGTTTCCAAAATGTTCGTGTTTCCAAAATGCTCAAGTTTCCAAAATGTTCGAGTTTCCTATTTTGGCTTGGTTTCCAAAATGTTCACTTTCCTAATTTACTTAGGTTTCCAAAATGTTCACTTTCCAAAATGTCTAAGTTTCCAAAAGTGTTCATTTCCATTTCCATTTCCATTTTCATTTCTATCTTCATTTTCATTTCCATTTTCCTTTCCATTTTCATGCATTTCTAGATTTCCAAAAGTATCAAAATTTATTCATAGTACTTGAAACTTGTCATTTCATACAATTAAACTGAAATGCATAGGCCCTATTCAGATGTTACAGCTTCTACCCTCCTTAAAAATAATTTCGTCCTCGAAATTACTTATCGACAACAGACAATCTTTCTCACCGCACTATGCTTACGCCAAGACTCGATCTTAATAGAACCATCATACTTTCTAGGCACAATCTCTAAGTTCACATCCCTTAGAACTCATTTTCTAACGTCGTGATTTAATCTGATTTAAAAGTTTTATACATTAGTACTTGTTTCACTTTATTACTCGCGAAGAAATTTTATGAAAAGAATTTTTAGAAGTGGTTCTTTCATATTCATACATGCACACAGTCTTTTCATTCATTCACACATCCATCAAACAATTATGAACCTTAGTTCATTCAGAGAAACGTTGTAGTTTTTTTCATTTGTTCTTTTTCCACTACCCGAGCGTATTTTCGTAATTTGTCCTACAGGGGTATTTTTGTAATTTGTCAAAATAAGGTTCCTTGGTGATTTTGTCACAAGGTATTTTTGGTCCTTTTAAGTTCCTGGGGTATTTTGGAAAATTTTTGAAATCGAGGGTATTTCGTAAATTTTTGGACATTGGGGTATTTTGGTAATTTTTCCACAAATCGGGTAAATTGTAAAATTTTAATAAATCGGGATATTTCAAGTTGCAAAACTTTGAGGGTTCTTTTGAGAAATTTATTTTCCAGCACGATGAAGTTGCAAAAATTTTGGAAATTAGGGTCATTTTGGTAATTTTGTAAGTTAGGGGCAATTTTGTTGTAACACCCTAAAAATCCGAGTAATTAAATTGCATGAATTGGTGTTTAGATTTTTTTTTAAAGGAAAAATTTTTACTTTTATTTTAGTGCTTATTAAAGTCCTAGAGAGGGTAAAGCATAATTTGGAGAAGAAATAAAATTTATTAAATTGAGATTTATTGAAGTGAAACAAAGGTGATTAAGACTTAAGCTAAATTATGTGCTAAAAGTGTCATAAAATGAGCATATGGCATGGTGGAGTTGGCGCATGGGTTCAAGTAAGAGGGAAGAGGTTCAATCCCTTGTATGGCACCTAAATGAATTTTTGCTTTTAATTTTCTCGCTCATGACTAGGAAGTGTCGGCAAGGGACATATAAGGAAGGTGTTGACCATGTATTTTTGGTTAGTGTATCAATGGATTAAGGAAACAACTAACTTATGGTATGGAATCAAAGGTTTAAGGAAAGATAGGGGAACATAAGGCACTTATCAAGGGAAAAATTTGGAAAGAATAATGGCCAATTGACCATGTGTTTGGACGGCAACATTGGTTTAGGGAGGAGCCAAATTTTGTTAGTTTGGCCAAAATCTCATTCTTTTCTCTTTGGGCATTCTTTACACATTGTGCAGATTTTTTCTTTGTTTTCTCCTCTCAAACTCTCATCTTGGCGAATAGGGCATTAGTAAAGCTCAAATTTTGTGACCATTTGGTTATTCCTTTTGCTTATCTTGTTAGCCAATTCTTTGTGCCTTTTCTTCTTGTGTCAAATCATCTATACCAAAAGAATCATCTTTTTCTTTTCTTTTGCCATGGCCGAATATACCAAAGACCTAAAGTTCATTTTTTTCTTTTCTTCTCTTCTCTTTGAAATCAAGCAACAACATCACCATCATCCTTTCGTTCTTATATTATTTCTTTTCAATCGAAAATTCTCTCCATCTTCACTCTCTTGGCGAATGCTATTGTGCCTATAAACCAAATATTTTTCTTCTTTTCCTCGATCATACATAGCGAATCCTTCATCATTTAGACACCATTCTCAATCCTTTCCTTTCGTAGTGGAATATAGGTAAGGGTTCTTTTCCATTTTCGTTTTAATAAGTGATATTATGGCGAATATCATTGGTTTATTGAGGTCTTTTTGGATTGATATAGCGTTCATACTAATAACGTTTCTTTCGTTATTATTTAGTGCAATAACGGAGATTGGAATTCAAGTGATCGGGAGAATCGTGGAAACGTTGGAAACATTTCATTTTGGTAAGGAAATCCTACTCTTTAAAACCTCTAGTATTATTGATATTATTTTAGATCTAACTAAATTCCTTTGGATCTTGAAGACTGTCAAAATAGGGAAGAAAAGGCGGTGTTTAGTTATCGTAAGAGGGTGGATCAGTAAATCCCCATTCAAGCGAAGAGCGGTTTGGCAATCAGGGATTTTCCACGGGTTGTGGGCCATCTTCCTAAAGAAGTCCATTATTCAAGTAGTACGAACCTCGAGCCGTTATATGTTGGTGGATTCTCGGCTAGTGAATCGATAAGCGAGGCAAAGTTTAAATCAAGTGATTCAAAATCAAGAGGTAAGATTTTGGATCTATTATCGATTAAGATTTATTTTACAAGTTAGTTGTCTAACGGATCAAAATATATTTTAGGTGCCGAGGAGCGAGAAGGGTTAGTACTCACGGTAACGAGGTGTGTAATTTCACACTCATTATTTTTGGTTGGATGTCAAATTTCGGTATGGAAGCAAAATCGTAAAAATGACTAGATCGGTAAAAGCGCAAAAATTGATATTTTGACGAAAATACATAAAAAACGACTAAATCGTGAAAATTACGAAAACGCCCTCAAGAAATTAATTGTTATTATGAAAATTTGATGTTTCGTGAAAATGGGCCGTAAATACTCTAGTTCGTGAAAATGGGCCGTAAATACTCTAGTTCGTGAAAATGGGCCGTAAATACTCTAGTTCGTGAAAATGGGCCGTAAATACTCTAGTTCGTGAAAATGGGCCGTAAATACTCTAGTTCGTGAAAATGGGCCGTAAATACTCTAGTTCGTGAAAATGGGCCAAAATACTCTAGTTCGTTAAAAATTTAGCCAAAACACTCTAGTTCGGTAAATGGGCCAAAAGCCTACTAAATTGCTAAATAGACAAATTGCTATAATTATGGGCCAAATGAAATGTTATTGTTAAACCCACCATGTTATGTATTGTTAATAAATTTTATATTTTAAAGTACATGTATAATTGCATGGGTGGGATATATGAAGAGAAGAATGGCCAGTTGCCACAATAACGGCTTATTGCCTCTAGTTTGGTGGCTCTGCCACAATATTGGCTTATTGCCTCTAGTTCGGTGGCTCTGCCACAATATCGGCTTATTGCCTCTAGTTCGGTGGCTCTGCCACAATATCGGCTTATTGCCTCTAGTTCGGTGGCTCTGCCACAATATCGGCTTATTGCCTCTAGTTCGGTGGCTATGCCACAATTATAAAAAGGCTTATTGCCTACGATTGGTGTGATGGCGGGGTGGGTTGACTTGATCCCCACAGGTGTGATGGTTGGTACGGGGGTGATAGCGGATGGAAATTAGGTTTGGGTTGGGAATTACATTTTTCATGCATTATTAATTATTTTAAATTTATGATATATTGTTGAATTACGAATTGGGCTCAAGCCCGACTTAATATCTTGATGATCTGCCCAATAATGGTGGTAAGTGAGTTACACACGAGTTCTAAGTAACTCACCCCTTTAATTTCTTTCCATTTCGTAATGGAAATTGATGTGGACTTGGGCGAGGATGACTTCGTGGAGGCCATCTCGCTAAATATGGGTTATTTAAAACTCGAACTTTTAAATAATTATTTTACTATTTTGGGATGTTGTAATAAATGGCCTCTATAAATAACTTATGGATTTTATGTGTGTTTGGAATTTAAACTTTATTTTGGACTTTTAAATCATGGGCTATGATTATATGATGCTTTATAAAAATAAATTTGGGTTTTCAAGTATATGAAATTCTTTTATAAATAATTCTTTTTATTGTTAACTCTTTAACAAATCTCCTAACGGTTTTAATAATACAATGATTTTCAACTAATGTTTCAAATATTTATCAAAATCAAATACTCTTCAAATTTTAAACCACAGATATAAAATTGTAGATTTTTTCAACTCATTAAAGATTTAAGAATAGCTCGAATCATGTAACAAACCAAATCTAGTCTCAACGCATAGACTGGGTTTGGAGTGTTACATTTGTAATTTTCCAAAAATCACGGTATTTTTGATAATTTGCAAATTAGGGTTTTTGGATTTTTATAACATAATGAAATTTTGGCAAAACTATTGAGTAGTTGGACATTTTATAACCAATGGCATTTTTGTAATTTTACCACTAAGGTATTTTAGTAAATTTGTAAATCAGAAATATTTTAGGAAAATTTATAAAAATATTCTTTTCAAATCAAGAGGGTAATTTAGAAATTTTAAAATTAGGGTTTCCGTAAAAATACGGCTAGCCCTTTCGGGTTTTAGTTATTGGGTTTAGCCCGTGACTAAGTCCTCTTGATTAGGGTGAACGGTTACTACGCACCAGGTAGGATTCGAGTAAAGAGGAGGTGAGTCACTAGGACTGCTTAAATACCAAGCTCTTACTGAATCCACTCCTAGACATGCGCACAACAGTTACCACACCCTAGCTCGGTGACTTAATCACAGGTTTGTCTAGTGTATTAAGTCTTATGTATTTGTGTTTGAGTAGACTAATCCTAGGGTTCAAGTTCCTATCATGCTATTCTACGTTCCATGCCTTTTCTACCCTTAAACAATTCACAGAATCACACATATAGTTAGGGGTACTTACCGGTGGATCATGGGTTTGAGACTTAGGGGCCATGTCTTTATACCTGTCCATTTGTAAAAATACTTTCATAAAACTCATTTGGCCTTGTTTTAAAAACGTTTTGGGCCTTAGGCCACAGGCCGAGAGTTTGAACTGGGCTCTGATACCAAATTGAAACAACCCACACCCGGCCCACGAGAATGGACCGGATCTGGTATGTTCCTCAAGTAAATCGGTTTCAAAATTCTTTTGTTACTTAGAGAAAAACTTGTGTGATTTTGAAAAAAAGGATTGGTTTGGGTTGGGCTTGTCTTTGAAAACCAATTTATCTAACATTAAAATTCATTTATTTAAAGTGACAAAACATTTAGGTTTTATTTTAAAATATATTTGCTTGATCTTTACTTAATAAAAATCCGTAAACATAATAATTAAAAGTAAAAAGAAATAAAGAAATCCAACTTGGGCCTTATGGCCTTATTACATCAAGTAAAACCCAATAATAAAATTAAATGTACTAAAAGAAATAAAGTCCAAAATAAATAAAATCTTCAAATTGATGCATGGCCACCTCAAGGTCCACCGTCCCCCATTCAATCCTTTATTCATTACCTGAAAATAGTTCCCACAACGGGGTGAGTCAACAGACTCAATGTGCACACAGTACTAACATTCAACAAATCAGGCATACATGTTCATATCAAATTCATATTCATATAAAGATAAATGATGATGCAACCCAAACCCAATCCTAATGGTCCATCCGCTACTCTCCACCCGTACCTGCCATTCACACCGTGGGGACTACTAAGTCAACCCTCCATCCGCTACTCTCCACGTTGTGTCATTAGACACTATAATCAAATTTAAACGTTGTGTCATTTGACATTTGTTGTAACCGGTTACCAAATTTCGCAATGTGACCGTAGTCAACATTTTTCGTTGGTGAGACCAAGTCAACACCTTCGTTGGTGAGACCAAGTCAACACTGTTCTCCCCTTTCACATAAAACCCAATGCCCCAAAAACATATATATTGCATAACTTAATTTCATGTTCATATTCATATATTCGCATGTTATTAAAATAACATTTTCACAATCCTATCGAAGTAGGAAACGTGCACAGGTACTTTTGCCACATTTGTGGTACATAGCCACATTCACATTATTATTCATATCATATATTTAAAATATTTAGCCATAAGATATCGAAGGATAGTAAGGGTACACACGATTTGCTTATTAAGGTTCCTTGAGATCTCGAAAATCCCGATCTAACTTTAGATCTATTAATTCCTATATTCGCCCACCAAATAAAACACATTAATAAACCCTTTTGGCTTAAAACAAAACCAAATCCTAGTAGGATTTGTAGAGAGACTCACCTTTGCCGATTTGGTGTTTACACAAATCCCGAAAACTTTATTTTTCCTTTACTTGATATTCGGCCAACCTTGAATCTCAATATGGGTTAGTTTCCGGCTTTTTAATAATTAAAGAACTGATCTAGATAATCATACAAGCTTTGGCCGAATACTTTTAAGTACTTACCTTGTGGATCTTAAATCCCGAAATTCACCGAATAACTAGGGAACACATGGCCTATGGTGTACCTTCGGGAAAAGAATTTCTTCTTCCATGATTCGGCCAAGATTAATAATCAAAATTAGTCTCTAAATTTCAATAAGTCTAGAATATAAAAGAATGGAAAACTAAACTTGGATCTTACCCTTATTTGAAGGAATCGATTGCACCTTCACTTCAACCTTCGAGATTCGACTTAGAGACTTGATGAACAATCGGCTATGATTCCCTTATGTATTTGGTTTCAAAGATGAAAGAAGAGAGGAATAATAGGCTTAGAAGGAAATCGGCTAGGAGGCTAAAAGAAAAGAAGAAAAAGAATGGATGCTCAAGAAGAATATTTGGCAGAGGAAAAGAGAGGGAGAATGAATAATGAATGGCCCTAGTCCCCTCTTTTTATAGTCGAATTTACTAGGCCAAGAATCCTTAACTTGGCCACCACTCTTCCTTATTTTCCTAATTAAAGAATAATTCTTCATTTATCTCTTATTATTCACATATTTATGTGAATAAAACTCCTTTATTTATCTCTTATTATTCACATATTTATGTGAATAAAACTCCTTTATTTATCTCTTATTATTCACATATTTATGTGAATAAAACTCTTCCTTTTCTAGAAACCCATGCCGTCCACCTCAGCCTTCTGGAAGCAAAAATAAAGCCTTCATTATTTGCTTCCTTAAACTCAGCCCAAAACCTCTTGTATTTGGGCCATTTCCTAAGACCTTAGGTGGCATCTTGAGCCACATTTCCAAGTTCGTTATTGGGGCAAATGTCATGTCTCAGATATTTTAGGGTCACTTGGCCCTAAGTTCCCTTTGGGCTCTGAAATTCGACATTCCGGTCATTTTAAGTTTCCTAAAATTTTCACTGCTCAGATTTTCCGTGTTTCCAAAATGTTCGTGTTTCCAAAATGTTCGTGTTTCCAAAATGTTCGAGTTTCCAAAATGTTCAAGTTTCCAAAATGTTCAGTTTCCAAAATGCTCAAGTTTCCAAAATGTTCGAGTTTCCTATTTTGGCTTGGTTTCCAAAATGTTCACTTTCCTAATTTACTTAGGTTTCCAAAATGTTCACTTTCCAAAATGTCTAAGTTTCCAAAAGTGTTCATTTCCATTTCCATTTCCATTTTCATTTCTATCTTCATTTTCATTTCCATTTTCCTTTCCATTTTCATGCATTTCTAGATTTCCAAAAGTATCAAAAATTTATTCATAGTACTTGAAACTTGTCATTTCATACAATTAAACTGAAATGCATAGGCCCTATTCAGATGTTACAGTTCTACCCTCCTTAAAAATAATTTCGTCCTCGAAATTACTTATCGACAATCGACAATCTTTCTCACCGACTATGCTTACGCTGCAGACTCGATCTTAATAGAACCATCATACTTTCTAGGCACAATCTCTAAGTTCACATCCTTAGAACTCATTTTCTAACGTCGTGATTTAATCGATTTAAAAGTTTTATACATTAGTACTTGTTTCACTTTATTACTCATGAAGAAATTTTATGAAAAGAATTTTTAGAAGTGGTTCTTTCATATTCATACATGCACACATCTTTTCATTCATTCACACATCCATCAAACAATTATGAACCTTAGTTCATTCGGAGAAACGTTGTAGTTTTTTCATTTGTTATTTTTCCACTACCCGAGCGTATTTTCGTAATTTGTCCTCTGAGGTATTTTTGTAATTTGTCAAAATAAGGTTCCTTGGTGATTTTGTCACAAGGTATTTTTGGTCCTTTTAAGTTCTGGGGTATTTTGGAAAATTTTTGAAATCGAGGGTATTTCAAAATTTTTGGACATTGGGGTATTTTGGTAATTTTTCCACAAATCGGGTAAATTGTAAAATTTTAATAAATCGGGGATATTTCGAAGTTGCAAAACTTTGAGGGTTCTTTTTGAGAAATTTATTTTCCAAAGACGATGAAGTTGCAAAAATTTTGGAAATTAGGGTCATTTTGGTAATTTTGTAAGTTAGGGGCAATTTTGTAACTTTCCAAAAATCACGGTATTTTGATAATTTGCAAATTAGGGTTTTGGATTTTATAACATAATGAAATTTTGGCAAAACTATTGAGTAGTTGGACATTTTATAACCAATGGCATTTTGTAATTTTACCACTAAGGTATTTTAGTAAATTTGTAAATCGAAATATTTTAGGAAAATTTATAAAATATTCTTTTCAAATCAAGAGGGTAATTTAGAAATTTTAAAATTAGGGTTTCAGAAAAATATGGCTAGCCCTTTCGGGTTTTAGTTATTGGGTTTAGCAGTGACTAAGTCCTCTTGATTAGGGTGAACAGTTACTACGCACTGTAGGATTCGAGTAAAGAGGAGGTGAGTCACTAGGACCGCTTAAATACCAAGCTCTTCTTGAATCCACTCCTGACATGCGCTGTGAGCTACCACACCTAGCTCGGTGACTTAATCACGTGTTTGTCTAGTGTATTAAGTCTTATGTATTTGTGTTTGAGTAGACTAATCCTAGGGTTCAAGTTCCTATCATGCTATTCTCGTTCCATGCCTTTTCTACCCTTAAACAATTCACGAATCACACATATAGTTAGGGTACTTACCGGTGGATCATGGTTTGAGACTTAGGGCCATGTCTTTATACTGCCCATTTGTAAAAATACTTTCATAAAACTCATTTGGCCTTGTTTTAAAAACGTTTTGGGCCTTAGGCCACAGTGCCGAGAGTTTGAACTGGCTCGATACCAAATTGAAACACCCACACCCTACCACGAGAATGGACCGGATCTGGTATGTTCCTCAAGTAAACCGGTTTCAAAATTCTTTTGTTACTTAGAGAAAACTTGTGTGATTTTGAAAAAAAGGATTGGTTTGGGTTGGGCTTGTCTTTGAAAACCAATTTATCTAACATTAAAATTCATTTATTTAAAGTGACAAAACATTTAGGTTTTATTTTAAAAATATATTTGCTTGATCTTTACTTAATAAAAATTAAGTAAACATAATAATTAAAAGTAAAAAGAAATAAAGAAATCCAACTTGGGCCTTATGGCCTTATTACATCAAGTAAAACCCAATAATAAAATTAAATGTACTAAAAAGAAATAAAGTCCAAAATAAATAAAATCTTCAAATTGATGCATGACCACCTCAAGGTCCACCGTCCGGTCCAAATCCTTTTCATTACACGAAAATAGTTCCCACAACGGGTGAGTCAACAGACTCAATGTTCACACAAGACTAACATTCAACAAATCGGCATACATGTTCATATCAAATTCATATTCATATAAAGATAAATGATGATGCAACCCAAACCCAATCCTAATGGTCCATCCGCTACTCTCCACCCGTACCTGCCATTCACACCGTGGGGACTACTAAGTCAACCCTCCATCCGCTACTCTCCACGTTGTGTCATTAGACACTATAATCAAATTTAAACGTTGTGTCATTTGACACTTTGTTGTAACCGGTTACCAAATTTCGCAATGTGACCGTAGTCAACATTTTTCGTTAGTGAGACCAAGTCAACACCTTCGTTGGTGAGACCAAGTCAACACTGTTCTCCCCTTTCACATAAAACCCGAATGCCCCAAAAACATATATATTGCATAACTTAATTTCATGTTCATATTCATATATTCGCATGTTATTAAAATAACATTTTCACAATCCTATCAGAAGTAGGAAACGTGCACAGGTACTTTTGCCACATTTGTGGTACATAGCCACATTCACATTATTATTCATATCATATATTTAAAATATTTAGCCATAAGATATCGAAGGATAGTAAGGGTACACACCTGATTTGCTTATTAAGGTTCCTTGAGATCTCGAAAATCCCGATCTAACTTTAGATCTATTAATTCCTATATTCGACCCACCAAATAAAACACATTAATAAACCCTTTTGGCTTAAACAAAACCAAATCCTAGTAGGATTTGTAGAGACTCACCTTTGCCGATTTGGTGTTTACACAAATCCAAAACTTTATTTTTCCTTTACTTGATATTCGCCAACCTTGAATCTCAATATGGGTTAGTTTCCGCTTTTTAATAATTAAAGAACGATCTAGATAATCATACAAGCTTTGGTCAATACTTTTAAGTACTTACCTTGTGGATCTTAAATCCCAAATTCACCGAATAACTAGGGAACACGTGGCCTATGGTGTACCTTCGGAAAAGAATTTCTTCTTCCATGATTCGCCAAGATTAATAATCGAAATTAGTCTTTAAATTTCAATAAGTCTAGAATATAAAAGAATGGAAAACTAAACTTGGATCTTACCCTTATTTGAAGGAATCGATTGCACCTTCACTTCAACCTTCAGAGATTCGACTAGAGACTTGATGAACAATCGGCTATGATTCCCTTATGTATTTGGTTTCAAAGATGAAAGAAGAGAGGAATAATAGGCTTAGAAGGAAATCGGCTAGGAGGCTAAAAGAAAAGAAGAAAAAGAATGGATGCTCAAGAAGAATATTTGGCAGAGGAAAAGAGAGGGAGAATGAATAATGAATGGCCCTAGTCCCCTCTTTTTATAGTCGAATTTACTAGGCCAAGAATCCTTAACTTGGCCACCACTCTTCCTTATTTTCCTAATTAAAGAATAATTCTTCATTTATCTCTTATTATTCACATATTTATGTGAATAAAACTCCTTTATTTATCTCTTATTATTCACATATTTATGTGAATAAAACTCCTTTATTTATCTCTTATTATTCACATATTTATGTGAATAAAACTCTTCCTTTTCTAGAAACCCATGCCGTCCACCTCATTTTCCGGAAGCAAAAATAAAGCCTTCATTATTTGCTTCCTCAAACTCGAGCCAAAAACCTCTTGTATTTGGGCCATTTCCTAAGACCTTAGGTGGCATCTTGAGCCACATTTCCAAGTTCGTTATTGGGGCAAATGTCATGTATCAGATATTTTAGGGTCACTTGGCCCTAAGTTCCCTTTGGGCTCAAATTCGACATTCCGGTCATTTTAAGTTTCCTAAAATTTTCATGCTCAGATTTTCCGTGTTTCCAAAATGTTTAGGTTTCCAAAATGTTCGTGTTTCCAAAATGTTCAGGTTTCCAAAATGTTTAGGTTTCCAAAATGTTCAAGTTTCCAAAATGTTCGTGTTTCCAAAATGCTCAAGTTTCCAAAATGTTCGAGTTTCCTATTTTGGCTTGGTTTCCAAAATGTTCACTTTCCTAATTTACTTAGGTTTCCAAAATGTTCACTTTCCAAAAATGTCTAAGTTTCCAAAAGTGTTCATTTCCATTTCCATTTCCATTTTCATTTCTATCTTCATTTTCATTTCCATTTTCCTTTCCATTTTCATGCATTTCTAGATTTCCAAAAGTATCAAAAATTTATTCATAGTACTTGAAACTTGTCATTTCATACAATTAAACTGGAAATGCATAGGCCCTATTCAGGATGTTACACAATTAACTATGCCTTACTCTAAAACATATCAATAAAAATCATACATCATTAGAAATTTCATCCTAATTAGTAATATGAGAAAAATACTTTTGAACAAGACTAAATTCAGGATTTTGAGAATAATGTAAAAAGTCAGGTACTTTTACCCCCCAACACTTAAGATGTACATTGCCCTCAATGTTCAAAGATAGATAAACAATTATGTAATAATAAAATCAAAAGAGAAGGGGAGAAGTAACACTTCCTGAATTTTTGAATAAAGTCTATGAAAAGAAACCGGATAAGATTTGAGGTGAACGTGGGGAAACGTCTCGAACTGTTTGAAATTGAATCCTCGAAGTGGCCAGCTTGGTTTTATTGTATCCTAAGCTAAATCTAAATATCATAAAGAATAAGAAGAAGAAAATAAAATAAAATAAAGTAACAAATAATGATGAAATAAAATAAAAACAAAAATAAATAATGGAAAATGAAAGACAACTAGAAAAATGGGGAATGAGGTTTAAATAGAGATGTAGCCCGTGTTTTGGGATTTTGAATTTTGAACGCATTTAGGGTGTTCGGGCATGGCCGTGGGTGTCGTGGCACGCCCGTGTCTTTCTTCACATGGTCATTCAATACGGGCGTGCTCCTCCCATATTTGATAAGTCAGAATGTTGGCACAGTTGAAAGGAACGGTAGTGTTTAGCTCGTGCTTGACAAGTCAATAACCTCGCATGGGGCGTCGGCACGGGCGTGGACTATTATCGCCACCCGTGTTGGGAAAAGAAATTTTTCTATGTCGTGCAGGGTTACTAGCATGCCCATGGTTCATCCTCTGGCTTTCACACGGCCACGGGCACACCCGTGTGTAGGGTCGTGTGGCCTATAAATCTGCTCTTTGGTTAGTTTATGGTTAGGTGCTAAAAGGAAAAATAAAAATAAAATAAAATAAAATAAAATAAAAAATGTAAAAATGTGGTTAGTGCTCGGGTTGCCTTCCGAAAAGCGCTTGTTTATAGTCTTAAGCTAGACTTTACCTCTTGTACGCACAATCAAGGTGGTTTGAGGAGGTGGAAATCCTTTCTCATGCGATCATCTTGGTTATGGATATAAAGTTTCAGTCAAGTAATGTTTACCTCAAAAGTGTTGAATTTAGGATTGCTTACCTCGACTATGCCGTATAGAAAGACATTTAGGACCTCAAAAGTGATTTCTTCATTTATCTTGAGGTCTGAATTGGTGATTCGAGGGTCTTCCTTATTCAACAATACCTGATCTCCTAATTTGAAGTGATTCATTGCTCCTATCACCGTCCGGGCTCCTTCGGTTTCACTTTGTGCGCTTCTGTTCCTCTTTGATTTGTGTTTCCTGCTCTTTTAGTTTGTCAACCCTAAGGCTTTGTTCCTTATGTATTTCTTCTTTGTTGGCACGAGGTCTAGGATCTAGCTCAGCTAAGTGATTTCGTGATGCTTCCTGTAAAGAAGGTTGAACCAAATGATTATCAATAAAATTAACGTTCGTACCTTTATTACTCGATGTCCTAGCTGAGTTAAGAGCTTGAAGAGTGATTGTTTTGTCATCCACATGAAGTGTGAGTTCACCGAATTGTTCCTCTGTGTGGTCTTTCTTTATTGCATCGGGATATGGCACACGAGGTTGGTACTCTGTAATTGCCAATTTTGGTAAATCATGGCACACCTCAACCTTACCTTTTCTTACCACAGGTTCTTCCCTTGCGTTTTGTTCCACTACCAATTCACTGTTATGAGCTTGTACAGCTTGTGGCCCATGATTCGACTCAAGTTTGTAGCCTTGTGGTGTTTCCTTTGGTGAAAGTTGAACAATTTGATTATTAACTGAATTTACTTTCTCACCTTCATCACTTGATGTCCTGGGTAGACTGATTGATTCGTCACCAACACGAAGAATGAGTTCTCCTGTACCAACATCAATTTTAGTCCTGGCAGTTGCTAGAAAGGGTTTTCCTAAAATTAAAGGAATTGTGTTGTCCTTATCCATGTCTAAAACAACAAAGTCTACTGGGAATACGAATTTATCAATTTTGATTAGAACATTTTCTATTATACCCCTAGGAATTCTTATAGTTTTATCAGTTAATTGAATGCTCATCCTAGTTTGTATGGGTTTCCCTAGACCTAATTGTTTAAACATTTTGTAAGGCATAACATTGATGCTTGACCCTAAATCAGCTAATGCATTATCAATAGATAAACTACCAATTAAACATGGAATTGTAAAACTCCCTGTGTCTTTTTGCTTCTGTGGTAGTCTATTCTGTAACATTGCTGAGCATGCTACGTTTAATTCCACGTGGTGCTCCTCGTCTAATTTGTGTTTATTTGTCAAGAGCTGTCTTAAAGATTTCCTCGAGTCTGGCGTCTGAAAAAGAGCTTCAAGAAGTGGGAAGTTAATATGTAATTTCTTTAAAAGTTTAAAAAACTTATCAAACTATTCCTCTGAATCGTCTCTTTTCATTGCTTCGGGATAAGGTATGCGAGGTTGGTACTCCTTGATTACCGGTTTTGACTTTTCTTGTGTTACCTCTACCTTACCTTCGTCTACCTTGGCTTTTTGTATTGGACTGGGTTCATCTAACCCCTTACTGGCATGAGCTGTGATAGCTTGATTTTGCTCCTTTGGATTGATCTAAGAGTTACTAGGTAGACGTCCTTGCGGTCGTTCCGACATCAACTTTGCAAGTTGTTCGAATGCATTAGTGGCTGCCTTGACTGACTTAGTAAGTTCCCCGAATCGGTTCTCATTGCTTTTACTTGTTTTCTCAGTTTCTTGGAGACGATTTTCTATGTTTGCCATGAATTTTTTCAGCATCTCTTCAAGATTTGGCTCCTCTTCTTGTTGGTGAGGTTGTTGTTGAAAATCTAGAGGAAATTCTGATCTTTGGCTATTTTGATCATCCCACGAGAAATTGGAATGGTACTTCCAACCTGCATTATAAGTGTCACTATAAAATTTATTTTGATATCTAGAATAGTTACCTATATAGTGAGTTTGCTCGTTTTCCATACCATATCCGTATGGTGGGTACTCAGGATTCACCACGCCTCCTAGATTTAAATCATATTATATTTCTGGATGTACCTGCGAGGGACTATACCAATCATCAATTTTTTATTCATCATCTCTAACTGATTAGATAACCTGGTGACCATGTCGAGGTTGAAAACACTGGTTGCTTTAGTAGGAATTTCATCCATGCCTTGCCACTAATAATTATTCAGTGCCATCTTTTCCATAGACTAAAATTTTCTGCCAAAAGCAAAATAGAGGAAAAAATTAGCAAAGTAGAAAGAAATAATAATAAAGAATAATATAATAATAAATTGCAAATAAAATTTTTTTTTGGCTAAAGTAATAGAAATATAGTTTTCTTAATATTTTAGTGGTCCCCGGCAACGGCGCCAAAAACTTGATCGTGTCAAACAGTCGAGTTTTAATATTTATAAAAAGAATGATCGAACCTGTAGACTAACTATGACAATGATAGAGGCAAGTGCACCTATCGAACAGTAGTATAGTTTAGGCAAGAATATCTTATCAAACCCAAAGGAACCTAAAAGTACTACTACTCACTTTCTTTCTATTATTTAGCCAAAAATATGGAGTGATTGGTTTATGAAACTAATGAAAAAACTAAACTAGATGCAAAGACAAAAGAATGAATTGGAGAAAGACTTTAGGAAAACTCAGTTGATGAAGACGACACCCTCAGGAAGAATCCACCTATGGCTTCACTTATTATTTATTCCCCAAACCATATGATTTCTTTACTTAGCTTGATCCGTGAGACTCCCTAACCTATATTAAATGCTCTCTCGAGGTGAATAACGTCTAACCTTAGGTTAATTAGTGGAACTCTTGTTCTCTTATAATAACCCCCTAAGGAAGCAGTAAATCGATCAATGGATTCCCATATTAGGTTTCACCCTAATCTGGTAAAATCTCGTAATCCTATCTCTAAACGCCCGATCAACTCCGCTCAATTATGCTAGATCTACTCTTAAGCAGGGTCTATTCCTCCTCCACCTAAGCACATCAGATTAAATTAAGCAACATAATTAAGAACAAACTAAGTACTTATCATATAATTTAGAAATCAAATACAAAAATCCATCATAGGTTTCATCCCCTTCAAGTATCTGAGGGGTTTAGTTCATAACTAAATAAGGAAACATCTCAAGAGAAAAGATAAAATAAAACATAAGAAATTCCTAAAACTCCCTGAAGGAATTGAATGAGAGATCCTCCGTCTTGAGTAGAACTCTGGCTTCTTGAGATGGATCAACTGGCTATCTTCAAGTGATTCCCTAAAAGATGAAAGCTTCGGCAAAAGCCTCTGCCAAAAATCATCCCTATTTTGGCTTCTGTCGAACTCCCTTTTTAGTTGCTACCTTGGGTGTTTATATAGGCTTTGAGATGCTTTACTTAGCTCCTACGTATCATAATTCAAGTAAAATTCCTCCTAGGATGTTTAAGTGGACTTAGGAGCATGTTTCTTTGGCTTCAAGCACCCAAATCCTAGTGAATTTGCTCATTCTCGTAGAAGGGGCACGGCCATGTACACGCCCGTGTAAATCGTCTTCAGGCCGTGTCTCGATTCTGTCAATTGGGGCACGGCCGTGTAAATCGTGGCTTGGCCGTGTGAAGTAATTTGACGAGGGACGGCCATGTGGCTTGAAGTCTAGGCCGTGTTGATTTCCTCTTTGGCCCAATTTGGCTTGTTTTAAGCCAGTTTCTTGTTCTTTTTGTCCTTAGGTGCTTTCCTGATTATAAGACATGAAAACAAAGGATTAAGAGCACCTTTTTACATAAATCAGGGATAAATCATCCAAAAGCAGACTAAATGTGGGATTAAAATATGTTACTTTTACGGTTTATCAACTTCCTCCAATCATTAATATCCCAAACCCATGCAGAATTATGAGAATGCAACATTCATAGCAAATTATGATATTTACAATATAACAACGATAATTAATAACGTCAAAAATTTATTACAAACAATTTGGCCCATTAACACTTTACAAAATCGGCCCATTGTACCATATATCAAATTTGGCCCTTTTAGCCATATATCAAAGTGGCTCATTTAGCCATATATCAAATTGGCCCATTTAGGCATATATCAAATTGGCCCATTAAGAAATATATCAAAATCGGCCCATTAAGGCAATCTATCAAATCGGCCCATTAAGACAATCTATCAAATCGGCCCATTAGGGGCATTTTCGTAATTCAAACCATAAGGGTATTTTTGTAATTTAAAAATTTTACCCAGTAAGGGTAATTCGGTAATCTCGCAACCTAGGGGTATTTCGATAATTTACCCTCTAAGGGTATTTTCATAATTTCGCAACCTCAGAGTTAATTACTAATTTGGGACATAAAACTTGAAATTGTCCATCTACGTCATACTAACTAATTTGACTATAACTTGAGTTACGAAACTCGAAATCTAAATCCGTAAATTTTCTTTGAAACTAAACTCATATATCTTTTGACTAAAATTTTTCTAGAATTTTTGTCTTAACCATTTACTACAATTTATTCCTTAAAATTTCCCTTGTTACACTGTCCAATGAATCTGACCTCTCCTAACTTAATTTCAAATATCTCATTGTACGGTTTTCATATATTGCTCCCACTTGTTTTTAATAAAAATAGGCTCACTAAGGATTCCATACATGTAAATTATACCCCATAATTCACTTTCTACAATTTTATATGATTTTCCCAAAACAGATCAGGGAACTACGAAGCTAATCAGAACCAATCTCACTAAAATTAAGATATCTCAGATTATAAAATTCCTTTTCCTTCTCTGTTTCTTCCATATCAAAATAGACACAGTAAAATTTAATTTGATATCTCATTCACTTTATAATTCTCTTTCTCCTATATTTCGTGATTTTTCAAAAACACATCACTGTTTCTAACTGGAACTATTTTATTACAAAATATGGTTACTACTACGAATATACGCACTCCCAAGTGATCACAGATGCCGATTTTTGATTTTCTTAGGTATTTAAACCGAATCACAAAACATATCATACAAACATTTAGAGAGATGTGAGATTACACACCATTTCAAACATGTTTTCAGAAGGTACGGGATTACACACCTTATTCGGAATCTGTAACCCAATGTTCTCCGTGGCACCTAAAGATACAATCGGTCAACAATTAGTCCAAAACCCAATTTACCACTTCAACCAAATATTGCGAACAATCTATATCACTTACCAACAATCCAAGTCTCTTATTACGAGGGATAGATCGAGCTATTTAGTCCCTTAAAGATTATTAACCGATTCCCAACGATTGCTTATGACTACAGAAAAATCAAAGGTAGAAGATTCGGCCTTCCCTCTATAACACAAATCGGTCAAAAGGATCAATATGAAATGGGTGTTTTAGCAACAAGGGAGGAATTAGTATAAATGGGTTGATAGTTTCGGCACAAGAAAGGAACAAAATGAACAAAATGCAAATGAGGATTTTTGGCCAATACAAAGAAAGAGAGTTGAGAAGAGAGAAAACACTAATTTTGTAATATCCTGGAATAGGGGCTATTTTGTTATTGCATTGTTTGCATGTGTTTGATCTGCGGTGTAGCTGTTTTTGATGTCTTGGGGCTTAGTTGTAAGCCTGGTGTAAGCCTGAGTGGTAGGGAAAATTTTAGTTTTTAAGCTTTAAGTGGATGGAGCCAAGGAGCTAAGGGGTATAGGTATTTTTAGGTGGATTTTAGCACAAAAAGAGGGTTGGCAAGGTGGCGTAAGACGCCACTTAGAGCTTGAATTGGCGTCATTTGCAAGGGAAGGAGGTCCCATGTTCGAGCCAAAAGCCTCATCTTTTGCTTCCATTTTGACGCCAAGGTGGTTGAGGGTGGACCAAGTCAAATAATTTAAATGGTGGGTGGAGAGAAAATCATGGAGGTTGACTAGTTCAAAGTTGTTTGAACTAGTGGTTGGGAGTGTTTGTAAGTGGTGGTCGAATCTTGGGTGCTTCATGGGGGGAGTGGACGGTTGGTAGGTGAGAGAGGGGGGTGTGCCGAAACTTCCTTAGGCATTTTGGTGATTTTCGGCCAGCCTTTGTTTGGGGTGCCAAAAGCCGAATTTTCAAAGTAGGTTCTCCCATTTTTACTTCTTAAAACCGAAAGTCCAAAGCAACCATACCTTTGCCAAAATTTGTTTGGTTTTCCCTTGATTTTCATTGATATCCGAAATTAGGTACTTCTTTCTTCTCATATTTTCATTTCTTTCTTTCTTAAAACACTTGTGCCGAAATTCATATTGCCTTCTTAGCCGAATTTACTCTCTCTCTTTTCTAATCTACTTTACCGCTTTCTCTCTTCTTTAATTATTTCTTTGCTTCTACTTCCAAAATCAGAGTTAATTCTCCACTTGTTTCTCTCCATTTCACTTGTGCCAAAACCATCTCATCTTGTCCCCTCAAACATTCTTTTTCTTTTCTCAAACCCTATTGTCGTAACCCCCTATCTCTTTTCACTTCTACTCTTTCTCTCTTACCACTCAAGTCGTACCATAAGTGGTGTTAAACACCTATAGCCGAACCTCCCCTCTCTTAGTAGTTTTCATCTTGGCCGAATATTAGTGTGGTGTGGATCTTTTCTAGTGTAGTTCCAATCGAGTTTAGAGGAAGGTAAGTGGTTTAGCCGAATGGCTATTTCTTTCCCTCTCTGTTATTTGTCAACTTTTACAAAGGTAAGAGTTGGTTGCGGCAATTGTTGTTAAGGGTGCTAATCACATGTGGAACCGAATTGTTGTAGGACATCCGGATTTCAAGCAATCAAGCGAAGCCTTTATCGTGAGTGATCGGTTGGTAAGTAGTCGATTGGTAAGAAGTTGTTTTGTTAGTCACTCTTTTAGTTTTCGTTAAGCAAAGGCTTGTGAGGCTAACTGCTTTGCGTTATAGGGTGTGGCCGTTTGCATAAGGAGGAACCATCGTTGGTTCGGGTTTGGTAGGAAACCAAATCATTTGCTAGGTAAGGTTGAACGTTAACCCTTTGATTTATTTGGTTTGGCGAATGGCCTTAGTTCTAATGTTCATGTTTGGCCGATTATAGGAGCAAGGTATTCAAGGGTCTTAGATCGGTTCTTTGGGATTAAGGCTTGCGCTTTAATAGGTATGTAAACTAACACACTCTTTGCTTAGTAATATGCTTAATAACCCGATTGTTTAATAAAGTCGAAAAGCGATGACGGTTGATTGATATGATACCCTATGGGGTAAGTGCACTGATTCTGTAAGTCCATTTCATTACGAGTTACATTATTGATATGATATCATGATTCACGATGTATGTGTTATGAGATGCAATACTAAACATGTTTAGCATGATTTGCATGATTTGCACGATTTGCATCGATATGATATGTCTATGGGTGATATGAGAGGAGGGGAATATGATATCCATGTCTTTGGGACACGGAGGTTTGGCACCTCCGGTGGTTTGGTACCACAGATCGATTTATTGTGACTTTGGGTCACGGAGGTTTGGCACCTCATAGCGACTTGTCCCAGTGGCTTAGTACCACGATGGGTTGGCCCCACGATTGATATTACGGGATCGTCGCGGTGATTTGGTATCACACGTGGGTTGGCCCCACAACTTGACTATTCGTGACTTGGTCACGGTGATTTGGTATCACGTTTGTGTCTTTGGGACACGGAGGTTTGGCACCTCATAGCGACTTGTCCACGTGGTTTAACGCCACCGTGGGTTGGCCCCACTATTGAGATACGGATCGTCGCCAGTGATTTGGTATCACACGTGGGTTGGCCCCACAGATGGATTATTCGTGACTTTGGGTCACCAGTGGTTTGGCACCACATTGATGGATATCGTGACTTTGGGTCACCAGTGGTTTGGCACCACCAGTGGTTTGGTACCACACGGGGTAGAAAAGGTGTTATGGATGGTTAGGATCGGGTGCATTAATTGTATTACTTTGTTATGATGTGTGTTAGTATGTTGCATTCATTGGGAGGGGGATTTATGCACTGAGTCTTGTGACTCACCTTCTCCCTTATCATTCCAGGTGACACTTAGATCGTGGACATGGAGTCGGGTGGACTCGAGGTGACCATGCCATGAATAAATTTGGAGTTGCACTGATTTAAAAACTTGGTACTATATTTCATATTTTCTTTTATTTGGTTTGTTGGGATTGTAAAAGGCCTTTTTAAAATTATGTTTTGGTTATATATATGCTTAGACTTGATTTCAAATATGCCTTAACAAATTATTGGTTAATATTGGATAAAACTTGGAAAGATAAGGTTTTCAAAACTACAAAGCGATATGTTTTAAACTTTACCATCGGGTATCACTCTGTAATTTAAAATGAATGCAACTCAAATGTTTTCCAAACTTAAACTAAGTTCAAAATGTTTTTTTTAGCAACTAAAAAGGAATAACTCGAATTTCCAAATGATATAAATTGGTTTTACTATTAGATTCAACTAAGTTTTCAAAACTTCTGGGTTATCAAAATTCACTATCGGTTTTAAACAATCATACCCAAGATTTTTACAAACACAGCAAAGAGTTTTCATCAACACTTTAACCGGAAACCTAACCTCTCAAATACGAATTTCCTCGTAACATACCAGATTCGGTCGTGGTGTATTGGCCGGGTTTGGGGTGTTACAAATTTGCTAAAAGAAAATAAGCCTCACAAGAACAAAGTTTGCCAAATGACAAATGAAGAATTTAGCTATCCCAATCCCCTTCCCAAACCGTCCACACCTTGACAATAAGGTCAAAAATTGGCCAACCAAAACTTTCTAAAACACGTCCCTCTATTTGTGCCAACATGTGCCCTCTACTTTCCCGTTTCATTTCATTTCTATCCCTACCTTCATCCTTTCCTAATTTCCTTAGCCACCTTGCCAAAATTAAAAAGTCCACATTGCCTTATTTACTAGCTTGGCCGACACTTAGGGAAAGAATGTAAAAATAATAGTCAAAATTTACACATTATGGGATTTGAACCTCTTCCCTCAAGGTACTTCATGTGGCGCCATATCCTTCTTACCAATTGCTCATTTATGCTAGCAATTTACTCATTTATTTCCATAAGCATTGGGGTCACTTACTACATCTCCTTTAAAGTACTTAAACCCAAAATTTTTCTATAGCGTAACTTAAACCCGAGACTCCATAGAAACCCCGTAACTTTCCAAAATCACCTTCCTAATAAATTAAACTTGAAATAATGTCGTTCTCTTGTTCTTAAAATTTTTAAATACTCCTACGCCCAAGGCCCATTGGGTCCAATTCTTCTAGGCCCAATTTTAGGATGTTACACAGGTAGTAGGTTAGAGATTTATGTAGCCCGGGAGAGGTGGTCAGTAGCCACCCAGAGGTCATGGTTCGATCTGGGGTGGAAATGGGTTTGGATGAGGTCGTGGAGCACCGGGAAGAGGTGCTGGTAACACAGATGCAAGGCAGCCAGGGTTGGTTTATGCAGCTCGACGTCGGGAGGATGGTAACGTACCGAATGTCATAACCGATACATTTCTTTTATTTTATGTGCCATTTACAACTTTGATAGATATTGGATCTACCCATTCATATGTTGCCTGTACTGTATCTGGGACTCTGGGAATAAAATCTGAGGTTGTTGCTAGGGAAATGTTTGTGATTAGCCCTTTAGGACAATCTTTGGTAGTAAACAAGTTGTTTAGGAATGTGCCTCTAGAAGTTCAAGGAGTGGTATTTTCGGCGGATTTGATGGAACTGACGTTTGGTGAGTTTGATCTTATTCTGTGCGTGGACTGGCTAGTTAAGCACCGTGCAAATTTGGATTGCGCTGCTAAGCGTATGGTTTTAAAGACCCCAGAGGACCAGGAAGTGATTGTGATAGAAGAAAGGAGGGCTTATCTGTCCAATGTGATTACAGCATTAAAGGCCGAGAAGATGGTGCGTAAAGGGTGTGAGGCATTTCTAGCTTTTATCAACACATCTGATGTTAAAGAATTGTCTGTTATGGATGTTAGAACCGTGAGGAAATTTTTAGAAGTTTTTCCCAAAGAGCTTCTGGGGTTGCCTCCAAATCGTGAGGTCGAATTTGGCATTAAGCTGTTACTGGGAACGGCTCTGATGTCTATCGCCCCTTATAGGATGGTACCAAAGGAGCTGGTAAAACTTAAAGCTCAGACCCAAGAGTTTTTGAATCGTTGATTTATCCGACCAAGTGTATCTCCGTGGGCAGCGTCGGTATTGTTCGTAAAAAAAAGAAGGATGGGTCAATGCATATGTGCATTGACTATCGTCAATTGAACAAGTTAACTGTTAAGAACAAATACCCGCTACCAAGGATTGACGATCTGTTTGATCAGTTATGGCGAGCTTTAGTCTTCTCAAAAATATATTTAAGATTGGGGTACCATCAGTTAAGGGTTAAGGAGACGGATATTCATAAGACTGCTTTCCAAACTCATTTTGGGCATTACGAGTTTCCAGTTATGCCGTTCGAATTAACAAATGCACCAGCTACTTTTATGGTATGATGAACTCGGTCTTCTAGCCCTATCTAGATCGGTTCGTGGTGGTATTCATAGATGACATCTTGGTGTACTCAATAACTGAGGAGGAGCATGATTCGCATCTTCTGGTTGTTCTGTAGATATTGAGAGAGAGGCAAGTTTACGCCAAATTCAGTAAGTGTGAGTTTTGGCTGAAAGAGGTGACGTTTTTGGGGCATGTTGTGTCTACTGATAGGATTAGGGTTGATCCTAGAAAGTTGAAGTGGTATTGGATTGGAAGCCACCGAAGTCAGTATCAAAAATCTGAAGTTTTTTTGGTTTGGTTGGGTACTACAAAAGGTTTGTTGAGGGGTTTTCGTTGATTGCTGCACCACTAACTAAGTTACTGCGAAAGGGAGTATCGTTTGTTTGGTCTGATAAATAGCAAAAGAGTTTTGAGAAGCTAAAGAAGATTCTGACTGAAGCACCGGTTTGATTTAGCCTGAGGTTGAAAAAAATTGTTGTTTATTATGATGCATCGCACACAGATTTGGGATGTGTGTTGATGCAGGAGGGAAAGGTAGTGGTGTATGCATCTCATCAACTTAGGCCACATGAGGTGAACTATCGCACTCATGACTTGGAGCTAGCTGTAGTAGTGTTCGCCCTAAAAATATGGAGACATTACTTGTATGGAGAAAAGTCGATTATCTATACCGATCATAAGAGCCTGAAGTATCTTCTTACCCAAAAAGAGTTAAATCTCAAGAAATAGAGGTGGATAGAGTTGCTGAAAGATTATGACTGCTCGATTGAGTATCAGATGGGTAAGGCTAACATGGTGGTAGATGCATTAAGTCGTAAAGTGTATCAGATTTGAGAGCAATGTTTACTCATCTCAGTCTTTATGAAGATGGTAGCTTGGTAGTGGAGCTTCAAGTGAAATCGACATGGGCAGGTCAGATTAAAGTAAAGAAATTGTTGGATGAATTGTTGGGTTCTCGGCTTCAGCAGGTGGAAAGTGGCGAGACAGTGGATTTTGGGCTGAGCAGTGAAGGGCTATTATGTTTCCGTGGAAGAATTTGAATGCCGAAGGACTCCGAGTTAAGACAAATGATTCTGCGGGAGGCGTATAGTAGCCCATACACCATGCATCTCAGTGTAAGTAAGATGTACCGAGATCTTCGAGAACAGTACTGGTGGCCAGGGTTGAAACGTGAGGTTACCGACTTTGTGAGCAAGTGTTTAACATGTCAAAAAGTGAAAGCGAAACATCAGCTGCCTTCGGGATTGCTGCAACCGGTGAAGATTCCACTCTGGAAGTGGAAGAGGATAGCAATGGATTGTATTAGTTGGCTACCTCTGACGCCTACTAAGAAGGATGCAGTGTGGGTAATCGTTGACCGGATGAATAAGTCCGCTCACTTCATATCAGTTCGCACGAACTACCCGCTTCAAAAGTTGGCCAAGTTATACGTGGCAAAAATTGTGAGGTTACATGGGGTACCAGTGCCAATCATCTCAGACAGGGACCCAAGATTCACATCTCAATTTTGGAAGGCATTACATGAAGCTCTGGGTACAAGGCTAGACTTCAGCATAGCGTTTCACCCACAGAATGATGGTTAGTCAAAAAGGGTAATCTAGATTCTGGAGGACATGTTAAGGGGCTGTGTGATTGATTTTAGGGGTAGTTGGGAAGGTTACTTACTGTTAGCGGAGTTTGCATATAAAAACAACTATCAAGCGAGCATTTAGATGGCACTTACGAAGCGTTATATGGTCGTAGGTTTCGTACCCCTACCTGTTGGACTGAATTGGGTGAACGACAGTTGTTGGGTCCGAAATTGATTTTAGAAACTGAGAAAAAGATTAAGTTGATTCGGGGTCACTTGAAAGAAGCTTCCGATAGACAAAAGTCATATACAGATCTGAAGCATAAGGAGATAGAATTTTTAGTGGGGGATTTTGTCTTCTTGAAGGTCTCACCTTGGAAGAAGATTTTGAGGTTCGGACGGAAGGGTAAGTTGAGCCCCAGGTTCATCGGGCCTTATCAGATAATGAAGCATGTGGGACTCGTTGCCTATCAGCTTAAGCTACCCCCTAAGTTAAACCAGATACATAATGTATTTCATGTTTCTATGCTAAGACGTTATCACTCAGATACTTATCATATAGTACCAGTAGAGGAAATTGAGGTTAGACCTAATCTGTCATTTGAATAAGAACCCATGCAGATTTTGGATCGAGATGTTAAAGTATTGAGGAGGAAGTCTGTTCCACTGGTCAAAGTGTTGTGGCATAATCACGATTCAGAGGAAGCCATGTGGGAGTCAGAGGAAGCAATGCGACAGCAATACCCTCACCTCTTTTAACTAGGTAAAATTTGAGGCCAAAATTTCTTTAAGGGTGGTAGAACTGTAACATCCTAAAAATAGGGGTCTGGTATTTTTGTGATATTGCATGTGTTGTGCTTGATAAGCTTGTTATTTGGTGTGTATGGGGGTCCTGGGAAGGCTCGGGGTCGAGCCTAGGCCCTGGTGAAAGTTTGGTTTTTGGGCACTTTAGTGGGGTGAGCTAGTGGAGGCAGGACTTAAGTTTAATTGGTTGTATCTTGTTAACACAAGAAGCAAGGTGTCCTAGTGGGTGGCGTCACAAGGGAAGCATGGAAAGGGAGAGTGTTCGAATCCCACATGCTGCAAAAGGGAGTTTTATTTTATGCTCAGGAAAGGGAGGTAGCTGGGTGGAGACCAAACTCTACAGGAGAGAGGGAGGACTTAGTCAAAGTGTTTTAATGAGTGATGGAGAGTGGAGTGTGGAGAAAAATGGGGAGTAAATCAAGGGATTTGAGGGTAAGAGGAAGTGGTTGGCCAAATGTAGGGTTTGTGGGAAGGAGAAATTCGGCTAGGGGTGGTCTTGGTAAGGAAATTCTACATTTTGGTGGGTAACAAAGAAGAAAACCGAAACCCCTTTTGGTGTGTGAGCCGAATTTCTCTCGAGTTTCCCTGGCACTTCTTGCGTTTTGTGCATCTTTTTCTTCCCTTAAGGCATTTCAGATTTATTCTTTCATTGTTTTTTTTGCTAGCCGAATTTATCTTTTTCCTCTCTTCTCTCAAACTTCAAGTTGTTTCCTAATACTCTTTATTAATAGCTGAACCCTCCCTTACTCATCTTTTCTCTCTTTTCGTCCATTTCTTCTCTTTTCTTTTTGTTTTGATTCTTCTTCTACACTCTCTTCTCTATAAGCTGAACCTTTCCCCTCCTTTCCAAATTGGAATTTATTTCTTTTTCCTTGCTAATTGTCAAAATTTGCATTGGCTTCTTCTTTGTTCCTGAAGCCTAAAAATCACCCTTACTTCGATTCTGTTTCCCTTAGCCGAACATCAAGAAGCAAGGAACTTGGTTCTATTCTATCTGCCAAAACTCCCTCTTCATTCAACTTTTTGCTAGTTGCAAGGTAATGGTTTTTCTCTTTGTATGTTCTTTTTCTCTTCTCTCTTCTAAAGAACTGAAACAATTATCTTTTAACTCTTTTCATTTAATCCGAATATGAATACTCCTCTCCACCCTAAATCGTGTTTGTTCCTTCGTGAAAGCTGAAACCCTTGTTGGTCAGTTGTCGAATTTGGGGAACCTTGGAAAGTATCTATGGCCGAACAGGGGTGGAGAATGGTTGGTTTCTTTTGAAGTAATCTTTGAGTTCTTAAAAGCTATTTCTCTTATTACCTCGAATAGTTACTAACGCAATCTTTTTGACAGGGGCACGAATCATTGATCAGTAGAGGGTGGTTCGAATACCTTCTTTGGAAGGGAGGCTGATACTTGGGGGTAAGTATAGCCATAGCCGAATAAGGCGAATGGATGGATCTCCTTTATTTATGGTTCATTTAGGCCGAATGGCCATTTCTTTAATTTGAAACAACATCGCTAACTCGTGCTCTTCATTAGGGACTCAATTTTGTCATTAAAGGGAGTAAACCAAACATTCTAGCGTAGCAAACAGTTGTCGTCGTTCTTGGTAAGTAGCGTGGAGTAATTTGTCATTTCAACCTAATGGATATGTCTTATTGAGATTAAGACTAATGGTTTAAGTGTATGGATTTAATAGGTGCGTAATCTCAAGAGTTCAATCTGCACTCGTAACAGGTGTGTAATCTCACACCCACTTCGATGATTGCATGTGGTGTTCTGTGAAACAGCCAAAAGCCGAAAAGCCAGAAAGCTGGCAACTATGACCACTCTAGCCTACAAGCGCTCGTAGTGGTAAATCGAGATGCGAATCGCGACACTTAGTCATAAAGAGTGTCACGAACACTCTCACAATATCGAGGCTGTAACAGGCCTAACCGGGCCGAGACGGGCCAAACGGGCCCAATGGGTTACCCGGTCCACTTGTGCAACTGTTGGAAAAGCTGCCAAGTGGTAAGTCTGAATACCAAATCTGTAAATCTGAGACCGAAATCATGCAAAATGGGCCTGTAACACCCCAAACTCGGCCCATGCGTTATGACCGGATCTGACATGCCACATGAGAAAAACATGTTAACTCCTTTTTGTTCATAGTAAAAATAGGTATTATTTTGTTATAATCAAGAAAACAAATTTGATTTGAAACATATGATAAAAATACTACTAATTTCAAAGGTTGATTGACAATTTGATAATTTGAAATAGAGATCTTATAAACCGTGACTTTTGAAAATATCATTGATAATTCAAGAGAAAATTTCCAAGTTAAAAATATTTGTAAAAGTTTGTTATAAAATCCATTTGTTAATCTATTTTGGAAAAACCTTTATTTAAGTTTTTAGAAAACTTACCATTTAAAACAATTCAAGCACGATAATAAGTACGACTAAACATAAAGCAAAATAAAAATATCCCAGGGGCCTTATTACAACTTTAAAACCCAAAATAGTAAAAGTAATGAATTAAAACGGAAAAGAAGTTTACTAATGTTCGAAAAAATTATTTCCAAAGTATGGCTTCCACTGAGTCATCCATGGGCCCAAGTCCTCGTCATTGAGCATTACCTACAAGGATTAAGGAAGAAAGGAGGGGTGAGTTACTAGAACTCAGTGCATAATCCCCTTACCATTGTCCACTAGGATTGAACCCGTTTAGCAATAACTTAGGCTGGAGCCTATGTAGCATAATCTTAGGCCGAAACCCATATACATGACATAATATATATATGTGCAATGTATGCAACCCAACCCATCCTAGTAATCCATCTGCTACACACCACCCGTACCATCCCATCACACCTGAGGGAATCAAGTCAACCCCCCCGCCAAACACACCAAACGCAGGCAAGTTGCCATTTATCATAATATTTGTGGCTGAGCGACCAGAAACACTACAGTCAAACTACTTTTTATAATACTTGTGGTTGAGCCACCGAGTCATAAGCACATTAATGAACAAATTGTGGCAATGCTACCATGCTACACTTCTCTTCATTCAATTTGTCCCAACCCATGCGATATGTAAAATGCAACATATATAATAAAGCATAATATCCAGATATATGTACAACAATCATTAATCCAATAATTTATTACGATAATCGGCCAATTATAGAACTTTGTAATTCGGCCCACTAAAGCATTCTAACAAATCGGCTCATAGGGGCATTTTGGAAATTCGACCCATAAGGGCATTTTTGTAATTCAGCCCAAAAGTGCATTTTTATAATTCGGCCCATGGGGGCGCTTCAGTAAATTTCACAACCCAAAGGTATTTCTGTAATTTTACCCATCGGGGGTATTTTTGTAATTTCGCGACCCCGGACTTAACTACTAATTTGGGGCATAAAAATTTAAACTGTCCATTTGTGTCATATTGACTAAATTGACTATAACTCGAGTTAGGAAACTCAAAATTTAGATCTGTAAATTTTCCTTGAAACTAGAATCATATATCTTATTACTACAATTTTTATAGAATTTTTGGCTTAGCCGTTTAATACGGTTTATTCATTAAAGTTTCCCCTATATCACTGACCAATGATTCTAACCTCTCTTACCTTAAATCCAAATATCTCATTGTAAAGTTTTCATATATTGCTCCCAATTGTTTCTATTGAAAATGGACTCACTAAGGAATCTATACATATAAATTATAACTCATAATTCACTTTGTACAATTTTGAATTATTTTTTCAAGATAGAACAGGGAACCACGAAGTCATTCAGAACCAGTCTCACTAAAATTAAAATATCACAGAATATAAAATTCCTTTTCCTTCTATATTTCTTTCATATAAAAATAGACACAATAAGATTTAATTCTATATCTTATTCACTTTCAAATTCCCTTTCTCCTATTTTTCGTGATTTTTCAAAATCATGTCACTGCTGCTAATCAAAAACCATTTCATTGCAAAATATGGTTTCCACTACAAACATATGCACGCCCGTGTGGTCACAGATGTCAGTTTCCAGTTTTTCAATCTTTCCACCGAATCACAAAACATTTCATGCAAATATTCAGAGAGGTTTGATATTACACACCATTTCAAACATGTATTCGGATGGGGTACGAGATAACACACCTTATTCGGATTTCGTAAAGAACCACTCTTCGTTGTCCCCACAATCGTGATCCTTCCCTAGTAGGTTCTAAAATCTAGCCTTGCACTTTGGCTATTGCAACGAGTTCCTAAAAATAAATAAGTGATGTACCAAAGGGTTAGCCTTCATCCAATATTTGGCCCTTCCACAAGAGCAGGAAATTGATATCATCACCACAAAATAGAATCACATGAGCGGCACAAAACATCGAAATAAAGAGAACATCTTACCACCAATATTTAGCCTAATCACCCACTTTCCAATCAACTTCCGAAACCAAGGCTAAGAGAACGATAAGTAGCAGCAAAGAATGGCTTGAAAGTTTCAGCAAACCAAAGGATAAAGGTGCACAATTTTGGCTTTAAAGTTTCGGCAAGAGAGGGAAGAAATTAGGAAAAGAGAAAACTCAAAATGCTCCAAAGAAGAAAACTTTACATGCCCCAAAACTTACAAAACTATATTGGCTCTCTTTTTCTCCCTGCCAAAACCTTGATCATCTTTACCAAAAAGATGAGTGTTGACCCAACATATTCTTTCCAAAACATCCTCCACATAATAGGCCAACATGTTCCCTTCTCTTACCTTTTTTCCTTTGATTCTTTCCTTCATTTTCCCTTGTTTTCCTCCTTACCATATTTCCTTAGCCACCTTTCCATAATTAAAAAGTCCACCTTACCAAAAATACAACCATGGCCGACACTTAGGAAAGAAGCACAAAAAAATAATCAAAATTTTGCACTAGGTGGGATTCGAACCTCTTCCCCTAAAGCCCTTCATGTGACGCCACATCATCTTTACCATATGCTCATTTATGCTAGCAATTTACTCGCTTATTTCCATAAGCATTGATGCCACTTACCTTCTCTCCTTAAAGTGCTCAAACACTAAAATTTTCCTTTAGCCTAACTTGAACCCGGAACTTCCAAGAAACCTTGTAACTTTCCAAAATCACCTTCCTAATAATTTCAACTTGAAACAAAGCCATTCTCTTGTTCTCCAAAAATTTTAAATGCTTTCGTGCTCAAGTCCCAATGGGCCCAATCCTACTAGGCCCAATTTTGGGATGTTACAAGACCACACGAGCGTGTGGGCCCGATTGGGCCTAAGACAGATTTTAGGCCCATTAACTCTATAAGTGACTTAAAAAGAGTTTCGTGTCGCTCAGAGTGACAGTAGGCCTTCGGGAAGGCCGTGGAATGCGAAATTATCGAAATACACCTAGGTTGCAAAATTACTAAAATACCTTTAGAGGGGAAATTACCGAAATACCCCTAGGTTGCGATATTACTAAAATACCCTTGGAGGATAAATTACCGAAATACTCCTGGGTTGCAAAATTACCAAAATACCCTTGGAGGGTAAATTATCGAAATACCATCGATGGGTAAAATTACCTAAATACCCCCGAGGGGGCAAAAATGACTAATATACCCTTAATTGTGATTGAATCCCATATGTATGATTTAATTTTTCACTATTATATGTTGATACATGGCATTATATCATTTTGAATGGGGTGGGATAATGACAGAAGAGCAATGTAGCCCGGTGGCCCTGCCACATACCATTTTAGTGGCTATGCCACATATTTTTATACCATGACTCTAGTGGCTCAACCACAAATATTGTGAATAGCAGCTCGTCTGCATTATTGGTGTGATTGGCGGGGTGGGTTGATTTGATCCCCACAGGTGACGATTGGTTGGTACGGGGGTGTGATTGGTTGGATTGGATTGGGTTGGGTTACATTTCATAATTTGCATTATCATGATTTGGGGGCTTTGGCCCAGATTGATGTCTTATAGGCTCAAGCCCAGATAGGGACCTTTTAGGGGGATCACACACTGAGTTCTCGTAACTCACCCTCTTCTTTAACCTTGCAGGTGATCACCAACGTTAGAGGATTTGGAGCGACGGAGGGCTCTGTGGTGGCCATACACCGGGAATATTTCTCGCGACTTACTAAATTTTCATTTTTGCTTTACTTTAAAGTTATTTTATTTTGGGTTAATATTTTTGTAATAAGGCAGCTGGTTTAATTTCTTTTAAGTTTTCATTAATAACCGTTAAATTTTTAAATACGTAGTTTTCTTAAAACGACAATAACTGTTTTCCAATATATCACGTATCCGCAATTTCTCAATTAAACTACATTAACAAACCAAGTTTTCAAAAGCAATAATAACATTTTTACAAGTTAACAATTAAAGTAAATTTGAATTTCACAAATAACAAGGTTTGGAGTTTCAAAGGATTACGAATTTTTAAACAAACATGCAGTTTTCAATTTACCCTT
Organism: Gossypium rotundifolium; assembly: GCA_025506655.1. Lineage (NCBI taxonomy): Eukaryota > Viridiplantae > Streptophyta > Magnoliopsida > Malvales > Malvaceae > Gossypium > Gossypium rotundifolium. The sequence continues at coordinate 50,671,951 of CP106728.1, forward strand.
CTATGTGACATGCCAAGTCTAGTCATAACGTCTGGGCCAGGTTTAGGGTGTTACAATTTTTCTTTCATTTGAATAAGCTTTTTTCCATTTTCGTTTCATATTACTTTCCTTTTACAAATTCTATTTAATTGCTTTCCAAGTCCCTTCCCTTTCTACCTTCTACCATATCTATTAAATCCATTTATATAAACAAACAAAGTATGATTAATTTCATGCTTCACTAAACTTTTACTTAGCTTTAGGTCGGTATTCTTTCCGATCAAGAATCGTGAGAAATGAATTCGTACTAAAAATATTTCATAATGGTATTCACCATCTGTTTTTGAATATGAGATAGTAAAAATCTATCTCTTAAAGTCAATTCAATTTCAATTCAAAAAGTATGCGTTGGGTTATAGTTGTTTGGCATGCAATTGGGAAGTCGAGTCAGCTGTACTATATTCAAATTCCCGTGAACATATTGGTCTATCCTGGTGGGGTCATACTAGTGGGATTCTCATAAAGGGAGATAGTGATTGAATTTAAACGACCCACGCACTTGAGGTCGTTGATCCGAGTTGGGTTCTTCAGAATGCAAGGCTGTCGAGGTCTTGAATTGGAACGCGTGTATCACAGTTAGACAGTCAGTAGGGGTTTGTTTGCAGGTCGTATCAGAATCAACTACGAAAGAAAGAGTTGGCAGTTGGGACGTTCTTAGTCGTTATAACTAGCTTCTGGTTTGGAGGAGAAAACACATTTTCAAAGATTGATTCAGAACCAGAATTAACTGAGTCTAAGGCTAAGACTTTATATTATTGGTTACGAAGTTCAACTGCACTTATTTTATTTCCGATTAATATAATTGTTATTTGCTGGTATTTCATTTTATTTACTTCCCAATCATTTTCATTCCCCCTTATTTATTTTATTTCTTTTTTTAGTAAGCTCGTCACAAGTTGTGGGCATGACTATTATCGCGACAGTAATTATGTTAATAAGAAAAGGTGAAATTAGATAATCAATCCCTGAGGATTTGACCCTACTAATCTATACTTCTATTTCGTATTATTTTGGAATTTGATGGTCATCGAAACCACCAAATAAAAATTCCTACGACAAAATAATTCAAAATAGTAGTATAGAGTAGTAAGGTCGAATCCATAAGAATTAGTTATCTAATTTCGCCTTGCCTTATGAATAGAATTACTGTCGTGACAATAGTCGTGCCCATGACTCGTGAGAGCTTGCTAAAAAAATAAAATAAATAAGAGGGGATGAAAATGTTTTGGAAGTAAATAAAATGAAATAGCAGCAAATAACAATTATATTAATCGAAAATAAAATAAGTAAGTGGAATTGAACTTCGTAAGCAATAATATAAAGTCTTGGCCTTAGACTCACTTAATTCCGGTTCTGAATCGATTCTTGAAAATGAGTTTTCTCCTCCAAACCATAAGCTGGTTATAGAGGCTAAGAACGTCCCAACTGCCAATTCTTCCTTTCGTAGTTGATTCCGATATGACCTGCAAATAAACCTTTACTGACTGTCTAATAGCGATAAATGCATTTGCAATTCAATACTCTGGTAGGCTTGTTTAGTAAAACCCAACTCGAATCAACGGCCTCAATCGTGTAGGTCGTTTAAATCCGATCACTATCTCCATTGATGAAAATCCTGTAACATCCTGAAATTTGAATTTTATATGTTGCATTATTTTGGTGCTCAGCTAGTTAAACTATCCAATGTGAGTGTTAAGGTAGTCCTGAGAAGGCTCGGGATTTATTTGGATTTAGAAAATTTTTTGGCATTTAGTACTTTAAGGAAATGGAATAAGTGGCCTTAAAGATTAAGGTAATAAAGTGGTTAATAACTAGCATAAAATTGAGCAATTAGTAAAGGGGTATGGCGCCATATGTGTTATCTTGAGGGAAGGAGTTTGAATCCCTTTGTGTGCATGTATGAACTTTATTTTTTGCTTTCCTTCCTTATAGTGTCGGTCAAGCATGAACTTATGGTAAGTAGGACTTTATTTTTTTATGGCAAGATGGCTAAGAGAAAAAGGCAAGATTGAAGTTAGGGAAAGGAATCAAATGGTAATGGCATGTAAGGGGAACATAAGGCTTATTCCAAGGGTGATGTTTTGGAAAGTTTGGGTGGCCAAAATTTTGACCAAATGGCTATGCACTTGGACGGCTTTTGGGGCTAGAGGGGATGGCCAAATGTTATTAGCACTTTGGTAAGGTTTAGGTGCTAGTTTTTGGTCATTTCTTTTTATTAGCAAATAGTGTGTCAAATTTTCTCTCAAACTCTTTTCCCTAGCCGAATGTATCAAAAGCAATATATAAATTTTTGTTTATTTTGGCCATTTCTTTTTGACCAACTTGGTATCATCTTTCATACTCCCCAAATTCTTTTCTTCTTTGTGCTGAAACCATGCAACCTTGAAGGGGGAATTTTCATTTCTTTTCTTCTCATTGCCGAATGCATAACAATTTGAAAACCTTTTCCTTGTTCATTTTCTACCTTGAAAATCGAAACTTAAAACCATATCCTTTACTTCTTTTACTTCTTCTTTTCTTTTTGTAAAAAACTATCAAACATCATTTCCCCTCCAATATTTTCACTATAGCTGAATCTTCCACTTATACATATTTTCTTCTCAACCACTTTTCTACTCACACTTTGGTCAATCGGTAAGTGTTTCATTACAACAATTTTTTCTTGTATTTTTATTTTACCCTTTCTCTTAGTGCTGAACCTATACCTTGGTGTGGGATGGCCATATTGATCGAGACCATCACCATACTATCTCTCATACGAAATCACTTTTCTTTGCTATAGAAAATTAGTGGAAGGCCGAAACTTGGAGTTTTCGAAGTCATCGTTTAATCGCAAGGATTCGGTCCAAAATTCTTAAGGTAAGGATTCTTTGAGGATTTTATAATCACTTTTTATTCATTAAGATAGTGTTGATTAATCGATGTTATTATATGGACTCTATCGCTCGATCTTTCATCTTGAGATCATACGGATTCTTGTGGTAAGCCAACTTCACTCCTAAGATCAATCGTTTATAATAACGAAATATTAGTTTGGACTAAAATTTATTTTTCAATGGAGGAAAACAAGATCAAATCAAAAGGGGTAGTGATTGGTGATCGAAAAAGGAGAGGATTTACGATCCCTTCTAGATTCAAACGAAGGGCTGTTTCGGTGATCTGAGACTTTCAATTGGGTTGTGGACCGTCATCCGGTGAGAATCAACTATTCGAAGTTGTTCGCAATTGTGAGGCATCAGTGATTTGGGATTTTCCACCGGGTTGTCGACTGTCAACCGGGGAGAAACGGTAAATAGTTGTTATTCGCGATTCCGAGGGTAAAAATCTAGACCGTTTATCTTAAAGTAGATTTCCTATAAGTGTACATGATATAATCGAGCGATAAAAATATTTTTAGGTGTCGACGATCAGGAAATTGTAGTGCTTACCGTAATCAGGTGTGTACTCTCACACCGTATTCCATGGGTTAGATAATTATATCATGTTAACCGCTTGATGAAATCACATGTTAGTGAAATCGGGTAAAATGGCATATTTATAACTATTTTGATAAAGATTATGAAATCGGTATTAAGACTGTGAAAATTACAAAATTGCCCTCAGTGGGCCAAATCAATAAAAGTAACTATATGGGCCAAATGTGATATTTGATATATGGGCCAATTGTGATATTTGTTATAATGGGACTTATTGTTCGTAATAAATATTTGAATGAATGGTTGTAAATGAATATGCATTATATACATGGATTGCATGAGATGGGATAATGATGAAGAGAAGTTCTGGTAGCTATGCTACAAAAATCTGGTGGCTCTACCACAAATCTGAAAAATGGCAATGCCATGTAAAACTTTGTAAATCTGGTGGCTTGTCCACAAATTGATATAAACGGCTTAATGCCTATTTTGGTGTATTGGTGGGGTGGGTGACTAAAGCTCCCCACAGTTGTGTTGGTTGGTACGGGTGGTGTGTAGTAGATGGAAACTAGGTTTAGCTTGGGAATTGCATATCACTTTCATTTTATATGTGTTATTATTGTATTATAATTGTGAATGGGCTTGGCCCAATAAATGCTAAATTGGATTTTTGGCCCAGTGGACAATGGTAATTGGGTTACACACTGAGTTCTAGTAACTCACCCCATTTTCCTTATCCCTTTCAAGTAATGATCATTGATGGAGACTTGGGCCGTGGATATTTTGGTGGAGGCCATACTTAAAATGGTTAAATTTGGAAAATTTGGATTTCTTTAAATACTTTTAATTATTTTTCTATTTTGAATTAATGTTTAGAATAAGGCTTCTTGATAATTTTTTATTTGGTTTTTGTTTGATGAATTTATAAACTGCTTTAAGTATTTTAATTGAGATTTTAATTTCTAAAACTTAAATAAACGTTTTTATTCCAAATGAATATATATAAAAGGATTTCATAAAAAAATTCATAATAGTAACTCGGAAAATATTCTTAAGTTTTTCATCAATTCTTTCGGAAAAATATCTTTAATTTCTTTTAAAATTTTTCTCTAACTGTTAAACGATATTTTCAATTTTCAATTTATAAGATCTTACATCTCAAATAATCGATTTATTATTCAAATCTTTTACTCGATAAAGACTTCGTCAAAACTTTGAAATCAGTTTTACATAAAAAGGAATCAAAGTATATTTATTTTGTGTGGCATGTCAAAATTGGCCTTAACGCATAGGCTGGGTTTGGGGTGTTACATTTTATGGTATCAGAGCCTAGTTCAAAATTTGGCTGTGGTTTGGGTTCTAAAACATATTTTTTTCAAAACTATTTTAGATTATAGAACACATGTTTTAAAGGTAGTATGGCACCACGAGTATCCGACACCAAGTCAAGTAAGTGTATTTAAATTGAATGATTATTATTGTGATATGACTGTAGGAACACTCTAGAACTTTTAGTTTTAGATGTTGAAACTATAGAGATTGAGACTATAGGATGCGTTTACGAAAACAACTCTACCTCTTATTCTCATAAAATATCGTTAATAAACACTGAAATAGAATACTAATTCATAAAACTTGTAATCAAATTAAAACGAAATAGTCAATTGAGCGCTAGAGGACATGGACGTGGTAGACGTGGTCGTGGTAGAGGTCGAGGTGCTAGAGTTGTTTCTGAGGCATCGGGATATATGCCGAAAATGGACGCACCGGCATCACCTGTGTTAGAAAATGGATCACATAACCGTATGAGAAAACACATTGCTCTGTCTTAAGCAATGTTACGAGTCTTGAAAAGGGTTGCTGGGGTTAGATTGGGGCCGGTAGCTCGTGGATCAATATCGGAGCAACTCAGATCAAATGGTGCTAAGACTTTTAGGGGTATTTCAAGAGTAGCCCCAAATGTCGCGAAATATTGGCTAGAGGCTATAGAGCGGATCATGGATGACCTGGAATGTACTGTCGAGCAGAAACTAAGAGGAGTTGTGTCCTTGTTGAGGGACGAGGCATATCAATGGTGGCTCACTGTTCGGGAAGGCACTCAGGCCAAATGTGTTACCTGGGATTTCTTCAAAACTGCATTCCAAGGGAAGTATGTTGGGGCAAGCTATGTGGATGCCCGAAGAAAGGAATTCTTAAATCTGGTTCAAGGAAATAAGACGGTGGTAGCTTATGAAGTAGAATTTTTACATTTGAGTCGTTATGCTCGGAATATAGTGCCAACTGACCATGAACGCTGTGTGTGTTTTGAGGACGGGTTGAATGATGAGTTGCGGGTACTGATAGCCCCACAACAAGAAAGGACTTTTGCCATGCTTGTGAAGAAAGCCAAAATAGCTGAAGAAGCTATGAACTCGGAGAGGCAAAACCGAGAAAGAGATAGAGGCAGGAACAAGAGGGACTTTAAGTAATTGGGTCCTGCTAAAAGGTTTCAGAAGAGGCCCAGGATGATGAGCCAGCTCAAGCTAGAGCACCTGCTGCTACTAATGAAATTCAATCAGGTGCTGACTGTGGAAGACGACACCCTAGTGGATGCTGGAAGAGAATTGATGGTTGTTTCAAATGTGGTTCTAAGGACCATCAGCTTAAGAATTGTCCTCGATGGACTGCTCCAACTCAAGAAGCTCGTAACCATGATGCACAGCCAACTAGAGGCACTCTGCAGCCACCGAGGGGCCAAGGACCATGTCGAGGTGGTAATGGCACAGGTCGAGGTTAAGGTGCACCAGGCAAAGGTAATGCGGTCAGACACCGAGAGGATGGCGATGCACCTGATGTGATAACCAGTACGTTCTTCATCTTCGATGTACCTGTTACTACTTTGATTGATATCGGATCTGCCCATTCGTATGTTGCTAGTGCTATATCTGGAAATCTGAACATTAGATCTGAGATTTCTGATAAAGAGATAACTATAATTAGTCTTTTAGGACAATCTGTGCTAGTGAATAAATTGTTTAGAGACGTGCCCTTATAAATTCAAAGAGAAATATTTTTAGCGGATTTGATGAAACTGCCTTTCGGTGAGTTCAACCTTATTTTAGGCATGGATTGGTTGGTAAAGCACCAGGCGCACTTGGATTGTGCTGCAAAGCGGATGTCGATAAGGACTTTGGAACATGAGAAAGTGGTGATGATAGGCAAACGGAGAAACTATTTAGCAAATGTGGTATCTGCTTTAAAGGCAGAAAAGTTGGCACAAAAAGGGTGTGGAGCATTCCTAGCCTTCATTAGTGCTTTGGATGCCAAGGAATTATTGGTGGAAGATGTTAGAACGGTGAAAGAATATTCTGATGTCTTTCCCAATGAACTTTCGGTTTTACCTCTAGACCAGGAAGTAGAGTTTGGCATTGAGCTTTTGCCCGGAACGACTCCGGTGTCCATTGCTCCTTATTGGCTGGCGCCGAATGAGCTAGCGGAGCTTAAAGCTCAAATTCAGGAATTGTTAGATCGGGGATTTATTTGACCAAGTGTGTCACCGTGGGGAGCATCGGTCTTGTTCGTCAAGAAGAAGGATGGGTCGATGCGTATGTGCATTGATTATAGGCAGTTGAATAAATTGATGATCAAGAATAGGTATCCATTGTCGAGAATCGATGACCTGTTCGACCAACTGCGAGGAGCTTCAGTTTTCTCAAAAATAGATTTGAGATCAGGTTATCATCAGCTTAAGGTCAAGGAGGCAGATATTCATAAGACAACATTTCAAACTCGTTACGGAGACTACGAGTTCTTGGTGATGCCATTTGGATTAACCAATGCACCAGTTGCATTTATGGACATGATGAACTGAGGCTTTCAACCTTACTTAGACCGGTTTGTGGTGGTGTTCATAGATGATATCTTGGTATACTCAAAGAATGAAGAAGAGCATGATTCACATCTGCGGATAGTATTGCAAATATTACGGGAAAGGCAACTTTATGCCAAATTCAGTAAGTGTGAATTTTGGCTGAAAGAAGTGGCTTTCTTGGGACATGTTGTGTCAGTCGAAGGAATCAGAGTTGATCCTCGGAAGGTAGAGGCTGTGTTGGATTGGAAACCACCAAAGTCAGTGGCCAAAATTCAGAGTTTCCTAGGATTGACTGGTTATTATAGACGTTTTATTGAGGGGTTTTCGTTGATTGCTACACCCCTAACTAAATTATTGCAAAAGGGAGTATCATTTGTGTGGACAGAACAGCAGCAAGAAAGTTTTGAGAAACTGAAGAAGATTTTGATGGAAGCGCCAGTACTGATTCAACTTGAGGCTGAAAAAGAGTTTATCATTTACTGCGATGCGTCACACATGGGTTTAGGATGTGTGTTGATGCAAGGTGGAAAAGTGGTGGCTTATGCATCTCGTCAGTTAAGGTCGCACGAAGTCAACTATCCTACTCATGATTTGGAGTTAGCTCGGTGGTTTTTGCTCTAAAGATTTGGAGGCACTATCTCTACGGTGAGAAGTCGATCATTTATTCGGACCATAAGAGTCTAAAGTACCTCCTTTCCCAAAAGGAGTTAAACTTAAGACAGTGGAGGTGGATAGAGCTGTTGAAGGATTACGACTTCTCAATCGAGTATCACCCTAGAAAGGCTAATGTGGTGGCAGACGCGTTGAGTCGTAAGGTGATATCAGAGTTGAGAGCGATGTTTGCTCATCTCAGTTTGTATGAAGATGGCAGTCTGCTAGCCGAACTTCAAGTAAAGCCTATGTGGTTAGGTCAGATCAAGGAAAAGCAATTATCAGATGAAAAGTTGGGTCCCTTACTTCAGCAAGTGGAAGGTGGTGTAATAGGGGATTTTGGATTTGATAAGGATGGAGTACTGTGTTTTCGTGGAAGAATTTGTATGCCTAAGGATTCGAATTTGAGACAAATGATTCTGTAAGAGGCGCATAGTAGCCCTTATGCTATGCACCACGGGGGAAATAAAATGTATCGAGACCTCCGTAAGCAGTATTGGTGGCTAGGGTTGAAACGGGAAGTTACTGAATATGTGAGTAAGTGCTTGAATTGTCAACAATTGAAGGCGGAACACCAATTACCATCTGGATTGTTGCAACCGGTAAAGTTCCATTATGGAAATGGGAATGGATAATGATGGACTTTGTTAGTGGGTTACCCTTATCACCTCTAAGAAAGATTTCGTCTGGGTAATAGTGGACCGATTGACGAAGACTGCCTATTTTCTACCTGTTCGTACAGATTTCTCACTGCAGAAGTTGGCTTTCTCACTGCAGAAGTTGGCTAAGTTATATGTAGCGGAGATCGTGAGGTTACATGGGGTACCAATGTCTATTATATCGGACAGGGACCCTAGGTTTACATCACGAATTTGGAAAGCTTTAAATGAAGCTTTGGGAACAAAGTTAAATTTCAGCACGGTTTTTCATCCTCAGTCAGATGGTCAGTCGGAAAGAGTAATCTAGATTTTGGAAGACATGTTAAGGGGTTGTGTGATTGACTTCAGAGGTAGTTGGGAGGATTTTCTACCATTGGCAGATTTTGCGTATAACAATAGCTATCAATCCAATATCCAAATGGCACCCTATGAAGCATTGTATGGTCGTAGGTGTCGTACTCCTACTTGTTGGAATAAATTGGGAGAGGATAGTTATTGGGTCCTAAGTTGATATCGAAGACGGAGGAAAAAGTAAAGGTAATTCAGGCGCGGTTAAAGGAAGCTTCGGATAGACAAAAATCGTATGCGGATCTGAAGCGTAAGAACATTGAGTTTGCAGTAGGAGATTAGGTCTTTCTAAAGGTCTCACCTTAGAAGAAGATCTTCAGATTTGGAAAGAAAGGCAAGTTGAGCCCTAGGTTCATCGGACCGTACCATGTGTTAAAGCATGTAGGACCAGTGGCTTATCAGCTTGAATTACCTCCAGAGTTGAGTCAGATTCATAGTGTTTTCCATGTCTCAATGTTGAGGCGTTATCGATCGGATCCATTTCATATAGTACCGGTAGAGGAAGTTGAGTTAAGGCCTGACTTGTCATTCGAGGAAGAGCCAGTGAAAATTTTAGATCGAGATGTAAAGGTGCTGAGAAGGAAGACTGTGTCATTAGTCAAGGTTTGAAGGAGTAATCACGGAGCGGAGGAAGCTACATGGGAGCCTGAGGAGACGATTCGGCAACAATATCCCCATCTCTTTTAATCAGGTAAATTTTGAGAACCAAATTTTCTTTAAGGGGGTAGAATTGTAACATCCTAAAATTTGAATTTTATATGTTGCATTATTTTGGTGCTCAGCTAGTTAAACTATCCAATGTGTGTGTTAAGGTAGTTTTGAGAAGGCTCGGGATTTATTTGGATTTAGAAAAATTTTTGGCATTTAGTACTTTAAGGAAATGGAATAAGTGACCTTAAAGCTTAAGGTAATAAAGTGGTTAATAGCTAGCATAAAATTAAGCAATTATTAAAGGGGTATGGCGCCATATGTGTTATCTCGAGGGAAAGAGTTCAAATCCCTTTGTGTACATGTATGAACTTTATTTTTTTTCTTTCCTTCCTTATAGTGTCGATCAAGCATGAACTTATGGTAAGTAGGACTTTATTTTTTTATGGCAAGATGGCTAAGAGAAAAAGGCAAGATTGAAGTTAGGGAAAGGAATCAAATGAAGGCTTATTCCAAGGGTGATGTTTTGGAAAGTTTGGGTGGCCAAAATTTTGACCAAATGGCTATGCACTTGGATGGCTTTTGGGGCTAGGGGGGATGGCCGAATGTTATTAGCACTTTGGAAAGATTTAGGTGCTAGTTTTTGGTCATTTCTTTTCATTAGCAAATAGTGTATCAAATTTTCTCTCAAACTCTTTTCGCTAGCCAAATGTGTCATGAGCAATAGGTAAATTTTTGTTTGTTTTAGCCATTTCTTTTTAACCAACTTGGTATCATCTTTCATACTCCCCATTTTTTTTTTCTTTGTGCCAAAACCATACAACCTTGAAAGGGTAATTTTCATTTCTTTTCTCCTCATTGCCGAATGCATAACAATTTGAAGACCTTTTCCTTGTTCATTTTCTACCCTTGAAAATCGAAACTTAAACACCATATCCTCTACTTCTTTTTCTTCTTATTTTCTTTTTGTAAAAAACTTTCAAACATCATTTCCCCTCCAATATTTTCACTATAGCCGAATCTTCCACTTCATACATATTTTCTTCTCAACCACTTTTCTACTCACACTTTGATCAATCGGTAAGTGTTTCATTTCAACAATTTTTTCTTGTATTTTTATTTTACCCTTTCTCTTAGTGTCGAACCTATACCTTGGTGTGGGATGGCCATATTGATCGAGACCATCACCATACTATCTCTCAAATGAAATCACTTTTCTTTGCTATAAAAAATTAGTGAAAGGCCGAAACTTGGAGTTTCTGAAGTCATCATTTAATCGCTAGGATTCGGTCCAAAATTCTTAAGGTAAGGATTCTTTGAGGATTTTATAATAACTTTTTATTCGTTAAGATAGTGTTGATTAATCGATGTTATTATAGGGACTCTATCGCTCGATCTTTCATCTTGAGATCATACGAATTCTTGTGGTAAGCCGACTTCACTCCTAGGATCAATCGTTTATAATAACGAAATATTAGTTTGGACTAATATTTATTTTTCAATGGAGACAAACAAGATCGAATCAAAAGGGGTAGTGATTGGTGATAAAAAAGGAGCGGATTTACGATCCCCTCTAGATCAAATGAAGGGCTGTTTTGGCGATCTGAGACTTTCCACCGGGTTGTGGGCCCTCATCCGGTGAGAATCAACTATTCGAAGTTTTTCGCAATTGTGAAGCATCAACGATTCGGGATTTTCCACCGGGTTGTGGACTGTCAACCAAGGAGAAACGAAAAATAGTAGTTATTCACGATTCTGAAGGTAAAAATCTAGACCGTTTATCTAAGAGTAGATTTCCTATAAGTCCACATGATCTAATCAAGCATTAAAAATATTTTTAGGTGTCGACGATCAGGAAAGTGTAACACCCCAAACCCGGCCCACAAGCCCTGATCGGATCTGGGATGTCACTGCAGAAGAACGGTTGAAAATCTTTTTGACTTTAGAATAAAACATGTAAATTTGTTAACTTTTGAAAACCATGTCCATTTAAAATTATAAGTAAAACTTTGTTATTATAAAATGTCCAAATTAAAACTTTTATGTATATACTTTGAATAAATAGGTGGCTAAAAATAAAATCATCTTCACATAGTAATTTAATTAAATTAAGCCCATAATAAAATAATACCAAAAATAATAACAAGGCCCTTATTACAACCCAATATTTAAACAAAATACTTAATTTCAAAATGCGTAAAATAATCAAAATCTCTTTTACTGATGGCCACCTCGTATCCACTCCAACCCGGTCTAAGCTCATGAATCACCGAAATGGTTAAGAAAATTGGGTGAGTCCACAGACTCGAGTGCATAATCATTACACATGTTTCCACACGTATGGGCTTGACCCATATCCACACGATCCATGCAACCAACATGCCAAATGTATCCCAAACCCAACCTAAGTCCATCCATTACACCAACCTTAGCAGACTCCACCAAGGCAGTGGCTAATCCACCGATCACAACCGAAAGTGATCCCACATATCCTACCTCGGCGGACTGCTGCACAAGGCCGTGGTCGAGCCACCGATCACATCGTGATCTCAAATCCTACCTTGGCGGACTTGTTGCTCAAGGCCGTGGCGAGCCACCGATCACATAAGTGATCCCAACATTAATCCGTCTACGGTGATACACTCGACTATCAACCGCCGAGATGGGCACCTAGCCAACATCTCCTTGATGAAGCACACACTAATCATCAAGCGCTAATGTAGCACGAGGCTAACATTAGACCACGCACATAATATGTACACCCGTCCTTCCTTGATCAAAACCAATCCCCATGCAAATATGCAAATGTATCATGTCAAATCATCATATCGAATGAGTATACCTCACATGCTCATTATTATATCACACAGGCACCATAAATAATTTAATATCACAATTTACTAACCTGTTAACCGATTACCCCACACATGGGTATCCATCACTTTAGCCTTTATTATCGGCTATCACACATCATACTCAAGTATACACATTAATAAACAATTAACCGGAGAAACAGTGCGATGATTACGCACCTGATTAGCACAGTTGACTAAACCCCAAAATCACACGTGGCTCCTAAAAGTCTCAAGTCTCCAAATTTCGATAGATCACTACTGCAAATGCTGACTATACACCTCCTAAAAAGGTTCTGCCTTCCCTGATAGGACTCTGGGGCTAATCCGCGCTCCGATCACTATTGTGCCCAAACGCCCTCCAAGATGTGTTTACTCTCCTCCTAGGATGCTTTTTATATAGCTAGCTCTTCACCATCCTTCTTTGTATCTTTCCGATGTGGGATCCCTTCGTCAGTAGAGTTTAAATCCAATTGAAACTCTTGCCATCCAAACCGCAAAATAAATACTCCCTTGCTTCTCATGAGATTCAAACCTAGGCTCCCTTGCAACATAATCCACGCCGCTAACCACTTGGCCACAAGCTCCTCTTGTGTCTTAAACCATGCGCAACTAAATATAAACTATGGGCCAAATTCTAAGGTCCAAGCAAAAAGAAACCAAAATGCAAAAGCGAAGACTTGAACCTTGGACCTCCTTCCTTCCTTGTGGCATCACTCACTTGTCTCTATGTGGCATCACTTTGCCACTACACCACACACTCTACTTGTGTCATTTTCCTCCATATTTTATTCTTAAGGCCTATCTGCCAACTTCTAGGGTTTTTTTTCACCTAAAACCAAAATTTCCCCAAAGCCAATATTTGATCCCAGGACTTCATAGAAGCCCTCTAACCTTCCAAAATCACTTATCCAATAGGTCTAACTTGCATTTAAGCCGATCTCTTATTCTTTAAAAATTTAAACGCTACTACGCCTAAGGCCCATTGGGCTCAACTCTCCTAGGCCCAATTTTGGGATGTTACAAATCTACCCTCCTTAAAGAAATTTCGTCCTCGAAATTTCCAACTAACTACTGATTGCACATCCTAACCTACCACACTACGCCTTGTCACAAGACTCGATTTTAATAAAAGCCGACCACATTCTCTGAGCACGCTTCTAAGTCGACATTCAAGGTTCTAGATATCGTCATCCCGCCTCTACCACGTCCACGAGTATTGCGACCATGCCCCCTAGAACTCATATCTAGCGTCACGACTTAATCTGTTTATAAAGTTTTATGCATTAGAAATTTTGTTCCTCTATTTATCCACGAGCAAATTTTATGAATAGAAGTTCCAGAAGTGGTTCTTTCGATCACACAAAGTTTCATCTCAAGTTTTCTATTCTAATTCAAACATTCACATTCTTCACTAAAACACATCCATTCAATTGGTATCTACCACACACATTCACTATTCAACATTTACTTGCTTTCTACCCTGTGGTATTTCCGCCATTTGTCCTACAAGGGTATTTTTGTAATAAACCGGTCAATTGGAAAAATCTTTACAAATCGAGGCATTTCAAAATTGTTAGAACTTAAAGGTATTTTGAAAATTTCCAAATTAAAGATGTCATTGAAATTTCGTAAATTGGGGGTTATTTTGGTAATTACGTAAGTCGGGGTATTCTTGTAAATTTCCAACTGGATATCTCAATATTTTGCAAAATAGGATTTTTGATATTTTGTAAAATAGGAATATTTTAGTAAAAGTCGAGGATCATATGAAAATTTAGAAACTAAGGGCATGTTGAAAATTTTATCAACCAAAGGTAGTATCATAATATGTAAAACTCGAGATTTTGGTATTTTGTAAAGTAAAACCATTTTAACAAAAGTTGAGGTAGTACGATAATTTTACAATATAGGGCATTTTGTAATTTTACCACTAGGGCATTTTGGTAATTTTGTAAATCGAGAAAACATCTTTTAAAATCGATTTTGGGTTTACAAACCAAAGGGTAAATTTGAAAATTTTAAAAAACAAGGGTTTTAAAACAAGAAGGCAAATCCTTTCGGTTTTAATAATTGGTTTAGCCTATGAATAAGTCCTCTTGGTTAAGGTGAACCGTAGCTACGCACTGTAGGATTCGAGTAAAGAGAAGGTGAGTCGCTAGGACCGCTTAAGTACCAAGCTCTTCTCAATACCAATCCTAGACATGCGTCAATGGTTGCCACACCTTAACTCGGCGACTAACTTCACAGTTTGTTTAATAATCCTTAAGTTTTATGCATATGTTTGAGTAGACTAGTCCTAAGGTTCAATAGTCCTAATATTCTAATCAACGAGCCCAATTAAACCCATAACAATTCATATAACAAATCACTTCAAAAGTTCAAGTACTTACCGGTGGACTTGGTAGAGGTACAGTGCCATGCCGTAATAACTCAAAAATTTTATGAAAGCCCAAATTCTTGAAAAGCCCAATAGAAAAACATTTTGGGCCCAAAACCCCAAAGTGAGTTTTGAACCGGCTCGATACCAATTTGTAACACCCCAAACCCTACCACAAGCCCCGACCGGATCCGGTATGTCACCGCAGAAGAACGGTTGAAAATCTTTTGACTTTAGAATAAAACATGTAAATTTGTTAACTTTTGAAAACCATGTCCATTTAAAATTATAAGTAAAACTTTGTTATTATAAAATGTCCAAATTAAAACTTTTATGTATATACTTTGAATAAATAGGTGGCTAAAATAAAATCATCTTCACATAGTAATTTAATTAAATTAAGCCCATAATAAAATAATACCAAAAATAATAACAAGGCCCTTATTACAACCCAATATTTAAACAAAATACTTAATTTCAAAATGCGTAAAATAATCAACATCTCTTTTCTGATGGCCACCTCGATCCACTCCAACCCGGTCCAAGCTCATGAATCACCCGAAATGGTTAAGAAAATTGGGTGAGTCCACGACTCAAGGCATAATCATTACACATGTTTCCACACTTATGGGCTTGACCCATATCCACACATCCATGCAACCACCATGCCAAATGTATCCCACCCAACCTAAGTCCATCCATTACACCAACCTTAGCAGACTCTCACCAAGGTCGTGGCTAATCCACCGATCACAACCGAGTGATCCCACATATCCTACCTCAGAGACTGTCAGACAAGGTCAGGTCGAGCCACCGATCACATCGTGATCCTCAAATCCTACCTTGGCGACTTGTTGCTCAAGGTCAGTGGCAGAGCCACCGATCACATAAGTGATCCCAACATTAATTCGCCTATGGTGATACACTCACTATCAACCGCCGAGATGGGCACCTAGCTAACATCTCCTTGATGAAGCACACACTAATCATCAAGCGCTAATGTAGCACGAGGCTAACATTAGACCACGCACATAATATGTACACCCGTCCTTCCTTGATCATAACCAATCCCCATGCAAATATGCAAATGTATCATGTCAAATCATCATATCGAATGAGTATACCTCACATGCTCATTATTATATCACACAGGCACCATAAATAATTTAATATCACAATTTACTAACCTGTTAACCGATGACCCCACACATGGGTATCCATCACTTTAGCCTTTATTATCGGCTATCACACATCATACTCAAGTATACACATTAATAAACAATTAATCGGAGAAACAGTGCGATGATTACGCACCTGATTAGCACAGTTGACTAAACCCCGAAATCACACGTGGCTCCTAAAAGTCTCAAGTCTCCAAATCTCGATAGATCACTACTGCAAATGCTGACTATACGCCTCCTAAAAAGGTTCTGCCTTCCCTGATAGGACTCTGGGGCTAATCCGCGCTCCGATCACTATTGTGCCCAAACGCCCTCCAAGATGTGTTTACTCTCCTCCTAGGGTGCTCTTTATATAGCTAGCTCTTCACCATCCTTCTTTGTATCTTTCCGATGTGGGATCCCTTCGTCAGTAGATTTTAAATCCAATTGAAACTCTTGCCGTCCAAACCGCAAAATAAATACTCCCTTGCTTCTCATGAGATTCAAACCTAGGCTCCCTTGCAACATAATCCACGCCACTAACCACTTGGCCACAAGCTCCTCTTGTGTCTTAAACCATGCGCAACTAAATATAAACTATGGACCAAATTCTAAGGTCCAAGCAAAAAGAAACCAAAATGCAAAAGCCAAGACTTGAACCTTGGACCTCCTTCCTTCCTTGTGGCATCACTCCCTTGTCTCTATGTGGCATCACTTTGCCACTACACCACACACTCTACTTGTGTCATTTTCCTCCATATTTTATTCTTAAGGCCTATCTGCCAACTTCCAGGGTTTTTTTTCACCTAAAACCAAAATTCCCCCAAAGCCAATATTTGATCCCAGGACTTCATAAAAGCCCTCTAACCTTCCAGAATCACTTATCCAATAGGTCTAACTTGCATTTAAGCCGATCTCTTATTCTCTAAAAATTTAAACGCTACTACGCCTAAGGCCCATTGGGCTCAACTCTCCTAGGCCCAATTTTGGGATGTTACAGGAAAGTGTAGTGCTTACCGTAATCAGGTGTTTACTCTCACACCGTATTCCATGGGTTAGATAATTATATCATGTTAACCGCTTGATGAAATCACATGTTAGTGAAATCAGGTAAAATGGCATATTTATAAATATTTTGGTAAAGATTATGAAATCGGTATTAAGATTGTGAAAATTATGAAATTACCCTCAATGGGCCAAATCGATAAAAGTAAGTATATGGGCCAAATGTGATATTTGATATATAGGCCAAATGTGATATTTGATATAGCCAAATGTGATATTTGATATATGGGCCAAATGTGATATTTGATATATGGGCCAATTGTGATATTTGTTATAATGGGCCAATTGTGATATTTGTTATAATGGGCCTTATTGTTCGTAATAAATATTTGAATGAATGGTTGTAAATGAATATGCATTATATACATGGATTGCATGGGATGGGATAATGATGAAGTGAAGTTCTAGTAGCTATGCTGCATAAATCTGGTGGCCATGCCACAAATCTGAAAAATGGCAATGCCATGTAAAACTCTATAAATCTGGTGGCTTGTCCACAAATTGATATAAACGGCTTAATGCCTATTTTGGTGTGTTAGCGGGGTGGGTGACTAAAGCTCCCCACAGGTGTGTTGGTTGGTACGGGTGGTGTGTAGCGGATGGAAACTAGGTTTGGTTTGGGAATTGCATATCACATTCATTTTATATATGTTATTATTGTATTATAATTGTGAATGGGCTTGGCCCAATAAATCCTAAATTGGATTTTTGGCCCAGCAGACAATGGTAAGTGAGTTACATACTGAGTTCTATTAACTCACCCCGTTTTCCTTATCCCTTTCAGGTAATGATCATGATGGAGACTTGGGCCGTGGATATCTTGTTGGAGGCCATACTTAAAAATGGTTAAATTTGGAAATTTGGATTTCTTTAAATACTTTTAATTATTTTGCTATTTTGAGTTAAGGTTTGTAATAAGGCCTCTTGAGAATTTTTTATTTGGTTTTTGTTTGATGAATTTATAAACTGCTTTAAGTATTTTAATTGAGATTTTAATTTCTAAAACTTAAATAAACGTTTTTATTCCAAATGAATATATATATAAAAGGATTTCATAAAAAATTTCATAATAGTAACTCGAAAATTATTCTTAATTTTTCATCAATTCTTTCTGAAAAATATCTTTAATTTCTTTTAAAATTTTTCTCAAACTATTAAACGATATTTTTAAATTTCGATTTATAAGATCTTACATCTCAAATTATCGATTTATTATTCAAATCTTTTACTCGATAAAGACTTAGTCAAAACTTTGAAATCGGTTTTACTTAAAAAAGAAATCAAAGTATATTTATTTTGTGTGGCATGTCAAAACTGGCCTTAACGCATAGGCCAGGTTTGGGGTGTTACAAATCCCACTAGTATGACCTTGCTAGGATACACAAATTTGTTCGCAGGAATCTGAATACCGAACAACCGACTCGACTTCCCAACTGTATGCCAAACAACTTTAACCCAAACGGTATTCACCATCTCTCCGGAATATGGGATATTACAAATTCGTCCCTTAAAGTCAATTCAATTTCAATTCAAAAAATGGGCGTTGAGTTGGAGTTGTTTGGCGTACAGTTGGGAACTCGAGTCGGTCGGGCTGTATTTGGATTCCTGCGAACAAATTAGCGTATCTTGGCGGGTTCATACTAGTGGAATTTTTATCAAGGAAGATAGTGATCAGATTTAAACAACCCACGAGGTTGAAGCCACGGATCTGAGTTGGGTTCTATAGAACACAAGGATGTCAGAGTCTTCAATAGCGAACGCGTGTATAGTGGTTAGACAGTCAATAAGGGTTGATTTGCAAGTGATAAACCATAATTTATACATATTTTGACCTCATGTTTGGCTTATTTTTGGATGAGTTTTCATTAGTTCTGATGAATTCGACGCTTCTAACCCTTTAATTTCATGTTTTACACTCAGGAGAGCTTAGGGAGTTGAAAAGAATGAGAAATAAGCCAAAAAGGGACAAAATGAGCCTACATCAGAAATCAACACGACCTAGACTATCACACATGGTCAGACCACACGGCTATGTGTGACGAGCAGAATCTAACATGACTGGGACTAGCACATGGGTAGACCACACGACCATGTGTTACGAGCAGAATCGAACACGGCCTAAGCTATCGTACACGGACGTGTCACACGTGTAACAGCCCAATTTTGACCTTAATCAGAAAAGTGGTTTAGAGACCACAAATTTGAGCTTGAAAAATATTTTAAAATTATTTTTCGTGTTTATTATGTGTGAATTTGTTGGTTTTAAATTTTCGTGACTTAATTTTATCGTTTAGGTACCCTATTAAATAAAAGGACTTAATCACGTAGAATATAAAAGTTATAAATTAAAGCGTAAAGTGCTAATTTGATAGTGGCTTTTTAATATGGGGTCTTTAAAGGGAAAATAGCCCATTTCTATTGGTAGTGGACGGCATAAGGTCAAGAATAACCTTATTATTATGTTTTATATAATAATTCATTAAAGGTTAAAATGGTAATTTGTCAAATCTAATATAATTAAATAAAATAAAACATTAGCATAGCCATTATCATCTTTTAAAGTGACCGAATATAGCTAAGGAAGAAATCTTTTATTTTCTTCAATATTCCGACAACAATTTTGGCTTAATCCAAGGTTAGTTTTGTTCGGTTTTTATGTTTTTGAGATCGTTGCTTAGAGATGTACAAAGCCCATGTCTTAATTTTTTATTGTGATGATGATTTTATGTTTTTCCATTGATGGTACCTTGTGGTTTTTGATGTTTGATGATGAAATATGAAATATATGTGTTAGATTAACAAGTTTTGTCTTTGAATTTTTGATGAAATTGAGTAATTTGGACTAAATTGCAAAAATAAATTGTTGAGGGACTAAAATGTGAAATAAATGAAATTTTTGGGCTTATAAGAAGACTAAGAATATTCAGCCATAAAGGAGTGAAGTCAAATTTTGTGTATTTTGTGTTTTGTGCAAAAAGGACTAAATTGTAAAAAGTGTGAAATGTTAGGGGCAAAATTGTAATTTGCCCATTTATGTGTTTTTAGGCTAAATTGAATAGAATGGTGTTTAAAGAAGCTTAATTTGAATATGTTTAGATCATGAATTAAAGAAATTAGATTTGGATCAGGGAAAGACAAAAGTAGTCGAATAGCCGATTTCGTAGTTGTCGACGTCCGAGGTAAGTCAATAAGCATTTAAATGTTGTCATATCTATGAATATATATATATATATTTTTTGCATATTTGAAATGAATTATTTGAATTATTTATGCTATGGCCGAATGTAATTGTGGTGATTTGCTATATTCCGAGCTTGATTCGATCGAGTTTCGATGTCCGTAAGCCCTGTACGAACCTTAGGAATAGATAGGATACATATGTCATGACATATGATATCTGATATGTGTTATCATGTAAGACCACTTCTGGGAAGTTGGCATTGACTTATGTTTACGTGTAAGACCCTATTTGGGACAGTGGCATCGATATGTGATTGCATGTAAGACCACGTCTGGGACGTTGGCATTGTACGAGCTTTTGACTATCCGCGTATCGTTTGTAATTTCGAATGGTTCAACAGGCATGTGTAAGTGAAGGCCAATGTGATATGTGAATTAAT
Organism: Gossypium rotundifolium; assembly: GCA_025506655.1. Lineage (NCBI taxonomy): Eukaryota > Viridiplantae > Streptophyta > Magnoliopsida > Malvales > Malvaceae > Gossypium > Gossypium rotundifolium. The sequence goes on from CP106728.1 coordinate 50,692,639, forward strand.
AGAACTCAAGTACGTATATACAATGTGTTAACAAATGAAAGGTAAGTTATATGTTTATTACGTTGTACAGAAGTTAATGTGTAAACATGTGAATTGTGTATAAGCTTTAACTATGTGTATTCGGCCAAAAGGGAATATTATGTGACTTTGATATTGAGATTTGATTAGTTACTTGTGATTGCGTATAATCAATACTTCATATAATTTTGTATATATGATTTTGCTAAGTTAATTGACTTTACCTTGCTATTGACTTACTAAGCTTAAATAGCTTACCTTGTGTTTCTCTGTCTATTTCTGTTTTATAGATTTTGGATACGTTACGAGCTCAGGGATCGTCAGCAGGACTATCACACTATCGATAGCTTTCTTTGGTATTTTGGCTATGTTAATTATGAATATATGGCATGTATAGCATAGAAAAGGGTTGAATATGAATTAAGTACCTACGCATGTAATTAATAGCCATGTGAAGATGGCTTAACTTCTCTGCTTGAACTTGGTTATGTTTGATTATGGTTTAACTTCATTTTGGATATAGTGTTATGTGCTATGATAAATGGTATTTGTGATATGTTTTTTCTTTTGTGCACTGAAGTTAATTGGTGATTTTGGATGTGGTATGAGTGAATTTAACTATGATATATATATATACATATATAATAGTACGAATTATGTTTGTTATGCTACCATTTCTAAAATGATTTGATTATGTTTTATCTGTGTTAGTAATGGTTTATAATTAGTTGATGAGTACATTTGAATAAAAGTTGAAAGGTAATATTGTATATGTATTTGAATGATAGTTCGACATTCAAGGATGTATTGAGGTGATTAGTTATGTATTTTAGTAGTGAATTGAGTGATGATTTGTAACACCCCAAACCCGGTCTATGCATTGAGACTAGATTTGGTTTGTTACATGGATCGAGCTATCTTAAAATCTTCAATAAGTTGAAAACTACAATATTATTTTTATTTACGGGGTTTAATAAAAATCAGAAGAGTATTTTACTTGGATGAATATTAGAAAACATTAGTTGAAAAACATTATTAACATTGTATTATCAAAACCCTTAGGTAATTTATTTAAGAGTTAACAATAATAAAATATTTATAAAGGAATTTCATATATTTGAAAACCCAAATTTATTTTAATAAAAACATCATATAATCATAGCCCATATTTAAAAGTCCAAAATATAGTTTAAAACCAAACACACATAAAATCCATAAATTATTTATAGAGGCCCTTATTACATTAACCCAAAATAGTAAAATACTTATTTAAAAGTTCAGAATTTAATAAACCCATGTTTTGCAGTATGGCCTCCACAAAGTCATCCCCGGCCCAAGTCCACATCAATTTCCATTACCTGAGATGGAAAAATTTAAGGGGGTGAGTTATTTAGAACTCAGTGTATAACTCACTTACTTTGCCCACTGGGCCAGATTTTCAATTTATGGATTTGGGCCTTGAGCCCTTAAGCGAAATTAACACATAATTAATAACACAGATAATGAATACATAATTAATAACATGCATGTAAAAATGAATTTTCCCTTCCAAACCTAACTCCATCCGCTACACACCCCCGTACCAACCATCACACCTGTGGGGATCAAGTCAACTCACCCCGCCATCACACCAATCATAGGCATTAAGCCAATTTATATTTTGTGGCATAGCCACCGAACTAGATTGTGACAAAGTCACCGAACTAGAGGCATTAAGCCAATTATTATTTTGTGGCAGAGCCACCGAACTAGAGGCAAATAGCCATTTATAACTTTTGTGGCAGAGCCACCGAACTAGAGGCAAAAAGCCATAATTTTGTGGCAGAGCCACCGAACTAGATTTTGGCAATAGGCCTTCTTCTCTTCATCATTTCCCAACCCATGCAATATGTATGCAATAGGTCATACAATAATTTTATTAAAAGGCCCATTAACAAGAGTTAATATTTCCAAATCTTTATTTAAGGCCCATAAATAACATTTTGGTCTAATTAACTATTTATCAACTAGGGCCCAAATTTACGATCTAGCAAGAGTTCGGCCCATTTATCGATCTAGCAAGTATTTTAGTCCGTTTAACAATTTAATAGAGTTTACGGCCCATTTATCGATCTAGCAGGGATTTCGGCCTAATTTATAATCAAACGGAGATTTTGGCCCGATTATCAATCTAGCAGAGTTTTCGGTCCATTTATCGATCTAGCAGAGATTTCGGCCCAATTTACAATCAAACAGAGATTTCGGCCCGATTATCAATCTAACAGAGTTTTCGGCCCATTTATCGATCTAGTAGGGATTTCGGCCTAATTTATAATCAAACAGATTTCGCCCGATTATCAATCTAATGAGTTTTCGCCCATTTATCGATCTAGCATATTTTACGCCCATTTTTACTTAAACATACAACTTACATATTAACAAGTAATTTTTCGAGGGCATTTTGTAATTTTTCACGATTTTAGTCGTTTTCATGTATTTTAAATGAAATATCGGTTGTTACGTTTCATACCGATCTAGTTGTTTTACGATTTTACTTCAATACCAAATTGATATCCAACCCGAGAAAAGTGTGAAGTTACACACCTCGATACCGAGAGTACTAATCCTTCTCGCTCCTCGGCACCTAAAACATATTTCGATCCGTTAGAACACTATTTTGTCAAAAAATACATTATCGATATTAGATCCAAAACCTTACCCTCTTGATTTTGAATCACTTGATTTTCGGTTTCTCCTCGTTTATTGGTTCGTTAGTCGTAGAGAATCCACTAACGCACAAAGGCTCGGAGTTCTTACTACTTCAAATAGTTGACTTCCTTCGAAGATGGTCCGCAACCCGTGGAAAATCCTTGACCGCCAAAATCGCTCTTCGCTTAAATGGGGATTTACTGGATCCGCCTCTTAATATGACTAAACACCGCCTTTTCTTCCCTATTTTGAAAGTCTTCAAGATCAAAAGAACATTAATCCAATCTAAAATAATATCGAAATAATACTAAAGGTTTTAAGGATGTGATTTCCTTACCACAATAAATCGATTCCAACGTTTCTACGATTCTCTCGAACACTTGAGTTCCGATCTTCCGTTATTGCACTATATTATAACGAATAAAATGTTAATAGAACGAACGCTTATTTCGATCCAAATGGTCCTTCATGACACCATCAATATTCGCCATATCACTATTAACTAATCGAAACGAAAAAGAATCCCTTACCTATTTTCCACAATGAAAAGAAAGGATTGAGAATGGTGTTTGTGATGGATGAAGATTTCGGCTATGAAGAATCAAAGAAAAGAGAAAATGAATTTGGCCTATAGGCACATTAGCATTCGGCCATGAGAGTGTAAATGGAGAAAATTTCGATTGAAAAGAAATAAAAATAAGAGAAAAGATGGTGATGATGTTATTTTGGTTTTCAAAAAGAAGAGAAGAACAAGATGGTTTTAGGAGCTAGGTACATTCGGCAATGGTAAAAAGAAAAGAAAAAGAATGGCTTTTGGTATAGGTGATTTCGGCACTCAAAGAAAAGGCACAAAACAAATACTAAGGCAATAAGCAAAAATGACCAAATGGTCAAAAGATTAGAGCTTTACCAAGGTTCAATTTCGGCCAAAGGAAAAAGTTGAGAAGAGGAATGCAAAATTTTTGCACAAAGTTGCTAGGAATGACCAAAAAGAAACTTCAATTCTTAGCCAAACTATCACCAAAAATTGGCTCCCCTATAGTCCAAATTGTCATTCCCTATGCATGGTCAAATGGCCATGATATTGTTTCCATAACTTTTCCTTGATATGTGCCCCATATCTTCATACCTTTCCTTAAATTCTTGATTCCCTTCCTTAAGTTAACAATTTCCTTAATCCTTTGATATACTAACCAAAAATATCATGGTCAACACTTACCATATATGCACTTGGCCGACACTTGCTATACATGTGCGTAAAATTTAAAATAAAATTCATCTAGATGCTAAACAAGGGATTCGAACCTCTCCCCTCATGCTACAATTCATGCGCCAACACCACCATGCCATGTACTCATTTTATGTCACTTATTAACACTTAATTTAACTTAAGTATTAATGACACTTGCTTCTCTTCAATAAATTCTCAAATAAAAAAAATTATTCTATGCCCAAATTATGCTATACTTTTCTTCAGGGCTTCAATAAACACGAAAATAAAAGAAATTTTCCTTTAAAATCTAAACACCAAATCATGCAATATATAAATACTCAAATTTTTAGGGTGTTACAACTCTACCCTCCTTAAAGAAAATTTCGTCCTCAAAATTTACCTGGTTGAAAGAGGTGAGGGTATTGTTGTCAATTGCATCCTCGTGTTCCCACGTAGCTTCCTCCACTCGTGGTTACGCCTATAGAACTTTGACCAACGACACGGTTTTCTTTCTTAGCACTTTGACATCTCGGTCTAAGATTTCCACCGGTTCTTCTTCAAAAGACAAATCAATTCAACTCCAATTCTTCTACCAGTATAATGTGCGAAGGATCCGATCTATAACGCCTCAACATGGAAACATGAAAAACATTATGAATTTGATCCAATTCCGGAGGTAACTCAACTGATAAGCCATCGGACTAACACGCTCAAAGACACGATAAGGTCCAATGTATCTAGGACTTAGCTTGCCCTTCCTTCCAAACTCGAAGATCTTTTTCCAAGGAGAGACCTTCAAGAAAACTGATCCCCTACAAGATACTCGATGTCCTTACGCTTCAGTCCGTGATACGACTTCGCCTATCGAGGCTTTTTTCAACTGTGCTCAAATAACTTTTACCTTATCCTCTGTTTGAGATATCAACTCAGACCTAACACACATCGCCGCCCAACTCACCCAACAATAGGAGAATGACACTTACGACCATACAATGCCTCGTAAGGTGCCATCTCAATGCTAGATCGATAGTCGTTGTTATACGCGAATTCTGCCAGTGGTATATAATCCTCCCAACTACCCTTGAAGCCGATTACACATCCTCTTAACATATCTTCTAATATCTGAATTACTCTCTCTGACTGACCATCTGACTGAGGATGAAAAGCCGTACTAAAATTCAACTTTGTCCCCAAGGCTTCATGCAGAGCTTTCCAGAATCGTGATGTAAATCTGGGGTCCCTGTCTGATATAATAGATACAGGTACCCCATGCAACCTCACAATTTCGGATCGCATAGCCGCCAACTTCGCAATGAATAATCATTTAACCGGCAGAAATGAGCGATCTTCGTCAAACGATAAACAATTACCCACGTAATTTTTCTTAGTAGGTGTTAAAGGTAACCCACTAACAAAATCCATGGTTATCCGTTCCCATTTCCAAAGAGGAATCCTTACCGATTGTAACAATCCAGATGGTAATTAATGTTCTGCCTTCACTTGCTGACAAGTCAAACATTTTCCCACAAATTCTAAAATTTCACGCTTCAACCCTGGCCACCAATACTGTTCACGGAGATCTCGATACATCTTATTTCCTCCGGGATGCATAGCATAAGGGCTACTATGCGCCTCCCGTAGAATCATTTGCCTCAGATCTGAGTCCTTAGGCATACAAACTCTTCCTCGAAAGCACAACACACCTTCCGTGTTTATTCCAAAATCCTCGATTTCACCATTTTCAACTTGCCGAAGTAAAGGTCCCAACTTCTCATCTGATGTCTGTTTTTCCTTGATTTGTTCCAGCCACAGAGGCTTCACTTGAAGTTCTGCTAACAAACTACCATCCTCATACAGACTCAAATGGGCAAACAATGCTCTCAAATCAGATACTGCCTTACGACTTAACACATCAGCTACCACGTTAGCCTTTCCAGGATGATATTCAATTGAGAAATCACAATCCTTTAATAATTCTACCCATCTTCTTTGTCTCAAATTTAACTCCTTTTGGGTAGCGGTATTTAAGACTCTTGTGATCCGTAGATGATGATTTCTCACCGTAGAGATAGTGCCTCCAAATCTTTAGAGCAAAGACCACAAAGCCTAACTCCAAATCATGCGTAGGGTAGTTTACTTCGTGTGGTCTCAATTGACGAGAAGCATAGGCCACCACCTTTCCATTTTGCATCAACACACAACCCAGACTCGTGTGAGACGCATCACAATAAACAGTGAATTCTTTTCCAGCCTCCGACTGAATCAAAACTGGAGCTTCCGTCAGGATCTTCTTTAATTTCTCGAAACTCTCTTGCTGCTTTTCAGTCCAATAATACGGAACTCCCTTCCGCAACAGTTTAGTTAGGGGTGCAGCAATCAACGAAAACCCCTCTACAAAACGTCTATAGTATCCAGCCAAACCCAAGAAACTCCGAATTTCAGCTACCAATGTTGGTGGTTTCCAATCCAGAATAGCCTCAATTTTCCGAGGATCCACCCTTATTCCTTTGGCTGATACCACATGACCAAGGAAAGTCACTTCCTTTAGCCAAAATTTGCATTTACTAAATTTGGCATACAGTTGCTTATCACGAAGTAGCTGTAATACTATCCACAAATGCTTGTCATGCTCCTCCTCATTTCTCGAATAAACTAATATGTCATCTATGAACACTACCACAAACCGGTCTAAATATTGTTGAAAGACTCGGTTCATCATGTCCATAAATGCAGCTGGTGCATTGGTTAATCCAAACGGCATCACTACAAACTCATAGTGTCCGTAACGTGTCTGAAATGCCGTCTTATAAATGTCTGCTTCTTTCACCTTGAGCTGGTGATAACCCGACCTTAAATCAATTTTGGAGAAAACTGAAGCTCCTTTTAATTGATCAAACAGGTCGTCAATTCTCGACAGAGGATACCAATTCTTGATTGTCAATTTATTCAATTGTGCGTAGTCAATGCACATACGCATCGATCCATCCTTCTTCTTGATTTAACAAAACCGGTGCTCCTCACGGAGACACACTTGGTCGAATAAATCCCGATCCAAAGAATTCTTGAATTTGAGCTTTAAGCTCACCTAACTCCTTCTGCCATTCTATAAGGAGCAATGGACACCGGAGCTATCCTGCAAAAGCTCAATACCAAATTCTACTTCCCGATCTGGAGGTATACCAGGAAGTTCTTCGGGAAATACATCGGGAAATTCCTTCACCGTCCTCACATCATCCATAGATAACTCTTTGGCATCCAAAGCACAAATAAAGGCTAGGAATGCTCTATATCCTTTTCGTACCAACTTCTCTGCCTTTAATGCAGATACCACATTTGCCAAGTAGTTCCTTCGCTCACCAATCATTATGACTTCCTTCTCATCCGAGGTTCTTATCGACATTCGCTTTTCAAAGACAATCCAATTGCGCCGATGGTTAACCAACCAATCCATGCCTGAATGAGATCGAACTCACGAAAGGTAGTTCCATCAAGTTTGCTAAGAATACCTCTTCTTGAATTTTCAAGGGCACGTCTTTAAACATTTTATTAACAATTACCGACTGTCCTAAAGGACTAATTACTGTCATCTCACTATCGGTAATTTCAGATTCTAAATTCAGGTTTCCAGATATGGCACTAGCTACATATGAATGGGTAGAGCCAATATCTATTAAAGCAATAATAGGTACATCAAAAATGAAGAACGTACCAGTTATCACATCTGGTGCATTGCCGTCCTCGCGGCTCTAACTGCATAGACCAGTCCAGGCAGTCTTGCATCTGCGTTTCCTCTAGGACCATTGCCTCGACCCGGTACACCTTGACCACGTCCAGCCCCATTACCACCACGACCTGGTCCATGACCTCTCGATGGCTGCTGATTACCTCTGGCCGATTGTACATCATTATTACGAACTTCTTGAGTCGTATCCATGCGTCGAGGATAATTTTTGTACTGATGATCCATTGAACCGCATTTGTAACATGCGCCCGTTTTCCTCTAACACTCTCCAAAATGTCTTTTCCCACACTCAGTGCAATCTCGTCTTCGATTATTTGCTACCGGGGTTCTACCTTGAACTGGTTCATCATTACGAGGTCTCTTCTGAAATCTCTTTGAAGAACCGGATCATCATGTCTCTCTCTTGTTTCAAATCTTTCTGCTCGCTGCTTTTGAATTCTTAGCCTCTTCGACTATTTTGGCCTTCTCCACAAGAGTGGAAAAATTTCTAACTTGCTGTGGAGCAATCAGAACCCTCAGCTCATCATTAAGCCCATCCTCGAAACGTACACATCGTTCATGATCTGTTGCTACAATTGTCCGGGCATAGCGGCTCGACGTAAAACTCACTTCATATGTCGCCATCGCCTTACTTCCTTGGACAAGATTCGAAATTCTTTCCTTCGAGCATCTACATAACTCGCTCCAACGTATTTTCCTTGGAAGGCGCCTTTAAAGAATTCCCAATTAATCGGTGCAACTTGGTGCCTTCTCTAACAAATGAGCCACCACCGACACGCCTCATCTCTTAACAAGGATACAGCCTCCCGCTTTTGCTCAATAGTGCATTCCATATCATCCATAATCCGCTCCACGACTTGAGCCAAGATTCACCACATTTGGAGCTACACCGAGACTCCTCTAAAACTTCGCATTATTCGACTTAAGTCGCTCAAATTGACCCACGAGTTGTTGGCCCAATTCTAGTTCCAATGACCCTTTCCAAGACTCGCAGCATTGCTTGAGTCAATGCATTATCTTCTTCCATGTGATCGCGTGATCCCGTCTCACTCTCAATTGATGCAAAAGGCCCATTTCCAGATATGATTTGGTGCTTCATTCAGAGCACCTCGGCCTCTACCACGCCACGCTCATCAAGCGTCCCACGACCACGCCCTCTAGTACTCATGATAGCTTGCTCGTTTTATCGATTACAAGTTTTATGAATCAAAAATTTATTTCGTGTTTATTAACGATGTTTTATGAGATTTGAGAGGTAAAGTTATTTTTCGCAACATATCCTATAGTCTCAATCTCTACGATTTTTCACATCTAAAACTAGAAGTTCTAGAGTGTTCCTATGATCATCATAGTAATTATTAAGCAATAAATACTTACTTGACTTATTGCCGGATGCTTGTGGTGCCATACTGATCTTTAAAATATAATTGAATGATTTCATACAGAAATTATTTGCGAACCCAAACCACAGTAAGTTTTTGAAATCGGCCTCGATATTATTAAATGTAACACCCCAAACCCGGTCTATGCATTGAGACTAGATTTGGTTTGTTACATGGATCGAGCTATCTTAAAATCTTCAATAAGTTGAAAACTACAATATTTTATTTATTTACGGGGTTTAATAAAAATCACAAGAGTATTTTAATTGGATGAATATTAGAAAACATTAGTTGAAAAACATTATTAACATTGTATTATCAAAAACCCTTAGGTAATTTATTTAAGAGTTAACAATAATAAAATATTTATAAAGGAATTTCATATATTTGAAAACCCAAATTTATTTTAATAAAAACATCATATAATCATAGCCCATATTTAAAAGTCCAAAATATAGTTTAAAACCAAACACACATAAAATCCATAAATTATTTATAGAGGCCCTTATTACATTAACCCAAAATAGTAAAATACTTATTTAAAAGTTCGAGTTTAATAAACCCATGTTTTGCAAGATGGCCTCCACGAAGTCATCCCTACCAAGTCCACATCAATTTCCATTACCGAGATGGAAAATTTAAGGGGTGAGTTATTTAGAACTCAGTGTATAACTCACTTACTTTGTCCACTGGGCCAGATTTTCAATTTAGGGATTTGGGCCTTGAGCCCTTAAGCAGAATTAACACATAATTAATAACAGCATAATGAATACATAATTAATAACATGCATGTAAAAATGAATTTTCCCTTCCAAACCTAACTCCATCCGCTACACACCCCCGTACCAACCATCACACCTGTGGGGATCAAGTCAACCCACCTCGCCATCACACCAATCATAGGCATTAAGCCAATTTATATTTTGTGGCATAGCCACCGAACTAGATTGTGACAAAGTCACCGAACTAGAGGCATTGAGCCAATTATTATTTTGTGGCAGAGCCACCGAACTAGAGGCAAATAGCCATTTATAACTTTTGTGGCAGAGCCACCGAACTAGAGGCAAAAAGCCATAATTTTGTGGCAGAGCCACCGAACTAGATTTTGGCAATAGGCCTTCTTCTCTTCATCATTTCCCAACCCATGCAATATGTATGCAATAGGTCATACAATAATTTTATTAAAAGTCCCATTAACAAGAGTTAATATTTCCAAATCTTTATTTAAGGCCCATAAATAACATTTTGGCCTAATTAACTATTTATCAACTAGGGCCCAAATTTACGATCTAGCAAGAGTTCGGCCCATTTATCGATCTAGCAAGTATTTTAGTCCGTTTAACAATTTAATAGAGTTTACGGCCCATTTATCGATCTAGCAGGAATTTCGGCCTAATTTATAATCAAACAGAGATTTCGGCCCGATTATCAATCTAGCAGAGTTTTCGGCCCATTTATCGATCTAGCAGGGATTTTGGCCTAATTTATAATCAAACAGAGATTTCAGCCCGATTATCAATCTAACAGAGTTTTCGGCCCATTTATCGATCTAGCATATTTTACGGCCCATTTTTTACGAAACATACAACTTACATATTAACAAGTAATTTCTCGAGGGCATTTTCGTAATTTTTCACGATTTTAGTCGTTTTCATGTATTTTTGTCGAAATATCAGTTGTTACGTTTCATACCGATCTAGTCGTTTTTATGATTTTACTTCAATACCGAAATTGATATCCAACCCGAGAAAAAGTGTGAAGTTACACACCTCGATACCGAGAGTACTAATCCTCCTCGCTCCTCGGCACCTAATGTAACATCCTGAAATTAGGCCTAGTAGGATTAAGCCCAATGGGCCTTAGGCGTAGTAGCGTTTAAAATTTTTTGGAGAATAGGAGATCGGCTTAAGTGCAAGTTGGACCTTTTAGATAAGTGATTTTGAAGGTTAGGGGCTTCATGAAGTCCCGGATCAAATATTAGCTTTGGGAAAATTTTGGTTTTAGGTGAAAAAACCTTGGAGGTTGGCGGGTAGGCCTTAAGAATAAAATGTGGAGGAAAATGACACAAATGGTATGTGTGGTGTAGTGGCAAAGTGACGCCACAAGGAAGGAAGGAGGTCCAAGGTTCTAGTTGTAGTGTTTGCATTCCTTTTTGATTATTTTTAAATGAATTTAGACCTTGGCCATAGGGTTATATTTAATTGCGCATGGTTTGAGGCATAAGGAGCTAGTTGGTAAAGTGGCTAGCAGCGTGGATTATGTTATAATGGAGCCTGGTTCAATCTCATGAGAAGCAAGGAGTATTTATTTTATGAAGTGGATGGTAAGAGTTTCATTGAATTTAAACTCTCTCGACGAAGGATCCCACATCGGAAAGATACAAGGAATGAAGGTGAAGAGCTAGCTATATAAAGAGCATGCCAGAGAAGGGTTAACATACCTTGGTGGGCGCTGGGCACAGGGAGTGGTCGCAATGCGTTTAGCACCGAGTCCTATCAGTGTGTAACTCTCTACTCTAGTTGTAGAGCAAGAATGCCAAGAAGTCTGTCATTACGGCAATAGTAGTTACACGAGCGCAAGAAGCACGTGTGGGGCTTCAACGCGATAGTTGAGGCCATCAAGAGTATTCTTGTGGGTTGGGGTTGCTTGGGTGCGATGGGTCAAGTGGGCCCAATGGGCCCGTAGGCCCAATTGGAATAAATTGTATGATGATATAGTATATAGTGAACTAGACTAGGTGGAACTTATATACGAGATAGATTTAGTTAGGTGGGCCACACGAGCGTGTGGGCCCTAATAGGCCAAATTGGGTTTTAGGCCCAACATCCTCAGAAAAGACCGAAAATGGTAGTTGAGTCGCTCAAGGCGACATCGCACCTTTAGAAAGGCCATTCCTGTACAAAATTACGAAAATACCCTTGGTGGGTAAATTACGAAAATACCTTTGAGGTAAATTACTAAAATACCCTTGGTGCGTAAATTACAAAAATACCCTTGGTGGGTAAATTATGAAAATACCCTTGGTGGGTAAATTACAAAAATACCCTTGGTGGGTAAATTACGAAAATACCCTTGGTGGGTAAATTACGAAAATACCCTAGGTAGGTAAATTACAAAAATACCCTAGGTGGGTAAATTACAAAAATACCCTTGGTTGGTAAATTACAAAAATACCCTTGGTGGGTAAATTACGAAAATACCCTTTGTGAGTAAATTACTTAAAATACCCTTGGTGGATAAATTACTAAAATACCCTTGGTAGGTAAAATTACTATTATACCCTTAGAGGTTGATTAGCATGATTATGTTGTTTTATGTCTATCTAATTATGATGGTAATTCATGTTATACTTATATTTGATATATGTCTAGCATACATGACATACTACATACACGAATTATTATGTCATATTGCACTGTATGATGAGAGGAGGGGAAGATTGATATCGTGACTTGGTCACCAAAGATTTGGTATCACATTCGTGTCTTCTGACACCGTGAGGTTTGGCACCTCATAGCGACTCGTCCTCGTGGTTAATACCACCGTGGGTTGGCCCCACTTTTGAGATATGGGATCGTCACCAGTGATTTGGTATCACACGGGTTGGCCCCACAACTTGATGATTCGTGACTTCGGTCACCAGTGGTTTGGCACCACCAGTGGTTTGGCACCACCAGTGATTTGGTATCACATTCGTGTCTTCGGACACCATAGGTTTGGCACCTCATAGCGACTCGTCCCTCGTGGTTAACACCACCGTGGGTTGGCCCCACTTTTGAGATATGGGATCGCCGCCATGATTTGGTATCACACGTGGGTTGGCCCCACAGATGGATTATTCGTGACTTCGGTCACCAAAGTGATTTCAGATCATATTTATATCGTGACTTCATCACTAGTGGTTTGGCACCACCAAAGGGTTTGGTACCACACGGGTAGAAAAGGAGTTATGGATGGCTAGGTTGGGTGCATTATACATATATGTTGCTTTGTTATAATTTGTGTAAGTATGTGGTATTTACCCGGAGAGGAATATACACCGAGTCTTGGTGACTCACCTTCTCCTTATCTTTTCGTGTGATTCGTGAGTTTGCGGATGAGGAGCCGATGAACTCGAGGAGGCCATGCAATAAAATTTGGTTTTACATGAATTTCCAAGTGGGTACTTTATTTTAATTTGGTTTTCATATTTTTATGGATTTGTAATAAGGCTGCTTAATTATGTTTTGGATTATTTTTATGCTTTGAATATGTTTAAAATATGGCTTTTAAATTACTTGGTTACTTTAATAATTGAGCCCAAAGTTTTCTAAACTAAAACTCACAATGGTTTTAAAAATCTTACCATCGGGTAACATGAATAGTTCAATAGTAAAATTACAAGTTAAATGTTTTCAACAGATTAAGTGATTTCCAAAATTCAAGTTTCTATACTCAATTGCAAACGGATTTTCCAAAATGATATTTCAATTTTCTTAAAAGATATAAATGTTTTCTATCCTATGATTTATCAACTAAGTTTTAAAGTTTTATGTAATTTCAAGTAAATTTCAATTTTAACTTATTTTCTACAAATAAAGAATTACAAAGAGTTTTTCACAAAATTAAATTGTTAATTGATTCTTTCAAAATTATTTTCCTTAGTGACATACCGATTCTATTGTGGCATATTGACCGGTTTGGGGTGTTACAATTGGTATCGAGCTGTGGTTTCAAAAACTCTACCGTGGGTTATGGGGTTCAAAAAGTTTGTTTGAAAATACATGTTGTTTGGAAGTATGGCACCTTGAGTCTCCTAAGCATCCAAACTGTAAGTTCCTTATTTTATGTTTGTTAAGACAATGTTATGACTGTATTTTTGGTATTTATTTTGTGTATGCTGGTTTGGATATAGAAATTGTATGTATAAATATCGATTTGCTTTTGTGTTTAGTTATCTAGTTATGAGAAAGAAGTTTCAAGATTTGGTTTATTAGTGTTATTAGATCAGAGTGCGCAGCGTGAGCGTAGTGTGGTAGGTTAGGACGTGTGACTGTTAGTTAGTTGGAAATTTCGAGGACGAAATTTCTTTAAGGAGGGTAGATTTGTAACATCCTGAAATTAGGCCTAGTAGGATTAAGCCCAATGGGCCTTAGGCGTAGTAGCGTTTAAAATTTTTTGGAGAATAGGAGATCGATTTAAGTGCAAGTTGGACCTTTTAGATAAGTGATTTTGGAAGGTTAGGAGGCTTCTATGAAGTCCCGAGATCAAATATTAGCTTTGGGAAAATTTTGGTTTTAGGTGAAAAAAACCTTGGAGGTTGGCGGGTAGGCCTTAAGAATAAAATGTGGAGGAAAATGACACAAGTGGTGTGTGTGGTGTAGTGGCAAAGTGACGCCACAAGGAAGGAAGGAGGTCCAAGGTTCTAGTTGTAGCGTTTGCATTCCTTTTTGATTATTTTTAAATGAATTTAGACCTTGGCCATAGGGTTATATTTAATTGCATGGTTTGAGGCATAAGGAGCTAGTTGGTAAAGTGGCTAGCAACGTGGATTATGTTATAAGGAGCCCGGTTCAATCTCATGAGAAGCAAGGAGTATTTATTTTGCGAAGTGGATGGTAAGAGTTTCATTGAATTTAAACTCTCTCGACGAAGGATCCCACATCGGAAAGATACAAGGAATGAAGGTGAAGAGCTAGCTATATAAAGAGCATGCCGGAGAAGGGTTAACATACCTTGGTGGGCGTTGGGCACAGGGAGTGGTCGCAGCTGCTTTAGCACCGTAGTCCTATCGGTGTGTAACTCTCTCTACTAGTTGTAGAGCGGCAAATCAAGAAGTGCCGGCCACGGCAATAGTAGTTACATGAGCGCCATGAAGACGTGTGGGGCTTCAACACGATAGTTGAGGCCATCAAGAGTATTCTTGTGGGTTGGGTGCTTGATGCTGCGATGGGCCGAAGTGGGCCCAATGGGCCCGTAGGCCTAATTGGAATAAATTGTATGATGATATAGTATATAGTGAACTAGACTAGGTGGAACTTATATACGTGGATAGATTTGTGTTAGGTGGGCCACAAGAGCGTGTGGGCCCGAATGGGCCAAAATCGAGTTTTAGGCCCAACAAATCCCAGAAAGACCGAAAATGGTAGTTGAGTCGCTCAAGGCGACATCGCACCTTTAGAAAGGCCATTCCGGTACAAAATTACTTAAAATACCCTTGGTGGGTAAATTACGAAAATACCTTGAGGGTAAATTACGAAAATACCCTTGGTGCGTAAATTACAAAAATACCCTAGGTGGGTAAATTACGAAAATACCCTTGGTGGGTAAATTACAAAAATACCCTTGGTGGGTAAATTACGAAAATACCCTTGGTGGGTAAATTACGAAAATACCCTAGGTAGGTAAATTACAAAAATACCCTAGGTAGGTAAATTACAAAAATACCCTTGGTTGGTAAATTACAAAATACCCTTGGTGGGTAAATTACTTAAAATACCCTTTGTGAGTAAATTACTAAAATACCTTGGTGGATAAATTACTAAAATACCCTTGGTAGGTAAAATTATGGTTATACCCTCAGAGGTTGATTAGCATGATTATGTTGTTTTATGTCTATCTAATTATGATGGTAATTCATGTTATACTTATATTTGATATATGTCTAGCATACATGACATAACGCATACACGAATTATTATGTCATATTGCACGGTATGATGAGAGGAGGGAAGATTGATATCGTGACTTGGTCACCGATGATTTGGTATCACATTCGTGTCTTCTGACACCGAGGTTTGGCACCTCATAGCGACTCGTCCCTCGTGGTTAATACCACCGTGGGTTGGCCCCACTTTTGAGATATGGGATCGCCACCATGATTTGGTATCACACGTGGGTTGGCCCCACAACTTGATGATTCATGACTTGGTCACTGCTGGTTTGGCACCACCAAGGTTTGGCACCACCAAAGGATTTGGTATCACATTCGTGTCTTCTAACCCGAGGTTTGGCACCTCATAGCGACTCGTCCCTCGTGGTTAACACCACCGTGGGTTGGCCCCACTTTTGAGATATGGGATCGCCGCGTTGATTTGGTATCACACGTGGGTTGGCCCCACAGATGGATTATTCGTGACTTTGGTCACCAAAGATTTGGTATCATATTTATATCGTGACTTGGTCACTAGTGGTTTGGCACCACCAAAGGGTTTGGTACCACACGGGTAGAAAAGGAGTTATGGATGGCTAGGTTGGGTGCATTATACATATATGTTGCTTTGTTATAATTTGTGTAAGTATGTGGTATTTACCCGGAGAGGGAATATGCATCGAGTCTTGGTGACTCACCTTCTCCCTTATCTTTTCGTGTGATTCGTGAGTTTGCGGATGAGGAGCCGGATGAACTCGAGGAGGCCATGCAATAAAATTTGGTTTTACATGAATTTCCAATTGGGTACTTTATTTTAATTTGGTTTTCATATTTTTATGGATTTGTAATAAGGCTGCTTAATTATGTTTTGGATTATTTTTATGTTTTGAATATGTTTAAAATATGGCTTTTAAATTACTTGGTTAATTTAATAATTGAGCCCAAAGTTTTCTAAACTAAAACTCGCAATGGTTTTAAAAA
The DNA here is from genome assembly GCA_025506655.1 of Gossypium rotundifolium. Lineage (NCBI taxonomy): Eukaryota > Viridiplantae > Streptophyta > Magnoliopsida > Malvales > Malvaceae > Gossypium > Gossypium rotundifolium. The sequence continues at coordinate 50,709,294 of CP106728.1, forward strand.
TCTTACCATCGGGTAACATGAATAGTTCAATAGTAAAATTACAAGTTAAATGTTTTCAACAGATTAAGTGATTTCCAAAATTCAAGTTTCTATACTCAATTGCAAACGGATTTTCCAAAATGATATTTCAATTTTCTTAAAAAGATATAAATGTTTTCTATCCTATGATTTATCAACTAAGTTTTAAAGTTTTATGTAATTTCAAGTAAATTTCAATTTTAACTTATTTTCGACAAATAAAGAATTACAAAGAGTTTTTCACAAAATTTAATTGTTAATTCGATTCTTTCAAAAATTATTTTCCTTAGTGACATACCAGATTCGGTCGTGGCGTATTGACCGGGTTTGGGGTGTTACACCTAAAACATATTTCGATCCGTTAGAACACTATTTTGTCAAAAAAAATACATTATCGATATTAGATCCAAAACCTTACCCTCTTGATTTTGAATCACTTCGATTTTCGGTTTCTCCTCATTTATTGGTTCGTTAGTCGCCGAGAATCCACTAACGTACAAAGGCTCGGGAGTTCTTACTACTTCAAATAGTTGACTTCCTTCGGAAGATGGTCTGCAACCCGGTGGAAAATCTCGGACTGCCAAAATCGCTCTTTGTTTAAATGGGGGATTTACGGATCCGCCCCTCTTAATATGACTAAACACCGCCCTTTTCTTCCCTATTTTGAAAGTCTTCAAGATCAAAAGAACATTAATCCAATCTAAAATAATATCGAAATAATACTAAAGGTTTTAAGGATGTGATTTCCTTACCACAATAAATCGATTCCAACGTTTTTACGATTCTCTCGAACACTTGAGTTTCGATCTTTCGTTATTGCACTATATTGTAACGAATAAAACGTTAATAGAACGAATGTTTATTTCGATCCAAATGGTCCTTCATGACACCATCAATATTCGACCATATCACTATTAACTAATCGAAAATGAAAAAGAATCCCTTACCTATTTTCCACGGTCGAAAAGAAAGGATTGAGAATGGTGTTTGTGATGGATGAAGATTTCGGCTATGAAGAATCAAAGAAAAGAGAAAATGAATTCGGCCTATAGGCACATTAGCATTCGGCCATGAGAGTGTAAATGGAGAAAATTTTGATTGAAAAGAAATAAAAATAAGAGAAAAGATGGTGATGATGTTATTTTGGTTTTCAAAAAGAAGAGAAGAACAAGATGGTTTTAGGAGCTAGGTACATTCTAAGAATGGTAAAAAGAAAAGAAAAGAATGGCTTTTGGTATAGGTGATTTCGCACTCAAAGAAAAGGCACAAAACAAATACTAAGGCAATAAGCAAAAATGACCAAATGGTCAAAAGATTAGAGCTTTACCAAGGTTCAATTTCGGCCAAAGGAAAAAGTTGAGAAGAGGAATGCAAAATTTTTGCACAAAGTTGCTAGGAATGACCAAAAAGAAACTTCAATTCTTAGCCAAACTATCACCAAAAATTCGGCTCCCCCTATAGTCCAAATTACCGTCCCTATGCATGGTCAAATGGCCATGATATTGTTTCCATAACTTTTCCTTGATATGTGCCCCATATCTTCATACCTTTCCTTAAATTCTTGATTCCCTTCCTTAAGTTAACAATTTCCTTAATCCTTTGATATACAAACCAAAAATATCATGGTCAACACTTACCATATATGCACTTGGCCGACACTTGCTATACATGTGCAGAAAAATTTAAAATAAAATTCATCTAGATGCTAAACAAGGGATTCGAACCTCTCCCCTCATGCTACAATTCATGCGCCAACACCACCATGCCATGTACTCATTTTATGTCACTTATTAACACTTAATTTAACTTAAGTATTAATGACACTTGCTTCTCTTCAATAAATTCTCAAATAAAAAAAATTATTCTATGCCCAAATTATGCTATACTCTTCTTCGTGGCTTCAATAAACACGAAAATAAAAGTAAGAAACTTTCCTTTAAAATCTAAACACCAAATCATGCAATATATAAATACTCGATTTTTAGGGTGTTACATGATTAATTAGAGATAAATATATTTTGGTTGTGGCTTTATATTGATATATTGTAATGATTTAATTTGCATTATAAATAGTTTAAGTTAATAAGCTAAATATAATGAATATATATAATTTATGTTTTATTCATAAATTGATAAGGTTAATATATATATGTATTCGCAATGTTGTGATATTATAATGGATGAATGCATGTAATACATATGGATTTGGTTTTATGATTTGTTTATGTATTTGTGGTTTGTGAAATGATGGACATGTTAATGATTAAATTGGTTTTATATGTGTCACTATTCAAATAGAAGAATCATGCAAGTATATGTTTATGCACTTGGCTTAGAAATTTTAACTAAGAGATTATAAATATATTTGCATATATATTCGATGTGTTTTAATAACATATTGGTATATTTATTTAAAGATTTATTTATGACATGTCATGGATTTAAATTTGTAAATTTAAGTGATGATAAATATATTCAATTAGTTGTATGGGAGATATTGAGTATGGTAGAATGTTATACATAATGTGATTGATGCCATTTGGTTTTAATGTTACAATGTTCGAGTACCATATATATGTGTTTTAAATTGATGTTTATTTATTAATACTTTGATAAATGGTTAGATTAATGGTGTTAATTATGACTGATTAATTATGTTATAAACTTGAGATAGGTGTTTAGCTGTAATGTAAATAATTTTGACTTTGTTATTGAGGTATGAAATTTGTATTGACAAAATATGCAACTTACTTTGTTCAGATGATTCGGTGCATGTATGAATTTAAAAAAATTTCTATGCCTGTTTTGAGTTGTGCCTTCTTTGGTAATGCCTCGTAACCCTAGCCTGGTGACGGATACGGGTTAGGGGTGTTACAACACGGGCGTGTCCCTGCTGAACCCAAGTCTAATTCTATTCGAAAAAGACCACTTGTGGGCCAAGAAAGGTGTTCCAAAGCCTATATAAACTCCCTAGGGGAGGACCTAAAAGGACATGCAGGGTAGATCGAAGAAATTACTCGAAGAAAGCCGTCGGAATCATCTCGGAAGCATGATCTCATTCAAGATCAAAGATCCCCATCAAGCTCCTTAGAAGTTTTTGGGATCTTTATGTCTTATTGTTTTCTTAATTCTATGATGTTTTCCTTTTACGTTATGAACTAAACTCATTAAATACCTGGGGAGGATAAAACCTAGATGAATCTTATTATTCAATAGATCTGAATTACGTGATAAATACTTGATCTTGTTCTTAATTATGTGTTCTTAATCCTCATTTTAATGTTTTCAGGAATATTAATTCAAGTATAATGTGCTTATTCAGTGGAGAAAAAGTCCTTGTTTAAGAGTAGATCCAACATAATTAAGAGGAGTTGATTGCAACCCTAGATATAGGGCAACATAAATCTGTCAGATTAGAGTCAAATCTAATAAGGGAATCCATAGATAGAGCTAATGCGACAATTGGGGTTTTAATTAGAAAGAGATTTCAATTAATCAACCTAGAGTCAGTTGTTTTTAGTCTTGAGAGAGATATTAACATAATTTAGGGATTTCTACGGATCAAGTCAAGTGAATAAATCATTTAATTCAGAGTCAGAATAAAAAGTGAAGTCTAGGTAGATTCTTCCTTGGGTATTGTCTTTATCATTGGCTTATTCGATTACTTTTTCACTCTTTGTCGCATTCATAATCACTTAGTTAGTTAATTAGTTAGTTAAATTTTTAGATTAAAATAAATCTCTTAATTATTAGGCTAGATAATAGAAAGATAGTTATTACTAGTAATTTTAGTCATTGAGGATACGATATTCCGGACTCACCACAACTATACTTCTATTCGATAGGTGTGATTGCCTTTGTCGAAATATTAGTTAGTTTGGAGCCCATCAAGTTTTTGGCGCTGTTGCCGGGGACTAAAATATTAGGAACACTAAATTTTTATTACTTTAGCCATTTTTATTTTATTAAAATTTATTTTTATTTTATTTTTATTTTTCTAATTTTTCTTTTATTTGCTTCTAGTAGGTATTTCTAGTTTTTGACTATAAGGAACCCGTTAGGACGCTTGCTTTTTGACAGTGAGATAGAAAGTATCGTTCGTAGAAATCATAGGGAGATAAGGAAAAGTTTACAATACATAGAGAAAGAGCAAAAGGACGATACTAATACTACTGAGGAGATAACTGATAATAATCCGCTCCCTCCGGTGGTTGCTGAAAGTCCTGCTCTTCGTACTATGTACAACTATGCCAAGCCTAATTTAACTGGGGCTGAATCGAGTATTTTTAAACCTGCTATTGCTGCAAATAATTTTGAACTGAATCCTAACACTATTAAGATGATTTAAAAATTTTCTCAATTTGATGGTTTGCAGGACGAAGACCCAAATACCCATTTAGCAAATTTTCTAGAATTCTGTGATACTTTCAAAATAAATGGCGTTTCTGATGATGCCATTCGGCTTCGGTTGTTTCCTTTTTTTGTTAAGAAACAAATCTAAACAGTGGTTGAACTCGTTACCATTAGGTTCTATCACTACTTGGGAACAGATGATCAAAAAATTCTTATTGAAATATTTTTCGTCGGCTAAAACGGGTAAGTTGAGGAATGATATCTATTCTTTTGTGCAGATGGATTTAAAAACACTTTACGATGCGTGGGAGAGATACAAGGATCTACTGAGAAGATTCCCTTACCTTGGGTTACCATTATGGCTACAGGTTCAAACCTTTTACAATGGTGTGAACCCCTCAACTAGGCAATTGATTGATGCAGCTGCCGGTGGAACCCTAAATAAAAAAAACCTCTGAAGAGGCTTATGAGTTTATAGAGGATATGTCACTGAATAACTATCAGTGGCAAGTCATGAGAACAAAGCCGACAAAAGCTGCCAGTGCTTTTAACCTCGACGCAGTCACCATGCTATCAAACCAAGTAGAGCTTTTAAATAAAAAGATTGATGTTTTGTATGGTTCCTCGTAGGTACTTCTAGTGATGCAGTGCGATACAAATGGAGGAGGGACAAACAATACAGAATATCCATCCTACAACCCTGGCATAGAAAGCGAACAAATGAACTATATGGGTAATAATTCTAGGCCTCAGAATAATCCCTATAGTAACACTTGCAATCCGGGTTGGAGGAACCACCCAAACTTCTCATGGGTGGTCACGGAAATTAGATACAACAACCCCCTCTAGGCTTTCAACAACAACACTACCCACAGGAGACGAAGTCGAACCTTGAGGAGATGCTAAAAAATTCATCTCAGTGTCAGAAACCCATTTTTAAAACACCGAAATAGCATTTAAAAATTAGTAAGCGTCGATTCAATGGCTCGAGAACCAAATAGGTCAGCTTGCCAAGTTGATCTCAGAACGACCACAAGGCAACCTGCCAAGCAACATTGAATCTAACCCAAAGGAGAAGCTTCATGCCATTACTGCTCACGAATGTAAAGGGTTAGACGAGCCAAAACTAAGGCAAGAAAATGTGGTAGATAAAGGTAAGGTTAAGGTAAGCCATAATAAACCAAAACTAGTAAGTACAGAGTACAAACCTCGTGTGCCATATCCCAATGTGACGAAGAAAGACTGCACAGATGAACAATTCGATAAATTTCTTAAACTTTTAAAAAAATTACATATTAACTTACCGTTTATTGAAGCTCTTTTGAAGATGCCCAATTCAGTAAAATTTGTAAAAGAACTTTTGAAAAACAAACAGAAGTTAGACGGTGCGTCACATGTGAAGCTAAATGCAGTTTGCTCAGCAATTTTACAGAATAAAGTACCCCATAAATTAAAAGATCAAGGGAGTTTTACGATTCCTTGTTTAATTGGTGGTTTATCTATTAATAATGCTTTAGCTAATTTAGGGGCAAGTATCAATGTTATGCCTTATAAAATGTTTAAACAGCTAGGTCTAGGGAAACCCAAACAAACTAGATGAGCATTCAATTGGCTGATAAAACCATTAGATTTCTTAGGGGTATAATTGAAGTTGTGCTAGTCAAAATTGATAAATTCATATTCCCAGTAGACTTTGTTGTTTTAGACATGGATGAGGATAATAACGTACCTTTAATTTTAGGACGACCCTTTTGAGCAACTGCTAGGACCATTATTGATGTTGGAACAGGGGAATTAATACTTCGTGTAGGTGATGACATGATTAAACTCTAAGCACGTGATTCTGTCAGAATATCTAGTGATCAAAATGATACAAGTCCTGTTAATGCAAGTGAACTTAATATTCAATCTTCTTTGAGGGAAATTCCTCGAAAATAGATGACAAAGCCATGGTCTGGCTCTCATATTGAGAACAGAACTATTCATGAGGAACGAAAGCTCCAGATCGAGGAGCTAGATGAATGGCAAACACAGTTTAAGGAGAAATTGAAAGTACACAATGAACCAAAGCAGAGCCATGACGAGCCTAAAAATAAAACGAATCAAATTAAGGTTGGAGACCAAGTTCTAATGGATAATGCAGATCCTCGTGTTTCTATTTCTGAACCTAATGGAACAACCCCTTTCACGATACTTAATATTCTCCCATACGGTACAGTCGAGGTAACTCATTCCAAATTTGGCACCTTCAAGGTAAATAATACTCGTCTAAAACCTTATTTTAACAAAATTGATAGCAAGAATGAGGAGTTTCAACTCCTCAAACCACCATGATTATGCGAATGAAAGGTGAGTCGAGCTTAGACTCTAAATAAGTGCTTTTCGGGAGGCAACCCGAGCACTAACCTTATTAATGTCCATATTTTTTATTTTTAACACCTAACTAAAAACTAACCAAATTAATAGGTGTAGGTTGCCCTACCCACACGGCCCTGCGCACGGGCGTGGCTGTGGTCGTGTGGACACAACGAGTAGGTACATCAGCGTGGCAGAGATCGTGTGGAAAAAAAAATTTTTTTTCCCAAAACATGGGATGCGATAAACCCACACAGGCGTGCCTTAAGACCGTGGGCGATACTGAGTAAGTGACACAGGCGTGCAACACGCCCGTGCCCAGAAGCCGTGGTTGAAACTGAAGTCACACAGGCATGCGACACGCCCGTACCTATAGGCCGTGGTCGATACTGATTAGTTAACACGAGCATGTGAACCTCTACACGGGCATGGGAGAAACGAATGAAGCATCACACGGCCGTGCGATTCGGTCGTGTGACCCGACATGCCCAGGGAATACGGGCGTGGGCCAAGAATCAAACATGCCCTAAACCAAGATTTATGAAACACACGGGCTAAACACAGAGCACATGGACTTGGGCCGCGACCGTGTGCCCCAATCCCTATTTTAACCCCCTCCACTGTTCACCTTCTTCCCCAAATTCCCCCCAAAACCCTAGCTGCCCTCTCACCCAAACTCCCTCTCTACTCCTTCTCCCCTACTCCGGTCACCACTACCCCCACCTCGCGAACTATCGAATGATGAGGACCTTTGAGTACATTTATTTTTTTCTTTTTCTTTTATTTTAATTTTTAAACTATTTCTCTTTATCTTTCTTGTCTTTGATTTATATTAGTTTATTTTGATTTCTTTATATCTCTGGCTGTTTATTATCGAGTAACCATAGCGAAGTCCATCAATAAAACTCCCTAAAACTTTATTGATGACTCTGCAGTTCCAAAAGGTTCAAGGTGCTACTAAAGAACGAACAAACTACTGGAGTATTCTCCCCCACCTTCACCTCTGCCTAGTTCATCATGCTTCTCATTGGACCTATTTTACAATTTTCACTTTCTAAGGATTTCATCCATAATTCAAGAAGTTTCACCTCATTCCCTCTCTTATGATTTTCTGCTTACATTACTGTATTCTATCTTTGTACATTGAGGACAATATACATCTTAAGTGTGAGGAGGTTATTTAATTGATTATCAAAAAAATCCCTGAATTATATCTTGTTCTTAAGTAATTTTCTCACATTACCATTAGAATGAAACTTTTATTGACTTATGATTTTCATTGAATGTTTTGGATTAAGTCATAGGTAATTGTGCATTGGTCGTTTATACTTTAAGACAGTAGAGAATCAAACATGGTAAGTCTATTTTCAGAGTTAAAAATTTTTTAAGTTGTTTCCTTAAATTTAAATATTACTTTAAAGTTTGAAATTTGCAAGGTTGGCATAAAAAACCATAATTTTTGTGAGATTTAGAGCCTTTTAGAGCATATACTTTTTTGCTCACTTTATAGGTTATGAGTGTGAGAATATTGATTTGTTATTCTAGAACTTGCTTCGATTATGCATGTCGAGACCACACCCTTGATTTGATATACTGAGATTATAAAGGTACCTAGGTTTTAACCCACTTACCCCAAAAAGCCTACCTTCATAATTAACCCCTAGTGAACCCCTTTGAACTTAATAAGCCGTTTCTTGATATACCTTTAATATTAACCCAAAACTCATTATTTTTGATTCATTAAGAATTTTCCCTATTCTATTAACCTCTTTTTGCTGAGAGTTGTTTTGATCAGTTGCCTAACTATGTTCTATAATTCAGTTGTTAAAATCTTTCTTATTATTGTACGTGAAAAAAAAGTTGGAAATACATTCATTATTAGTTCTATGTTATTTGAGCTTAAACGGTTCATTTCACATTTTGAGAAGAAGCTCGTGTTATTAGTGATAAGTTTTCAATTGATGTAATTATTCAGTATTAGTTTATTTTTTCTAGTTAGGTAAATTGTCAATTCAATCTTGATTCTAACCCCCTAATTCAGCCTTTATCTGCACCTTTAAACCAAGCCCCATTACAACCCTTTTTAAAGACCTTTTGATTTGGGTATCATCTCAACTTATAGTGGTGGAGATTTGATTTTCATACAAGCCTATGGTAATAACTTCTCATGTTTGACTTTTGAGTGCTTAATTTGAACCTTAAACACTTTGAGTGATTTAAGTGAATCTTTAGTGAGGATGTCAATTCTTGACAGGTTTTGAATCAAAGGTAATCATTTAGATAAGGGGAAACACTTATGTTTTTGTGCTATAAAAATTTGTGACTTAAATTGTTTGAATCTTTAGGGCTCTTCTAGTTAAACTACCAATGTATGAATTATCTGTGAATTATGATAAGACATTATTGATGAGAATTATGAATTGAGAAAGTTAATTTTAATTGTGAGTTGAGGATTTTACTTGAGGACAAGCAAAGGCTTAAGTGTGGGGATATTTGATAAACCATAATTTATACATATTTTGATCCCATGCTTGGCTTATTTTTGGATGAATTTTCATTAGTTTTGATGAATTCGATGCTCCTAATCCTTTAATTTCATGTTTTACACTTAGGATAGCTTAGGGAGTCGAAAAGAATGAGAAATGGGCCAAAATAGGACAAAATGGGCCTACCTCAAAAATCAACATGACCTAGACTATCACACACGGTCATACCACACGATCGTGTGTGATGAGCAGAATCAAACACAGCTGGGACTATAGCACACGGGCAGACCACACGGCTGTGTGTTACGAGTAGAAACGAACCCGGCCTAAGTTATCGTACACGGGCATGTCACACGGGCGTGTCACGCTTGTGGGCCAAGAAAAGTGTTCCAAAGCCTATATAAAAACCCTAGGGGAGGACCTAAAAGGACATGCGGAGTAGATCGAAGAAATTACTCGAAGAAATCTGTTGGAATCATCTCGGAAGTAGATCTCATTCAAGATTGAAGATCTCGATCAAGTTCCTTAGAAGTTTTTGGGATCTTTATGTCTTGTTGTTTTCTTAATTCTATGATGTTTTCCTTTTACGTTATGAACTAAACTCCTTAAATACCTAGGGAGGACGAAACCTATATGAATCTTATTATTCAATAAATCTGAATTACGTGATAAATACTTGATCTTGTTCTTAATTATGTGTTCCTAATCCTTGTTTTAATGTTTTTAGGAATATTAATTCAAGTATAATGTGTTTATTCAGTGGAGAAAAAGTCTGTGTTTAAGAGTAGATCCAACATAATTAAGCGAAGTTGATTGTAACCCTAGAAATAGGGCGACATTAATCTGCCGGATTAGAGTCAAATCTCATAAGGGAATCCATAGATCGAGTTAATGCAACGATAGGGGTTTTAATTAGAAAGTGATTTCAATTAATCAACCTAGAGTTAGTTGTTTTTAGTCTTCAAAGAGATATTAACATAATTTAGGGATTTCTACAGATCAAGTCAAGTGAATAAATCATTTAATTCAGAGTCATAATAATAAGAGAAGTCTAGGTGGATTCTTCCTTGGGTATTGTCTTTATAATTGGCTTATTCGATTACTTCTTCACTATCTGTCGCATACATTGTAACGTCCCAAATTAGGGACTGTATTTTATGTGCTAGAAATTCTTGTTGTGCTTGAACGGCTAGCTATTTGAGTGTATTTGGGGGTTCTAAGGAGGCCTGGTTTCAAGTCTGAGCTTTGGAAAAATTTTAGTTTTTGGCCCTTAAGAGGAGAGGGCTGTTTGCAGTAGGACTTAAGTATATCTGTGTTCGTTTAAGTGTCACAAGTGAGCTGGTGCTGTGGTGGCAAGTGGCGTGTTGGGCATGCATTAGGGAGAGGGTTCGAATCCCAGGAATAGCAAAAGGGGGACATTTATTTTATTTCATGAATTGATGGAACAAGAGGTACAGTTTGGATCAAACTCTACAGAGGAGGTTGAAAACCTAGTCAACAAGTTTGAATGGGAAGTTAGGAGTGATTCAAGGAGGAAATGGTGGAGTGAATCAAGGAGTTGGGAGAGGTGAAGAGTTGTGCCGTAAGGGGAGACTCAAACTTAGTCATTTTCGGCTGAGGGGGGATGTTATGCCTTTTATGAGTAGTGCTTGGTGTTGCCGAATTTTCCCTTGCTCTCCTCTCATATTCGGCTTTTGGGTTTTTTTTTTGTTCCAAGAAGTATTTTGGTTGTTTTCTTTAGGCGATAGAAGGGTGGTAGGCATTTTGCATTTTTTCTTATTTTCTTGTTCTCTGAATAGTACTACGGTTCTTCTCCTTTGCTACCGTCCCCTCTTTCTTTACAACTTATTTGGGTCATTCTTTTCCACACCTTTTCTTCCTTACTACTAAACAACTAAGCCTTCGGGAAATCACTTGTCCTTTCACCCTCCCCAGTGACCGATTATAGTTTCATCTCTCCCTCTTGGTTGAATCGATTACCTCATCATCTTGTGACCCCATTCTTTTTCTATTCTTTTCCAGTAGATACTCATTGGTTAGGCCGAACACTCTTCATCTGCTCGACTAGCCATTTTTGATTGAACTGCTGATAAGGGGTTGGTCGAGCACTCTTCGGTCTTACCATTTCTGGTAAGTCGATCTTCATAAAAACTTTCTGAAAATCAGTATGGGTAAGTTGTAGCACCTTTCGTGCTCCTAATTCCAATGTTACCTTTTGGGATGGGATGGTAGTTGTTTCTATCTAAAAAATGTTGATTACTATTCAGATTCTAGGAAAGGCGTGGATTTGGTTCTGAGCCACGAACATTGAGTGATTAAGGAACACTATCATTTAAGAAAGGTAAGGAAGATATGTGGAGTATGTGTTTAAGGAGGGTGTTATTATAGCAATAAAAGGCTAACAAGGTTTTCGATGGTTCTTGTAACACCCCAAACCCGGCCCATGAGCCCTGACCGGATCTGGTATGTCACAGAGTAATAGCGTTTTGAAAGACATTAATTTTTCGATGAATAATTTATTAAAATGTGGCTAAGGTATTAAAACGGTGTTTGAAAACTCAGTTGGGCTTTTTATAAACATGGTTGTGTTGTAAGCCTTTGAAGACATTTGATCATTTAAAATTTAAAATCGTTTAAGTTATAATTGACTTGGTTTATTTTGTTACCCGATGGTAAAATCTTTGAAAAACCCGTAGAAGTTATTAAGTTGGAAAAAGTTACTTTTAACCGGTTTACTTAACATTTATAAACTTCATTTGTAGTATAGCATAAGTAAAGCAAATTAACTATGTAAACATCCAAAAAAAAATTCAGCGGCCTTATTACAACCCAATTTAAAAGCTTAGAAAAGAAAATAAATAAACTTAAAGATAATAAACTAAATTCAAATCCTTCGAATAAGCATGGCCGCCTCGAGTCCTCTTCGGCTCCATCTCCGCGATCTACTCATCTGCAAAAAGGTAATGGAAGGGGGTGAGTCACCCAGACTCAGTGTGTAAATCCCCCACCCGAAAAAATACACTCATACACAATTTATTAATAAACATGCACATGCAACCCAACTAACCATCCATACTCCTTTTCTACCCCGTGTGGTCAAAACCACTGGTGGTCAAAACCACTGGTGACTAGTGTCACAGAATAAATGATGGGGCCAACCTATCGTGTGGTCAAAACCACTGATGACCATAGGTCACAAAATATCATAATGTGGTCAAAACCACTGGTGGTACCAAACCACTGGGACTTAGTCGCAATTTATCAATCGGTGTGGTCAAAACCACTGATGACCATAGGTCACAAATAATCTGATGGGGCCAACCCATCTTGTGGTCAAAATCACTGGCGACAGTCCAAAAAACATCATCCCCCTCCTCTCATCATTCCCACCATCATCATGCTTACATATCATATATCATAATCCCATATATCATGTATATCATGTATAGCAAAGCATTTAATAGCATGTGATGGCATACTCAAACATATACGTTATAGATCATGTAATAGGGGACTTACCCGGAATCCATGCTTAAGCCCACAATACCAAATCACTACCACAATGATTAACAAAGCAACAATATGGCAAGTTTACTAATAAAGTGTGTAAGGAGTTTTACACACCTGTTACTACCGAAATTCCTAGATCCTGAAGATCCGATCTATGTCGCTAGATTCTTGACCCCATAATCGGCCAATGATCACTGTTAGTGTCATAGACCTATTCGGCCATATTAACTTAATACCAAAGGCTCTTACCTTAAATAGATTTGGTTTCCAAACAAATTTTGAAGACGTCACTTGATTAAGACTTTGCCGAAATTCCTTAAACAACCCACAAAAAGATCAGTCACCACTTATAATACATATCATGGCCTTTGGCCGAATGCCATAGCCTACATACCATGCTTACCTTAAATCCCAGAAGACTTCGTCAAGGCCCTTAATGTTACCTACACACAAGAGAACACTTTACCATCATCTTAAAGACACATTCGGCCACCTACCAAGGCCTATTCCTACTTTTGGCACACTTGAAGGTAAAGAAAAGGAACCGAATGTTACTTACCACCCTTTGAAATCGATGGAACCTTACTAGGGGATTCGCCTAGCCTCTATGGAAGAGATATTCGCTAGCAAGTGAGGTAAAGTTTTTAGTAAAAGGGGAGTAGGTTCGGCTAAGAAGAAGCAAGAGAAGAAGAGAACTTTGGAAGAATTTTGGCAAGGGAGGCTAGGGAAATTAAAGAACAACAAGAGAGAAAAAGAAAAGAATAATTGAAGAATTTTGGCACTCCTTTGCCATATCAAAACCAATTATAGACAACCCCCCCAAGGAGTCCTAAAGCCGGTCATCACTTCCCCCTTCTTGTGATAATTTAGCTCTTAATTATCACTCAAGAAAAATAACATTTATCTCCTATCCACTTCTTCAAAATAAAAGGAAAAGAAAACAAAACTAAATACACTTCTCTTCCAGTCGAATATGTGAAAAATTTTAAGCTTTATCCTTATCAATTTAAGAGTCTAAATTCATGCCATCACTTACTCTCCCATTCACGCCGGTTTTGAACAAAATAAAAACCAAATTGTAGCTCCCCTGATTCGAACACCAGACCACACTAACGGAGCCCCCTTACAACGCCCCATGCCATCTTTCCCAATTGACTTTCATGTCAAATAACCTCCCCATTTAATTATAAGGCCTTCATACCTGGCCTCCTTTCCTTTAATGCCAAAAGCCTAAAAATAAAACACCCCTTGCGTCCATCATGACTCGAACTCGAGTCCATACACCAAGGCCCTTAAGTGGCGCCCCAAGCCACTCCACCAACCCGACTTCCATGTCAAAACCTTATCCACAAAATTCTTTAAAGCCTTCTTAACCCTTTCTCTAACGCCCAAAAAGCCCAAAAGAAAAACATTTCCCCCTTGTAACTCCCAAGAATTGAACCTCCTCCCTTGCAACACCCTCAGACGCACCAAGCCAATCATGCCACTTAAATCCTTGTGTCTTGTTCCTTCCCAAATTTTCCTTAACCCCTTATCTCACCTAGCTCCCTTCCTTTAAAACACTTAAAAAGAAATTTTTAGTTCTAAGTCAGGCCTAGCTCGGGGTTATTTCTAGACCCTAAAACATGTCAAATGACCATAGCATTTAATTCTTCAAGTACACACATGGGAAAAATAATTAAATTTTAGATAACCCCTAATTCAGGATGTTACAGTTCTACCCCCTTGAAAAGAATTTCGGCCTCGAAATTACCTGGATTAGAAGAGCTGGGGGTATTACTGTCGCATCACATCCTCGGGTTCCCATGTGGCCTCCTCCGTACCATGATTTCGCCATAACACCTTTACCAAAGGCACTGACTTCCTACGTAGAACTTTGACATCTCGATCCAGGATTTGTACTGGCTCCTCCTCGAAAGACAAGTCTGGATTCACTTCAATTTCCTCAACTGGCACTACATGTGAGGGATCCGATCGATAACGCCTCAGCATTGAAACATGGAAGACATCATGGATCTGGCTCAATTTCGCTGGCAACTCAAGCCAGTAAGCTACCGGTCCCACACGTTTCAACACCGTGTATGGTCCGATGAATCTAGGGCTTAGCTTGCCCTTCCGGCCAAGCCTCAGTACCTTCTTCCAAGGTGATACCTTCAAGAAAACCTTATCACCAACCGCATACTCAACATCTCTGTGTTTAAGATCAGCGTAGGATTTCTGCCTATCCAACGCCTCATTCAGACGAGCCCGAATTACTCTAACCTTATCCTCCGTCTCTGCCACTAACTCTGGACCCAACATTCGACGTTCTCCTAGTTCTGTCCAACATGTTGGAGTACGACATTTTCAACCATATAGCGCCTCATACGGTGCCATCTGAATACTCGCTTGATAACTATTGTTATAAGCGAACTCTACCGAAGGAAGGTACTCCTCCCAACTACCATGAAAATCCAAAACACAGCCCCTCAACATGTCTTCCAACACTTGGATAACCCTCTCAGATTGTCCATCAGACTGCGGATGAAAAGCCGTGCTGAAATTCAACTTCGTGCCTAACTCCTGATGTAAGGCCTTCCAGAATCTCGACGTGAACCGAGAATCCCGATCTGAGATAATGGACACAGGTATCCCATGCAACCGTACTATCTCCGCTATATACAACTTGGCCAACCTTTGGAGCTAGTAGTCAACCCTTACTGGTATGAAATGAGCCGACTTAGTCAACCGGTCTACTACCACCCAAACTGCATCTTTCTTACTGGGCGTAAGGGGAAGCCCACTTACAAAATCCATAGTAATCTTCTCCCACTTCCACTGTGGGATCTTTACCAGCTGTAACAGCCCTGATGGCAATTGATGCTCAGCCTTAACCTGCTGACATGTCAGACACTTGCCCACTAACTCAGTTCCTTCTCGCTTCAGACCCGACCACCAAAATTGCTCCCTTAAATCCCGATACGTCTTGCTGCTTCCCAGGTGCATAGCGTACGCACTGCTATGAGCTTCTTTATGGATTCACTGCCTCAACTCATCATCCTTAGGCATGCATACTCTCCCCTGGAAGTACAACACTCCATCACTGCTCAAGCTGAAACCTTCGGCCTCACCATTCTGTACTTGCAACCTTCGAGTATTCAAAGCTCCATCAGTCATCTGCCTTTCCTTAACCTCATTAATCTAAGACGGCTTCACTTGCAATTCCGCCAAAAGGCTCTCATCCTCATAGAGACTTAGTTGAGCGAACATAGCTCGTAAATCTGCCACCACCTTTCGGCTCAATACATCAGCTACCACATTAGTCTTCCCCGGATTGTATTTGATTGAGCAGTCGTAGTCCTTTAACAACTCAATCCACCTCTGCTGCCTCAAATTTAAATCTTTCTGAGTCAGGAGGTACTTCAGACTTTTGTGATCTGTGTACACTACCGACTTCTCCCCATACAGGTAGTGCCTCCAAATTTTCAAGGCAAATACCAGAGCAGCCAATTTCAGATCATGAGTCGGGTAGTTAACTTCGTGAGACCTCAACTGCCGTGACACATAAGTGACCACCTTCCCTTCTTGCATCAATACACACTCTAAACCAGTATGTGATGCATCGCAATATACAGTGAACTCCTTCCCTGCCTCAGGCTGAATTAAGACCGGTGCTTCTGTCAGAATCCTCTTCAGCTTATCAAAACTCTCTTGCTGCTTCTCAGACCACACAAATAGAACTTCTTTTCTCAACAGCTTAGTCAACAGTGCTGCGATCAAGGAGAAATTCTCCACGAATCTCCTATAATATCCTGCCAACCCCAAAAAACTCTGAATTTTTGTAACCGACTTTGGTGGCTTCCACTCCAATACCGCCTCAATCTTACGGGGATCCACCCTGATGCCTTCAGCTGAAACAACATGCCCTAGAAAGGTTACCTCCCTAAGCCAAAACTCACACTTGTTGAATTTGGCGTACAACTATTTCTCCCTTAGAACTTGCAGAACCACATGAAGATGTGCGTCATGCTCCTTCTCAGACTTCGAATACACCAAAATGTCGTCTATGAAGACCACGACGAACCGATCCAGATAGGGTTGGAAGACCCGGTTCATCATGTCCATAAACGCGGCCGGTGCATTCGTCAAACCAAAAGAAATTACCAAAAACTCGTAGTGGCCATACCGAGTACGAAATGCCGTCTTGTGGACATTAGCCTCTTTCAC
The DNA here is from genome assembly GCA_025506655.1 of Gossypium rotundifolium. NCBI lineage: Eukaryota > Viridiplantae > Streptophyta > Magnoliopsida > Malvales > Malvaceae > Gossypium > Gossypium rotundifolium. The sequence continues at coordinate 50,726,222 of CP106728.1, forward strand.
CTTAAGCTGATGGTAGCCTGACCTAAGGTCAATCTTAGAGAACACCGATGCCCTTTTGAGTTGATCGAACAAATCGTCAATCCTGGGCAAAGGATACCGGTTCTTTATTGTCAACTTGTTTAGCTGCCGATAGTCTATGCACATCCTCATTGTCCCATCCTTCTTCTTGACAAATAGCACTGGAGCTCCCCAAGGTGATACACTTGGTTGGATGAACCCTCTATCTAACAATTCCTGAATCTGCACCTTCAACTCTACCAATTCTTTCGGTGCCATCCGATACGGAGCTATAGATACTGGTGCGGTTTCGGGTAACAGATCTATACCAAATTCAACCTCACGGTCCGGAGGTAGACCCGGAAGTTCCTCTGAAAACATATTAGCATAGTCCCTCACAGTCCGGACATCTCCCACAGCAACATCCTTTGCTTCCAAGGCACAGACATGCACCACATAAGCTTCACAACCCTTCCTAACCATCCTTTCTGCCTTTAATGCAGAAACCACATTAGACAGGTAATCCCTCCTTTTACCTATCATTACCACCTCATCACCTTACACTGTCTTTATTACCATGCGCTTAGCTGTGCAATCCAGGCTAGCCTGATACTTCACTAGCCAATCCATCCTGAGGATTAGGTCAAATTCTCGGAACGGTAGTTCCATCAAGTCTGCCAAGAACACAACCCCTTGGAGTTCTAGGGGTACTTTTCTATAGAGTTTACTCACTTCTATAGAGTGACCTAGGGGGCTTAATACAGTCATCTTCCTAAAAGTAAGCTCAGAGTCTAGATGCAGAGTTTCCACTACGCTACTAGCAATGTATGAGTGGGTTGAGCCAATGTCAATCAAAGTATTATAGGGCACACCAAAAATCAAGAACATACCGATTATGATGTCCGGTGCGTCACCCTCTTCTTGACGCCTCGTGGCATAGACCAAACTAGGTTGTCTAGCCTCAGTACCACCAGTACCTCCCCTCGGTGTCCCACGACCTCTGCCCGCACTATTACCTCCTCTTCCTCCACCACGACCTCTCTGTGGCTGTTGGTTATCCCTTCTGTTCGGTACACAGTCCTGACCCTCTGATCTCAGCCTAGCGGCTTTCTTCGGACAATCTCTAACTTGATGCTCCATAGACCCACATTCGAAGCATCTCCGATTACCATTCCAACACTCCCCCTTGTGAGACTTCCCACACCAAGCACACCGTGGCGGCCATTGAGGATTAGCAGCAGCAGGCCTAGCAGCTTGATCTGACTCACCAAACCTTGTCCTCTTCTACTGATTACCGGAAAACTTTGAAGGTCCGGAGCTCTTCTTATTCCAATTTCTATCTTGATTCCTTCTAACCGACTGTCTTACCCCTTCAGCAACCTTCGATTTCTCCACTAGTACAGTGAACTCCCGTTCCTGCTGTGGAGCTGTCATCATTCTCAGCTCATCTCTAAGCCCATCCTCAAATCTAACACAGCGTTCATGCTCGGTACCCATAATACCACGAGCATACCTACTCAACCGGAGGAATTCGGCCTCATACTTTGCCACAGTCTTATTGCCTTGAACCAGATTCAAGAAAGCCTTTCGCTGTGCATCCACTTAGCTAGTTCCGATATACTTCTTTTGATAGGCATCCCTGAAGAATTCCCAGGTGAGATTTTCTGCCACCGTTCCATCCCTTACAGTGAGCCACCACTGGTAAGACTCATCCCGCAACAAAGAGATGATACCCTTCAACTTCTCCTCAGCTGTGAAATCCAAGTCACTCATAATCCTTTCAGTGGATTTCAACCAATATTCTGCCGCACTGGGCGCCACTCCAGAAACTTCTTTGAATACTTCTGCTCCATTAGCCCAGAGTCGTTCAACCACCGATTTATGGGCTCCTGCACCCGTACCTGCCTCAGTAACTCGTTTCAACGCACCGCCTGGGATACTACGTCGTTACCACCAGTCTGATCTTGGAACTCAGTCTCCGCCGCCAACAGATCCAAAGATCTCATTTCCGACCGTGACCGGACCTTGTCGGCTCGACAAGGTCATCCTACCCCTACCCCAGCCACGCGGCGGACGTCCACGACCTCTTGAACTCATTCTAATGATTACATTTATCTGTTTAAGAATTTTATGCATTAGTATTTCACTTGGTTATCCGCGAAGAAATTTTATGATAAGAGTTTTAAAAGTGGTTCTTTCGTATCATACATGTACACAGTCCTTCTATTTATTCATTCAAGGAGACGTTGTAATTTTTATTGTGATTGTTTTTCCACTACCCAGGGTATTTTCGTAATTTGTCCTACAGGGGTATTTTTGTAATTTTTTAGAAATAAAAAAAATTTCGATGATTTTGTCAAAAAATATTTTGGAACTCTTAAATTCCTGGGGTATTTTAAAAAATTTTAAAATTTGGGGGTATTTCGGTAATTTTAGACCTCAGGGGTATTTCGGTAATTTTTCAAAAATCAAGGTGAATTTGTAAAAGTTGTAAAACTTTGAGGGCTCTTTTTGATAATTGCACTTTCCAAAATAGTGATGTTGCAAAAATTTTGAAACAAAGGTCATTTTGGTAATTTTGTTGGTTAGGGGCAATTTTGTAATTTTTACCACTAGGGTATTTTAGTAATTTTTTTTTTCATAACAAGATTTCTAAAATTTGGTTCTAGTTGTTTTCACAAAAGAAGGATATTTTAAAAATTTTCTATTTGGAAAATTTTTTCATAAGGAGGGTAATTTACAAGCCAGGGGTATTTTGGTCTTTTTTTAAAAATAAGGTTTTAATTACTTCAAAAAAAATGGCTAGTCCCTTTCGGGTTTTAGTTATCAAGTTTAGCCTGTGAGTGTGTCGTCTCAGCTAGGATGAACCGTCACTACGCACCAGGTAGGATTCAAGTGAGTAGGAGGTGAGTCACTAGGATCGCTTAAATACCGTGCTCCCACCAATCCAACTCGGACATGCGTATAACGATTGCCACATCCCTTGCTTAGTGACAACTCACAGGGTTGTTTAGGTAATTATTAAATCTTATGCATAGTTGAGGTACGCTACCCCTAGGGTTCAATAATTTCTTATTCTAATATTTTACGTCCCCGTTTTACCCTTCTACCCCTATCGAAGATTCACACAAAAATAGATAGAATTACTTACCTGGGCAGATTGGTGCCGGAGACTCGGTGCCATGCTGTTCAACCCATAAATAATTTTCCAAAACATTCTAATAAGGCCTACTAACATAAAAATAAAACGTTTTGGGCCTTGGGCCCCCCACAGTCGAGTTTTGAACCGGGCTCTGATACTAAAAATGTAACACCCCAAACCCGGCCCATGAGCCCTGACCGGATCTGGTATGTCACTGAGTAATAGCGTTTTGAAAGACATTAATTTTCCTGTGAAAAATTTATTAAAATGTGGCTAAGGTATTAAAACGGTGTTTGAAAACTCAGTTGGGCTTTTTATAAACATGGTTGTCTTGTAAGCCTTTGAAAACATTTGATCATTTAAAATTTAAAATCGTTTAAGTTATAATTGACTTGGTTTCTTTTGTTACCCGATGGTAAAATCTTTGAAAAACCCGTAGAAGTTATTAAGTTGGAAAAAGTTACTTTTAACCAATTTACTTAACATTTATAAACTTCATTTGTAGTATAGCATAAGTAAAGCAAATTAACTATGTAAACATCCAAATAAAATTCAGTGGCCTTATTACAACCCAATTTAAAAGCTTAGAAAAGAAAATAAATAAACTTAAAGATAATAAACTAAATTCAAATCCCTCGAATAAGCATGGCCGCCTCGAGTCCTCTCCGGCTCCATCTCCGCGATCTACTCATTTGCAAAATGGTAATGGAAGGGGGTGAGTCACCTAGACTCAGTGTGTAAATCCCCCACCCGGAAAAATACACTCATACACAATTTATTAATAAACATGCACATGCAACCCAACTAACCATCCATACTCCTTTTACTTGCCTGTGGTCAAAACCACCGGTGGTCAAAACCACCGGTGACTAGTGTCACAAAATAAATGATGGGGCCAACCCATCGTGTGGTCAAAACCACTGATGACCATAGGTCACAAAATATCATAATGTGGTCAAAACCACTGGTGGTACCAAACCACTGGGACTTAGTCACAATTTATCAATCGGTGTGGTCAAAACCACTGATGACCATAGGTCACAAATATTCTGATGGGGCCAACCCATCTTGTGGTCAAAACCACTGGCGACAGTCCAAAAAAAATCATCCCCCTCCTCTCATCATTCCCACCATCATCATGCTTACATATCATATATCATAATCCCACATATCATGTATATCATGTATAGCAAAGCATTTAATAGCATGTGATGGCATACTCAAATATATACATTATAGATCATGTAATAGGGGACTTACCCGGAATCTATGCTTAAGCCCACAATACCAAATCACTACCACAATGATTAACAAAGCAACAATATGGCAAGTTTACTAATAAAGTGTGTAAGGAGTTTTACACACCTGTTACTACCGAAATTCCTAGATCCCGAAGATCCGATCTACGTCGCTAGATTCTTGACCCTATAATCGGCCAATCATCACTGTTAGTGTCATTGACCTATTCGGCCATATTAACTTAATACCAAAGGCTCTTACCTTAAACAGATTTGGTTTCCAAACAAATTCCGAAGACGTCACTTGATTAAGACTTTGCCGAAATTCCTTAAACAACCCACAAAAAGATCAGTCACCACTTATAATACATATCATGGCCTTTGGCCGAATGCCATAGCCTACATACCATGCTTACCTTAAATCCCAGAAGACTTCGTCAAGGCCCTTAATGTTACCTACACACAAGAGAACACTTTACCATCATCTTAAAGACACATTCGGCCACCTACCAAGGCCTATTCCTACTTTTGGCACACTTGAAGGTAAAGAAAAGGAACCAAATGTTACTTACCACCCTTTGGAAATCGATGGAACCTTACTAGGGGGATTCGGCCTAGCCCTCTATGGAAGAGATATTTGGCTAGCAAGTGAGGTAAAGTTTTTAGTAAAAGGGGGAGTCGGTTCGGCTAAGAAGAAGCAAGAGAAGAAGAGAACTTTTGGAAGAATTTTGGCAAGGGAGACTAGGGGAAATTTGGCAGCAACAAGAGAGAAAAAAGAAAAGAATAATTGAAGAATTTTGGCACTCCTTTGCCATATCAAAACCAATTATGGACAGCCCCCCCAAGGAGTCCTAAAGCCGGTCATCACTTCCCCCTTCTTGTGATAATTTAGCTCTTAATTATCATACAAGAAAAATAACATTTATCTCCTATCCACTTCTTCAAAATAAAAGGAAAAGAATACAAAACTAAATACACTTCTCTTCCAGCCGAATATGTGAAAAATTTTAAGCTTTATCCTTATCAATTTAAGAGTCCAAATTCATGCATCACTTACTCTCCCATTCACGCCGGTTTTGAACAAAATAAAAACCAAATTGTAGCTCCCGTGATTCGAACACCAGACCACACTAACGGAGCCCCCTTACAATGCCCCATGCCATCTTTCCCAATTGACTTTCATGTCAAATAACCTCCCCATTTAATTATAAGGCCTTCATACCTGGCCTCCTTTCCTTTAATGCCAAAAGCCTAAAAATAAAACACCCCTTGCGTCCATCATGACTCGAACTCGAGTCCATACACCAAGGCCCTTAAGTGGCGCCCCAAGCCACTCCACCAACCCGACTTCCATGTCAAAACCTTATCCATAAAATTCTTTAAAGCCTTCTTAACCCTTTCTCTAATGCCCAAAAAGCCCAAAAGAAAAATATTTCCCCCTTGTAACTCCTAAGAATCGAACCTCCTCCCTTGCAACACCCTTAGACGCACCAAGCCAATCATGCCACTTAAATCCTTGTGTCATGTTCCTTCCCAAATTTTCCTTAACCCCTTATCTCACCTAGCTCCCTTCCTTTAAAACACTTAGAAAGAAATTTTTAGTTCTAAGTCAGGCCTAGCTCGGGGTTATTTCTAGACCCTAAAACATGTCAAATGACCATAGCATTTAATTCTTCTAGTACACACATGGGAAAAATAATTAAATTTTAGACAACCCCTAATTCAGGATGTTACAGTTCTAGGTTAGTACTCGCGAATTCAGGCAACGATTCAGAAATTAAGGTGTGTTATCGTACACCTATTACCATACTGTTTAATCACGAAATATTCTTGTTCTCACTTCTATGCTATTTTATACTAATAAAAGTCAAAAATCAATAAGCTGAGACTTCGACAATCGAGATCACTCGAGTGTGCGAGCGCTCGTCGAGATAAACCAAGCCATAATTGTTGGCAAGAGACCGTTGGGAGTGCCACGAACTTTCTCATGGGCTTAGGGCATAATGGGCCATGTTGGGCCAAAGTAAGCCAAGTGGGCCCAATGGGCTAATGGGCTCACAGGGATGAAATCCATGGTAAGTGCCGGATAATAGATCCGGCTACGAAATTCACAAAATCATGATCGAAAATAGGCTGTGTAACATCCTGAAATTTTAGAATTTTATGTTTTGAAGAATATCATGTGATAGGCTGGTTAAAAAATGTCAATTGTGTATGTTTAGGGGTCCTAAGAAAGCTCAGGGTTGAATTGGGCCTTAGCAAAATTTTTATGTTTAAGCTCTTTAAGGAGAGATAGGTAAATGGAATGAAGACTTAAGGAAATAAAGTGTGTAATTAGCGAGCACAAGATGAGCTAGTAGCAAGGTGGTTTGGCGTTAAGATGAGTGCAATGAGGTGGGAGGTTCGAATCTCACCTATTGCACAAATTTTGGATTTATTTTTGTACTTCTCTCCTAAGTGTCGGCCATGATAGTATTTTTGGTAAGGGAGACTTTTTATTTATGGAAAGATCGCTAAGGGATTATGGTAAGGAGGAAAGTAAGGGAAAAACAAGGAATGAAATGGAAGAAAAGGAAGGAGAAGGGAACATGTTGGCCTATAGTGTGGAAGGTTTTTTGGAAAGATTTTATTTGGTCAATGTTCATCTTTTGGTAAAGATGATAGACGGTTTCGGAGGGGTTTTGGGGTAGCCAAATTTTTCATTAGTCATTTGGCAAATTTAGTGCTTGTAAAGCCTACTTTCTTCTTAGCATATTGGTGTTTTCTCTTCCCAACTCTTTTTCTTTGTTTTGGCCGAAACTCTCATTGCCTTTTTGCTCATTTTTTTCTTTGTTGTGCCGTAACTCTCAATCCATCTATACTCATTCTTTCCTTGTTGACGAAACTCCCATCTCATATTGATCATTTTGACCATTTTGATCATTTTCATTTTTGTGTCAACCGAAACTCCCTAACAGTTCTTTTCTATCTCTTCCTCTCTTTTATCTTCACTAGCTGAATCTATTAACACCTAATCTCTTTTTCTTCATTTCTTTTTCTTTTGTGTTGGACACTCCCTTCTTGACCGAATTGGTAAGTGACTTCATTCCCCTCTTTTCATCCTCATTTTTTTTCTTCCTAGCCGAATATGAGTTTCCATTACTAATCGGTATTTTGCCTAGTTTATTTATCAAAATATATCTCTCCTACTCTCTTATATCATGTTCTTCTTCTAGTGTAGTATTATAATGGAAAGCCGATTCACATAATCTTGTCTCATTCGTAGCCATAAGTCAATCGATAGAAAGCGGATTCATCATCGTTAAGGTAGGGAGTTTATTCTTGGATCTTTCAAAATATCTTTACTTGTTTATGATGCAAATTGGAACGAAGTTTTGGCAAAACAGTTATTATAGGGATTTATTGTTTGTTCTTATTCAATCGTTGATCCTTCGAAAATAGAGTGGAACCGATTTGAAAAGAAAAGCGATAGGAGAACACAAAAGGAGTAGATTTTCTATTCCTACTCCTAAGTTTAAGCGTAGAGCAGTATCGGCGGTTCGAGATTACCCACCAGGTTGTGGACCATCATCCGATGTGAATAAACAAATCATGGCCGTTCACGATATTGAGAGTAAGTATTTTAGATCATTGATTTAGATTTGGATTAAGAAAAACCTCTTATGTTAGTTAATCGAGTATTATGTTGTCATAGGTGCCGACGATCAAGAGGGTTTAATACCTACCGTAATCAGGTGTGTAATCTCACACCGAAATTTCGTAGATTCATGATTTGGTATCACGTTAGAAGATAAGATCGTCATTATTTATATGATTAAAATCGTAATATGGCATAAACCGAGAAATTTACTTAAAATTACATTATTTTTATAGATTTGTCAAAATCGGTATTTTAAAAATTGTTAGATTTACCAAAATGTCCCTATGGACCGAATTACCGAAATGCCCCTATGGGACGATTTACTGAAATGTCCCTATGGATCAATTTATCGAAATGCCCCTATGGGCCGAATTGTTAGAATGCCTTAGTGGACCGAATTACAAAGCTCAATAATGGGCCAACTCACCGTAAGAAATTACTAGACTAATGGTTGTTATACATGAGGATATTTTGTGTATGTTGCATCTTTACATATTGCATGGGATGGAAAAATTGAATGAAGAAAAGTGTAGTCTGGTGGCACTGCCACAAATTCTGATAATGGCTATGTGCCAAATTAAATATGGCTTTGTGCCATCGTGATTAAGGCTATGTGCCGATTATATTACCGTACATAATTCTGGTGGCTCAGCCACAAATAATATAAATGGCAACTTGCCTGCGAATTGGTGTGATTGGCGGGGTAGGTTAACTTGATCCCCACAGGTGTGAATGGCTGCTACAGGGGTGTGATTGGATGGATGGGTTAGGTTGCATACATTGCACATATATTTATATATATATTATGTTATGTAAATGGGCTTAGGCCCAAGATGATGCTAAACGGGTTCAGGCATAGTGGACAACGGTAAGGGGATTATACATTAAGTTCTAGTAACTCACCCCTTTTCCCTTAACCCTTACAGGTAATGCTCAGTGATGTGAATTTGGGCCATGCGTAACTCGGTGGAGGCCATACTTTAGAAATGGTGTTTATTTTTAAACTTTAGACTTCTATTTCTGTTCACTCTATTACTTTTACCATTATGGGTTTTTATGTTGTAATAAGACCTCTGGAATATTTTATTTTTGCTTTATGTTTGACATACTTATTATCTTGCTTGAATTGTTTTAAATGGAAATTTTTCTAAAAACTTAAATAAAGGTTTTCCAAAATAGATTAACAAATGGATTTCAAAATAAACTTTTACAAATATTTTAACTCAAAATTTTCTCTCGAATTATCAATGATATTTTCAAAAGTCATGGTTTATAAGACCTCTAGTTCAAATTATCGATTTATCAATAAACCTTCGAGATTAGTAGTATTTTATCATATGTTTCAAATCAAAATTGTTTTCATGATTATAACAAAATGATATCTATTTTAGTACAAATAAAAAGGATTTAACACGTTTTTCTCATGTGACATGTCAAATTCGGTCATAACGCATGGGCCAGGTTTGGGGGTGTTACAGGTTGAATGGGCAACACGAGCATGTGGGCCCACTTGGGTCAAATTTGAGTTTTAGGCCCAATTGCACCATTTTGACCAGAAAGGGAACATGTGTCGCTCAAGGCGACAGTAGGCCTTCAAAAAGACTGTTAAGTGACTAAAATTATCAAAATACCCTCAATGGGTGAAATTATCGAAATACCCTCAATGGGTGAAATTACCGAAATACCCTCGATGGGTGAAAATACCAAAATACCCTTAATGGGTGAAAATATCGAAATACCCTCAATGGGTGAAATTACCGAACTACCCGCGATGGGTAAAATTGATGAATGAGTATTAACTGTATGATTGATTATTGCTTTAACCCCAACCGACCAAATGATCATTATACCCTTAGTGGTAGTATCATTGATAATGAGTATTAATTGTATGATTGATTTTGATTGTGATGCACTGCATACATGAATTAATTATGACATGGCATACTGCATTGGGTTGGGTTATGGATTTTGGAGGAAGCACTGTACTAGTGGCTTTGCCACGTTATACTGATTTAGTGGCTTTTTCCAGGTATACTGATTCTAGTGGCTCAGCCACGTATACTGTTACAAGCAGCTTTGCTGCGTTGATATTAGCAGCTAGACTGCGTTATTTTTGTGCTGGTTGGGTGGGTTGACTTGGTCCCCACATGGTGTGTTGGTTGGTACGGGTGGTGTGTTGGCTGGACTAAGTTGGGTTAAATGTTTGTTATGCATATCATAGGGATTAGGCCCAGACTGTTACTGAATAGGGCTTAGGCCCAAACTGATACCGTATGGGCTTGGGCCCAGACTGTGACTGTAATAGGGGATTACACGCTAAGTTCTCGTAACTCATCCTTTTCTTTGATTGTGCAGGTAATCCCCAGCCATAAAGGGTTTGGAGCTGTGAGGGACTCAGAGGTGGCCACACGTCCGATATGTTTTAAAGTTAAACTTAGTGACTTCATTTTAGTTTATTTAATTTAATTTATTGGGTTAATAATTTTGTAATAAGGCCATTGGGATTTTTAACTTTTATATGGTGTTGCTTTTAATTACAATCTGCTAGTCTATTAACATGGTTTTTTTAAACAATAACTATTGGTTTCAAAATGTCACTTTCTGTAATTGGTTGAATTAAACTTCCGTAACAAACAAGGTTTTAATAATAATAATATTTCACAAGAAAATAACTTTGAGTAAATCTTGTTTTGATATTAAGCAACGAAAACTGGGATTTTAAATGGTAGAAAGTTTTAAATTGTATAAGGGATTTAATGAGCACATAGTTTTCAAACAACACTTTGAGGTGACATGTTAGATTCAATCATAATATTTAGGCCGGGTTTGGGGTGGTACATTTAGTGGTATCAGAGCCAGGTTGCAAAACTCTTCTGTGGAATGGGTTTTAAAAATTTTTTCTAATCTATTTAAATTTTGGTTTGGAAAGTAATAATGCTACTGAAAGTGTGGCACACCGAGTCTCCAGCACCAAATTTGTAAGTTCCCTAACACTGTACCCTAATATATGTTGAAATGATTATATTGAGAAACTACTAGGGGTAGTAGTAGTACACTGAAACTCCTTAATTAGAGAAATTGAGACTATAGGAGACTGAAAATTGTGGTAGGAATTCGATCTGTGAAAATAACCCTAATTACTGTTTGTCATAAGATATCTGTTAATAATTATGAGAACTATAAGCTGATTCATAAAACTCTTAAAACAGATAAGTACGCTACATCGATATGAGCACAAGAGGTCGCGGAAGGGGTACACGTGGCTGTGGTAGAGGCCGAGGTGCTATGGCTGGATCCTTAGTATCAGGACATATGCCTGATAGGGAAGCGCTGACCTCGCCAGTGACTGAAACGGGGCCTCATGACAGAGTCGGTGGCGATGATGCCCTATCCTAAGCGATGTTGCGAGTTCTTGAAAGGGCTGCTAGAGCGAGTACTAGATTAGTGGGCCTAGGGTCAATTTCTGAATGACTCCGGTTGAATGGGGTGAAAATATTCAGGGGCATCTCTGGTGTAGCCCCGAATGTAGTAGAATATTGGTTGGAGACTGTAGAGCGAATAATGGATGATCTTGATTGCACGGTGGAGCAAAAATTGAAAGGAGTAGTGTCTTTACTGCGAGATGAGGCATATCAATGGTGGCTTACCGTGAGGGAAGGCACGCAGGCCGACCGTGTGACATGGGACTTATTTAAGACGGTCTTTCAAGGAAAATATGTTGGGGCGAGTTATGTGGATGCCCGGAGGAAGGAATTCTTGAGTCTGATCCAGGGAAATAAGTCTGTGGCAGAGTATGAGGCAGAGTTTTTGCGGTTGAGCCAATATGCTTCGGGCATAGTCGCGACTGAGTATGAGCGTTGCGTGTTTTGAATATGGTCTCCGGGATGAGTTTCGGATACTGATAGTCCTACAGAGGGAAAGAGACTTTGTTGCCCTGGTTGAGAAGCCAAAAATTGCCGAGGATGTGAAACGCTCAGAGCGTCAGAATCGTGAGCAGGATAGAGGTAGAAGTAAGAGGAATTCTGGGCCCTCAAGTTCTTCTGGTGGACCTAAAAAGAGGCCTAGGTTTGATGGGCCAGCCCGAGCTGGAGTTTGTATTGTTACTGTCAGACTGCAGCCTTGCGCTGAGTGTGGGTGATCTTATTTGGGAGAGTGCTGGAAAAGAATTGGGGCATGTTTTAGATGTGGGTCCAGGGATCATCAGGTTAGAAACTGTACTCAGAGGCCCGATCAAATGCAAACTGCAAGCCAGGACTATGTGTAGCCAGTGAGAGGTGGTCAACAGCCATCGAGAGGCCGTGATTTAGCCAGAGGGGGAAATGGTTTGGGATGAGGTCGTAGAGCACCGGGCAGATGTGCTGGTAACATTGAGGTGAGATAGCCAGCATTGGTGTATGCTGCTCAACGTCGAGAGGATGGCGACGCTCCTGATGTCATAATTGGTACGTTTCTCATTCATAATGTACCATATACCGCTTTAATTGATATTGGGTCTACGCACTCGTATGTTGCATGTACTGTGACTAGAACATTAGGCATACAGTTCGAACTTACTGATAGAGAAATGTTGGTGATTAGTCTGCTGGGACAGTTGGTTAGAGTGAATAAACTGTTTAGAGATGTGCCCCTAGAGGTTCAAGGGGTTGTCTTTCCGGAGAATTTGATGGAACTTCCATTTGGAAAATTCGATCTTATTTTGGGCATGGAATGGTTAGTGAAACACCATGCGAATTTGGATTGCGTGACTAAGCATATGGTATTGAAGTCTTCAGAGATTGAGGAGGTGGTCGTGATAAGGGAGCGAAGGGATTATCTATTCAATGTAATCTCAGCACTAAGGGCCGAGAAACTGGTTCGCAAAGGTTGTAGGCTTTCCTAGCGTATGTCAGCATATTTGATGTTAAGGGTCCGTCTGTCAGGAATGTTAGAACTGTAAAGGAGTTTTCAGATGTATTCCCCAAAGATCTTTCGGGGTTGTCTCCAAATTGTGAGGTCGAATTTGGCATTGAGCTCCTACCGGGAACGTCTCCTGTGTCTATCGCCCCTTATAGGATGGCGCCAAAAGAGCTGGTGGAATTAAAAGCTCAAATCCAAGAGCTACTAGACCGAGGATTTATCCGACCGAGTGTGTCTACTTGGGGAGCACCAGTATTGTTCGTGAAGAAGAAGGATGGGTCAATGCGCATGTGTATTGATTATCGTAAATTGAATAAAATGAGATTAAGAACAAGTACCCTTTACCAAGGATAGACAATCTATTTGACTAGCTGCGAGGAGCTTCAATTTTCTCCAAGATAGATCTCAGATCGGGGTATCATTAGCTAAGGGTTAAGGAGGCAGATGTGTACAAGACTACATTCATTACTCATTATGGACATTACTAGTTTCTGGTCATGCCGTTTGGGTTAACGAATGCACCAGCTACTTTCATGGATATGATAAACCGGGTCTTCCAACCCTATTTGGACCGGTTCGTGGTGGTGTTCATCGATGATATTTTGGTGTATTCGAGAACCGAGGAGGAACATGATTTACATCTCTGAATTGTTCTACAAATACTGAGAGAAAAGTAGCTTTATGCCAAGTTCAATAAGTGCGAGTTTTGGCTGTGAGAAGTGAAATTTTTGGGTTATGTAGTGTTTGCCGAGGGGATTAGGGTTGATCCTCAAAAAATTAAAGCCGTATTAGACTGGAAGCCACCAAAGACTGTATCCAAGATTCGAAGTTTTCTGGGTCTAGCTGAGTATTATAGAAGGTTCGTAGAGGGGTTCTCACTGATTGCTACACCCATAACTAAGTTACTGTATAAAGGAGTACCGTTTGATTGGACTGATAAATAGTAGGAGAGTTTTGAGAAACTGAAGAAGATTCTGACTCAAGCCCCGGTATTAATAAAGCCAGAGGCTAGAAAGGAATTCATTGTCTACTGTGATGAGTCGCACACGAGTTTGGGTTTATGTGCTGATGCAAGAGGGTAAGGTGGTGGCTTACGCGTCTCGACAGCTTAGGCCGCACGAGGTGAATTACCCCACTCATGACTTGGAATTAGCTGCGGTGGTAATCACACTAAAGATTTGGAGACATTACCTGTACGGGGAGAAGTCGATCATTTATACTGACTATAAAAGTCTCAAGTACCTTCTTACTCAAAAGGAGTTGAACCCTAGGCAACGAAGATGGATAGAGTTGCTTAAGGATTATGATTTCTCGATTGAATACCATCTGAAAAAAGCTAACGTAGTGGTAGATGCACTAAGCCATAAGGTTGTATCTGATCTAAGAGTAATGTTTGCTCGTCTTAGCCTGTTAAAGGATGGTAGTCTGTTAGTTGAGCTTTAGGTGAAACCGATTTTGATTGAACAAATTAAATAGAAGCAGTTGTTGGATGAATCGTTGGTTCCTCGTTTCCAACTGGTGAAGAAAAGGGAGACTAGAGACTTTGGGCTGAATAGTGAGGGAGTATTATGCTTCCGTGGGAGAGCCTGTGCACCGAGGGATTCTGAGTTAAAATAGTCTATATTGTGGGAGGCGCATAGTAGCCCATATGCTGTACATCCCAGTGGAAACAAGCTATATCGAGATCTACATGAACTGTACTAATCGTCAAGACTTAAGCGTGAGGTTACCGATTTTGTAGGTAAGTGTTTGACATGCCAGCAAGTGAAGGCTGAGCATCAACTACCTTCTGGAGTGCTGCAACCTATTAAAATTCCACTATGGATGTGGGAGAGGGTAACCATGGATTTTGTTAGTGGGCTACCCCTGATACTTACTAAGAAAGATTCGGTATGGGTAATTGTTGACCGACTGACTAAATCTACCCACTTTATACCGGTTCACACTGATTACTCATTGCAGAAGTTGGCCAAGTTATACGTCGCTGAGATTGTGAGGTTACATGGGGTACCAGTGTCTCTCATTTTAGACAGGGACCCTATATTCACATCATGATTCTAGAGAGTGTTACATGAAGCTTCAGGTACAAGGTTGGATTTCAGCACGGCATTTCATCTGCAGACTGATGGTCAGTCAGAGAGGGTAATTCAGATCTTGGAAGACATGCTAAGAAGCTGTGTAATTGATTTCAAGGGCAATTAGGAAGACTATCTACCATTAGCAGAATTCACTTATAACAATAGCTACCAATCCAGTATTCAGATGGCACCGTATGAGGTGTTATATGGTCGTAGGTGTCGTACCCCTACTTGTTGGACAAAATTAGGTGAGCAGTAAATATTGCGGCCAGATCTAGTTTCTGAAATCGAGGAGAAAGTAAAATTGATCCGGAATCGATTAAAAGAAGCATCTGATAGGAAAAATCATATGTTGATTTAAAGCGTAAAGAGATTGAGTACGTAGTGGGAGATTATGTCTTCTTAAAGGTCTCACCATAGAAAAAGATTTTGAGATTTGTGCAAAAAGGCAAGCTGAGCCCTAGCTTCATCAGACCTTACCAGATATTAAAACGTGTGGGACCGATTGCCTACTAGCTGGAGCTGCTTCCTAAGTTAAATCGTATACATAATGTACTCCACGTTTCTATACTGAGGCGATACCATTCTGATCCTTCGCCTGTAGTGCTGGTGGAGGAGATCGAAGTTAGACCTGATCTGACCTTTGAGGAAGAACCAGTGCAGATATTGGATCGAGACGTTAAAGTGTTAAGAAGAAAATCTATCCCATTAGTCAAGGTTTTTTGGAGTAATCACGGTTCAGAGCAAGCCACATGGGAGCCTGAGGAGGCAATGCGACAGCAATGCCCTCTCTTTTTTTGATCAGGTAAATTTTGAGGCTGAAATTTCATTAAGAGGGGTAGAGTTGTAACGTCCCAAATTAGGGGCTGTATTTTATGTGCTTAAAATTCATGTTGTGCTTGAACGACTAGCTATTTGAGTGTATTTGGGGGTTCTAAGGAGGCCTGGGTTCGAGTCTGAGCTTTGGAAAAATTTTAGTTTTTGGCCCTTAAGAGGAGAGGGCTGTTTGCAGTAGGACTTAAGTATATCTGTATGCGTTTAAGTGTCACAAGTGAGCTGGTGTTGTGGTGACAAGTGGCATGTTGGGCATGCATGAGGGAGGGGGTTCGAATCCCAGGAATAGCAAAAGGGGGACATTTATTTTATTTTATGAATTGATGGAGCAAGAGGTATAGTTTGGATCAAACTCTACAGAGGAGGTTGAAGACTTGGTCAACAAGTTTGAATGGGAGGCTAGGAGTGATTCAAGGAGGAAATGATGGAGTGAATCAAGGATTCGGGAGAGGTGGAGAGTTGTGTCGTGAGGGGAGACTCAAACTTAGTCATTTTCAGATGAGGGGGGATGTTAGGCATTTTCTGAGTAGTGATTGGTGTTGCCGAATATTCCCTTGCTCTCCTCTCATATTCGACTTTTGGTATTTTTTTGTTCCAAGAAGTATTTTGGTTGTTTTCTTTAGGCGATAGAATGGTGGTAGGCATTTTGCATTTTTTCTTATTCTCTTGTTCTCTGCACAGTACTACAGTTCTTCACCTTTCCTGTCGTCCCCTCTTTCTTTACATCCTATTTGGGTCGTTCTTTTCCACACCTTTTCTTCCTTACTACTAAACAACTGAGCCTTCGGTAAATCACTTGTCCTTTCACCCTCCTCAGTGACCGATTACAGTTTCATCTCTCCCTATTGGTTGAATCGATTACCTCATCATCTTGTGACCCCATTCTTTTTCTGTTCTTTTCCAGTAGATTCTCGTTGGTTAGGCCAGACACTCTTCATCTGCTAAACTAGTCATTTTCAATTGCACTGCTGATAGGGGGTGTAACACTCCTTGCCCGAGTTCTACACTGAAACCGAGCCTGAGGTGTTACCGTACTGAAATCACTTAATCGCCACTAAGGCTTATCGTGACTACTCTCTTATGTCACTTCAACATTCCTATTCTTGACTTACAAAGCCTTACTCAAACATACGAGGGCTCTCGAGACTGTATTGGAACTTTTTCCATTCTTAAAAATTTTTTCTAATGCAATATGTAACACGCCCGTATGTGGACACACACACCCATATTCTCTAGCCATGCTAAAAACTCCAGCATTCTGCCAATTGCCCCACGGCCATGGCACGCCCGTGCTCCCCAACCGTGGTGAACACTGACTAACCTTACACGGCATTGACACACCCGTGGCCCTAGACCATGTGCCATACCTTGATATACTTACTTAAGACACAAAAGTGCAGGGTGCACACAGCCTAGACACACGCCCGTGTGTCTATCTGTGTGGGCACTTAGAGGCTATCTACCAAGCCTTTTTACCACTGTCATTTTCATACCTTCATATACTAATTCAATAAAATCTCAAATCATCAACTAAAACACACGAATTTATACATTTGATTCATGAAAATAAAGTTTTCCTCCCATACACTAGGGAGAAATTATTCCCATATAATTACAAACAACTTAGGCCAACACAATTTGGCTACATCAACAATGACTTAATCAACCTTAAGTACTAGCCCTATACATACATTCCATAACTTATGGGGACTTGATACCTCATATCGAGTGTCTGCCTGACAGTGTGAAAATATCTCCGGCGATCTCCAACCCGAGCTAGCTAAATTTACCTATAAGAGATGATAAAAGGAGCAAACAAAAACGCTTAGTAAGTTCATCTACATATAACTAATAAACACTTATATTCATTGAACATACATGACTGAAAATTATCATGATAAACTTTTCTCATGAACTCATGGTTACTTACTCAATCATCCTTAAGCTTACTCATTATACCTCTTACCATATTCTTACCATGCCACAAGCCAAACGCTCGTTTAACTTGCATACATTCCGGCAGTGATCATCACAAGGTTATATAAATCAACACATCAAGTATTTTCAAAAAGCTACTCATATTACTAATCCCTTGATGGTTACACACTTAGCCCACCATTGAATCTCTTATAGGGTGGTATCGCACACAGCCCACCAATCAATTATACTTATGGTGATTTCGCACTTAGCTCACCAATCATTTATAAATGATGTTATTGCACACAGCCCATCAATTTCTAATTAATCAGGTGGTAACACACACAGGCCACCGATAGTAATATAATTGGTGGTATCACACGCAGTCCATCAATTAAAAATATATCAGGTGGTAACGCACACAGTCCACAGATAGTAATATAATTGATGGTATCGCACACAGCCCATCAATTAATAATATATCAGGTGGTAACACACCCACCGAATGTATACATTCATGAATAGCTATCCTCATGCATTTATCTATTTCAAATGTTTACCCGAAAACTTCTTCACACACTACTATTCTTACTTAGCTTTCTACTATAATTGTTCGCATTCACACAATGCAATAATAATTATAACTTATGCAACTAAAGTGCATCATTTACACATCACCCACTATGGGTTCATCTAATACCGAATCCACCTCGATTCAGTTCTAACACATTCTTGTACCTCTCATGTACAACACATTCATTCTCAATTCTCAAATACTTATTGAGTCACTAAAATCGTTAAGTAACTCCCTTAAGTCTCATACACATAATATCACATTGACATCATACACGAATTAACCTATTGATGCCATGTTCCCGACATGGTCCTATACAAATTCTCTCACTGAGGCCATATTTCAATATGGTCTTACACGGAACCTTAACTATCATCATTTCATAATATTTGCATTTCTTACTATTCTTATATTCCAATTCTCTTAACAACTTATCAACACTTATTTAATACATTCATTGAACAATTATACATTCCATACAATATTGGAATATTAAATAACTCACACGTACTTGCAAGGTTTGCATACGAACTTACTTCGATGACGAAAAGGTAAAAAGGACTTCTTGCCCACATTTCTCTTTATCCCGTTCTAGGTCTAAATCTCGTTTTCTTTGATCTAGAACTATAAAATTTACTCGTTTAATCACTTAATGATCGTATTACAACATAATATCCACTTAGGCAAAAATGACCATTTTGCCCCTATACTCTGGTAAAATTACGATTTTGCCCCTAGGCTCGTAAATGAATTTTCATCACATTTTCTTGTTAAAAAAGCCTAGCTAATCATTTTATCCTCTTATAACTATCCACAATTTCAACTATTTCATGCCTTAATGAACAATTTACAACTTTTGCATTTTAGCCCAAATTTGGTGTTTTTATGACAACACCTTTCACAAAAGTTGTTTCTCATCATCTTATCATTCATTTTCTTCCATAAAAACTCACCAACCAGCATAAAACTCTCTAATGGCAAGTCTCTAGACTCTCAACCATATTGCAAAATAGTCCCCTCATTAGCTAGCTTAAGCTTTGGGGACTCCAAAAGTATAATTTTTATCCAGAAAAGTCATCAAAATCACTTACTAATAAGGGCGATAGCTTGGCTGGAATTTTGAGCTTAAAAAACCTCATTCTTGCTGCTCATTTTTGGTGAAAGAGGAGAAGAAATAAAAAAGATGATAGCTTTTCTTATTTCATCTTATTTTATTCTTTTTAATCACCTAACATGTCCCACATTTAATGCCTTTGTCCCCCTAGCTTCTTATGGCCGACCAACACACTTAAGAAGGCCTAATTGCACATTTTGGACCTCCAATTTATAATCCATAGCTATTTGGTACCTCTAGCAAATAAAATTGAACTTTTGCACTTAATGCGATTTAGTCCTTTTTCACAATTTAGCTAGAATTTGCTAAAATTAAGGCACCAAAATTTTCATGCATCCTTATAAACATGTTATAACACATAATATAACATGAAAATAATTTTCTCTAACCTTGAATTAGTGATTTTGAGATCACTATCCCGACTAGCCCCTAAATCGAGCTGTTGCAATTCTCCCCCTTTAGGAATTTTCGTCCCCGAAAATCTAACTAGGAGGTGTTGTTACCAACATTCTTAAAATGTTTCCATTAACTCTTCAAATCACAATTCCACTTATCCTCAGGTTTATCTTGTCAACATCCTTTAAGCTATCATACACAAGATCGAAGCATAATTTGAGACTTAGGTTATTCTCCCTTTGGGGTATATACTATATCCAGAAATCCACAAATTTGGAACTCCGTACATATCTAAACAATCATTCGGATCCTTACTGGTCGATTCACTACAACTCGAAGGTCATCCCCCTCATTAGAAATTTTGTCAAACCAAATGTGAAATCAATAAGGTTTCATCTCACTTCCTATTTAAAGCATTTCTCGACTTTAATATTCTTGACTCGTACTTTAAGGAAACTTAACTTTTAATGGTCAACTATTTCTGGCCATAACCTCAATCATATCGTGAAATGTCTTCTAATGTCAAAACATTTATGTACATAACTGCACTTTCTTATTCCTGCATTGTAGATATACTACTACTAAATCTCATACTAAACTTCTGTAGAAGTTTTGGATTCATCATCATTCAAATTCTATCACGAGGAAACTTTAACAACGATAATTTTATCCAACTTAGATTTATCAACTAAGGTCAATCGAGTACCTAACTCGCATTGCTTCACATGGATCCTTCATCCAGACATCTGCACCATGTCTACTGTCTAAGAAGTATTATAATAACTATACTTGCCATCATAATAGTTCTAGCCATTTCCACTTCTTCATTTCATAATGTTTAACTCACAATAAAGACACAAAAGTAATCGTATCTGGATCACTAACCTCACAATTCTTTTTCTCGATCTAGACTGAACTCAGTACTAGAACTTTCAATTAATAGTCCCTTCTATAGCTTTCAACTCAACCATTATGGTCCGGACATTACCAATGAGCATATCTTTGTATCATGCTCCCTACTCGCGTGCACACAAAATTTTGTTCTCTTTATTGACTTATGCGTGAATATACACAAAACTTGAATCATACCTAAACACAATAATCCACTTTTTCTCCATACTGAGAACATATTTTAAGTACACTCTCATCTAAGTTTCTCTTGCTATGCTAATCTAAAACATTTACTATCGTTATATCTAAAGATAGCAGGGACACCTTGATCGAATCCATTAATTTTACTCGACTTGTTCGAAAACCCATCACACAACATGAAACTCATGATTTCACTCCTTATACTAGAATCATCACCAACTTCCTCCTCAAAGTACCCGAATAAGGTTACGATGAGATAAAGGAATGTCAATTCCAATTACTAAATCGACGACCGTTTAATCTAATTTTGAAAATCAACTAACTTTCTCGCATGATCTCGATTCATGAGATAAACAATTACATCGCCCCTGAAAGGCAAAAGATATTAACACGTAATACTTAAAGAGATCATTATGATCCATACAATTATGGTTATCATGATTGAACACTCTCACAGTTCAAACATTGTTTCTCTAACCATTTCGTCCTCAACTCCTTAATAATTCCTTTCATTAGTGAACATCAATTTAAGAAGACCTCGAGAATCATAAACCTTAGGCTTCCTACTCACTTGCAATTGCCTCTATTAAGCACATACTGTGCCACATTCCGTACTCATTTCCTTGTGACTCGTTCACGAGTGCCTGTATTCACTCATTCACATGACTTCAGTACAATTCTCCTTTCTACCTCTAGACTCATCTATGTGTCCCATTGATTACTGGGATAATCAAAGGCGCACATTCCTCATCATTTATATAGGCACGAAACCAATGACACACTCCCGAGGTGGTCTATATGGAGTCACCTCTAAATGCCAATGCCATAACCCGGTTAAGGTCTTATATGGACTTCTGCATCAAGTATCGATGCCATATTCCAAATATGGTCTTATACAATTCTCATATCCATTATCGAAGCCACATTCTGGATGTAGTCTTATACAGAATCATAACTTGGTACTGAGGCCGTGCCTCGAACATGGTCTTATACGAGACCTTATCTATTTCATATCTTAATGATAGCCTTTTCATTATAGTCGCCTAGGACTTCAACCCCATGTTCAACCACAATTACTCTATCTAGCAGAGTGTCATGTATCGATGTGATACAGAGCATTCCCAGAATGCTAACATAAATAATTTGTTAATCACATACAAACTTACTCAATTTGACTCTCGTAGCATCTCTTCATAATTCGACAGTGGTAAGGAGGGTGAGGTCACAGAGCCCCTTGACTTGACTCTCGTGACTACATACATATGATTTAAAATTTCATCATTAATGAAATATCATCATATTCACACAACTCGTCCCAAGTGAGTTTTCACATTCATCATGCTACATTTGTTTCTCTCGCTCATACTTTTGAATAGTGATTTCAATTACTAAAGTTCCACATTACTATCTACTTAAGTATTCAACATTTAACTCTACTTTCTCTTACCGTCACTTATGAATTAAAGAATGTCTTATGAGTTTGAGTACGTCGTTTACCTGATTGCCATAGTCCAAATATGGCCTTACTCGTATCACTACATCATAGCCCAACTATTTCTTTACATGTCGTCACAATGCCATAGCCTCGTTATGGTCTTACACGAACACTCATATCAACACCAATGCCATATCCCAGATATGGTCTTACATGAAGTCTTGTCTAGGTACCAATGCCATATCCCTGACATAGTCTTATATGGGACTACCCCTAGGTGCTAATGCCATATCCCAGATATGGTCTTACATTAGCTATCATCTCAATGCCGATGCCATGTTCCAAACATGGTCTTGCACTGGCTCACATATCATCACCAATGCCATGTCCCAGACATGGTCTTATATGGCATCACATGTACTGCCATGGTCCAACCATGGTCTTATTCATCATTTTATCATTGAACGACCGTACCCATCCCTGCATTCTACTTAATCGAACTTCCCAGTTTAACTCTCACGCCATAATACTCGTAGTTTCATACAGGGTCACGAAATAAAACATTATAAAATTTTCTACTTTAATAGTCACACATGAGATTCAACTATGTTGACATATTAATCATACATTATTTAAATAATCATACATACACATATACCCCATTCTCTAGGTAAATTTACTCACCATATGCACCTAACCCAATATGTTGAGTATATAACACATATGAACATCCCGCCAATACAGATAAGCGTACCACTTTATAACTTTCATTTCATGCATAAGAGCATTTCAATTTTCCCATTATCACTTACACTGTCTTAACAAAACAATTTCGTTAGTACCAAGAGATATCACACTGTCACAGTCCACCTGTGGCATGTATAGCTAGACTCTTACTCACGCTAGATTAGTCTGAGAACCGACTAAACCATACTCTGATACAACTAAATGTAACACTCCTTGCCCGAGTTCTACGCTGAAATTGAGCCTGAGGCGTTACCGTACTGAAATCACTTAATCGCCACTGAGGCGCATCATGACTACTCTCTTATGTCACTTCAACATTCCCATTCTCGACTTACAAAGCCTTACTCAAACATACGAGGGCTCTCGAGACTGTATCTGAACTTTTTCCATTCTTAAAAATTTTCTCTTATACAGGGCTCACATACCCGTGTAATATGTAACACGCCAGTGTGTGGACACACACACCCATATTCTCTAGTCGTGCTAAAAACTCGAGCATTCTGCCACCTGCCCCACAGTCATGGCACGCCCGTGCTCCCCAACTGTGGTGAAAACTGACTAACCTTGCACGGCATTGACACACCCGTAGCCCTAGACCGTGTTCCATACCTTGATATACTGACTTAAGACACAAAGGTGCAAGGTGCACACGGCCTAGACACACGCCTATGTGTCTATCCGTGTGGGCACTTAGAGGCTACCAACCAAGACTTTGTACTACTCTCATTTGCATACCTTCATATACTAATTCAATGAAATCTCAAATCAGCAACTAAAACACACGAATTTATACATTTGATTCATGAAAATAAAGTTTTCCTCCCACACACTAGGGAGAATTATTCCCATATAATTACAAACAACTTAGGCCAACACAATTTGCCTACATCAACAATGACTTAATCAACCTTAAGTACTAGCCCTATACATACATTCCATAACTCATGGGGGCTTGATACCTCATACCGAGTGTCTGCATGACAGTGTGAAAATATCTCCGACGATCTCTAACCCTAGCTAGCTAAATTGACCTATAAGAGATGATAAAAGGAGTAAGCAAAAATGCTTAGTAAGTTCATCTGCATATAACTAATAAACACTTATATTCACTAAACATACATGACTGCAAATTATCATGATAAACTTTTCTCATGAACTCATGGTTACTTACTCAATCATCCTTAAGCTTACTCATTATACCTCTTACCATATTCTTACCATGCCAAAAGCCAAATGCTCG
Source organism: Gossypium rotundifolium (assembly GCA_025506655.1). Lineage (NCBI taxonomy): Eukaryota > Viridiplantae > Streptophyta > Magnoliopsida > Malvales > Malvaceae > Gossypium > Gossypium rotundifolium. Next base: position 50,750,562 of record CP106728.1, read on the forward strand.
TTTAACTTGTATACATTCCTGCAGTAATCATCACAAGGTCATATAAAACAACACATCAAGTATTTTCAATAAGCCACTCATATTACTAATCTCTCGATGGTTACACACTTAGCCCACCATTGAATCTCTTATAGGGTGGTATCGCACACAACCCACCAATCAATTATACTTATGGTGATTTCGCACTTAGCTCACCAATCATTTATAAATGATGGTATCGCACACATCCCATCGATTTCTAATTAATCAGGTGGTAATGCACACAGCCCACCGATAGTAATATAATTGATGGTATCGCACACAGCCCATCAATTAATAATATATCAGGTGGTAACGCACACAGCCCACTGAATGTATACATTCTTGAGTAGTTATCCTCATGCATTTATCTATTTCAAATGTTTACCCGAAAACTTCTTCACACACTACTATTCTTATTTAACTTTCTACTATAATTGTTCACATTCACACAATACAATAACTTATGCAACTAAAGTGCATCATTTACACATCACCCACTATGGGCTCATCAAATAACGAATCCACCTCGATTCAGTTCTAACACATTCTTGTACCTCTCATGTACAACACATTCATTCTCAATTCTCAAATACTTATTGAGTCACTAAAATCGTTAACTCCCTTAAGTCTTGTACACATAATATCACATTGACATCATACACGAATTAACCTATTGATGCCATGTTCCCAACATGGTCCTATACAAATTCTCTCACCGAGGCCATATTTCAATATGGTCTTACACGGAACCTTAACTATCATCATTTCATAATATTTGCATTTCTTACTATTCTTATATTCCAATTCTCTTAACAACTCATCAACACTTATCTAATACATTCATTGCACAATTATACATTCCATACAATATTGGAATATTACATAACTCACACGTACTTGCAAGGTTTGCATACGAACTTACCTCGATGACGAAAAGGCAAAAAAGGACTTTGTGCCTACATTTCTCTTTATCCCGTTCTAGGTCCGAATCTCATTTTCTTCGATCTAGAACAATAAAACTTACTCGTTTAATCACTTAATGATCGTATTACAACATAATATCCACTTAGGCAAAAATGACCATTTTACCCCTATACTTTGGCAAAATTACGATTTTACCCTTATGCTCGTAAATGAATTTTCATCACATTTGCTTGTTAAAAAAGCCTAGCTCATCATTTTATCCTCTTATAACTATCCACAATTTCAAATATTTCATGCCTTAATGAACAATTTACAACTTTTGCATTTTAGCCCAAATTAGGTGTTTTTATGACAACACCATTCACAAAAGTTGTTTCTCATCATCTTATCATTCATTTTCCATAAAAACTCAGAAACCAGCATAAAATCTCTAATGGCAAGTCTCTAGACTCTCAACCATATTGCAAAATAGTCCCCTCATTAGCTAGCTTAAGCTTTAGGGACTCCAAAGTACAATTTTTATCAAGAAAAGTCATCAAAATCACTTACTAGTAAGGGAGATAGCTTGGATGGAATTTTGAGCTTCAAAAACCCCATTCTTGCTGCTCATTTTTGGTGAAAGAGGAGAAGAAATAAAAAAGATGATAGCTTTTCTTATTTCATCTTATTTTATTCTTTTTAATCACCTAACATGTCCCACATTTAATGCCTTTGTCCCCCTAGCTTCTTATGGCCGACCAACACACTTAACAAGGCCTAATTGTACATCTGGGACCTCCAATTTATAATCCATAGCTATTTGGCACCTCTATCAAATAAAATTGAACTTTTGCACTTAATGCGATTTAGTCCTTTTTCACAATTTAGCTAGAATTTGCTGAAATTAAGGCATCAAATTTTCATGCATCCTCATAAACATGTTATAACACATAATATAGCATGAAAATAATTTTATCCAACCTCGAATTAGTGATTTTGAGATCACTGTTTTGACTAGCCCCTAAATCGGGCTGTTACAATTCTCCCCTTTTAGGGATTTTCGTCCCCGAAAATCTAACTAGGAGGTGTTGTTACCAGCATTCTTAAAATGTTTCCATTAACTCTTCAAATCACAATACCACTTATCCTTAGGTTTATCTTGTCAACAACCTTTAAGCTATCATACACAGGATCGAAGCATAATTTGAGACTTAGGTTATTCTCCCTTTGGGATATATACTATATCCAGAAATCCACAAATTTGGAACTCCATACATATCTAAACGATCATTAGGATCCTTACTGGTCGATTCACTACAACTCGAAGGTCATCCGCCTCATTGGAAATTTTGTCAAACCAAATGTGAAATCAATAAGGTTTCATCTCACTTCCTATTTAAAGCATTTCTCGACTTTAATATTCTTGACTTGCACTCTAAGGAAACTTAGCTTTTAATGGTCAACTATTTCTGGCCATAACCTCAATCATATCGTGAAATGTCTTCTAATGTCAAAACATTTATGTACATAACTGCTCTTTCTTATTCCTGCATTAGTAGATATACTACTACTAAATCTCATACCAAACTTCTGTAGAAGTTTTGGATTCATCATCATTCAAATTCTATCTCGAGGAAACTTCAACAACGATAATTTTATCCAACCTGGATTTATCAACTAAGGTCAATTGAGTACCTAACTCACATTGCTTCACATGGATCCTTCATCCAGACATCTATACCATGTCTACTGTCTGAGAAGTATTATAATAACTATACTTGCCATCATAATAGTTCTAGCCATTCCCACTTCTTCATTTCATAATGTTTAACTCACAATAAAGACACAAAAGTGATCATCTCTGGATCACTAACCTCACAATTCTTTTTCTCGATGTAGACTGAACTCAGTACTAGAACTTTCAATTGATAGTCCCTTCTATAGCTTTCAACTCAACCATTATGGTCTGGACATTACCAATGAGCATATCTTTGTATCATGCTCCCTACTCTCGTACACACAAAATTTTATTCTCTTTACTGACTCATGTGTGAATATAAACAAAACTTGAATCATACCTAAACACAATAATCCACTTTTTCTCCATACTGAGAACATATTTTAAGTACACTCTCATCTAAGTTTCTCTTGCTATGCTAATCTAAAACATTTCCTCTCGTTATATCTAAAGATAGTAGGGACACCTTGATCGAATCCATTAATTTTACTCGGCTTGTTCGAAAACCCATCACACAACATGAAACTCATGATTTCATTCCTTATACTAGAATCATCACCAACTTCCTCCTCAAAGTACTCGAATAAGGTTACGATGAGATAAAGGAATGTCAATTCCAATTACTAAATCGACAACCGTTTAATCTAATTTTGAAAATCAGCTAACTTTCTCGCATGATCTCGATTCATGAGATAAACAATTACATCGCCCCTGAAAGGCAAAAGATATTAACACGTAATACTTAAAGAGATCATTATGATCCATACAATTATGCTTATCATGATTGAACACTCTCACAGTTCAAACATTGTTTCTCTAACCATTTTGTCCTTAACTCCTTAATAATTCCTTTCATTAGTGAACATCAATTTAAGAAGACCTCGAGAATCATAAACCTTAGGCTTCCTACTCACTTGCAATTGCCTCTATTAAGCACATACTGTGCCACATTCCGTACTCATTTCCTTGTGACTCGTTCACGAGTGCCTGTATTCACTCATTCACATGACTTCAGTACAATTCTCCTTTCTACCTCTAGACTCATCTATGTGTCCCATTGATTACTGGGATAATCAAAGACGCACATTCCTCATCATTTATACAGGCACGAAACCAATGCCACACTCCCGAGGTGGTCTTATATGGAGTCACCTCTAAATGCCAATGCCATAATCCGGTTAAGGTCTTATATAGACTTTCGCATCAAGTATCAATGCCATATTCCAAATATGGTCTTAGATGATTATCATATCCATTACTGAAGCCACATTCTGGATGTAGTCTTATACAGAATCATAACTTGGTGTCGAGGCCATGCCTCGAACATGGTCTTATACGAGACCTTATCTATTTCATATCTTAATGATAGCCTTTTCATTATAGTCCCCTAGGACTTCAACCCCATGTTCAATCACAATTACTCTATCTAGTAGAGTGTCATGTATCGATGTGATACAGAGTATTCCTAGAATGCTAACATAAATAACGTGTTAATCACATACAAACTTACTGTAACGTCCTAAATTTTGGCCAAGAATCCATCACTAAAAGGAGTAAAGAAACCAGCTACTACATGGCAAAGGGTTACCGAATTTCCTATAAATAGGGGGGCTAGCTCCTTGTTTCTGACATTAAATCCTCTCCCTTTTGTGTCGAAATTCCTTAGCTTCTTTTCTCCAAATTTCTTTCACCAATTTCTCTAAAAGCCAAAAACTTCATTATTCTCTTCTTTCTTCTAAAAGCCAAAAACTCCATTATTCTCTTCTTTCTCTTAAAAGCCGAAAACTCCATTATTCTCTTCTTTCTTCTAAAAGCTGAAAACTCCATTATTCTCTTCCTTCTCTAAAAAGCTGAAATCTCTATAGTTTTTATTTTATTCATCCTATTTGAGAAATTGTTCTATACTTCCGGCATTTAAATCCTCCATTAACATTGTCGAATTCTCTCTCTCTAGTACTAGCCGAATCTCCTAAGTTAAGGTAAGAGTAGATTTTTGATTAGTTCTCATAATCTATTCTCGATTTTTGAAAAGGCAAAAGCCGAAAGCTAATAGTTTAATGGTTTATGATGGGCGGCAAGTCAGGATTTGAAGGAAGCCTAGTCGACTAGATCTAAAAGCCAAAATTCATAAGTCTCTAATTTCGAGATTTTTAAGGTTAGAAGATTTTCCTAAATTTTTATTAGATTTCATCATTATATACAAGATTTTAACTTTATAAGGAGGATTAACGATTAAATATTACTATAGTAACTCTGATAAGGATTTATGATGGAATTAAATATGGATCAGGCAAAAGAAAGAATCCCTAAGTTTAAGAAACCAGCAGTATCTGCTATTCGAGATTGGCCAATTGGTTGTGGACCGGCTTCTGAACAACACCTTAGGCAGATAGCAGTTGTGTCGGCTAAGGATAGCATCGATATAGAAAGCCTCGTTTTATCGATAATCAGGTGTGTAGATTCTTGACACATAAGCTTTGTTATATTATATGTATGTTATGGGCTAAATGTAACACCCCAAACCCGGTCTATGCGTTGAGACTAGATTTGGTTTGTTACATAAATCGAGTTATCTATAAATTTGCAATAAGTTGAAAACTTCAATATAAATTTCAGGTTTTAAAATAAATAGAAGAGTATTTGATTTTGATAAATATTTGAAAACATTAGTTGAAAATCATTGTATTATCAAAACCCTTTGAATAGTTTGTTAAAGAGTTAAATAAAATATTTATAAAAGAATTCCATATACTTGAAAACCCAAATTTATTTTAATTAAGCATCATAAAATCACAGCCCTTAATTAAAGAGTCCAAAGTTTAGTTTAAAACCCAAACACACATAAAATCCATAAGTTATTTATAGAGGCCCTTATTACAATAATCCATAATAGTAAAAAAAAATATTTATTAAAAGTTCAGAGTTTAAATGACCTTCTCTCGCAGTATGGCCTCCACGAAGTCATCCTCGGCCCAAGTCCACATCAATTTCCATTACCTGAGATGGAAAGAATTTAAAGGGGGTGAGTTACTTAGAACTCAGTGTGTAACTCACTTACCACCATTATTGGGCCAGATCATCAAGATATTATGCTGGGCTTGAGCCCAATTCAGAATTCAACAATATATCATGAATTAAAACAATTAATAATGCATGTAAAAATGTAATTCCCAACCCATGCCTAATATCCATCCGCTAACACCCCTACACTCAACCATCACACCGTGGGGATCAAGTCAACCCACCCCGCCATCACACCAATCGTAGGCATTAAGCCTTTTTATAATTGTGGCATAGCCACCTAACTAGAGGCAATAAGTCGATATTGTGGCGAAACCACCGAACTAGAGGCAATAAGTTTATATTGTGGCAATCGCCATTCTTCTCTTCATATATCCCACCCATGCAATCATACATGTACTATAAAATATAAAATTTATTAACAATACATAACATGGTGGGTTTATCAATAACATTTCATTTGGCCCATAATTATAGCAATTTGTCTATTTAGCAGTTTAGTGGGCTTTGGCCCATTTACCGAACTAGAGTGTTTTGGCTCAATTTTTTAACGAACTAGAGTATTTTGGCCCTATTTATCGAACTAGAGTATTTTGGCCCAATTTATCGAACTAGAGTATTTTCGGCCCATTTTATCGAACTAGAGTATTTTCGGCCCATTTTATCGAACTAGAGTATTTTCGGCCCATTTTCACGAACTAGAGTATTTACGGCCCATTTTCACGAACTAGAGTATTTTCGTAATAACGAAAAATTTCTCGAGGGCGTTTTCATAATTTTTTTACGATTTAGATGTTATTACTTATTTTCGTCAAAATATCGATTTTTACGTTTTTACCGAACTAATCGTTTTACGATTTACTTCCATACCGAAATTGACATCCAACCGAGAAAATAATAAGTGTGAAGTTACACACCTCGTTACCGAAAGTACTAATCCTTCTCGCTCCTCGGCACCTAAAACATATTTTGATCCGTTAGACAACTAACTCGTAAAAATAAATCTTAATCGATAATAGATCCAAAATCTTACCCTCTTGATTTTGAATCACTTGATTTTCTACTTTGCCTCGCTTATCGATTCACTAGCACGAGAATCCACCAACGATAACGGCTCCGAGGTTCGTACTACTTGAATAATGGACTTCTTTCTAAGATGGCCCACAACCCGTGGAAAATCCCGGACTACCAAACCGCTCTTCGCTTGAATGGGAATTTACTGGATCCGCCTCTTAACGTGACTAACCACCGCTCTTTTCTTCCCTATTTTGATACTCTTCAAGATCCAAAGGAATTTAGTTAGATCTAAAATAATATCAAATGTTACTAGAGATTTAAAGAGATTTGATTTCCTTACCAAAATAAAACGCTTCCAACGTTTCTACAATCCTCCCGATCACTTGAGTTCCGATCTCGTTATTGCACTAAATAATAACGAAAGAGACGTTATTAGAATGAACTTTATATCAATCCAAAAGACCTCATAAAACCAATGATATTCGCCATAATATCACTAATCAATAAATCGAAAATGGAAAAGAACCCTTACCTACTTCCCACGGTCGAAAAGAAAAGATTGAGAATGATGTTTAATTGATGGAAGATTCGGCTATATATGATTAAGAATAAAAAAAAATAATTTTGGCTTATAGGCACACTAGCATTCGGCTAAGGGAGTGTAGATGGAGAAAACTTCGATTGAAAAAGAAATAGAATACAAGAAAAGATGGTGATGATGTTGCTTTGATTTCAAGGAGATTAGTAGAAAAATAAAAGAAAAAGACAAGCTTTAGGAGGGATGTAAATTCGGCAATGGCAAAAAGAAAAGAAAAGAATTGGCTTTTGGCATAAGTGATTTTCGGCACAAGGAGAATACAAAAGAAAATTAACAAGAGGAACAAAAGTGACCAAATGGTCAAAAGATTTTGGCTTTACCAAATGCAAAAATTCGGCCAAGAAGAATGTTGAAAGGAGAGGAATAAAATTCGCACAAAGTGCAAAGAATGACCAAAGAGAGAAAAGAAAATTCTTAGCCAAACTAATTCAACAATCGTGCTCCTCCCTTACCAATATGTCATCCAAACATGGTCAATTGGCCATGATTTTGTTTCCAAAATTCCCTTGATATGTGCCTTATGTTCCCCTATCTTTCCTTAAACCTTTGATTCCATGCCATAAGTTAGTTGTTTCCTTAATCCATTGATACACTAACCAAAAATAACATGGTCAACACCTTCCTTAATTGATCATTGCCGACACTTCCTATCCATGAGCAGAAAATTAAAACAAAAATTTTATCTAGGTGCTATACAAGGATTCAACCTCTTCCCCTTGCTAGAACCCATGCGCCAACTCCACCATGCCATATGCTCATTTTATGACACTCTTAGCACATAATTTAGCTTAAGTCTTAATCACCTTTGTTTCACTTCAATAAATTCTCAATTAATAAATTTTATTCTTTCCTCAAATTATGCTTTACCCTCTCAAAGACTTCAATAAGCACCAAATTAAAATAAAAGATTTTTCCTTTAAAATCTAAACACCAAAATCATGCAAATTTAAATACTCGATTTTTAGGGTGTTACAACTCTACCTCCTTAAAGAAAATTTCGTCCTCGAAATTTACAGTTGAAAAAGGTGAGGTATTGTTGTCGAATTGCATCCTCTGGCTCCCACGTAGCTTCTTCCACTCCGTGGTTCGCCATAGAACTTTGACCAACAAGCACAGCTTTTCTTCCTTAGTACCTTGACATCTCGGTCTAGGATTTCCACCGGTTCTTCTTCAAAGGACAAATCAATTCAGCTCAATTCTTCTACCGGTATAATGTGCAAAGGATCCGATCTATAACGCCTCAACATGGAAACATGAAAGACATTATGAATTTGATCTAACTCCGGAGGTAACTCAATCTGATATGCCACTGGACCAACACGCTTCAGCACACGATAAGGTCCAATATATCTAGGACTTAGCTTGCCCTTCCTTCCTAATCAAGACCTTTTCCAAGGAGATACCTTCAAGAAAACCCGATCTCCCACACTATACTCGATGTCCCTTCGCTTCAGATCTGCGTCGACTTACATCTATCGAGGCTTCTTTCAACCGTGCTCAAATAACTTTTACCTTATCCTCGGTCTCAGATATCATCTCAGGACCTAACATCAGTCTTTTGCCCAACTCAGTCCAACAAATAGGAGAGCGACACTTACGACCATACAATGCCTCGTAAGGTGCCATCTGAATGCTAGACGATAGTCGTTGTTATACGCGAATTACGCGTTGATAGATAATCCTCCCAACTACCCTCAAGTCGATTACACATCCTCTTAACATATCTTCCAAAATCAATTACTCTTTCCGATCGACCATCGACCGAGGATGAAAAGCCGTCTTGAAATTCAACTTTGTCCCCAAGGCTTCATGCGAGCTTTCGAATCGTGATGTAAATCTAGGGTCCCTATCCGATATAATAGATACAGTACCCATGCAACCTCACAATTTCGGATCGTAAAGTTTCGCCAACTTCGCAATGAATAATCCGTAAAAGCGGCAAGAAATGAGCGGTCTTCGTCAATCGATCAACAATTACCCAAACGGAATTTTTCTTAGTAGGTGTTAACGGTAACCCACTAACAAAATCCATAGTTATCCGCTCCCATTTCCAAAGAGGAATCTTTATCGGCTGTAACAATCCAGACGGTGATTGATGTTTTGCCTTCACTTGCTGACAAGTCAAACATTTTCCCACGAACTCTGTAATCTCACGCTTCAACCCTGGCCACCAATACTGTTCACGGAGATCTCGATACATCTTATTTCCTCCGGGATGCATAGCATAAGGGCTACTATGTGCCTCCCGTAGAATCAGTTGCCTCAAATCAAGATCCTTAGGCATGCATACTCTCCCACGAAAGCACAACACACCCTCCGTGTTTATTCCAAAATCCTCAATTTCACCATTTTCAACTTGTCGCAGTAAAGGTCCCAACTTCTCATCTGATGTCTGTTTTTCCTTGATTTGTTCCACCATGAGGTTTCACGAAGTTACGCTAACAAACTGCCATCCTCATACAGACTTAAATGGGCAAATAAAGCTCTTAATTCAGATACCGCCTTACGACTTAATGCGCGGCTACCACATTAGCCTTTCGGGATGGTATTCGATGGAGAAATCGTAATCCTTTAACAATTCTACCCATCTTCTTTGTCTTAAATTCAACTCCTTCGGGTAAGGAGGTATTTAAGACTCTTGTGATCCGTGTAGATTATGGACTTCTCACCATAGAGATAGTGCCTCCAAATCTTTAGAGTAAAGACAACGGCAGCCTAACTCCAAATCATGAGTAGGGTAGTTTACTTCGTGTGGTCTCAATTGACGAGAAGCATAGGCCACCACCTTTCCATTTTGCATCAACACACAACCCAGCCCGTGTGAGACGATCGCAATAAACAAAGTGAATTCTTTTCCACCTCGGTTGAATTAAAGCTGGAGCTTCATCAGATCTTCTTCAATTTCTCAAAACTCTCTTCTTTGCTTTTCGGTCCGGATATACGGAGCTCCTTTCGCAATGCTTTAGTTAGGGTGCGAAGAATCAATGAAAACCCTCTACAAAACGTCTATAGTATCCACCAAGCCTAAGAAACTCAATTTCACCATCGATGTTGGTGGTTTTCAATCCGAATAGCCTCAATTTTTCGAGGATCCACCCTTATTCCTTGGTACCGATACTACATGACCAAGGAAAGTCACCTCCTTTAGCCAAAATTCGCATTTACCAAATTTGGCATACAATTGCTTATCACGAAGTAGTTGTAATACTATCCGCAAATCTTGGTCATGTTCCTCCTCATTTCTCGAATAAACCAATATATCATCTATGAACACTACCACAAACCGGTCTAAATATGGTTGAAAGACTTGGTTCATCATGTCCATAAATGCAATGGTGCATTGGTTAATCCAAACGGCATCACTACAAACTCATAGTGTCCGTAACGTGTCCGAAATGCCGTCTTATAAATGTCCGCTTCTTTCACCCTAAGTTGGTGATAACCCACCTTAAATCAATTTTGGAGAAAATCAAGCTCCTTTTAATTGATCAAGCAGTCGTCAATTCTCGGCAGAGGATACTGATTCTTGATCGTCAATTTATTCAACTGTCGTAGTCAATGCACATACGCATCGATCCATCCTTCTTCTTGACGAACAAGACCGGTGCTCCCCACGGAGACACACTTGGTCGAATGAATCCCGATCCGACAATTCTTGAATTTGAGCTTTGAGCTCACCAACTCCTTGATGCCATTCTATAGGAGCAATGGACACCGGAGCCGTCCCTGCAAAAGCTCAATGCCAAATTCTACTTCCGATCCGGAGGTATACCGGGAAGTTCTTCGAAATACATCGGAAATTCCTTCACCGTCCTCACATCATTCACGGATAATTCTTTGGCATCCAAAGCACGAGATAAAGGCTAGGAATGCTCCATATCCTTTCCGCACCAACTTCTCGACTTTTAATGCGATACCACATTTGCCGATAGTTCTTTCGTTCACCAATCATCATGACTTCTTTATCATCCGAGGTCCTTATTGACATTCGTTTTTCAAAGACAATCCAATTACTTGATGTTTGACCACCAATCCATGCCCGAATGAGATCGAACTCGTGAAAGGTAGTTTCATCAAATTTGCTAAGAATACTTCCTCTTGGATTTTTAAGGGCACATCTTTAAATATTTTATTAACCATCACCGATCATCCTAAAGGACTGATTCGCATCATCTCATTTTCGGTAATTTGATTCTAAATTGATTTCCGGATATGGCACTAGATACATATGAATGAGTAGAGCCAATATCTATTAAGGCAATAACGGTACATCAAAATGAAGAACGTCTGGGTTATCACATCTCGTGCATTCTTGAGTCTCGCGGCGTCTAACTGCATAGACCGATCCGGTATCTTGCATCTGCATTTCCTCTATTACCATTGCCTCGACCGGTGCACCTTGACCACGACCACCCCATTACCACCACGACCGGTCCACGTCCTCTCGGTAGTGCCGATTACCTCGGCCGGTTGTGCATCATTATTACGGACTTCTTGAGTAGTATCCATTAAATCGAGGACAACTTTTGTCTTGATGTTCCATTGAACCGCATTTGTAGCATGCACCGTTTTCCTCCAACATTCCCCAAAATGCCTTTTCCCACACTCGGTGCAATCTCGACTTGATTATTTGCTACCGTGGTTACGCCTTGAACGATTCATCATTCCGAGGTTTCTTCGGAATCTCTTGGAAGAACCAGGCATCGTGTCTCTCTCTTGTTTGGGATCTTTCTCGGTTACGCTTACGAGTTCTTAGCCTCTTGGCTATTTTGGCCTTCTCCACCGAGTGGAAAAATTTCTAACTTGTCATGAGCAATCGAACCCTCACTCATCATTAAGTCCATCCTCAAACGCATACAACGCGTTCATGATCTGCTACAATTGTCCGGGCATAACGGCTCGACGTAAAACTTCGACTTCATATCTTGCCACCGCCTTACTTCCTTGGACAAGATTGAAATTCCTTCCTTGACGTCTACATAGCTCGTTCGACGTATTTTCCTTGGAAGGCGGCTTTAAAGAATTCCCGCTTAATCGGTGCGACTTGATTGCCTTCTCGAGCAGTGAGCCACCACCGACGCCTCATCTCTCAATAAGGATACTGCTCCTCTCGGTTTTGCTCGGTAGTGCATTCCATATCATCCATAATCCGTTCCACGACTTGAGCGATGATTCACCACATTCGAGCTACACGAGACTCCTCTGAAAACTTCGCATTATTTGCCTTAAGTCGCTCTGAAATTGACCCACGAGTTGTTGGCCCAATTCTAGTTCCAAATGACCCTTTCCAAGACTCGTAGCATTGCTTGAGTCAATGCATGATCTTCTTCCATGTGATCGCGTGATCCGGTCTCACTTTCAATTGGCGCAGTCGTCTACTTACTGCATATGATTTGGTGCTTCACCGTAGCACCTCGGCCTCTACCACGCCATGTCTACTGCGTCCACGACCACGTCTTCTTGTACTCATGATTGCTTGTTCGTTTATCGATTACAAGTTTTATGAATCGAAAATTTTGTTTCGGTGTTTATTAGCGATATTTTATGAGATTTAAGATATAAAGTTATTTTTCGCAACATTTCCTATAGTCTCAATCTCTCTGAGTTTTCACGTCTAAAACTAGAAGTTCTAGAGTGTTCCTATGATCATATCATAGTAATCATTAAGTAATAAATACTTACTTGACTTGTCATGGGATGCTTGTGGTGCCATCTTGATTTTTGAATGATTTCATACGAAAATTATTTTGAACCCAAACCACAGTAGAGTTTTTGAAACCGGCTCGATACCACTAAATGTAACACCCCAAACCCGGTCTATGCGTTGAGACTAGATTTGGTTTGTTACATAAATCGAGTTATCTATAAATTTGCAATAAGTTGAAAACTTCAATATAAATTTCGGGTTTTAAAATAAATAGAAGAGTATTTGATTTTGATAAATATTTGAAAACATTAGTTGAAAATCATTGTATTATCAAAACCCTTTGAATAGTTTGTTAAAGAGTTAAATAAAATATTTATAAAAGAATTCCATATACTTGAAAACCCAAATTTATTTTAATTAAGCATCATAAAATCACAAATTTTAATTAAAAAGTCCAAAGTTTAGTTTAAAACCCAAACACACATAAAATCCATAAGTTATTTATAGAGGCCCTTATTACAATAATCCATAATAGTAAAAAAAATATTTATTAAAAGTTCGAGTTTAAATGACCTTCTCTCGCAAAGATGGCCTCCACGAAGTCATCCTCGCCCAAGTCCACATCAATTTCCATTACGAGATGGAAAGAATTTAAAGGGGTGAGTTATTTAGAACTCGGTGTGTAACTCACTTACCACCATTATTGGGCGGATCATCAAGATATTATCTTTGGGCTTGAGCCCAATTCGAAATTCAACAATATATCATGAATTAAAACAATTAATAATGCATGTAAAATGTAATTCCCAACCCATGCCTAATATCCATCCGCTAACACCCCGTACCAACCATCACACCTGGGGATCAAGTCAACCCACCCCGCCATCACACCAATCGTAGGCATTAAGCCTTTTTATAATTGTGGCATAGCCACCGAACTAGAGGCAATAAGTCGATATTGTGGCGAGCCACCGAACTAGAGGCAATAAGTCGATATTGTGGCAATCGCCATTCTTCTCTTCATATATCCCACCCATGCAATCATACATGTACTATAAAATATAAAATTTATTAACAATACATAACATGGTGGGTTTATCAATAACATTTCATTTGGCCCATAATTATAGCAATTTGTCTATTTAGCAGTTTAGTGGGCTTTGGCCCATTTACCGAACTAGAGTGTTTTGGCTCAATTTTTTAACGAACTAGAGTATTTTGGCCCGATTTATCGAACTAGAGTATTTTCGGCCCATTTTATCGAACTAGAGTATTTTCGGCCCATTTTATCGAACTAGAGTATTTTATCGAACCCATTTTTCGCATTTTCAAACTAGAGTATTTACGGCCCATTTTCACGAACTAAAGTATTTTCGTAATAACGAAAAATTTCTCGAGGGCATTTTCATAATTTTTTTACGATTTAGACGTTATTACTTATTTTCGTCAAAATATCAATTTTTACGTTTTTACCGAACTAATCGTTTTACGATTTACTTCCATACCGAAATTGACATCCAACCGAGAAAATAATAAGTGTGAAGTTACACACCTCGTTATCGAAAGTACTAATCCTTCTCGCTTCTCGGCACCTAAAACATATTTTGATCCGTTAGACAACTAACTCGTAAAAATAAATCTTAATCGATAATAGATCCAAAATCTTACCCTCTTGATTTTGAATCACTTCAATTTTCGGCTTTGCCTCGCTTATCGATTCACTAGCCGCCGAGAATCCACCAACGTATAACGGCTCCGAGGTTCGTACTACTTCGAATAATGGACTTCTTTCGGAAGATGGCCTACAACCCGGTGGAAAATCCCGGACTGCCGAAACCGCTCTTCGTTTGAATGGGGAATTTACGGATCTGCCCCTCTTAACGTGACTAACCACCGCCCTTTTCTTCCCTATTTTGACAGTCTTCAAGATCCAAAGGAATTTAGTTAGATCTAAAATAATATCAAATGTTACTAGAGATTTAAAGAGATTTGATTTCCTTACCAAAATAAAACGTTTCCAACGTTTCTACAATCCTCCCGATCACTTGAGTTCCGATCTCCGTTATTGCACTAAATAATAACGAAAGAGACGTTATTAGAATGAACTTTATATCAATCCAAAAAGACCCTCATAAAACCAATGATATTCGGCCATAATATCACTAATCAATAAATCGAAAATGGAAAAGAACCCTTACCTACTTCCCACGGTCGAAAAGAAAAGATTGAGAATGATGTTTAATTGATGGAAGATTCGGCTATATATGATTAAGAATAAAAAAAAAATAATTTTGGCTTATAGGCACACTAGCATTCGGCTAAGGGAGTGTAGATGGAGAAAACTTCGATTGAAAAAGAAATAGAATACAAGAAAAGATGGTGATGATGTTGCTTTGATTTCAAGGAGATTAGTAGAAAAGAAAAGAAAAGACAAGCTTTAGGAGGGATGTAAATTCGGCAATGGCAAAAAGAAAAGAAAAGAATTGGCTTTTGGCATAAGTGATTTTCGACACAAGGAGAATACAAAAGAAAATTAACAAGAGGAACAAAAGTGACCAAATGGTCAAAAGATTTTGGCTTTACCAAATGCAAAAATTCGGCCAAGAAGAATGTTGAAAGGAGAGGAAATAAAATTCTACACAAAGTGCAAAGAATGACCAAAGAGAGAAAAGAAAATTCTTAGCCAAACTAATTCAACAATTAGGCTCCTCCTTACCAATATGTTGCCCAAAGACATGGTCAATTGGCCATGATTTTGTTTCCAAAATTCCCTTGATATGTGCCTTATGTTCCCCTATCTTTCCTTAAACCTTTGATTCCATGCCATAAGTTAGTTGTTTCCTTAATCCATTGATACACTAACCAAAAATAACATGGTCAACACCTTCCTTAATTGATCATTGCCGACACTTCCTATCCATGAGCGTAAAATTAAAACAAAAATTTTATCTAGGTGCTATACAAGGATTCAACCTCTTCCCCTTGCTAGAACCCATGCGCCAACTCCACCATGCCATATGCTCATTTTATGACACTCTTAGCACATAATTTAGCTTAGGTCTTAATCACCTTTGTTTCACTTCAATAAATTCTCAATTAATAATTTTATTCTTTCCTCAAATTATGCTTTACCCTCTCAAAGACTTCAATAAGCACCAAATTAAAATAAAAGATTTTTCCTTTAAAATCTAAACACCAAAATCATGCAAATTTAAATACTTAGATTTTTAGGGTGTTACACTAAAAGCCAGAAAATGTGTGTAGATCTCCATCACACTAGTTAATCTGAATTATATGTATGTTATGGGCTAAAAGCCAGAAAATGAGGCGTATGAACAGTCGTATTACCCAGAAAGGGTAGGCAAGGGATGCCAGGTACGTAATCATAGAAACTTCTCTATGTGTATCGAGGTATGTAAAAATATGTGATCTGTTTAGATAGTTTAATGTTCTGATTCTTGCATGTATGCATGGGATGGGATTGATTGATTTACGGAAGGGGAGCAGGTCGCGAGGCGATCGGTGGCTTTGCTACATAGGTCACATAGTGATCGATCTTTATGACAGGAAGCACAGCTGTCGATATATTATTAAGGTCACACAGTGATCGATGGCTTCGCCACATAGGTCACATAGTGATCAGTCTTTATGACAGGCAGCACAGCTATCGATATGGTGTGTAGCGGATGGAGGGTTGATTGTAGAAATCCCCACGGTGTGATAGTTGGTACGGGGTGTGTAGAGGATGGAGTCATAGGTTTGGGATGGGCCATGTTGCATATTTTGTTACCCTTGTATACGGGCCAAGGCTCATAATATGTTTGTGGGCCTCAAGCCTTTTATGTGTTCTCGGATTTGCACACCGAGTCTTGGTGACTCAACCTTTATTTTTCCCAACATTTCGTGAGCAAGAGAACGTGAACATGGGAGCCGAGGCGGACTCGAAGGGCCATCAAGTTTTATTTCTACAAATTATTTCGGGATTTCTTTAAGTTTATTTTATTTTTATTTGGGATTTTTTTTAAGGCCCCTAGTTTTTATTCAACTAAGAAGTTTTCAATGTTATGCAACTTATAAATTTTATGTCAAGGTTTATTTATACTTAATAATACTAATATAAGATTTTATTTTTAAAATGCCACTTATTTACTCTAATAATGTCTAATTAACTTACGACTTCCAAAACCAGCAAGACAAAAGTTTTCAATGTACAAGCCGTGACACGCCAGATCCAGTCGAAATGCATGGGCCGGGTTTGGGGTGTTACAATTTGGTATCAGAGCCCAGTTCAAAACTCGGGCTGTGAAATGGGCCTAGAAATGTTTTTAGAAATTTTTTTTTTGGTTCGAGGACATGGCCTTCGAGTCTACCGGCACCCGATCTGCCGAGGTAAGTATTCTAAACTCTTGATGTGTATTTATGTGGGCTTAATGAGCTTTATGGGACGTAGACTATCTAGGTTAGAACTTGATGGACTCTAGGCTTAGGCAAACAACTCTTCAATTCCATAAGACTTAACTTCACTAAAACAAAACCTATAAACGAGTCACAAGACTAAGGTGTGGCAACAGGCATATGCATGTCTAGGAGTAGATCCTAAGAGCATGGTATTTAAGCAGTCCAAGTGACTCACCTCCTCTTCACAGAATCTTACAGTGCATAGTGATGCTCACTTTAGCCATGACAGTGTGGCAATAGGCATACGCATGCCTAGGAGTGGATTCAAGGAGAGCTTGGTATTTAAGCAGTCCTAGTGACTCACCTCCTCTTCACAGAATCTTACCTGTGCGTGGACTGCTCACTCTAGCTATAAGGACTTGTTCATGGTCAACCCATAATTAAAACCCGAAAGGGACCAACCAATTCTATTTTGCAACCAAAACCCCTAAGTTTTGTCCACTTCCAAAAAAAATACATTTGATTTGAAAATTTTCGCAGCTATGAAGAAAATTACCAAATTATCCTTGTTATGTAAAATGACCAAAATAGCCCTAATTTGTAGAATTACCAAATTACCCTTGTTTTGTAAAGTTATCGAAATACCCTTAAATCACAGAATTACTAAAATACCCTCGGATCATAAAAATTACCCAAATACCCCCAAATTTCAAAATTATCGAAATACCCTAAAATTTTAAAATCACCGAAATACCCTCAAATTTCAAAATTTTTGAAATGCCCCCGAATTTCAAAATTACCAAAATACCCTCAGATTTCAAAATTTTTGAAATGCCCCGGATTCCAAAATTACCAAAATACCCTCATTTTCCAAAATTACCAAAATACCCCCAAAAATGCAAAATTACCAAAATACCCTTATTTTATAAAATTATCAAGGAACCTCATTTCAAAAAAAATTTACAAAAATGCCCCTGTAGGATAAAATTATGAAAATACCCCTGGGTAGTGGAAAACAACAACAATGACAACCACAACACTTTTCTGTAATGAACGCGAGTTCATGAATGTTGATGATTGAATGAATGAACTTGAGACTATAGTGTATGTATGAATTCGAAAGAACTACTTTTTAGAACTATTAATCATAAGACTGTTCGTGATAAATCAGTGGAAAGAAATAATGATTCATAAAATTTCTAATCAGATAAACACAAATCGGTAGAGTGAGTACAAGGGGACGAAGACGCTTCAGATGCGAATAATGGTGCGTACCCTACCATAGTATACTAAGTGTTTATCTTGGCTTTAGAATTAGAGTGCACAGCGAAAGCATAGTGGTGAGACTCAGGTAGAATGATTACTAGTTAGTTGGAAATTTTGAGGACGAAATTTCTTTAAGGAGGATAGAACTGTAACATCCTAAATTTTTGGTCCTATGCGTTTAATGGGTGAATATGTGGAATGAGTTAATTTAAGTGTTAGGGGTCCAAATTGGGCTCAGGCTTAGGCAGAGGCCTTGATTAAAATTATTTGTTTGGGAATTATAGGGTTTAAAAGGTAGTATCTATGTTTAAAATACCAAAGTGGGCTTGTGTCCCAATTTTAGGAGGTGACGCCACACACAAGGAGTAAGGGGCCCAAATTTAAGTTTCATGGAGCCCAATTCTTTTAATTTAAGTTAGCTAATTTTTGGGCATTAGGATTAGGTTGAGTGGATAGCAACAAGGCTAAAATTTAGGGGTTTTAATGTTTAAAATATGTGGATAATAAGCAGATAAAGGCTAAGATATAGGGATTTTTATGATTAAAATATGTGGATAATATACTGATAAAGGAGGGAGGAGTTAGAGATAACTAAGTCTCTTTTAGATGAGCTAGTAGATTAAGATAAAAGAGAAAAGTTAGGAATTTATCTACAAAGAGAGTGATGGCCAAGAATCCATCACTGAGAGGAGTAAAGAAACCAGCTGCTACATGGCAAAGGGTTGCCGAATGTCCTATAAATAGGGGGCTAGCTCCTTGTTTCTGACATTAATTCCTCTCCCTTTTGTGTCGAAATTCCTTAGCTTCTTTTCTCCAAATTTCTTTCTCCAATTTCTCTAAAAGCCGAAAACTCCATTATTCTCTTCTTTCTTCTAAAAGCCAAAAACTCTATTATTCTCTTCTTTCTCCTAAAAGCCAAAAACTCCATTATTCTCTTCTTTCTTCTAAAAGCTGAAAACTCCATTATTCTCTTCCTTCTCTAAAAAGTCGAAATCTCTATAGTTTTTATTTTATTCATCCTATTTGAGAAATTGTTCTGTTCTTCCGGCATTTAAATCCTCCATTGACATTGTCGAATTCTCTCTTTCTCTAGTACTAGCCGAATCTCCTAAGTTAAGGCAAGAGTAGATTTTTGATTAGTTCTCATAATCTATTCCCGATTTTTGAAAAGGCAAAAGCTGAAAGCTAATAGTTTAATGGTTTATGATGGGCGGCAAGTCGGGATTTGAAGAAAGCCTAGTCGACTAGATCTAAAAGTCGAAATTCATAAGTCTCTAATTTCGGGATTTTTAAGGTAAGAAGATTTTCCTAGATTTCTATTAGATTTCATCATTATATACAAGATTTTAACTTTATAAGGAGGATTAACGATTAAATATTATTATAGAAACTCTGATAAGGGTTTATGATGGAATTAAATATGGATCGGGCAAAAGAAAGAATCCCTAAGTTTAAGAAACGAGCAGTACTGCTGTTCGAGATTGGCCAATTGGTTGTGGACCGGCTTCTGAACAACACCTTAGGCAGATAGCAGTTGTGTCGACTAAGGATAGCGTCACTATAGAAAGCCTCGCTTTATCGATAATCAGGTGTGTAGATTCTTGACACATAAGCTTTGTTATATTATATGTATGTTATGGGCTAAAAGCTGGAAGAGGTGTGTAAATCTTTATCACACTAGTTAATCAATTATATGTATGTTATGGGCTAAAAGCCGTAAAATGAGGTCAGATGAATAAATGATTACCCTGTAAAGGGTAGGCAAGGGATGCAGTGCGTAATCATAGAAACTTCTATGTGTATCAAGTATGTAAAAATATGTGATCTGCTTAGATAGTTTAATGTTCGATTCTTGCATGTATGCATGGGATGGGATTGATTGATTTACTAAGGGGAGCAGTGTCATGAGGCGATCGGTGGCTTTGCCACATAGGTCACATAGTGATTGGTCTTTATGACGGGCAGCACAGCTGTCGATATATTATTAAGGTCACACAACGATCGATGGCTTCGCCACATAGGTCACATAGTGATCGGTCTTTATGACAGGCAGTATAGCTGTCGATATGGTGTGTAGCGGATGGAGGGTTGATTGTAGAAATCCCCACGGTGTGATGGTTGGTACGGGGGTGTGTAGAGGATCGACTCATAGGTTTGGGATGGGCCATGTTGCATATTTTGTTACCCTTGTATACGGGTCAAGGCTCATAATGTGTTTGTGGGCCTCAAGCCTTTTATGTGTTCTCGGATTTACACATCGAGTCTTGGTGACTCAACCTTTATTTTTCCCAACATTTCAGGTGAGCAGTAGATCGTGAACATGGGAGCCGAGGCAGACTCGAGGGGCCATCAAGTTTTATTTCTATAAATTATTTCGGGATTTCTTTAAGTTTATTTTATTTTTATTTGGGATTTTTTTTAAGGCCCCTAGTTTTTATTCAACTAAGAAGTTTTCAATGTTATGCAACTTATAAATTTTATGTCAAGGTTTATTTATACTTAATAATACTAATATAAGATTTTATTTTTAAAATGTCACTTATTTACTCTAATAATGTCTAATTAACTTATTTACTTCCAAAACCAACAAGGCAAAAGTTTTCAATGTACAAGCCGTGACACGCCAGATCCAGTCGAAATGCATGGGCCGGGTTTGGGGTGTTACACTTACAACAATTTGACTCTCGTAGCATCTCATCATAATTCGACAGTGGTAAGGAGGGTGAGGTCACAGAGCCCCTTGACTTGACTCTCGTGACTACATACATATGATTTAAAATTTCATCATCAATGAAATATCATCATAGTCATACAACTCGTCCCAAGTGAGTTTTCATATTCATCATGCTACATTTGTTTCTCTCGCTCATACTTTTGAATAGTGATTTCAATTACTCAAGTTCCACATTACTATCTACTTAAGTATTTAACATTTAACTCTACTTTTTCTTACCGTCACTTATCAATTAAAGAATGTCTTACGAGTTTGCGTACGTCGTTTACCTGATTGCCATAGTCCAACTATGGTCTTACTCGTATCACTACCTCATAGCCCAACTATTTCTTTACATTTCGTGATGATGCCATAGCCTCGCTATGGTCTTAGACGAACTCTCATATCAACACCAATGCCATATCCCAGATATGGTCTTACATGAAGTCTTGTCTAGGTACCAATGCCATATCTCGGACATAGTCTTATATGGGACTACCCCTAGGTGCTAATTCCATATCCTAGATATGGTCTTACATTAGCTCTCGTCTCAATGCCGATACCATGTTCCAAACATGGTCTCACACTGGCTCACATATCATTACCAATGCCATGTCCCAGACATGGTCTTATATGGGATCACATGTACTGCCATGGTCTAACCATGGTCTTATTCATCATTTTATCATTGAACGACCATACCCATCCCTGCATTCTACTTAGTCAAACTTCCCAGTTTAACTCTCACACCATAATACTCGCAGTTTCATACAGGGTCACGAAATAAAACATTATAAAATTTTATACTTTAATAGTCACACATGAGATTCAACTATGTTGACATATTAATCATACATCATTTAAATAATCATACATACACATATACCCTATTCTCTAGGTAAATTTACTCACCATATGCACCTAACCCAATAGGTTGAGTATATAACACTTATGCACATCCCGCCAATACAGATAAGCGTACCACTTTATAACTCTTATTTCATGCATAAGAGCATTTCAATTTTCCCATTATCACTTACACTATCTTAACAAAACAATTTCGTTAGTACCGGGAGATATCACACTGTCACAGTCCACCTGTGGCATGTATAGCTAGACTCTTACTCACGCTAGATTAGTCTGAGAACTGACTAAACCATACTTTGATACCACCAAATGTAACACTCCTTGCCCAGGTTCTATGTAACACCCCAAACCCGGTCAATACACCACGCAATCGAATCTGTATGCTCTGAGGAGAAAGGTTTTGGGTGGTTTAGGTTGAAGTCTAAAAGTCGATGAATCACTTTGCTAAACTTTGTATTTGAGGAAAACTTGAGTAGGTTTTGACTAAAATTTATGTTGTATTTGAAAACCCGAGAGCTTTGAAAATTTATCCAAGTGTAGGTAAAACTAATTTATGTCGGTTTGAAGTTTAAGTTGTTTCATATTATTACTAAAGTATTTTGTCTTAGTAGAAAATCGATTTAAGTTAGAAAAACAATTGAGTTCATTTTGTTCGGTTATAGTATGATACCCGATGGTATAGTTTAAAACATCGTTTTGAAGTTTTGAAAACGTTGTCTTTCCGAAGTTTTAGCACATTTAACTCAAGTAGTTTGTTAAAGCATATTATAAATCTAACTTAATCGTGAATCAAACATAATTTAAAAGGCCATTTACAACCCAAATAAAACCAAATAGTAATAATAAAACTTAAGTACCAACTTTCTTAAAAGTCCGAGCAAAACTTTATTTCAAGATGGCATGAGCACCTCGAGTCCATCCGGCTCCACGTCCGCGTCTAAGTGTCACCAAAAAAAGTCAAAGGAGAGGGTGAGTCGAGTGACTCGGTGTGTAAATCCCTCTCCCAAGGACAACATGCTAACACACATCATACAAAGCAATATAAGTAATGCAACCCGATCCTAACCATCCATATCGCTTTTCTACCCCTGTGTGGTACCAAACCACCGGTGGTGCCAAACCACCGGTGACATATAGTCACAACGTGTTACCAAAACACCGGTGTCCCAAAGACACAATTGTGCTACCAAAGCACCGTGATCAAGTCACAAATCCAATGATGGGGCCAACCCATCGTGTGATACCAAATCACTAGCGATTTATCCCATATCTCATGTGGGGCCAACCCACGTGGTTAAACCACGGGACAAGTCGCAATGAGGTGCCAAACCTCCGGTGTCCCAAAGACACAATTGTGCTACTAAAGCACCGTGACCGTAGTCACAAATGTTGATGGGGCCAACCCATCGTGTGATACCAAATCACCGCGCCAATCCCATATCTCACAAGTGGGGCCAACCCACGGTGGTGTTAACCACAGGACGAGACGCCGAGGTACCAAACCTCTGGAGGTGCCAAACCTCTGTGACCCAAAGTCACAAAGTGTGTTACCAAAACACCGGTGCTCGTCAAGACAAAATATCACCGCTCCCCTCCACTCAGATCACCCATCAACATACCACACTCATGTAATCATGCATATCATATAATCATGCATATCATGCTAATATGTCTAATCTCATACCCCATGTCACATACATCCACAACCATGGTATCATATAGATCATCAGTAAACTCATAATAATAATACTGACTTACCCGAGTCCAGAATCATACCCATTAGGGTATCACATCAATCATCACTGTTCCATTAATCATCACACGGTTATCAATTATATTACTAAATGTAGTGTGTTAGTTTACACACAATTAATCGGAGGTTAAAGCCTAAGAACCGATCGAAACCTTTTGATCACCTCAACGACCGGGTCCTACATTCGCCAACAAAAGGGTTAACCCTAACCTAATACCATTCGCCAACAAAGTAAATGACCCAAGGGGTTGCGTTAAATCCTACCTCTGCGAATGGTTCGGTTCTCAATCAACCCAACCAATAATGCTTCTTACCAACTGATCACACCCTAGAAAAGAATAATGATTAATCTCTCCTCATGACTTAACTTAAAGAAAACTAAACAAAATCGGATCCAAAACACCCCTTCTTACCACCACTTACCGATTACCAAGCGGAATGAAAAGGCTCTCCTCGCTTGACTACGACCTCCAAAGACCCTATATGGAAATAGTTACCAAAACAAGTGATTACTCCTTTAAAATAAATAACGAAATCAGCCCTTTAATATATCCAAAAATCGGCAAGGCAACAGAGAAAGGAGAAAGGCCATTCGGCCAACACTTACCCCCTACCAACGATTGGAAACCACACACCCAACACCACCAAATATTCGGCCACCCAACACCAGAGGAGAATGATTCGGCTAACAGGTTTCGGAAAAGACAAGCAAATAAAGATAGATGAATGGAGGGGTCACTTTCGGTTTTGAAAAGGGGAAGAAAAGAATAAGGTGTGTTTAGAAGAAGAGAAATTTTCAGCAAGAAATGGTATGGAACAAAGGGAGAATTCGGCACAAGGGTTGTGAAAGCAAAAAGAAGAAAATGAGAAGGAATGATCACTAGTTTCGGCTTTGCACAATGAAAAGAAGAAGGAAGAAACAAGGTAGAATTTCGGCAATATGGGTGCTTGAGGTTTCGGTTTAACAAAGTTGAAAAAGAACAGAGAGTGGGAGAGGCATTCGGCTTCAAAGAAAACAAAAAGAAAGAAACAAATGAGAGCAACAAGTAAATTCGGCAACACCCAAGCTTTGGGTTTTCGGTTCCAAGAAGAGAGAATATGGGCAGAAAAGGAGAGTACAAGTTTCGGCTTAAGTGAGAATGGAAAAGAAGAGAGTAGCTTTTTCCAAAATGAAAAGAAGAGCCGAAGGTTCGGCTTAGGCTACAAGCATATGACCAAAAACACACACACACACATGCACAAAGGAATTTCGGCTCACTCTAATCACCAACCGGCCACACACTCCCTCTCCCCCCAAACTCTCACCAACTCCGGCCAACTCCCCCCATTTACTCTCACCCCACTAGTTCAAATGGCAAAGACCAAGTCTCCCTCCTACTTTCACTCTCCACCCCTCTTTTGAATATGTTGACCAAGTCCATGGTAGAGTTCAAGTTGCCCACAACCTCTTCCTCCATGCCGTCCAAAATGAGAGCCAAAAGGGGTGGGATTCTCGCGACTTGAACACAAGACCTCCCCCTTGCATTTGACGCCACACACATGCTCCAAGTGGCGCATGCTTGCCACTTTGCTAGCTCCTCATTTGTGCTTAAAATTCACTTAATTTATTTATAAGCCCCATCTCCTTCAGCTCCTATCTCCTAAAGCCCAAAACTAAAATTTCACCACCTACCCAGGCTCACTCCTAGCCTACAACTAAGTCCCGAAAACCCCCAATAGCACGCAATTAATCATGCAACCATTGCCAGAAATAAAATAACCCTTAACCCGGGATATTACAGTTCTACCCCCCCTTAAAAAATAATTTCGACCTCGAAATTACCTGGTCAGAAGAGTTGCGGGTATTGCTGTCTCAACATATCCTCGGGTTCCCACGTCGCTTCTTCCACGCCATGATTCCGCCAAAGAACCTTAACCAGAGGCACAGACTTCCTGCGTAGAACCTTCACATCCCGATCTAAAATCTGTACAGGCTCTTCTTCCATGGACATATCTGGATTTACCTCGATCTCCTCTACTGTTACCACATGTGATGGATCGGAACGATATCGCCGAAGCATCGAAACGTGAAACACGTCGTGAATCTGACTTAGCTCAGCTGGCAACTCGAGTTGATACGGAACTGGTCCCACTCGTCTTAGTACCTTATATGGCCCAATAAACCTCGGACTAAGCTTGCCTTTCTTCCCTAACCTTAATACTTTCTTCCACGGTGAGACCTTCAGAAAACCCGATCTCCACAAAAACTCAATATCTCTCCGCTTAAGATCGGCATAGGACTTCGCCGGTCGAAGCTTCCTTCAATCGAGCTCAATCAACTTAAACTTATCTTCGGTCTCAGCAACCAACTCTGGTCCCAATAACTGACGTTCACTTAACTCATCCAACAAGTCGGTGAACGACACTTTCTACCGTACAATGCCTCATAAGGTGCCATCTTAATGCTCGCTTGGTAGCTATTGTTGTAAGCGAATTCAGCTAACGGTAGATACTCCTCCCGCCTACCCTCAAGTCCAAAACACACCCTCGAAGCATGTCCTCCAATATCTCAGATAACTCTTTCCGATCGCCTGTCGATCATGGATGAAATGTCGTCTTTGAAATCTAACAGTGTACCCGAGCTCGATGCAAAGCCTTCGTAACCTTGACGTGAATCTGGGGTCCCTATCCGAGATGATCGTCACGGCACCCCTGCGATCTCACAATCTCGACACATACAACCGCCAACCTCTCAAGTGAGTAATCCACCCTCACCGAATAAAGTGAGTGATTTAGTCGGTAGATCCATAATTACCCAAATCAATCCTTCTTGCTCGGTGTAAGCGGTAATCCAGCGAAATCCATAGTGATCCTTTCCCACTTCCACCGCAGAATCTTCACCGGTCAAGCAACCCAGACGGCAATCGATGCTCGGCCTTGACTCGCCGACATGTCGACACTTACCCACAAACTTCGGTCACCTCCTTTTTCGCACCGGCCACCGTAATCGCTCCTCGAGATCCTTATACATTTTGCTACCTCCAGATGCATAGCGTAGGGGCTGCTATGAGCATCTGAAGAATCTTTGCCTCAATTCAGCATCTCTCGGATACAAGCCTTCCCACGAAACACAAAGACCCATTACTAGACAAGCTATACCCTTCAACCCATCATTACGCACTTGTGTCCTCTCATGCGCTCAAAACCTCATCCAACAAGCGCTTTTCTCGATCTGCTCAACCCAAGTAGGCTTAACTCAGTAGCTCGCGAGAATACTCCCGTCGTCATACAAACTCAAGTGGGCAAACAACGCCTCAAATCCAAAACAACCTTACGGCTCAATGCGCTCGCCACAACATTAGCCTTGCTCGGATGATACTCGATTGAGCAATCGTAGTCTTTCAAAGACTCAATCCATCGGTTGCCTCGATTCAAGTCTTTACGAGTCAGGAGGTACTTCAGACTCTTATGGTCCGTATAGACTATCGATCTCTCACCGTACAAGTAATGCCTCCATATCTTTAAGGCAAATACTACAGCTGCTAACTCCAGATCGTGCGTAGGATAATTAACCTCATGTGGCCTCAGCTGTCGGGATGCGTAAGCCACCACCTTCCCTTCCTGCATCATCACACAACCCAAACCCGTATGTGATGCATCGCAGTACACTGTAAATTCCTTACCAGCCTCAGGTTGAATCAGAACCGGAGCTTCAGTCAAAATCTTCTTCAACTTATCGAAGCTCTCCTGCTGCTTCTCAGTCCAAATAAACGGAACTCCCTTTCTCAATAATTTGGTCATCGGTGCTGCAATCAACGAGAAACCCTCTACAAATCTTCGGTAGTATCCTGCCAACCCCAGAAAACTCTGAATTTTCGCTACTGACTTAGGCGGTTTCCAATCCAAAACCGCTTCTATCTTACGGGGGTCCACTCTAATCCCCTCAGCCGACACTACATGACCCAAGAATGTCACCTCCCTGAGCCAGAACTCACATTTACTGAACTTCGCATAGAGCTGTTTCTCTCTTAGAATCTGCAATACCACCCGTAGATGAGCGTCATGCTCCTCCTCAGTCCTTGAGTATACCAAGATGTCGTCGATAAAAACCACCACGAACTGATCTAGGTACTGTTGGAACACCCTATTCATCAGATCCATGAAAGCTGCCGGTGCGTTAGTCAACCCGAACGGCATAACCAAGAACTCAAAATGCCCATACCGAGTACGAAATGCCGTCTTACAGATATCCGCCTCTTTTACCTTCAACTGGTGATACCCAGACCTTAGGTCGATCTTCGAGAAAACCGACGCCCCCTTCAGCTGATCAAACAAGTCATCTATCCGAGGCAGTGGATACTTGTTTTTGATCGTCAGCTTATTTAGTTGGCGGTAGTCTATGCACATCCGCATAGTACCGTCTTTCTTCTTTACAAAATCTACCGGCGCTCCCCATGGCGAAATACTTGGCCCGATAAAACCTCACCAATAACTCCCGGATTTGAGCCTTAAGCTCCACTAATTCTTTAGGTGCCATCACATGCGGAGCAATGGATACGGGTGCGATTAAGATAATGATCTATCCGAACTCTACCTCCGATCCGTGGCAAACCCGTAAGCTCCTCGAAACACATCCACAAATTCCCTAATCGTCCGAACTGTCTCCACGGTAGACTCCTTAGTCTCCAAGGCATACACATGCACCATATATGCTTCGCAAATTCTTTCTCGACCATTTTCTCGCCTTTGAGCGAGATACCACATTGGACGAGATAGTTTCTCCTATTACCGATCGTAACCACTTCATCACCTCACCGTGCTCAGAACCATGCGCTTAGCCACAGATCCAACTTCGCTGGTGCTTACTCACCACCATTCCGAGAATTAGATCGAACTCCCGAATGGCGCTTCCATCGATCGACCTCAAATACTACCCTTGAGTTCTAGAGGTGCGTCTCTATACGCTTTATCTACCACTACAGAGTGACCTAGAGGGCTTATTACGGTCATCGCCTAGAAGATATCTCGAGTCTAAATCCATTGTCTCTACTATACTATCGGCAACATAAGAGTCGTAGAACCCACATCAATTAAAGCGGTATAAGGAGAACCAAAATCAAAACGTCACTTATGACGTCCGGTGTGTCGCCTCCTCTCGGCGCCTCGCGGCATATACCAATCCAGTTATGCGGCCTCGAACTACACTGCACCTCTGCCGGTGCTCCACGGCCCCACCAATCACACCTCCTCTGCCATTACCTCGGCCCCTCTGCGGCGGTCCATTATTTCAGATTGATTACGGCCCGATTCTCGGATCAATTCTCGCTAACTTGCGCGGACAATCCCTCACTCGGTGATCCAAATGAGCCACACTCAAAACAACCTCTACCTCACCCCAACATCCTCCCAAAGAGCCTTTCCACAACGGTTACAATGCGGCGGTCCCCGCTTAGCAAAGAACAAACCTACCCGACCGATTCGCCCACTCGGTCTAGCCCTCTTCATTGACACCGATGACCCGTAAGATCCAAAGCTCCTTTGTGACGGTTTCTATCCATGCTCGCCTCACGACTCTTTAATACCCTCGGCAACCTTCGCTTTTCAACTAGAACGCAAATTCACGCTCATTGGGCGCAATTATCGACCTCGGTTCGTCTCGCAGCCATCCTCAAACGAATGCACCTCTCATGCTCGAGAGCCACCATACCCTAGCATACCGACTCACCTCGAAACTTCGGCCTCGTACTCGACACGATTTGCTCCTCGACTAACCTCAAGAATGCTTTCCACGCTCATTTATGTAGTTAGCTCGACATACTTCTTCCGATAAGCGGCCGAAATAATCCCATGTCGATCTTCAATTGCGGTATTTATCACGGACCGTGAGCCACCACCGATATGACTCATCTCGAGAAGTGATACGATCCCTTTAATTTTTCTTCTACTGTTAGGTCCAGATCGTCCATGATCCGCTTACGTCGCTTCCCAAGATTTAGCGAAGGTTAGGAGCAACACTAGAGACACCGAAAGAATTCAAATTTCATTTGCCAAGTCGCTCGAGCACGATTTCCTAGCTCCTACGCCTCCACTCGCTCCAGCTACCTCTCTAAAACCCGCGAAGATCGCTCAGACCTCGTGCATCATCGCCGGTGCATTCGAACTCACCACCTCCAATGGTGGCGGGCCGGTACCTCATTCTCGAACCACGACTGAACCTACGGGTTCGTAAATACCATCATCCTCATGACCCTCGCCCACGACCACGTCCACCTCGGTACTCATGACTAAATCTCGCCCGATTAAAGAATTTTATGTATCAGTCATTATTCCACTGTGTTTTTAAAGCAAAATTTTATGAATTTTTTTAAAGAGACTTTGTTTTCGCGAGTCCACAGAGTCCTATTAGTTTCAGTCTCTAGAGTAGTCCTACTAGTCAACCAATCATATCAATCAATATCACAACAAATAGTACGGGGTACTTACCTGGGCGGACTGGTGCCGGAGACTCGGTGCCATGCCCTTCAAATCATACTTTTAAAACAGAATACTTGAAAACTATAGTTTTAAAACATTTTGGGCCTCGGGCCCATAGCCGAGCTTTTGAACTTGGCTCTGATACCACAAATGTAACACCCCAAACCCGGTCAATACACCACGACCGAATCTGGTATGCTACAGGGAGAAAGGTTTTGGGTGGTTTAGGTTGAAGTCTAGAAGTCGATGAATCACTTTGCTAAACTTTGTATTTGAGGAAAACTTGAGTAGGTTTTGACTAAAATTTATGTTGTATTTGAAAACCCGTAGAGCTTTGAAAATTTATCCAAGTGTAGGTAAAACTAATTTATGTCGGTTTGAAGTTTAAGTTGTTTCATATTATTACTAAAGTATTTTGTCTTAGTAGAAAATCGATTTAAGTTAGAAAAACAATTCGAGTTCATTTTGTTCGGGTTATAGTATGATACCCGATGGTATAGTTTAAAACATCGTTTTTGAAGTTTTGAAAACGTTATCTTTCCGAAGTTTTAGCACATTTAACTCAAGTAGTTTGTTAAAGCATATTATAAATCTAACTTAATCGTGAATCAAACATAATTTAAAAAGGCCATTTACAACCCAAATAAAACCAAATAGTAATAATAAAACTTAAGTACCAACTTTCTTAAAAGTCCGAGCAAAACTTTATTTCAAGATGGCATGAGCACCTCGAGTCCATCCGGCTCCACGTCCGCGTCTAAGTGTCACCGAAAAAAGTCAAAGGAGAGGGTGAGTCGAGTGACTCGAAGTGTAAATCCCTCCCCAAGGACAACATGCTAACACACATCATACAAAGCAATATAAGTAATGCAACCCGATCCTAACCATCCATATCGCCTTTTCTACCCCGTGTGGTACCAAACCACTAGTGACATATAGTCACAACGTGTTACCAAAACACTGGTGTCCCAAAGACACAATTGTGCTACCAAAGCACCGTGACCAAGTCACAAATCCAATGATGGGGCCAACCCATCGTGTGATACCAAATCACTAGTAGACGATCCCATATCTCATGTGGGGCCAACCCACGGTGGTTAAACCACGTGGACAAGTCGCAATGAGGTGCCAAACCTCCGTGTCCCAAAGACACAATTGTGCTACCAAAGCACCGTGACCGTAGTCACAAATGCTTGATGGGGCCAACCCATCGTGTGATACCAAATCACCGCATCAATCCCATATCTCACAAGTGGGGCCAACCCACGGTGGTGTTAACCACGTGGACGAGGCGCCGAGGTACCAAACCTCCGAGGTGCCAAACCTCCGTGACCCAAAGTCACAAAGTGTGTTACCAAAACACCGGTGCTCACAAGACAAAATATCACCGCTCCCTCCACTCGTATCACCCATCAACATACCACACTCATGTAATCATGCATATCATATAATCATGCATATCATGCTAATATGTCTAATCTCATACCCCATGTCACATACATCCACAACCATGGTATCATATAGATCATCAGTAAACTCATAATAATAATACTGACTTACCCGAGTCCAGAATCATACCCATTAGGGTATCACATCAATCATCACTGTTCCATTAATCATCACACAGGTTATCAATTATATTACTAAACAGAAGTGTGTTAGTTTACACACCTGAATTAACGGAGGTTAAAGCCTAAGAACTGATCGAAACCTTTTGATCACCTCAACACCGGTCCTACATTCGCCAATAAAAGGGTTAACCTAACCCAATACCATTCGGCCAACAAAGTAAATGACCCAAGGGGGTTGCGTTAAATCCTACCTCTGCGAATGGTTCGGTTCCCAATCAACCCGAACCAATAATGCTTCTTACCAACTGATCACACCCTAGAAAAGAATAATGATTAATCTCTCCTCATGACTTAACTTAAAGAAAACTAAACAAAATCGGATCCAAAACACCCCTTCTTACCACCACTTACCGATTACCAAGCGGAATGAAAAGGCTCTCCTCGCTTGACTACGACCTCCAAAGACCCTATATGGAAATAGTTACCAAAACAAGTGATTACTCCTTTAAAATAAATAACGAAATCAGCCCTTTAATATATCCAAAAATCGGCAAGGCAACAGAGAAAGGAGAAAGGCCATTCGCCAACACTTACCCCTACCAACGATTGGAAACCACACACCAACACCACCAAATATTCGCCACCCAACACCAGAGGAGAATGATTCGGCTAACAGGTTTCGGAAAAGACAAGCAAATAAAGATAGATGAATGGAGGGGTCACTTTCGGTTTTGAAAAGGGGAAGAAAAGAATAAGGTGTGTTTAGAAGAAGAGAAATTTTCAGCAAGAAATGGTATGGAACAAAGGAGAATTCGCACAAGGGTTGTGAAAGCAAAAGAAGAAAATGAGAAGGAATGATCACTAGTTTGACTTTGCACAATGAAAAGAAGAAGGAAGAAACAAGGTAGAATTTCGACAATATGGGTGCTTGAGGTTTCGGTTTAACAAAGTTGAAAAAGAACAGAGAGTGGGAGGGCATTGCTTCAAAGAAAACAAAAAGAAAGAAACAAATGAGAGCAACAAGTAAATTCAGCAACACCCAAGCTTTGGGTTTCGGTTCAAGAAGAGAGAATATGGGCGTAAAAGGAGAGTACAAGTTTGGCTTAAGTGAGAATGGAAAAAAAGAGAGTAGCTTTTCCAAAATGAAAAGAAGAGCGAAAGGTTAGAACTTAGGCTACAAGCATATGACCGAAAACACACACACACACATGCACAAAGGAATTTGGCTCACTCCAATCACCAACCGCCACACACTCCTCTCCCCAAACTCTCACCAACTCCGCCAACTCCCCCATTTACTCTCACCCCACTAGTTCAAATGGCAAAGACCAAGTATCCCTCCTACTTTCACTCTCCACCCCTCTTTTGAATATGTTGACCAAGTCCATGGTAGAGTTCAAGTTGCCCACAACCTCTTCCTCCATGCCGTCCAAAATGAGAGCCAAAGGGGTGGGATTCTCATGACTTGAACACAAGACCTCCCCTTGCATTTGACGCCACACATGCTCCAAGTGGCGCATGCTTGCCACTTTGCTAGCTCCTCATTTGTGCTTAAAATTCACTTAATTTATTTATAAGCCCCATCTCCTTCAGCTCCTATCTCCTAAAGCCCAAAACTAAAATTTCACCACCTACCCAGGCTCACTCCTAGCCTACAACTAAGTCCCGAAAACCCTCAAACAACATCATAGCACGCAATTAATCATGCAACCATTGCCAGAAATAAAATAACCCTTAACCCGGGATATTACATTCTACGCCAAAATCGAGCCTGAGGCGTTACCATACTAAAATCACTTAATCGCCACTAAGGCTAATCGTGACTGCTCTCTTATGTCACTTCAACATTCCCATTCTCAACTTACAAAGCCTTACTCAAACATACGAGGGCTCTCGAGATTGTATCAGAACTTTTTACATTCTTAAAAATTTTCTCTTATACAGGGCTTACACGCCTGTGCAATATGTAACACGCCCGTGTGTGGACACACACACCCATATTCTTTAGCCGTGCTAAAAACTCGAGCATTCTGCCAATTGCCCCACAGTCATGCAACGCCCGTGCTCCCTAACCGTGGTGAACACTGACTAACCTTACACGGCATTGACATGCCTGTAGCCCTAGACCGTGTGCCATACCTTGATATACTGACCTAAGACACATAGGTGTAGGGTGCACACGACCTAGACACACGCCCATGTGTCTATCCGTGTGGGCACTTAGAGACTATCTACCAATCATTTTTACTACTCTCATTTGCATACCTTCATATACTAATTCAATGAAATCTCAAATCATCAACTAAAACACACGAATTTATACATTTGATTCATGAAAATAAAGTTTTCCTCCCATACATTAGGGAAAATTATTCCCATATAATTACAAACAACTTAGGCCAACACAATTTGCCTACATCAACAATGACTTAATCAACCTTATGTACTCGCCTTATACATACATTCCATAACTCATGGGGCCTTGATACCTCATATCAAGTGTCTGCCTGACAGTGTGAAAATATATCCGGTGATCTCCAACCCGAGCTAGCTAAATTGACTTATAAAAGATGATAAAAGGAGTAAGCAAAAATGCTTAGTAAGTTCATCTGCATATAACTAATAAACACTTATATTCATTGAACATACATGACTGCAAATTATCAAGATAAACTTTTCTCATGAACTCATGGTTACTTACTCAATCATCCTTAAGCTTACTCATTATACCTCTTACCATATTCTTACCATGCCACAAGCCAAATGCTCGTTTAACTTGCATACATTCCTGCAGTGATCATCACAAGGTCATATAAAACAACACATCAAGTATTTTCAATAAGCCACTCATATTACTAATCTCTCGATGGTTACACACTTAGCCCACCATTGAATCTCTTATAGGGTGGTATCGCACACAGCCCACCAATCAATTATACTTATGGTGATTTCGCACTTAGCTCACCAATCATTTATAAACGATGGTATCGTACACAGCCCACCGATAGTAATATAATTGATGGTATCGCATACAGTCCATCAATTAATAATATATTAGGTGGTAACGTACACAGACCACCAATAGTAATATAATTGATGGTATCGAACACAGCCCATCAATTAATAATATATCAGGTGGTAACACACACAACCCACCAAATGTATACATTCTTGAATAGTTATCCTCATGCATTTATCTATTTCAAATGTTTACCCGAAAACTTCTCTACACACTACTATTCTTACTTAGCTTTCTACTATAATTGTTCGCATTCACACAATGCAATAATAATTATAACTTATGCAACTAAAGGGTATCATTTACACATCACCCACTATGGGTTCATGAAATACCGAATCCACCTCGATTCAGTTCTAACACATTCTTGTACCTCTCATGTACAACACATTCATTCTCAATTCTCAAATACTTATTGAGTCACTAAAATCGTCAAGTAACTCCCTTAAGTCTTGTACACATAATATCACATTGACATCATACAGGAATTAACCTATTGATGCCATGATCCCTACATGGTCCTATACAAATTCTCTCACCGAGGCCATATTTCAATATGGTCTTGCACGGAACCTTAACTATCATCATTTCATAATATTTGCATTTCTTACTATTCTTATATTCCAATTCTCTTAACAACTCATCAACACTTATTTAATACATTCATTGCACAATTATACATTCCATAATATTGGAATTTTAAATAACTCACACGTACTTGCAAGGTTTGCATACGAACTTACCTTGATGACGAAATGGCAAAAAAGGACTTTTTGCCTACATTTCTCGTTATCCCGTTCTAGGTCCGAATCTCATTTTCTTCGATCTAGAACAATAATATTTACTCGTTTAATCACTTAATGAGCATATTACAACATAATATCCACTTAGGCAAAAATGACTATTTTGCCCCTATACTTTGGCAAAATTATGATTTTTCCCCTAGGCTCGTAAATGAATTTTCATCACATTTTCTTGTTAAAAAAGCCTAGCTAATCATTTTATCCTCTTATAACTATCCACAATTTCAACTATTTCATGCCTTAATGAACAATTTATAACTTTTACATTTTAGCCCAAATTAGGTGTTTTTATGACAACACCTTTCACAAAAGTTGTTTCTCATCATCTTATCATTCATTTTCTTCCATAAAAACTCAGCAACCAGCATAAACTCTCTAATGGCGAGACTCTAGACTCGCAACCATATTGCAAAATAGTCCCCTCATTAGCTAACTTAAGCTTTGGGGACTCCAAAAGTACAATTTTTATTAAGAAAAGTCGTCAAAATCACTTACTAATAAGGGAGATTGTAACACCCTAAAAATTGAGTATTTATTTTATTGCATGATTTTGGTGCTTAGATTATGAAGGAAAATTTTCTTACTTCTTTTCATAGTTATTATAGTTCTGAAGAAGAGTTTAGAATTATTCGGGAAAGGAATAAATTTTTAATTTTGAGAAATAAATGAAGTGGATTAAGTGACATTGATACTTAAGTAAGAATAAGTGTCAAAGTGTAGCATAAGATGAGTAATGGTAAGGTGGTGTTGGCGCATGATTTGTGGCATGAAGGGAGTGGTTCGAATCCCTTGACTAGCATATAGGGATTTTTTTTTTTTTTGCTTTAGTCTATGCATGTGTCGGCAAGGGGATAAGGATGGATGAGTTGTATTGTTTCATTTTTGGTAAGTAAGACTAAAGGAAAAAGGAAATTTTTAACTTATGGTATGGAATCAAAGAACTTTGGAAAGATATGGGGACATGAGGCAAGTATCAAGGAAAATGTTTTGGAAACAAATTCATGGTCATTTGACCAATGAATTTGGACGGCAATATGGCTAAGGGAGGAGGTTGGCCGAATATGCTAGTAGCTTGGCTAGGGTAGGGATTTTGTTTTGGTCATTCCTAGCATTTTATGCAAGCTTTATTTTTTTTTCTTTCTTTTCTCTCAACCTTCTCTTTGGCCGAATTTGATATTTTGGTATGCTAAAATTCTCTTGACCATTTGGCAATTTTTGCTATCACATTAGTATTCTTTTGTGTGACTTTTCATTTTGCCGAAATTACAACATCAAAGGTCATTCTTTTTCTTCCTTCCTCCATTACCGAATGTACCTTGCCCTAAACACATCTCTTACTTTCTCTTTTCTTCTTTTGAAAACCGAGTCCTCATCATCATCCCTTTCACTCACCTTTTAATTTTCTTTTCAATCATACTATCTCCATAAAAATCTCTCATGCCCGAATGTTAGTGTGCCTTGCCGAACCATTTTTCTCTTCTCTTTAGTTTTCATAGCCGAATCTCTCTATTCATCAGCATCTTTCTCAATCATCTCTTTTCAACCGTGGAGAATAGGTAAGAGTTCTTTTAAGTTCATGTTAATTAATAGTGGTTTTGGCTGAATATAGATGAAGGTAAGAAGGATTTCTTGGATCGAAATAATCGTTCATTTTATTAACGTTTCTCTTTATTATACTTTAGTGCGATAACAGAAGATCGGAACTCGAGTGTTCGTGTGTATCTTGGAGCGTTGGAATCGATTTAAGGTGTTGAAGGAACATTTTTGGTCGACTCTCTTTTTGAGAAGCAAGAATCTTTGTGGTAAGGAAATCTCGCCTTTAAGATCTTTAGTATTTTCGATATATTATTATTAGGATTAACAATCTTTTGATATTGAAGACATTCAAAATAGGGAAGAAAAGGGCGGTGTTTAGTCTTCGTAAGAGGGGCGGATCCGCTATTCCCCCTAATTATAAAAGAAGGGCTATTTCGGGAATCTGGGATTTTCCACCGGGTTGCGGACCATCTACCGAAAGAAATCAATTATTTGAAGTAGTTCGTACTTTCGAGCCTTTGTACGTTAGTGGATTTTCAGCGAATAATGAATCGATAAACGAGGAGAAACCGAAAATTGAAGTGATTCAAAATCAAAAGGGTAAGGATTTGGATCGATTATTGATAGTGTATTTTTATACATGATAGTGTTCTAACGGATCGTAATATGTTTTAGGTGTTGAGGAGCGAGAAGGATTAGTACTCTCGATATCAAGGTGTGTAACTTCACATTTTTTTCTCGGGTTGGACGACAATTGTGGTATTGGATAAAATCATAAAAACGGCTAGATCGATATAAAATGTAATAACTGATATTTGGTGAAATTACATGAAAACGGTTAATATGGTGAAAATTACGAAAAAGCCCTCGATGAGTTAGATGGTAAAATATGAATTTTTATGTCTCGTAAAATGGGCCGATAAGTTTGATAATTGGTAAACTGGCCGGAAAATATTATTTGTTAGTAAAATGGGCCGAAATCCGTGATAATAATAAATGGGCCAAAATCTACGCTAGATCGATAATTGGCTGAAATCTATTAGATCAAAATTGGGCGAAATCTACGCTAGATCATAAATGGGCGTAATCTCATTAAATTGTTAAACGGGCCAAAATCTCTGCTAGATCGATAAATGGGCCAAACTCTTTGCTAGATCGTAAATTTGGGCCTAAAATGTTAAATTGCTAAATGGGCCAAATGTTGTTTTGTAATTTTGGGCCTTAATA
The DNA here is from genome assembly GCA_025506655.1 of Gossypium rotundifolium. Lineage (NCBI taxonomy): Eukaryota > Viridiplantae > Streptophyta > Magnoliopsida > Malvales > Malvaceae > Gossypium > Gossypium rotundifolium. The sequence continues at coordinate 50,789,113 of CP106728.1, forward strand.
AAATTGGAAACATTGACTCTTGTTAATGGGCCTTTTAATAAAATCATTGTATGATCATAGACTACTTTGCATACATGTTGCATGGGTTGGGAAAATGATGAAGAGAAGAAAGGCTGTTGCCAAAATCTAGTTCGGTGGCTTTGCCACAAAATTATGGCTATTTGCCTCTAGTTCTATGTGGCTCGCCACAAAATTATTAAATGGCTATTTGCCTCTAGTTCGGTGGTTCTCGCCACAATTAATAATTGGCTCAATGCTCTAGTTCGGTGACTTTGTCACAATCTAGTTTGGTGGCTCGCCACAAATATAAAAGGCTTAATGCCTACGATTGGTGTGATGGCGGGGTGGGTTGACTTGATCCCCACGGTGTGATGGTTGGTACGGGGTGTGTAGCGGATGGAAATTAGGTTTGGGAGGGAAAATTCATTTTGCATGCATATCATTATTGTTAATTCTGCTAATGGGCTCAAGCCCAAATCTATAACTTGATAATCTGGCCCAGTGAATAAAGAAAGTGAGTTATACACTGAGTTCTAAGTAACTCACTCCCTCAAATTTTTCTTCATCTCAGGTAATGGAAATTGACGTGGACTTGGGCCGAGGATGACTTCGTGGAGGCCATACTGCAAAACATGGGTTTATTAAACTTCGAACTTTTTAATAAGTACTTTTTATGAATTACTATTTTGGGTTGATGTAATAAGGGCCTCTATTAATATTTCATGGACTTTTATGTGTGGTTGGTTTAAAACTATATTTTGGACATTTCAATATGGGCTAATGATTATATGATGTTTTTCTTAAAATAATTTGGGTTTCAAATATATGAAATTCCTTTAAATATTTTTTAATATTTTGAACTCTTTTATAAAATTAATTTTACTTAAGGATTTTGATAATACAATATAAATGATGTTTTCTACTAATATTTTCTAATATACATCGATATAAAATAATCTTTTGGTTTTATTAAATCTTGTAATAAAAATCATTGTGAAGATTTCAAATTCACTGAAATTTTTAAGATAGTTCGATCCATGTAACAAACTAAATCTAGTCTTAACGCATAGACCGGGTTTGGGGTGTTACATTTAATGGTATCAGAGCTAGGTTCAAAAACTCGACTGTGGTTTGGTTTCACAAATAATTTCTGTATGAATTCATTCAATTATGTTTAAAAGATCAGTATGGCACCACAAGCACCCGGCAACAAGTCAAGTAAGTATTTATTACTTAAAGATTACTATGATGATCATAGGAACACTCTAGAACTTCTAGTTTTAGATGTGAAAAATCGTAGAGATTGAGACTATAGGATATTTTGCAAAAAAAACAACTTTATCTCTCAAATCTCATAAAACATCGTTAATAAACACTGAAACAATTTTCTGATTCATAAAACTTGTAATCAGATAAAAATGAATAAGCTATCATGAGCACTAGAGGACGTGGCCGTGGATGCGGTAGACGTGGCCGTGGTAGAGGCCGAGGTGCTACGACTGAAGCACCAAATCATATGCCGGAAATGGATGCACCTGCGTCATTTGAGAGTGAGACGGGATCACGCGATCATATGGAAGAAGATAATGCTTTGACACAAGCAATGCTGTGAGTCCTAAAAGGGTCGCTTAACTAGAATTGGGCCAACAACTCGTGGGTTAATTTCGAACAACTCAAGTCAAATAATGCGAAAGTTTTTAGAGGAGTTTCCGTAGCTCGAATGTGGTGAATATTGGCTCAAGTCATGGAACGGATTATGGATGATATGGAATGCATCGTTGAGCAAAACCGAAAGGAGTGTCCTTGTTAAGAGATGAGGCGACGGTGGTGGCTTACTATTCGAGAAGGCACCAAAGTCGCACCGATTACTTGGGAATTCTTTAAAGCGCCTTCCAAGGAAAATACGTTGGAACGAGTTATGTAGACACCAAGGAAGGAATTTCAATCTTGTACAAGGGAGTAAAAAGAGCAAAGATATGAAGTCGAAGTTTACGCTTGAGTCGCTATGCTCGGACAATTGTATCAATAGATCATGAACGCTGTGTGCATTTCGAGGATGGGCTTAATGATGAGTGAGGGTTCGATTGCTCCACGACAAGTTAGAACTTTTTCCACGCTTGTGAGAAGGCCAAGATAGCCGAGGAGGCTAAGAACTCGTAACGTCGTAACCAAGAAAGATTTAGAAACAAGAGAGAGACACAATGATCTGTTCTTCAAAGAGATTCCGGAAGAGACCTCGGAATGATGAACCGGTTCAAGGTAGAACACCAAGAATAAATAATCAAGTCGAGATCTGGAAATGTGGAAAAAGACATTTTGGAGAGTGTTGGAGGAAAACGGGCGCTTGTTACAAATGCGGTTCGATGGATCATCAGTATAGAAATTGTCCTCGACGTATGGATACTACTCAAGAAGTTCGTAATAATGATGCACAGCCGACCAGAGGTACTCAGCAGCCACCGAGAGGTCGTGGACCAGGTCGTGGTGGTAATGGGGCTAGTCGTGGTTAAGGTGCACCGGGTCGAGGCAATGGTCCTAGAGGGAACACGGATGCAAGACAGCCTCGACTGGTCTATGCAGTTAGACGCTGCGAGGACGGCAATACACCAGATGTGATAACTGGTACGTTCTTCATCTTTGATGTACCTGTTATTGCCTTAATAGATATTGGTTCTACCCACTCATATGTTGCTAGCGCCATATCTAGAAACCTGAACCTAAAATCTGAAATTACCGATAGTGAAATGACAGTAATTAGTCCTTTAGGACAGTCGGTAATTGTTAATAAAATGTTTAGAGACGTGCCCTTGAAAATTCAAGAGGAGGTATTCTTGGCAAATTTGATGGAATTGCCTTTCGACGAGTTCGACCTCATTCTGGGCATGGATTGGTTGGTTAAGCATCGGGCGAAATTGGATTGTGCTAAAAAACGAATGTCAGTAAGAACCTCGGATGATAAGGAAGTCATAATGATTGGTGAACGAAGGAACTACTTGGCAAATGTGGTATCCGCGTTGAAGGCAGAGAAGTTGGTTCGGAAAGGATATGGAGCATTCCTAGCCTTTATCTGTGCTTTGGATGCCAAAGAGTTATCTGTGAATGATGTGAGAACGGTGAAGGAATTTCCAGATGTTTTTCCCGAAGAACTTTCTGGTATACCTCCATATCGTGAAGTAGAATTTGGCATTGAGCTTTTGCCTGGAACCGCTCTAGTGTCCATTACTCCTTATAGGATGGCACTGAAGGAGTTGGCAGAGCTTAAGGCTCAAATTCAAGAATTACTGGATCGGGGATTTATTCGATCGAGTGTGTCTCCGTGGGGAGCTCCAGTTTTGTTTGTCAAGAAGAAGGATGGATCGATGCGTATGTGCATTGATTATAGATAATTGAATAAATTGACGATCAAGAATCGGTATCCTCTGCCGAGAATTGACGACCTGTTTGATCAATTAAAAGGAGCTTCAGTCTTCTCCAAAATTGATTTGAGATCGGGTTATCACCAGCTCAAGGTGAAAGAAGCGAATATTTATTGTAACATCCTAAAACCGGGGCTATTTGTGATTAAATGTTTTTCTTTGTGTTTGAATTTTTTTGGTATTATTTATGGAGTGATAAGATTTAATTAAGGGTCTTAAGTTGGCTCGAGATAGTAGAAATTTTATTTGGAAGCTTTCAAGGTAGGGAGCTTTAGCAAGTAGGGGTTACAAGAATTAATAAGGGATAATTTGACATAAAAAATCAGCTTGGTAAAGTGGCAAAAGGAGGGCTACTTGGGAGTTACATGTGACGCCACAAGGGATAAGGGAGAGCCTTGGTTCGAGTCACAGAATTCTCCCTTTTTACTCATTATTTTGGACGGCATAGGGGGGAGAGAATTTCTCATTTCAAACTCTTTTGTTAATAAGGATAATAATTATATTATCAAGTTTTTATTTGGATTATTTTGTGAATAATCTTTAATAAGTGGCAAAGAGAAAATATAGGAGTTTGAGTGTTCAAATGATTTTTGAATAATTTTTAAATTTGTGGCCTAGAGTAAATTAGGGAAGTTGTTGAATTTTAAACTCTTCAAGGGAAGAGTGGACGGCAAGCATAGGTGTAGGGGAGGCCGAATTCTTTTAATTTTCTTGATAATTTTGGCTAGTATCTCTTTTGTTTTTCAAACTCTCTCAAACAAAAACCGAAAACTATTCTCCTTTTTCTTAGACTTTGGCCGAATTCCCTATACCTTCAACCTCAATCTACTTTTCTTTCTCATTTTCTCAAAACTGAAACTCTCTCCACTCCTTGCTGAAATCCCACCTTCTTTTCTCATCAATATCTAACCGAATCTACCTTATCTTGTGCCGATATTCCTTTCTCCTATTAAGATTCACTTTGGCCGAATATCAGGGAGTCATAGGTGTTCTTCGGGATTTCTTCTTCAAATCGATTGGTAAGAATAAGTATTGGCCGAAACCTTTTGCTATATTTTCTTTTCCTTTGATGATTTCTAGATGGGAGAAAGTGAAATTCGCATTCGCAAAAGAAAAGACTAACCCTCTTTGAAACCGATATCATCTAGGAACTACGGATTTTTCAAGCAAGAGATCCGACTCTCCATTCTCTAGTAATCGATTTTGGTAAGAATCTATTTTATTTAGTATTCAATTGTCAAGGCTAATAACTCTAGTGATGGCCAAATGTAGGAGTGAAGCAGAATCGCATATCAAGTACCAAGTGAGTACTCAAGGGTGATAGGTAAGGATTCGGATCACAAATGACCCTTTGGATTAATTGGGTTGGCGAATAGGCTATAATTCTAACCCATGTATTTGGCGAATATAGGGACAAGTAGATCTAGGGTGGCCGACTTCTCTTTTCGGGATTTAAACTTCTCGTTGGTGACAGGTGTGTACATACACACGTTATGACTTATTAACTGTGCTAAATGTTGTGAATGCTAACTCTGGTTTATGTAGCATTGGATTTAATATCATATTGGTATAAGTGACGATTCAGGTAAGTACCTGTTAATATGTGTTGCTATTTAATGCTTTTGGGAAGCATGGCATGAATTTAGTTGTAACTTAAATATCTCGATGGCATGAGATTTGTTACACAATGATTTGATATGGGTTGATGAGTGGAGGGGCGCTTACATTGTGTCGACGGACACGGTGTTTTAGTAACACATCGTGATCATGCGTCACTAGAGGTTTGGTACCTCCAGGTTTGGCACCTCATAGCGCCTCGTCCCAGTGGCTTAGTACCACAATGGGTTGGCCCCACAGATGATAATACGGGATTGACACCAGTGATTTGGTATCACGCGATGGGCTGGCCCCATCAACCGATTTGTGTCTTCGGACACCGTAGGTTTGGCACCTCCAAGGATTTGGTATCACATTTGTGACTATACGTCACAGTGGTTTGGCACCACCAAAGGTTTGGTACCACAATGGGGTAGACAGAGGCGTTTGGTTGGCTAGGTGGGGTACATGACTTAATGCAAGTTAATTTGTTATAAATTGTGTATGATGTGGTATTTACCCGGGAAGGGTTACATATCGAGTCTTGGTGACTCACCTTCTCCTTTATTTTTTTCGGTGACACGAGTTCATGGATATGGAGCCAAGGGACTTGAGGTGGCCATGCAAAGGATTTTAATTTAATAGACTTTGAATTTTGGTTCATTTATATTTTTTTATTTGTTGGTTGATTTTAATTGGGTTGTAATAAGGCCTCCAATAACTCCTTTTTATTATTTTGTTATTGTTACCGCTTTGAATATTAGCTAAACTATATAATTATGGTAATAATAAGTTCACACGCTTTTCTAAAGTAATTCAAAAATGTTTTTTGTACCATCGTACATTTTAAAATATATATAATAACCTTGATTCAATAAATATTTTCAAAATAAATCTAAGTATGGGTTTTATACACCCCAACTATTATAACAAGACACTATCTTTTATCTAGAAGTTAGTTCGGTTTTAAAAAGGTTTCAAAACGTTTTCTCATAGCAAACCAAATTCGATCATAGCGTTTGGGCGAGATTGGGTTGTTACAAAATTGGTATCGAGCCAGCTTCAAAGTTTCTACTGTGGGGCCCAAGGCCCAAAAATGTTTTGGTAGGCCTCTTTGAGTTATTTTGGGTTTTGAACAGAGATGGCACCGAGTCTCCCAGACCTATCCGCCTGTAAGTACTTCAAACCTCTTTGTGAATTATTTTACGTAGAAGGGTAGGAAGCATGGAACGTAGAATAGTCTTATAGGAATTCGAACCTTAGGATTAGATTACTCAAACACACAAATAGAACATAAGACTTAATGAACTCAACCAACCTATGACCAAGTCACTGAGCTAGGGTGTGGTAACCCCTGTACGCATGTCTAGGATTGGATCCGGAAGAGCCTGGTATTTAAGAAGTCCGAGTGACTCACCTCCTCTTCGCAGGTATCCTACCTGGTGCGTAGCTTCGGTTCACCCTAACTTAGAGGGCTCAGTGGTATGGTAACCTCTGTGCGCATGTCTAGAAAGGTTCGGTGGGAGCTTGGTATTTAAGTAGTCCGCGTGACTCACCTCCTCTCCACTCGAATCCTGCCTGGTGCGTAGCTTTGGTTCACCCTGACCAAGAGGGCTCGGTCATAGGCTAAACATAACGACTAAAACCCGAAAGGGAACTAACCATGCTTTTGAAAAAGAAGAAAACAACAAAACTCTAGTTTTTCAAAACTTTTAAAATCACTATTTCAAATTTGAGAACAACCATTTTCACAACTTTTTCCGAAAAATTTGATTTGTGAAAATTACAGAAATGCCCTTAGGGGTAAAAATTACTAAAATACCCTTGGTTCATAGAATATTGATTCAATGGTTTTGCCCAAAAATTTTATTATTTTTAGAAATATCCAAAAACTCTACTTTGCAAATCACCAATAAAAAACTTTGGTTTTGGAAAATTACAGAAATGCCCTCAACTTGTAAAATTACCAAAATGACCCTGAGTACAAAATATTTGCAAGAAAACTCTCAAAAGGGACCCTCAGAGTTTTACAATTATTAAAACATCCTTGATTTGCAAAAAAATTACAAAATTACCCCTGATTGACAAAATTACCAAAATACCCCTGGTTCCCAAAATGATGCCATATCTTTAAATTTTACAAATTTTTAGCAATACCCACCAGTTTTGGGAATTTTAAAGTGACCTGCTTTGTTAAAGTTCTGAAATCCCTCAGATTTTTAATACAAAAATACCTTGTAGGAAAATGACGAAAATACCCCTGGGATAGAAACAGGACAGAAATGTCCGAGGAGTGAATAGGTATGGAAAGTATTAGGGAATGAATGTGGCCTTTTGTGTGAACTAGGGTAAAAGATTTAAAACATTGTTTGATCGAAAGAATCCTTATTAAACTTTTCATAAAATTCTTCGCGGATAATCAAGTGGAACAAATTACTAATCCATAAAATTTTTATTAATCAGAGTAAAAGCGTGTTAGATAGAATGAGTTCTAGAGGACGTGGATGCCGTGGACGTGGTAGGGGAAGAATGACCGTATCTGAACCCATTAGGTCAGGACAGGGGTCTGAAAATGAGATACCACCGCCGCCACCACCCCCAACTTTTAGAGCTGAGGAGCAGGATCGCACAAGGGTGAGGCAAGATCGTAAGTCGTGGTTATGGGTTCTCGTTGGTGGTCAATGGTGGAAATTTAGGGCTCAAAATCTGCTCCCGAGCGAATTCGGTCCAACTGAGTCAAGTGTTCGGGAGTATCGGAGTGGCACCCAAAGGCAATGGAATCTCGGCTAGAATCTACGAAAGGATCATGGACGATCTTGACCTATCTAATGAGGAGAAGTCGAAGGAGCCGTGTCGCTCAAGGATGAAGCATATCGGTGGTGGCTCACCGCTCGAGATGGTGCCACGGCGGATGATCTTACATGGGATTACTTTAAGGTCGCTTTCGGAAAAAGTATGTGGGTACCAAATACATTGACGCTGAGAGAAAGGCTTTTCTAGAGTTGGTACAAGGAACTAAGTCTGTGGTTTGAGTATGAGGTGGAATTCCTAAGGTCGAGTAGATATGCGAGAGGCATCGTGGCTCTGAACATGAGCGCCGTGGTCCGCTTTGAGGATCGGGCCGAGAGATGATTTGAGGTCACGATTGCTCCACAAAGAGTTCATGAGTTTTCGCCTCTAGTAGAAAAGGCTAAGGTAGCCGAGGGTATCAAGGCATCTGTGAGGCAAAACTATGATAGGCTCAAGCGAAGAGAGGTTTTGGGCCATCCGGTCGTAGTAATGATCGAAAAAGGCTAGGCGAGTGGGCCAAGTCAAAAAGAAGGCCCATGACCGCTAATCAAAACCGCCAGATGTAATCATTGTGGAAAACCCATTGGGGAGGTTGTTGGACTGGTGAGCGAGGTTGCTTTGAATGTGGGTCTTTGGAACACCACGTGAGGGATTGTCCCTGGAAGCGAGCTCAGAATCAGTCAGAGGGGTAGAACCGTACGCAGGATAGAATTGTGGGACCACAGAGAGGTCGTGGTAATGGTAGAGGGGGAAATGGTGCTAATCGTGGTCGCGAACTCGTAAGGCAGGCACAGTGCAATCTGTAGGGAAGGCGGCCTGGCTTAGTCTATGCGGCGATGCGTCGCGAGGAGGGTGACGCACCGGATGTCATAACCGATATGTTTCTGATTTTCGGTCTTCCTTATGTTGCATTAATTGATATGGGTTCAACGCATTCATACGTAGCGAGTAGTGTGGTAGAGACTTTGAACCTAGACTCAGACCGCCGCTAGGGAGATGATGTAATTAGCCCTTTAGGCCATTCTCAGAAGTTGTGAACAAGCTTTATAGGATGTACCCTAGAACTCCAAGGGTCGTGTTTGTGGTCGATCCGATGGAACTACCGCTTGGGGAGTTCGATTTGATCCTTGAATGGACCGGTTGGTTAGGTACCAAAGAGGTTGGATTGCGCTGCTAAGCGTATGGTTCTTAAGATGGCCGAAGGGGATAAAGTGGTTATGATCGATAATCGAAGAGATTACCTGTCTAATGTGGTGTCGGCCTTGAAGGCTAAAAAGATGGTTAGGAAAGGGTGTGAGGCGTTTATAGTTTGAATTTGTGCCTTGGAGGCTAAGGAGTCAGCGGTTGAGAAGGTCCGAACAGTAGGGGAATTCGTTGATGTATTCCCAGAGGAACTTTTGGGTTTGCCTCCAGATCGGGAAGTCGAATTCGGTATAGATTTGCTACCTGGAACGGCACCTGTATCTATAGCACCGTATCAAATGGCACCAAAGGAATTGGTGGAGTTGAAGGCTCAAATTCAGGAGCTCTTGGATAGAGGGTTTATTCAACCTAGTATATCTCCGTAGGGAGCACCTGTATTGTTTGTCAAGAAGAAGGACGGTTCTATGCGGATGTGCATCGACTATCGACAGTTAAACAAGTTAACGATAAAAATAAGTATCCGTTACCTCGGATCGATGACTTGTTTGACCAACTGAAGGGTGCGTTGGTATTTTCGAAGATAGACCTTAGGTCGGGTTACCATCAACTTAAGGTGAAGGAGGCCGATGTTCACAAGGCAGCATTCTGAACTCGGTATGGGCATTACGAGTTCCTAGTGATGCCATTCGGGTTTACCAATACACCGGCGGCATTCATGGACTTAATGAATAGGGTATTTCAATAGTACTTGGATCAATTTGTCGTGGTGTTCATAGACGACATATTAGTTTACTCAAAGACGGAGGAGGAGCATGATAAGCATTTGCGTATAGTCCTACAAGTGTTAAGGGAGAAGCAGTTATATGCGAAATTCAGTAAATGCGAATTTTGGCTTAGGGAGGTGGCTTTCTTAGGTCACGTGGTGTCAGCGAAAGGGATTAGAGTGGATCCCCGCAAGATTGAAGCGGTGTTGGATTAGAAACCGCCTAAGTCAAGAGTGAGATTCAAGTTTTCGGGTCTAGTCGGTACTATCGAAGGTTTGTGGAAGGATTCTCGTTAATTGTTGCACCATTAACTAAACTATTAAGGAAGGAGTACCATTTGTTTGGTCGGAAAGGCAAAGAAGAAAGTTTTGATAAGTCGAGGAAGATTCGTGTAAGCTCGGCTTTTGGTACATCTTAAGGCGGGGAAGTTATTTACGCTTCGTGATGCGTCCCATCTGAGGTTGGGATGTGTATTGATGCAGGAAGGAAGGTAGTAGCCTATGCGTCCGTCGCCTAAGTCCGCATGAGGTTAACTACCCAACTCACGACTTGGAGTTAGCGCAGAGTCTTCGCCTTGAAAATATGGAGGCATTACTTGTATGGGGAGAAGTCGATAGTCTACACGGATCACAAGAGTCTAAGGTATCTCTTGACCCAGAAAGACTTGAACTTGAGGCAACGACGGTGGATTAAACTGTTAAAGGACTACGACTGTTCAATCGAGTACCATCCGAGCAAAGCTAACGTGGTGGCTGACGCATTAAGTCGGAAGGTCGTGGCGGACTTAAGGGCGATATTTGCTCATTTGAGTCTATATGACGATGGAAGTCTTTTGGCGGAGCTACAAGTTAAGCCAACTTGGATCGAGGAAATTAAGGATAAGCAGTTGGTAGACGAGGGATTGAATGCCAAGAGATTGCAAGTCCAAAATGGTGGTTTGGAAGGGTATAGTTTGACTGATCATGGTGTATTTTGTTTTCAAGGACGGCCCTGTATGCCGAAGGATGTGGAACTGAGACAAAGAATTCTCCAAGATGCACATAGCAGCCCATACGCTATGCATCCCGGAGGTAGCAAATGTACGGAGATTTGCGAGATGCCTACGTGGCCTCGGGTTGAAGCGTGAAGTGGCGAAGTTCGTGGGAAGGTGTCTCGACGTGTCGGCGAGTTAAAGTCGAACATCGCTACCATCAAGACTACTTCAACCAAGAAAGATTCCTCAATGGAAATGGGAGAGGATCACTATGGATTTCGTCGGTGGTCTACCCTCACGCCCAAAGAAGAAAGATGCGCTTTGGGTGATTGTGGACCGCTGACTAAATCACTCACTTCATCTGGGTGAGAATGGATTACTCACTCGTAAGCTAGCAAAGTTGTATGTGGCGAGATAGTCGATTGCATGGTGTACCGTATCAATTATCTCGATAGGGATCCAAGGTTCACGTCGAGGTTTTGGAAAGCGTTGCATCAAGCTTTGGGTACGCGATTGGATTTCAGTACAGCTTTCCATCCGCAGTCTGACGGGCAATCAGAAAGGGTCATACAAATTTTAGAGGATATGCTGAGGGGTTGTGTCTTGGAATTTCGAGGTAGTTGGGAGGAATTTTTACCATTAGCCGAGTTCGCCTACAACAATAGTTACCAAGCGAGTATCCAGATGGCACCATACGAAGCACTGTATGGACGAAAATGCCGAACTCCGACGTGTTGGACAGAGTTGGGTGAACGACAAGTGTTGGGTCCAGAGTTGGTTACAGAAACGGAGGACAAAGTTAGGGTGATTCGGGCTCGTCTTAAGGAAGCGTCAGATAGACAGAAGTCTTATGCTGATCTGAAGCGCAAAGAAATGGAGTATGATGTAGGAGACAAGGTTTTCCTGAAGGTATCACCTTGGAAAAAGGTGTTGAGATTTGGGCGAAAAGGAAGCTAAGCCCAAGATTCATTGGCCCATATACAATATTGAAGCGAGTAGGGCCGGTAGCTTATCAGCTCGAACTGCCGACGGAGTTAAGTCAGATTCATAACGTCTTTCATGTGTCGATGCTTAGGCGGTATCGGTCAGATCCATCACACGTGGTGCTTGTGGCAGAAATTGAGGTCAACTCGGACTTATCTTTCGAGGAAGAACCGGTTCAGATTTTGGATCGAGATGTGAAGGTTCTGCGTAGGAAGTCAGTGCCCTTAGTGAAAGTGCTATGGCGGAACCATGGTACAGAGGAAGCTACGTGGGAACCCGAGGATGTGATGCGGCAACAGTACCCCCACCTCTTCTAATCAGGTAATTTCGAGGAAGAAATTCTTTTAAGGGGGTAGAACTGCAACATCCTAAAATCGGGGCTATTTGTGATTAAATGTTTTTCTTTGTGTTTGAATTGTTATGGTATTATTTATGGAGTGATAAGATTTAATTAAGGGTCTTAAGTTGGCTCGAGATAGTAGAAATTTTATTTGGAAGCTTTCAAGGTAGGGAGCCTTAGCAAGTAGGGGTTACAAGAATTAATAAGGGATAATTTGACATAAAAAAATCAGCTTGGTAAAGTGGCAAAAGGAGGGCTACTTGGGAGTTACATGTGACGCCACAAGGGATAAGGGAGAGCCTTGGTTCGAGTCACAAAATTCTCCTTTTTTACTCTTTATTTTGGACGGCATAGGGGGGAGAGAATTTCTCATTTCAAACTCTTTTGTTAATAAGGATAATAATTATATTATCAAGGTTTTTTTTGGATTATTTTGTGAATAATCTTTAATAAGTGGCAAAGAGAAAATATAGGAGTTTGAGTGTTCAAATGATTTTTGAATAATTTTTAAATTTGTGGCCTAGAGTGAATTAGGGAAGTTGTTGAATTTTAAACTCTTCAATGGAAGAGTGGACGGCAAGCATAGGTGTAGGGGAGGCCGAATTCTTTTAATTTTCTTGATAATTTCGGCTAGTATCTCTTTTGTTTTTCAAACTCTCTCAAACAAAAACCGAAAACTATTCTCCTTTTTCTTAGACTTTGGCCGAATTCCCTATACCCTCAACCTCAATCTACTTTTCTTTCTCATTTTCTCAAAATCGAAACTCTCTCCACTCCTTGTTGAAATCCCACCTTCTTTTCTCATCAATATCTAACCGAATCTACCTTATCTTGTGCCGAAATTCCTTTCTCCTGTTAAGATTCACTTTGGCCGAATATCAGGGAGTCATAGGTGTTCTTCGGGATTTCTTCTTCAAATCGATTGGTAAGAATAAGTATTGGCCGAAACCTTCTTGCTATATTTTCTTTTTCCTTTGATGATTTCTAGATGGGAGAAAGCTAAAATTCTGGCATTCGCAAAAGAAAAGACTAACCCCTCCTTGAAACCGATATCATCTAGGAACTACAGGATTTTTCAAGCAGTAGATCTGACTCTCCATTCTCTAGTAATCGATTTTGGTAAGAATCTATTTTTATTTAGTATTCAATTAAGTCAAGGCTAATAACTCTAGTGATGGCCAAATGTAGGAGTGAAGCAGAATCGCATATCAAGTACCAAGTGAGTACTCAAGGGTGATAGGTAAGGATTCGGATCACAAATGACCTTTGGATTAATTGGGTTGGTCGAATAGGCCATAATACTAACCCATGTATTTGGCGAATCTGAGGACAAATAGATCTAGGGTGGTCAACGCTCTTTTCGGGATTTAAACTTCTCGTTGGTGACAGGTGTGTACATACACACGTTATGACTTATTAACTGTGCTAAATGTTGTGAATGCTAACTCTGGTTTATGTAGCATTGGATTTAATACCTTATTGGTATAAGTGACGATTCAGGTAAGTACCTATTAATATGTGTTGCTATTTAATGCTTTTGGGAAGCATGGCATGAATTTAGTTTTAACTTAAATATCTGATGGCATGAGATTTGTTACACAATGATTTGATATGGGTTGATGAGTGGAGGGGGCAGTTACATTGTGTCGACGGACACCAGTGTTTTGGTAACACACTGTGACTACGGTCACCAGAGGTTTGGTACCTCCAGAGGTTTGGCACCTCATAGCGTCTCGTCCCAGTGGCTTAGTACCACAGTGGGTTGGCCCCACAAATGATAATACGGGATTGACACTAGTGATTTGGTATCACGTGATGGGTTGGCCCCATCAACCGATTTGTGTCTTCGAACACCAGAGGTTTGGCACCTCCAGTGATTTGGTATCACATCTGTGACTATACGTCACCAGTGGTTTGGCACCACCAGTGGTTTGGTACCACAATGGGGTAGACAGAGGCGTTTGGTTGGCTAGGTGGGGTACATGACTTAATGCATGTTAATTTGTTATAAATTGTGTATGATGTGGTATTTACCCGGGGGAAGGGTTACATACTGAGTCTTGGTGACTCACCTTCTCCTTTATTTTTTTCAGGTGACACGTAGTTCGCGGATATGGAGCCGGAGGGACTTGAGGTGGCCATGCAAAGGATTTTAATTTAATAGAGTTTGAATTTGGTTCATTTATATTTTTTATTTGTTGGTTGATTTTAATTGGGTTGTAATAAGGCCTCCAATAACTCCTTTTTATTATTTTGTTATTGTTACCGCTTTGAATATTAGCTAAACTATATAATTATGGTAATAATAAGTTCACACGTTTTTCTAAAGTAATTCAAAAATGTTTTTTTTTTGTACCATCGGGTACATTTTAAAATATATATAATAACCTAATTCAATAAATATTTTCAAAATAAATCTAAGTATGGGTTTTATACACCCCAACTGTTATAACAAGACACTATCTTTTATCTAGAAGTTAGTTCGGTTTTAAAAAGGTTTCAAAACATTTTCTCCGTAGCAAACCAAATTCGGTCATAGCGTTTGGGCCGGGTTTGGGTTGTTACATTTATAAGACGGCATTTAGGACTCGTTACAGACATTATGAGTTTGTAGTGATGCCGTTTGGATTAACCAATGCACCAGCTGCATTTATGGACATGATGAACCGAGTCTTTCAACCATATTTAGACCGGTTTGTGGTAGTGTTCATAGATGACATATTGGTTTATTCAAGAAATAAAGAGGAGCATGACACGCATTTGCGTATAGTATTGCAGCTACTTCGTGATAAGCAACTTTATGCCAAATTCAGTAAATGCGAATTTTGGCTAAAAAAAGTGACTTTCTTAGGTCATATAGTATCAGTTGAAGGAATAAGGGTGGATCCTCGGATAATTGAGGCTATCCTGGATTGGAAACCACCAACGTCGGTAGCTAAAATTCAAAGTTTCTTGGGTTTGGTTGGTTACTATAGACGCTTTTGTAGAGGGTTTTCGTTGATTGTCGCACCTAACTAAGTCATTACGGAAGGAGTTCCGCATAATTGACCGAAAAACAATAAGAGAGTTTCGAGAAATTGAAGAAGATCCCGACTAAGCTCCAGTTTTGATTCAAATTGAGGCTGGAAAAAATTCACTATTTATTGTGATCGCCTCACACGGTCCAGGTTGTGTGTTGATGCAAAATGGAAAGGTGGTGGCCTATGCTTCTCGTCAATTGAGACCGCATGAAGTAAACTACCCTACTCATGATTTGGAGTTAGCTGCTGTGGTCTTTGCCTTAAAGATTTGGAGGCACTATCTCTATGGTGAGAAGTCTATAATCTACACGAATCACAAGAGTCTTAAATACCTCCTTACCCAAAAAGAGTTGAATTTGAGACAAAGAAGATGGGTAGAATTATTAAAGGATTATGATTTCTCAATCGAATATCATCCTGGAAAGGCTAACGTGGTAGCTGACGCGTTAAGTCGTAAGGCAATATCTGATTTGAGAGCAATGTTTGCTCATTTGAGTTTGTATGAGGATGGGAGTTTGTTAGCAGAACTTCAGGTGAAGCCGCTGTGGCTGGAACAAATCAAGGAAAAATAGACATCAGATGAAAAGTTGGGACCTTTACTTCAGCAAGTTGAAAATGGAGAACTCGAGGATTTTGGAATAAACACGGAAGGTGTGTTGTGCTTTCGTGGAAGAGTTTGTATGCCTAAGGACTCAGATCTGAGGCAAATGATTCTTCGGGAGGTGCATAGTAGCCCTTATGCTATGTACCCCGGAGGAAATAAGATGTATCGAAATCTCCGTGAACAGTATTGGTGGCCAGGGTTGAAGCGTGAGATTTTAGAGTTTGTGGGAAAATGTTTGACTTGTCGGCAAGTGAAGGCAGAACATCAATTACCGTCTGGATTGTTACAACCGGTAAAGATTCCTCTTTGGAAATGGGAGCGGATAAATATGGATTTTGTTAGTGGGTTACCTTTAACACCTACTAAGAAAAATTCAGTTTGGGTAATTGTTGATCGTTTGACAAAGGTCGCTCATTTTCTCCCGATTCAGACGGATTATTCATTGCGAAGTTAGCGGTCAGACGTATCTGAAATTGTCGAGTTGCATGGGTACCGTATCTATTATATCGCATGGATCCCAAATTTACATCACGATTTTGGAAAGCTCGCATGAAGCCTTGGGGACAAAGTTGAATTTCAAGATCGGCTTTTCATCCTCGGTCGATGGTCACCGAGAGAGTAATTCGATATTGGAAGATATGTTAAGGGATGTGTAATCGACTTGAGGGTAGTTGGGAGGATTATCTACCATGGCGTAATTTATGATAACAACGCTTATCGGCCTAGCATTCAGATGGCACCTTACGAAGCATTGTATGGTCGAAGGTGTCGTTCTCCTATTTGTTGGACTGAGTTGGGCGAACAATAGTTGTTGGGTCCTGAGATGATATCGGAAACAGAGGATAAGGTAGAAGTTATTCGAGCACGGTTGAAGGAAGCCTCGGATGATGTAAGTCGATGCGACACTGAAGCGTAAGGATATCGAGTATCTTGTGGGGGATCAAGTTTTCTTGAAGGTCTCACCTTGGAAAAAGATTTTCAGGTTTGGAAAGAAGGGCAAGCTAAGTCCTAGGTACATTGGACCATATCGTGTGCTGAAGCATGTTGGTCCAATGGCTTATTAGATTGAGTTACCTCCGGAGTTGGGTCAAATTCATAATGTTTTTCATGTTTCCATGCTGAGACGCTATAGATCGGATCCATCTCATATAATACCGGTTGAGGAAGTAGTATTAAATGCAGATTTGTCTTTTGAAGAAGAACCAGTGGAAATCTTAGACCGAGATGTTAAAGTGCTAAGAAAGAAAATCGTGCCATTGGTCAAAGTTTTATGGCGTAATCACGGAGCGGAGGAAGCTACGTGGGAGCCCGAGGAAACTATTCGGCAACATTATCCTCACCTCTTTTAACCAGATAAATTTTGAGGACGAAATTTTCTTTAAGGAGGGTAGAGTTGTAACACCCTAAAAATTGAGTATTTATTTTATTGCATGATTTTGGTGCTTAGATTATGAAGGAAAATTTTCTTACTTCTTTTCATAGTTATTATAGTTCTGAAGAAGAGTTTAGAATTATTCGGGAAAGGAATAAATTTTTAATTTTGAGAAATAAATGAAGTGGATTAAGTGACATTGATACTTAAGTAAGAATAAGTGTCAAAGTGTAGCATAAGATCAGTAATGGTAAGGTGGTGTTGGCGCATGATTTGTGGCATGAGGGGAGTGGTTCAAATCCCTTGACTAGCATATAGGAATTTTTTTTTTTTTTTTTTGCTTTAGTCTATGCATGTGTCGGCAAGGGGATAAGGATGGATGAGTTGTATTGTTTCATTTTTGGTAAGTAAGACTAAAGGAAAAAGGAAATTTTTAACTTATGGTATGGAATCAAAGAACTTTGGAAACATATGGGGACATGAGGCAAGTATCAAGGAAAATGTTTGGAAACAAATTCATGGTCATTTGACCAATGAATTTGGATGGCAATATGGCTAGGGGAGGAGATTGGCCGAATATGCTAGTAGCTTGGCTAGGGTAGGGATTTTGTTTTGGTCATTCCTAGCATCTTATGCAAGCTTTATTTTTTTTTTCTTTCTTTTCTCTCAACCTTCTCTTTGGCCGAATTTGAGCTTTTGGTATGCCAAAATTCTCTTGACCATTTGGTCATTTTTGCTATCACATTAGTATCCTTTTGTGTGCCTTTTTATTTTGCCGAAATTACAACATCAAAGGTCATTCTTTTTCTTCCTTCCTCCATTGCCGAATGTACCTTACCCTAAACACATCTCTTACTTTTTCTTTTCTTCTTTTGAAAACTGAATCCTCATCATCATCCCGTTCACTCACCTTTTAATTTTCTTTTCAATCATACTATCTCCATAAAAATCTCTCATGCCCGAATGTTAGTGTGCCTTGCCGAACCATTTTTCTCTTCTCTTTAGTTTTAATAGCCGAATCTCTCTATTCATCAGCATCTTTCTCAATCATCTCTTTTCAACCGTGGAGAATAGGTAAGAGTTCTTTTAAGTTCATGTTAATTAATAGTGGTTTTGGCCGAATATGGATGGAGGTAAGAAGGATTTCTTGGACCGAAATAATCATTCATTTTATTAACGTTTCTCTTTATTATACTTTAGTGCGATAACGAAAGATCAGAACTCGAGTGTTCGTGTGTATCTTGGAGCGTTGGAATCGATTTAAGGTGTTGAAGGAACGTTTTTGGTCGACTCTCTTTTTGAGAAGCAAGAATCTTTGTGGTAAGGAAATCTCGCCTTTAAGATCTTTAGTATTTTCGATATATTATTATTAGGATTAACAATCTTTTGATATTGAAGACATTCAAAATAGGGAAGAAAAGGGCGGTGTTTAGTCTTCGTAAGAGGGGCAGATCCGCTATTCCCCCTAATTATAAAAGAAGGGCTATTTTGGGAATCCGAGATTTTCCACCAGGTTGCGGACCATCTACCGAAGGAAATCAATTATTTGAAGTAGTTCGTACTTTCGAGCCTTTGTACGTTAGTGGATTTTCAGCGAATAACGAATCGATAACCGAGGAGAAACCGAAAATTGAAGTGAAGAGGGTAAGGATTTGGATCGATTATTGATAGTGTATTTTTATACATGATAGTGTTCTAACGGATCGTAATATGTTTTAGGTGTTGAGGAGCGAGAAGGATTAGTACTCTCGATATCAAGGTGTGTAACTTCACATTTTTTTTCTCGGGTTGGACGACAATTATGGTATTGGATAAAATCGTAAAAACGACTAGATCGATATAAAACGTAATAACTGATATTTGGTGAAATTACATGAAAACGGTTAATATGGTGAAAATTACGAAAAAGCCCTCGATGAGTTAGATGGTAAAATATGAATTTTTATGTCCTCGTAAAATGGGCCGATAAGTTTGATAATTGGTAGACTGGTCAGAAAATATTGTTTGTTAGTAAAATGGGCCGAAATTCGTGATAATAATAAATGGGCCAAAATCTCTACTAGATCGATAATTGGGCCGAAATCTCTGTTAGATCAAAATTGGACCGAAATCTCTGCTAGATCGTAAATGGGCCGTAATCTCTATTAAATTGTTAAACGGGCCAAAATCTCCGCTAGATCGATAAATGGGCCAAACTCTTTGTTAGATCGTAAATTTGGGCCTAAAATGTTAAATTGCTAAATGGGCCAAATGTTGTTTTGTAATTTTTGGGCCTTAATAAAAATTGGAAATATTGACTCTTGTTAATGGGCCTTTTTAATAAAATCATTGTATGATCATAGACTACTTTGCATACATGTTGCATGGGTTGGGAAAATGATGAAGAGAAGAAAGGCTGTTGCCAAAATCTAGTTCTATTGGCTTTGCCACAAAATTATGGCTATTTGCCTCTAGTTCGGTGGCTCGCCACAAAATTATTAAATGGCTATTTGCCTCTAGTTTGGTGGTTCTGCCACAATTAATAATTGGCTCAATGCCTCTAGTTCGGTGACTTTGTCACAATCTAGTTCGGTGGCTCTGCCACAAATATAAAAGGCTTAATGCCTACGATTGGTGTGATGGCGGGGTGGCTTGACTTGATCCCCACAGGTGTGATGGTTGGTACGGGGGTGTGTAGTGGATGGAAATTAGGTTTGGGAGGGAAAATTCATTTTGCATGCATATCATTATTGTTAATTCTGCTAATGGGCTCAAGCCCAAATCTATAACTTGATAATCTGGCCCAGTGAATAAAGAAAGTGAGTTATACACTGAGTTCTAAGTAACTCACTCCCTCAAATTTTTCTTCATCTCAGGTAATGGAAATTGACGTGGACTTGGGCCGAGGATGACTTCGTGGAGGCCATACTGCAAAACATGGGTTTATTAAACTTCGAACTTTTTAATAAGTACTTTTTATGAATTACTATTTTGGGTTGATGTAATAAGGGCCTCTATTAATATTTCATGGACTTTTATGTGTGGTTGGTTTAAAACTATATTTTGGACATTTCAATATGGGCTAATGATTATATGATGTTTTTCTTAAAATAATTTGGGTTTCAAATATATGAAATTCCTTTAAATATTTTTTTAATATTTTGAACTCTTTTATAAAAATTAATTTTACTTAAGGATTTTGATAATACAATATAAATGATGTTTTCTACTAATATTTTCTAATATACATCGATATAAAATACTCTTTTGGTTTTTATTAAATCTTGTAATAAAAATCATTGTGAAGATTTCAAATTCACTGAAATTTTTAAGATAGTTCGATCCATGTAACAAACCAAATCTAGTCTTAACGCATAGACCGGGTTTGGGATGTTACAGAGATAGCTTGGCTGGAATTTTGAGCTTCAAAAACCCCATTCTTGCTGCTCATTTTCGGTGAAAGAGGAGAAGAAATAAAAAAGATGATAGCTTTTCTTATTTCATCTTATTTTGTTCTTTTTAATCACCTAACATGTCCCACATTTAATGCCTTTGTCCCCCTAGCTTCTTATGGTCGACCAACACACTTAACAAGGCCTAATTGCACATTTGAGACCTCCAATTTATAATCCATAGCTATTTGGTACCTCTAGCAAATAAAATTGAACTTTTGCACTTAATGCGATTTAGTCCTTTTCACAATTTAGCTAGAATTTGCTAAAATTAAGGCACCAAAATTTTCATGCATCCTTATAAACATGTTATAACACATAATATAACATGAAAATAATTTTCTCTAACCTCGAATTAGTGATTTTGAGATCACTATTCTGACTAGCCCCTAAATTGGGCTGTTACAGGGGGGTTGGTCGAGCACTCTTCGGTCCTACCATTTCTGGTAAGTCAATCTTCATAAAAAATTCCTGACAATCAGTATGGGTAAGTTATGGTACCCTTTGTGCTCCTAATTCCAATGTTACCTTTTGTGATGGGATGGTAGTTGTTTCTATCTAACAAATGTTGATTACAATTCAGATTCTAGGCAAGGCGTGGATTTGGTTCTGAGCCACGAACATTGAGTGATTAAGGAACACTCTCATTCAAGCAAGGTAAGGAAGATATGTGGAGTATGTGTTTAAGGAGGGTGTTATTATAGCAATTAAAGGCTAACAAGGTTTTCGATGGTTCTAGGTTGGTGCTCGTGAATTCAGGGAACGATTCAGAAATTTAGGTGTGTAATCGTACACCTATTACCATACTGTTCAATCACGGAATATTGTTGTTCTCACTTCTGTGCTACTGTATACTGATAAAAGCCAAAAATCGATAAGCTGAGACTTCAGCATCCGAGATCACTAGAGCATGCGAGCGCTCGTAGAGTTGAATTGAGCCATAATTATTGGCAATAGACCGTTGGGAGTGCCACAAACTTTCCTGTGGGCTTAGGGCATAATAGGCCTTGTTGCGTCGAAGTGGGCCAAATGGGCCCATAGGTGTGAAATCCATGGTAAGTGCCGGATAATAGATGCAGCTGCGAAATTCACAGAATCGTGTCCAAAAATGGGTTGAATAGGCCACACGAGCGTGTGGGCCTGCTTGGGTCGAAATTGGGCTTTAGGCCCAATTGCACCGTTTTGAGCAGAAAGGGAACATGTGTCGCTCGAGGCGATAGTAGGCCTCCAGAAAGTCCGTTAGGTGACTAAAATTACCGAAATACCCTCTATGGATAAAATTACCGAAATACCCTCGATGGGTAAATTACCAATATACCCTCAATGGGTGAAATTATCGAAATACCCTCAATGGGTGAAATTATCGAAATACACTCAATGGGTGAAATTACCGAAATGGTTGAAATTACCAAAATACCCTCAATGGGTAAAATTACCGAAATACCCTCAATGGGTGAAATTACTGAAATACCCTCAATGGGTGAAATTATCGAAATACCCTCTGTAATAGGCCAATTTAGCCCGGGCCCATAAAAAAATAATAAACCAAAAATAATAAAACAAAGTCCAAGTCCAGTCCTAAATATATCATTTAGCCTGATCGGAATGACTCATTGAAAGATTGAAGGTCCATCTACAAGCTTGACGTATATGGGAACACAATCTTTAAGGATATGCAATCTTAGATATGATATGCAAATCTTAGATATGATATGCAATCCTAGAAGATATGGTATGCAATCTTAGATATGATACGCAAATCTTAGATATGATATGCAATCTTAAAAGATATGGTATGCAATCTTAGAAGATATGATTTTATAATCTTAGAGATTTAATTTGTAGATACCTTTTAATCTTAACCGTTGATGTAATTGATCTGTACTGTTGGATTTGAGGAGGCTCAACTATAAATAGAGGCCTCTCCCTTCATTGTAAAATAGACTTGAGTTTTGCGTAATAAAAATTCTTGAGAGCATTCACTCAAATTTCTTTCTCTTTTGCGTTCTTATTTTTTGTGGCTTGTTCTTATTTTATTCTTCGCTCATATTCGTTTCTTTTTGAGTTGCTTCCATTCGAGTTAGATTTTGGTGGAGGAATTTCGTTGAATCCTCATATTGCGAGAGTTAGGTTGACTTATGCATTTTTTTTTAAACATTTTTTATTTATCCATATCATTTTTATACTTTTTTTATTTTTTTAAAAATTGTTATAATATTCATTAATTGTTTTAAGTATATTATTTACTTTATATGATTATTTTTATACATGAATTTAATCTTGTGAATACATTTTTTATTTTTCATAGATTCTTTTAAAATTTTTATTATCTACTCTATATTTTTTTATATTTTGATTGTTCATTTAAAAAAAAATTCTATTATCTTTATTTACCTTAACATTATTATTGCTTGTCATTCTTTTACTTAATTGTTTATGTTAGTGCTAATTGTTAATATGACTGTAACTTTAGTTAATTGCACTTTTATAATAACTTAATGTTTTTTAAATCTTTGTTTAAAAATATCTATCTCCTTGAATTACTACATTTTATACAAAAGTTTTTCTTAAATAAGGCAATGTTTTGTGTTTAGAAATTCGGGAAATAGTGCCCTAACGTGCTGGGTTTTTATTTTCCGTTTGACTAAATAACTAAATATCCTTTTAATGAATTTTGTAAATCATGAGATGATGTTGGCTACGAGGGTTTAAAACATCAT
This sequence comes from Gossypium rotundifolium, assembly GCA_025506655.1. Classification (NCBI taxonomy): domain Eukaryota; kingdom Viridiplantae; phylum Streptophyta; class Magnoliopsida; order Malvales; family Malvaceae; genus Gossypium; species Gossypium rotundifolium. Next base: position 50,812,266 of record CP106728.1, read on the forward strand.
GTCGTAACATGTTAGATGTGATGTTTGTATTCTTTCGGAACAAAGGAATCTCAAGTTCCAATTCAAATTGTTCAAGTTTTTAAAGAAATCATGTTTTCAAATCTTTTCGAATTTTCGACATTAACAATAACTAATCAATTCGGTACCAAGTTTGGGCATTACGAGGGTGCTAATCCTTCCTCGTACGTAACTGAGTCCCGAACTCATTTTCTTGAATTTCGTAGGCCAAAATCAATGTTTTGAAATAAAATGTTTTATATGGTGATCCAATTACACCTAAGCAAAAAGGGTTTGGTGGCGACTCCATTTTCGTTTTTAAAGTCGATCCCCATTTTTTAAAAAAAAAAACTTAAAAATGGTTTCGACAGCTTGGTAACTCCACTGGGGACAATAAGAGAGTCAAGCCATAAAATTGATTATTTCCTGTCCTTTTGTCTAAATTTGAAAATTCGATTTGAAAACTTATGATTCTTTTTATTGCATTTTTTTAATCGTGTAAAATACTTTTGCATTGCATTACACGACCGTTGTGGTCATACCTTTTGAGTGGGAGTGAGAAACTATGCCTTCATGAGGTTTTCACCTCCGCATGGGCTAGTGGACTGCTTCCAGGATACATCCGTACCTATGTTTTCGTAAGGTTTTCACCTCTGCATTGCTATAGGGAAATGTATTCCCCTGAACTGAACTCGATGCATATGAGCCTATAATGGGTGAGGATTGAGGAATCTTCTGGTTCAGGTACCCTCCCTTTAGAACTAAGCCACATATAGTGATCCTTAAGAGCCAACCCTAGATAGAGTTATATTGAACCCTAGTGGTCACCTAGATAGGTACCCTATTTTGTTATTTATTTCTCTTGTACTAACGTGTTTTCTTTTGTTTTGATTGCATTGCATTCACATCATAGAAAAAAGGTGTTGATTCAAATTCGATTGCTAAATAGAAGAGTTGGTCATGAGAAAATAGATTTCTTGATAAAGTGGATTATAATACGGTCATCCGAATATGGTCCAAGTAAACACGACAGGAGAAGACTGATAGTCCATGAAGGATAACAGGATTTTATTGCCCAAGGATTCAAGCTGATAAAGACTATTCGAGAATCACCACGTCTTGGCTTTCTTGAAGAGGCTAACGAGCTTTATGGAAATAAGTGAGTGAAGAGTCACGGCCTGGATCAAGTAACAAGGAGCTAGAAGAGGCATCTATTGGGAAAGTTCATGGGACATGACCATAACATCCTTTGCAAAGAAGGGGAGATGTTTTCACTTGGACTATGAGGATAAAGTCGCATATGTAATCCGTTTTGTGTAAAGAAATTTATTTTCTAGTAATTTTTTTCTAATGGAATTGAATTCAGAATCAACACCTCTCTTTTTGTATTTCATTCCTTTGCATTGCATTTCATGCATTTGCATTACATCACATCATATGCATTTAAGTCCATAGAGAGAGCCTAATTAGTGGAAATTATTATAGAAAAAATAGAAAAAGAGAGAAAGTTAGTCTGGAAACTAAACATCATTACGGTACTCACGCTAAGACAAAAAATATGGATCAAAGACTCGAACAGTTCCAGAGAGACATGCAAGACCAGCTGCAAGAGTAGTTGGCAAAGATCCAACAAGATATGAGGGAACAAATGATGGAAGCCCAAAGGAATATGGTTTCTCAAATGACTCAGCTACTGAATGGGGCAATGGACAAGGGAAAAGGCCCCATGACTAATACTGGAGAGGATAAAGGAGACTATCCTCCGGGTTTCACCCCACCACATGTATAGATACAACCTGAGGTGCATCCTCAAAGGCCATATGTTACAATTAGGCCTCAACAAGGTCAAGTTGATATTGGGGTACCTATGAATGTCCAAGTTCGCTCAGGATCTAGCCCAGGAGATAACCCTGCTAAACCTGTTATCCCTAATTTAGATATAGCAAAAAGGGAACTAGGGAACGAAGTTTCCAAACCCTTGATACTTAGGAGTGTTTTGAACAATAGGACTGTGAAATTGATCTCTGTATTTTTAGAGCTGATCTAGAGTAATATTCAAAACACGCTTGTTACCTTAAGCCTAGAGGCAATAAGAACCCTTTTGTGAAATAGGCTTGTGTCAAGAATTGTTATTTCAATAAAATGCATCTTTTTGAGAAAATATTCTTTTTCATACTGTACAAACAATTGTTCTTAGTTTTTTTTCTTTTGTTTGGACTTTCTTTCAAGTATTCTTTCATTCTTCATTCATGACCATAGAAATAATCATTTTTTAATCATTTATTCTTTGGAATCTTCCTTCGAACCTACAATAAGGTCTCCAGATATCAACGATGTGAGCAACGCTGCTACTGACTCAGAGTCTCCTTTTGAATAAGATATGTGTCTAGAGGGCTCTTAGAATTTTGAAAATGACAGAGATTGTGACCTATCTTCTGATTTGTTAAGAATGGTAGAACAAGATAAAAAATAGACCTTACTCTACAAAGGGTCATTGGACATTTTGAGCCTAGAAAAGAGGTCAAGGTTGTAGCTTAGCTCATCACAGAACTAAGGCGATACATCATTGAGTTATTTTCAAGAATTTAAAGATGTTTTCGCACGGTCATATCAGGACATGCCTAGGCTAATAAGACACAGGCTAAACATGAGGATCGGGCACTGTTGGTCTACCATGGAAGGGGATTGCATCAGTTATACCGCAATTACTGAATTGAAGAAAACGATATTTATGTGACCCTTCCATTTTCTTCACAGACTTTTCTATATGTGGGGCATGGAAGTTGTGGGGCCGATCTCGTCAAAAGCTTCTAGTTAACATTAAATTATCTTTGTGGTCATCGATTACTCCACTAAGATGGTGAATGTTGCTTCATATGCCAATATTGCAAAGTCGACAGTCATCAAATTCAAAAAAAAAAAAAGATCAAATGCCAGCAATGAACGCTAAAAAGGATCATGTTTAATAATGCATAACTGTGCAATGTCAAAGACTACAGTTTGCTCAAAGATTAGGCAGTATATCTGTAACACCCCAAACCCGACCCATACAGTAAGCCCGGATTTTGGCATGCCACACAAATTAAATGTACATTCAAATCATTTAACGAAGTGGAAATCAAATTCCAAAACGATTAAGAGAATGACTTTATCGAAAAATCGAGGTTTAATTGAAATCTTCGATTAAAAACACAAGAGATTATCATTAGATCTATAGAGTAGTATTTGATTAAAATTTTGAAATTTATAAAATCAAAATACTCTAACGAAGAGTTAAAGGATTTCTGAGTTTCAAAGATATATAAAAAACCTTTATTTTATAATGAAAGTTTTAGAAAACATTTATGAAAAACTAAATCAATCCAACTTAATAAAACTAAAACATAAATAATCCATCCACATAATAAAATCCATAATTAAAAAGGCCTTATTACATCGCCATTAAAAATAGCACTTAATAAAAATTATAAAAGAAGTCTTAAAGTTTTATAAACCACCATTTGTAGTATAGCCTCCCCATGAAGTCATCTCCGACCCAAGTCTCCATCAATTGTTATTACCCGAGAGGGTAAAAAATGGGGTGAGTTACTTAGAACTCAAGTGTGTAACTCACTTACCATAGTCCACTGGCCAAGACCATTTAAACATTCATTTGAGCCTAAGCCCATTTCAAAATATAATAATTTAGCATTTACAAAAAAAAATGCAAATGATATGCAATTCCCAAAACCAAACCTAGATTTCCATCCGCTACACACCCCCGTACCCAACCAGCACACCTGTGGGGAGCTTTAGTCACCCACCCCGCCAACACACCAAAGTAGGCTTCAAGCCCAATATAATATTTGTGGCAACGGCCATTTAAATAATTGTGATAGAACCACTGATCTAGATTTGGGGCAACGGCCATCGTGATAGAGTTACCTATCTAGAATTCTGGCATCAAGCCTTTCTTCTCTTCATCATTGATCCCAACCGATGCAATCATGTTTATGCATTACAAATATTTGTAAAGAAAACCATATTATAATTTATGAATTTTGGCCCATTAAAACACATTTCACATATAGCCCATTTATCCGTTATCATAAATGGCCCAATTATCAAATTTCACTTATGGCCCATTTATCAATTATCACATATGGCCCAAATTCTCAATTATCACATATGGCCCAAATTTGCCAAATATCATATATGGCCCAAATTTATCAAATATCACATATGGCCCAAATTTGCCAAATATCACATATGGCCCAAATTTATCAAATATCACTTATGGCCCAAATTTATCAAATATCACATATGGCCCAAATTTATCAAATATCACATATGGCCCAAATTTATCAAATATCACATATAGCCCAAATTTATCACTTATTACCGTTTTAGCCATTAAGGGTGATTCCAAAATTTTCACGGTCTTAATACCGATTTCATGATTTTAACACTAAAGTGTCGATAATATCATATTTTTTGATTTCACCAACTTTGCGATTTTTAATCCAACTTTTACTACTGTATAGACATCTAACCCATGAGATATAGTGTGAGATTACACACCTGATTACGGTGAGAACTACACTCTCCCGCTCGTCGATATCTAAACACACATTACGAAGGATTAGAACACTAAAATTTAATATTAAACTATTCTAATATTGAGCGATCTAAATCTTACCCTCGGAATCTCGAATAACCACTATTTACGATTTCTCTCCGATCAAAGGTTCAGTACCACGAGTAAACAATGGTTCGAGGGTATGTACGACTTCGAATAATTGGTTTTCCCTGGATGAGGGTCCACAACCCGGTGGAAAGTATCAGATTCCCGAAACAGTCCTTATCTTAAAGTTAGGGGGAATAGCAGAACCACCCCTCTTCCAAACACTATTTACTACCCTTTTCGTCCCTATTTTGATTGTCTTCAAAGACAAAGAATCATTAGTCCTAACAATATATCGAAAATCCTAAGACCAAAGACTTAAAGAGTGTAATCGGTTTACCTTAATAATCCCTTACCTTTAACACCTTAAATCCGATTTCAACGATCTACGACGTTTATGAACACTTGAGTTTCGGCCCTTATCACACTATTGTCAAAGGCTTCAAAGAAGAATGATCAAGAAGGATACTTATGTATAATGGAAGATTCGGCTATGAATAACAAAGAAAAGAAACATAATTCGGCAATGGAGTAATCTAACATTCGGCCATGAGAGATAAATAATGAAGAAAGTATGGTTAAAAAGAAAATAAGAGATGAAAGAAAGAGATGATGTTGATTCGATTTTCAAGAGAGAAAAGAGAAAGAAAGAGGAAGAAAATAATAGGTTTATAATTCTTTTATCAATGGTAAAAGAAAAGCAAAGAGAGAGTGTTTAAGACAATGGTGCATTTGGCAATGGGGAATGAAAACTATGGCTTGTTGTGTTGGTAGTTTCGGCACTAGGAGAGGTTTTGCAAAAATAAGGTGATCAAATGGTCAAAAATATGGACATAAGAAATGAAACAAAAGTTGCTTTTCTCCTATACCAATACATTCGGCCAAGAGAGAAAATAGATGGAGAGGAAGTGTTTTGCAAAAACAAAAATGACCAAAGGTAATACCCCCAAAAGCTACCAACCAAACTAGCCTATCACCAAAATTCACCACTCAAATTCGGCTCCCCCCTTTAGTCCACAAAACCTTCCCCATTCATGGTCAAAATGACCATGAAAGAGTTACCAAAACATCAACCTAATCTCAAGCCTTACCATCCTCCATTTCCCTTAAGTTTGAGAAATCTTATCCCCAAAGTCAAGCAATACCATCCCTTAACTCATGCTTACCATTATCCTTAAGTCTTCTTACCAAAAATGATATCCAACTCATCCCTTAAGCTTATCCATGGCCGACACTTGCTAAGGAAAGCAAAAAAATAAAAGCTTTCAAAATGCATGCTAGGAGATTCGAACCTCTCCCCTCAAGCAAACATACATGCGCCAACACCTCCTTGCTACTAGCTCATTTTATGCTAGTTTTTAACACTTAATTTTACTTAAACCTCAAAGTCACTTGATCCACTTCAATTAAATACTCCTTACTAAAATTTATTCTAATCCTGAATAGTTCTCAAGTCTTCTCAAGACTATACTAAACATGAAAAATTTTATTATACACAAGTTAAACACTAAAACATGTATCAATTCAATACTCAAATTTTAGGATGTTACAACTCTACCCTCCTTAAAGAAAATTTCGTCCTCGAAATTTACCTGGCTAAAAGAGATGAGGATATTGTTGTCGAATTTTATCCTCAGGCTCCCACGTAGCTTCCTCTGCTCCGTGTTTACGCCATAAAACCTTGACCAACGGTACAGTCTTCTTTCTTAACGCCTTAACATCTCGATCTAAGATTCTCACTGGTTCCTCTTCGAAAGACAAATCTGGCCTTAATTCCACTTCTTCTACTGGTACTATGTGCGATGGATCCGATCTATAGCGTCTCAGCATAGAAACCTGGAAAACACTATGAATCTGACTCAACTCTGGAGGTAAATCAAGTTGATAGGCCACTAGTCCTACACGCTTCAACATACTGTACGGCCCAATGAACCTAGGGCTCAACTTGCCTTTCCTTCCGAATCTGAAAATCTTTTTCCACTGTGAAACTTTCAAAAAGACCTGATCTCCCACCGCAAACTCGATATCTTTATGCTTCAGATTCGCGTACGACTTTTGTCTATCTGAAGCTTTCTTTAACCGCGCTCAAATTACCTTTACTTTTTCTTCCGTCTTTGATATCAATTCAGGACCCAAAAGTTGTCATTCCCCTAATTCAGTCCAACAAGTAGGAGTACGACACCTATGACCATATAACACTTCATAGGGTGCCATCTGAATCTTTGGATTGATAAGCTGTTGTTATCATAAACTCGCCAACGGTAGAAAATCCTCCCAACTACCTCTCAAATCAATCACACAACCTCTTAACATGTCTTCCAAAATCGGATTACTCTTTCCGATCGACCATCTGGTGAGGGTGAAAAGTCAGATCAAGTTTAACTTTGTACCCAGAGCCTCATGTAAAGCTTTCCAAAATTATGATTTAAACCGAAGATCCCTGTCCCATATGATAGACATTGGTACCCCATGCAACCTCACGATTTCAGATACATACAGTTTAGCCAACTTCTGCAACGAGTAATCCGTACGAACTGGTAGAAAATAAGTAGTCTTCGTTAATCGATCTACTACCACCCAGACAGAATCTTTCTTAGTAGGTGTTAAGGGTAACCCACTAACAAAATCCATCGTTATCCGCTCCCATTTCCATAATGGAATCTTTACTGGTTGCAACAATCCCAACGGTAATTGATGTTTCGCCTTTACTTGTTGACAAGTCAAACACTTTCCCACTAAATCAGTAACTTCCTATTTTAACTTTGGCCACCAATACTGTTCACGGAGATCCTGATACATCTTATTTCCTCTAGGGTGCATAGCATAAGGGCTGCTATGCGCCTCTAGAAGAATCATTTGCCTCAAATTTGAATCCTCGGGCATACAAACCCTTCCACGAAAACATAGTACACTGTCTTTGTTCAAACCAAAATCTCCTATTACACCGCTTTCAGCTTGTTGTATTAAAGGACCCAACTTTTCATCGGATAATTGCTTTTCCTTGATTTGTTCCAACCACAGAGGCTTTACCTGAAGTTTCGCTAACAAACTGCCATCCTCATACAAACTGAGATGAGCAAACATTGCTCTTAACTCCGATACAACCTTTCAACTCAACGCGTCTGCCACAACGTTAGCCTTTCCAGGATGATACTCGATTGAGAAATCATAATCCTTTAACAACTCCACCCATCTCTGTTGTCCTAAATTCAGCTCCTTTTGGGTAAGGAGATACTTAAGACTCTTATGGTCCGTATAAATGATTGGCTTCTCACCGTAAATATAATATCTCCAAATCTTTAATGCAAACACTACCGCAGCCAACTCCAAATCATGAGTAGGATAATTGACTTCATGCGGCCTCAACTATCGAGAAGCATAAGCTACCACTTTTCCACTTTGCATCAGTACGCATCTTAAACCCGTGTGTGACGCATTACAGTAAACGATAAACTCTTTTTTGGCCTCTGGTTGAATCAGTACTGGTGCTTTCGTTAGAATCTTCTTCAGTTTCTCGAAACTTTCTTGTTGTTTATCGGTCTATACATACGGTACTTCCTTCCGCAACAACTTAGTTAGGGGTGTAGCAATCAACGAAAACCCCTCAACAAAGTGTCTATAATAACCAGCCAAACCCAAGAAACTTTGGATCTCAGCTACTGACTTTGGTGGTTCCCAATCCAACACAGCCTCTACCTTTCGAGGATCAACTCTTATTCCTTCAGCTGACACTACATGACCCAAGAAAGTCACTTCCTTTAACCAAAATTCACACTTACTGAATTTGGCATATAGTTACTTATCACGCAAAATTTGCAACATAGTGCGCAAATGAGAGTCATGCTCTTCTTCATTCCTCGAATATACTAAGATGTCATCTATGAACACTACTACGAATCGGTCTAAATAGGGCTGAAAGACTCGGTTTATCATGTCCATAAATGCAGCTGGTGCATTAGTCAAACCAAACGGCATCACTAAAAACTCATAATGTCCATAGCGAGTTTGAAATGTCGTCTTATGAATATTTGCCTCCTTCACCTTGAGTTGATGACAACTCGATCTCAAATCAATCTTGGAAAAGACTGAAGCTCCTCTTAATTGATCAAACAGGTCATCGATTCTCGACAATGGATACCTATTCTTGATCGTCAATTTGTTCAACTGCCTATAATCAATGCACATACGTATCGACCTATCCTTCTTCTTGAAGAACAAAACCGGTGCTTCCCACGGAGACACACTTGGTCGAATAAATCCCCGATGTAGTAGTTCTTGAATTTGAGCTTTAAGCTCCTTTGGTGCCATTCTATAGGGAGCAATGGACATCGGAGCAGTTCCGGGTAAAAGCTCAATGCCAAATTCTACTTCCCGATTTGGAGTTAGACCCGAAAGTTCTTCGGGAAAGACATCTGGAAATTCTTTCATCGTTCTCACACCTTCTACTAATAAATCCTTGGCATCCAAAGCACTGATGAATGCTAGGAATGCTCTATTCCCTTTTTACACCAACTTTTCTGCCTTCAAAGCAGATACTACATTTGCCAAAAAGTTTCTTCGCTCGCTTATCATTATTATCTCCTCATCATCCACAGTCCTAATTAACATCTGCTTTTCGGCACAATTCAATTGCGCCCGATGCTTTACCAACCAATCCATGCCCAAAATAAGATCAAACTCACCAAAAGGTAATTCCATCAAGTCTGCTAGAAATACCTCTCTTTGAATCTCTAAGGGCACGTCTCTGAATAATTTATTCATTATTCTTGTTGTCTTAAAAGACTAATTACAGTCATCTCTCTATCGGTAATCTCAGATCTAATATTTAAGTTTCTAGATATAGCACTAGCAACATACGAGTGGGTAGATCTGATATCTATCAAAGCAGTAACAGGTACATCAGAGATGAAGAATGTACTAGTTATCACATCAGGTGCATCGCCGTCCTCACGACGCCTAACAGCATAGACCAATCCTGGCTGTCTTGCCTCCGTGTTACCTCTAACACCATTACCTTGACCCGGTGCACCTTGTCCACGACTATTTCCATTACCACCACGACCTGGTCCACGACCTCTTGGTGGCTGCTGAGTACCTTTAGCTGGTTGAGCCTCAGGGTTACGAGCTTCCTCAGTCGTTTCAGTCCGTTGAGGATAATTCTTAAACTGATGATTCTTGGATCCACATTTAAAACAGGCTCCAATTTTCCTCCAACATTCTTCGGGATGTCGCCTACCACAGTCGGTACATTCTCGAATCTGATTGGTAGTCACAGATGCCCTAACTTGAACTGGTTCATCATTCTATGGCCTCTTTTGAAACCTTTTAGAAGAACCAGGATACTTAAAATCCCTCTTGCCTCTTACTTTTTCTCGGTTCTGGCGTTCTGAATTCTTAGCCTCTTCGGCTATCTTAGCTTTCTCTACAAGCGAGGTAAAAGTCCGCAATTGTTGTGGGGCTATTAGTACCCACAACTCATCATTCAGTCCATCCTCAAAGCGTACACAGTGCTCATGATTAGTCTGCACTGTAGTACGGGCATAACGACTCAAACGAAAAAATTCTACCTCGTAGGCCGCCACAGTCTTACTTCCTTGAACCAAATTCAGGAATTCTTTCCTTCGGGCATCTACATAACTGGTTCTGAAGTACTACCCTTGGAAAGCAGCTTTAAAGAAATCCTAATTAACCAATGCAGCCTCGGTGCCTTCTCGAATAGTAAGCCACCATTGATACGCCTCGTCTCTTAGCAAAGACACGGCTCCTCTCAGTTTCTGTTCGATGGTACACTCCAAATCATCCATAATTCGTTCTACAGCCTCAAGCCAATATTCTGCCACATTCAGAACTACACCAGAGACACCTCTAAAAACTTCTGCACCACTAGACTTGAGTCGTTCTGATATTGATCCGCGAGCTACTGGCCTAGTTCTGGCTCTAGCTACTCTTTCTAAGACTCGCAACATTGCTTGAGTCAAAGCATTATCCTCATTCGCATGACCATGAGATCCAATTTTGCTCTCGAATGACGCAGGTGCATCCATTTTCGGTATATGACCTGACACTTCAGACGCAGCACCTCGTCCTCTACCACGGCCACGTCTACCGCGTTCACGACCACGTCCTCTATTGCTCATATTGGCTAATTCGCTTTAATCTGATTACAAGTTTTATGAATCAGAATATTATTTCAGTGTTTATTAACGATATTTTATGAGATATAAGAGATAGGGTTGTTTTCACAATCACATCCTATAGTCTCGATCTATATCATTTTCAACACCTAAAACTAGAAGTTCTAGAGTGTTCCTTATGTCTCATCACAATAATAAACATTTAATAAACAAATACTTACTTGACTTGGCGTCAAATGCTCGTGGTGCCATACTACCTTTAAAACATAAAGTCTAGAAATTTAAGTGGTTTTTAAACAAAAAATCATTGTTGAACCCAAACTACAGCCGAGTTTTGAAACTGGGCTCTGATACCATAAAATGTAACACCCCAAACCTGACCCATGCATTAAGCCCAGATTTCAGCATGCCACACAAATTAAACGTACATTCAAATAATTTAACGAAGTAGAAATCAAATTCCAAAACGATTAAGAGAATGACTTTATCAAAAAATTGAGGTTTATTTCAAATCCTTGATTAAAAACACAAGAGATTATCATTAGATCTATAGAGTAGTATTTGATTAAAATTTTGAAATTTATAAAATCAAAATACTCTAACGAAGAGTTAAAGGATTTCCTGAGTTTCAAAGATATATAAAAAAAACCTTTATTTTATACGAAAGTTTTAGAAAAACGTTTATGAAAAACTAAATCAATCCAACTTAATAAAACTAAACATAAATAATCCATCCACATAATAAAATCCATAATTAAAAAGGCCTTATTACATCGCCATTAAAAATAGCACTTAATAAAAATTATAAAAGAAGTCTTAAAGTTTTATAAACCACCATTTGTAGTATAGCCTCCCTACGAAATCATCTCCGACCCAAGTCTCCATCAATTGTTATTACCTGAGAGGGGTAAAAAAATGGGGTGAGTTACCTAGAACTCAATGTGTAACTCACTTACCATAGTCCACTGGGCCAAGACCATTTAAACATTCATTTGGGCCTAAGCCCATTTCAAAATATAATAATTTAGCATTTACAAAAAAATAATGCAAATGATATGCAATTCCCAAAACCAAACCTAGATTTCCATCCATTTGCACACCCTCGCACCCAACCAAAGACACACTGTGGGAGCTTTAGTCACCCACCCGCCAACACACCAAAGTAGGCTTTAAGCCCAATATAATATTTGTGGCAACGGCCATTTAAATAATTGTGGCGTAACCATCGATCTAGATTTCAGAACTGCCACCGTGATGAGTCACCTATCTAGAATTCGCATCAAGCCTTTCTTCTCTTCATCATTGATCCCAACCCATGCAATCATGTTTATGCATTACAAAATATTTGTAAAGAAAACCATATTATAATTTATGAATTTTGGCCCATTAAAACACATTTCACATATAGCCCATTTATCCGTTATCATAAATGGCCCAATTATCAAATTTCACTTATGGCCTATTTATCGATTATCACATATGGCCCAAATTCTCAATTATCACATAAGGCCCAAATTTGCCAAATATCACATACGTCCCAAATTTATCAAATATCACTTATGGCCCAAATTTATCAAATATCACATATGGCCCAAATTTAACAAATATCACATATGGCCCAAATTTATCAAATATCACAGATGGCCCAAATTTATCAAATATCACATATAGCCTAAATTTATCACTTATTATCGTTTTAGCCATTAAGGGCGATTCCAAAATTTTCACGATCTTAATACCGATTTCATGACTTTAACACTAAAGTGTCGATAATACCATATTTTCTGATTTCACCAACTTTGCGATTTTTAATCCAACTTTCACTACTGTATAGTCATCTAACCCATGAGATATAGTGTGAGATTACACACCTGATTACGGTGAGAACTACACTCTCCAGCTCGTCGATATCTAAACACACATTATGAATGATTAGAACACTAAAATTTAATATTAAACTATTCTAATATTGAGCGATCTAAATCTTACCTTCGGAATCTCAAATAACAACTATTTACGATTTCTCTCCGATCAAAGGTTCAGTACCACGAGTAAATAATGGTTCGGGGGTACGTACGACTTCGAATAATTGGTTTTTGTCGGATGAGGGTCCACAACCTGGTGGAAAGTTTTGGATTCCTAAAACAGTCCTTATCTTAAACTTAGGGGGAATAGCGGAACCACCCCTCTTCCGAACACTATTTACTGCCCTTTTCGTCCCTATTTTGATTGTCTTCAAAGATAAAGAATCATTAGTCCTAACAATATATCGAAAATCTTAAGACTAAAGACTTAAAGAGTGTAATCGATTTACCTTAATAATCCCTTACCTTTAACACCTTAAATATGATTTCAACGATCTATGACGTTTACGAACACTTGAGTTTCGGCCCTCCACTATCACACTATTGTCCAAGGCTTCAAAGAAGAATGATCAAGAAGGATACTTATGTATAATGGAAGATTCGACTATGAATAAACAAAGAAAAGAAAAATAATTCAACAATAGAGTAATCTAACATTCGGCCATGAGAGATAAATAATGAAAAAAGTATGGTTTAAAAGAAAATAAGAGATGAAAGAAAGAGATGATGTTGATTCGGTTTTCAAGAGAGAAAAGAGAAAGAAAAAGGAAGAAAATGATAGTTTTATAATTCTTTTATCAATGGTAAAAGAAAAGCAAAGAGAGAGTGTTTAAGACAATGGTGCATTCGGCAATGGGGAATGAAAACTATGGCTTGTTGTGTTGGTAGTTTCGGCATTAGGAGAGGTTTTACAAAAATAAGGTGATTAAATGGTCAAAAATATGGACATAAGAAATGAAACAAAAGTTACTTTTCTCTTATACCAATACATTCGGCCAAGAGAGAAAATAGATGGAGAGGAAGTGTTTTGCAAAAGCAAAAATGACCAAAGGCAATACCCCCAAAAGCTATCAACCAAACTAGCCTATCACCAAAATTCACCACTCAAATTTGGCTCCCCCCTTTAGTCCACAAAACCATCCCCATTCATGGTCAAAATGGCCATGAAAGAGTTACCAAAACATCAACCTAATCTCAAGCCTTACCATCCTCCATTTCCCTTAAGTTTGAGAAATCTTATCCCCAAAGTCAAGCAATACCATCCCTTAACTCATGCTTACCATAATCCTTAAGTCTTCTTACCAAAAATGATATCCAACTCATCCCTTAACCTTATCTATGACCGACACTTGCTAAGGAAAGCAAAAAAATAAAATCTTTCAAAATGCATGCTAGGAGATTCGAACCTCTCCCCTCAAGCAAACATACATGCGCCAACACCACCTTGCTACTAGCTCATCTTATGCTAGTTTTTAACACTTAATTTTACTTAAACCTCAAAGTCACTTGATCCACTTCAATTAAATACTCCTTACTAAAATTTATTCTAATTTCGAATAGTTCTCAAGTCTTCTCAAGACTATACTAAACATGAAAAATTTTATTATACACAAGTTAAGCACTAAAACATGCATCAATTCAATACTCAAATTTTAGGATGTTACAATATCATAGTGCAGCAAAGGTTATAAAAAAATGAAAGGTGACTAAGACTTATAAAGATTGGCATAAGAAGCTATCATTTACTCTTTATGATTATCAAATGTTGGCTAGGACTTTTTTCGGGGCAACATCTTACCCATTGGTTTATGGAATAGAAGTGGTCTCGCCCATGAAAATCGAGATTCCTTTGCTCCAAGCTTTGATTGAGTCAAGAACTGGATGAAGTAGAATGTCTCTAGTAAACTTGGCTGAAGAAAACGGTTTGAAAATATTCATCATAGTCAAGTGTACCAAAAATGGTTGATGCTGATTTATGTCAAAAGTGGACCGCCTAAGGGAATTTCATAATGGGGACCTGATATTGAGGAAGATCCTTCTTGTACAAAAGGATTTCAGAGGAAAACAAATGCCAAACTAGGAAGGATCTTATGTAGGGCCTGTTCTGGAGGAGCATTGATATTGACTGAGATGGATGCCAAAAACTTTCCTAATCCGGTGAATTCAGGTTCAGTCAAGAAGTATTTTACCTGAAATGGGAAAAGCCAAGGTGAAAACCCACAAAGGGCACCTTGAGATCAAATTTATTCAAAAAAAAGGCCAAGGTGAAAACCCGCAAAGGGTCCCTTGAGTTCAAATTCAAAAAAAAAAAAAAAAGAGGCCAAGGCGAAAGCCCTCAAAGGGTGCTTTGAGACTAAAGGGGTTTTGAGTCAAAAACCCGAAAAGAGTGGCTCAAATTTTGATCAAAGATAGGGCATGTGGTAGTCTTTCTATGCCTGAATTAACAGTGACGAAAAATGCTACGTCTTGGGGCACTAACAAAGTACTCCAGATCTTCTAAATACGTATTGAGCTCAAAATGGTCCTCAAGAAGTTTGTACAGAGAAGCTCAGGCTGTGATATCTGGGGCACCTAGCTTCTATCTTACCCATTTTGAATTTGTTATCTTTGATTACTTTATTCTTTTCAAAGATACACCCCAATCAATTTTATTTTATGGCCTTGGCAATCTTTGATTACTTTATTCTTTTTAAGATACACCCCAATCAATTTTTTTTGCCTTGGTTATCTTTGATTAACTTATTTGTTTCGAGCTATGCTCCTAATTAATTTTTTTCACGTCCATTGTTGTGATCTTTTTCAAGCATTTTACATTTAAATAACGATTAATGGACTAATAATACTTTCATAAAAGGAGTTTTGCATATTACTCTAGAAGCTTCTAAATAATATGAGAATCTGAAACAGGACTATTGTTTAGAACTCACCAAGCCTAAGGGTTGGAAATATTGAAAGATAATTATCTCTTTAGATTTTTATTGGATAAGACATTTCATCGGTGATACCATCTCGATAAATGACGAGCAATGTCAACCCAAGTGTAGAAGGGGATCATTCTCGAGGAAAGAAAAAGATACCCTGTATTCATACAAATTTTAGGCACATACATCAGGTCATTATACCTAGGGAATGGTGTAACGGATCAAATTGATACAAATTTCATACCTCTGAGTGGTAACAGGATGGATGGAAGAAACCAAATGTTATTCCCCTGAAGTTGTAGTGGGAAGTACAAACTTTATGTCCCAGAAGGTACAGTGGAAGGGACTCTAAAATTACAGTAGGGCAAGCTTGCTGAGCAAAATTTGATCGTTTCTTTGTGTTTTCTGTCAAAGATACTAGCTGAACGAGAAAGCATGGTAACGCGTCAGTGATAGATACTTGATAAACTATGAGCAGTGACAACCCAAACATTAAAAAGGGATCATTCTCATGCATTTATGTAAAAATCATTCATACACTTCCAATTAGGAGCATTTGATTCATTCTGATCATTGTGTCTTAATCATTATAAAAAAAACGAAAGAGATCATTCTCGTGACATTCTGCATTCATGCAAATTTCATCTTTAATATCATTCAGTTAGGAGCATTAGATTCATTTCGATCATTGCATCTAATCATTATACAATGGGATCATTCTCATGACATTCTGCATTCATGCAAATGACATCCATAATACATTTAGTTAGGAGCATTAGATTCACTCTGATTATAGCATCCTAATCATTTGGCATAAATATAAGCATATAAAATTGAGTCTACAGGATATGTCCCCTAGAGGACGATGTAGCAACATCGGTAAATTCATTAGTCTTATCTCCTTAACCAGCAGTGGAATAGGTCAAAGATTATAGATTTTGTCACCCTAATAGTAGTAAAACAAGATCGAATGACAAATTTTATCTTCCTAAAGTTGCCGTGAAGCAGATTGAAGCCACCAACCTTATCTCTCTGAGGTAGCAAGGTAGCAGGTTAAAGTTTGTAGTCTTATCTTCTTGAGGTAGCAAGGAAGTAGACTAAAGATTGTAGATCTTATGTACCTAAAGAGGTAGTGGAATAGATCAAATTTGGCGAATCTTATCTTCATGTGTCGACAATGGAGCAGATTCAATCCACCAACCTTATCTCCCTGAAGTAGCAAGGGAACAGGTTAAACTTTATAGTCTTATCTTCCTAAGGTAGCAAGAAAGTAAACTAAATATTGTAGATCTTATCTCCCTAAAGAAATAGTGGAGTAGATTGAATTTGACGAATCTTATCTTTCTGATGTAGCAAGGGAGCAAATTCAAGTCACCAGCCTTATCTTCCTAATGTAGCAAGGGAGAAGGCCGAAGATTATAGTCTTATCTTTCTGATGTAGCAAGGAAGCAGATTAAAAATGGTTGATCTTGTCATAGTGGGGCAGATCAAATTTGGCAAATCTTATCTTCCTAATGTAGCAAGGGAGCAGATTTTAGCCACTAGCCTTATCATCCTAATGTAACAAGGGAATTGGCTGAAGATTATAGTCTTATCTTCCAGATGTAGCAAGGAAGCAGACTAAAAATTGTAGATATTGTCTCCTCGAGATAGCAGTGGGGCAGATCGAAGATGGTGAATCTTATCTTCCTAATGTAGCAAGGAAGCAGATTTAGGTCACCCACTTTATCTCCCTAAGGTAGCAAATGAGCAGGTTGAAGATTGTAGTCTTATCTTCCTGATGTAGCATGGGAGCAGACTAAAACTTGTAGATCTTGTCTCCTTGAGATAGCAGTGGGGCAGATCAAAAAAGGCGAATCTTATCTTCCTGAGGTAGTAGAGGAGTAGATTCAAACCAGCAGCCTTACCCCCTAAGCAGTAGTGGAATAGGCTAAAAATTACAAGTCTTATCTCCATGTATTGGCAATGGAGTAGACTGAAGATGGTGAGCCTTATCTCCCTGAGCAGTAGTGGAGTAGGCTGAAGACATTAGATCTTGTCTCCCTGAGTTTATAGTGGAGCAGATTGGAGATAGCAGATCTGGCTTTCCTGAAGTTGCAGGAAGTAGATTAAAGACATCAGATCTTGTCTCTCTGAGTTTGCAGTATAGCAGATTAAAATAGCAGATCTGGCATTCCTCAAGTTGCAGGAAGCAGATTGAAGACATCAGATCTTATCTCCCTAAGTTTGCAGTGGAGCAGATCGAAGACAGCAGATCTGGCATTGTAACATCCTAGAATTAGGGGCTCTGCATTTTATTTTTTCTGTATGTTTGGCTTGTTCTTCTTGTTAATTTGGTGTGTTTGGGGGTCCTAGAAAGGCTCAGGGTCAAGCCAGGGCCTTGGTAAAAATTTTATATTTAGGCACTTTAGAGAGAGCTGGTTGAGGTAGGTCTTCAAAGTAAATTCTTGTGTTTGTTGACACAAGAAGAAGTGTGGTGGAGTGGCAAGAAGACACCACTTAAGGTGCAGAGCTGTGGCGTCACAAGGGAGCAGTAGGGGGAAGGAGTTCAAGTCTCGTCAGCAGCATCCTGAAGCTTTATTTTTTTGTGCTTAGGGAGATAGGGTGTTGGCATTCAGCTGGACTCTTCATGGTGGTAGATTGAAAGAGCCAAAGCTTTTGAATGAGAGGCCATGAGGAGTTGGTGGTGTTTGAGTTGGTCAAACCGGTTCAAATTAATGAAGGGGAGTGAATTTAGGAGCTGAGCAAGGGATTTGGTGGCTAATGGGATTGTTGGCTGATTTTGAGGAGGAAGGGGATTTTAGTTTAGTTGCTAGGAGGTGAGTCTACTGAAACTCCCATAGGTCTTAGGCATTCTTCATTTTGGCATTTTTAATCCCATAGGGTGAGTGCCGATTCTTTCAAAAGTCTTTTAAAGTTCTCTCTTTTTTCTCTCATTCGTTCTTCCTACTTCTCCTTGTGCTAAATTTTGCAACCTCTACTTTTCATCTCTTTTGCTTCTTTGACATTTAGCCGAAATTAGAGTGACCATTCAAGCATCCCTTTTCTTCATCTTTCACCTTCGATTCTTTTTTTCATTAGCCGAACCCTCTTCTACTTGTTGGCCGAACTTTGGTTTTCTTTTACTCATCTTTTTTTACCTTTCTTCCTTCTCTTCATCTCAAAAGATGAAACTCTCTTCTCCCCTACTTCTATCTTCTTTAGCCGAAACATATTTCCCACTCCTTTCTCTGTTTCATTTCTACACATTTTCACCATAACCGAATCTCCTTGGTCATCACACTAATCAGATTTTACACCCTTACTGTTAGCCGAACATCGCAAAGCGAGGTGCTAAGAATCCTTGGCCAGGAAGTCTTTTCAATCGATTTCTGTTGATTAAGGTAAGGGGATATCCTTTCGTTCTTTTCTGTATTTTCTCTTGACTCTATGTGGCCATAGCCGAATGGCTATTTTGTGTTGGGTGTTTAAATTTCAGCTAATCTCTTTTTCCCTTCGTCTTTCTCTTATTTTGAAACGCTTACTCCGGGAAACTCTAGAAGCCGAACGTTTTGAAGTCCAAAGCCTAAAGATTGGTTGATTTTTGAATCTTACCTTTCCATTTGGACTTAAGGTAAGGGGCCCTCTTTTGTTCTTTATGTTGAGCCTTTATTCATTACTCTGTCATAATTCAACCCTTGCCACGGAAATCTCTATTTTTGCGATAACATAGTGTTGATCCAAATTTTTCTCCATGGATGCAAGTATCGGTCAAGCTGAGGAGGGGAATGAACCCATAGTCTTCGCTCCTAAATTTAAAATGCGTGCTATATCGGCGGTTCGAGACTATCCGCCAGGTTGTGGTAGAGAGCCGACGTTTGCCTGGGATAGGCAAATAGCCGTTATCCGTGCTAGTGAGAGCGTCGACGTAGAGGGTATAGTTTTACACATTATCAGGTGTGATGCTTTACTGGTTAATTAGTTCTTGTTAATGCCTATGTTGGCTGCAAGTCGAAACGACTATTTTGATAGTCGAGATACCCTTGTGGGTAAGGTTGGAGACATCGGGTAAGTTCCGTTATATTGATACTATTGAGTTAATGTAGTATGAGTTGATTATATGTTATACATTCAAAGTATGTTGCTTTCATCTCAGTATGTTAACATATACATGGGTTTTGGATATGATAAAAAAGGGGAAGTGTTACTTAGGGACTGTCACAGTGGTTTGGTACCACGGTGGGTTATCCCTACATATCTTATCCCGTGACTATGTCTCAGTGGTTTGGTACCATGGTGGTTTGACACCACGTATATATATTTCAGCGACTCGTCTCAGTGGTTTGGTGCCACAGTGGGTTGGCCCCACATATATTAACTCGGGATTGTCGTAGTGGTTTGGCACCACGGTGGTTTGGACCCACACACATTATTAGTGACTCTGTCACAGTGATCTGGTATCACGGTGGTCTGGAACCACATCGGCTTGGTGCCACGGGCATTTGGCTGATTCAGTTGATGTAGAGGATGGAAAATTAGGTTGGGCTGGGCTACATTGCATACATGTTTAATATGTTGTATTGTGTGGGTTAAGGCTAATGGGCATTCGTGGGCTTAAAGCCCATGTTTCGTTTAAATGGGATTTACACACTGTGAAACACCCCACACCCGGCCCACGAGAATGGATCGGATCTGGTATGTTCCTCAAAGTAACCCGGTTCAAATTCATTCGAATACTTTGAAATCTGTGTGTTTTGGAAGATAGTTTGTTGTGGGTTGGGCTCGGGTTAAAAACAAATTTATTTTATAGCAAAAACCCATTTGTTTCAAGTGACAAAATGTTTAAACTTATTTTAAATTAAATGGGCTTATTCTTTATAAAGCCCTAAATTCATAACATAGTAATTAAAACAGAAATAAAAAATCGTAACGATGGCCTTATTACATAAAACGGAACCCAAAATAAAATTGTATAGTACTTAAAATAAAATTAAATGTCCATATTAAATAATTCTTCAAGCTGAACATGGCCACCACAAGTTCTGCCGTCCCGGTCCATTACTGCTCATCACTTGAAACATGTTCCCACAACAGGGTGAGTCGATAGACTCAATGTGTAACCAACACCAAAACATAATAGAAATAGGCACACCATACATATCATATTCATATAAAAATTCAAGATAATGATGCAAACCCGAACCCAAACCTATATGCCATCCGCTACACTCCACCCGTACCAACCTACACACCGTGGGGACTACTAAGTCAACCCTCCATCCGCTACACGCCATCGAAGGCAGTCGCTGCAGTCGACATGCTCATCGCCCACTTAAGATATTGTGGCATAGCCACCTGATATTTGTGTCATGAGACACCACATTTAGATAATGTAACCGAAGTTACCACATTCACTTAGTGAGACCGGAGTCATCATATATTCTTAGTGAGACCGAAGTCGTCACATATTCTTAGTGAGACCGAAGTCGTCACATATTCTTAGTGAGACCAAAGTCGTCACGTTTCACTTAGTGAGACCGAAGTCATCACATTCACTTCCCCTTTCTCAAATAACCCGAATGCCCCAAATTATACATATCATGCATATCATATTTAATTTCACTTTCACATCACTTTTCACATGTTAAATATAACATATTTCAAAATCCTAGTAGGAGTAGGAAAACGTACCTGAGTATTTGTACCATAATATGGTACTTTAGCCATATTCCTACACTTTCATATTAACATATATATCATATTTAAGCCATAAATCTTTTAAGATTAGTGTGGGGTACACACGGTACCTTAGCCACATTCTTACACTTTCATATTAACACATATAATGAATTAAAGTAGTAAATCTATCAAGATTTAGTGTAGGGTACACACCGATTCATTAGTGATTCCTTGAGATTCCAAAAGCTTGATCTAATGCTTAGATCCTTAATCCCTACATTTTTTTATCACTTATTACTTTAATAAAAAGCCATTCTACCATAAATCCAAATCCTAGTAGGATTAGTACACTAAGGCTTACCTTGTTGCCGATTTCCTATTATTCAAATCCCAAATTGATCTCTTGCTTTCTTTAAGGATGTCAAAATTCCTATAACCATATGTTAGATTTAATCTAACATTAAAACATAAACATGGCCTTTGGTAGAATATACATATATCTTACCTTAAATCTTTTAAATCAAAACTCTCTTCTTGATTAATGGAGATGCTTGAAATACCTTAGATCCGAAATCACAAATTCACCTTCGATATTTCGATCAATAAGATATAGGAGGATTAGACTAACTTTCGGCTTAAAAGAAAGGAATACAATTATAACTATAGATCCTTACCCTTTATATTGAAATCGATGATCCTCCCGACACCACTTTAGAGATTCTGACTTAGAGACTTGATGAACAATCGGCTATGATCCCTTTATGTATTCAGTTTCAAAGATGAAAGAAGAGAGGAATAATAGGCTTAGAAGGAATCGGCTAGGATGCTAAAAGAGAAGAGGAAAAGAATGGATGCTCAAGAAGAATTTGGCAGAGGAGAGGAGAAAGAATATTTGGAAAAAGAAAAGAGAGGAGAATGAATAATGAATAGCCCTAGTCTCATCCTTTTATAGCCGAAATTAGGCCAAGAATCCTTTGCTTGGCCACTACTCTTCCTTATGTGATAACTTTATCTCTTTAATTTTAAAATAAAAAATAAAGTATAATCCTTATTATCTTCTAATTAGCCAAATTTAAAAGAGAGTGAAACTCCTCTTTTGCAAGCCTTGTGCCGTCCACCTCTTGGGCTTCTAGAAGCAAAAATAAAACTTATTTTATTTGCTTCCCATGTGACTTAAACTCAGGCCCAACACCCTTGTATGTGGCGCCATTTCCAAAGGCCCTAAGTGGCATCTTCAGGCCACTTTTCCAAGTCCGTTAATGGGTCAAATTTCACGTACTTTATATTTTAGGGTCACCTGGCCCTAAGTTCCCCTTTGAACTTTAAATTTCGACATTTCGGGGTCATTTTTAAGTTTCCTAAAATTTTTGCGCGACTCTGTAACTTGACATTTCCTAGGATTCCAAAATGTTTAGTTTCCTCTCTTAGCGTAGTTTCCAAAATGTTTACTTTCCTCTTTTGGCTTAGTTTCCAAAATGTTTACTTTCCTCTTTTAGCTTAGTTTCCAAAATGTTCACTTTCCTAATTTACTTAGGTTTCCAAAATGTTCACTTTCCTAATTTACTTAGGTTTCCAAAATGTTCACTTTCCTAATTTGCTTAGGTTTCCAAAAATGGTCATTTTCCTATTTTCAACGTAACATTTCCATACATTCTCAGGTTTCCAAAATTATTCCAAAACACATAAAACATGTCTTTTCGTACAATTAGGCCAAAATGCATAGGCCCTTTTTAGGATGTTACACACTGAGTCTCGGTGACTCACCCCTCTATTTAATTTTCCAGGTAATCACTAGATCACGGACTTGGAGCCGAGGCGAACTTGAGGTGGCCATGCAGTATTTTCTAGTAATTTCATTTTCTCTATTTAAAATCACTATTAGTTTTGGGTTTTGGTGTTGTAATAAGGCCGCTATAACTTTAATTTGGTATTTGGTTAAATGGTGATACTGCAAATTTTATAAACTGTCAAAACATACACAAATAGTTTTTTTTTAAAATAGTTAACGAAAGATGGAAAAAAAGCAACAAATTAATTTAGAGATTATACTTAAAACCACAACATCGTTTTCAACTGACAAGTTTTATGAAAATCCTTAAATTCGACTTTCAAAAAATAAACCTGACTTTGTAATTCAGTTCAAATTAAACAACTACTTTAAATTTTCTCTAATAAAACAACGAAATGCCAAGTTTTTCCAAATTACGATATTTAGTTAGTTTTTCCAAAATTTCCTTTCCCTATAACATACCAGATTTGGTCGTAATGTATTGACCGAGTTTGGGGTGTTACAATTGTGGTATTAGAGCCATATTTCAAAAACTCGGCTGTGGGTATGAGGTTCATAAATGTTTTCAAAAGTTGGTTTGGAAGATGGTTTAGAAAAAAATACATGTTTTCTAGAAGCATGGCTTTTAGAGTCTCCCAAGACTAATCCAAGACTTGTAAGTTTTTTTTTGATCTTTGATTGAATTCTTATAAGGTATTGTGATAGATAGTAGTGAGAAATGCAACTCTAAGAATATAGACTTTTAGAAATATTTTTTGTGAAAATCTACTTCTAGTGCTATTTCATAAGACTATTCGGTAATAAATAGTGGAAGAAAATACTAATTCATAAAACTTGTAATCAGATTAAGGAGAATCGATAGTCATGAGCACTAGGGGATGAGGACGTGGTATGCGCGGCTGTGGTAGAGGCCGGGGTGTTGAAGCTGAACCTCGGAGTCAGGGCATGGGCTAGAAGGTGAAGTACCAGCATCACCAATTGTGGAAGCGGGATTTCAGGATCAAACTGGAGGAGACGATGTTGTGTCTCAGGTTATCTTGCATGTTTTAAAGCGGGTTACTGATACGAGCACGGGGTCAGTGGCTCAAAAATCTGAGTCTGAGTGACTCCGAGCTAACAGGGCTAAGATGTTTAGGGGTATTTCTGGTTTGGCTCCTAACGTAGCTGAGTACTAGTTGGAAGCGGTGGAACGGATCATGGACGATCTTGACTGTACCTTGGAAGAGAAGTTGAAAGGAGTAGTGTCTCTTCTACGAGACGAGGCATACCAGTGGTGGCTCACGGAAAGGGATGGTACAGAGCTGACCGCATTACTTGGGATTTCTTTAAGTCAGCGGTCCAGAGAAAGTATATTGGGTCGAGCCATGTGGACACTCAAAGGAAGGCATTTCTGAATTTGGTCCAGGGGAGTAAGTTAGTTGCCGAGTATGAGGCAAAATTTCTACGTTTAAACCATTATGCTCGGGGTATTATTGTAACAAATCACGACCGTTGTGTCTGATTTGAGGATAGTCTGAGGTATGAGTTGCAAGTACTAATAGCTCTGCAACGAGAAAGAGAATTTGCTATTTTGGTTAAGAAGGCTAAAATAGACGAAGAGGTAAAGCGATCTAAAAAGTAGAATCAAGATAGGGACAAGGGTAGGAATAAGAGAAATTTTGGGTCGTCAGGGTCTGCAGGGAATTTTCAGAAGAGGCCTAGGTTGGATGGGCCTAGTCGAGATGCTAAGCCTATTGCTGTAGGTCAATCTCAGTTGTGCGCTCGATGCGAGAAATTTCATTCGGGAGAGTGTTGGTTAGGTGGTAGAGGATGTTTCAAGTGTGGATCTATGGATCATCAGGTAAGGGACTGCAAGAGCCAAACAGAGCGCGGCCAGTGGGTCAGAATTATGTTCAGCCTGGAAGTGGTGTGCGGCAACCACAGAGAGGTCATGATCCGGCCAGAGGAGGAAATTGTTTTGATCGAGGGCGTAGAGCACCGGGCATAGGTGCTGGGAATATAGATGCAAGTTAGCCTGGGTTGGTTTATGCAGCTAGACTTCGAGAGGATGGCGATGCACTGGACGTCATAACCGGTACATTCCTTATTTTTGGTTTGCCCATTGATATTGGGTCTACACATTCTTATGTTGCTAGTACTGTGTCTAGAACTCTAAACATAGAATCTGAGATTGCTTCTAGAGAGATTACTATGATTAGCCCTTTAGGACAATCTGTAGTGGTGAATAAACTCTTTAGGAATGTGCCTTTAGAAGTTCAAGGGGTAGTCTTTCTGGCTGATTTGATGGAACTGCCATTCGGCGTGTTTGACTTGATCTTAGGTATGGACTGGTTAGTTAAGTATCGAGCAAACTTGGATTGTGCTGCTAAGCGCATGGTGTTGAAAACTTCCGATGATAATGAGGTGTTAGTGATAGGCAAAAGAAGGAATACTTATCTAATATAGTGTCTGCTTTAAAGGCTGAAAGGATGGTACGAAAAGGGTGTAAAGCATTCTTAGCTTTCATCAGTGCTCTGGAGGTCAAAGAGTTGACTATAAAGGATGTTAGAACAGTGAAGGAATTCTTCGATTTTTTTTCAGAAGAGCTTCCAGGGTTACTTCTAGATCGCGAGATGAAGTTCGGCATTGATCTTCTTTCGGGAACAGCGTCAGTGTCCATCGCCCCATATAGGATGGCACCGAAGGAGCTGGTAGAACTTAAAGCCCAGATTCAGGAACTGTTGGACCGGGGTTTTATCCGACCAAGTGTGTTACCATGGGGAGCGTCGATGTTATTTGTTAAGAAGAAAGACGAGTCGATGCGGATGTGCATTGATTTTAGGAAATTGAATAAGCTGACGATCAAGAGCAAGTACCCATTGCCTAGGATTGATGATCTATTTAATCAACTACGAGGCGCTTCAGTCTTTTCAAAGATAGACTTGAGGTCAGGTTATCATCAGCTTAAGGTCAAGGAAGCGGATATTCATAAGACAACTTTTCGAACTCGTTATGGTCACTACAAGTTCTTGGTGATGCCGTTCGGGTTGACGAATGCACCAGCTGCGTTTATAGATATGATGAACTGACTATTCTAACCCTATCTGGATCGGTTTGTCGTGGTATTCATAGATGATATTTTGGTTTATTCAAGGACAGAAGAGGAGCATGATTTGCATCTTCGAGGTGTTCTGCAGATTTTGAGAGAAAAGCAGCTGTATGCTAAATTCAGTAAGTGTGAATTTTGGTTGAGAGAAGTTACCTTTCTGGGACATATTGTGTCTGTTGAGGGGATTAGGGTTGATCCCAAGAAAATTGAAGCTGTGTTGGACTGGAAACCGCCTAAGTCTGTGGCAGAAATTCGAAGTTTTCTTGGTTTGGCTGGGTACTATAGAAGGTTTGTTGAGGGATTCTCGTTAATAGCTGCACCGTTAACCAAGTTATTACGAAAAGGGGTATCATTTGTCTGGTCAAATAAGCAGTAGAAAAGCTTTGAAAAGTTGAAGAGGATTTTGACTGAAGCACCAGTGTTGATTTAGCCCGAGGCTGGGAAGGATTTTGTCGTCTACTAT
Organism: Gossypium rotundifolium; assembly: GCA_025506655.1. Classification (NCBI taxonomy): domain Eukaryota; kingdom Viridiplantae; phylum Streptophyta; class Magnoliopsida; order Malvales; family Malvaceae; genus Gossypium; species Gossypium rotundifolium. Next base: position 50,838,844 of record CP106728.1, read on the forward strand.
GATGCGTCACACACAGGGTTGGGATGTGTGTTGATGCAAGAGGGGAAGGTAGTAGCATGCGCGTCTCGATAATTGAGACCTCATGAAGTGAACTATCTAACGCATGATCTAGAGTTAATGGCGGTAGTGTTTGCTCTGAAGATATGGAGACACTATCTGTATGGAGAGAAGTCTATTATCTACACCGATCACAAGAGCTTGAAATATCTTCTTACCTAGAAAGATTTGAATTTAAGGAAGTGGAGGTGGATCGAACTGTTGAAAGATTATGATTGCTCAATCGAGTATCAACCGGGTAAGGCTAATGTGGTGGTGGATGCGTTGAGCCATAAGGTAATCTCAGACTTGAGGGCAATATTTGCTCATCTCAGTTTGTATGATGATGAAGCTTGTTAGCTGAACTTCAAGTGAAGCCTTCTTGGGTTAGTCAGATTAGAGAGAAGCAGTTGTCGGATGAATCACTAAGTTCTAAATTTCAGCTAGTGATCGGTGGTGAGACAGAAGATTTTAGTGTGAACAGTGATGGGATATTGTGCTTTCATGGAAAGGCTTGTATGCCTAAGGATTCCGAGTTAAGGCAGGAGATTCTGTAGGAAGCGCATAGTAGTCCATACTCTAAGCATCCTAGTGGGAGTAAAATGTATCAAGATTTAAGTGGACAGTTTTGGTGGCCGGGTCTGAAGCAAGAGGTGACCGAGTTTGTAAGTAAGTGCTTGACATGTCAGCAGGTGAAGGCGGAACATCAATTGCCATCGGGGTTGCTACAGCCAGTGAAGATTCCACTTTGGAAGTAGGAAAGGATAACGATGGACTTTGTTAGTGGGCTACCTCTTACACCTACTAAGAAAGATTCAGTGTGGGTAATTGTCGATCGGTTAATGAAGTCCACTCACTTTATACCAGTTCGTATTGACTACTCCCTACAAAAGTTAGCCAAGCTGTATGTGGCAGAGATTGTGAGGTTGCATGGGGTACCAGTGTCTATCATATCAGACAGATCGTGATTTTGGAAGGAGTTGCATCAATCGTTGGGTACAAGACTGGATTTTAGCACAGCGTTTCATCCACAGACTGATGGTCAGTCTGAGAGGGTAATTCAGATCATGAAAAACATATTGAGAGACTATGTTAACGATTTTAGGGGTAGTTAGGAAGATTTCTTACCGTTGGCAGAATTTGCATACAACAATAGTTATCAATCGAGTATCCAGATGGCACTCTATGAAGCGTTGTATGGTTGTAAGTGCCGTACTCCTACTTGTTGGACAGAGTTGGTTCAGACACGATTGAAGGAAGCTTTCGACAGGCAAAAATCTTATGTAGATCTGAAGCGTAAGGATATAGAGTTCTTAGTAGGTGATCGGGTTTTTCTGAAAGCTTCACCGTGGAAGAAAGTTTTAAGGTTTGGACGGAAGGGCAAGTTGAGCCCCAGGTTCATCGGGCCTTATGGAGTGTTGAAACGTGTGGGGCCAGTAGCTTATCAGCTGGAGTTACCTTCAGAATTGAAACAAAAACATGATGTATTCCATGTCTCGATGTTAAGGTGCTACCATTCGGATCCATCCCACATAGTACCGGTGGAAGAAATTGAAGTAAGACCTGATTTATCTTTTGAAGAGGAATCGGTTTAGATCTTAGATCGAGATGTTAAAGTATTTAGAAGGAAGACAGTTCCGTTGGTAAAAGTTTTCCGGCGGAATCACGGTTTAGAGGAAGCCATGTGGGAGCCGGAGGATGTGATGCAACAGCAATACGCTCACCTCTTTCAACCAGGTAAACTTCAAGGCTAAAATTTCTTTAAGAGGGGTAGAACTATAACATCCTGGAATTAGGGGCTCTATATTTTATGTTTTCTGTGTGTTTGGCTTGTTCTGCATGTTAATTTGGTGTGTTTGGGGGTCCTAGAAAGGCCCAGGGTCAAGCTAGGGCCTTGGTAAAAATTTTGTTTTTAGGCACTTTAAGGGAGAGCTGGTTGAGGCAGGTCTTAAAAGTAAATTCTTGTGTTTGTTGGCACAAGAAGAAGTGTGGTGGAGTGGGAAGAAGACGCCACTTAAGGTGCAAGGGTGTGGTGTCACAAGGGAGCAGCAGGGGGAAGGAGTTCGAGTCTCATCAATAGCATCCTGAAGCTTTATTTTTTTGTGCTTAGGGAGCTAGGGTGTTGGTACTCAGCTGGACTCTTCATGGTGGTTGGTTGAAAGAGTCAAATCTTTTGTATGAGTGGCCATGAGCAGTTGGTGGTGTTTGAGTTGGTCAAATCGATTCAAATTAATGAAGGGGGTGAATTTAGGAGCTGAACAAGGGATTTGGTGGCTAACGGGGTTGTTGGCCGACTGTGGGGAGCTTGAAGGGGGGATTTCGGTTTAGTTGCTAGGAGGTGAATGTGCCAAAACTCCCAAAGGTCTTAGGAATTCTTCATTTTGGATTTTTTGGTCCTATAGGGTGAGTGTCGATTCTTGCAAAAGTCTTTTAGAGTTCTTTATTTTTTTCTATCATTCGTTTTTCCTACTTCTCATTGTGCTAAATTTTGCAACCTCTACTTTTCATCGCTTTTGCTTCTTTGACATTTAGCCGAAATTAGAGTGACATTCGAGCATCCTTTTTCTTCATCTTTTGACCTTCGATTCTTTTATTTTCATTAGCCGAACCCTCTTCTACTTGTTGACCAAACTTTGGTTTTCTTCTACTCATCTTTTTTCACCTTTCTTCCTTCTCTTCTTCTCAAACGCTGAAACTCTCTTCTCCCCTAATTCAATCTTCTTTAGCCGAAACATATTTCCCACTCCTTTCTCTGTTTCGTTTCCACACATTTTCACCATAGCCGAATCTCCTTGGTCATCACACTAATCGGATCTTACACTCTTACTGTTAGCCGAACATTGCTGAGCGAGGTGCTAAGAATCCTTGGCTAGTCTATTGATTAAGGTAAGGGGAGATCCTTTCGTTCCTTTCTTTATTTTCTCTCGACTCTATGTGGCCATACCCTAATGGCTATTTTGTGTTGGGTGTTTAAATTTCGGCTAATCTCTTTTTCCCCTCCTCTTTCTCTCATTTTGAAACGCTTACTCGAGGAAACTCAAGAAGCCAAACGTTTTGAAGTCCAAAGCCTAAAGATTGGTTGAGTTCCGAATCTTACCTATCCATTTGGGTTTAAGGTAAGGGGGCCTCTTTTGTTCTTTGTGCTGAGCCTTTTTTCATTACTCTGTCATAATTCAACCCTTGCCGAGGAAATCTCTATTTTCACGATAGCATAATGTTGATCCAGATTTTTCTCCATGGATGCAAGTATTAGTCAAGCTGAGGAGGGGAGTAGACCCATAATCTCTACTCCTAAATTTAAAAGGCGTGCTGCATCGATAATTCTAGACTATCTGCCAGGTTGTGGTAGAGAGCCGAAGTCTACCTGGGATAGGCAAATATCCATTATCCCTGCTAGTGAGAGCATTGACGTAGAGGGTATAATATTACGCATTATTAGGTGTGTGTATGCTCACAGTTTACTGGTTAATTAATTCTTGTTAATAACTATGTTGGCTGAAAGCCGAAACGACTATTTTGATAGTTGAGATACCCTTGTGTATAAGGTTGGAGACACTGGGTAAATTTTGTTATATTGATACTTTCGGGTTATTGTAGTATGAGTTGATTATATGTTATACATTCAAAGTATGTTGCTTTCATCTCAGTATGTTAACATATGCATGGGTTTTGGATATGATGAAAAAGGGGAATTGTTACTTAGGGACTATCATAGTGGTTTGGTACCACGGTGGGTTGGCCCCACATATCGTTTCCGTGACTATGTCTCAGTGGTTTGGTACCACATGGTTTGACACCACGTATATATATTTCAGCGACTCGTCTCAGTGATTTGGTACCACAGTGGGTTGGCCCCACATACATTAATCCGGGATTGTCCCAATGGTTTGGTACCACGGTGGGTTGGCCCTATACACATTATTAGTGACTCTGGCACAGTGATCTAGTATCACGGTGGCCTGGAACCACAGTGGCTTGGTGCCACGGGCGTTTGGCTGATTCAGGTGATGTATAGGATGGAAAATTAGGTTGGGCTGGGCTACATTGCATACATGTTTAATATGTTGTATTGTGTGGGTTAAGGCTGATGGGCATTCATGGGCTTAAAGCCCAGGTTTCGTTTAAATGGGATTTACACATTGAGTCTCAGTAACTCACCCCTCTGCTTAATTTTCCAGGTAATCACTAGACCGCGAACTTGGAGTCAAGGCGGACTCGAGGTGGCTATGTAGTATTTTCTAGTAATTTCGTTTTCTCTATTTAGAATCACTATTAATTTTGGGCTTTGGTGTTGTAATAAGGCCGCTATAACTTTAATTTGAGATTTGGTTAAATGGTGATATTGCAAATTTTATAAACTGTCAAAACATACACAAATAGTTTTTTTTTAAATGGTTAATGAAAGATGGATAAAAAGCAACAAATTGATTTAAAGATTATACTTAAAACCACAACATCATTTTCAACTTACAAGTTTTATGAAAATCCTTAAATTCGGCTTTCGAAAAATAAACCTGACTTCGTAATTTAGTTCAAATTAAATAACTACTTTAAATTTTCTCTAATAAAACAATGAAATGCCAAGTTTTTTCAAATTTCGATATTTAGTTAGTTTTTCCAAAATTTCCTTTCCCTGTAACATACCAGATTTGGTCGTAACGTATTGACCAGGTTTGGGGTGTTACACGCATTCCTAAAGTTGTAGGAAGCAGATCGAAGACATCAGATCTTGTCTCCTTGAGTTTGCAGTGGAGCATATTAAAATAGCAGATCTGGCATTCTTGAAGTTGCAGGAAGTAGATTGAAGACGTCAAATCTTATCTCCTTGAGTTTGCAGTGCAGCAGATCGAAGACAGCAGATCTTATCTTCCTAAAGTTGTAGGAAGCAGATCAAGGATATTAGCCTGCCTCCCTAAGTTTGCAGCAGAGCAGACTGAAGATGGTAGATCTTATCTTCCTGAAGTTACGGGAAGCAGATCGAAGATATCAGCCTACCTTCTTGAGTTTACAGCGAAACAGACTGAAGACAGCAGATCTTATCTTCCTAAAGTTGCAGAAAGCAGATCGAAGATATTAGCCTGCCTTCCTGAAGTTGCAGTGGAGTAGACTAAAGACAGCAGATCTTATCTTCCTCAAGTTGTAGAAAGTAGATCGAAGATATTACCTTGCCTCCCTGAGTTTGCAGCGGAGCAGACTAAAAATAGCAGATCTTGTCTTCCTGAATATTGCAGTGAAGCAAGATCAAAGATACTATTCTCACTTTTCTGAGGTTACAGTAGGATGGAATAAATCTACAAGAGCAGGTCTTATCTCCTTGAAATTGTAGTAGAATAAGATTAAAGCCACACATTCAATCTCCTTGAAGTTGTAGTTGGGTTAGAAACTACTTGAAAAAGATGAGGATCAAGAAGTTAAGGTTCGGCAAGACCAAGAAAATTGGTCCTTGTATAGTCTTTGCTCCATTCTCGTTACACGATAATGAGCAAAGAGGGGCAGCTGTAATATGCCAATTTAGCCTGCGCCCATACAAAAAATAATAAACCCAAAATAATAAAACAATGTCCAAGTCCAGTCCAAAATATATCATTTGGCCCGATCAGAATGACCCATTAAAATATTGACTGTCCATCTACAAGCTTGACGTATATAGGAACACAATCTTCAAGGATATGCAATCTTAGATATGATATGCAAATCTTAGACATGATATGCAATCCTAGAAGATATGGTATGCAATCTTAGATATGATACGCAAATCTTAGATATGATACAATCTTAAAAGATATGGTATGCAATCTTAGAAGATATGATTTTGTAATCTTAGAGATTTAATTTGTAGATACCTTTTAAGCTTAGCCATTGATGTAATTGATCTATACCGTTGGATTTGGGGAGGCTCAACTATAAATAGAGGCCTCTCCCTTCATTGTAAAACAGACTTGAGTTTTGAGTAATAAAAATTCTTGAGAGCATTCACTCAAATTTCTCTCTTTTGCGTTCTTATTTTCTGTGGCTTGTTCTTATTTTGTTCTTCGCTCATCTTCGTTTCTTTTTGAGTTGCTTCTGTTCGAGTTAGATTTTGGTGGAGGAATTTCGTTGAATCCTCATATTACGGGAGTTAGGTTGAATTATGTGTTTTTTTAACTTTTTTATCCATATCATTTTATACTTATTTTTATTTTTAAAATTGTTATAATATTCATTAATTGTTTTGAGTATATTATTTACCTTATTTTAGTATTTTTATACATGAATTTAATCTTGTAAATAATTTTTTAAATTTTTCATAGATTCTTTTAAAATTGCTATTATCTACTCTATATTTTTTATTTTGATTGTTCATTTTTTAAAAAATTTCCATTATCTTTATTTACATTAACATTATTATTATTTCTTGTCATTCTTTTACTTAATTGTTTATGTTAGTGCTAATTGTTAATATGACTGTAACTTTAGTAAATTGCACTTTTTGCAATAACTTAATGTTTTTTAAATCTTTGTTTAAAATATCTATCTCCTTTAATTATTACATTTTATCCAAAAGTTTTTCTTAAATAAGGTAATGTTTTTGTTTAGAAATTAGAAATAGTACCCTAACGTCTTTGGGTTTCGATTTTTCGTTTGACTAAATAACTAAATATCCTTTTAATGAATTTTGTAAATCATGAGATGATGTTGGCTGCGAGGGTTTCAAACATCATGTCCTAACGTGCTGGATGTGATGTTTGTATTCTTTCGGAGCAAATGAATCTCAAGTTCCAATTCAAATTGTTCAAGTTTTTAAAAAAAAATCATATTTTCAATATTTTTGAATTTTCGACATTAGGACAATAACTAATCATTTCGATACCAATTTTGGGCGTTACGAGGGTGCTAATCCTTCCTCGTACGTAACCGTGTCCCGAACCCATTTTCTTGAATTTCGTAGGCCAAAATCAATGTTTTGAAATAAAATGTTTTATAAGGCGATCCGATCACACCTAAGCAAAAAAGGATTGGTGGCGACTCCAATTTCGTTTTTAAAGTCGATCCCCGTTTTTTTAAAAAACTTAAAAATGGTTTCGACACCCTCAATGGTTGAAATTATCGAAATACCCTCGATGGGTAAATTACCAAAATACCCTTAATGGGTGAAATTAATGAACTACCCGCGATGGGTAAAATTACTGGAATACTGTAATATCCTAGATTTAGGGGTTCTGTATTTTCTGCTACTGGTTGATTCAGACACGATTGAAGGAAGCTTCCGACAGGCAGAAATCTTATGTAGATCTTAAGCGTAAGGATATAGAGTTCTTAGTAGGTGATCGGGTTTTTCTGAAAGTTTCACCGTGGAAGAAAGTTTTAAGGTTTGGACGGAAGGGCAAGTTGAGCCCCAGGTTCATCGGGCCTTATCGAGTGTTGAAACCTGTGGGACCAGTAGCTTATCAGCTGGAGTTACCTTTAGAATTGAAACAGAAACATGATGTATTCCATGTCTCGATGTTAAGGTGCTACCATTCGAATCCATCCCACATAGTGCTGGTGGAAGAAATCGAAGTAAGACCTGATTTATCTTTTGAAAAGGAAACGGTTTAGATCTTAGATCGAGATGTTAAAGTATTTAGAAGGAAGATAGTTCCATTGGTGAAAGTTTTCTGGCAGAATCATGGTTCAGAGGAAGCCATGTGGGAGCCGGAGGATGTGATGCAACAGCAATACGCTCACCTCTTTCAACAAGGTAAATTTCAAGGCTGAAATTTCTTTAAGAGGGGTAGAACTATAACATCCTGGAATTAGGGGCTCTACATTTTATGTTTTCTGTGTGTTTGGCTTGTTCTGCATGTTAATTTGGTGTGTTTGGGGGTCCTAAAAAGGCCCGGGGTCAAGCCAGGGCCTTAGTTAAAATTTTATTTTTAGGCACTTTAAGGGAGAGCTAGTTGAGGCAGGTCTTAAAAGTAAATTCTTGTGTTTATTGACACAAGAAGAAGTGTGGTGGAGTGGCAAGAAGACACCACTTAAGGTGCAGGGGTGTGGTGTCACAAGGGAGCAGCAGGAGGAAGGAGTTCGAGTCTCATCAATAGCATCCTGAAGCTTTATTTTTTTATGCTTAGGGAGCTAGGGTGTTGGTATTCAGCTGGACTCTTCCTGGTGGTTGGTTGAAAGAGTCAAATCTTTTGTATGAGTGGCCATGAGGAGTTGGTGGTGTTTGAGTTGGTCAAACCGATTCAAATTAATGAAGGGGGTGAATTTAGGAGCTGAACAAGGGATTTGGTGGCTAACGGGGTTGTTGGCCGACTGTGGGGAGCTTGAAGGGGGGATTTCGGTTTAGTTGCTAGGAGGTGAATGTGCCAAAACTCCCATAGGTCTTAGGAATTCTTCATTTTGGAATTTTTGGTCCTATAGGGTGAGTGTCGATTCTTGCAAAAGTCTTTTAGAGTTCTTTCTTTTTTCTCTCATTCTCCTACTTCTCATTGTGCCGAATTTTGCAACCTCTACTTTTCATCGCTTTTGCTTCTTTGACATTTAGCCAAAATCAAAGTGACATCCAAGCATCCCTTTTCTTCATCTTTTCTCCTTCGATTCTTTTATTTTCATTAGCTGAACCCTCTTCTACTTGTTGGCCGAACTTTGGTTTTCTTCTACTCATCTTTTTGCACCTTTCTTCCTTCTCTTCTTCTCAAAGGCTGAAACTCTCTTCTCCCCTACTTCTATCTTCTTTAATCGAAACATATTTCCCACTCCTTTCTCTGTTTCGTTTCTACACATTTTCACCATAGCCGAATCTCCTTGGACATCACACTAATCGGATCTTACACTCTTACTGTTAGCCGAACATCGCGGAGCGAGGTGCTAAGAATCCTTGGCTAGGAAGTTTTTTCAATCGATTTCTATTGATTAAGGTAAGGGGAGATCCTTTCGTTCCTTTCTTTATTTTCTCTCAACTCTATGTGGCCATACCTGAATGGCTATTTTGTGTTGGGTGTTTAAATTTTGGCTAATCTCTTTTTCCTTTCCTCTTTCTCTCGTTTTGAAACGCTTACTCGAAGAAACTCAAGAAGCCAAACGTTTTGAAGTCCAAAGCCTAAAGATTGGTTGAGCTTTCCATTTGGGTTTAAGGTAAGGGGCCCTCTTTTGTTCTTTGTGCTGAGCCTTTTTTCATTACTCTGTCATAATTCAACCCTTGCCGAGGAAATCTCTATGTTCACGATAGCATATGTTGATCCAGATTTTTCTCCATGGATGCAAGTATCGGTCAAGCTAAGGAGGGGAGTGGACCCATAGTCTCTGCTCCTAAATTTAAAAGGCGTGCTGTATCGACGGTTCGAGACTATCTGCCAGGTTGTGGTAGAGAGCCGACGTCTACCTGGGATAGGCAAATATCCATTATCCCTGCTAGTGAGAGCATTGACGTAGAGGGTATAATATTATGCATTATTAGGTGTGTGTATGCTCACACTTTACTGGTTAATTAATTCTTGTTAATAACTATGTTGGCTGAAAGCCGAAATGACTATTTTGATAGTCGAAATACCCTTGTGCGTAAGGTTGGAGACACCGGGCAAATTCTGTTATATTGATACTTTCGGGTTATTGTAGTATGAGTTGATTATATGTTATACATTCAAAGTATGTTGCTTTCATCTCAGTATGTTAACATATGCATGGGTTTTGGATATGATGAAAAAGGGGAAGTGTTACTTAGGGACTGTCATAGTGGTTTGGTACCACGGTGGGTTGGCCCCATATATCTTATTCCGTGACTATGTCTCAGTGGTTTGGTACCACAGTGGTTTGACACCACGTATATATATTTCAGCGACTTGTCTCAGTGATTTGGTACCACAGTGGGTTGGCCCCACATACATTAATATGGGATTGTCCCAGTGGTTTGGTACCATGGTGGGTTGGCCTCACACACATTATTAGTGACTCTGGCACAGTGATCTAGTATCACGGTGGTCTGGAACCACAGTGGCTTGGTGCCACGAGCGTTTGGCTAATTCAGGTGATGTATAGGATGGAAAATTAGGTTGGGCTGGGCTACATTGGATACATGTTTAATATGTTGTATTGTGTGGGTTAAGGCTGATGGGCATTCATGGGCTTAAAGCCCAGGTTTCGTTTAAATGGGATTTACACACTGAGTCTCAGTGACTCACCCCTCTGTTTAATTTTCCAGGTAATCACTAGACCGCGAACTTGGAGTCGAGGCAGACTCGAGGTGGCCATGTAGTATTTTCTAGTAATTTCGTTTTCTCTATTTAGAATCACTATTAATTTTAGGCTTTGGTGTTGTAATAAGGCCGCTATAACTTTAATTTGGGATTTGGTTAAATGGTGATATTGCAAATTTTATAAACTGTCAAAACATACACAAATAGTTTTTTTTAAATGGTTAACGAAAGATTGATAAAAAGAAACAAATTGATTTAAAGATTATACTTAAAACCACAACATCGTTTTCAACTTACAAGTTTTATGAAAATCCTTAAATTCGGCTTTCGAAAAATAAACCTGACTTTGTAATTTAGTTCAAATTAAACAACTACTTTAAATTTTCTCTAATAAAACAACGAAATGCCAAGTTTTTCCAAATTTCAATATTTAGTTAGTTTTTCCAAAATTTCTTTTCCCTGTAACATACCAGATTTGGTCGTAACATATTGACTGGGTTTGGGGTGTTACACGCATTCCTAAAGTTGTAGGAAGCAGATCGAAGACATCAGATATTGTCTCCTTGACTTTGCAGTGGAGCAGATTAAAATAGCAGATCTGGCATTCTTGAAGTTGCAGGAAGTAGATTGAAGACGTCAAATCTTATCTCCCTGAGTTTGCAGTGGAGCAGATCGAAGACAGCAGATCTTATCTTCCTAAAGTTGTAGGAAGCAGATCAAAGATATTAGCCTGCCTCCCTGAGTTTACAGCAGAGTAGACTGAAGATGGCAGATCTTATCTTCCTGAAGTTGCGGGAAGCAGATCGATGATATCAGCCTACCTTCCTGAGTTTACAGTGAAATAGACTGAAGACAGCAGATCTTATCCTCCTGAAGTTGTAGGAAGCAGATCGAAGATATTAGCCTGCCTTCCTGAAGTTGCAGTGGAGTAGCCTAAAGACAACAGATCTTATCTTCCTGAAGTTGTAGAAAGTAGATCGAAGATATTACCTTGCCTCCCTGAGTTTGCAGTGGAGCAGACTGAAAATAGCAGATCTTGTCTTCCTGAAGTCGTAGTTGGGTTAGAAACTACTTGAAAAAGATGAGGATCAAGAAGTTAAGGTTCGGAAAGATCGAGAAAATTGGTCCTTGTATAGTCTTTGCTCCATTGTCGTTACACGACAATGAGCAAAGAGGGGCAGTTGTAATAGGCCAATTTAGCCTGGGCCCATACAAAAAATAATAAACCCAAAATAATAAAACAAAGTCCAAGTCCAGTCCAAAATATATCATTTGGCCTGATCAGAATGACCCATTAAAAGATTGAATGTCCATCTGCAAGCTTGACGTATATAGGAACACAATCTTCAAGGATATGCAATCTTAGATATGATATGCAAATCTTAGATATGATATGCAATCCTAGAAGATATGGTATGCAATCTTAGATATGATACGCAAATCTTAGATATGATGTACAATCTTAAAAGATATGGTATGCAATCTTAGAAGATATGATTTTGTAATCTTAGAGATTTAATTTGTAGATACCTTTTAAGCTTAGCCATTGATGTAATTGATCTATACCGTTGAATTTGGAGAGGCTCAACTATAAATAGAGGCCTCTCCCTTCATTGTAAAACAGACTTGAGTTTTGAGTAATAAAAATTCTTGAGAGCATTCACTCAAATTTCTCTCCCTTTTGCGTTCTTATTTTCTGTGGCTTGTTCTTATTTTGTTCTTCGCTCATCTTCATTTCTTTTTGAGTTGCTTCTGTTCGAGTTAGATTTTGGTGGAGGAATTTCGTTGAATCCTCATATTGCGGGAGTTAGGTTAAATTATGCATTTTTTTTAACTTTTTTTTATCCATATCATTTTTATACTTTTTTTATTTTTTTAAAAATTGTTATAATATTCATTAATTATTTTGAGTATATTATTTACCTTATTTTAGTATTTTTTATACATGAATTTAATCTTGTAAATAATTTTTTAAATTTTTCATAGATTCTTTTAAAATTGCTATTATCTACTCTATATTTTTTTATTTTGATTGTTCATTTTTTTAAAAAAAATTTCCATTATCTTTATTTACATTAACATTATTATTATTTCTTGTCATTCTTTTACTTAATTGTTTATGTTAGTGCTAATTGTTAATATGACATGTAACTTTAGTAAATTGCACTTTTTTGTAATAACTTAATGTTCTTTTTTAAAACTTTATTTAAAAATATCTATCTCCTTTAATTATTACATTTTATCCAAAAGTTTTTCTTAAATAAGGTAATGTTTTTTGTTTAGAAATTCGAGAAATAGTGCCCTAACGTGCTGGTTTTCGATTTTTCGTTTGACTAAATAACTAAATATCCTTTTAATGAATTTTGTAAATCATGAGATGATGTTGGCTGCGAGGGTTTCAAACATCTTGTCCTAACGTGCTGGATGTGATGTTTGTATTCTTTCGGAGCAAAGGAATCTCAAGTTCCAATTCAAATTGTTCAAGTTTTTAAAAAAAATCATATTTTCAATATTTTTGAATTTTCGACATTAGGACAATAACTAATCATTTCGGTACCAATTTTGGGCGTTACGAGGGTGCTAATCCTTCTCGTACGTAACCGAGTCCCGAACCCGTTTTCTTGAATTTTGTAGGCCAAAATCAATGTTTTGAAATAAAATATTTTATAAGGCGATCCGATCACACATAAGCAAAAAAGGATTGGTGGCGACTCCATTTTTGTTTTTAAAGTCGATCCCCATTTTTTTTAAAAAACTTAAAAATGGTTTCGACACCCTCAATGGTTGAAATTACCGAAATACCCTCGATGGGTAAATTACCAAAATACCCTTAATGGGTGAAATTAATGAACTACCCGCGATGGGTAAAATTACTGGAATACTGTAATATCCTAGATTTAGGGGTTCTATATTTTATGCTATCCTATTTGTTTGGCTTGTTTAGCATGTTATTTTGGTGTGTTTGGGTGTTCTGGAGAGGCTTGTGTTTGAGCCAGAGCTTTAGAAAAATTTTTCTTTTTGGGCACTTTAGGGGGGAGAGCTAGCAGAAGTAGGCTTTAAGTATATTTACTTGTGTTTGTTAACACAAGAAAGAGTGTGGTGTGGTGGCAAGGTGATGCCACTTATGGAGCAAGGGAGTGGCGTACAAGGGACCAGGAAGGGGGAAGGAGTTTGAGTCTCATCTGCAGCATGTAGAGCTTTATTTTTGTGCTCAAGGTGGTTGAGTGTTGGCATTCGGCTATGACTCTACATGGTGGTTTTGGAATGAGTCAACAAGTTTAAAATGAATGGAGGAGAGGTGCTTAAGGAATTTGAATCGGTCAACTGATTTGAATTGGTGGATGGAAAGTGAATGGAGGAAGAGTGGGATGTGGAGAGAGAGATGGACTTTGGTCGATTGTGGGAAGGTGTGGGTGAGCATGTTCGGTTTAAGCTGGGTTAGGTGAGTGCCATTTTTTTTTTGTTCTTAGGCTTTCCCATTTTAGTAATTCGGTCATAAGGGTGTAGTAGAGTGTCGTATATGCCATTTGGGATATAATAGAAACCGAAACCTTGAAGTGCATTGTTGTTCTTTTTCTTCATTTTCGGCAAACACCTTGTGAGTTGATGACCACTGAAATCAGAGCTTTAAAATTTATAAATAGAATGATCAAACCTGGAAACTAACTCTGACAATGACTTAAAGGCAAGTGTACCTATCGAACAGTAGTATAGCTTAGGCAAGACCGAATTATCGAACCCAAAGGAACTAAAAGTACTAATACTCACTTTCTTTTTTATTATTTAGCCTAAAATATGGAGTGATTGGTTGATTTAATCTAGTTTAATGACTACTAAGCTAAAGACGCAAAGACAAAAAGAACGAATTGGGAAATAACTTGAAGAAACTCAATTAATTATGACGATACCCTCAGAAAGGATCCACCTAGACTTTACTTGTTACTTATTATTGAATCATATGGTTTCTTTACTTAGCTTGATCCGTAGGACTCCCTAACCTATATTAAACCCTCTCTCGAGGGAAATAATGTCTAACCCTAGGTTAATTAGTGGAACTCTCATTTGCTTATAATAACCTCCTAGAATAGCATTAAATCGATCAATGGATTCCTTTATTAGGTTTCATCTAATCCGACAAAATCTCGTAACCCTATCTCTAGGCGTTCGATCAACTCCACTTAATTATGCTAGATCTACTCTTAAGCAGGGTCTATTCCTCCACCTAAGTACATCATATTTGGATTAAGCAACATAATTAAGAACAAACTATGTATTTATCATATGATTCAGAAAATAATAACAAAATTCATCTAGGTTTTATCCCTTTCAGGTATCTGAAGGGTTTAGTTCATAATGAATAAAAACATCTCAAGAGAAAAGATAAAACAAAACATAAGAAATCCCTAAAACCCCCTAGAGGAATTGAAGGAGAAATTTGTCATCTTGAGTAGATTTCTGGCTCTTCGAGATGGATCTTCTGGCTATCTTCGAGTGATTCCCACAAATGTGATCCTTTTGGCTTGGCTCCTTAGCCTAGCTCATCGCCCCCTTTTAGGATACACTTAGGGTGTTTATATAGGCTCTTGGAATGCTTTAATTGGCCTCTAAGTGTCCTAATTTAAGTCTGATTCTTACTCGATATTTGAATAAGCTTTGGAAAGTGTTTCTTTGGCTTTAAGTATCTAAATCTGACTGAAATTGCTCTCTCCTGTAATAGGGGCACGGCTATGGCACACACTCATGTAAATCGTGGTTAGGCTATGTCTCAATTCTGTCGATTGGGGCACAGCCGTGTAAATCGTGGCATGTCTATGTCTTAGTTAATTGTCAAAGCACGGCCGTGTGGCTTGAAGTCCAGGCCGTGTTCATTTTCTTCTTTGGCCCAAATTGGCCCGTTTTAAGCCCGTTTCTTGTTCTTTTCATCCTCGGGTGCTTTCCTGAGTAGAAATATGAAAAGAAAGGATTAAAAGCACGTTTTTACATAAATTAGTAAATCATCCTAAAAGCATACTAAATATGGGGTTAAAATATGTTACTTTTACGGTTTATTAGTTGACAAAGCAATTCTCTTCTCTTTCATATAGCTGTGCCGAAGTCACCACCCATTTCTTTTCTCTTTTTTCTCATCTTTCCTACTTCAACAAAGAATAGCCAAACCTCTCTTCCATCTCCTATTAAACATTTCTTTCTCTATAACTGAACCATCTTGCTTGTTGTTAGCCGAATCTCTCCTCACTATCTTTCCTTCCTATTCAACTTTTATCTTCTTCTTTTTGTTCTACATTCTTTTCTCCATAGCTGAACCTCAGCCTACCCATTTACTTTTCTTTCAATCTTGTTTATTCTTGTTCTTTTCTCTAGCCGAATACTCTCCTAATCTCATTTCTTCTTTAACCGAACCCCAATTGCTCATTCTCTTCTCTCTTTATTTCTTCTTGTTCTAGTGTTTAAACCGAAACCCTGTTGTCAGTTACTGCTTGTGTCAAATCTTGACTTCATTTGGATTCTCTCTGATCGAAGCCAAACCCCAAGAATCAAAGGGCTAGTTGGTCGCCGATGGTCTCCCCTTCAATCAGTTTTCTGGTGGGGCAAGAAGCCAAACGTTTTGTAGTCTGGAGCCTGAAGGTCTATTGATAGCCGAGTCTTACCTTTCCATCCGGGTTCTTAAGGTAAGGAGCCCTCTTTTGTTTTTTTTTTATCAGCCTCTATTCATTTACTCTGTCATAATCAAACCCCTTGTTGGGGAAATCGTTGTTTCACTATATTACTGTACTGATCAAGTCTCTTCATGGATGCGAGTGCTAGTCAGTCTAAGGAGGGGAGTAGACTCGTAATCTCTGCTCCTAAATTTAAAAGACGTGCGGTGTCGGTGGTTCGAGACTTTCTATCGGGCTGTGGTAGAGAGCCGACGTCTGCCTGAGATAGGCAAATCGTGGTTATCCCTGCTAGTGAGAGTGTCGACATAGAGAGTCTAATCTTATGCGTAATCAGGTGTGTAATGCTTACACTTTACTTTATTAATTTATGATAATAATTGTGTTGGCTGAAAGCCAAAACGACTGTATAGATAGTCGAGATACCCTTGTAAGTAAGGTTGGAAACATCGGGTAAGTACCACTATGGTTTTTTCTTCGAAGATATGTATGAATGAATTAATTGTTTGTTGTACATTGAAAGCATGTTTGCATTCATCTCAGCATGATAATATGTTGCATAGGCCGTGGGATATGATTGGCAGGGGAAGTGTGATTTAGTGACTTCTGTCACAGTGATCTGGGACCATAGTGGTTTGGAACTACGTATACATATATTTATCAGTGACTTATCTCAGTGGTTTGGTACCACAGTGGGTTAGCCCCACATATACTTATCAGAGATTGTCACAGTGGTCTGGGACCACAGTGGGTTGGCCCCACATTTATATATTCTGTGACTTTGTCACAAGTGGTCTGGGACCACAGTGGTTTGAAACCACAGTGGCTTGATGCCACGGGTGTTTGGAAGAGTCAGGTGACTTGGAGGATGGAAAACTAGGTTGAGTTGGGATACACTGCATACATTTTTAATATGGCATATTGTGTGGCTAAGGCCCAATGTGCTTTTGTGGGCTTAGGCCCAAATTGCGTTCGTAAGGGGAATTACACACTGAGTCTTGGTTACTCACCCCTCTGCTTATTCGTGCATGTAACTCCTAGTCGCGAATTTGGAGCCAAGGTGGACTTCAAGGTGGCCATGCCATGTTCTTTCGTAAATTTCATTTCTTTCTTTCTTTAAACTTATTTTAATTTGGAATTTTGTTATGTAATAAGGCCTCCGTAACTTTAATTTGGGTTTTTGATTTAATGCGGTTCTTATTATATTATGAAATGCTAAACATGAAGTTTTTCTAAAATATAAATAAACGTTTTCCAAAATATTAACAAGCGGATAACAAGCTGATTAACAACTCAATTTGGAGATTTACTTAAAATTGCAAACACAGTTTTCAAAATGACATGTTTCGGATTACCACTAGTTTTCAGTTTTTGAATCCCTAAACCATTCTCGACTAATAGTTCTTTTAAATAAGAGTTAGTAAGAAACCCTTAAACTAAATGTTATTTCCAAGATAGAAACACGAAACGAAAAGCTTTCAAAATTACGATGTTATCCTTAAAAATCAAAAGTCTTTCAGACAACCTTTCCCTGTGACATACCAGATCCGGTCGAAACGTTTAGGCTGGGTTTGGGGTGTTACAATACCCCTTAGGGGTGAATTACTGTTTTAACCTCAACCGACCAAATGACCATTATACCCTTAGTGGTAGTATCATTGATGAATGAGTATTAATTGTATGATTGATTTTGATTATGATGCACTGGATTCATGAATTAATTATGACATGACATACTGCATTGGGTTGGGTCATGGATTTTGGAGGAAGCACTGTACTGGTGGCTCTGCCACGTTATACTAATTTAGTGGCATTTGCCATGTATACTGATTCTAGTGGCTCAGCGATGTATACTGTTATAAGCATCTTTGCTACGTTGATATTAGCAGCTAGACTGCGTTATTGGTGTGCTGGTTGGGTGGGTTGGCTTGGTCCCCACATGGTGTGTTGGTTGGTACGGGTGGTGTGTTGGCTGGACTAGGTTGGGTTACATGTCTGTTTTGCATATCATAGGGCTTAGGCCCAGACTGTTACTGAATAAGGCTTAGGCCCATACTGATATCGTATGGGCTTGGGCCCAGACTATGACTGTAATAGGGGATTACACACTGAGTTCTCATAACTCACCCTTTTCTTTGACTGTGCAGGTAATCTCCAGCCATAGAGGGTTTGGAGCTGCGAGGGACTCGAAGGTGGCCACACGTCCGATATGTTTTAAAGTTAAACTTAGCGACTTCATTTTAGTTTGTTTTATTTAATTTATTGGGTTAATAATTTTGTAATAAGGCCATTGGGATTTTTAACTTTTATATGATGTTGCTTTTAATTACAACCTACTAGTCTATTAAACATGTTTTTTTTAAACAATAATTACTATTTTCAAAATGTCACTTTTCACAACTAGTTGAATTAAACTTCCACAACAAACAAGGTTTTAATAATAATAATATTTCACAGGAAAATGACTTTGAGTAAATCTTGTTTTGATATTAAGCAGCGAAAACTGGGATTTTAAATGGTAGAAAGTTTTAAATTGTAGAAGAGTTTCAATGAATGCATAGTTTTCAAACAACACTTTGATGTGACACGTTAGATCCGGTCATAACGTCTAGGCCGAGTTTGGGGTGTTACATTCATAATCACTTAGTTAGTTAATTAGTTAGTTAAATTTTTAGATTAAAATAAATCCCTTAATTATTAGGCTAGATAATAGAAAGATAGTTATTACTAGTAATTTTAGTCCTTGAGGATACGATATTTCGTACTCACCACAATTATACTATTGTTCGATAGGTGCGCTTGCCTTTGTCGAAATATTAGTTAGTTTTGAGCCCATCAACAGGTCATATTAGAATTAACTACGAAAGGAAGAATTGGCAGTTGGGACGTTTTTAGCCTCTATAACTAGCTTATGGTTTGGAGGAGAAAACTAATTTTCAAGAATCGATTCTGAAATGGAATTAACAGAGTTTAAAGCTAAGACTTTATATTATTCCTTATGAAGTCAATCTCCATATATGTAACATCCCAAAAGTGGGGTTATTTGGAATTTAATTATTTTTCTTATGTAAGAACTATTGAGATATTATTCATGGAATAATAATGATCCATTTAAGGTTTTGTGTTGGCTCGATTTGGTAGGAAATTTTAATTTTTAACTTTTAAGGTAGGGAGCCTAAGCAAGAGGGTGTTATAAGAATAAATTTGGATAATTTGGACATAAGATGAGCTTAGACTAAGTGGCAAAGTAAGCCCACTTAAGAGCTACATGTGACGCCACCAAGGAGCAAGGGAGAGCTTGTGTTCGAGTCGCGGAAATCCCTCTTTTGTTCTTTATTTTTGACGGCACATGGGGGGGAGAGTTTCTCCTCTCTTTAAACTCTTATTACTATTTAATTATTGGTGATAAATAGTAAGTTAAAAGGGGGATAATAGGGGATTTTATTTTAAGGATAATAGATGAATATTGAGGATTAATAAAGATTATTAGGAATTAAATTCAAATTAAATCATATTAGTTTGAATGGGTGGCCTAGAGTGATTCAAGGAAGATTGAGGAATCTTGGACTCCTTATTGAGGAGGAGTGGACGGCAAGGACTCATGAAAGGGGGAGTTGCCGAATGCTTATAAATAGCATCAGCTTAGCATTTGTTTTGCTCTTTTCTCCATCTTTGCAACTGCCGAAACTCTCAAACCTCTCATCTTATATTTTCTTTCTTTTACAACCTCTCCAAAACCTTGGCGAATCCTCCACATCTCCAAAGCCCTCTATTTCTTTTCTTCATAGATCAAAACCCTATTGTCCTACCTCCAAATAGCCAATCTAATATTCTCTTGAAGTGTCAAACCTCACATTCCTCCTTGATTGCACTTTGGCCGAATAGTGTAGTGGTTCGGGATTTCTACTATATTTGATTGTTACAAAGGTGAGTGATGGCGAATACTATTTTCTTTCTTTTTCCTTCACTACGTGCTCTGCCGACATCCATAAGGGAGAGTAAGTGCCGATTTCAATAGTGTATTAACACCCTTGTGAAACCGACTTCTTTTTAGGAAACTCGGGATCTCAAAGCGTAAAGGCGGATCTTCCATTCCTTAGTCAATCGATTGGTAAGTAGGTGGTAAGGATTTATGATAAATAGAGTGCTATTCTAGTAAGTCGCTTAATGATTAAAAGTCAAGGCTATTGATATTATTTACTAATCGATGGTGGTTGGCGAGCGTAATCGGGAATTGAGTCTTTGTGATTAGGAACCTAAAGGATAAAGGTAAGGTTCGGGTTCACAAGGAATCCTCTCAAATTAATTGGTTTGGCGAATGGCCCATATTACTAACCTTGATAGTTGGTCAATATAGGGCAAGGACTTAGAGTGTGGCCGATTGATTAACTTCTGGATTTAAGACTATCGTGGTAATGTGTGTGTACATACACACTTATAGCGATTAGTATGTGTGATAACTATTTGTTGTTTATAAACACCTTGATGTAGATTTGGATTTGGTACCTTAAATGGTACAATCGAGAACCCCGTAAGTCTCTGCTTATTTGAGATTATTGTGATGCTTTTGGGAAGCATGTTTTATTTTAATACATATGATAAATGTATGATCTCTGTTATGATTGTGATATGGGTTGATGAGTGGAGGCGATTATTGTGCCGACGGGCACCAAGGCTTTGGTAGCACACCGTGACTATATGTCACCAGAGGTTTGGTACCTCCAGAGGTTTGGTACCTCAATAGCGACTTGTCCCTCGTGGTTAACACCACCGTGGGTTGGCCCCACTTGAGATATGGGATCGCCCGCCGGTGATTTGGTATCACACGATGGGTTGGCCCCATCACCCGATTTGTGTCTACGGACACGGTGTTTTGGTAACACATTGTGACTATATGTCACCAAAGGTTTGGCACCACCAAAGGTTTGGTACCACAACAGGGTAGACGATGGCGTATGGTTGGCTAGGTTGGGTACACATTATTTTGCATAATAATCATTATCGTTGTGTATGAAAATGTTTTTAAACGGGAAGGGTTACATCTTGAGTCTTGGTGACTCACCTTCTCCATTAATTTTTCAGGTGATGCTTAGATCGCGGACATGGAGCCGGAGGGACTTGAGGAGGCCATGCGGTGGATTTAAATTTAAATAGACTTTGATTTTTGTTATTTTAAATTTGGTTATTGGGTTGTTTTATTTTGGATGTAATAAGGCCTCATTAAACTTTATTTTTGGTTATTTTCTTTTATGTTGGATTTTTTTTATTTTAATTAAAATTTGAATCACACGTTTTTCTAAGTTAACACGAAAAATGTTTTATCGTGCCAACGGGCACATCTGATGTTTGTATAATAACTTGGCTTAATTAAATTTTCAATTTGGACTAAATATAATTTCGGCAAGATAACTTAAAATGAGCGATTTTCAAAGAAACTTAAGTGGATTTAGAAAATGGGTTTCAAAAGTTCTCCTTAGTAACGACCCATATTCGGTCCTAACGTTTGGTAGGGTTTGGGCATTACAAATTGGTATCGAGCCCACTCAAAACTTCATTTGTGGGGGCCCAAGGCCCAAAAATGTTTTAGTAGGCCTTATTAATTGTTTTGGGTTTTAAAGCAAGATGGCCCAAGTCTCCCAAGACCGATCCGCCTGTAAGTACCTCTAAACCTCTTTGTGAATTATATTTTGTAGAAGGGTAGGAAGCATGGAACGAGATAGACTTATAGGAATTTGAACCCTAGGATTAGAATACTCAAACACACAAGCTAAACATAAGACTTAAAGAACTAAACCAATCTATGACTTAGTCACTGAGCTAGGGTGTGGTAACCCCTGTACGCATGTCTAGGATTGGAACCTGAAGAGCCTCGGTATTTAAGCAATCAGAGTGACTCACCACCTCTTCGCAGTATCCTACCCGTGCGTAGCTTGGGTTCACCCTAACTCGGAGGGCTCGGTGGTGTGGTAACCTCTCGCGCGTGTCTAGAAAGGTTCGGTGGGAGCTTGGTATTTAAGCAATCCGCGTGACTCACCTCCTCTCACACGAAACCGCTTGCAAAAGTAGCTTGGGTTCACTCGACCAAGAAGGTTCGGTCATAGGCTAAACCTAATGACTAAAACCCAAAGGAATTAGCCATGTTTTGAAAGGAACGAAACAATGTAAACCCTAATGTTTTTAAAATTTCGTAATAACTCTTTCAAATCGGAAAACATCATTTTACAACGTTTTCCTTGAAAACTTGATTTACGGAAAAATTACAAAAATGCCCTTAGGGTAAAATTACTAAAATACCCTTGGTTCATAAAACATCAACTCAATGATTTTGTCCAAAATTCAAACTATTTCTCAAATATTCAACTCACTTTGGAAATCCTCAATGAAACACGTGGTTTTGGAAAATACTGGCAACGCCTCAACTCAAAAAAAAAATTACCAAACGCCTCGAGTACAAAATTTTTGCAACATCACGGTTTTAAGAACGAAAAATTTGCAAAGGGACCTCGAGTTTTACAATAGTTAAAACACCCTTGATTTACAAAAATTACCAAATTACCCTTGAGGACCAAATTACCAAAATACCCCGGTTTTGAAATAATGCCATAACTTCAAATCTTGTCAATTCTCAATAATACCCTCTAGTTTTGGGAACTTCAAACAATATACTCTACTAAAGTTTTAAATTTTCTTTTATTACGAAAATACCCACAGAGAAAATGACGAAAATACCCACAGGTTAGAAATGGGCGTAAATGTCCAAAGAGTGAGTAGGTATGGAAAGCATTAGGGAATGGATGCAAGAACTTCCTTGTGTGAACTAGGATAGAAGATGAAACCTTGTTTGCACGAAAGAATCTCCGATTAAACTTTATCCATAAAATTTCTTCATGAGTAATAAAGTGGAACAAATGCTAACGATAAAAATTTTCTTAATCGCATTAAAAGCGCAAGTAGATAGAATGAGTTCTAGAGGACGTGGGCGCCGTGGACGCAGGTAGGGGTAGGATGATGGTGTCCGAACCCGTCTGTCGGGACAAGGTTACAAAACGATGTACCACCGCCACCACCACCTCCAACTTTTGGAGCAGAGGAGCAGATCAGACGGGAGAGGCGATGCGCAAGCGGTATTGCGAGTCCTTGAATTAGTGGTCGGGCTGGTGGAATTTGGGAGCTCGAAATCTGCTTCGAGCGGATTCGATCCAACAAGCCGAGGTGTTCCGGTGTGTCGAGTGGCACCCAGTATAGCAGTATTGGTTGAATCTCTGAAGGGTAATGGATGAACTTGACTGACCGAGGAGGAAAAGTCGAAAGGGCGTGTCGCTTCTAAAGGATGAAGCGTGCAGTGGTGGTGACGATTCGGGATGGAGCCACGGTGATGATCTTACGTGGGACTACTTTAAAACCGCTTTCGTAAGAAGTATGGGGCACCACACTACACCGACGCAGCAGAGGAAGGCTTTTCCGGGTCTAGTGCAAGGAACTAAGTCCGTGGCAGTATGGGCGGAGTTTTAAGGCCGAGTAGGTATGCCGAGGAATCAGAGCCACTTGAACACGACTATGTGTGTCCGCTTTGAGGACGGACTCAGATGACTTGAGGTTACCGATTGCGCAGCAAAGCAGTCCGTGAGTTTTCATCTCTTGTGGAAAAGGCTAAGGTAGCCGAGGGGATCAAGGAGGCAGGAGGCGTAATTATAATAGAAATAATCGAAGAGAGGATTTGGGTCACCGGATCCGATGGTAATGATCGAAGAAGGCTAGGCGAGTGGGTCAAATCAAAAGACAAGGCCCGTAGCTAATAATCGAGGCTCGGTTAAATGTTGTGGGAAGTCTCATTGGGAGGATGTTCACCGGTGATAGAGGATGTTTAGTGTGGATCTTTAGAACATCGGGTCGAGATTGTCCGAAGCGAGCTCGAAATCACCAGAGAGTCGAGCTACTCGGGACCGAAATGTGGGACCGCAGAGGGTCGTGGTAATGGCGAGAGAAGCAATGGTCCTAACCGAGGTCGAGGAACTCGTAGGCGGAGGTTCAGCAACCACGAGGCTAAGCGACTGGCTTAGTCTATCTGTGGCGTCATGAGGAGGGTGACGACCGGATGTGATAACCAGCGTTTACGATTTTGGTCTTCCTTATTATGCATTAATTGATGTGGGGTCTACACACTCATACGTGCCGATAGTGTGGTAGAGACTTTGAACCTAGACTCGAGGCTAACGCTAGGGAGATGACCGTAGTGAGTCCTTTAGGTCACTCTGTAGTGGTAGACAAACTTTTAGGGGCGTACCCCTAGAACTCCAAGGGTCGATTCGGGTCGATCCGATGGAACTACCATTCGGGAGTTCGATTTGATCCTTGGAATGGATTAATGGCTAAGTATCGGGCAAATTTGGATTGCTGCGGCTAAGCGCATGGTTCTTAAGACTACCGAGAATGGTGAAGTGGTTATGATAGGTGATAGAAGGAATTACCTATCCAATGTGGTGTCTGCCTTGAAGGCGGAAAAGATGGTCAAGAAGGGTTGTAAGGCGATTTGGTTCGAATTTGTGCTTTGGAAGCTAAGGAGTCGATGAGTTGGAAAGGTCCGAACGGTTGGGGAATTTGATGATGTGTTCCCGGAAGAACTTCCGGTTCACCCCGCATCGGAAGTTGAATTCATATTGACTTGCTACCCGAACAAGACTGTGTCTATAGCACTCACCGAATGGCACCAAGGAATTGGTGGAGTGAAGGCTCGATTCGTGGAGCTCTTGGATAAGGGGTTTATTCGACCTAGTATATCTCCGTGGGGAGCGCTGTGTTGTTTGTCAAGAAGAAGGACGGTTCTATGCGAATGTGCATCGACTACCGCCGCTAAACAAGTTAACGATCAAAACAAGTACCCTTTGCCTCGGATCGATGACTTGTTTGACCCGATTGAAGGGGCGTCGGTGTTTTCAAGATAGACCTTAGGTCGGGTTACCATCAACTTAAGGTGAAGGGGTCGATGTTCACAAGACGGCTTTTCGAACTCGGTATGGGCATTACGAGTTTCTAGTGATGCCATTCGGTTGACCAATGCACCGGCGGCGTTCATGGACTTAATGAACAGAGTTTTTCAACAGTACCTAGATCAATTTGTCGTAGTGTTCATAGACGACATATTGGTTTACTCTAAGACGGAGGAGGAGCACGACAAGCATTTGCGGATAGTTCTACAAGTGCTAAGGGAAAAGCAATTATATGCCAAATTGATGAAGTGCGAATTTTGGCTAAGGAGGTGGCTTTCTTAGGTCACGTGGTGTCGCTGGAAGGATTAGAGTGGATCCCGCAAGATTGAAGCGGTATTGGAGTGGAAACCGCCTAAGTCGGTGGCGTAGATCTGAAGTTTTCTGGGTTTAGCGGGTATTATCGGAGGTTTGTGGAAGGGTTCTCCGATCGCAGCTACCGCTGACTAAGTTGCTAAGGAAAGGTGTTCCGCTTGTATGGTCGGAAAGAAGAAGGAAGCTTTGATAAGCTAAGGAAAATTTTGACTAAGCTCGGTTCTAGTACAACCCGAGGCGGGAAATTATTCACGATCTATTGTGATGCATCTCACACCGGTTTGGGGTGTGTGTTGATGCGAGGTGGGAAGGTAGTAGCCTATCGTCCGTCACCTAAGACCGCATGAGGTTAACTACCCAACTCACGATCTAGAGTTAGCATGCAATCGTCTTCGCCTACGAAAATTTGGAGACATTATCTTTATGGGGAGAAGTCGGTAATTTACACGGACCACAAAAGTCCGAGGTATCTTCCGACACGTAGGATCTCAATCGAGACAGCGTCGATGGATTGAGTATTAAAGGACTCACGATCGCTCCATCGAATATCATCCGGGTAAGGCTAACGTGGTGGTACGCGTTGAGCCGGAAAGTCGTGGCGGATTTAAGAGCAATGTTCGCCGATTGAGCCTATATGACGATGGAAGCCTTTTGGCGAAACTTCGTTAAGCCAACGTGGATCGAGGAGATTAAGAGCAAACAGTTAGTGGATGAAGGGCTAAAGGCGAAGAGAATACAAGTTCGTAATGGTGGTGTAGAGGGTATAGTCGGCCGGTGATGGTGTGCTATGTTTTCGGGGCGGCCTTGTATGCCAAAAGATATGGAGTTGAGGCGAAGATTCTCCAGGGATGCTCATAGCAGCCCATACGCTATGCATCCGGGAGGAAGCAAGATGTATGGAGATCTACTAAATTACCGTGGCGGATTGAAGCGTGAGATAACGGAGTTCGTGGGGAAGTGTTTGACGATGTCG
The DNA here is from genome assembly GCA_025506655.1 of Gossypium rotundifolium. Lineage (NCBI taxonomy): Eukaryota > Viridiplantae > Streptophyta > Magnoliopsida > Malvales > Malvaceae > Gossypium > Gossypium rotundifolium. Next base: position 50,864,963 of record CP106728.1, read on the forward strand.
GCGAGTTAAGGTGAACACCGCCATCTGTCGGGGTTACTTCAACCGGTAAAGATCCCTCAATGGAAGTGGGAGCGGATCACTATGGATTTCGTCAGTGGTCTACCCCTTACGCCCAGCAAGAAGGATGCAGTTTGGGTAATCGTAGACCGTCTGACCAAATCAGCTCACTTTATACCCAGTAAGAATGGACTACTCACCCGTAAACTAGCAAAGTTGTATGTGGTGAGATAGTCGATTACATGGTGTACCAGATCGATTATCTCGGATAGGGACCCAAGGTTCACTTCGAGGTTTTGGAAAGCGTTACATCAAGCGTTGGAGTGCGCGGTTGGATTTCAATCTGACTTTCCATCCTCGAATGGACGGGCGATCGAAAGGGTCATCTGATCTTAGAAGATATCTTTGAGGGTTGTGTCTTGGAATTCGAGGTAGTTGGGAGGAATTCTTACCTCTAATGAGTTCGCCTACAACAATAGCTACCAAGCAAGTATTCAGATGGCACCATCTGAAGCCTCAGTATGGACGGAAATGCCAACCCGACATGTTGGATGTAATTGGGTGAACGACAAGTGTTGGGCCCGAAATGGTAGCAGAGATCAAGACAAAGTCAAGGTGATTCGTCTCGTCTTAAGGAAGCCTCGAGATAGACGAAGTCCTATCTTGACCTTAAGCGCAAGGAAATGGAGTATCTGTAGGGATAAAGTCTTCTGAAGGTGTCGCCTTGGAAGAAGGTACTAAGATTTGGGCGAAAAGGAAGCCGAGCCCAAGATTCATTGGCCCATATACTGATCTTGAAGCGAGTAGGACCGGTAGCTTATCGCCTTGAACCGCCAAAGAGTTAAGTCGATTCATGGCGTCTTTCACGTATCAATCTTTGAGACGGTGTCGGTCGGATCCATCACATGTGGTGCCCGTGATGTAAATCGAAGTTAACGCGACTTATCTTTTGAGGAAGAACTGTTCGGATCTTGGATAGAGATATAAAGGTTCTACGGGAAGTCGATGCCCTTAGTGAAAGTGCTATGGCGGAATCATGGTCTTTGAGGAAGCTACGTGGGAACCCGAGGATGTGATACGGCGGCAATACCTCATCTGTTTTAGTTATGTAATTTCGGGACGAAATTTATTTTAAGGGGGGTAGAACTGTAACATCCCAAAAGTGGGGTTATTTGGAATTTAATTATTTTTCTTATGTAAGAACTATTGAGATATTATTCATGGAATAATAATGATCCATTTAAGGTTTTGTGTTGGCTCGATTTGGTAGGAAATTTTAATTTTTAACTTTTAAGGTAGGGAGCCTAAGCAAGAGGGTGTTATAAGAATAAATTTGGATAATTTGGACATAAGATGAGCTTAGACTAAGTGGCAAAGTAAGCCCACTTAAGAGCTACATGTGACGCCACCAAGGAGCAAGGGAGAGCTTGTGTTCGAGTCATGAAATCCTCTTTTGTTCTTTATTTTTGACGGCACATGGGGAGAGTTTCTCCTCTTTTAAACTCTTATTACTATTTAATTATTGGTGATAAATAGTAAGTTAAAAGGGGATAATAGGGATTTTATTTTAAGGATAATAGATGAATATTGAGGATTAATAAAGATTATTAGGAATTAAATTCAAATTAAATCATATTAGTTTGAATGGGTGGCCTAGAGTGATTCAAGGAAGATTGAGGAATCTTGGACTCCTTATTGAGGAGGAGGACTGCAAGGACTCATGAAAGGGGGGAGTTGCGAATGCTTATAAATAGCATCGACTTAGCATTTGTTTTGCTCTTTTCTCCATCTTTGCAACTCGCCAAACTCTCAAACCTCTCATCTTATATTTTCTTTCTTTACAACCTCTCCAAAACCTTGGCAGAATCCTCCACATCTCCAAAGCCCTCTATTTCTTTTCTTCATAGATCAAAACCCCTATTGTCCTACCTCCAAATAGCCGAATCTAATATTCTCTTGAAGTGCCGAAACCTCACATTCCTCCTTGATTGCACTTTGGCCGAATAGTGTAGTGGTTCGGGATTTCTACTATATTTGATTGTTACAAAGGTGAGTGATGGCCGAATACTATTTTCTTTCTTTTTCCTTCACTACGTGCTTGTCATCGACATCCATAAGGGGAGAGTAAGTGCCGATTTCAATAGTGTATTAACACCCTTGTGAAACCGACTTCTTTTTAGGAAACTCCGGGATCTCAAAGCAGAAAGGCGGATCTTCCATTCCTTAGTCAATCGATTGGTAAGTAGGTGGTAAGGATTTATGATAAATAGAGTGCTATTCTAGTAAGTCAGTTAATGATTAAAAGCCGAAGGCTATTGATATTATTTACTAATCGATGGTGGTTGGCAGAGCAGAACTGGGAATTGAGTGCTGTGATTAGGAACCGAAAGGATAAAGGTAAGGTTCGGGTTCACAAGGAATCCCTCTCAAATTAATTGGTTTGGCCGAATGGCCCATATTACTAACCTTGATAGTTGGCCGAATATAGGGGCAAGGACTTAGAGTGTGGCCGATTGATTATCTTCGGGATTTAAGACTATCGTGGTAACAGGTGTGTACATACACACTTATAGCAGTTAGTATGTGTGATAACTATTTGTTGTTTATAAACCTGCTTGATGTAGATTTGGATTTGGTACCTTAAATGGTACAATCGAGAACCCCGTAAGTCTCTGCTTATTTGAGATTATTGTGATGCTTTTGGGAAGCATGTTTTATTTTAATACATATGATAAATGTATGATCTCTGTTATGATTGTGATATGGGTTGATGAGTGGAGGGCGATTATTGTGCCGACGGGCACCAAAGCTTTTGGTAGCACAAGTGACTATATGTCACCAGAGGTTTGGTACCTCCAGAGGTTTGGTACCTCAATAGCGACTTGTCCCATGGTTAACACCACCGTGGGTTGGCCCCACTTGAGATATGGGATCGTCCGCGCTGATTTGGTATCACACGATGGGTTGGCCCCATCACCCGATTTGTGTCTCACGGACACCAAGTGTTTTGGTAACACATTGTGACTATATGTCACGGTGGTTTAGCACCACCAGGTGGTTTGGTACCACAACGGGGTGAGCAGTGGCGTATGGTTGGCTAGGTTGGGTACACATTATTTTGCATAATAAGCTGTTATATGTTGTGTTGAAAAATGTTTTTAAAACGGGGAAGGGTTACATACTGAGTCTTGGTGACTCACCTTCTCCATTAATTTTTCAGGTGATGCTTAGATCGCGGACATGGAGCCGGAGGGACTTGAGGAGGCCATGCGGTGGATTTAAATTTAAATAGACTTTGATTTTTGTTATTTTAAATTTGGTTATTGGGTTGTTTTATTTTGGATGTAATAAGGCCTCATTAAACTTTATTTTTGGTTATTTTCTTTTATGTTGGATTTTTTTTATTTTAATTAAAATTTGAATCACACGTTTTCTAAGTTAACACGAAAATGTTTTATCGTGCCAACAGCACATCCGATGTTTGTATAATAACTTGGCTTAATTAAATTTTCAATTTGGACTAAATATAATTTCGCAAGATAACTTAAAATGAGCGATTTTAAAGAAAACTTAAGTGGATTTAGAAAATGGGTTTCAAAAGTTCTCCTAGTAACGACCCATATTCGGTCCTAACGTTTAATGGGTTTGGTCATTACAATATATTTTATATCTGATTAATATAATTATTACTTATTGCTATTTCATTTTATTTACTTCCAAAACATTTTCATTCCCCCTTCATTTATTTTATTTCTTTGTTTTCAACAAGCTCGTCATGAGTTGTGAGCACAACTATTGCCGCGACGGTAATTCTGTTCATAACAAAATGCAGGATTAGATAACTAATCCATATGAATTCGACCCTACTACTCTATACTGCTATTTCATATTATTTTGTCATAAGAATTTTTATTTGGTGGTTTTGACGACCATCAAATTACAAAATAATACGAAATAGCAGTATAGAGTAGTAGGGTCAAATCCATAGGGATTGTTTATCTAATTTTGCCTTTTCTTATGAACAAAATTATTGTCACTGCAATAGTCTTGCCCACAGCTTGTGACGAGCTTGCTGAAAAAAAAAGAAATAAAATAAATTAAGGGGAACAAAAATGTTTGGGAAGTAAATAAAATGAAATAGCAACAAATAACAATTATATTAATCGAAAATAAAATAAGTAAGTGGAGTTGAACTTCGTAAGCAATTAATATAAAGTCTTAGCCTTAGACTCAGTTAATTTTAGTTTTGGATCTATCCTTGAAATGAGTTTTATCCTCCAAACCATAAGCTGGTTATAGCAGCTAAGAACATCCCAACCGCCAATTCTTCCTGTCGTAGTTGATTATGATATGACCTCCAAACCAACCCTTACCAACTGTCTAACCGCGATACACGTGTTTGCTATTCAAGACCCCAACAGCCTTGCGTTCTGAAGAACCCAACTTGAATCAACAACCTCAATCGTGTGGGACGTTTAAACCCAATCACTATCTCCCTTAACGAAAATCCCACTAGTATGACTGTAATATCCTGAAAATGGGCTTATGCATTTACGCTTAATTATATGAAATAACATGCTTAAGTATGTTGTGAATGTGTATAATGGAATTTTTGAACTTTAGAAAATAGGAGAAAGCCTCAGAAAATATTAAGTTTTAAGTCTAAAAGAGGAAGCTAAAAGGATAGGGCCTTAAGAGAAAATGTAAGGGAGATATGACATGGGAATGGGCTTGGCAAAGTGGCAACAAGGCGCCACTTAAGGGCCTAGCATGTGACGCCACCTACATGAGTAATTGGGCAGGGTTCGAGTCGCATGGGAGGCAAAAGAAGGGGTTTTTTCTTTTGCTTGTTGACGTCAAAATGGGGAGGTAATGGACGGCATCAAGGCACTTAAAAGATGAGTTTTATTCTTTTTAGAATTCGGCTAGAAGAGTAGGGGATAATTATGTTTTTTTTTTAATTTTGAATAGGTGATTAAGAGATAAATAGGAGAAATATGAGGGATATGTAGGTGAGTATTTTCGGCTATGTAGAGGGGGATTAGGTGCCGAAATTGTTTGTTCATCTTTTAATCTCCATTACCGAATTCTTCTACTCTTCTTCTATTCTTTTCCTTCCTCTCAACCCCAATTCCATTGTGGCCGAATATGCTTTTGTGATTTAGAGGCTAGCCGAACCATTATAGGCATTCACCTCTTCTTTTTACAAGTTTTTCAAAAGTCAAGATATTCCTTGTGATACCCGAATGTTTCATCATCATTAGAAGTCATAGCCGAATATCAAGGGGCCCTTATCCTTTCTTCTGTCGCAAGTCTTAAAGTTGAATCTCAAAGGGGGGCTGTCGACTACTCTTTTCTGATCTTTCCTAGTCTTAATCGTGTTTGGTGGTAAGTATTTCTTCCTTAGCAATCGATTTCCCTTCTTTCTATTAGTGTGCCGAAATCATGGTGTTTGGCCTTAAGGATGGCCGAATGTTCTTTAAGCCATATTATGTGTCTCTGTTGAAGGTAGCCAATGCTAGAAGCATCAAGGGAGTCTTTCGGGATTTGGAGCATTCAAGGTAAGTAGCATGTACTATTAGGCCAAGGGCCATAGTTATGGATTTATGTACTAAGTCGATTCTAGCAGTGACTATAGGGATTTCGACAGCTTCTAAGGCAAGTGATAAATTCAGGATTTTGGATTCACAAGGTAAATGAATCTGACATTCGGCCAAGGCCCTATTGTGATATTTAGATCTGTTTCTTATTCACTTTAAAGACGAAAATTAACCAAGCCAATTGATCTAGTGCTTGCCGATTACCAAGAAAAAGGATTACGACGTTCCGGGATTTGGTTAGGAGACAAATCGGCAACAAGGTAAGTTTCAGGATTTGATTACTTGGCCGAATGGCCTTTAGCTAAAATATTGCATGTTGGCCGAATGTAGGAACTTGAGATCTAAGGCTTTAGATCGGGCTTTTCGGGATTTAAGTGAACCGCTAAGTGTATCAGGTGTGTACCCCACACTATCTCTTAATAAGATTTATGGCAACGTTTAATAAATATAAATATATGTGTTATTAAGAATGTGAAAAGTATGGCTAAGGTACCATACCATGGTACAAAGTACTCGTGCACGCTTTTCCTATTCCTATTGGGATTATGATAAGACACGTTAAAACACAAATGTGAACCTACAAGAATGTGAATAGAGAATATGGCATAATAATTCATGATTTTGTATGACATGGGCATTTGGGTGAATATGAAAGGGAAGTGAATGTGGTGGTTGTTGTCACAATATCTCGAATGTGGTGACTTGGTCACATTATCTCGAATGAGGTGACTTGGTCACATTATCTCAATGTGGTGTCTCAAGACACAAAATATTATCTAATGGCCATGCCACGAATTTATAAGGCGATGAGCATGTCGATTGCAGTGATCGCCTTGATGGTGTCAATGGATGGAGGGTTGACTTAGTAGTCCCCACGGTGTGCAGGTTGGTACGGGTGATGTGTAGTGGATGGCATCGAGGTTTGGGTTCGGGTTTGCATCATATTATTTAAATGCTATACGTACATGTATGACTTGATATGTCTAAATTTGTTAAGGCATAGTGTTGTGGTTACACATTGAGTCTGTTGACTCACCCCGTTGTGGGAACATTTTTCAGGTGACGAGCAGTAATGGACCGGGTCGGCAGGAGCTTAATGGTGGCCATGCTCAGCAAGGAATTTTATGATTTTGACATTTATTTTCTTTTAAGTACTTTGATTTATTTGGGTTTGTTTTGATGTAATAAGACCATAATGATAAACTGTTTACGCATGCATTTTAATTATTTCAATACGTTACTAAATTTATCAAATTAAAGATCAAATGTTTTATTGGAAAATAGACCCTAAATGTTTGACGCTTAAATTCACATGATTTAATTAAAGATTAAACCTATATTTCAACATATCTTTTAATTTAAACGTTTTGAACTTAACAATGGCATCTTATAAAAACTTATATTTCCAAAATAAATTGGTTTCCAACTTGAGCCCAACCCAAACTGAATTTTTTCCGAAATCACATAAGGATTTTCAAACGAACCAACGAATTTGAACTGTTTTTACTCGAGGAGCATACCAGATCTAGTCGAGACTCGTGGGCTGGGTTTGGGGTATTTTAGCTTGGTATCAGAGCCCAATTTTAAACTCTCAGCCTTGGGTTTAAGGCCCAAAATGTTTTCAAAATTAAGCCCAAAAGAACTTTGTGAAAAATTTTGAGAAATAAGCAGGTTTTCTGGCATGGCACCTAAGTCTCCGACCCGAAGTCCACTAGGTAAGTACCCCTATCTCTTGTGTGATTCATGATATGAATTGTAGAAGGGTAGAAAGGGAACGTAGATTAGCATGACAAGTACTTGAACTATAGGACTAGTTACCCCAACAATTACATAAAATTTTAAATGCCTAATTAAACAAACCTATGACTAAGTCACCGAGTTAGGGTGTGGCAACCATGGTGCGCATGTCTAGGATTGGTTTCGGTGGGAGCTTGGTATTTAAGTAGTCCGCGTGACTCACCTCCTCTCCACTCGAATCCTACCTGGTGCGTAGCTACGGTTCACCCTAACCAAGAGGACTTATTCATAGGCTAAACCCAATAACTAAAACCCGAAAGGACTAGCCAGATTTTCATAAAACACCCTAGTTTTAAAATCACTAAATTATCCTTTTGATTTGTAAAGACTATTTTATAAATTTTTACGCAATATTTTTGATTTACAAAATTACTAAAATACCCCTAGTGGTAAAATTACTAAAATACCCTTGGTTTTAAAATTACCATATCACTCTCAATTTCAATAAAATTTTCTTACTTTGTAAAAGTATCCAAAAAAACCCTATTTTGCAGAAGTCCAAAATATCCTGATCTGGAAAAAAAATTTATGAAATTACCCCTGGTTTACCAAAATTACCAAAATGACCATACTTTCTGAAATTTTGACCATACCTTTGATTTGGAAAATCTTTCTTTCAAAATACTCATGTGTTTGGAAAATTTTGAAATGACTTTTGTAATTTTCAAATTGACCCTAATTTATTACCAAAATACCCCTGTAGGATAAATTACGAAAATACCCTTGGGATAGAAACGGACAAAAATGTTCGAAGAGTGAATGTGTATGGAAGATACTATGTAATGGATGTGTTTTTTTTTTTTTTTTGAATTAGGATAGAAGACTTGAAACTTTGATTGATCGAAAGAACCCCTATTAAACTTCCTTCCATAAAACTTCTTCGCGGATAATCAGTGGAATAAAGGCTAATTAATAAAATTTCTTAAACCAGATTAAAGCGCGACCATAGATATGAGCTCTAGGGGACGTGGTCGCAATGTACGAGGATGCGGTCGAGGCAGAATGATTGTGTTGGAACCCATTAGGTCGGGTCAAGGATCTGAGAATGAGGTATCACGCCACCACCACCACCACCGGTGTTGAGCAAAGAAGATCGACGGGAGGATCTTGTATCGCAGTTGTCTTGTGAGATTTTGAAATGGTGGTGGTCTTTGGAGGGAATATGGGAGCTCGTAAATCAGACTGAGCGACTCGAGCCAACGGAGTCAAGTGTTTCGTGGAGTATCCGGTGTGGCACCCAAGATGAATATTGGTTGGAGGCGACCGAAGCGAATTATGGATGAGCTCGATCGACCCCGAGGAGAAATTGAAAGGAATGGTGGCATTTATTCGCGATGAAGCGTATCAATGGTAGCTCACGATTCGGGATGGTGCCACCACCGAGGATCTAACACGGAAGTATGTTAAGGCGGCGATCAAAAGAAGTATGTGGAACCGGATATATTGATGAGCAGAGAAGGCATTTCTGGGCTGGTTCAAGGAATAAGTCAGTGCAGTCTGGTTGAATTTCGAGGTGAGCCAGATGCTCTCGAGTGGTGGCAACAGAGCATGAGCGATGTGTCCGGTTTGAGGACGGACTAAGGGATGACCTGAGGTTATTGGTAGCCCACACCAGGAGTGGGATTTTGTCGCATTAGTAGAAAAGGCTAAGGTAGCCAAGGGAATTAAGAACTCTGCAAGGCAGAACTCTGATCAGAATAGAAATAAGAGAGGTTTTGGGTCGTCTGGATCATCTGGGAATGCTAAGAAAAGGCCTAGAGTTGATGGGCCGCGAGGTCAGTAAACTGGTACTAGAGGGAAATATCGTACTTGTGAGCAGTGTGGGAAGAAACACTTAGACGAATGCTGGAAGAAGACAGGTGGATGTTTCAAATGTGGGTCAAAGGACCATATGATTAAAGACTGCCCGATGAGACCAGATGGGAATCGACCAGTAGCTCAGAATGTTAATCAGATTGGTAGAGGTGGACAGTAGCCTCAGCAGGGCCGTGGTCTAAATAACAGAGGAAATGATGCTGGTAGAGGACGTGGAACACTGGGCCGAGGTGGTGGTAATACAGAGGCAAGGCAGTCGGGTTTGGTTTATGCGGTTCGCCGGAGAGAGGATGGAGACGCACCGGACGTTATAACCGGTACGTTCCTTATTTATGGCAAGCCTTATTTTGCTTTGATCGATGTGGGCTCAACCCATTCTTATGTTGCATGTAGAGTAGTTGAAACTCTAGACATAGCCTCTAAACTTTCTAATAGGGTGATGACTGTAGTAAGCCCCCTAGGCTAAACTGTAGTGGTAAATAAGATCTTTCCGAGTGTACCTTTAGAAATTCAAGGCATAGTATTTTCTGCCGACTTAATGGAACTTCCCTTCGGAGAATTCGACCTCATACTTGGGATGGACTGGCTAGTGGACCATCGGGCTGTGTTGGACTGTGCAGCTAAGCGAATGGAGTTAAGGACCCCAGAGGATGAGGTGGTCATTATGATAGGAGAAAGAAGAAACTACTTGTCTAAAGTAGTTTCGGCGCTAAAGGCTGAAAAGATGGTTCGTAAAGGGTGCAAGGCATTTTTAGCCTTCGTAAGTGCATTAGATGGAAAGGAAGAAGGTGCTAGTGGAGTTAGAACGGTAAGGAATTTTGAGGATGTGTTTTCGGAGGAGTTACCAGGAATACCCCCTGATAGGGAGGTGGAGTTTGGAATTGACTTGTTGCCGGGAACAGCTCCTGTGTCAATTTCTCCGTAGAGAATGGCACCAAAGGAGTTGGTGGAACTCAAGGCTCAAATCCAAGAATTACTGGATTGTGGGTTTATTCGACCCAGTGTGTCCCCATGGGGAGCACCGATCCTGTTTGTGAAGAAGAAGGACGGAACTATGCATATGTGCATAGACTATCGTCAGTTGAATAAGTTGACCATCAAGAACAAGTATCCTTTGCCAAGGATTGATGAGTTGTTCGACCAGCTTAAGGGGGCGACAGTGTTCTCAAATATCGACTTAAGGTCAAGATATCATCAGTTGAAGGTGAAGGAGGCGGATATCCATAAGACAGCCTTTAGGACAAGATACAGCCATTTTGAGTTCGTGGTGATACCGTTTGGATTGACAAATGCCCCAGCCGCATTCATGGATATGATGAACTGGGTTTTTCAACCATACTTGGATAGGTTCATCGTGGTGTTCATCGATGACATCCCAGTGTACTCCAAGTCTGAAGAGGAGCATAATGAGCATCTCCGGATTGTGTTGCAAGTGTTGAGGGAGAAGAAGCTTTATGACAAATTCAACAAGTGTGAATTTTGGCTTAGGGAAGTTGCCTTCTTAGGGCATGTGGTGTCAGCAGAAGGAATAAGGGTGGATCCTAGAAAGATTGAAGCAGTGTTGGATTGGAAGCCACCTAGGTCAGTGGCTAAGATTTGCAGTTTTTTGGGATTGGCAGGCTACTACAGAAGGTTTGTAGAAGGGTTCTCGTCAATAGCAGAGCCTTTGACAAAGTTATTGAGGAAGGAAGTACCCTTTGTATGGACTAATAAGCAACAGGAGAGCTTTGAAAAGCTTATGAGGGTATTGACGAAAGCTCCAGTGTTGATTCAGCCTGAGGCAGGAAAGGATTTTTCGGTGTATTGTGACGCTTCCCATACAGGTTTGGGTTGTGTATTGATGCAAGATGGGAAGGTAGTCGCATATGCGTCCCGACAGTTGAGGCCACATGAGGTGAACTACCCGATGCATGACTTGGAATTAGCAGCAGCGGTCTTTACTCTTAAGGTATGGAGGCACTATCTTTATGGAGAAAAGTCGATGATCTACACAGACCATAAGAGCCTTAAGTATTTGCTGACTCAGAAGGAGCTGAACTTGAGGCAGTGAAGGTGGGTTGAATTACTGAAGGACTATGACTGTTCGATAGAGTATCATCCGGGCAAGGCGAATGTAGTGGCAGATGCCCTAAGTCAGAAGGTGGTGTCAGATCTGAGGGTGATGTTCGCACACTTGAGTTTGTATGATGATGGAAGCCTGTTGGCAGAGTTGCAAGTCAAGCTGACGTGGCTGAGTGAGGTGAAAGTGGGACAGTTGGCTGATGAGGACCTAAGTGCTAAGCTACAGCAAGTACATAATGGAGAGTTGAAAGATTATGGCATTAATGGCGAAGGAGTGTTATGTTTCAAGAGCAAGGTCTGTATTCCTAAGGATAAGGAACTTAGGCGAAGGATTCTTGAGAATCGATAGCGTTCTTATGCTATGCATCCGGAGGCACTAAGTTGTACAGAGACTTAAAAGAACAGTTTTGGTGGCCTGGTCTGAAAAAGGAAGTTACAGAATTTGTCGGCAAGTGTTTGACGTGTTAGCAAGTTAAGGCTGAACATCAAGTTCCATCAGGTTGCTTCAGCCAATCAAGATTCCACAGTGGAAGTGGGAGAGAATTACCATGGACTTCGTTAGTGGGCTTCCCCTTACGCCTACTAAGAATGACTCGGTATGGGTAATAGTGGATCAGTTGACAAAGTCCGTGCACTTCATTCCAGTACGGGTTGACTACTCCCTACAGAAGTTGGCAAGGTTGTATGTAGCGAAAATTGTGAGGTTGCATGGTGTGCTGATGTCAATTATCTCGGATAGGGATCCGAGGTTCACGTCTCGATTTTGGAAGGCCCTACACCAAGCTTTAGGCACCAGATTGGACTTCACTACGGCTTTTCATCCACAATCAAACGATCAATCCTAGCGAGTAATACAAGTGTTAGAGGATATGTTGAGGGGCTGTGTGATGGATTTCAGAGGAAGTTGGGAGGAATATCTGCCTCTAGCGGAATTTGCCTACAACAACAGCTATTAGGTCAGTATTTGGATGGCACCGTATGAAGAGATGTATGGTCGGAAGTGTCAAACTCCTACATGTTGGATGAAATTGGGAGAACGTCAAATTTTGGGTCGAGAAATTGTGACAGAGTCAGAAGAGAAGGTTAGTGTAATTCGGGCTCGGTTGAAGAAAGCATCTGATAGACAGAAGTCGTACGCAGATCTCAAACGGGAGGAAATAAAATTTGATGCAGGAGATCAAGTGTTTCTTAAGGTTTTGCCTTGGAAAAAGGTAATGAGATTTGGTCGGAAAGGGAAGTTAAGTCCAAGGTTTATAGGACCTTATAAGGTTTTGAAGCGAATTAGAACAGTGGCATATCAGTTGGAGTTGCCACCGGAGTTGAAGCAGATGCACGACGTATTCCATGTGTCCATGCTACGCCGTTATCGATCGAATCCATCTCATGTAGTTCCAGTTGAAGAGGTGGAGCTAAGGCCAGATTTATCCTATGAGGAAGAACCGATTCAGATTCTAGAACGAGATGTGAAAGTGTTACGACGGAAATTAGTACCTTTAGTCAAGGTGTTATGGCGCAATCATGGATCAGAAGAAGCTTCGTGGGAACCAGAAGAGGCAATGCGATAGCAATACCCTCACCTATTTCAGTCAGGTAATTTTGAGGATGAAATTATTTTAAGGGGGTAGAACTGTAATATTCTAAAAATGGGCTTATGCATTTACGCTTAATTATATGAAATAACATGCTTGAGTATGTTGTGAATGTGTATAATGGAATTTGTGAACTTTAGAAAATAGGAGAAAGCCTTAGAAAATATTAAGTTTTAAGTCTAAAAGAGGGAGCTAAAAGGATAAGGCCTTAAGAGAAAATGTAAGGGAGATATGACATGGGAATGGGCTTGGCAAAGTGGCAACAAGGCGCCACTTAAGGGCCTAGCATGTGAAGCCACCTACATGAGCAATTGGGCCAGGGTTCGAGTCGCATGAGAGGCAAAAAAAGGGGTTTTTTCTTTTGCTTGTTGACGTCAAAATGGGGAGGTAATGGACGGCATCAAGGCACTTAAAAGATGAGTTTTATTCTTTTTAGAATTCGACTAGAAGAGTAGGGGATAATTATGTTTTTTTTTTTTTGAATAGGTGATTAAGAGATAAATAGGAGAAATATGAGGGATATGATAAGTAAAGATAAAGTGGCAGGCCAAGGGACTCTGTAGGTGAGTATTTTCGGCTATGTAGAGGGGGATTAGGTGCCGAAATTGCTTGTTCATCTTTTAATCTCCATTGCCGAAATTTGTAGTCAAGAAGTTCTCTCTTTTTCTTCTTTTTCATTTGAAGCCGAATTCTCCCTAGTCACTTTTGCCGAAATTCTTCTACTCTTCTTCTATTCTTTTCCTTCCTCTCAACCCCAATTCCCTTGTAGCCGAATATGCTTTTGTGATTTAGAGGCTAGCCGAACCATTATAGGCATTCACCTCTTCTTTTTACAAGTTTTTCAAAAGTCGAGATATTCCTTGTGATACCCGAATGTTTCATCATCATTAGAAGTCATAGCCGAATATCAAAAGGGCCCTTATCCTTTCTTCTGTCGCAAGTCTTAAAGCCGAATCTCTAAGGGGGGGCTGTCGACTACTCTTTTCTAATCTTTCCTAGTCTTAATCGTGTTTGGTGGTAAGTATTTCTTCCTTAGCAATTTATTTCCCTTCTTCCTATTAGTGTGCCGAAATCATGGCATTAGGCCTTAAGGATAACCGAATGTTCTTTAAGCCATATTATGTGTCTCTGTTGAAGGTAGCCAACGCTAGGAGCATTAAGGGAGTCTTTCAGGATTTGGAGCATTCAAGGTAAGTAGCATGTACTATTCGGCCAAGGGCCATAGTTATGGATTTATGTACTGAGTTGATTCTAGCAGTGACTATAGGGATTTCGACAGCTTCTAAGGCAAGTGATAAATTCGGGATTTTAGATTCACAAGGTAAGTGAATCTGACATTCGGCCAAGGCCCTATTGTGATATTTAGATCTGTTTCTTATTCACTTTAAAGATGAAAATTAACCAAGCCAATTGATCTAGTGCTTGCCGATTACCAGGAAAAAGGATTACGATGTTTCGGGATTTGGTTAGGAGACAAGTCAGAAACAAGGTAAGTTTCAGGATTTGATTACTTGGCCGAATGGCCTTTAGCTAAAATATTGCATGTTGGCAGAATGTAGGAACTTGAGATCTAAGGCTTTAGATCGGGCTTTTCGGGATTTAAGTAAACCACTAAGTGTATCAGGTGTGTACCCCACACTATCTCTTAATAAGATTTATGGCAACGTTTAATAAATATAAATATATGTGTTATTAAGAATGTGAAAAGTATGGCTAAGGTACCATACCATGGTACAAAGTACTCAGGTACGTTTTCCTATTCCTATTGGGATTATGATAAGATCTGTTAAAACACAAATGTGAACCTACAAGAATGTGAATAGAGAATATGGCATAATAATGCATGATTTTGTATGACATGGGCATTTGGGTGAATATGAAAGGGGAAGTGAATGTGGTGGCTATTGTCACAATATTCGAATGTGGTGACTTCACCACATTATCTCAATGAGGTGACTTGGTCACATTATCTCGAATGTGGTGTCTCAAGACACAAAATATTATCCGTGGCCATGCCACGAATTTATAAGGGCGATGAGCACGCCGATCGCAGCCGATCGCCTTCGATGGTGTGTAGCGGATGGAGGGTTGACTTAGTAGTCCCCACGGTGTGCAGGTTGGTATGGGTGATTTGTAGCGGATGGCATCTAGGTTTGGGTTCGGGTTTGCATCATATTATTTAAATGCTATATGTACATGTATGACTTGATATGTCTAAATTTGTTAAGGCTTAGTGTTGTGGTTACACATTGAGTCTGCTGACTCACCCTGCTAGGGGAACATTTTTCGGTGACGACGAAATGGACCGGCCTACAGGAGCTTAATGGTGGCCATGCTCAGCAAGGAATTTTATGATTTTGACATTTATTTTCTTTTAAGTACTTTAATTTATTTGGGTTTGTTTTGATGTAATAAGGCCATAGTGATAAACTATTTATGCATGCATTTTAATTATTTCAATACGTTACTAAATTTATCAAATTAAAGATCAAATGTTTTATTGGAAAATAGACCCTAAATGTTTGACGCTTAAATTCACATGATTTAATTAAAGATTAAACCTATATTTCAACATATCTTTTAATTTAAACGTTTTGAACTTAACAATGGCATCTTATAAAAACTTATATTTCCAAGATAAATTGGTTTCCAACTTGAGCCCAACCCAAACCGAATTTTTTCTGAAATCACATAAGGATTTTCAAACAAACCAACGAATTTGAATTGTTTTTACTCAAGGAACATACCAGATCTGGTCGAGACTCATGGGTCGGGTTTGGGGTGTTTCAATGACCTTGCCAGGATACGCTAATTTGTTCGCAAGAATTCGAATACAGCATGGCTGACTCAACTTCCTAATTGTACGCCAAAAAACTCCAACCCAACCCACGTTTTTTGAATTGAAATTGAATTGACTTTAAGGGATGGGTTTATACTATCTCATATTCCATAAAGATGGTGAAACGAAAGACTTTTTGTACGGATTCATTTCTAACGATTCTTGACCGGAAAGAATACAAGCCTAAAGCTAAGTAGAAGTTTAGTGAAGCATGAATTTAATCATACTTTGTTGGTTTATGTAAATGGATTTAATAGATATGGTAGAAGGTGGAAAGGGAAGGGATATGGAAAGCAATTAAATAGAATTTGTAAAATGAAAGTAATATGAAACGAAAATGGAAAAATGCTTATTCAAAGGAAAGAAAAATGGTTACAGACGAATGAAAGAAATAAACTGCTCTATATTTCTAGTGTATTCAAATGTGTTTTTCAAAGGCTGCCATACACCCTATTTTTATGTACATATCACATACTAAAATTAGTCTAACCCACCTAACAACCAATTACATGAATCACATTCATATCAATTTTTTTTTTTTCTAAATATGGCTTTTACAAAGTAAAAAATTTATCCACACTTAAATGTCTCCAAATTTCTGATTCAGCCTTTTCTTTTATTGCTTGTGCTCCAATTTAGTCTTTTTCTGCTTGTTTTTGAATTAAAGTGTTCGAATTTTATTCATGATAGAATTTAAACATAAAATCACCAATTTAGCAGGAATTAATTAAATAATTAATTGATTTGAACACGTAACCTATGCAAAATAAACATGCTATCAAATCCCCCTACTTAGTCTATGTTTGTCCTCAAGCATATTGTATGTTCCTACATTAGAAATTATCCAATAACTTATCAACAATCAAGCCTCTCTTTCACAACCATAATCAATGCAAATAATTTAGGTAAAAATGAATAAGTGTTCAAATACTCAGTTCAATCAATGAGTGTCCATAAAATTCAAACATATAAATTCAATCATTTCACTAAATTGAAATTGACACTACACCAAATCAGACTTTTAGCGGTGTTTTTAGTGGCGTTTCAAAGAAAAACGCCGCAAATATTATACATTAGCGGCGTTTGAAAGAAAACGCCGCCAAAAAATGAGCAATAGCAGTGTTTATTTATAAAACGCCGCTAAAAATGAGCAATAGCGGCGTTTATTTACAAAACGCCGCTAAAAGTCTGAGCATTATCGACACTTTTGGAAAAACGCCGCTAAAAGTCTGAGCATTAGTGGCGCTTTTGTAAAAATGCCGCAAAAAAGTCTGAGCATTAGCGGCGCTTTTGTAAAAACGCCGCTAAAAGTCTGAGCATTAGCGGCGCTTTTGGAAAAACGCCGCTAAAAGTCTGAGCATTAGCGGCGCTTTTGGAAAAACGCCGCTAAAAGTCTAAGCATTAGTGGCGCTTTTGGAAAAATGCCGCAAATAATTTTAAAGTTTTTTTAGATATATATGACTGATTATTTTTAAATTCATATATTAAATAATTTCTTATATAATTGTAAAGAGATAACATTAATTTTAATACATTAAAATTATGATTCTAGTTTAAATTATATAAGAGAAAATATTTGTTAAAAATGAAAGAAAATATTAAATAATTTCTTATATAATCGTAAAAGAGATAGTATAAATTTTAAAATATTGAATATTAATTCTCATGATTATTTAGGGTTTATGGTTTAACATATATAGTTTAAGGTGTAAGGTTTAGGAGTTACTATTTTAATGTTTAGGGATTATGGTTTATGATTTGCGGTTTAAGGTTGTACTAGGGTTTTATGGGTTAAAAGTTAGGGTTAAGGGTTTGGGGTTTAGAGGGAAATTAATGGTTAATGGGTTAGGGTTTTAGGTTTATGGTTTATGCATTTAGGGTTAGGGCTTTAGGGGAAATGATTAATGTGTCAGGTTTTTATTTTAGGGTTTATGATTTAAGTTTAAGATTTTAAGGTTTAGGGTTTAGGGTTTAATTTACGTTTAGTGTTTAATTTTATTGCCTTGGTGTTAAGGGTTTAGCATTTAGTGTGTAAGGTGTGGGTTGTAAGGTTTAGGGGTTAATGTTTATAGTTTTGGGTTTTAGTTGTTCAGAGTTTTTGATTTAAGGTTTAGTATTTATGCTTCTAGGGTTTATATGTCTATAAGAGTTTATGATTTAAGATTTTGTAGTTTATGGTATTTTAGGGTTTAGAGTTTATAAAGGTTTATAGTTTAGGATTTTAGGGTTTATAATGTTTTAAAGTTTAGATTTTGGGGTTACGTGTTTAAGGTTTTATAGGTTTTAGGGGTTTAGGGGCCGATTTAGGGTTTGGATTTAAACAAACTAGTGTTGTATTGCTCCCTACATTCTGATCCATCATCCAAGTGGCCATCATGTATTATTTTCGAAAACTCATGCAGTACTCTTCCATCCTCTTGATCTATTATTATTTATCTAATTTTTATATTAATTAATTAATATAAAATTTATTTGTAATTTACTTTTTAAAATATTCAAAAATTAATGATGTAGAAAAATTTAGAACCAATAACATTAAAAATAAATGTTAAAAATGAAAAAATAAAATACTATTATTTAAAATACTTTTAAAGTTTTTGGGTATATGACTTATATATTATTTTACTTTAAACTAAACGATGTCATTTATCTAATTATTTTAAATATTACTTAAATTTTTAAAAACTATTTATTCAAAATGAAAAATTAAAATACTATTATTTAAAATAAAGAAAAATTTGATTAAATCTTTAAAAATATATTAGTATCAAGAATATTAGCGGTGTTTTTAATAAAAAAGCAAAAGGTAAGAAATAGCGTGTTTGTCAAAAACGCGCAAATAATCAATTTATTTTAGTTAAAAAGCAGTCAGATTATTAACGTTTATCAAAAATTGCTTAACGCTTTCTGTTCCCCCATTTTTTGATTTCCCGAAATCCCTAACTCTCATCTCTTTGCTCTTCCTATTCTCATTTCTGTTTCCAACAGTTGTGGTCTGCAACTGTAACATCCTAAAAATATGAGTATCGATATGTTGCATGTTTTTGGTGCTTAACTTGTGAATGATTAAATTTGTGTGCTTATATAGTCTTGAGAAAGCTTGGGATTTATTCGGTATTAGAATAAATTTTAGTAATGAGTACTTTATTGAAGTGGAACAAGTGACTCTGATGCTTAAGGGAATTTAATTGGTAAAAGTTAGCATAAGATGAGCTAGTGGCAAGGTGGAGTTGGCGCCATAAGCATGTTTAGAGGGAAGAAGTTCGAATCTCATGGATAGCATTTTGGTGACTTTTATTTTTTTTCACCTATATTGCATGTGTCGGTCAAACCTTACTTATGGAAGGTTGGATTTTTCTTTTATGGCAAGGTGATTATTGGATAAGATAAGCTTGAACTTGGGGAAAGGAAATCCTATGCTTATGGAAGGTAATGGGGACACAAGGCACATCTTAAGGGTTGTGTTTTGGAAAGTAGGAATGGCTAATCTTGTCCATGAACTTGGACGGTTTTATGGACTAGGGGGTGGCCGAATTTTTGTGGTAGACTTTGGTAAGGATGTGTAGTTAGTGTGTAATCTCATTTGGTCATTTCTTTGTTTTCTCAAAACACCTTTTCTTTTCATATTTTTTTCTCTTTGACCGAATGTGCTTGATGTTTTGGGTAAACATCTTTGTTTTTCATCTTTTTGTCTTCTCCTTTTGATCATTTGGTCATATTTTGCCAACCTCTCAAGTGCTTCATTTTGTGTTACTCTCCTTTGTGCCGAAATATCAAAACACAAAAACCATTTCTTTTCTTCTTTCTTCCCCATTGTCAAATGCACCATTGTCCCAAACCCTTTTCTTTGCTCATCTCTTACCTTTGAAAATCAAATCATGAGCCTCTCATCTTTATTTTCTTGCTATCTCCATTTTTCTCATCCTTTAAACACAATATTTTTTTCCTTCATATTTCTTCTATGGCCGAATGTTAGAGACCATCTACTTGATTGAAACTTTTTCCTTTCTTTGTTATATCATAGCCGAATTTTTCATTCCTCATAGATTTTATTCTTAATCATTTGCTTCATTTCATACTTTGATCAATCGTGGTGTAATGGAGTGTCGATCATTTCTTCATCGATAGTAGATCATAGTCATCATAAGAACGTGTGGAAAAGGATTTCATCATTCAAGGTAAGGGATTCATTCTTTTTCGAAGGGGTTCTATGTTTCTTCTTATTTGGTTTAAGATGGTATTGATTAATCCATTCTATCATAGGGACCCTATTAATCGACTTTGTTTTTGTGAACATAAGAACTTCGTGATAATCAAGATAGGTTCGAAAAGAGAGATGAATAGTGTTCAAAAGAGGGGTAGTTCTTCTATCCCCCCTAAATTCAAATGAAGGGCTATTTTGGCAATCCGAGATTTTCCACCGAGTTGTGGACCCTCATCCGGCGAAAATCAATTATTTGAAGTCATTCGTACTCTTGAGCCTTTGTTTGTTCGTGGATATTCAACGGGTAACGAATCATAAATCGGAGAGAAACCACAAATAGAAGTTGTTCAAAATTTCGAGGGTAAAAGTTTAGAACGTTTATTTTTAAGAATAGTTTTACAAATAAGTATTATTATTCTAATCCATCGTGATGCGTGTTTAGGTATCGACGAGCGGGAAAGTATAGTTCTCACCGTAATCAGGTGTGTAACTTCACACTTATCTCATGGGTTATATTATACCGTAAATGTTAGAATAAAAATCGTAAATTCAGTAAAATTGGATAATACGGTATATTAGCACTTTTTGTGTGAATGCATGAAACCGGAATTAAAGTTGTGGAAAAAAATTACGGATTTGCCCTTAATGGGCTATTTTGTTAAAAAGTGATATTTTGGTCCATATGATTATTTTGATAAATTGGCCAAGTGAGAATATTGTGAAAAGGGCCTCATGTGATAAATGGGCCAAATTTGTTAGATCGTTAAATGGGCCAAAATTTGTTAGATCGATAAACGGGCCAAATTTGTTAGATCGTTAAATGGGCCAAAATTACTATTTTGACTAATGGGCCAAATTGATAACTTGTAATATGGGCTTTTTGTTGAAATTTACCTTATGAATATATTGTTATGCATTATATATATATGCATGACTGCATGGGTTGGGATAATTAACGAAGAGAAGAATGGCCTGTTGCCACAAATCTAGTTTGGTGACTCTGTCACAATGGCCTGTTGCCAAAAATCTAGTTCGGTGACTCTGTCACAATGGCCTGTTGCCACAAATCTAGTTCGATGACTCTGTCACAATGGCCTGTTGCCAAAAATCTAGTTCGGTGACTCTGTCACAATGGCCTATTGCCAAAAATCTAGTTCGGTGGCTCTGCCACAAATATTATAATTAGCTTAATGCCTGCTATTGGTGTGTTGGCGGGGTGGGTTGACTTGATCCCCATAGGTGTGTTGGTTGGTACAAGTGGTGTGTAGCGAATGGAAATTAGTCTTGGTTGGGAATTGCATATCATATGCATTATTTTTATACTGTACATTTGTAAATGGGCTCAAGCCCAGCTAATTGCTTAAATGGTTTTGGCCTAGTGAACACGGTAAGTGGGTTACACATTGAGTTCTAAGTAACTCACCCCATTTTTCTTACCCTTCTCAGGTAATAATAATTGATGAAGGCTTAGGCCGGGGATGACTTCGTGTAGAGGCCATACTACGAATGATGAGTTATAAAAACTTTGAACTTCTTTTAAGTACTATTTCAATTGCAATGTAATAAGGCCTCTGGTATTATTTTTATGGATTTCTATTTGTGGATGGATTTTAATATGTTTTAGTTACTTAAATGGGGTTGTTTAATTCTTATAAATGTTTTCTTCAACTTACGTATAAAAGGGGTTTTTCTTAAATATCACTTACTCGTAAAATTTCCGTGAAAACTCTTTTATAAATTTATTTTAACCAATTATTTCTCTAAAAATCAAATTGTAAAATCTCATGTTTTAAAATCATGGTTTTAAAATAAATCTCGATTTTTGATAAACTTTATCTTCAAAAATCGTTTTGAAGAATTGTTTTCATTAAAAGCATTGATGACTACACGAAAGTTTGAATTGTGTGGCATGCCAAGTCTGGTCTTAAACGTATAGGCCGAGTTTGGGGTGTTACATTTTATGGTATCAGAGCCCAGTTTCAAAAGTCAACTATGGTTTGGGTTCAGCAACGATTTTTGTTTAAAAACTGCTTAAAATTCTAGACTTTATGTTTTTAAAGGTAGTATGGCACCACGGGCATCCGGCACCAAGTCAAGTAAGTATTTGTATATTGAATGTTTACTATTGTTATATGATCATAGGAACACTCTAGAACTTCTAGTTTTAAGTGTTGAAAATGGTAGAGATTGAGACTATAGGATGTGATTGCGAAAATAACTTTATCTCTTATATCTCATAAAATATCGTTAATAAACACTGAAATAGTATTCTGATTCATAAAACTTGTAATTAGATAAAACTGAATTAGTCATTATGAGCACTAGAGGACGTGGTCATGGACACGATAGACGTGGCCGTGGTAGAGGACGAGGTGCTTTGTCTGAAGCGCCAGGCCATATGCCGAAAATGGATGCACTTGTGTCACCCGGGAGTGAAACTGGATCACATGACCATTTGAGAGAGGACAATGCTTTGACTCAAGCAATGTTGTGAGTCCTAGAGAGGGTTGCTGGGACTAGAACTGGTCCAGCAGTTCATGGATCAATATCGGAACGACTCAATTTAAGTGGTGCCGAGGTTTTTAGAGGTGTCTCCGGTGTAGCTCCGAATGTTACGAAATATTGGCTTGAGGCTGTAGAACAAATTATGGATGATCTGGAGTGCATCGTCGAGTAGAAGCTGAGAGGAGCGTTGTCCTTGCTAAGGGACGAGGCATATCAATGGTGGCTTACTGTTCGAGAAGACACCGAGGCTGCATTGGTTACTTGGGATTTCTTTAAAGCTGCTTTCCAAGGGAAGTACGTCGGGATAAGTTATGTAAATGCCTGGAGAAGGAATTCCTGAATTTGGTTCAAGAAAGTAAGACGGTGGCAGCTTACGAGGCAAAATTTTTTCGCTTGAGCCGTTATACTCGCACAATAGTGCCGACTGATCATGAGCGCTGTGTACGCTTTGAAGATGGGCTAAATGATGAGTTGTGGGTACTGATAGCCCCACAACAAGTACGGACTTTTACCTTGCTTGTAGAAAAAGCCAAGATAGCCAAAGAGGCTAAGAATTTAGAACGTCAGAACCGGGAAAGAGTCAGAGGCAAGAGGGATTTTAAGTACTCAGGTTCTTTTAAAAGGTTTCAGAAGAGGCCATGGAATGACGAGCCAGCTCAAGCTAGAGCACCTGTGACTACCAAGCAGAGACGAGAATGTGCCGACTGTGGAAGACGACACCCCGGGGAATGTTGGAGAAAACTGGTGCTTGCTATAAATGGTTCCAAGGATCATTAGTATAAGAATTGCCCTTGACGGACTGATACGACGCAGGAAGCTCGTAACCCTAATGCTCAGTCGGCTAGGGTACTCAAAGAATGATCGAGAGGTCAGGACCGTGTCGTGGTGGTAATGGTAACAGACGTGGTCAAGGTGCACTGGGTCGAGGTAATGGTTTTAGAGGTAACGCGGAGGTAAGACAGCCAGGATTGGTCTATGCGGTCAGGCGTCGTGAAGATGGCGATGCACCTGATGTGATAACTGGTACGTTCTTCATCTCTGATGTACCTGTTACTGCTTTGATAGATATCGGGTCTACCCACTCGTATGTTACTAGTGCCATATCTGGAACCTGAATATTAGATCTGAGATTACTGATAGAGAGATGACGGTAATTAGTCCTTTAGGACAGTCGGTAATAGTGAATAAATTGTTTAGAGACGTGCCTTTGGAGATTCAAATAGAGATATTTCTAGCAGACTTGATGGAATTGCCTTTCGGTGAATTTGATCTTATTTTGGGCATGGATTGGTTGGTGAAGCACCGGGCGCAATTGGATTGTGCCGAAAAGCGGGTGTCAATAAGGACTGTGGATGATGAAGAGGTAGTAATGATAGGCGAGCGAATGAACTTTTTGGCAAATGTGGTATCTGCTTTGAAGGCAGAAAAGTTGGTGCGAAAAAGGTATAGAACATTCTTAGCTTTCGTTAGTGCTTTGGATGCCAAGGAATTATCGGTGGAAGGTGTGAGAACGGTGAAAGAATTTCCAGATGTCTTTCCCAAAGAACTTTCGGGTCTACCTCCAGATCAGGAAGTAGAATTTGGTATTGAGCTTCTGCTCATTGCTCCTTATAGAATAGCGTCGAAGGAGCTAGCAGAGCTTAAATCTCAAATTCAAGAACTACTAGATCGGGGATTTATTCGACCAAGTGTGTCTCTGTGGGGAGCACCGATTTTGTTCGTTAAGAAGAAGGATGGGTGGATGCGTATGTGCATTGATTATAAGCAGTTGAATAAGTTGACGATCAATAATAGGTATCCATTGCCGAGAATCGATGACCTGATTGATCAATTGAGAGGAGCTTCAGTTTTCTCCAAGATTGATTTGAGATCGGGTTATCATCAACTCAAGGTGAAAGAGGCAGATATTCATAAGACGGCATTCCGAACTCGTTATAGACATTATGAGTTTTTGGTGATGCCGTTTGGTTTGACTAATGCACCAGCTGCATTTATGGACATGATGAACCGAGTCATTCAACCTTATTTAGACCGATTTGTAGTGGTGTTCATAGATGACATCTTGGTATATTTGAGGAATGAAGATGAGCATGACTCACATTTGCGCACTGTGTTGCAAACTTTGCGGGATAAGCAACTTTATGCCAAGTTCAGTAAATGAGAATTTTGGTTGAAGGAAGTGACTTTCTTGGGTCATGTGGTGTCAGTCGAAGGAATAAGAGTTAATCGTCGGAAGGTAGAGGCTGTGTTGGATTGGAAACCACCGAAGTCAGTGGCTGAAATTCAGAGTTTCTTGGGTTTGGCTGGTTATTATAGACGCTTTGTTGAGGGGTTTTCATTGATTGCTGCACCCCTAACTAAGCTGTTGCGAAAGGGAGTATCGTATGTACGGACCGATAAACAACAAGAAAGTTTTGAGAAACTGAAGAAGATTCTGATAGAAGCGCCAGTACTGATTCAACTTGAGGCTGGAAAAGAGTTTATCGTTTACTGTGATGCGTCACACATGGGTTTAGGATGTGTACTGATGCAAAGTGGAAAAGTGGTGGCTTATGCTTCTCGTTAGTTGAGGTCGCACGAAATCAACTATCCTACTTATGATTTGGAGTTGGCTGCGGTGGTGTTTGCCTTAAAGATTTGGAGGCACTATCTCCATGGTGAGAAGTCAATCATTTTTACGGACCATAAGAGTCTTAAGTACCTCCTTACCCAAAAGGAGTTGAATTTGAGACAACGGAGATGGGTGGAGCTGTTAAAGGATTATGATTTCTCAATCGAGTACCATCCTGGAAAGGCTAACGTGGTGGCAGACGCGTTAAGTCGTAAGGTAGTATCGAAGTTGAGAGCAGTGTTTGCTTATCTCAGTTTGTATGAGGATGGCAGTCTGCTAACAGAACTTCAGGTGAAGCCTCTGTGGTTGGAGGAAATTAAGGAAAAGCAGTTATCAGATGAAAAGTTGAGTCCTTTAATGCAACAAGTTGAAAGTGGTATAATAGGGGACTTTAGATTGAACAATGATGGCGTGCTATGTTTTCATGGAAGAGTTTGTGTGCCTATGGATTTGAATTTGAGACAAATGATTCTACGAGAGGTGCATAGTAGCCCTTATGCTATGCACCCCGGAGGAAATAAGATGTATCGAGATCTCTGTGAGCAGTATTGGTGGCCAAGGTTAAAGCAGGAGGTTACTGATTTTGTGGGAAAGTGTTTGACTTGTCAACAAGTGAAGGCAGAACATCAATTACCATCGGGTTTATTGCAACCGGTAAAGATTCCTCTATGGAAATGGGAGCGGATAACGATGGATTTTGTTAGTGGGTTACCTTAACACCTACTAAGAAAGATTCTTTTTGGGTGATAGTAGATCGATTAACGAAGACTGCTCATTTTCTACTAGTTCATACGGATTACTCATTGCAGAAGTTGGCTAAACTGTATGTATCTAAAATCGTGAGGTTGCATGGGGTACCCGCGTCTATCATATCAGACAGGGATCCTAGGTTTACATCACGGTTTTGGAAAGCTTTATATGAGGCTTTGGGAACAAAGTTAAACTTCAGTACTGTAACACCCTAAACCCGGCCCATTCACTACGACCGAATTTGAAATGCCACTGCGAAAAACGTCTGAAAAACTTTTTGACTTAGAGTTGAAAACATGAAAATTTAGTGTCTTTTGTAAAACATTGTGTATTTAAAAGACTATAAAAATTTAGTTGTTATAAATTTTTCGATTTAAAACTTTAACATGTATCTTTAAGATAAGGGTTGCTAAAATTAAAACATTTCCAAATAATAATAATTGTCAATCCACTTTAAACATAATAATAAACTTCAAATCCCTTAAATGACCCTTATTACAAAAACAAATAATTAATCAAAGTACTTAACAATAAACTGCATGGAATAAAATGTCTTCTGCATGGGCCACCTCATATCCACTCCAACCCGGTCCAAGCTTATGCATCACCTGCAATGTTGGTAAATATTTGGGTGAGTCACACAGACTCAGTGCATAGTTATTTCACATGCCTCCACACATGGGCTTGGCCCACATCCACACATCATTACATATCAGATGATAAGGTAATATATCCACATAATTCCACATATTGGGCTTGGCCCATATCCATATTGATCCACATAATCAGTCATGCAAAATGCATAAATATGCAACATGAAGCCCAACCCAACCTAATGTCCATCCGTCACACCTACCTTGGCGGACCCATTTGCCCAAGGCCGTATAATCCACCGATCAACCAAGTGATCCACATATCTTACCTTGGCGGACACTGTCAGACAAGGTCGTGGCGAAGCCACCGATCACATAAGTGATCCCACATATCAATCAGTCCACGGTGATGCACACAGCTATCAACCGCCAAGATGTGGCACCTAGTCAACACTTCCTTTGATGAGGCACATAGCCAACATCAAGCGCCAATGTAGCACAAGGCTAATATTAGACCATGTACATAAAGTACACCCTTTCCTTCGATAGTCACATCCCAAGTCCCATGCATACATATATATCATGGCAACATATCACTTGAACAATTATACATCACATGCCATCACATTTCATACATATATCAAATGTAAATCAACGTCATAAAATACTGACCTGGTTGAACGATTACCCATCATGGGTATCCACCATTTTAGCCCTTACTTCGGCTACCATTCACATCATATCACATATACATAAATATAACACCTACACACAACAAGAGAACAGTGCGATAACTACGCACCTATTTTGGCACAGTCTACTCAATCCCGAAATACTATTTCTTGTTCTTGAAACTGTCGAAATCCTATACACCATATGTTAGAATTGGCTACAAGCAACAATCTAGAAAAGATGGCCCTTGGTCGAATATTACATATCCCTTACCTTGAGTAATCGAAATCCCGAAAGACTTCCTATCCCTTTTAACGTTAGCCTACAGAGATCCTGATAACTCCTTCCATGAATTCGGCCATCGCAAGAAAAGGGAGTTAGTCTCCTCGATTTGATAAAATAACGAGAAACAAATAGAACGACAACCCCTTACCTCACTATCAGAAATCGATTAAAAGCTTGATGAAAAAAAAAAGAATGTCGACACCTTCCTCTCTACAGGCTCTAGCTTGATTCGGCCATAGAACAGAAGAATGTATTCGGCTTCTTAAAGAAAATAACAAGGAATTATAGATTCAATTTAGAGAATACTAGAGAAATTTGGCTACCACAAAGAAATACTTCAGCTTTTGAGAGTAAATAGAAAAAGAATGAGAATAGGTACTAACACTTTCGGCTTTTGAATAAAACTCTGAGAAGAATAGGTAAGTGCTATAGTAGTTCGGCTATGGCTTCCAATGGTCATGAAACATTCGGCCACAAGAGAGCAAATGGGAAGTGGAAGAATAGCCTTAAGTGTTTTCGGTATAGAGAGAAAATGAGATGGAAAACCCAATTTTCGGCACAAAGAAAATAAAATGAAGAAAAAGAGATGCCAAAGATGATCACTCCCCCTATTTATACTACACAATTTCGGCACACTAGCTCATTTTCCTCTCATACCCCTTATCTTGCTCCTTTATCACCTAAATTAATAAAATCAAATTAATCCAACACTAATCCCTTATCAATCTCCTCATTTATCTCTTATCATATCCCACACTTTTCTCCCATTTATCATCTTAATAAATAATAAAATAATCCATCACTTATTCCATATCAATCTCCTATATTATCTCTTAATCAAAGCCCACATTAATCTCCTAAATTATCTCTTATCCACCTATTTAAAATAAATGAAAATAAATCCACATTTATCAACTAATCTTAGCCAAAAATTTAAAAGAAAAACAAGCTTATTTCATCCTTGTAAAACCCATATGCCATCCACTACTCCTCCTCCCCCTTAACGTCAAAAGGCAAAATAAAAGCCACCTATTTTGCTGCCATCAAGACTCGAACCAAGGCCCCTTGAAGCTCCCTTTGACACAACCTTCCAAGCCCTTAAGGTAACGTCCCAAGCCATTTTACCACATGGTTATCTTGTGTCATGCTTCACACCGAATTTCTTTTAAGACCTCCTTATCCAAGCTTCCCTTTTTTTTTTAATACTTAAAACCAAATTTTCTCCTATAGCTCAGGCCTTCCCTTAGCTTATAACTAGCACCTAAAATACCTCAATCAACACCACAATGACCACACTTATGCAAAATAATTTAATAAAATTTAACCCCTATTTCAGGATGTTACAAGTACGGCTTTTCATCCTCAGTCAGATGGTCAGTCAGAAAGAGTAATTCAGATTTTGGAGGACATGTTACGAGGTTGTGTGATCGACTTTAGAGGTAGTTGGGAGGATTTTCTACTGTTGGTAGAGTTCGCATATAATAACAGTCGCCAATCCAGTATCCAAATGGCGCCCTTTGAAGCGTTATACAGTCGTAGGTGTCGTACCCCTACTTGTTGGACTGAATTGGGGGAATGACAGTTGTTAGGACCTGAATTGATAACTGAGATGGAAGAAAAGGTAAAGGTGATTCAAGCGTGATTAAAGGAAGCTTTGGATAGACAAAAGTCGTATACGGATCTGAAACGTAAAGATATTGAGTTTGCGATGGGAGATCAGGTCTTTCTGAAAGTCTCACCTTGGAAGAAGATTTTCAGATTTGGAAGGAAGGGCAAGTTGAGCCCTAGGTTCATTTGACCATACTGTGTGTTGAAGCGTGTAGGACCAGTGGCCTATCAGCTTGATTTACCTCCGGAGTTAAGTCAGATTCATAGTGTTTTCCATTTTTCTATGCTGAGGCGTTATAGATCAGATCCGTCTCACATAATATCAGTAGAAGAAGTGGAGTTGAGGTTAGACTTGTCTTTCGAGGGAGAACCAGTGAAAATCCTAGATCACGATGTTAAGGTGCTAAGAAAGAAGACTGTACCGTTGGTTAAGGTTCTTTGGAGAAATCACGGAGCGGGGGAAGCTACATGTGAGCCTGAGGATGCAATTCGGCAACAATATCCTCACCTCTTTTAACAAGGTAAATTTCGAGGACGAAATTTTCTTTAAGGGGGGTAGAGTTGTAACATCCTAAATGTAACACCCCAAACCAGGTCTATGCATTAAGACGAGATTTGGTTTGTCACACAGAACAAACATCCATTTAATTATCTAATGATTTAGGTAAAACAGTTCTACAAAACCTTTTGAAAATGAAGTTTAGTAAAAACCAAGAATTTGATTTAAAATCGATGAATATAGTAGTACTAGTTTGAAATCTAAATATTTAATATTTAATTGTTAAAGACTTTAAAGTAATTTTAAAGAGTTCAAAAGAATCAAAACAAGAATATTTAAAGAATCTCATATGTTTAAAAAAAATATTTAAGGAAACATTATTAAAATAGTATTAGTCCAAATTAAGTGTCTAAAGCATAATTAAATCCATCCACACATAAAAATCCATAAAATAATAACAATAGAGGCCTTATTACATCATACCCAAAATAGTAATTAAATAAATATACTTAATTGAAGTTCATAGTTTATAAAACCATTGTTCGAAGTATGGCCTCCACGAAGTCATCCCCGGCCCAACCTCCATCAATCGCCATTACCTGAGAAGGATAATAAAGCAGAGTGAGTTACTCAGAATTCAGTGTATAACCCACTTACCATATCCACTGGGCCAAATCATCAAGAGATTATATTGGGCTTGAGCCTATTTACGGATTTAACAATATAATAATAATGCATGTAGAATGAAATTCCCAACCAAACCTAAATTTTCCATCCGCTACACACCACCCGTACCAACCAACACTCCTGTGGGGATCAAGTCAACCCACCCTGCCAAGACACCAATCGCAGGCATAAAGCCATTTTAAATAATATTGTGGTGCACCACTGAACTAGATTGTGGCAAAGCCACCCGAACTAGATTTTTGGCAACAGGCCTTTCTTCTCTTCGTCAATTTTTCCCAACCCATGCAATCATGTTTATATATAAAACATAACAATACATTCACATGATAATTTTAACAAAAGGCCCATAATACAAGTGAGTCCATATTTCAAATTTTCGTTTTGGCCCATAAGGCAAAATAGCATTTTAGCCCATTTAACGATCTAGCAAACTTTGGCCCATATACCACATGAGTCATAAAATTTTACTATTTATCAATTAACGCATTTGGGGCATTTTCGTAATTTCCACGACTTTAATCGTTTTCATGCATTTACACAAAAGTTTAATTATTTCGTATTTCTCCGATTTTGCCATGTTTATGATTTTATCCCAATACTTACGGTATAGTATCTAACCCGAGAGATAAGTGTGAAGTTACACACCTAATTACAGTGAGAACTAGACTTTCCCGCTCGTCGATACCTAAACACGCATCACAATAATTTAGAACACTAATACTATTTATAAATCTATTCTTATAAATAACGATCTAAACTTTACCCTTGGAATTTCAAACAACTTCTATATGCGGTTTCTCCCCGATTGTTGGTTCGTTACCCGTTGAATATCTAGGAACAAACAAAGGCTCAGGAGTACGAACGACTTCAAATAATAGATTCTCCTCGGATGAGGGTCCACAACCCGGTGGAAAATCTCGAATTCCCGAAATAGCCCTTCGCTTAAATTTCGAGGGAATAGCGGAACCGCCCCTCTTCTAAACACTATTCACCACCCTTTTCGTCCCTATCTTGATTGTCTCTATTGACAAAAGATCATTAGTCCAACTAAATAATATATCGAATTATGACTAACGGTTTTAAGGGTGAGATTGGCTTACCACAAAATATCCTTGTTCCACAAGATGAAAATCAAGCAATAACGTCCCCCTAAGACGAAATCGATTAATAATCCATCTATATCAATATGTCGAGTATTATATATATAACTCCTTGATAAGAACCCTTACCTTGAAAAATATGATCCAAACTTAATAACTTCAAGATGACTTTGACGAGATGGTGATTCGACCCTCCGCTATCATACTAAAATATAACGAAAGGAAACGTTTAAGAGTAATGATCAATGATTTCGATCAAAAATACTCTCCTTTACCACACTTAGGGTTCGGCTAAAAGAACCAATAAACCAACATAAGAACCAAAAAGAAAGCTCTTACCTATTGCTTAAACGAGGGTTGGAAGAATAATCAACAAGACAATATAGATGAATAGAAGATTCGGCTTTGAAGGAAAATTGAAGAAAATGGTATTAGTACCATTCGGCCACGGGGAGAAAAATAATGAAGAAAGTATTTGAATGGTAAATAAAAATGGAGAAGAAAAGAGAATGGGGAGAAGGTGTTATAATTCAGTTTTCAAAGAGAAGAAAAGAGAAGGAGAAAAGAGATGAGTTTAGGAACAATATGCATTCGGCAATATGGGAGGAGAAGGAAAAAGGAATGGCTTTTTGTGTTGGTAGTTTCGACACTAGAAGAGAAATACGAGATGAAGCACTTGAGGGTTTTGCGAAAATGACCAAATGGTCAAAAAGAATGACCAAAAGAAACAAAACAAAAATTGTTTTCTCCTAACACAAGCACATTCGGCCAAGAGAGGAAAAGAGAAGAGAAAGGTGTTTTTGGGAGAGCAACAATGACTAAATGAAAATTCTATCAAGCTACCAACCTATTCCCCAAAACTTACCACAAAAAATCGGCCTCCCCTTTAGTCCAATAAGCCGTCCATGTACATTAGCTAAAATTCAAAGTTTTAGCCACACAAAGTTTCCAAAATAACACCCTTGATTCATGCCTTATGATCATCCTACATTCCATAAGCTTAGGATTCCTTTCCCCAAGTTCAAGCTTACCTTAAGTATTAGCCACCTTGCCATAAAAATTTAGTCCAACCTTACCATAAATAGGGCTTGACCGACACTTGTTAAAAAGGTGCAAAAATTAAAGCTACCAAAATGCAATCCATGGTATTCGAACCTCTCCCCTCAAGCAATCACTCATGCGTCAATTCCACCTTACTACTAGGTCATCTTATGCTAGTTTTTGACACTTAATTCCCTTAAGCATCAAGGTCACTTGTTCCACTTCAATAATATTCTTATTATTAAAATTTATTCTAGCTCTGAATAAATCTCGAGCTTTCTCGAAACTATATTAAACATACAAATTTATTCATTCACAAGCTAATTAAAAAAAATGCAACATATCGATACTTGTATTTTTTTTAGGATGTTACAATTCTACCCTCCTTAAAGAAAATTTTGTCCTCGAAATTTACCTGGCTAAACGAGGTGAGGATATAGTTGTCAAATTGCATCCTCCGGCTCCCATGTAGCTTCCTCTGCTCCGTGATTACGCCATAAAACCTTGACCAATGGCACGGTCTTCTTTCTTAGCACCTTAACATCTCGGTCTAAGATTTCCACTGGTTCCTCCTCAAAAGATAAGTCTGATCTCAACTCCTCTTCTTCTACAAGTACTATGTGAGACGGATTCGATCTATAGCGCCTCAGCATAGAAACGTAGAAAACATTATGAATCTGACTCAACTCTGAAGGTAATTCAAGCTAATAGGCCCCTGGACCAACACGCTTCATCACACGATTTGGTCCAATAAACCTAGGGCTCAACTTGCCCTTCCTTCCAAATCTGAAAATCTTTTTCCAAGGTGAGACTTTCAGAAAAACCTGATCTCCCACCGCAAACTCAATATCCTTACGCTTGGATCTGATACGATTTTTTCGATCCAAGCTTCCTTTAATCGCGCGAATCACCTTTACCTTTTCTTCCTTCTCGATATCAACTCAGACCCAACAACCGCTGTTCCCCAATTCACCCAACAAGTAGAATTACGACACCTCGATCATATAAACCTTCATAAGGCGCCATTTGGATACTAGATTGGTAGTCATTATTATTACGCGAACTCGCCAACGGTAGGAAATCCTCCCAACTACCTCTGAAGCCGATTATACAACCACGTAACATGTCTTCCAAAATCTGAATTACTCTTTCTGACTGACCATCTGACTGAGGATCAAAAGCCGTACTAAAGTTTAACTTTGTTCCCAAAGCCTCATGTAAAGCTTTCCGAAATCGTAATGTAAACCTGGGATCCCTGTCCGGTATGATAGACACTGGTACCCCATACAACCTCACGATCTCAGATACATACATCTTAGCCAAGCGAGTAATCCATACGAACTGGAAGAAAATGGGCAGTCTTCGTCAAATGATCAACTACAACCCAAACAGAATTTTTCTTAGTAGGTGTTAAAGGTAACCCACTAACAAAATCCATTGATATCCGCTCCCATTTCTATAGGGAAATCTTTACCAGTTGTAATAAGCCTGACGGCAGTTGATGCTCCGCCTTCACTTGTTGACAAGTCAAACATTTACCTACAAACTCAAAAATCTCACGCTTTAACCCTGGCCACCAATACCGTTCACGGAGATCACGATACATCTTATTTCCTCCAGGGTGCATAGTATAAGGGCTACTATGCGCCTCCCGCAGAATCATTTGTCTCAAATCTGAGTCATTGGGCATACAAATTCTTCCACGAAAACATAGCACTCCATCGTTATTCATACCAAAATCCCCTATTTCACCACTTTCAACTTGCTGAATTAAGGATTCCAACTTTTCATCTGATATTTACTTTTCCCTGATCTGATCTAACCACAGAGGCTTCACTTGAAGTTTCGCTAACAGACTACCATCCTCATACAAACTCAGATGAGCAAACATTGCTCTTAAATCAGATACCACCTTACGACTTAACGCGTCTGCTACCATGTTAGCCTTTCTAGGATGATACTCGATTGAGAAATCATAATCCTTTAACAACTCCACCCACCTTCTTTGTCTCAAGTTTAACTCCTTGTGGGTAAGAAGATACTTAAGACTCTTATGATCTGTATAGATGATAGACTTCTCACCGTAGAGATAGTGCCTCCAACTCTTTAAAGCAAACACTACCGCAGCCAACTCCAAGTCATGAGTAGGGTAGTTTACTTCGTGCAGTCTCAACTGACAAGAAGCATAGGCCACCACTTTTCCATTTTGCATCAGTACACATCCTAAACTCGTGTATGACGCATCACAGTAGACGATAAATTCTTTTCCAGGCTCAGGTTAAATTAGTACTGGTGCTTCCGTCAAAATCTTCTTCAATTTCTCAAAACTTTTTGTTGTTTATCAGTCCATACATACGGTACTCCCTTTCGCAATAGCTTAGTTAGGGGTGCAGCAATCAACGAAAACTCCTCAACAAAGAGTCTATAATATCCAGCCAAACCTAAGAAACTCCGAATCTCAGCTACTAACTTTGGTGGTTTCCAATCCAATACAGCCTCAATCTTCCGAAGATCCACCCTTATTCCTTCAGCTGACACCACATGACCCAAGAAAGTCACTTCCCTTAACCAAAATTCACATTTATTGAATTTGGCATAAAGTTGCTTATCACGAAGTAACTGCAATACTATACGCAAATGTGAGTCATGCTCCTCTTCATTTCTCGAATATACCAAGATATCATCTATGAACACTACTACAAACCGGTTTAGATAAGGTTGAAAGACTCGGTTCATCATGTCCATAAATGCAGCTGGTGCATTAGTCAAACCAAACGGCATCACCAAAAATTCATAATGTCCATAACAAGTTCGGAATGTCATCTTATGAATATCTTCCTCTTTCACTTTGAGTTGATGATAACCCGATCTCAAATCAATTTTGGGGAAAACTGATGCTCCCTTCAATTGATCAAATAGGTCATCAATTCTCGGCAAGGGATACCTATTCTTGATTATCAATTTATTCAACTGCCTGTAATCAATGCACATATGCATCGACCCATCCTTCTTCTTAACGAACAAAACCGATGCTCCCCATAGAGACACACTAGGTCGAATAAATCCTTGATCCAACAATTCTTGAGATTGAGCTTTAAGCTCCGCCAACTCCTTCGGTGCCATCCTATAAGATGCAATAGACACTGGAGCCGTTTCGGGCAATATTTCAATACCAAATTCTACTTCCCGATCTGGAGGTATACTAGGAAGTTTTTCGGGAAAGACATCTGAAAATTCCTTCACCGTTCTCACATCTTCCACTGATAACTCCTTGGCATCCAAAGCACTAATAAAAGCTAGGAATGCTCCATACCCTTTCCGTACCAACTTTTCTGCCTTTAATGCAGATACCACATTTGCCAAGTAATTCCTTCGTTCGCCTATCATTACTACTTCCTTATCATCCAAAGTCCTTATTAACATCTGCATTTCAACACAATCCAAAAGCGCCCGGTGCTTCACCAACCAATCTATGCCCAGAATGAGATCGAATTTGCTGAAAGGCAATTCCATCAAATTCGCAAAAAATATTTCTCTTTGGATTTCTAAGGGCACGTATCTAAATAGTTTATTCATAATTACCAACTGTCCTAAAGGACTAATTCCCATCATCTCTGTAACACCCCAAACCCGGACAAGACACCACGTCCGAATCTGGTATGTTACGGGGGAAACACGTTTGTGAGAGGTTAAATTTTTCGCTAAAAGCCGAGTGAAAACACAGTGTATTTTGAAGACAATTTGAGTAGACTTGTTTGAAATCGGATGGAGTATGTGAAACCCGAGATTTTGAAATCTTAACGGTTGTGTGGCTAAATAAGTTTAAACCATTTAAACCTTAATAGTTTCTTAGTGTTACTCAAAACCTTATTAGACTTAGGAGTAATACAAGTTTGATTTGAAAATCACTTGAATTTGCTTACTATAAAGACATAGTGTGATACCCGATGGTATGGTTTAAAAAACACATTGCGTTATAATTTTGAAATCATTATCTTTCCAAGTTTTAGAAAAATTTATACCAACTTATTTTGTTAAGGCATATTAAAATCTAATTAAAACATAAACATCACCAAAACATAAATTAAAGCCCTTTTACAAATCCAATATAAAACCCAAATAAAGTAAATAAGCTAAAGTACCCAAATTCAGCAGTCCTTTATTAAAGCATGGCATGTGCACCCCGAGTCCATCCGGCTCCATGTCCAAGCGTCTGAGTCACTGAAATGTCAAAGGAGAGGGTGAGTCGAGTGACTCGATGTGTAAACCCGCTCCCAAAAACAACATGCTAACACACATCATACAAAGCAACATAATTAATGCAACCCGATCCTAACCATCCATATCGCCTTTTCTACCCCTGTGGTACCAAACCACCGGTGGTGCCAAACCACCGGTGACATATAGTCACAATGTGTTACCAAAACACCGTGTCCCAAAGACACAATATCCGTCAATGTGGTACCAAACCCTTTGGTGTCCCAAAGACACAATTGTGCTACCAAAGCACCGGTGACCAAAGTCACAAATCGATGATGGGGCCAACCCATCGTGTGATACCAAATCACTAGCAGACGATCCCATATCTCAAGTGGGGCCAACCCACGGTGGTTAAACCACAGGGACAAGTCGCAATGAGGTGCCAAACCTCTGGTGACCCAAAGTCACAAAGTGTGCTACCAAAGCACTGGTGCTCGTCAGCACAAAATATCACTGCTCCCTCCACTCGTATCACCCATCAACATACCATACTCATGTAATCATGTATATCATATAATCATGCATATCATGCTATTATGTGTAACCTCATATCCCATGTCACATATAGCCACAGCCATGGTATCACATAGATCATCAGTAAACTCATAATAATAATACTGACTTACCCGAGTCCAGAATCATACCCATTAGGGTATCATATCAATCATCACTGTTTCATTAATCATCACACAGGTTATTAATCATATTACTAAACAGAAGTGTGTTAGTTTACACACCTGGTAAATACGAGTCTAGAAATCGACAAAAGCAATCTAAGTCCCTCAAGTACTAGCTTCTACAATCGGCCAAAACATAGGGGTTAGACATCTACACATTCGGCCAACACCATTTAGACCAAAAAGGGTTTGTCGAAAGCCCTTACCTTTCACCTGATTTGGTTTCCTACCAAATCCCGAACCAAAAAGTGGTTCCCTTAGACAATCGGCCCACCTATCAAGAAGGAAACATTAATCTCTTGAAGCTTTGACTAACCAAGAACTAAGAGAATGAACTAACAACGACCAATCACTTAACCTCCACTTACTAATCAACCAGCGAAGAAAACGGCTCCTCTTGCTTGCTTTGAAACCTTTGATGTCCTATAATGAAGAGATTAACAACGATTAACTCACTTCAATCCACAACCATCATAAGCTTTAATCTAATCGAAATCAATCATAAAACTAGAGAAAGAAAACATGACCATTCGCCAAGGACTTACCCAAACACCAACCACCAAGAATTCGCCACAAGAACCCCTAGGAGAAAAGGGACATTCGGCTCAAGAGCTTTTGAAATGGAAGATAAAAAATATATGAAATGGATGGGAACAAATACTTACGGTTTTGAAAGAAATCGACAATGAAATGGTAAGGCACAAATGAAAGATTCGCTAGGATTATTGAGAAAAGCAAATGAGAGTTTGAGGGAAGAAGATGATATGGTTTCGACTTACTAGTAATGGAGAAGTCAAAATAGAGAACGGGTTTAGAAGTAGTATGATTTGGCACAAGTATGACAAGAGAAAATGAATGAAAGTGTGAGAAGAAAAGATACCCGATTCAGCACACAAATGAAGAAAGAAGGATAGATGCAAGAGTGTATTCGGCTACACACAAGCCAAGTGAACAAGACAATTTTGGCAACTAAAGAGACTTGGTATTTTGGTTCAAGAAGTGAAGAAAAGATGAGAGAATTCTTTAGAACTTGACTTTGGTGTTTCAAAATGAAAGAGTTTGGTTTGGTCTCCTAATGACCTAATATGCATCACATTCCAAAAAGGAACATTCGCCCTACTCACTCCCCACTTCCCAAAACCGCCATACACTCCCCACTTCCCCAACATTCGCCATATCCCCAAACACTCCACTCCACACATTTCAAATGTGTTTACCAAATCTTACTCCTACAATCACTCTCCACCTTACTTTTGAGCGGTTTGACTTAGTCCAAGGTAGAATTCCACTTGCCTTCTACCTCTTCCTCCATGCCGTCCAAAATGGGTGACAAAATGGGAGCTCTACGACTTGAACTCTGGACCTCCCTCACCAGAGATGACGCCACACCAAGCTCCTCCCTTGCCACTCTGCCACTCTTCACTTGTGCAATAAAACACCAAAGAAAACCCTTATACCCTAGCTCCAACAAATCCCCGACTTAACACCCAAAACCAAAATTTTCCCATTCACTCGGGCATACACCGAGGCTACAATTAAGCCCCTAAAACACCGAAATAGCAACACAAAGACACTAAACACATGCAATAACATGCAGCAACAAAATAG
This sequence comes from Gossypium rotundifolium, assembly GCA_025506655.1. Classification (NCBI taxonomy): domain Eukaryota; kingdom Viridiplantae; phylum Streptophyta; class Magnoliopsida; order Malvales; family Malvaceae; genus Gossypium; species Gossypium rotundifolium. Next base: position 50,903,761 of record CP106728.1, read on the forward strand.
CCCCTTAACTCGGGATATTATAGTTCTACCCCCTTAAAAATAATTTCGACCTCGAAATTACCTGATCAGAAGAGTTGCGGGTATTCTTTGTCTCATCATATCCTCTGGTTCCCACGTAGCTTCCTCCACGCCATGATTCCGCCAAAGTACCTTAACCAAAGGCACGGACTTCCTCGCAGAACCTTCACATCCCAATCTAGAATCTGCACGGGTTCCTCTTCCATAGTCAAGTCTGGATTCACCTTGATCTCTTCCATCGCTACCACATGTGACGGATCTGAGCGATAACGCCAAGCATCGAAGCGTGAAAAACATCGTGAATCGACTAAGCTCTGCTGGCAACTCAAGTCGATCGCTCTCGTCCCACTCGTCTCGATTACCTTATACGCCCAATAAACCTCGGACTTAGCTTGCCTTTCTTCCGAACCTCAACACCTTCTTCCGGTGAGACCTTGAAACACTCGATCCCCACAAAGAAACTCTATATCTCTTCGCTTAAGATCGGCATAAGACTTACGCGGTCCAAGCTTCCTTTAATCGAGCTCAATCGCTTTAACCTTGTCCTCGGCTCATTACTAACTCGGGTCCCAACAATGGCGTTCACCCAACTCCGTCCAACACGTGGGTGAGCGACACTTCCTACCATACAACGCCTCATACGGTGCCATCTTGATGCTCGCTTGGTAGCTGTTGTTGTAGGCGAATTCACTAACGGTAGATACTCCTCCCACCTACCCTCAAGTCCAAAACACACCTCAAGCATGTCCTCCATTATCAGATAACTCTTTCGATCGCCCGTCGATCTGCGGATGAAATCTTGCCGTTTGAAATCTAACCGTACCCAGAGCCTAATGCAAAGCCTTCCGAACCTTGGCGTGAATCTGGGATCCCTATCCGAGATGATCGACATCTGCACCCCGTGCGATCTCACAATCTCGACACATCTGACTTAGCCAACCTCTGAAGTGAGTAATCCACCTCACCTAATAAAGTGAGTGATTTAGTCGGTAGATCCACAACTACCCAAATCAATCCTTCTTGCTCGGTGTAAGTGGTAATCCACCGAAATCCATAGTGATCCTTTCCCACTTCCTTTGTGGAATCTTCACTTGGTCAAGCAACCCAGAATGACAGCGATGCTCACCTTGACCTGCCGACAAGTCGGACACTTACTCACAAACTCGGTCACCTCCTTTTCGCATCTTTACCACCGTAATCTGTTCCACGAGATCCTTATACATTTTGCTACCTCCGGGATGCATAAGCGTAGGGTCATTGCTATGAGCATCTGAAGAATCTTTGCCTCAATTCACATCTCTCGGCATACAAGCCTTCCCCGAAAACACGAACCCCATCATTTGGACAAGTCAGAACCCTTCAAACCCTCATTCTGCACTTGTGTCCTCTGTGCGCTCAAAACCTCATCCAACAACTGCTTTTCTCTGATCTGCTCAACCCAAGTAGGCTTAACCTGTAGCTCTGCTAGAATACTCCCGTCGTCATACAAACTCAAGTGGGCAAACAACGCTCTCAAATCCGAAACAACCTTACGGCTCAATGCGTCTGCCACAACATTAGCCTTGCCCGGATGATACTCAATTGAGCAATCATAGTCTTTCGGTGACTCAATCCATCGGTGCCTCTCGATTCAAGTCTTTCGAGTCGAGGTACTTGACTCTTATGGTCCGTGTAGACTATCGATCTTTCTCCGTACAAGTAATGCCTCCATATCTTTAAGGCAAATACTACACCGCAAGCTCCAAATCGTCGTGGGATAATTGACCTCATGTGGCCTCGGTATCGGGATCGTAAGCCACAACCTTCCCTTCTTGCATCAAGACACAACCCAAGCTCAGTATGTGATGCATCGCGATACATCAGAAATTCCTTACCGACCTCGGGTTGAATCGAGAAGGAGCTTGATCAAAATCTTCTTCAACTTGTCGAAGCTCTCCTGTTGCTTCTCGGTCCAACTAAGCGGAACTCCTTTCTCAATAATTTGGTCATTGGTAGCTGCGATCAGCGAAAACCCTCTATAAATCTTGGTAGTATCACGCCAAGCCCGAAAACTCGAATCTCGCTCTTGACTTAGGCGGCTTCCAATCGAGCGGCCTCTATCTTTCGAGGATCCACTCTAATCCCTCGGTAGATACTACATGACCCAAGAATGTCACCTCCACAGCCGAACTCGCATTTATTGAACTTAGCATGAAATTTGTTTCTCCCTTAGAATCGTAATACTACCCGCAAATGAGCATCATGTTCCTCCTCGATCCTTGAATATACCAAGATGTCGTCGATAAAAACCACTACGAATTGATCTGAATCTTGTTAGAACACCACATTCATCGGATCCATGAAAGTCTGCCGGTGCGTTAGTCAACCCGAACGGCATAACCAAGAACTCAAAGTGCCCATACCGAGTACGAAATGCCGTCTTACGATATATCCGCCTCTTTTACCTTCAATTGGTGATACCTGACCTTAGGTCGATCTTGAGAAAACCGACGCTTCTTCAAATTGATCAAACAAGTCATCTATCCGAGGTAGTGGATACTTTTTTGATCGTCGACTTGTTCGGTTAGCGGTAGTCTATACACATCTGCATAGTGCCGTCTTTCTTCTTTACAAAATCTACCGCTCCCCATGGCGAAATACTTGGCACGATAAAACCTCGGTCCAATAACTCCTGGATTTGAGCCTTAAGCTCCACTAATTCTTTAGGTGCCATCACATGCGGAGTAATGGATACGGTGCAATTAAGATATGATCTATCCGAACTCTACCTCCGATCCGGTGGCAAACCCTAAGCTCCTCAGAAACACATCAACAAATTCCCCAAGCGTCCAACGGTCTCCACAGTCTCCTTAGCCTCCAAGGCATACACATGCACCATATATGCTTCGCAACCCTTTCTAACCATTTTCTCGGCTTTGAGGCGATACCACATTAGACGGATAGTTTCTCCTATTACCGATCGTAACTACTTCATCACCTCACCAGTGTTCGAAACCATGCGCTTAGCCGCCAGCAATCTAACCGCCTAATACTTACCCGGCCAGTCCATTCCGAAATTAGATCGAACTCCCGAATGGCGGTTCCATCGAATCGACCTCAAATACTACCCCTTGGAGTTCTAGAGGTGCGTCTCTATCGATTTTATCTACCACTACTGAGTGACCTAGAGGGCTTATTACGGTCATCCGCCTAGAAGATATCTCGAGTCTAAATCCATTGTCTCTACTATACTCATCGGCAACATAAGAGTCGTAGAACCCACATCAATTAAAGCGGTATAAGGAGAACCAAAAATCAAAAACGTCTGGGTTATGGCGTCCGGTGCGTTGCCCTCTCTCGGCGCCTCATGACACACTAGCCATTACCGCTGGCCTCGAACTACACCACCTCTTGGGGCTCCATGGCCCCGACCAGGCTGTACCTCCTCTGCCATTACCTCGGCCCCTGCGGTGGTCCATTATTTACAGATTGATTACTACCGATTCTCGGACCAATTCTAGCCAACTTGCGGACGGTCCCTCACACGGTGGTCCAACGAGCCACACTCAAAACAACCTCTACCATCACCCAATATCCTCCCGGTGAGCCTTTCCACAATGGTTACCTTTGCGGCGGTCCCGCCTAGCGACAACAAACCTACCCGTGATTCGCCCACTCGGTCTAGCCCTCTTCTGCTTATTACGATGACCCGAAGACCCAAAACTCCTTTTATGACGGTTCCTATCCATACCACGCCTCACGAGACTCTTTAATGCCCTCGGCAACCTTCGCCTTTTCAGCGAACCGCAAATTCACGCTCCTGGCTGGGCGCAATCAACAATCTTAACTCGCGTCTGCAGAGGCCATCCTCAAAGCGAACGCACCTTTCCTCTTGATAGCCACCATACCCACAGCATCCGACTCGACCTCGAAACTTCGGCCTCGTACTCCGTCTGATTTGCTCCCCTGGACTAACCTCAGAAATGCTTTCCTCTGCTCATTTATGTAATTAGCTCCAATGTACTTCTTCTGATAAGCAGCCCGAAAATAGTCCCAAGTCAGATCTTCCGCTGCAGCGCTGTCACGGACCGTGAGCCACCAGTGGTATGACTCATCTCGGAGAAGTGATACGATCCCCTTTAATTTTTCTTCTGCGGTCAGGTCTAGATCATCCATGATCCGCTCTGTCGCTTCGAGCCAATACTCAGCAGTGTTGGGAGCAACACCAGAGACACCTCGGAAGAATTCACCCCATTTGCCCAAGTCGCTCGAGCACATTTCCTAGCTCCTACTCCTCCTGCTCGCCCACCCTCTCTAAAACCCGCAACATCGCTAGGACCTTGCATCATCGCCAGTATGCTCACGAAACTCACCACCCCAACCGGTGGCGGGCAGGTACCTCATTCTACGAACCCTACCCGAACCTACGGGCTCGAAAAGTCATCCTCTGCGACCACATCCACGACCACGTCCACCTCGGTACTCATAACTAAATCTCGTTTGATTAAAGAATTTTATGTATCGATCATTATTCCACTTGTGTTTAAAGTAAAGTTTTATGAATTTTAAAGAAGCTTTGTTTCGCGAGTCCACGAGTCCTATTAGTCTCGATCTCTAAAGTAGTCTTACTAGCCATCCAATCATGTCAATCACAACAAATAGTACGAGGTACTTACAGGCGAATGTGCTGCGGTGACTCGGTGCCATGCCCTTCAAACCATACTTTAAAAATAGAATACTTGAAAATTATAGTTTTAAAACATTTTGGGCCTCGGGCCCAGTGAAACTTTGAGCACAGCTCGATACCTACAATGTAACACCCCAAATCCGGACAAGACACCACGTCCAATCGGTATATTACGGGAAACACGTTTGTGAGAGGTTAAATTTTTAAGCTAAAAGCCGAGTGAAAACACAGATGTATTTTGAAGACAATTTGAGTAGACTTGTTTGAAATCGGATGGAGTATGTGAAACTTCGAGATTTTGAAATCTTAACGGTGTGTGGCTAAATAAGTTTAAACCATTTAAACCTTAATAGTTTCTTAGTGTTACTCAAAACCTTATTAGACTTAGGAGTAATACAAGTTTGATTTGAAAATCACTTGAATTTGCTTACTATAAAGACATAGTGTGATACCCGATGGTATGGTTTAAAAAACACATTGCGTTATAATTTTGAAATCATTATCTTTCCAAGTTTTAGAAAATTTATACCAACTTGTTTTGTTAAGGCATATTAAAATCTAATTAAAACATAAACATCACCAAAACATAAATTAAAGCCCTTTTACAAATCCAATATAAAACCCAAATAAAGTAAATAAGCTAAAGTACCCAAATTCAATAGTCCTTTATCAAAGCATGGCATGTGCATCCAAGAGTCCATCCGGCTCCATGTCCGCGTCTCGAGTCACCCGAAATGTCAAAGGAGAGGGTGAGTCGAGTGACTCGATGTGTAAACCCGCTCCCAAAAACAACATGCTAACACACATCATACAAAGCAACATAATTAATGCAACCCATCCTAACCATCCATATCGCCTTTTCTACCCCGTGGTACCAAACCACCGGTGGTGCCAAACCACTTTGGTGACATATAGTCACAATGTGTTACCAAAACACTTGGTGTCCCAAAGACACAATATCCGTCAATGTGGTACCAAACCCTTTGGTGTCCCAAAGACACAATTGTGCTACCAAAGCACCGGTGACCAAGTCACAAATCGATGATGGGGCCAACCCATCGTGTGATACCAAATCACTAGCAGACGATCCCATATCTCAAGTGGGGCCAACCCACGGTGGTTAAACCACGGGACAAGTCACAATGAGGTGCCAAACCTCTGGTGACCCAAAGTCTAAAAGTGTGCTACCAAAGCCTTTGGTGCTCGTCGGACAAAATATCACCGCTCCTCCACTCTATCACCCATCAACATACCATACTCATGTAATCATGTATATCATATAATCATGCATATCATGCTATTATGTGTAACCTCATATCCCATGTCACATATAGCCACAGCCATGGTATCACATAGATCATCAGTAAACTCATAATAATAATACTGACTTACCCGAGTCCAGAATCATACCCATTAGGGTATCATATCAATCATCACTGTTTCATTAATCATCACACAGGTTATTAATCATATTACTAAACAGAAGTGTGTTAGTTTACACACAGTAAATCTGAGTCTAGAAATCGACAAAAGCAATCTAAGTCCCTCGAGTACTAGCTTCTACAATCGGCCAAAACATAGGGGTTAGACATCTACACATTCGGCCAACACCATTTAGACCAAAAAGGGTTTGTCGAAAGCCCTTACCTTTCACCTGATTTGGTTTCCTACCAAATCCGAACCAAAAGTGGTTCCCTTAGACAATCGGCCCACCTATCAAGAAGGAAACATTAATCTCTTGAAGCTTTGACTAACCAAGAACTAAGAGAATGAACTAACAACGACCAATCACTTAACCTCCACTTACTAATCAAGCTGATGTAAGAAAACGGCTCCTCTTGCTTGCTTTGAAACCTTTGATGTCTTATAATGAAGAGATTAACAACGATTAACTCACTTCAATCCACAACCATCATAAGCTTTAATCTAATCGAAATCAATCATAAAACTAGAGAAAGAAAACATGACCATTCGCCAAGGACTTACCCAAACACCAACCACCAAGAATTCGCCACAAGAACCCCTAGGAGAAAAGGGACATTACCAAGAGCTTTTGAAATGGAAGATAAAAAATATATGAAATGGATGGGAACAAATACTTACGGTTTTGAAAGAAATCGAATTTAATGAAATGGTAAGGCACAAATGAAAGATTCGCTAGGATTATTGAGAAAAGCAAATGAGAGTTTGAGGAAGAAGATGATATGGTTTGACTTACTAGTAATGGAGAAGTCAAAATAGAAATGGGTTTAGAAGTAGTATGATTTCGCACAAGTATGACAAGAGAAATGAATGAAAGTGTGAGAAGAAAAGATACCCGATTCAGCTTACACAAATGAAGAAAGAAGGATAGATGCAAGAGTGTATTCGACTACACACAAGCCAAGTGAACAAGAAAATTTTGGCAACTAAAGAGACTTGGTATTTCGGTTCAAGAAGTGAAGAAAAGATGAGAGAATTCTTTAGAACTTGACTTTGGTGTTTCCAAAATGAAAGAGTTTGGTTTGGTCTCCTAATGACCGAATATGCATCACATTCCAAAAAGGAACATTCGGCCTACTCACTCCCCACTTCCCAAAACCGGCCATACACTCCCCACTTCCCCAACATTCGGCCATATCCCCCCAAACACTCCACTCCACACATTTCAAATGTGTTTACCAAGTCTTACTGTAATATCCCGGGTTTAGGGGCTATTTCGATTTGGCATTGTTTGCATGTTTAATTACTTGCTATGATGTTGTTTTGGTGTTTTCGGGATTTAGTTGTAGGCTAGGTGTGAGCCTGGGTAGGTGGTGAAATGCTTGTTTTTGGGCTTTAGGGGATAGAAGCAGAAGGTTTTGGGGTTTATATTTAAATTAAGTGGAATTATAACACAAATAAGGAGCTAGCAAAGTGGCAAGCATGCGCCACAAGGAAGGTGTGTGTGTGGCGTCATCTACAAGGGGAGGTCCGTGTTCAAGTCATGAGAATCCCACCCTTTTGGCTCTCATTTTGGACGGCATGGAGGAAGAGGTTGTGGGCAATTTGAACTCTACCATGGACTTGGTCAACAAATTCAAGCGGTGGATGGAGAGTGAAAGTAGGAGGAAGACTTGGTAAGCTCATTTGAATTGAGTGGTGTGGAGTGTTGTGGGGATTTGGCGGTTTGGAGGAGTGTTTGGGGAGCTTGGGAAGTGCGAAATCTCCTTTGTGCATGTGTGTGTGTGTGTTTCGGTCATGTCTTTGGTAGCTTGCGAAACTTGAACTCTCTTTCTTTTGCCCATATTCTCTCTTCTTGGAACCGAAAACCCAAAGCTTGGGTATTGCCAATGCACTTGTAGCTCTTTTGTTTTCTTTTTGTTTCATTTAGAAGTCTAATGCCTCTCCCACCCTCTCGCTTCTTCTTTTCAACTTTGTTAAACCGAAACCTCTAGCACCTTATTGCCGAAAGTAAACCTTGTTTCTTCCTTCTTCTTTCCTTTGTGTGGCAAACCTATATCCCTTCTTCTCACATTTTTCTTCCTCTTTCTTTAATTGTACAAAGTCGAAAGTAAGGGTGTTAAGCACTCAAGTCGAACCTTCTCATTTGCTGGTCGATTCCTTCTCATTTTCTTTCTTTGTGCTTTCACAACCTTGTGCCGATTTCCCTTTGTTCCATACCATCTCTTTTAAACAAAAACCAGCCTTTGTTCTTCATCATCTGTGAGCCGAACCTAGCATGTTCTTTCTCTTTTCCTTAAAAGATAGTAGCCGAAACTAGTTCTTCTTCTAAACCCACCGTATTCATTTCTTTCCCTTTCAAAACCGAAAGTGACCCCCTCCACTCATCTCTCTTCGTTTCATCTCTTTTTCCAAAACCAGTTAGCCGAATCCTCCTTGTGTTGGCCGAATATTTGGTGGTGTTGGGGAGCTTGGTTCCAATCGTTTGGTAGTGGGTAAGTACTAGGCCGAATGGCCATTCCTCTTCTTTCTCTCACCTTGCGATTCTTGTTATGTTGATGGCCGATTGTGATTGTTGGAAGGTGCTAATCGTTTATAAACCAATTCTTATTATAGGACATCCGGATCTAAGGAGCGTGCTAAAGGAGTTTTCTTTCTCAGTAGCGGTGCGAGGAGTAGTGGTAAGAGCGAGTGCTATATTCGATTGCATTTAGTTTTCTTTAAGACCAGTTGTTAAGGGATTAACTGCTCGTTTATCAGGGTGTGCCGATTGTGTAAGGAGACACCATTGTTGAAGGCGCTTCAAAGAACCATCGTTGGGTTCGGATTTGGTAGGAAACCAAATCCGAGGATAAGGTAAGGTGTCCGATATACCCTTGATTTCTTTGGTTATGGCCGATTGATATGTGTGCTAACCCGCTTGGTTGGTCGATTTTAGGATCAAGTTGCCAAGGTGGTCGAGGGTCTTAGATCGGTTCATAGTATTAGAATCTCCTTAATTGGTGTGTAACTAACACACTTCATTTAGTAATATGATTGATAACTTTGTGTGATGATTAGTGAAACAGAGATGATTGTTGTGATACCCTAATGGGTATGATTCTGGACTCGGGTAAGTCAATATTATTATTATGAGTTTATTGATGATCTATGTGATACCATGGTCGTGGTTATATGTGACATGGGATATGAGGTTACATAATAGCATGATATGCATGATTATATGATATACATGATTACATGAGTATGGTATGTTGATGGGTGATCTGAGTGGAGGGAGCGGTGATATTTTGTCTTGTGAGCACCAAAGCTTTGGTAGCACACTTTGTGACTTTGGGTCACGGAGGTTTGGCACCTCATTGCGACTTGTCCCTCGTGGTTTAACCACCGTGGGTTGGCCCCACTTGAGATATGGGATCGTCTGCTAGTGATTTGGTATCACACGATGGGTTGGCCCCATCATCGAGTTGTGACTTCGGTCACCAAAGCTTTGGTAGCACAATTGTGTCTTTGGGACACCAAAGGTTTGGCACCACATTGACGGATATTGTGTCTTTGGGACACGGTGTTTTGGTAACACATTGTGACTATATGTCACCGGTGGTTTGGCACCACCAAAGGTTTGGTACCACACGGGTAGAAAAGCGATATGGATGGTTAGGATCGGGTTGCATTAATTATGTTGCTTTGTATGATGTGTGTTAGCATGTTGTTTTTGGGAGCGGGTTTACACATCGAGTCATTCGACTCACCTCTCCTTTGACATTTCGGTGACTCGTGAGCGCGGACATGGAGCCGGGATGGACTCGGGGTGCACATGCCAGGCTTTAATAAAGGACTATTGAATTTGGGTACTTTAGCTTATTTATTTTACTTGGGTTTTATATTGGATTTGTAAAAGGCCTTTAATTTATGTTTTGGTGATGTTTATGTTTTAATTAGATTTTAATATGCCTTAACAACACAAGTTGGTATGAATTTTACTAAAACTTGGAAAGATAATGGTTTCAAAATTATAACGCAATGTGTTTTTAAACCATACCATCGGGTATTACACTATGTCTTTACAGTAAGCAAATTCAAATGATTTTCAAATCAAACTTGTATGACCCCTAAGTCTAAAAAAAAAAGGGTTTCAAGTAACACTAAGGAACTATTGAGGTTTAAATGGTTTAAACTCGTTTAACCACACATTCTGGTTAAGATTTCAAAATCTCCGGGTTTCAAATACTTCATCTGATTCCAAATAAGTCTACTCAAATTGTCTCCCAAAATACACCGTGTTTCCACTCGGCTTTTAACGAAAAATTTAACCTCTCACAAACATGTTTTCCCGTAACATACCAGATTCGGACGTGGTGTCTTGTCTGGGTTTGGGGTGTTACATTTGTGGTATCAGAGCCAAGTTCAAAAGCTCGGCTGTGGGCCCGAGGCCCCAAAATGTTTTAAAACTATAGTTTTCAAGTATTCTGTTTTTAAAGTATGGTTTGAAGGGCATGGCACCGAGTCACCGGCACCAGTTCGCCCAGGTAAGTACCCCGTACTACTGGTTATGATATTAATTGATATGATTGAATGGCTAGTGATAGTAAGATACTTTAAAGACTGAAACTAATAGGACTCTGTGGACTCGCGAAAACAAAACTTCTTTAAAATTCATAAAACTTTGCTTTAAACACAGTGGAATAATGACTGATACATAAGATTCTTTAATTCGATTTGAGATTTAGTCATGAGTACCGAGGTGGACATGGTCGTGGGCGTGGTCGCGAGGGATGATCTGCTTCGAGCCCGTAGGTTCAGGCGGGGTTCAGAGAATGAGGTACTGGCCCGCCACCACCGGAGGTGGTGAGTTCGAGAATGAGGCCGGCGATGATGCACGATATCCTGCGATCTCATGGGTTTTAGAGAGGTAGGCTGGAGCGGGGGGGGCGTGGGAGCTAGGAAATCGTGCTGGCGACTTGAACAAATGGGGCTGAATTCTTTCGGGTGTCTCTGGTGTTGCTCCTAGCCTTTGCTAAATCTTGGTGGAAGCGACAGAGCGGATTATGGACGATCTGGACCTAACGGTGAGGAGAAATTAAAGGATCGTATCACTTCTCGGGATGAGTCATACCGATGGTGGCTCACGGTCCGTGATAATACCGCAAATTGAAGATCGACATGGGATTATTTCCGGCCGCTATCGGAAGAAATGCGTCGGAGCTAACTACATAAATGAGCAACGGAAAGCATTTACGAAGTTAGTCGAGGGAGCAAATCAGACGGAGTATGAGGCCGAAGTTTACGAGGTTTGAGTCGGTATGCGTGGGTATGGTGGCTCTTGAAGAGGAAAGGTGCGTTCGTTTCGAGGATGGCCTGCGAGACGAGTTAAGATTGTTGATTGCGCCCCAGCAGGAGCGTGAATTTGCAGTTCTAGTTGAAAAGGCAAAGGTTGCCGAGGGCATTAAAGAGTCTGTGAGGTAGAGTATGGATAGAAACCGTCATAAACGGAGTTTCGGATCTTACGGGTCGTCGGTGTCAATCGCAGAAAAGGGCTAGACCGAGTGGGCGAATCGATCGGGTAGGTTTGTTCTTTGCTAAGGCGAGGACCGCCGCATTGTAACCGTTGTGGGAAGGCTCATTGGGGAGGATGTTGGACCAAGGCGAGGTCGTTTTGAGTGTGGCTCATTGGACCACCGAGTGAGGGATCCGTCTGTAAGTTAGCTAGGATTCAATCGAGAATCGGGGCCGTGTCGAGATGAAATAATGGACCACCGCAGAGGGGCCGAGGTAATGGCGAGAGGAGGTATGATTACTGGTGGGGCCGTGGAGCACCGGCGCGAGTGCGAGTAGTTCGAGGCCGAACGGCTGGATTGGTATATCTTTGCGGCGCCGAGAGGAGGGCGACGCACCGGACGTCATCACCGAATGCGTTTTGATTTTTGGTTCTCCTTATCTTGCTTTAATTGATGTGGGTTCTACACACTCTTATGTTGCCGATGAGTATAGTAGAGACAATGGATTTAGACTACGAGATATCTTCTAGGCGGATGAGTAATAAGCCCTCTAGGTCACTCTGTAGTGGTAGATAAAGCTGTAGAGATGTACCTCTAGAACTCCAAGGGGTATCTTTTGAGGTCGATCGATGGAGCGCCATTCGGGAGTTCGATCTAATTCTCGGGATGGACCGGCCGGGTAAGTATCGGTGAAGTTGGATCATGTGACTAAGCGCATGGTTCTCGAAACACGGTGAGGGTGATGAAGTAGTTTTGATCGGTAATAGGAGAAACTATCATCCAACTTGGTATCTGCTCTGGCCGAGAAAATGGTCAGGAAAGGCTGCGAAGCATATATGGTGCATGTGTATGCCTTGGAGGCTAAGGAGTCTTCCGTGGAGACTGTTCGGACAGTTCGGGAATTTGTTGATGTGTTTCCTGAGGAGCTTCCGGGTTTGCCACCAGATCGGGAGGTAGAGTTCGGGATAGATCTGTTACCCGGAACTGCACCCGTATCCATTGCTCCGTATAGGATGGCACCTAAAGAATTAGTGGAGCTTAAGGCTCAAATCCAGGAGTTATTGGACCGAGGTTTTATCAGGCCAAGTATTTCGCCATGGGGAGCGCCGGTACTCTTTGTAAAGAAGAAAGACGGTACTATGCGGATGTGCATAGACTACCGCCAACTGAATAAGCTGACGATCAAAAACAAGTATCCACTGCCTCGGATAGATGACTTGTTTGATCACCAAGAAGCGTCGGTTTTCTCGAAGATCGACCTAAGGTGCAGGTATCACCATTGAAGGTAAAAGAGGCGATATCTCGTAAGGCGGCATTTACATTACTCGGTATGGGCATTTTGAATTCTTGGTTATGCTGCTTCGGGTTGACTAATGCACCGCGTGACTTTCATGGATCGATGAGCGGTGTTCCAACGATTACCTAGATCGATTCGTGGTAGTTTTTATCGGCGACATCTTGGTATATTCAAGGGCGAGGAGGAGCATGATGCTCATTTGCGGGTAGTATTGCAGATTCTAAGGAGAAAGCAAATCTATCTAAGTTCAATAAATGCGAGTTACGGCTCAGGGAGGTGACATTCTTGGGTCATGTAGTGTCGGCTGAGGGGATTAGAGTGGATCCTCGAAAGATAGGGGCCGTTCGGATTGGAAGCCGCCTAAGTCGATGGCGGAGATTCGGAGTTTTACGGGGTTGGCGGGATACTACCAAGGTTTGTAGAGGTTTCGTTAATTGCGACCGATGACCAAATTATTGAGAAAGGGAGTTCCGTTTGTTTGGGTGAGAAGCGGCGGGAGAGCTTCGATAAGTTAAAGAAGATTTTGGTGAAGCTCGGTTCGATTCAACTTTGAGGTGGTAAGGAATTCTGATGTCTTCGCGATGCATCACATCTGGCTTGGGTTGTTTCTTGATGCGAGAAGGGAAGGTTGTGGCTTACGATCCCGACAAACCGAGGCCACATGAGGTCAATTATCCTCGCACGATTTGGAGCTTGCGGTGTAGTATTTGCCTTAAAGATGTGGAGGCATTACTTGTACGGAGAAAGATCGATAGTCTATACGGACCATAAGAGTCTCAAGTACCTTGACTCGAAAAGACTTGAATCGAGGCAATACCGGTAGATTGAGTCACCGAAAGACTACGATTGCTCAATTGAGTATCATCCGGGCAAGGCTAACGTCGTGGCGACGCGCGTTGAGCCGTAAGGTTGTTTCGGATCTAAGGCGTTGTTTGCCCACTTGAGTTTGTCTGACGGCGGAGTATTTTGGCGAACTCTGAGTTAAACCTACTTGGGTTGAGCGGATCGAGAAAAGCGGTTGTTAGATGAGGTTTTGGCGCTTGAAAACTTCGAGTGCAGTGATGGGTTGAAGGGTATAGCTTGTCTAGTGATGGGGTTACTGTGTTTCGGGGAGGGCTTGTATGCCGAGAGATGCTGAATTGAGGCAAAAGATTCTTCAGGATGCACATAGCGGCCCCTACGCCATGCATCCCGGAGGTAGCAAAATGTATAAGGATCTCGAGGAGCGATTACGGTGGTAAGATGCGAAAAAGGAGGTGACAGAGTTTGTAGGAAAGTGTCGAACTTGTCAGCAGGTCAAGGCTGAGCATCAGTTGCCGTCCGGGTTGCTTCAGCCAGTGAAGATTCCATAGTGGAAGTGGGAAAGAATAACTATGGATTTCGTCGGTGGATTACCGCTACACCGAGCAAGAAGGATTGATTTGGGTAATTGTGGATCGGTGACTAAATCAGCTCACTTTATTCCGTGAGGTGGATTACTCACTTGAGAGGTTGGCGAAGTCAGTATGTGTCGAGATTGTGAGGCGCAGGGGTGCCGTGACGATAATCTCGGATAGGGACCCCAATTCACGTCAAGGTTACGGAAGGCTTTGCATCGAGCTCTGGGTACAGTTAGATTTCAAAGCACAACATTTCATCCATGATGACGGGCAATCGAAAAGGGTTATCTGATATTGGAGGATATGCTTGAGGTTGTGTATTGGACTTGAGGGTAGTTGGGAGGAGTATCTACCGTTGGTGAGTTCGCCTACAACAACGACTACCAAGCGAGCATTAAGATGGCACCTTATGAGGCGTTATGCGGTAGGAAGTGTCGTTCAACGACTTGTTGGACGAGTTAAGTGAACGTCGCTTATTGGGACGAGTTGGTTCTTTGAGACCAAGACAAGGTTAAGTTGATTGAGCTCGAAGGAAGCTTCGACGGCGAAGTCCTATCTTGATCTTAAGCGGAGAGATATTGAGTTTGTTTGTGGGAGATCGGGTTTTCTGAAGGTCTCACCGTGGAAGAAAGTATTAAGGTTCGGGAAGAAAGGCAAGCTTAGTCAAGAGGTTTATTGGGCCATATAAGGTACTAAGGCGAGTGGGACGATTATGTATCACCGAGTTGCCACCGAGTTAAGTCAACTTCACGATGTGTTCCACGTTTCGATGCTTCGGCGATATCGTTCCGATCCATCACATGTAGTAACAATAGAGGAGATCGAAGTAAATCCGGATATGTCCATAGAGGAAGAGCCTGTACAGATTTTGGATCGGGATGTGAAGGTTCTGCGCAGGAAGTCTGTGCCTCTGGTTAAGGTTCTTTGGCGGAATCATGGCGTGGAAGAAGCGACGTGGGAACCCGAGGATATGATGAGACAGCAATACCCGCAACTCTTCTGACCAGGTAATTTCGAGGTCAAAATTCTTTTAAGGGGGGTAGAACTGTAATATCCCGGGTTAAGGGGCTATTTCGATCTGGCATTGTTTGCATGTTTAATTACTTGCTATGATGTTGTTTTGGTGTTTTCGGGATTTAGTTGTAGGCTAGGTGTGAGCCTGGGTAGGTGGTGAAATGCTTGTTTTTGGGCTTTAGGGGATAGAAGCAGAAGGTTTTGGGGTTTATATTTAAATTAAGTGGAATTATAACACAAATAAGGAGCTAGCAAAGTGGCAAGCATGCGCCACAAGGAAGGTGTGTGTGTGGCGTCATCTACAAGGGGAGGTCTGGTGTTCAAGTCATGAGAATCCCACCCTTTTGGCTCTCATTTTGGACGGCATGGAGGAAGAGGTTGTGGGCAATTTGAACTCTACCATGGACTTGGTCAACATATTCAAGCGGTGGATGGAGAGTGAAAGTAGGAGGAAGACTTGGTAAGCTCATTTGAATTGAGTGGTGTGGAGTGTTGTGGGGATTTGGCGGTTTGGAGGAGTGTTTGGGGAGCTTGGGAAGTGCAGAAATCTCCTTTGTGCATGTGTGTGTGTGTTTTCGGTCATATCTTTGGCGACTTAAGCGAAACTTGAACTCTCTTTCTTTTGCCCATATTCTCTCTTCTTGGAACCGAAAACCCAAAGCTTGGGTATTCTCGAATGCACTTGTAGCTCTTTTGTTTTTCTTTTGTTTCATTTAGAAGTGAATGCCTCTCCCACCTCTCGCTTCTTTTCAACTTTGTTAAACCGAAACCTCTAGCACCTTATTGCCGAAAGTAAACCTTGTTTCTTCCTTCTTCTTTCCTTTGTGTAAGCGAAACCTATATCCCTTCTTCTCACATTTTCTTCCTCTTTCTTTAATTGTACAAAGTCAAAGTAAGGGTGTTAAGCACTCAAGCCGAACCTTCTCATTTCTTTGGTCGATTCCTTCTCATTTTCTTTCTTTGTGCTTTCACAACCTTGTGCCGATTTCCTTTGTTCCATACCATCTCTTTTAAACAAAACCAGCCTTTGTTCTTCATCATCGTGGTGAGCCGAACCTAGCATGTTCTTTCTCTTTTCCTTAAAAGATAGTAGCGAAACTAGTTCTTCTTCTAAACCCACCGTATTCATTTCTTTCCCTTTCAAAACCGAAAGTGACCCCCTCCACTCATCTCTCTTCGTTTCATCTTTTTTCCAAAACCAGTTAGCCGAATCCTCCTTGTGTTGGCCGAATATTTGGTGGTGTTGGGGAGCTTGGTTCCAATCGTTTGGTAGTGGGTAAGTACTAGGCCGAATGGCCATTCCTCTTCTTTCTCTCACCTTGCCGATTCTTGTTATGTTGATGGCCGATTGTGATTGTTGGAAGGTGCTAATCGTTTATAAACCAATTCTTATTATAGGACATCCGGATCTAAGGAGCGTGCTAAAGGAGTTTTCTTTCTCTCAGTAGCGGCGAGGAGTAGTGGTAAGAGCGAGTGCTATATTCGATTGCATTTAGTTTTCTTTAAGACCGCTTGTTAAGGGATTAAGCGCGTTTTATCGAGGTGTGCGATTGTGTAAGAGACACCATTGTTGAAGGCGGTTTACGAAAGAACCATTTGTTGGGTTGGTTGGTAGGAAACCAAATCCGAGGATAAAATAAGGGTGTCCGATATACCCTTGATTTCTTTGGTTATGGCGATTGATATGTGTGCTAACCCGTTGGTTGGTCGATTTTAGGATCAAGTTGCCAAGGTGGTCGAGGGTCTTAGATCGGTTCATAGTATTAGAATCTCCCTTAATTCAGGTGTGTAACTAACACACTTCTGTTTAGTAATATGATTGATAACCTGTGTGATGATTAATGAAACAGAGATGATTGTTGTGATACCCTAATGGGTATGATTCTGGACTCGGGTAAGTCAGTATTATTATTATGAGTTTACTGATGATCTATGTGATACCATGGCTGTGGTTATATGTGACATGGGATATGAGGTTACACATAATAGCATGATATGCATGATTATATGATATACATGATTACATGAGTATGGTATGTTGATGGGTGATCTGAGTGGAGGGAGCGGTGATATTTTGTCTTGTGAGCACGGTGCTTTAGTAGCACACTTTGTGACTTTGGGTCACGGAGGTTTGGCACCTCATTGCGACTTGTCCACAATGGTTTAACCACCGTGGGTTGGCCCCACTTGAGATATGGGATCGTCTGCTAGTGATTTGGTATCACACGATGGGTTGGCCCCATCATCGATTTGTGACTTGGTCACCGGTGCTTTAGTAGCACAATTGTGTCTTTAGGACACCAAAGGTTTGGCACCACATTGACGGATATTGTGTCTTTGGGACACGGTGTTTTGGTAACACATTGTGACTATATGTCACCGGTGGTTTAGCACCACCGGTGGTTTGGTACCACACGGGTAGAAAAGCGATATGGATGGTTAGGATCGGGTTGCATTAATTATGTTGCTTTGTATGATGTGTGTTAGCATGTTGTTTTTGGGAGCGGGGTTTACACACTGAGTCATTCGACTCACCCTCTCCTTTGACATTTCAGGTGACTCGTAGACGCGGACATGGAGCCGGGATGGACTCGGGGTGCACATGCCAGGCTTTAATAAAGGACTATTGAATTTGGGTACTTTAGCTTATTTATTTTACTTGGGTTTTATATTGGATTTGTAAAAGGCCTTTAATTTATGTTTTGGTGATGTTTATGTTTTAATTAGATTTTAATATGCCTTAACAACACAAGTTGGTATGAATTTTACTAAAACTTGGAAAGATAATGGTTTCAAAATTATAGCAATGTGTTTTAAACCATACCATCGGGTATTACACTATGTCTTTCTGATAAGCAAATTCAAATGATTTTCAAATCAAACTTGTATGACCCTAAGTCTAAAAAAAAAAAGGGTTTCAAGTAACACTAAGGAACTATTGAGGTTTAAATGGTTTAAACTCGTTTAACCACACATTAGTTAAGATTTCAAAATCTCGGGTTTCAAATACTTCATCGATTCTAAATAAGTCTACTCAAATTGTCTCCCAAAATACACCGTGTTTCCACTCGGCTTTTAACGAAAAATTTAACCTCTCACAAACATGTTTTCCCGTAACATACCAGATTCGGACGTGGTGTCTTGTCTGGGTTTGGGGTGTTACACTTACTCCTACAATCACTCTCCACCTTACTTTTGAACGGTTTGACTTAGTCCAAGGTAGAATTCCACTTGCCTTCTACCTCTTCCTCCATGCCGTCCAAAATGGGTGACAAAATGGGAGCTCTACGACTTGAACTCTGGACCTCCCTCACCTGTAGATGACGCCACACCAAGCTCCTCCCTTGCCACTCTGCCAGCTCTTCACTTGTGCAATAAAACACCAAAGAAAACCCTTATACCCTAGCTCCAACAGCTCCCCTGACTTAACACCCAAAAACCAAAATTTTCCCATTCACTCAGGCATACACCGAGGCTACAATTAAGCCCCTAAAACACCGAAATAGCAACACAGCACACTAAACACATGCAATAACATGCAGCAACAAAATAGCCCCTTAACCCGGGATATTACAATCTCACTATCGGTAATCTCAGATTCTATATTCAGGTTTCCAGAAATGGCACTAGCAATATACAAGTAGGTAGAATCGATATCTATCAAAGTAGTAACAGGCATATCGAAGATGAAGAACGTACCAGTTATCACATCAGTTACATCGCCATCTTCTCAACGTCTGACCGCATAGACTAACCCCGACTGTCTTGCCTCCGCGTTACATCTAAAGCCATTTCCTCGACCTGGTGCACCTTGTCCGAGTCCAACCCCATTGCCACCACGACCTAGTCCACAGCCTCTCGGTGGCTGCTGAGCGCCTTTGGCTGACTGAGCAATAGGGTTACGAGCTTCCTGAGTCGTATCCATCTATCGAGGGTAATTCTTATATTGATGATCCTTCGAACCACATTTATAACAAGCACCAGTTTTCCTCCAGCACCCTTCGAGGTGTCATTTTCCACATTCGGCACAGTCTCGACTCTGATTAGTAGCCACAAGTGCTTTACCTTAAGCTGGCTCATCATTTCGAGGCCTCTTCTGAAACCTTTTTGAAGAACCCGAATACTTTATATCTCTCTTGCCCCTGACTCTTTCCCAGTTCTGACATTCTGAGCTCTTAGCCTCTTTGGTTATCTTGGCTTTCTCCACAAGCGTGGCAAAAATTCTTACTTGTTGGGGGGCTATCAGTACCCACAACTCATCATGCAGCCCATCCTCAAAGCGTACACAGCGCTCATGATCCGTTAGTACTATAGTTCGAGCATAACGACTCAAGCATAAAAATTCTGCATCATAAGCTGCCACTGTCTTATTTTCTTGAACTAGATTCAAGAATTCCTTTCTCCGAGCATCCACATAACTTGTCCCTACATATTTCCCTTGAAATGCAGCTTTGAAGAATTCCCAAGTAACTAATGCAGCTTCAGTGCCTTCTCGAACAGTAAGCCACCATTGATATGCCTCGTCCCTTAACAAGGACACCGCTCCTCTTAGTTTCTATTCTATAGTGCACTCTAGATCGTCCATAATTCACTCTACAGCCTCAAGCCAATATTTAGCAACATTCAGAGCTACACCTGAAACACCTCTAAAAACTTCAGCACCGCTTGATTTCAGTCGATCCGATATCGACCCACGAGTTGCTGGCCCAGCTCTAGTTCTAGCGACCCTTTCAAAGACTCACAACATTGCTTGTGTCAAAGCATTATCTTCTCTTCTATGGTCCTGTGATTCATTTTCTGACACAAGTTATGTCAGTGCATCCATTTCCGGGATATGTCCCGTTTCCTTAGACACAGCTCTAGCACCTCGACCTCTACCACGGCCACGTCTACCACGTCTGCATCTTCTGGCGCTTATACTGTCTAACTCGTTTTAATCTGATTATGACTTTTATGAATTAGAAAATTATTTTAGTGTTTATTAACGATATTTTATGAGATTCATGAGATAAAGTTATTTTTCCCAAACACATCCTATAGTCTCGATCTCTACAATTTTCAACACTTAAAACTAGAAGTTCTAGAGTGTTCCTATGATCATATCATCATAATAATCATTCAGTAATGAATACTTACTTGACTTGGTGCCGGATGCTTGTGGTGCCATACAACCTTTACAACATAATTAAAATAGTTTCAAACGAAAGTTATTTCCTGAACCCTATCACAGCCGAGTTTTGAAACTGGCTCTGATACCATTAAATGTAACACCCCAAACCAGGTCTATGC
This sequence comes from Gossypium rotundifolium, assembly GCA_025506655.1. Classification (NCBI taxonomy): domain Eukaryota; kingdom Viridiplantae; phylum Streptophyta; class Magnoliopsida; order Malvales; family Malvaceae; genus Gossypium; species Gossypium rotundifolium. Next base: position 50,924,344 of record CP106728.1, read on the forward strand.
GTTAAGACGAGATTTGGTTTGTCACACAGAACGAACATCCATTTAATTATCTAATGATTTAAGTAAAACAGTTCTACAAAACCTTCTGAAAATGAAGTTTAGTGAAAACCAAGAATTTGATTTAAAATCGATGAATAAAGTAGTACTAGTTTGAACTCTTATTATTTAATATTTAATTGTCAAAGACTTTAAAGTAATTTTTAAAGAGTTCAAAAGAATTTGAAAACAAGAATATTTAAAGAATCTCATGTGTTTAAAAAATAAAATATTTAAGGAAACATTATTAAAATGGTATTAGTCCAAATTAAGTGTCTAAAGCATAATTAAATCCATCCACACATAAAAATCCATAAAATAATAATAATAGAGGCCTTATTACATCATACCCAAAATAGTAATTAAATAAATATACTTAATTGAAGTTCATAGTTTACAAAACCCTTGTTCGAAGTATGGCCTCTACGAAGTCATCCCCGGCCCAAGCCTCCATCAATTGCCATTATCTGAGAAGGATAATAAAGTAGAGTGAGTTACTCAGAACTCAGAGTATAACCCACTTACCATATCCACTGGGCCAAATCATCAAGACATTATATTGGGCTTGAGCCCATTTACGGATTTAACAATATAATAATAATGCATGTAGAATGAAATTCCCAACCAAACCTAAATTTTCCATCCGCTACACGCCACCCATGCCAACCAACACACCTGTGGGGATCAAGTCAACCCATCCCGCCAACACACCAATCGCAGGCATAAAGCCATTTTAAATAATATTGTGGTGTACCACCGAACTAGATTGTGGCAAAGCCACCCAAACTAGATTTTTGGCAATAGGCTTTTCTTCTCTTCGTCAATTTTTCCCAAACCATGCAATCATGTTTATATATAAAACATAACAATACATTCACATGATAATTTTAACAAAAGGCCCATAATAGAAGTGAGTTCATATTTCAAATTTTCATTTTGGCCCATAAGGCAAAATAGCATTTTAGCCCATTTAACGATCTAGCAAACTTTGGCCCATATATCGATCTAGCAATTTTTGGCCCATATATCACATGAGTCATAAAATTTTACTATTTATCAATTAAGCCATTGGGGGCACTTTTGAAATTTCCACGACTTTAACCGTTTTCATGTATTTACACAAAAGTGTTAATTATTTCGTATTTCTCTGATTTTACCATCTTTATGATTTTATCCCAATACTTACGGTATAGTCTCTAACCCCGAGAGATAAGTGTGAAGTTACACACCTGATTACAGTGAGAACTAGACTTTCCCGCTCGTCGATACCTAAACACGCATCACGATAATTTAGAACACTAATACTATTTATAAATCTATTCTTATAAATAACGATCTAGACTTTACCCTTGGAATTTCGAACAACTTCTATATGCGGTTTCTCCCCGGTTGTTGGTTCGTTACCCATTGAATATCCACAAACAAACAAAAGCTCAAGAGTACGAACGACTTCAAATAATAGATTCTCCTCGGATGAGGGTCCACAACCCAGTGGAAAATCTCGAATTCCCGAAACAACCCTTCTCTTAAATTTTGGGGGAATAGCGGAACCGCCCCTCTTCCAAACACTATTCACCACCCTTTTCGTCCCTATCTTAATTGTCTCCATTGACAAAAGATCATTAGTCCGACTAAATAATATATCAAAATTATGACTAACGGTTTTAAGGGTGAGATTGGCTTACCACAAAATATCCTTGTTCCACAAGATGAAAATCGAGCGATAGCGTCCCCCTAAAACGAAATCGATTAATAATCCATCTATATCAATATGTCGAGTATTATATATATAACTCCTTGATAAGAACCCTTACCTTGAAAAATATGATCCGAACTTAATAACTTCAAGATGACTTTGACGAAAATAACGAAAGGAAACGTTTAAGAGTAATGATCAATGATTTCGATCAAAAAGACTCTCCTTTACCACACTTAGGGTTCAGCCAAAACAACCAATAAACCAGCATAAGAACCAAAAAGAAATCTCTTACCTATTGCTTAAACGAGGGTTGGAAGAATAATCAACAAGACAATATAGATGAATAGAAGATTCGGCTTTGAAGGAAAATTGAAGAAAATGGTATTAGTACCATTCGGCCATGGGGAGAAAAATAATGAAGAAAGTATTTGAATGATAAATAAAAATGAAGAAGAAAAGAGAATGGGGAGAGGTGTTATAATTCGGTTTTCAAAGAGAAGAAAAGAGATGAGTTTAAGAACAATATGCATTTGGCAATAGGGGAGGAGAAGGAAAAAGGAATGGCTTTTTGTGTTGGTAGTTTCGGCACTAGAAGAGAAATACGAGATGAAGCACTTGAGGGTTTTGCGAAAATGACCAAATGGTCAAAAAGAAATAACCAAAAGAAACAAAACAAAAGTTGTTTTCTCCTAACACAAGCACATTCGGCCAAGAGAGGAAAAGAGAATAGAAAGGTGTTTTTGGGAGAGCAACAATGACAAAATGAAAATTCTATCAAGCTACCAACCTATTCCCCAAAACTTACCACAAAAATTTGGCCTCCCCTTTAGTCCAATAAGCCGTCCATGTACATTGGCTAAAAGTCAAAGTTTTAGCCACACAAAGTTTCCAAAATAACACCCTTGATTCATGCCTTATGATCCTCCTACCTTCCATAAGCTTAGGATTCCTTTCCCTAAGTTCAAGCTTACCTTAAGTATTAGCCACCTTGCCATAAAAATTTAGTCCAACCTTACCATAAATAGGGCTTGACCGACACTTGATGAAAAGGTGCAAAAATTAAAGCTATCAAAATGCAATCCATGGTATTCGAACCTCTCCCCTCAAGCAATTACTCATGCGCCAATTCCACCTTACTACTAGCTCATCTTATGCTAGTTTTTGACACTTAATTCCCTTAAGCATCAAGGTCACTTATTCCACTTCAATAATATTCTTATTACTAAAATTTAATCTAGCTCCGAATAAATCCTGAGCTTTCTCGAAACTATATTTAACACACAAATTTATTCATTCACAAGCTAATTAAAAAAAATGCAACATATCGATACTTGTATTTTTTTTAGGATGTTACACTAAAAATATGAGTATCGATAAGTTGCATGTTTTTGGTGCTTAACTTGTGAATGATTAAATTTGTGTGCTTATATAGTCTTGAGAAGCTTGGGATTTATTCGATTAGAATAAATTTTAGTAATGAGTACTATTGAAGTGGAACAAGTGACTCGATGCTTAAGGAATTTAATAATAAAGTTTACATAAGATGAGCTAGTGGCAAATGGAGTTGGCGCCATAAGCATGTTTAGAGGCAGGTTGAATCTCATGAATAGCATTTAGTGACTTTATTTTTTCACCTATATTGCATGTGTCGGTCAAACCTTACTATGGAAGGTTGGATTTTCTTTATGGCAAGGTGATTATTGATAAGATAAGCTTGAACCTGGGAAAGGAAATCCTATGCTTATGGAAGGTAATGGGACAAAGGCACATCTTAAGGGTTGTGTTTTGGAAAGTAGGAATAGCTAAGCTTGTCCATGAACTTGGGCGGTTTTATGGACTAGGGGTGGCAATTTTTGTGGTAGACTTTGGTAAGGATGTGTAGTTAGTGTGTAATCCCATTTGGTCATTTCTTTGTTTTCTCAAAACACCTTTTCTTTTTATTTTTTTCTCTTTGACTGTGCTTGATGCTTTGGGTAAACATCTTTATTTTTCATCTTTTTGTCTTCTCCTTTTGACCATTTGGTCATATTTTACCAACCTCTCAAGTGCTTCATTTTATGTTACTCTCCTTTGTGCCGAAATACCAAAACACAAAACCATTTCATTTCTTCTTTCTTCCCCATTGTCGAACGCACCACTGTCCTAAACCCTTTTCTTTGCTCATCTCTTACCTTTGAAAATCGAATCATAAGCCTCTCATCATTATTTTCTTGCAATCTCCATTTTTCTCATCCTTTAAACACAATATTTTTTCCTTCATATTTATTCTATGGCCGAATGTTAGAGACCATCTCCTTGATCAAAACTTTTTCCTTTCTTTGTTATATCATAGCCGAATTTTTCATTCCTCATAGATTTTATTCTTAATCATTTGCTTCATTCATAATTTGATCAATCGTGGTGTAGTGGAGTTTTGATCATTTCTTCATCGATAGTAGATCATAGCCATCATAAGAACGTGTGGAAAAGGATTTCATCATTCAAGGTAAGGGATTCATTCTTTTTCGAAGGGGTTCTATGTTACTTCTTATTTGGTTTAAGATGGTATTGATTAATCGCTTCTATCATATGGGCCCTATTAATCGACTTTCTTTTTGTGAACGTAAGAACTTCGTGATAATCAAGATAGGTTCGAAAAGAGCGGTGAATAGTGTTCAAAAGAGGGGTGGTTCCGCTATCCCCCCTAAATTCAAACGAAGGGCTGTTTCGGCAATCCCAGATTTTCCACTGGCTTGTGGACCCTCATCCGGCAAAAATCAATTATTTGAAGTCATTCGTGCTCTTGAGTCTTTGTTTGTTCGTGGATATTCAACGGGTAACGAATCATCAATCGGGGAGAAACCACAAATAGAAGTTGTTCAAAATTTTGAGGGTAAAAGTTTAGAACGCTTATTTTTAAGAATAGTTTTGCAAGTAAGTATTAATGTTACAATCCATCATGATGTGTGTTTAGGTATCGACGAGCGAAAAAGTATAGTTCTCACCGTAATCAGGTGTGTAACTTCACACTTATCTCATGTGTTATATTATACCGTAAGCGTTAGAATAAAAATCGTAAATCCGGTAAAATTGTAACATCTTAAATTTTTGGGCCTATGCGTTTAATGGGCGAATATATGAAATGAGTTAATTTAAGTGTTAGGGGCCCAAATTTTAAGTTTTAAGGAGCCAAAATCTTCTAACTTAAGTTAGTTAAATTTGGCATTAGGGATTAGGGAAGTGGACGGCACAAGGCTATTTTTTTTAGGAATTTTATTATATTTATTCTATGTGGATAATAAGCAAATAAAGGCTATTATTTAGGGATTTAGTCTTTAAGGATAATAAGCAGATAAAGACTATTTTTGAGAAGATAATAGATTAAGATAAGGGAAAAGGGATAGGGGCTATCATGTGTGGCAGTGTTGGCTGAAAATCAATCTCTGCTAAAGGGAGGAATCGGTTTTCTATATAAAGAGGGGGTGTGCCAAAATTTTGGAAGCCTTTCTTTTATTTTATTTTCTCATCTTCTTCCTCTCAAAAGCTGAAAACCACCATTTTCTTCACCCTTTCTTCCTCTCTAAAATTTTCTGGTTGCCAAATCTTTTAACCTCTATTGTTATTTTTCTTCTTATCCCTAAAAGCCGAAATCACATCTCTATTATTCTTTTCTTCTCCTTAATATTCATTGGCCAAATCTCTCTTAGCCATCTCTTTAATTCTTAAATCTTCTAAAACCGAAATTCTTAGATCTCACCTCCTAAAGTTGCGAATTTTCTTGATAAAATGCCTTGTCTTTGAATCTGAAGAAAACAATAGAGAGTCAATGCTTAGATCTGTAAGTCAAAGATCGAGAACACTCAAGTCGTGTTATTTTGGGATTTCAAGGAGGCCCTATTTTCACATCTTTTCGCTTTTTGAGCAAAGTTGTAGATCAGGATAACAAGGATATCGACTAAGAATATTGGATTTTGCGATATCAGGTGTGTAACACTTTCCCACTATCTAGATCTGTTTGATTAGTATATGATTATAAGTCTTATATGTTTTGATAAATGCCAAAATCCGGGCATAATAGAGGAAACCCAAATAGGGTAAAAGCAAATCATCAGGTTAGTGAATGTTCTGATTAAACGATATAAGTATATTGATTTTATGTGATTGCATGGGTTGGGTTTGATGAAAGGAGGAAGTTATATGTTGTAGCGGCTTTCACCGTGATCTGTTGTAGTGGTTTTTACTGTGATCTATTGTAGCAGTTTTTACCGTGATCTATTGTAGTGGCTACGGCCATGATCTGACGATGAGCAGCACGACTGCCATCAAGGCGTGTAGCGGTGTGGGTTGATTGTAGAAATCCCCAATGGTGTGAATGGCTGGTACGGGGGCGTATAGCGGATGGAAACCTAGGATTTGGGTTGGGCTTGCATATTATTTTTATTATGTATATTAATTCTGATTATTTTAGTTTTATGGGGCTAAGGCCCAAATCTATAGTGCATGAGGGTTGCTGCTTTGAGTCTCATGACTCAACCAATTAATTAACATTTGGTAGCATTTAGTGCATCGGACCGGCCGGAGAGGGCGCAAGGTGGCCATGCAAAAGAACATTTGGATCCACAAAAGACTCTAGTTATTATTCTATATTCTTATTTTATGGATTTTAAATCTAGTTGTAATAAGGCCATGGGCCATCAGTTTATATTTTTTTATTATGGGCTTTTATTACTTTTAGTTATTTAAATTTTTATTTTTAATTGAACTAAGGCATGTATTTAAATTTGGGTTTTAATTCATAAAGGCATATTTTATTTAAAACTATAAATTATAAATTTTCCCGAATAAAGGTTAAACTTTACCAAAATGTTTTTACGAAAATCGACATGTTTTACAAAATTTTCTTAGTGATATACTAGATCCGGTTGTAGTGTTTGGCCGAGTTTGGGGTGTTACAAAAATTGGATAATACGGTATATTAACACTTTTTGTGTGAATGAATGAAACCGAAATTAAGGTTGTGGAAAAAAAATTACGGATTTTCCCTTAATGGGCTATTTTGTTAAAAAGTGATATTTTGGGCCATATGATTATTTTGATAAATTGGCCAAGTGAGAATATTGTGAAAAGGGCCTCATGTGATAAATGGGCCAAATTTGTTAGATCGTTAAATGGGCCAAAATTTGTTAGATCGATAAATGGGCCAAATTTGTTAGATCTTTAAATGGGCCAAAATTGCTATTTTGACTAATGGGCCAAATTGATAACTTGTAATATGGGCTTTTTGTTGAAATTTACCTTATGAATATATTGTTATGCATTATATATATATGCATGACTGCATGGGTTGGGATAATTGACGAAGAGAAGAATGGCCTATTGCCACAAATCTAGTTCGGTGACTCTGTCACAATGGCATGTTGTCAAAAATCTAGTTCGGTGACTCTGTCACAATGGCCTGTTGCCACAAATCTAGTTTGGTGACTCTGTCACAATGGCCTGTTGCCAAAAATCTAGTTCAGTGACTTTGTCACAATGGCCTGTTGCCAAAAATCTAGTTCGGTGGCTCTGCCACAAATATTATAATTTGCTTAATGCCTGCTATTGGTGTGTTGGCCGGGTAGGTTGACTTGATCCCCACAGGTGTGTTGGTTGGTACGGGTGGTGTGTAGCGGATGGAAATAAGGCTTGGTTGGGAATTGCATATCATATGCATTATTTTTATATTGTACATTTGTAAATGGGCTCAAGACCATTAATTGCTTAAATGGTTTTGGCCAGTGAACCTGATAAGTGGGTTACACATTGAGTTCTAAGTAACTCACCCATTTTTCTTACCCTTATCGGTAATAATAATTCTTTGAAGGCTTGGGCGAGGATGACTTAGTGTGGAGGCCATACTACGAATGATGAGTTATAAAAACTTTGAACTTCTTTTAAGTATTTTTATTTAAGTACTATTTCAATTGCGATGTAATAAGGCCTCTGGTATTATTTTTATGGATTTCTTTTCGTGGATGGATTTTAATATGTTTTAGTTACTTAAATGGGGCTTTTTAATTCTTATAAATGTTTTCTTCAACTTACGTATAAAAAGGGTTTTTCTTAAATATCACTTACTCGTAAAATTTCCGTAAAAACTCTTTTATAAATTTATTTTAACCAATTATTTCTCTGAAAATCAAATTGTAAAATCTCATGTTTTAAAATCATGGTTTTCAAATAAATCTCGATTTTTGATAAACTTCATCTTCAAAAATCATTTTGAAGAATTGTTTTCATTAAAAGCACTGATGACTAGACGAAAGATCGAATTGTATGGCATGCCAAATCTGGTCTTAAACGCATAGGCCGGGCTTAGGGTGTTACGGCACCTTCTCTTCCTTTTCTTTTGCTTTGACTTCCAATCTCTTCTCTTTTTTACAGTAGAAGAAAATTGATCAGTTTTCTTCAAGGTAACACTTTTGTTTTAATCACTACTTTTTTTGTGTATTATCTACACTGGGTAATTTTCATTCTATGCATATATTGAATTCTATGCTTCAATTTTTTTTTATTTTGTGTATTATCCGACGTGAATAAACAACGAGGACATAATATTTTGCGTTGATGTGGAGGCAGAGTTGCTTGTTGAATTGAAAACAGAAGGAGTCACCAGATTCGATTCCATAAAGCAAGCTATCCTACTCTTTGTCAATTCCAAGCTCTCTATCAAACCCGACCACCGCCTCTTGGGTACTTTTCACTTTCGCTTTTCTTTTCTGTTTCTTTTAGATTTGATTATAATCTAGGCTTTCATTTATTTGAAAATTAGGGTTTTCAGTTTTTTTACTTAGGCATTTCATTTCATTTCCATTTGTTTTGTTTTTTTTATAGCTTAGAAAAGAGTTTAGTAGTGATGTTGAGTCTACCATTACTACTATTCGAGCACTCTCGGCTACCAATTGAACTTTGAATTGAAGCCATGAGCATGTTTAAGTAATGTCTTCTTCCTAGGAAAAATGTATAGTAGCTTCGTTGGAATTTATAACTTTTTAAGTATTGCTTCATTAATTTTATCGAACAATACTCAGAAAGCCTTAGTGTATATGTTTTTTCTGTTCGATGTATATTTTAGTTTGATTTGATTGTTTGTTTGTGTGAAACTCTGTAGAATCAACCTTGCATCTGGTTCTGAGACTTCGTGGTGGCATTATCGAGCCTTCTTTGATGGCATTGGCTAGGAAATACAACCAGGACAAGATGATCTGTCGCAAGTATGTCGGTACTTTCTTAAAATCTATATATTTGCTTGCTTAATAATTTTAGTTTACATGTTCATTTGAAATGAGTTGTTCTTGAAAGCACTATTAAATGCTTTGTGATCCATATTTCTTCACTTTTTCTAAAGTACTCTTATTTGACATATGTATATAACGAATATTTTGGCTTCAGTATGGGATATTTGAATATACCTCTGTTAGGTGCATGCATCTAGTTAGATTTAGATCTTCCCTTTGTCGATATATATATACCAAAAGCATACCTTTGTTAACAATCGTCTAAAAACTTTATCTCCCTAAGCCTTTTTCGCATTACTGCTGCAAGTCTTATAATCCACTAACATCTGCCATCGTCTCTCGGTTGCAGTTGCTGTAACATCCTGATAATTAGGGGTTATGCATCTTTACTTAATTGAATGATGTTGCATGCTTAATTATGATTGAGTATGTTTTGGAAGTTATTTTTGAACTTCATTAATTAAGTGAATGCTTAGTGATTTATTAAATTTTTAATAATTAAGATGGAGCTAAGCATGATAGGCTTTAAGAAATAATGACAAGAGGTTTTAAGCATAAGATGAGTAATTTGCAAGGTGGTTAGGATGCATGGATGAGTGCTTGAGGGAGAGGTTTGAATCCCTAGCTAGCAAATGGGAGGATTTTATTTTGTTTCCTTCCTATAGTGTCGGCCAAGACTCTTTTAGAATGGATGAGCATCTTTTTAATTTTGGTTAATTGACCATATGAAAAAGGTAAGCTAGAAGATATGGCATGGAATCATGAAAGGATGGTAAGATGAGGGGGACAAAAGGCTTGAAGTAAGGGCATTGTCTTGGAAACTTTTTCATGGTCATTTGACCATGAATCTAGTCGATTTTAGGGGCTAAAGGGGATAGTTAATTGTGATAGCAATTTAAGGGTTGATGGGGAAGAAACATGGAGGAAAAAGGGGGATAATGTTGGCAAGCTAGTTGGCTGAATTTGACTTGGGTTAGGGGGTGATAGTTGGCCAAAAACTCTAGCATTTTGGTGCATCTTTTCTCAATTCTCCAAGAGCTCTCCTCCTAGCCGAATTTTGCTAATAACATTAGGTAAAAGCCTTACTTTTTTTTGGTTCTCATTTTAACCATTTTGGTTAAAATTCCTATTCTCTCAAATTCTTGTTCTCTTTAGTCTAAAGCATCAAAAGTTTGGAAAACATTTCTTCTTTTCTTTTTCCCTTATTGCCGAAACTACCAAAGTGCAAAGAACTATTTTTTTTCTTCAATTTCTTCCTCTTGGCCGAATGTGCATAGGTCCCTAAACCAATCTCTTTTCTTTTGAAATCACCTTCATCATCATCTTTTCTTCTTCTTCTCTTTCTCTCTTCTTTCATTTTTCATTTTCTTTCTTCCTTCTCTCAACCGAAACTATTTTCTACCAATACCAAAATCAACATTATTTTCATCTCTTTTATCAACCGAATCATCTTCTATTTCGATTTCCTTTCTTCTTTTCTTTTATTGAAAATCGAAACCATTTTAGCCATAAATCACTATCTTTTTCTCTTTTTTTTGTGCAAACCGAAATCACCAAATCTATATTTTTATTCTCCTCTTTTTGTTCAAGGCCGAATCTTCAAAGTGATCAAAGTAAGGTTTTTGTCAATTGTTTTCATTATTTCTTTTTACTATAGTTGATTTAGAAAAATAAATCTCTTATTTTTCTCTCTAGGCGAATCCTTGGAAGGATTTTAAGGATCTTTGTTGAAGCCAACTTTTAAGAAGGATCTTTCAAATCATCCAAGGTAAGGATTATTAATTCGATCGTATCAATCCTTTTAGAATGGATCACTAATCAACTTTATTTTAGGGGTGATTTGAGACTAACAAGATAGGTAAGAAAAGAGCGATGACGGAGTGTTTGGAAGAGAGAAGGCCTTTGTTTTACCATCGAACTTCAAGCGAAGGGTCATGTATCGGCGATAAGAGATTTTCCACTGGGTTGTGGACCCTCTGCTAACGAAGATCGGTTATCTGAAGTAGTGTGTACAACCGAACCACTTTACGTTGGTGGGTTATCAGTGGGTTTTGATCCATCTAGCGGAGAAAAACCATAAATAACGGTTGTTCGAGAATCCGAGGGTAAGGATTTAGATCTCTCGTCAATAAATATAGTTTTATTAGTAATAGTATATTCTAACAAAGTGTGATAATTAACTAGGCGTTGACGAGCGAGAAGGTATCGTACTCACAGTCATAAGGTGTGTAACCATACAATAAAATCTCATAGACCTATAATAAAAGTGATTATATGACAATATGTTTACTAATGTTTGTGGATACCATTCAGTGGTATACTAAATTCAGGTATGTTTACCCCAATATTTTGCTAATTTTGCTATATGCATAATTGTGTAATAAGTATGACTATATTATGATTCTGGGGTAAATGGCATGAAAATTAAATAATATGTATGTGCATGGGCATATGGGTGAAATTGATAAAGGGGAAGTGTTCCGGTGGTTTTACCACTTTTGTGGTGACTTCGGTCACATATTTGAATCTGGTGACTTCGGTCACGTATATGTGAATCTGGTGACTTTGGTCACATATATTTGAAATCCGGTGACTTCAGTCACAATTTTGTATGGTGGCCTTGCCACAAAAATTATAAGGGCGATGTGCATGTTGACTGCAGCAACTGCCTTCGATGGTGTGTAGCGGATGGAGGGTCGATTTAGTAATCCCCACTGTGTGATTGGTTGGTACGGGTGGTGTGTAGCGGATGGATATTTAGGTGGGCCGGGTTTGCATTTCATTATATGTGTATATTCATGTGATTTTAAATGATTATTATTTAATCTGCTATGAAAATGGGCTTTTGGGCTAAAAATGACTTAAATGGGCCTATGGCTATATGTGTAATTATTGGGCTTTAAGGCATATGATCAAATGGGCTTTTTAATGTATGTGTTACACATTGAGTTTATAACTCACCCTTTTGTGGGATAACTTTTAGATGATTAAGTAGTGCGATGGATCGAATTGACAAGGACTCGTGGTGGCCAATGCTCATATCAAGTATTTTGGAGATTTTCCAATTTAAACTTATTAAATTTTACTTCTTAGACTTTATTATGGGTTTTGCTATTTTATGTAATAAGGCCACTATAAAGCTGTTTTAAATTTTGTGTTTGGATTTATTTTTATTTTGCCATGATTAATTATTAATTAAATAACTAAATGGATTTTGATAAATAATTTAAAGCTGTTTTGAAGACAAAATATATTTTCACAATATTAATAAATTTTTCATTAAATTTGGTTTTCTATTAACTTATTAATTTCTCTTAAAATAACGTTTTAAGAAGATACAAATTTATTTTACAATTAAATTTCAACTCGATCTTTAAGTTAATCTATTTTATTCAAAATCATCAAGTTTTTCTTAAATAAGTGAGAGTTTGCTAAAATTTTACTCGAGGAACATAACAAATCCGGTCGGGCTTTTTGGGCCGGGTTTGGGGTGTTTCAACTTGGTACCAGAGCCCAGTTTTAAACTCTCGGCCTTGGGTTCTGAAGCCCACAACGTTTTCAAAAGTTGGCCCAAATGACTTTTTGAAAGTTTTCTAAGTTAAAATAGTTTTATAAGAGCATGGCACTCGGAATTCTCGGCCCAGATCCATCAGGTAAGTATCTTTATTGATATGAATGTATGATAAGCCTAAGGAAACTATACTTTAGAGACATGGACCCTAGGTGTTTGTACACTACTACGGAAAAACCACTGAACATCTGCTTCATAAAACTTTCTTTTAATAAGAAGTGAAAAGATTCTAATACATAAGACTTTTTCGTAAAAAAATAGATAAGACACGTAGTACACATGAGTTCTAGGGGACGTGGTCGTCGTGGACGCGAAAGAGGAAGAATGGCTGTGTTGGAACCAGTTAGATCTGGTCACGGTTTTGAAAATGAAGCTCCGCCACCAGCTGTTGGGGTGGATTTTCAAGAGAAAAATGGAGGAGGTGACGCAGTATCACAAGCTGTACTTCGAGTATTGGAGCAGTAGCGAAGCTAATCTTTGAAATGGATCTCGAAAGTCAGTAGCTGAGAGACTAAGATCAAATGGAGCTGAGGTTTTCAGGGGAGTATCTGGAGTAGTTCCAAATGTAGCGGAATACTGGTTGGAGGCAGTCGAGAGAATCATGGACGATTTAGACTGCACTGCTGAAGAAAAATTGAAAGGTGTTATTTCACTACTTCGTGATGAAGCCTACCAGTGGTGGCTCACTATCAAGGAGAGTACCCCTGTGGATCTACTGGATTGGGGGTACTTTAAAATTAAATTCGAAGGAAAATACATTGGAGCTAGCTACATCGACTCCCAGAGGAAGACATTTCTAAATTTGGTGCAAGGAAATAAGTCGATAGCTGAATATGAAGCAGAATTTTTGTGACTTAGTCGATATGCCAGAGGGATAGTAGCTACTGAATATGAACGGTGTGTCAGATTTGAAGATGGACTTAGAGATGAACTGCGAGTGATGATTGCTCTGCACCGTGAAAGAGACTTTGCAATCTTAGTAGAAAGGGCAAGAATAGCCGAAGAAGTTAAACGGATTGAAAGACAGAACCGGGACAGAGGCCAGAATAAGAATAAGAGAAGCTTTGGATCTTCAGGGTCATCCGGGAATTTTCAAAAGAAACCAAGAAATGAAGGACCGCGAGGTCGTGAGATCACTTCTGGTGGACAACATCGTGCTTGTGCTCAATGTGGGAAGATACACCCGGGAGAGTGTTGGAAAAAGACCGGGGGATGTTTCAAGTGAGGATCTAAAGATCATATGATCAAGGATTGCCCGATGAATTTAGAGAAGAACCGATGAAGTCGAGGTGTTAATCAGTGGCAGAGGTGAACAATGACCGATAAGGAGCCGTGGTCCAAATGGAAGGGGTAATGGCTCTGGTAGGGTCGTGGAACTTTAAGCGAGAGGCGATGGTAGCTCGAGGCGAGACGGCCGGTCTGGTATATGCGATTCGTCGCGAGAGAAAGCGATGGCCTTTTGATGTTATCACGATGCGTTCGATTTACGGGTTGCCCTTTATTGCTTTGATAGACATAGGGTCAACTCACTCTTACATCGCTAGTGAAGTATCTGAAACTTTACATGTGACTTCTGAGACTGTACCTAGGAAGATGACTGTACTTAGTCCTTTAGGACAGACATTAGTAATAGACAAACTCTTTAAGGAAGTACCTTTAGAAGTTCAAGGGACGCAGTTTTCGGCTGACTTAATGGAGTTGCCATTCGGAGAATTCGACCTGACCTTAGGCATGGACTGGCATGTGAAGTATCGTGCAAATGTGGATTGTGCTGCTAAGCGGATGTCCTTAAGAACTTTTGATGACAAAGAAGTTGTAGTGATGGGCGAGCGACGGAACTACTTATCTAATGTAATATCCGCTCTTAAGGCAGAAAAGATGGTTAGGAAGGGATGTGTAGCCTTTCTGATGTTGGTGAGTGACTTGGATGCTAAGGAGGTAACTGTTAATGAAGTCAGAACTATGAATGAATTTGTAGATGTTTTTTCGGAAGAACTTCCAGGTTTGCATCTGGATCGGGAGGTAGAATTCAGGATTGATTTATTGCCTGGAACGGTGCCAGTTTCTATTGCTCCATATAGAATGGCACCGAAGGAGTTAGTGGAACTTAAGGCTCAGATTCAGGAGTTGCTTGATCGTGGATTCATCCGACCTAGTGTGCCTCCATGGGGAGCACCAATCCTATTCGTGAAGAAGAAGGACGGAACGATGAGGATGTGTATAGATTACCGACAGTTAAATAAGTTGACCATCAAGAACAAGTATCCTTTGCCGAGGATCGACGACTTGTTCGATCAGCTTAAAGGAGCTGCGGTATTCTCAAAGATTGACTTAAGGTCGGGGTATCATCAGCTTAAGGTGAAAGAAGCAGATATCCATAAGACGACTTTCCGAACTAGATATGGGCATTATGAATTTCTGGTAATGCCATTCGGATTGACGAACGCCCCAGCTGCGTGTATGGATATGATGAACATGATTTTCCAGCCCCACTTGGATCAATTCATCGTGGTATTCATAGACGACATCCTGGTGTATTCTAAGTCCGAAATGGAACATGATGAGCATCTCCGGATTGTGTTACGAGTTTTAAGGGAGAAAAAACTTTATGCCAAATTCAGCAAGTGTGAATTTTGGCTGAAAGAGGTTGCATTTTTAGGCCATGTGGTGTCTGCAGAAGGGATAAGGGTGGATCCTCGGAAGATTGAGGCTGTACTAGATTGGAAACCACCTAAGTCCGTAACTGAGGTTCGTAGTTTCTTGGGATTAGCAGGCTACTACAAAAGATTCGTTGAAGGATTCTCATCGATAGCTGCACCTTTAACGAAATGGTTGAGAAAGGAAGTACCTTTCGTGTGGGCTGATAAGCAGCAAGAGAGCTTTGAGAAACTCAAGAGGGTTTTGACTGAAGCTCCAGTTTTGATCCAGTCTGAAGCAGGGAAAGATTTCGTCGTGTATTGTGATGCTTCTCACACGGGATTAGGATGTGTTCTGATGCAAGATGGGAAGGTAGTTGCGTATGCATCTCGACAGTTGAGACCACACGAGGTTAATTACCCGACGCATGATTTGGAGTTGGCAGCTGTAGTCTTTGCTCTTAAAGTTTGGAGACATTATTTATACGGGGAAAAGTCAGTGATATACACGGACCACAAAAGTCTGAAATATCTACTGACTCAGAAAGAACTGAATTTGAGGCAACGAAGGTGGATAGAGTTGTTGAAAGACTACGACTGTTCTATCGAGTACCACCCGGGCAAGGCGAATGTGGTGGCAGACGTTCTAAGTCAGAAAGTGGTGTCAGATTTAAGGGCGATGTTTGCACATCTTAGTCTTTACGATGACGGAAGCTTGTTGGGAGAACTTCAAGTTAGGCCGACATGGTTGAGTCAAGTGAAAGAGAGGCAATTGATAGACAATGATCTGAGTGCAAAACTTCGGCAGGTGCAGAATGGGGAATTGGAAGATTTTGGTATTAACAGCGATGGGGTATTATGTTTTAAAGGTAAAGTCTGTATGCCGAGGGATCAGGAATTGAGGCAAAAGATTCTTCAGGAGTCGCATAGTAGCCCTTATGCTATGCATCCTGGAGGAAGTAAGTTATATCGAGACTTGCGAGATTAGTTTTGGTGGCCTGGTCTTAAGTGAGAAGTTACGGAGTATGTAGGAAAGTGCTTAACATGTCAGCAAGTCAAGGTTGAACATCAAGTACCTTCGGGATTGCTTCAGCCGATAAAGATTCCACAGTGGAAGTGGAAGAGAATCACTATGGACTTTGTTAGTGGGCTTCCTCTTACGCCTACTAAGAAAGACTCAGTATGGGTGATAGTGGACCGAATGATGAAATCTACACATTTTATCCCAGTTCGGGTTGATTACTCTTTGCAGAAATTGGCGAAGTTATATGTGGCTGAGATTGTGAGATTGAATGGAGTGCCGTTGTCGATTATTTCGGATAGGGATCCGAGGTTTACGTCGCGGTTTTGGAAAGCATTACATCGGGCATTGGGTACCAGATTGGATTTCAGTATGGCATTTCATCCACAGTCTGACGGCCAGTCTGAACGAGTAATCCAAATTTTAGAAGATATGTTAAGGGGATGTGTGATGGATTTCAGGGGAAGTTGGGAAGAGTTCTTACCGTTAGCAGAATTTGCGTACAATAGCAGTTACCAAGCCAGTATACGGATGGCACCATATGAAGCACTATATGGACGGAAGTGTCGCACTCCTACGTGTTGGACAGAATTAGGGGAACGTCAGATTTTGGGTCCAAAAATAGTGGCTGAATCCGAAGAAAAGGTTAAGGTAATCCGGGCTCGATTAAAAGAAGCATCTGACAGGCAAAAGTCGTACGCAGATCTAAAATGGAAGGAAATAGAGTTTGCTGTGGGAGATCAAGTATTCTTGAAGGTTTCACCTTGGAAAAAGGTGATGAGATTTGGTCGCAAAGGAAAGTTAAGTCCCAGGTTCATAGGACCTTATCGCGTTTTGAAGCGGGTCGGACCTGTGGCATATCAGTTAGATTTGCCTTCAGAGTTAAAGCAAATGCACGATGTGTTTCATGTTTCAATGTTACGTCGTTACCGGTCGGATCCATCTCATGTAGTGCCAGTTGAGGAGGTGGAATTAAGACCAGATTTGTCCTATGAAAAGGAGCCAATTCAAATTCTGGAGCGAGATGTAAAGGTTTTACGGAGAAAGTCGGTTCCTCTCGTCAAAGTATTATGGCGTAATCATGGATCGGAAGAAGCTTCGTGGGAGCAGGAGGAAGCGATCGACAACAATACCCTCACTTGTTCCAACCGGGTAATTTCGAGGGCGAAATTATTTTAAGGGGTAGAAGCGTAACATCTTGATAATTAGGGTTATGCATCTTTACTTAATTGAATGATGTTGCATGCTTAATTATGATTGAGTATGTTTTGGAAGTTATTTTGAACTTCATTAATTAAGTGAATGCTTAGTGATTTATTAAATTTTAATAATTAAGATGGAGCTAAGCATGATAGGCTTTAAGAAATAATGACAAGAGGTTTTAAGCATAAGATGAGTAATTGGCAAGGTGGTTAGGATGCATGGATGAGTGCTTGAGGGAGAGGTTTGAATCCCTAGCTAGCAAATGGGAGGATTTTATTTTGTTTCCTTCCTATAGTGTCGGCCAAGACTCTTCTAGAATGGATGAGCATCTTTTTAATTTTGGTTAATTGACCATATGAAAAAGGTAAGCTAGATGATATGGCATGGAATCATGAAAGGATGGTAAGATGAGGGGGACAAAAGGCTTGAAGTAAGGGCATTGTCTTGGAAACTTTTTCATGGTCATTTGACCATGAATCTAGTCGGTTTTAGGGGCTAAAGGGGATAGTTAATTGTTATAGCAATTTAAGGGTTGATGGGAAGAAACATGGAGGAAAAAGGGGGATAATGTTGGCAAGCTAGTTGGCCGAATTTGACTTGGGTTAGGGGGTGATAGTTCGCCAAAAACTCTAGCATTTTGGTGCATCTTTTCTCAATTCTCTAAGAGCTCTCCTCCTAGCTGAATTTTGCTAATAACATTAGGTAAAAGCCTTACTTTGTTTTGGTTCTCATTTTGACCATTTTGGTTAAAATTCCTATTCTCTCAAATTCTTGTTCTCTTTAGTCTAAAGCATCGAAAGTTTGGAAAACATTTCTTCTTTTCTTTTTCCCTCATTGCCGAAACTACCAAAGTGTAAAGAACTATTTTTTTTCTTCAATTTCTTCCTCTTGGCCGAATGTGCATAGGTGCCTAAACCTATCTCTTTTCTTTTGAAATCACCTTCATCATTATCTTTTCTTCTTCTTCTCTTTCTCTCTTCTTTCATTTTTCATTTTCTTTCTTCCTTCTCTCAACCGAAACTATTTTCTACCAACACCAAAATCAACATTATTTTAATCTCTTTTATCAACCGAATCATCTTCTATTTCGATTTCCTTTCTTCTTTTCTTTTATTGAAAACCGAAACCATTTTAGCCATAAATCACTATCTTTCTCTCTTTTTTTTTTGTGCAAACCGAAATCACCAAATCTATATTTTTATTCTCTTCTTTTTGTTCAAGGCCGAATCTTCAAAGTGATCAAAGTAAGGTTTTTGTCAATTGTTTTCATTATTTCTTTTTACTATAGTTGATTTAGAAAAATAAATCTCTTATTTTTCTCTCCTAGGCCGAATCCTTGGAAGGGATTTTTAAGGATCTTTGTTGAAGCCAACTTTTAAGAAGTGATCTTTCGAAATCATCCAAGGTAAGGATTATTAATTTCGATCGTATCAATCCTTTTAGAATGGATCACTAATCAACTTTATTTTAGGGGTGATTTGAGACTAACAAGATAGGTAAGAAAAGAGCGATGCAGTGTTTGGAAGAGAGGAGGCCTTTGTTTTACCATCGAACTTCAAGCGAAGAACATGTATCGGTGATAAGAGATTTTCCACCGGGTTGTGGACCGTCTGCTAACGAAGATCGATTATTTGAAGTAGTGCATACAACCTAACCACTTTACGTTGGTGGGTTATTAGTGGGTTTTGATCCATCTAGCGGAGAAAAACCACAAATAACGATTGTTCGAGAATCCGAGGGTAAGGATTTAGATCTCTCGTCAATAAATATAGTTTTATTAGTAATAGTATATTCTAACCAAGTGTGATAATTAACTAGGCGTTGACGAGCGAGAAGGTATCGTACTCACAGTCATAAGGTGTGTAACCATACAATAAAATCTCATAGATCTATAATAAAAGTGATTATATGACAATATGTTTATTAATGTTTGTGGATACCATTCAGTGGTATACTAAATTCAGGTATGTTTACCCCAATATTTTGCTAATTTTGCTATATGCATAATTGTGTAATAAGTATGACTATATTATGATTCTAGGGTAAATGGCATGAAAATTAAATAATATGTATGTGCATGGGCATATGGGTGAAATTGATAAAGGGGAAGTGTTCCGGTGGTTTTATCACATTTCTGGTGACTTCGGTCACATATTTGAATCTGGTGACTTCGGTCACGTATATGTGAATCTGGTGACTTCGGTCACATATGTGAATCTGGTGACCTCGGTCACATATATTTGAAATCCGGTGACTTCGGTCACAATTTTGTCTGGTGGCCTTGCCACAAAAATTATAAGGCGATGTGCATGTTGACTGACAAGCGCCTTCGATGGTGTGTAGCGGATGGAGGTCGATTTAGTAATCCCACGGCGTGATTGGTTGGTACGGTGGTGTGTGTAGCGGATGGATATTTAGGTGGGCGGGTTTGCATTTCATTATATTTGTATATTCATGTGATTTTAAATGATTATTATTTAATCTGCTATGAAAATGGGCTTTTGGGCTAAAACGACTTAAATGGGCCTATGGCTATATGTGTAATTATTGGGCTTTATGGCATATGATCAAATGGGCTTTTTAATGTATGTGTTACACATTGAGTTTATAACTCACCCTTTTGTGGGATAACTTTTAGGATGATTAAGTAGTGCGATGGATCGAATTGACAAGGACTCGTGGTGGCCAATGCTCATATCAAGTATTTTGGAGATTTTCCAATTTAAACTTATTAAATTTTACTTCTTAGACTTTATTATGGGTTTTGCTATTTTATGCAATAAGGCCACTATAAAGCTGCTTTTAAATTTTTGTGTTTGGATTTATTTTATTTTGCCATGATTAATTATTAATTAAATAACTAAATGGATTTTGATAAATAATTTAAACTGCATTTTGAAGACAAAATATATTTTCACAATATTAATAAATTTTTCATTAAATTTGGTTTTCTATTAACTTATTAATTTCTCTTAAAAATAATGTTTTAAGAAGATACAAATTTATTTTACAATTAAATTTCAACTCGATCTTTAAGTTAATCTATTTTATTCAAAATCATCAAGTTTTTCTTAAATAAGTGAGAGTTTGCTAAAATTTTACTCGAGGAACATAACAAATCCGGTCGGGCTTTTTGGGCCGGTTTCGGGGTGTTTCAGTTGCACCCCAGTTTATGCCGTTGTTTAGTATAAGTTGTTATATAGTATGGAAAAGAACCTACTTGATTACTTGAAATTATTTTCCATGGTTCTGTAATGTAATCAATGCTTTATTTTTACAATTGAATATAAAAATGCCTTTCAGTTGTTGATAATTAATATTGTTTGTCCCATTTATTTTCTTTTCCAGGTTGTACCTTCAATAGCTATTGCATTCGTGACATTTAATCTGCTTCCTGCTCCTTCTGCAACTTCTGGTTCAACTGAAGAGTTACATTTAATCTTCAATTTAATATCTGGTAGTGCTATTGATAAAGTTTTTATATTTGGTTCACATGAATTAATTGTATTAGGTGTTAATCGTTTATTTGGTGCTAATCTGGAAATGAAATGGCCATAATTATTTTGCAGATTGTTCTACCCTACTTTCATCTGCAGATTGTTCGAACTTAGTTTCTTCTGCATTGTTCTCCGTTAGTTTGTTGGTAAGTTTTCCTTTGTTTACATATAGTTGTCCTCATTTTTTATATCATTAGTATGAGTATAGTTCCAAATTGCTATTTATTATCACCTTGGTTGGTATATATCTTTGTTACTTGGATAATAATTTGTTCATGCTCCTTACAATGTAATAATTTGTTCATGCTCCCTTATAAAGAAAACTTTAACATCCTTTAAAATGTAAAGAACGTGATTAAACTTGTAAGGAAAATTAAAATTACATAAATTGAATATTCAAATAATACCGACATATAGTCAACAATTATAAAAATTTATTTTGATCATTATTTAAATATATTTTATTAGAAAATAATTTTTTTAAAAGAAGCAATTTAAAATTGTTTAAATTTACAAAAACAATATGTAAATGATTTATAGAAATGAAATAGTTTTTTTTTTTTTTGAAGTGGATTTTGAAGCTTTGAGTGAAGAAATTGTTAGAATGGTGCATATTTATAAGCAAAAATTGGAATTGAAGTGGGTTTGGCTTGAATTCTCTTGTCGAGGCGCTTGTTTTCTATTTCATTTCTTCTATTATCGGTTTTGCTTCTTTAGCTCGGCTCATGTGCCTGCACTCTGCTTTATATATATATATATATATATATATATATATATATATATATATTAAATATTAAATCGAGAGATATTTGTTAAATAATAAAAATAATCAGTTCTCTTAAATAATGATGTTGATTCATGTTTCTAATACGAAAAATATATTTCCTTAAGACAAATATGTTTGACCCACCTAATTTTTAATCTTAATGGAGATTTTGCACAAAACCATAGATGCGTTACCTTTTTAGTTTTAAGTCTTTAGGTGATTTTATTAAAAAAATAGATCTCATCCAAGGTTTTTAATAAGATTATTACGATTAACGATTTAATCCATCTAACGATTAAATAAATTATTAAAATTAAAAACCCTAATTTATTTGATTTTTTTGTCTCAATCCATTAATTAAACATCATTAAATCAATGTATTAACCGATTCTTAATCTTTCCAACAATCTCATCTCATATAGTAAATATATTATACTAGCACTTGTCTCGAAAAAAAAATAGTTAATGAAATTGTTTTGCTTTTTATTTTATTTTATAGACTTGACATTATGTAACATCCTAAATATGGGCTTGTGCATTTATATGTTGGTTTAATATGTTAATTCAAAGAAATTAAGGCTCGGGCTGAGGCCTTGATTAAATATTTGGATTAGGGTTTAAAATAATGTTCTGGGTAATTTAAGAGATATTTTGGGCTTTAAAACTTGGGTTAGGTGGTTGATAAATGGTGTTAGTTCATAATTTAAGTTAGATAATTAAATTAGTAGCAAGCTGGGCTTGTGGCCCGAAGACAAAAGGTGCTTTAAGTGGGCATTAAGGTGGCGTCACAAGGGGGAGGTGTTGGGCCTAGTGTGGCCGCTTGGGGCCCAAATGAATGAGTCCAATTTCGGCACTGAGAAAGGAAGGGGGTTGGATGGCAATTAGGCTACCTTTTAGGAGTTATTTCTTTTATTTTAAGTGACAAAAAGATGATAATTAAGAAGGAAGAGTTGGTGCTTTGTAACATCCTGATAATTAGGGGTTATGCATTTCACTTAATTGAATGATGTTGCATGCTTAATTATTATTAAGTGTAATTTTGGAAGTTATTTGAGCTTCATTAATTAAGTGAAATGCTTAGTAAAACTTTTAATTCCTATTAATTAGAGAGAGCTAAGCAAGTTAGGCCTTAAGAATTAATGATAAGAAGTTTTAGCATGAATTGAGCAATTGGCCAGGTGGTTAAGGTACATGGATGTGCGCTTGAGGTGTGAAGTTCGAATCTCCTAGCTAGCATTAGGGAGGATTTTGTTTTTTTTGTTTTCTTCCCTATAAGTGTCGGCCAAGAAAGTTCTAGAGTGGATGAGAATTCATTCATTTTTGGCTATTTGACCATGTGAAAAAGGAAGCTAGGAACTTATGGCATGGAATCATAAGTTGATGATAAGATGAGGGGGACAAAAGGCATGATATGGGGCAAGGTTTTGGGAGTGTGTTCATGGTCAATTGACCATGAACCTAGACGGCATGAAGGGCTAAAGGGAGTGGTTTATTGTTGATAGCAAATCAAGAGTTGATGGGGAAGAAACAAGGAGGAAAAAGGGGATAATGTTGGCATTGATTTGGCCGAATTTTTACTTTGCCATTAGGGGGAAAAGTTGGCCAAAAGTCTTGCATTTTTTTGTTTGTCCATCTTTTCTCATTTCTCCAATAGTTTCTCTCCTAGCCGAATTTGTCATTGAGTTTAGGTAAAAACTTTCTTTTGTTTTGGCTTTCTTCTTTTGACCAATTTTCTCCAAAAACTCCCACTTTGGCGAATGTACCTTAGGCACTTTGGTACACTTTTGCTTTTGATTTAGCCCTCAATTGTGTTTGAACCAAATACAATTTTCTTTCTCCCATCTTTCTTTTTGAAATTGAAACTACAAAGTTCAAAGAGCCAATTTCTTCATTTCTTCCTCCTTGGCAATGTGCAAAGACTCTAAACATATTTCTTTTCATTTGAGAAATCACCATCATCATCTTCTTCTCCTTTTCTCTTTTCTTCCTTCTCTTTTCATTCTCTTTTCATTCTCTTTCTTCTTTCCTCAAAATCGAAACCATCATATTGAAACCACCATTTCTCTTCTCTTTTTGTTAAGGCGAATCATCATATTCTTTTCTTCTTATTCAAAGCCAATCTTGAAGGACTCAAAGTAAGATTTTATCAATTGTTTTCATCATTCCTTTTACTTTAGCAAACTTAAAATCATAATCTTTTATTTCTCTCTAGGCCGAATCTTTTGAAAAGATTTTTCAAAGATCTTTGTTGAAGACAACCTTTAAGTGACCATTCGAAATCATCAAGGTAAGGTTATTAATTTAGATCATATCGATTTATTTAGATAGATCACTAATCTACGTTATTTTTAGGGACGATCTAAGATCATCAAGATAGGTAAGAAAAGAGCCATACGGAGCGTTTGGAAGAGAGGAGGTATTCCTTTACCATCAAACTACAAATGAAGGGCTGTATCGGCGGTTAGAGACTTTCCACCGGGTTGTGGACCCTCTGCTAACGAGGATCGATTATTCGAAGTAGTGCGTACAACTGAACCACTTTACGTTGGTGGAATATCGGCGGGTTTTGATCCATCTAGTGGAGAAAAACCACAAATAACTGTCATTCGCGAATCCGAGGGTAAGGATTTAGATCCATCGTCAATAAGTGTAATATTGTTAACAAAAGTTTATACTAACCAAGCGTGTTAATCAAATAGGTGTTGACGAGCGAGAGAGCATTGTTCTCACTGTCACTAGGTGTGTAACCTTACATTAAAAATCTCATAAGATTTACATATATTTAATTGTGACTATATGACTATGTGTATGATTGTGCTTTTGGATACCATTTAGTGGTATACGATATTCAGGTATGTTTACCCCAATATTTGTTTATTTTGCTATATGCATCAATATGAGATAAGCATGACTATATTATGATTTGTGGGGTAAATCACATGAAAATCTAATTTGATATGTATGTGCATGGGCATATGGGTATATTTGATAAAGGAGGAAGTATTCTGGTGGTTTTACCACATTTCTGGTGACTTCGGTCACATATGTGAATTTGGTGACTTCGGTCACGTATATTTGACTCCGGTGACTTCGGTCACATATTTGACTCCGGTGACTTCGGTCACGTATGTGAATCTGGTGACTTCGGTCACATCTGTTTTGGTGGCTTTGCCACAATAAGGGCGATGTGCATGTTGATTTGCAACAACTACCTTCGATGGTGTGTAGCGAATGGAGGGTCGATTTAGTAATCCCACGGTGTCTTTGGTTGATGCGAGGGTGTGTAGCGGATGGATATTTAGGTTGGGACGGGCTTGCATTTCATTTCATGAACATAACCATGTAATATTGAATGATTATTATTTGATCTGCTATGAAATGGGCCTTTGGGCTAAACATGAGCTAAATGGGCCTTTGGGCTAAATATGAGCTAAATGGGCCTTTGGGCTAAATATGAGTTAAATGGGCCTATGGCCATATGTGAAATTTTTGAGATTAAAAGCATTTGATAAAATGGGCTTTTTAGTGTATGTGTTATACATTGAGTTTATAACTCACCTATTTTTATGGGATAACTTTTCAGATGACTCGTAGTGCGATGGATCGAAGCGTGGGATTTCGAGGTGGCGATTGCTCAGTATCAAGTATTGTGGAGATTTCCCAACTTAAACTTATTAATTTAAATTTTATTACTTAGACTTTATTTTGGGTTGCTATTTTTGTAATAAGGCCACTATAAACTACTTTTAGATTTTGTGTTTGGATTTATTTTAAATTCGCCATGAACAATTATCAATTAAATAACTAAATGGTTTTCGATAAATATTTTAAAAGGTTTTTGTCAAGAAAATATACATATATGTTTTAAGAAAATACAAATCTATTTTTCAACTAAGCCCAACTCGATCTTTAAGTTAATCCGTTTTACTTAAAATCATTCGGTTTTCTTGAACAAAATGATATTAGCTAAAGTTTTACTCGAGGAACATACCAAATCCGGTTAGGCTTTTTGGGCGGGTTTGGGGTGTTTCAACTTGGTATCGAGCCTAGTTTTAAACTCTCGACCTTGGGTTTTGAAGCCCAGCGTTTTCAAAAGTTGGCCCAAATGACTTTTGAAAATTTTCTTAAGTTAAATGATTTTTATAAGAGCATGGCACTCGAGTTCTCGGCCCGGATCCATCGGTATGTACTTTATTGATATGTGATATGTATGATAGTTTAAACTTAAACTATACTTTAGAGACATGGACCTTAGGTGTTTGTGTGCTACTACGGAAAAACTCTTGAATATCATTTCATAAAACTTTCCTTTAATAAGAAGTGAAAAGACTCTAATACATAAGAATTTTTCGTAAAAACAGATAAGACACGTAGTAGACATGAGTTCTAGGGGACGTGGTCGTCGTGGACGTGGAAGAGGAAGGATGACTGTTTCGAAACCAGTTCGATCTGGTCAAGGTTTCGAGAATGAAGCTCCGCCACCGGCCGTTGGGGTGGAATTTCAAGAACAAAATGAAGGTGGTGACGCAGTATCACAAGCTGTGCTGCAAGTTTTAGAACGAGTAGCAGAAGCTAGTTCTGGAAATGGGTCTCGAAAGTTAGTAGCTGAGAGACTAAGATCGAATGGAGCTGAGGTTTTTAGAGGAGTATCTGGAGTAGCTCCAAATGTAGCTGAATATTGGCTGGAGGCAGTCGAGAGGATCATGGACGATATAGATTGCACTGATGAAGAGAAATTGAAAGGTGCTATTTCACTTCTCCGTGATGAAGCCTACCAGTGGTGGCTCACTATAAAGGAGAGTACCCCTGTGGATCGTCTGGATTGGGGGTATTTTAAGATTAAATTCGAAGGAAAATATGTTGGAGCTAGCTACATCGACTCTCCAGAGGAAGACATTTCGAATTTGGTCCAGGAACAAGTCGATAGTGAATATGAAGCGAAATTTTTGCGACTTAGTCGTTATACGGAGGATAGTGGCTACGGAATATGAACGGTGTATCAGATTTGAAGATGGACTTAGAGATGAGCTTCGAGTGATGATTGCTCCACACCGTGAAAGAGACTTTACAATCTTAGTGGAAAGGGCAAGAATTGTCGAAGAGGCTAAACGGACTGAGAGACAGAACCGGGACAGAGGCCAAAGTAAGAATAAGAGAAGCGTTGAGTCCTCAGGGTCGTCCGGGAATTTTCAGAAGAAATCAAGAAATGAAGGATTGCGAGGTCAACAGACTGCTTCGGGAGGACAAAATCGTACTTGTTCTCAGTGTGGGAAAATACACTCGGGAGAATGTTGGAAAAAGACCGGCGGATGTTTCAAGTGCGGTTCGAAGGATCATATGATCAAGGATTGCCCAATGAACTCAGAAAAGAATCGTCCAGCAAGTCAAGGTGCTAATCAGGTTGACAGAAGTGGACAGCAGCCGATAAGAGGCCGTGGTCCAAATGGAAGGGGCAATAGTTCCAATAGAGGTCGCCTTCAGGCAGAGGCAGTGGTAGCTTTGAGGTGAGACAACCAGGTTTGGTGTATGCAGTTCGTCGCAGAGAAGACAGTGATGCACCTGATGTTATCACGGGTATGTTTCTGATTTCTGGGTTGCCCTTTATTGCTTTGATAGATATAGGGTCAACTCATTCCTATATCGCTAGTGAAGTATCTGGGACTTTGCATGTGACTTCTGAAACTGTACCTAGGAAGATGACTATCCTTAGTCCTTTAGAATGACGATGAGTTGTAGACAAACTTTTAAGGAAGTGCCTCTAGAAGTTCAAGGATCAGATTTCGGTGATTTAATGGAGTTGCCGTTGAGAATTGACCTTATCTTAGGCATGGGTGGCTTGTGAAGTACCGTGCAAATGTGGATTGTGCTACTGGCGGATGTCATTAAGAACTTTTGATGACAAAGAAGTTGTAGTGATGGGCGAGAGACGGAACTACTTATCTAATGTAGTATCCGCTCTTAAGGCAGAAAAGATGGTTAGAAAGGGATATGAAGCCTTCCTGATGTTGGTGAGTGCTTTGGAGGCTAAGGAAGCAACTGCTAATGAAGTCAGGACTGTGAATGAATTTGTAGATGTTTTTTCGGAAGAACTTCTAGGTTTGCCTTCGGATCGTGAGGTAGAATTCGGGATAGACTTATTTCCTAGAACGACGCCAGTTTCTATTGCTCCATATAGAATGGCACCGAAGGAATTGGTTGAGCTTAAGGCTCAGATTCAGGAGTTACTTGATCGTGGATTCATTCGACCTAGTGTGTCTCCATGGGGAGCACCGGTCCTATTCGTGAAGAAGAAGGACGGATCGATGAGGATGTGTATAGACTACCGACAGTTGAATAAGCTGACCATCAAGAACAAGTATCCTTTGCCAAGGATCGACGACTTGTTCGATCAGCTTAAGGGAGTTACGGTATTCTCAAAGATTGATCTAAGGTCGGGGTATCATCAGCTTAAAGTGAAAGAAGTGGATATCCATAAGACGGCTTTTCAAACTAGATATGGGCATTATAAATTTTGGTAATGCCATTCGATTGATTGACGCCCCAAATTGCGTTCATGGATATGATGAACCGAATTTTCTAGCCTACTTGGATCAATTAATCGTGGTATTCATAGGCGACATCTTGATGTATTCTAAGTCCAAGTAGAACATGATGAGCATCTCCGAATTGTGTTCACAGTTTTAAGGAAAAGAAGGCATGACGCCAAATTCATGAAGTGTGAATTTTGGTGAAAGAAGTTGCATTTTTAGGCCATGTGGTGTCTGCAGAAGGGATAAGGTGGATCCTCGGAAGATTGAGGTGTGCTAGACTGAAACCACCTAAGTGCATGGCGAGGTTCGCAGCTTCTTGAGTTTAGCGGATACTACGTAAGATTCGTTGAAGGATTTTCATCGATAGCTGCACCTTTAACGAAATTGTTGAGAAAGGAAGTACCTTTCGTGTGGGCTGATAAGCAGCAAGAGAGTTTTGAGAAGCTCAAGAAAGTTTTGACTGAAGCTCCGATTTTGATCCAGCCTGAGGCAGGGAAGGATTTCGTCGTGTATTGTGATGTTTCTCACACGGGATTAGGATGTGTTCTGATGCAAGGCGGAAAGGTAGTTGCGTATGCGTCTCGGCAGTTGAGACCGCACGAGGTTAATTACCCGACGCATGACTTGGAGTTGGCAGTTGTAGTCTTTGCTCTTAAAGTTTGGAGACATTACTTATACGGGGAAAAGTCAGTGATATACACGGACCACAAAAGTCTGAAATATCTACTGACTCAGAAAGAACTGAATTTGAGGCAACGAAGGTGGATAGTGTTGTTGAAAGACTACGACTGTTCCATCGAGTACCACCCGGGCAAGGCGAATGTGGTGGCAGACGCTCTAAGTCGAAAAGTGGTGTCAGAATTAAGGGCGATGTTTGCACACCTTAGTCTTTACGATGACGGAAGCCTATTGGCAGAACTTCAAGTTAAGCCGACATGGTTAAGTCAAGTGAAAGAGAGGCAGTTAGTAGATGAAGATCTGAGTGAAAAGCTTCGGCAGGTACAGAGTGGGAAATTAGAAGACTTTGGTATTAACAGTGAAGGGGTATTGTGCTTCAAAGATAAAGTCTGTATGCCTAGGGATCAGGAGTTGAGGCAAAAGATACTTCAAGAATCGCATGGTAGCCCCTATGCTATGCATCCTGGAGGAAGTAAGTTATATCGAGACTTGCGAGATCAGTTTTGGTGGCTTTGGTCTTAGCGAGAGTTACGAATTTGTAGGAAAGTGCTTGACGTGTCAGCAAGTCAAGGCTGAACATCAAGTACCATCGGGATTGCTTCAACCGATAAAGATTCCGCAGTGGAAGTGGGAGAGAATCACCATGGACTTTGTTAGTGGGCTTCCTCTTACGCCTACTAAGAAAGACTCTGTATGGGTGATAGTGGACCGATTGACGAAATCTGCACATTTTATCACAGTTCGGATTGATTACTCTTTGCAGAAATTGGCGAAGTTATATGTGGCTTAGATTGTGAGATTGCATGGAGTGCCGTTGTCGATAATTTTGGACAGAGATCCGAGGTTTACGTCGTGATTTTGGAAAGCATTGCATCAAGCTTTGGGCACCAGATTGGATTCGATCGGCATTTCATCCTCGGTCGGCGGTCGATCGAAAGAGTAATCAAATCTTAGAAGATATGTTAAGGGATGTGTGATAGATTTCAAGGGAAGTTGGGAGGAATTCTTACCGTTGGCGAATTTATGTGCAACAACAGTTTCCAATCGATATCTGGATGGCACCATATGAAGCACTATATGGACGAAAGTGTCGCACTCCTACGTGTTGGGCGAAATTAAGAGAACGTCGATTTTGGGTCCGAGATAGTGGTGAATCGAAAAAAAGGTTAAAGTAATTGGGCTCGGTTAAAGGAAGCATCCTGCAGACAAAAAAATCGTGCGCAGATCTAAAGTGGAAAGAAATAGAGTATCTGATGGGAGACCAAGTTTTCCTAAAGGTTTCACCTTGGAAAAAGGTGATGAGATTTGGACGCAAAGGAAGCTAAGTCCGGTGTTCATTGGACCTTATCGAATTGTGAAGCGGGTCGGATCTGTGGCATATCGATTAGATTTGCCTTGAATCAAGCAAATGCATGATGTGTTCCATGTTTCAATGTTCTGTTGTTATCGGTGGATCCATCTCATGTAGTGCCGCTTGAGGAGGTGGAATTAAGATCGAGTTTGTCATATGAAGAGGAGCCAATTCAAATTACGGAGGCGAGATGTAAAGGTTTTACGGAAAAATTCAGTTCCTCTCGTTAAGGTATTATTAGTAATCATGGATCGGAAGAAGCTTCGTGGGAATCGGAGGAAGCGATCGACAAAGAATACCCTCACTTATTCGGCCGGGTAATTTCGAGGACAAAATTATTTTAAGGGGGGTAGAACTGTAACATCCTGATAATTAGGGGTTATGCATTTCACTTAATTGAATGATGTTGCATGCTTAATTATTATTAAGTGTAATTTTGGAAGTTATTTGAGCTTCATTAATTAAGTGAAATGCTTAGTAAAACTTTTAATTCCCATTAATTAGAGAGAGCTAAGCAAGTTAGGCCTTAAGAATTAATGATAAGAAGTTTTAGCATGAATTGAGCAATTGGCCAGGTGGTTAAGGTACATAGATATGTGCTTGAGGTGTGAAGTTCGAATCTCCTAGCTAGCATTAGGGAGGATTTTGTTTTTTTTGTTTTCTTCCCTATAAGTGTCGGCCAAGAAAGTTCTAGAGTGGATGAGCATTCATTCATTTTTGGCTAGTTGACCATGTGAAAAAGGAAGCTAGGAACTTATGGCATGGAATCATAAGTTGATGATAAGATGAGGGGGGACAAAAGGCATGATATGGGGCAAGATTTTGGGAGTGTGTTCATGGTCAATTGACCATGAACCTAGACGGCATGATGGGCTAAAGGGAGTGGTTTATTGTTGATAGCAAATCAAGAGTTGATGGGGAAGAAACAAGGAGGAAAAAGGGGATAATGTTGGCATTGATTTGGCCGAATTTTTACTTTGCCATTAGGGGGGAAAAGTTGGCCAAAAGTCTTGCATTTTTTTTTTTTGTCCATCTTTTCTCATTTCTCAAATAGTTTCTCTCCTAGCCGAATTTGTCATTGAGTTTAGGTAAAACTTTCTTTTGTTTTGGCTTTCTTCTTTTGACCAATTTTCTCCAAAAACTCCCACTTTGGCCGAATGTACCTTAGGCACTTTGGTACACTTTTGCTTTTGATTTAGCCCTCAATTGTGTTTGAACCAAATACAATTTTCTTTCTCCCATCTTTCTTTTTGAAACCGAAACTACAAAGTTCAAAGAGCCAATTTCTTCATTTCTTCCTCCTTGGCCGAATGTGCAAAGACTCCTAAACATATTTCTTTTCATTTGAGAAATCACCATCATCATCTTCTTCTCCTTTTTCTCTTTTCTTCCTTCTCTTTTTCATTCTCTTTTCATTCTCTTTCTTCTTTCCCTCAAAACCGAAACCATCATATTAAAACCACCATTTCTCTTCTCTTTTTGTTAAGGCCGAATAATCATATTCTTCTCTTCTTATTCAAAGCTGAATCTTGAAGGACTCAAAGTAAGATTTTATCAATTGTTTTCATCATTCCTTTTTACTTTAGCAAACTTAAAATCGTAATCTTTTATTTCTCTCCTAGGCCGAATCTTTTGAAAAGATTTTTCAAAGATCTTTGTTGAAGACAACCTTTAAGTGACCATTCGAAATCATCAAGGTAAGGTTATTAATTTAGATCATATCGATTTATTTAGATAGATCACTAATCTACGTTATTTTTAGGGGCGATCTAAGATCATCAAGATAGGTAAGAAAAGAGCCGTACGGAGCATTTGGAAGAGAGGAGGTATTCCTTTACCATCGAACTACAAACGAAGGGCTGTATCGGCGGTTAGAGACTTTCCATCGGGTTGTGGACCCTCTGCTAACAAGGATCAATTTTTCGAAGTAGTGCGTACAACCGAACCACTTTACGTTGGTGGAATATCGACGGGTTTTGATCCATCTAGTGGAGAAAAACCACAAATAACTATCATTCGCGAATCCGAGGGTAAGGATTTAGATCCATCGTCAATAAGTGTAATATTGTTAACAAAAGTTTATACTAACCAAGCGTGTTAATCAAATAGGTGTTGACGAGCGAGAGAGCATTGTTCTCACTGTCACTAGGTGTGTAACCTTACATTAAAAATCTCATAAGATTTACATATATTTAATTGTGACTATATGACTATGTGTATGATTGTGCTTTTGGATACCATTCAGTGGTATACGATATTCAGGTATGTTTACCCCAATATTTGTTTATTTTGCTATATGCATCAATATGAGATAAGCATGACTATATTATGATTTGTGGGGTAAATCACATGAAAATCTGATTTGATATGTATGTGCATGGGCATATGGGTATATTTGATAAAGGAGGAAGTATTCGGTGATTTTACCACATTTACGGTGACTTGGTCACATATGTGAATTTGGTGACTTGGTCACGTATATTTGACTCGGTGGCTTTGGTCACATATTTGACTCGGTGACTTGGTCATGTATGTGAATCTGGTGACTTCGGTCACGTATTTGAAATTTGGACTTGATCGGTGACTTGGTCACATCTGTTTTGGTGGCTTTGCCACAATAAGGCGATGTGCATGTTGATTGCAAAGAATCGCCTTCGATGGTGTGTAGCGGATGGAGGGTCGATTTAGTAATCCCACGCAGTCTTTGGTTGGTGCGGGGTGTGTAGCGGATGGATATTTAGGTTGGGCAGGCTTGCATTTCATTTCATGAACATAACCATGTAATATTGAATGATTATTATTTGATCTCGCTATGAAATGGGCCTTTGGGCTAAACATGAGCTAAATGGGCCTTTGGGCTAAATATGAGCTAAATGGGCCTTTGGGCTAAATATGAGTTAAATGGGCCTATAGCCATATGTGAAATTTTTGAGATTAAAAGCATTTGATAAAATGGGCTTTTTAGTGTATGTGTTATACATTGAGTTTATAACTCACCCATTTTATGGGATAACTTTTGAGATGACTCGTAGTGCGATGGATCGGACATGAGGATTTCGAGGTGGCGATTAACGTATCAAGTATTGTGGAGATTTCCCAACTTAAACTTATTAATTTAAATTTTATTACTTAGACTTTATTTTGGGTTGCTATTTTTGTAATAAGGCCACTATAAACTACTCTTAGATTTTGTGTTTGGATTTATTTTAAATTCTGCCATGAACAATTATCAATTAAATAACTAAATGGTTTTCGATAAATATTTTAAAAAGGTTTTTGTCAGTAAAATATACATATATGTTTTAGGAAAATACAAATCTATTTTTCAACTAAGCCCAACTTGATCTTTAAGTTAATCCGTTTTACTTAAAATCATTCAGTTTTCTTGAACAAAATGATATTCCGCTAAAGTTTTACTCGAGGAACATACCAAATCCGGTTAGGCTTTTTGGGCCGGGTTTGGGGTGTTTCATGCTTGGTGAGACTCTTTTAAAGAGTGGATAAAGATTAAGCTTGTAAGGGTGGATAAAGGTTATCAGAGGGAGGAGGAGTTGGCCAAAAATCCAACTCTGAGGGGTGTGTGTTGCAAAAATTAATAGACAAAGTGATCATCTTTTCTTCACTTTTCTCTTTTCCTCACCTTGCCGAAATTCTTTTCTCCCATTTGCTTCAATTTCTTCTTAAAACAGAAACCCCCTAGTTGTTTTCACCTCTCCTCAATATTTTCTCGAAAAGCCAAATTCTCTTTTGTTCATACTTTCCTTCTCCTATAGCCGTATCTTCAAGGTTGATTTCCCGAAGGTGCACCATAGCCGATTACACCTTCCTAGTTTGGTAAGTTTAGGGATTTTGCTTCTCTTTCTATTTTTTTATTCTTTTTATCAAGTTTCTAATCCGAATCGATTTTATAAGGCCTTGTCGATTTCACTCCCTAATCTTAAGCAGTCGAATCCTTTCTTGCTGAGATCTGTAGTGCCGATTTGTGAAAAGCCGAAGGTAGGTGGTCAAGGGTAGGTTTGGCCGAATGGCCACTTTCTTATCCTTTGTCTTTGGCCGAATGTCTTAAGGTGTTAGATGGATTACGATCATCGGTTTGGTTAACTATTTTTGGTGATGGTCGAATGTAGGAAGGATGGTGATGTATTCTCAATGACATTCGGGATTCGATTAACTAGGTAAGAATTCGATTTAAGTGTTATAAATGTTAAGTGATTAGATCTCATCGTTTAAATTATTTAGTGATTAAGGATGGACTCGAATAACAGTCAGGCAGAAAAGGTTGGATCTACAAAACCAACACCCAAATACAAGAAGCAATCTGTTTCGATAGTGCGAGATTGGCCATCGGGGTGTGGGCCGACATCGAAGTCAGATCGTGGGCCGATAGTGGTAGTCTCGAGTGATAGTAGCGTAGATGTAGAGAAAGCATTAGTACGAGAATCAGGTGTGTAATACTTACCCACCATCTAGATCTAATTATTAATATATATGTTCATAAGTTTTAAATGTTACATTAAAAGTCGAAATCTCGGAAATAAACAGTGGACCACCAGGTTAGTAAATAATCTGATTATATGTTACAAGTAGATTGTTGTACGTGTTTGCATGGGTTGGGTGATGAAGGAGGAAGTTATATGTATATGTATATGTGAAGCGGTTTTTACCGTGATTTGATGTAGCGGCTAATGCCGTGATTTGTTATAAGGGCTTCGACCATAATATGATGATAAGCAGCATGACTGCCATCTTGGCATGTAGCGGTGTGGGTTGATTGTAGAAATCCCCACTGGTGTGATCGGTTGGTACAGGGGCGTGTAGCGGATGGAAACCTAGGCAAATGGGTTGGGCTTTGCATATTACTTGTTAATTATGTAAATGAAATTGTTGTTATGTTTTATAGGTTGAGGCCCAAAACTAGTGGTGCATAAGGGTTGCACACTGAGTCTCGCGACTCACCCAATTAGATTAACCTTTCAGGTGACAATTAGTGCATCGGACCGGGCCGAAGTGGAGCGCAAGGTGGCCATGAAAAAGAATATGTGGATCCAGCAAAAAGCCCCTATTTGATAGTTTTTTTAGCTGTATTTATGTTATGGATTCAAACTTCGTTGTAATAAGGCCATGGGCCACTAGTTTACATTTTCATTTTACTATGGGTTTTATTATTTATTTTTAAACTAAGACATGTAATTCAGTTTTGGGCTTTTGATTATTAGGGCATATTTTATATAAATTACATTTGGGCTTTCTGTCAACACGATTGGTTTTACAGAAATTTTCTTAGTGACATACCAGATCCGGTTGTAGTGTTTGGGCCGGGTTTGGGGTGTTACACATTAGATATAAGATTCGAATTAAAATAAATTATTAAAAAAGTTTTTTCAAATTCTAAGCACCCTCACAACATCTCAACAATCTCAAAAATAAAAAAATAAAAAAATTCACTTAGATCAAGAAATAAATTATTTGTATCATATTTATGTAAGTAGCATGAAACATAAAATCAAAATATGGTGCATACATCATTCAATATACCAATAGAAGCTAATTAGCAAGAAACTATAAATATTACTTATTCATTCATCTTGAACAATAAATTTCTTATAATTATTATAAAGAAGTACATAATTAAGAACACATTAAATTTACAACAACAATATGTCAATGATTTGTAGAAATGAAATAGTTTTTTTTCTCGAGTGAATTAAAGTATTATATGTACAAGTACTTCTTAAGAACACATTAAATTTACAACAATAATATAAAAAGAAATCCATCAAGTCACCCTAATTTTGTAACTAAAAATAATGTTTAAGGGGACCAAAAACACAAAGCTACTAGTCGATTGTGACACATCCACCCGTAAGACCCTCCGCACTAACACTAACTTTTCTTGTTCAAATTATGCATCCATGCCGACGGATTATTATTAGGTTTAATATAACATTCGGTATTGAAATTAGATGTTTTATGATCTAATTTAAATATGTTTTAAAATAGAAAATATTTTTTTAAAAGAAGTAAGTTGAAAACTTTTTAAATTTAACATCACAGCAAATTTCAATTATAAAAATATATATAATAACATTAAAAAAAATATAATAACATGTAAAAAAATTCAAAGTAAATAGGCTGGAAACCTGACGGGTTGCCTTATATCTCACTGTAAGATATAACAGATCCTCCCCAGGTGTAACAATGTCACGTATGATGAATCTTAAAGAATACATAACTTACTTAATTATAAGATCAAATTTCATAACTTACATAAGTTTAAGATCACATTTCATAACTTACATAATTTTAAGATCAAACTACATAACTTACGTAGTACTCAGTTATATATATGATCATATCATTACTTAAATAAATTATAAATTAACAATTTAGCCTTGTAATTTATTGTTAAATTTGACTTCAACAACTACGAAATGGATAGGAGTTGGATGAAATTGTCAAGGGTAAGCAACGGCTATCAAAATGGAGTAGAAACTTTTCTGAATTTTGCATTTCAAAATGCAAGCCAAGAGAATATGATTCTTTGCCCATGTAAGAAGTGTTGCAATATTAACTGGCATTATCGTGAAGTTGTCTACGAACATCTAGTTATTGATGGCTTTGTCTGAGGGTACAAAAAATGGGTTTTTCATGGAGAGTGTACATCTAGTGGAGCATCTTCATCGATGAATCTAGGGTATCCTTAGTGCTTAGAATCAGAATGTTAGAGATGATAACATGGAAGGCATGTTGCGGGATGCTTTTAATATGCGCAGTGATGGTTTCAGGTCATTTCCACCTGACTTGTGTGCAACTGATGATTATAATTTTGGTGGAAATACTTTCACCGAAGGGGGAAGAAGTGTACCGGATGAACAGCCAAATGAAGAAGCGGAGAGATTCTACACGTTACTTGGTGAAATGAACGAAGAACTGTATAAGGGGTAAAAATTTTCCAAACTGTCATTCTGTATTCATCTTTTTCACTTGAAATGTTTGGGAGGGTAGACCGGAAACTCGTTGACAATGTTGTTAGAGTTTCTACAAGAAATGTTCCCGTTTGCAAAAATCCCTCAATCTTCCAAAGACATGAAGAAATTGATAAAGGATTTGGGCCTTGGCTACAACAAAATTCACAGTTGCCCAAATGACTGCATGTTGTATTGGGGCAACCGAATAAACCAACAGTGCTGTCATGTATGCGGCCAATCCTATTGGATTAATAGAAATATAGAGGATGGTAACGAGGATGAACATGATACACAGTCAAGGAAGTAGCCAGTTAAGATTTTGTGGTATTTTCCGCTAATACCAAGGCTTCAACGGCTTTTCATGTCGTCGATGGCAGCCGAATCAATGACGTGGCACCGTGATGGACGAACCGCTGATGGATTGTTAAGGCATCCTGTAGATTCTTTAGCTTGGAAATCTTTTGACTCCAAATTTCCAAGCTTTGCAAGCGATCCTCGGAGTGTAAGGCTTGGGCTAGCATCTGATGGATTTAACCCTTACAAACTCATGAGCACAACATACAGTACTTGGCCTATGGTGTTTGTTCCCTACAATTTGCCTCCATGGGATTGCATGAAACAATCTTCTTCTATCTTGTCTATGATTATACCTAGAGAGAAAGGGCCGGGGAATGATATTGACGTTTATTTGTAGCCACTTTGAAACACCCCAAACCCGACCCACAAGGCCTGACCGGATCTGGCATGCTCCTTGAGTAAACGGTAGCTAAATCTCGTCATCTTGAAAATAATTTGGTGGATTTGAAGAAAATTAATTTTTGTGAATGATCAAGTTGAAAACCGTGTTATTATTGAAGCTAATATTAAAACGTTATCTTCATGTTTCAAAAATTTCAAGTTAAAAGAAATGCCACATTTTAGAGCTTATCATCAAGTTGAAAT
The DNA here is from genome assembly GCA_025506655.1 of Gossypium rotundifolium. NCBI lineage: Eukaryota > Viridiplantae > Streptophyta > Magnoliopsida > Malvales > Malvaceae > Gossypium > Gossypium rotundifolium. The sequence continues at coordinate 50,962,498 of CP106728.1, forward strand.
TCGTAGGTGTCAAAACGTTTGAAGTTGTTTTACGAAGAATATTTATTCATTTGTTTGATGTTGATCGTATCAGAATAAAAATTTAAAACGTAAACTTAAACAGTTAAATAGTAATGGCCTTATTACAACAAAACAAAACCCGAAATAAATCTCAAAAAAAACTTAATAAGAAATCGCGATAAATTTAATCATAAGAAACCAGAAAAATGCTGAGCTGAGCATGGCCACCACTAAGTCCCTGCCGACCCGGTCCAATTATTGAATATCACCTACAAAATGTTAGCCCACGAAGGGTGAGTCAACAGACTCAGTGTGTAACAACCAACATCGACTCCCAAACGATTAAGGCATATTAGATCACGTATAGCAAATTTAGGCAATGATGCAACCCAAACCCACCTAGATATCCAACCTCTACACATCACCGTGACCTTAATCACACCGGGGATTACTAAATCGACCCTCCATCCGCTACACACCATCGAAGGCGATCATTGCAATCAATCGCACATCGCCTTTATAATCGTGGCATAGCCACCAGATAATGTGACAGAGTCACCAGATTCATAATATGTGACATAAGTCACCGGATAATATGGTAAAAACCACCAGAACACTTCCCCTTTATCATTATCACCCAAATGCCCATGCAACATACATATCATACAAATATCATGCAACATACCTCACCCCATGGCCATAACGATATTTCTCATATTTTCATATCAATGTTCATAAACTTTATTAACTGAGAGTTAGGGGTAACATACCTGAATGCACTGTACCATTGAATGGTACCCTTAGCAATATTCATTCATTGCCTCATTAACATATGCATAAAAATATTATTATTAATCGGGAATTTAGGGTAGGTTACACACTTGGTTACTAACGCGATTACCGAATCCCGAAAATCTCGATCTAACGCACTAAATCCCCTTTCCTACATTCGGCCAACACTAAGATCATTAGCAAAAAGGCCATTCGGCTATACAAACAAATCTAGGAAGGTTAACGCACAACCATAATCCTTACCTTAATGCCTTCCGAATACTATCCACAACCCGAGATATGCGAGACTGATCTCCCCCTACAATCGACCAACATTAACACTTAATCTTAATAGCCTTCGGCTTTTCAAATAACTAAGAGACAAATTGAATCAGCATGAATCCTTACCACTAACTTACTGGAAACGATTGACAGGGAGAAGATGACTCCGATCTACTGCTTCAAAATCCCGGAGATCCTAAAAGAAACCGATTGCATGGTTGATTAAAAGTCAAGACAAATGCCAAAATTTAGCTTTTGTCAAGTAAGAGAGAATAGAGGAGATTCGGTCATGACGGACTTACCTATTCCAAACCAATTAGAGAAGAAATCAAGGGAGATCTCTGCTTGGTTGATATTCGGCCAACACTCAAGGAAATAAGAGGGATTATTTGGCTTCTAAGCAAATGAAAATAAAAGAAAGGGTTGAGGGTTAGTAAATGAAAAAGGTTCTTTCGGTTTTTGATGACAAAAGAAGTTGTGAGAAGAAGAAGAGAAAAAGTGATGGTGAGGCTTAAGTTAAGGTTCGGCTATGGTAAAATTGAGAGAGAGTTTTCGGCCTAAGCAAACTAAAAGAGAAAGGAGGGGGATGGGTTCTGTCTAAAGATGAGAAAAAGGAATTAAGAAATTTCGGCACTAACTCCCCTATACATGACCGAATATGCCCCCTCCAAAGTCCTTCTACCGGCCAACTCTTCTTCCCTCATCCAAATCCCCCTTTTCCCTCCTACTTAGCCAAAAATTTAAGCTATTTGACCCAATCTACACTTCATCCATGAAGTGTCATTGTGTCGTCCATCACTGCACCTCCTTGCCTCAAAATAAAAGCTCCAAAATGCTTCCGTTGCTGCTCGAACCTAGGTCCCTTCACACTCCCTGTGGCGTCACTTCCCTATGCTTTAAGTGGCGCCTCCCTTGCCACTTTATCAACTGAGTTCTTGTGTCCTAAGCCACACATTAAACTCCATAAAGCCTAGCTCCCTTAGGTCCCTTTTTAGGCTTAAAAATCCAATAATTTTCTAAGGCTTCCACCTACAACCCAAGGTTCCCGAAGCCCTCAAAACACATTCAAATCACACACAAGCATGCTACCACATACATTTAAGTGAAATTGCATAACCCTTAAATCCCAGATATTACAGTTCTACCCCCTTAAAATAATTTCGACCTCAAAATTACCTGGCTAAAATAAGTGAGGGTATTGCTATTGCATTGCTTCCTCTAGCTCCTATGACGCTTCTTTCGATCCATGGTTATGCCATAACACTTTGACTAGAGGAACTGATTTCCTCCGAAGCACCTTCACATCCCGTTCCAGAATCTAAATTGGCTTTTCCTCATAGGACAAATCTTGTCTTAGCTCCACCTCCTCAACCGGTATTACATGAGATGGGTCTGATCGGTAACGACGTAGCATCGAAACGTGAAATACATCGTGTATCTGCTCCAACTCCGAAGGCAACTCTAACTGATATGCTACTGGTCCAACCTGCTTCAAAACCCGATAAGGTCCTATAAACCTGGGACTTAACTTTCCCTTGTGACCAAATCTCATCACCTTCTTCCATGGCGAAACTTTTAGAAACACCTAATCCCCCATAGCAAACTCTATCTCCTTCCGCTTAAGATCGCATCGACTTACTCGCTCGATGCCTCCTTCAACTGTGTCTAATTACCTTAACCTTTTCTTCCGATTCTGCTACAATCTCCGGACCCAAAACATGACGTTCCCCCAATTCTGTCCAACACGTAGGAGCGCGACACTTCCTTCCATACAGCGCTTCGTATGGTGCCATCCAAATACTTGCTTGATAGCTGTTATTGTACGCAAATTCCGCTAAAGGCAAGAACTCCTCCCAACTCCCTCTGAAGTCTATCACGCAGCCTCTCAACATATCCTATAGCACTTGAATTACCCGTTCAGATTGGCTGCCCGACTGCGGATGAAATGCCGTACTGAAGTCCAACCTAGTGCCCAATGCTTGATGTAATGCTTTCCAAAATCGAGACGTAAACCTCGGATCCCTATCCGAGATAATTGACACCGGCACTCCGTGCAACCTCACAATTTCTGCTATATACAAATTTGCCAATCTCTGCAGAGAATAGTCAACCCGCACTGGTATGAAATGTGCAGACTTTGTCAACCGATCTACTATCACCCATACCGAGTCCTTCTTAGTAGGCGTAAGGGGAAGCCCACTAACAAAGTCCATGGTAATTCTCTCCCACTTCCATTGTGGAATCTTTATCAGCTAAAGCAATCCTGACGGTACTTGGTGTTCAGCCTTAACTTGCTAACACGTTAAACACTTCCCTACAAATTCTGTAACTTCCCGCTTAAGACCAGGTCACCAAAACTGATCCCGTAGATCCCTATATAACTTACTTCCTCTAGGATGCATAGCATAAAGGCTACTATGTGATTCCTGAAGAATTTTTTGCCTTAACTTCTCATCCTTCGACATACAGACCTTGCCCTGAAAACACAGCACTCCATCACCGTTTACACTATAGTCTTCCAAATCTCCATTTTGTACTTGTAGCAGCTTAGCACTTAGTTCACCATCTACCAACTGTTTCTCCTTTACCTGACTTAGCCATGTTGGCTTCACCTACAACTCTGCTAGCAAACTTCCATCATCATAGAGACTAAGGTGTGCAAACATCGCCCTCAGATTTGAGACTACTTTCTGACTTAGGGCATCTGCCACAACATTTGCCTTACCAGGGTGATACTCTATTGAACAGTCGTAGTCTTTCAACAACTCCACCCACCTTCGCTGTCTCAAATTCAGCTCCTTCTGGGTCAACAAATATTTCAGACTCTTGTGGTCTGTGTAAATCACTGACCTTTCTCCACACAAGTAGTGCCTCCACACTTTTAGAGTGAAAACTACCGCCGCCAACTCTAGATCATGCGTCGGATAGTTAACCTCATGTGGCCTCAATTACCGCGACGCATAAGCGACCACCTTCCCATCTTGCATTAGAACACCTCCCAATCCTGTGTGAGAAGCATCACAATATACCACAAAGTCTTTCCTTGCTTTCGGCTGAATCAAAATCGGAGCCTCTGTCAATACTTTCTTAAGCTTCTCAAAACTCTCCTACTGCTTATCCGCCCATACGAAAGGTACCTCCTTTCTTAACAACTTCGTCAAAGGTGCTGCAATTGACGAGAATCCTTCAAAAAATCTCCTGTAGTAGCCTGCTAACCCCAAGAAACTACGAACCTCTACCACAGACTTAGGTGGTTTCCAATCTGATACTGCCTCAATCTTCCGAGGATCCACCCTTATCCCTTCTGCAGACACCACATACCCTAAGAACATAACTTCCTTCAGCCAAAATTCGCACTTGCTGAACTTGGCATATAGCTTCTTTTCCCTTAACACTTGTAATACAACCCGGAGATACTCATCATGTTCTTCCTCAGACTTGGAATACACCAGAATGTTATCTATAAACACAACGACGAACCGATCCAAATAGGGTTGGAAAACCCGGTTCATCATATCCATGAACGCAACTGGGACGTTCATTAATCCGAACGGCATTACTAAGAACTCATAATGCCCGTACCTTGTCCGAAAAGCTGTCTTATGGATATCTGCTTCTTTCACCTTAAGCTGATGATACCCTGACCTTAGATCTATCTTTGAAAATATTGCGGCCGCCTTAAGCTGATCGAACAAGTCGTCTATCCTCGACAATGGGTACTTGTTCTTGATGGTCAGCTTATTCAACTGCCGGTAATCTATACACATGCGCATAGTTCCGTCCTTCTTTTTCACGAATAGGACTGGTGCTCCCCATGGAGGCACACTAGGTCGAATAAACCCACGATCGAGTAACTCTTGAATCTGGGCTTTAAGCTCTACTAACTCCTTTGGTTCCAATTTGTACGGAGCAATTGACACAGGAGCTGTACCTGGCAGTAAATCAATTCCGAACTCCACCTCCCTGTCTGGAGGTAACCCAAGCAGCTCCTCCGAGAAGATATCCACAAATTCCCTTACTATTTTAACTCCACTAACTCCCTATTCTATTGCATCCAAAGCACTAACGAAGGCCAGAAATGCCTTGTACCCTTTTTAAACCATCTTATCAGCCTTTAATGCGGAGACCACTTTAGCCAAATAGTTTCTTCTTTCTCCTATCATAACTATCTCCTCATCCTCACAGTCCTCAACTCCATTCGCTTAGCTGCACAATCCAATTTAGCACGATGTTCCACTAGCCAATCCATGCCTAGAATGAGATCAAATTCCCCAAAAGGTAGTTCCATCAAGTCGGCAGGAAATACCACTCCCTAAATCTCTAGAGGCACACTCTGGAATATCCTATTCACCACTACTGTTTGACCTAACGGGCTCACTGCAGTCATCTTCCTAACAGACAGTTCAGATGCTACACCTAATGTTTCAGCTATTCTACATGCAACATATGAGTGGGTCGAGCCAACATCAATTAAAGCAAAGTAAGGCTTGTTAGCTATAAGGAACATACTGGTTATGACATCCGGTGCGTCACTATCCTTCCTCCGACAAACTGCATACACCAGACCCGACTGTCTCGCCTCTGTGTTACCAACACCTCTGCCCGATGTTCCCTGACCTCTTCCAGAACCATTACCTCTGCCAACCAGACCATGACCCCCCGAGGGCTGCTGTCCACCTCTTTCAGCCTGATTAAGACCCTGACTTGTTGGTCGGCTCCCGTTTGTTTTCAAAGGACAGTCCCTAATCATGTGATCCTTGGACCCACACTTAAAACATCCCCCTGTTTTCTTCCAACACTCTCACAGGTGCATCTTTCCACATTGAGCACAAGTACGGTACTGTCCTCCCGTAACAACCTGCTGACCTCGCGGCCCATCAACTCTAGGTCTCTTTTGAACATTCTCGGATGACCCTGACGATCCAAAACCTCTCTTTGTCTATTCCTATCCGAATCTTGTCTCACAGATTTCTTAACCCCTTCGGTTACCTTAGCCTTCTCTACCAACGCGACAAACTTCTGCTCCTGCTGTGGAGCAATCAGTAATCTCAGGTCATCCCTCAGTCTGTCCTTAAATAGGACACATCGTTCATGCTCTATAGCCACGATACCCCGAGCATACCGGCTCAGCCATAAAAATTCTGCCTCGTACTCTACTACGAACTTATTCCCCTGAACCAGCCTCAGAAACGCCTTCCTCTGTGCATCAATATAGCTAGTCCCAATATACTTCTTCTGATACGCCGCCTTAAAATACTCCCAAGTGAGATCATCCACTGCAGCACCATCCCGAACCGTGAGCCACCACTGGTATGACTTATCGCAGAGAAGCGACACCACCCCTTTTAGTTTCTCCTTAGTATTCAGATCCAAATCGTCCATGATTCGCTCCATCGCCTCCAACCAATACTCAGCCGTATTGGGCGCCACACTAGATACACCTCAGAATACCTCCGCTCTATTGGCTCGGAGTCGCTCGGGTACAGATTTTTGAGCTCCCACACCTCCACCTGCTCCAGCCACCCTCTCAAGAACTCACAGCATCGCCTGCGATACTGCATCATCCCCCGTCTGATCCTGATATTCAACACCAGCAGCTGGTGGTGGTGGCATCTCATTCTCGGACCCTTGACCAGGCCTAACGGGTTCTGATACGGTCATTCTACCTCTACCTCGCCCACGCACATTATGACCACGTCCCCTAGAACTCATGTCTATGATCGCGATTTAATCTACTTTAAGAAATTTTATTCATTAGCCTTCGTTCCACTGATTACCCACAAACAAGTTTTACGTAAAGAAGTTTAGAGGTAGTTCTTTCGATCATTTCAGGGTTTTCGTTTCAAGTTTTCTACCCTAATCTAGAGAATCACATTCATTCAATAGTATCTATTACACACATTCACCACTTTGAACATTCTCGCCCGCTCCAACCCAGGGGTATTTTCATAATTTGTCCTATAGGGGTATTTTGGTAACTTTCCAAATCAGGGTATCTTGAAATTTTGCAAAATAGGGGTTTTTGGTCTTTTTGGCAATTTTAGGGATATTTTAGTAAAAGATATCGAGGGTAGTATGGTAATTTTATAAACTAAGGGTATTTTTGTAATTTTACAAACTAGAGGTATTTCGGTAATTTTGTAAATCGGGGATATTTCAGAAAATTTTTTTTCAAAATCTAGAATAGTTTTTCACAAATCAAAGGGGTAATTCAGTGATTTTAAAACTAAGGTTTTTATAAAACAGTTTAGCTAATCCCTTTCGGGTTTTAATTATTGAATTTAGCCTATGAATAAGTCCTCTTGGTTAGGGTGAATCGTCACTACGCACCAGGTAGGATTCGAGCGAAGAGGAGGTGAGTCACTAGGGCTGCTTAAATACCAAGCTCCCCCTGAATCCAATCCTAGACATGCGTACAATGGTTGCCACACCCTTAACTCGGTGACTCACTCAGGTTTGTTTGATTAGACTTTAAATTTTATGTAACTCTGTGTTGGAGTAAGCTATTCTTAGGGTTCATTAGCTCCTAATCTACTAAATCTACGATCCCGTATCACCCACATACAAATCACACAGTGGTTAGGGGTACTTACCAGTGGACTTGGTAGGAGACTCAAAGCCATGCCGTAAAACCTGCTCATCCTTTAGTAAAACTCAATTTCTAAATAAAAAATATTTTTGGCCCAAAAGCCCTCAAAGTCGAGTTTTAAACCGGGCTCTGATACCAAATTGAAACACCTGAAATCTGACCCACAAGGCCTGACTGGATCTGGCATACTCCTTGAGTAAACCGTAGCTAAATCTCGTCATCTTGAAAATAATTTGGTGGATTTGAAGAAAATTAATTTTTGTGAATGATCAAGTTGAAAACCGTGTTATTATTGAAGCTAATATTAAAACGTTATCTTCATGTTTCAAAAATTTCAAGTTAAAAGAAATGCCACGTTTTAGAGCTTATCATTAAGTTGAAATTCGTAGGTGTCAAAACGTTTGAAGTTATTTTACGAAGAATATTTATTCATTTGTTTGATGTTGATCGTATCAGAATAAAAATTTAAAACGTAAACTTAAAACAGTTAAATAGTAATGGCCTTATTACAACAAAACAAAACCCAAAATAAATCTCAAAAAAACTTAATAAGAAAACGCAATAAATTTAATCATAAGAAACCAGAAAAATGTTAAGCTGAGCATGGCCACCACTAAGTCCCTGCCGACCCGGTCCAATTACTGAGTATCACCTGCAAAATGTTAGCCCACGAAGGGTGAGTCAACAGACTCAGTGTGTAACAACCAACATAGACTCCTAAACGATTAAGGCATATTAGATCACTTATAGCAAATTTAGGCAATGATGCAACCCAAACCCACCTAGATATCCAACCTCTACACATCACCCGTACCTGCCAATCACACTGTGGGGATTACTAAATTGACCTTTCATCCGCTACACACCATCGAAGGCAGTCGGTGCAGTCAACTGCACATCGCCCTTGTAATCGTGGCATAGTCACCAGATAATGTGACAGAGTCACCAGATTCATAATATGTGACATAAGTCACCGGATAATGTGGTAAAAACCACCGGAACATTTCCCCTTTATCATTATCACCCATATGCCCATGCAGCATACATATCATACAAATATCATGCAACATACCTCACCCCATGGCCATAACGATATTTCTCATATTTTCATATCAATGTTTATAAACTTTATTAACTGAGATTTAGGGTAACGACTGCAATGCACTTTGTATAATTGAATGGTACCCTTAGCTATATTCATTCATTGCCTTATTAACATATACATAACAATATTATTATTAATCGGGAATTTAGGGTGTGTTACACACCTGGTTACTAATGCGATTAGCGAATCCCAAAAATCCCAATCTAACGCACTAGATCCCCTTTCCTACATTCGGCCAACACTAAGATCATTAGCAAAAAGGCCATTCAGCATACAAACAAATCCCGGAAGGTTAACGCACAACCATAATCCTTACCTTAACACCTTCCAAATACTAGCCACAACCCGAGATATGCGAGACTGATCTCCCCCTACAATCGGCCAACATTAACACTTAATCTTAATAGCCTTCGGCTTTTCAAATAACTAAGAGACAAATTGAATCATCATGAATCCTTACCACTAACTTACTGGAAACGATTGACAGGGAGAAGATGACTCTGATCTACTTCTTCAAAATCTTGGAGATCCTAAAAGAAACCGATTGCATGGTTGATTAAAAGTCAAGACAAATGTCGAAATTTGACTTTTGTCCTACACATGTCGACAGAGAAAAGTAAGGGAGAATAGAGGAGATTCGGTCATGACGGACTTACCTATTCCAAACAGATTAGAGAAGAAATCAAGGGAGATCTCTGCTTGGTTAATATTCGACCAACACTCAAGGAAATAAGAGGGATTATTTGGCTTCTGAGCAAATAAAAATAAAAGAAAGGGTTGAGGGTTTATGGTGTTTCGGATATGATCTCAGTAAATGAAAAAGGTTCTTTCAATTTTTGATGACAGAAGAAGTTGTGAGAAGAAGAAGAGAAAAAGTGATGGTGAGGCTCAAGTTAAGGTTCGGCTATGGTGAAATTAAGAGAGAGTTTTCGGCCTAAGCAAACTAAAAGAGAAAGGAGGGGGATGGGTTCTGTCTAAAGATGAGAAAAAAGAATTAAGAAATTTCGGCACTAACTCCCCTATACATGACCGAATATGCCCCCTCCAAAGTCCTTCTACCGGCCAACTCTTCTTCCCTCATCCAAATCCCCCTTTTCCCTCTTACTTAGCCGAAAATTTAAGCTATTTGACCCAATCTACACTTCATCCATGAAGTGTCCTTGTACCGTCCATCACTGCACCTCCTTGTCGCAAAATAAAAGCTCCAAAACGCTTCCCTTGCTGCTCGAACCTAGGTCCCTTCACACTCCCTATGGTGTCACTCCCCTATGCTTTAAGTGGCCCCTCCCTTGCCACTTTATCAACTGAGTTCTTGTGTCCTAAGCCACACATTAAACTCCTCAAGGCCTAGCTCCCTTAGTTCCCTTTTTAGGCTTAAAAATCCAATAATTTTCTAAGGCTTCCACCTACATCCCAAGGTTCCCGAAGCCCCCAAAACACATCCAAATCACACACAAGCATGCTACCACATACATTTAAGTGAAATTACATAACCCCTAAATCACGGATATTACACACTTGTTGACGAGTTAAAATAACTATGGGCTGGTGTTCAGACATACGATGCAATGAGAAAAGAGAACTTTCATTTACGTGCGACTTTAATGTGGACTATTAAAGACCTTTCGGCTTATGTTAATTTATCTGGTTAGAGTACCAGGGGACGTTATGCTTGTCCGTGTTGTACTGCGCAGACATGTTCGCAATGGTTATATAATGGGAAGAAGTTCTCTTACATAGGGCATCGTCGGTGGTTACCGAAAAATCATACATTTAGATTTCAGAGTGCTCAGTTTGATGGTACTAAAGAGTTCAGACCAGCTCCTTCGCAGACCGGTGGATCCGAAATATTCTCAATGTTGAAAGATATGAATTTCATTTATGGGAAGATGAATCAACCGGTCAACCCGCAAAGAAATAAAAGATCTATTGATGAATCCGATGATGAATCTGATGGAAAGGGTGATCCTAATGAGGCAGACTTGTGGAAAAAAAGAAGTATTTTTTTTGAGTTGTCTTATTGGGAGCATCAGATTTTACGCCATAATCTTGATATCATGCATATTGAGAAAAATGTCTGCGAGAACATCATTGGGATTATTTTGAATGTCAATGGAAAATCGAAAGATAATCTTCAGAGTCGACTTGATTTAGTCCACATGGGAATTCAGCGTGAGCTTCATCCTCGAGCACTATCGAATATGAAATATCTATTGCTGCCTGCTATTTTTTCAATGTTGAAGACTGAGAAAGAAGTGTTCTGTATGGTGTTGAAGGATATAAAGGTCCCGGATGTGTATGCATCAAATATATAGCGACATATGAGTCTTAAGGATCAAAGACTATATGGATAAAAATCGCATGACTATCACATCTTGATGCAAGACTTACTGCCAGTTGCTATGTGGTGTTGTATGTCGAAAAAGGTGACGGCTTGTGTAATTGAACTGTCAAATATAATGACAGGCATTTGTGGTAAAGTTTTGAATGTTCAAGAACTTGAGACACTACAAGATCGAGCCGCATTGACTTTATGCAATCTAGAGAAGATCTTTCCGCCTTCCTTTTTCACTATTATGGTGCAGTTGTTAATTCATCTCCCGCGTGAAGCAATACTTGGTGGACCCGTTTTCTATTAATGGATGTATCCTATTGAAAGGTCTTACTTTATTTGCTAATTATTCCTTCATTCACCTCAATGCTTTTAGTTGCAACTTTTGATAATGTTGTATATCATTTTAGGTTCCTATCCAAATTAAAGTCTTACTGCCGCAATAAGCGTTGTTCGAAAGGATCAATTGCCGAGGGCTACTTGGCAAAGAAATGTATGACTTTCTGTTCGCGATATTTGGAAGATGTTGAAACAAGAATGAACAGACCAAGTAGAAATGCTGGGCTCACAGATCATAACTTGGCAGAAACTTATTTATTTCAAAGTTTCAGAGAACCAATCGGCAAAGTTGAAATTGTAGAATTAGACAATAGATCGTGGGTCCAAGCACATCGATACGTTCTTTTTCATCATGATTCAATGGAACCATTTCGGAAGTAAGTTCTAGAATTTGATAAATACTCATTAATTATAATTTGTTTGTCTTCTAACAAAGTAAAACTTTTGTTACCGTAGTGAGTACAAACAAATATTGAGAGCTCGTTCACGATCCCAAAGATTAAATCGACGAGAAATTAATAAGTTGTTCATAGAATCATTCCATGAATGGTTAAGCCAAATGGTATGCAATTTAAGTTTCCATTGACAAGTAATAATGTTTTCTCATTACATTTATAATTACTCGATTTACTTTCGATTCAATAGGTTTGGAGTCGAAATGAAGTAAATGACAAAGTTAAATGGCTTTCACAAGGTCCAAATAGAATAGTGAAAAGATATAGTGCCTTCCTCATCAACGGATACATATTCCATACAAGGTATCGCGAGAGATTGAGGAGAACCCAAAATTGTGGAATTGTTGTTAATTCTTCAATTACAAGTTATGCTAGTGCTAGGGACAGTAATCCTGTCGAGGGGAACCTGGAGTATTAAGGACTTATTACTAACATCATTGAGTTGGATTATTACGGCAAATGCAAAGTTGTCTTATTTCAAGGTGATTGGACTAATGTGAATACGACTCGTAGAATTAAAAACGATCAATATGGCTTTACAATGGTAAATTTCTCTCGATTGATTCACACCAAAGAACAACTGATGGACGAGCCGTATGTGTTTTCTTCTCAAGCTAAACAAGTTTTTTACTCTGAAGATCCAACTGATGAGGGTTGGTACGTTGTACTTCGAAACACCCCTAGAGACTTGTTCGACATTAGTAGTGGAAGTGGAGATGACATAGTCGAAAGATCAGAAACTTTGCCTTTTCCAGAACAAAACTTAAATGAAAATATCCCTAGTACTAGTCAACCATTTCAATGGGCTCGTCAAGATGTGGATGAAGATATTTACGAAATATGATGTAGTAAGATTTTATGATTTATTATTTATATGTAATATTATAATTTTCATGTTGGTCATGTTATATAATTTAACTATTTTAAATGTCCTATTATTGTTGTTATTTGTTACTAAAATTTTGAACTATTTTATGTGTATTGCAGGAAAAATGCCTAGAAGACGATTGCGAGATTTAAGTATTGTCCACAATACTCCAAATCCAGAAGAAGTAAATAGTGAACAGGATACAGTTGTTGGATCTTCTAGTCTGCCGGACATAGATGACGAGCATGGAGAATTTCAAAGTAATGTTAAGTTTATTTTACATGCATGTTGAATTTTATTATTGATTCTTTTTTCAATTTTAATATAATAATATATCATTTTTCAACTGAAGGTGGTGGGACGCGCAGAGGTCGGGGACGTACATTACTTAAAGATTTATACAACTTAGAGCCTACCGAGCGTGTTGAAGTTAGGAAAAACAATCATGGCCAGCCTATCGGATCTGAAGCTCGACTGTTGGCAGGCTATTTGGGCATTATAGCACGAAATGCCAATATGTTGCCCATTAACTACGAATTATGGTATCACATGCCTGCTGTCAACAAAAATCAGGCTCTCGATAATATTAAGGTAATAAAAGGTGAATGTAATTTATAATGCTTACAGAATTAACCTTCATTTATATTAACTTTTTAAACTTTTTTTTGTTCAGGGTAGATTTGCTTTAGAGGTCTCCGATGACTATGTTAAGAAGACATTGGGTAAAAAATAGAGAGACAATAAAAGCACGCTAAAAAAACAATATTTTAAGAAAGACATAAGCCTCGACAAAAAATTGCAAAATGTCCCGCCGGGAATGTTGAGGTACCAATAGGAAGATCAAGTTAGATTCTGGAATTCAAAGAAAAGAGAGGTATTACGTACTTCTAAAGTCTTATAAAATTTTCAGTTTATCGTATTTACTATATACATAATTCAAATTCTATTATATAGGACCGTGAGCGAGTTGGAATAAGCAGTAGACAGAAACAAAAATTCACGCACACGGTAGGTTCCAAAAGTTTTGCTCGTGTAGCTGAGGCCAAGGTATTACAATTTATTAATTCTGTCAAATATTAATGACTTTATTTTATTAAATTATATTTTTTTTGCTACAATGTAGGAAGCTTCGTCTGGTCAAAAAATTGGACGCGTTCAACTTTTTGACATTACGCATAGGAAGAAGGATGGATCTCTGATGACATCTGAAGCTGCAGAAATCATGGTATATTTACTTAATAAAATTTGATTTATTATAAATATTTCTAATGTTTAATTATAATAGTTTAATTCATCGTTTGTAGTTTTAAATTTATAATGTTAAGTTTTATTGCATTCCTTCTTATTATATATTTCGTTTCTAACTCTTTCATTGATTTATTAGGATAAACTAAAAGAGAAGAAGGTGGAGTATGAAGCGGCTGCCTTGACTGATAGTTCAGTTAATCTTGAGGAGATTGATAACAGAATTATTACTGATGTTTTGGGTCCTGAAAGGTACGATGGCTTCGACTGATAGTTCTGTTAATCTTGAGTATATTTATAATAGAATTATCACTGATGTTTTTGGTCTTGAAAGGTATGGTCGAGTTCGATTTCAAGGATCCGGTGTGACCCTGACCCAATATTTTGGATCCGGCTCCCAGCAATACATGCCTTCCGGGGGTCAATCTCGTGCTGAAGTTCAGAGGCTAAAAGACCAGATAGCTCAGATGCAATAGAGCACGGTTGAGCAGAGGCAGCAAATTACTGATGTTCAAAGAAAATATGAAGAACTCCAGCAACAACTTAGAGTGGATGTAGAAGCGGCAGCAGCGAGGGAGGCAGCGGTAGCAGCTAGGGAGGCCAGCGATGCGAGGAGGCAGGAGGCAAGATCGATGCTAGCGAGCGAGCATGTAAAAATACGATGAGCTCCAACTACAGGTTTAGCATATGATGCAGATGTTTCAGCAGTCGCATAAGCCGCCATCTTAGACATGTAGCTTCTCATTTTAAGATTATTTTAACATTATTACATTTAACTTTATTGTAACAATATTTTCATTAATTTAATTTATTGAATTTCAAGTATCATTTAGAATTAATGCATTTGGTATGATTTTTATACTAAATTTACTGTTTTGGGTTGGAATAATATGCCATATTTACTGTTATTGGTTGGTTTTAATGCAGGAAGGGTATAATATTGAACAAATTGAATAATGCAAATCTGTACAAATTAGTGGCATTTGTAAAAAAAATGTCGTTAAAAGTCATGACATTTAGTGGCGTTTGTGGGAACAAGCGCCGCTAAAAGTCATGATCTTTTGCGGCGTTTGTAAAAAAAATGCCGCTAAAAGTCATGACATTTAGCGGCGTTTGTGGGAAAAGCGCCGCTAAAAGTCATGACCTTTAGCGGCGTTTGTGGGAAAGCGCCGCTACAAGTCATGATCTTTAGCGGCGTTTGTGGTAAAAGCGCCGCTAAAAGTCATAATCTTTGGCGGCGTTTGTGGAAAAAGCGCCGCTACAAGTCATGATCTTTAGCGGCGTTTGTGGTAAAAGCCCCGCTGAACGTCATGACCTTTAGCAACGTTTGTGGGAAAGCACCGCTAAAGGTCATGATCTTTGGCGGCGTTTGTGGAAAAGCGCCGCTAAAAGTCATGACCTTTAGTGGCAGTTTTTTCTTAAAAACGCCGCTAAATTTTGCGGCATTTTTTTAGTGGCGCTTACGCCGCAAAGTCTGTTTTGGTGTAGTGTGAACCAAAATTTTCAAGGTATTTATTCTCAATTAATCATGTAGTAAATTTGGGACATAGTCAAACCATTTTACGCGAAGTGAGATGACAACCCAAGCACCTTACCCTGATTACTGAATTTGGCATGTCTCTAAACGGATTATTTTTCCCTACTTATGGTAGCTCGATTAGCGGAGTGTTTGCAAGTTCCCGGTTCGTCACTCAAACCTTTTTATGCGAAATAAGATGACAGCCCAAGCACCTCATCCCGGTTACTAAATTCCGTCACATTCTTGAAATCTTCACTCATAACTTAAGCCATCAGCGGAGTAGAAATTTTTTATTTTTATTTTTTCCCATGAGAAAATACATTTAAAATTAAACAACTAAGAATGATATACTTACCAAGAAAATTTTAAACAATCAATTTTCATAAAACAATCTAATTACAATATTTCAACTTTATAACACACACGTCGATTAAACTAGATAATGAACACTTTAATTCAAAAACCACCCAACTATCTAAATTGACTAAGCATTGGAATTAGAGGCTCAATGTCAAACAAATTAACAAATAATCCCAGCATACGAATTAACACATACGAAAGAGAAATAATCATGCATGCTTACTAATCTAACAATGTAAGATGCAAGTATCATCTTAATGTATTTCATAATGTTTCAAAACATTTTCAAACATTTGCTTATTACAAAGATCAATATATGAATGTTTTATTTCAGTTCGAAAATGGCACCCACTCTCTTATTAAATATACTCACTGAAAACAAAATAAAAAAAAAAAACTATAAAGAATAAAAAAGGAACCTGATGATTGTCCTTAGCTGTGAGAAACTCAAAACAATTCTTGATAATAAGTGTCCACCAACCTCTCAAGCTGAGGCTAGAAAACATTAGGAGGAGTCTGATGAGATAGCTCGTTGCTATATGCTAGCAAGTGTGACCAACACCTTATATAAGCAATTGGAAAGTTGTAAGATTGCCAAAACGGTTCTGGATAAGCTAGAAGACATGTTCAAAGGCCAAGTTGCCTTGGTTTGACAGTTTACTATAACTAGCTTGATGAATGCTCAGCAAAAACCCGACACTTCTATCAAAGACCATATGATTACTCTTATAGGATACTTTACCGAGGTTGCAAAAAATGAGGCCGCATATAACTTTGGCAATAAAAACCTGACGCTTACACAACTCATAAGGGAGTTACAATTCTATGAGTTGCACCACAAAAGTGGAACTCGCCAAATTGTCGAAGTGTTTAAAAAGAAGCATTGGAGTAATCCAATGGGTTAACTTGCAACGCTCTATACTCGAATTCGATGATCGTGTCAGGCATGGGGTGCTACAGTCCTAAATTGGTTGTCTAATGTTTAACTAATACTAAGTGGTATTACGTGGTCAAATCGTGATACGGAAAGATAGCCTGTATTGGTAGACGAACCTAAACATGTCCATAGTCTAATAGAAAATGAGCAAAATGATTGAAAGACTAAAATGCCATCTATAAAGTCCAATTGGGGAGATGTCTTATCTTAGGCATCGGAGCGAATGAATCCCAAAAGATAGAGATAAAGATGTGACTAGTGGACTGATAGTACAACAGATAGGACCCAATAAGAATAGATCCTGAATCTGTTTATGGATTTATTAGCTTATGACGTTCATAGTGTGACATACTTAAATTCTAAGTGGATGGCAGACTATGTAAACGTGACTCGTACACTTTGATGCGAGTAAAAGCTTGAGTTCGAATAGATAAGAAACCGAAATTTAGTGTGTTGGGTGTATGACTTCTACAATACATTGTGTCATTCATAATAGTGGAATACATGGCCTAAGACATGGTTAAATGATATCCTCTCATTGGTATTGCATGATTGATGAAAAGTAAACATGATTATAGGTCTTTCATCTTTGTGATGAATGACTTGATTACTATTCGATAGTAATTGACTTTGCATGAAGGAAGATGTAATGGTTACCATGAGATAACATAAGACCATATTGAAAGAACATATGTTATCCCAAAGAGATCAAGGATATCCTGTAAGGGTAACACACTTACGACAATGTCATTGAACGAGCATTGAGTAGTTGCTTTTGTAATGGTATGTTGTTAGGGAGAGCTCAATTATGATACTGTAGTGGAATGACTTCATAACTAAATGAGTTTATAATTAATAGGTAAAAAGCTGAAACTTAATTATAAATCATATGAGCCTTAATTACATATATCCAATTGGTCCATCCGCTAGCTCGTTGAAATAAGAAATGAATTGTGTGTTTGAATAGAAACAAACAGAATGAATAGGAAAAGATAAATGGGAAACATTCAGGAATGATTATGATTTATTCTGAAATGAAAGATGGAATAATTTGGAAATGAATGTAGGTTTCCAAAAATTAAAATGAAAATGAAAATGATTCATTTATAATTCTATAAGGATTACTTAAAAATGATAAGAAGAATGAGTTTATGTTTTTGAGCTGTTTTAAAGCCCGAAAATGAAAATAAACCATTCGATCGCAGTGAGCATGTTGAGTTGTGAAATATTAAACATATTTTCTTGAATTTTTACCAAGGGTAAAATTGTCTAAACTTTAGCAAAGGTAAAATCGTCAAAATTTTATTAGAGGTAAAATAGGGTTTAGAAAAATGTTTAATATAGAGTATTAAAGTTTATTTTGAGAAATAGAAAACCAAATCGAGTTGAATCGCATTAGAGTACCAAGTCAAAAGGCCCAAGAAGTACTCGTAATTGGACTCGATGTGAGAAAGGCCCAAAACCCCTCATATAACATGAAGAGGGTGGCAACCCTAGTAGGAATTCTAGGATGTACTGCCCACCCTATTCCTACTACAAGCAAAAAGTTTTTTTTCTATTTGAAATAAACTATTACAACTCAAAAAGGGTTCTACCTTATCTTCTTATAAATAGATGGCACCAGTAAGACATTAAATACAACTTTGAAAGATTGTTATTCTACTGAAAAATAGAGAGAAATTATTCTCAACTATTAAATATATTTTTCCAGAATAACAATTCTACCGGTTTCTATTAAAGAAGATAGAATTTTCGTTTTAATCCCAAATAAAATAGAGAAATTTTTCTAGTTATGTGTTTCGATTCAATTAGTTTGAGCACACACTTGAAGTAATTCATGGTATGAGAATAGTAAAAAAGATCATTTGGTTGAAAGCCAGGAACAACGAACGTTTGCTAAGCTAAAAACATAGGTATGAATTCGGTCAGGGTTTATTGCTATAAATATTACAAACCGAGTCGATTTTCAAAATTTTAATTTTTTGCTATACAAGAAAACAGTTTTCAAATTGAATTTTTTAGAACATGATTCCCTTTTAATTAGTTACCTTCATAGCTCCTCATGCATTTACTTTCTTCGAGGAAGGAAATCCTCCCATATTCTTACTTGCTGTAAGAGATATCCCACGAGCATTCTCCATGACATGCCTTACCCCAATGGCTACATATATCTACATAAAACTGACTTTGGTGAATAGTCCCTCTTGTGGACTGTTAATAGTGTCATATCCTTCTAAACTTAGGCTTGCATTTCGATCCTCCCGAATCCCTAAGGAGATTTCCTCATGGCTCAATATAGAAAGCCTGTTCATTCCCATTAATGGACAGTTTGAGTAGTTCCTTATCTTGCCCCTAATCCACAATTGAGTAATCCACCCTGGTGGTTAATTCTTAAAATACCTAATTTGTAGGCAGATTCCTAACATTAAATCCTTGATTTGTAGAACCATGCATAAGAGACATTTGTGGCGGATTTGCGTATCGTTCCTATACGGTTTCTTCACTTTTGATGCATAGGAAAACACCTTTGTGTCATTCCAAACAGAACATGACGAATTGTCATATATATGTAATATGACATCCTTACAATTCCCCTACATTTGGTTCGGGTGTACGTTGCAACATTAGCCCGCGGACTCATACTCGGTGGTCCTATAATATTTGATTTCAAAACCCCGAAAAAAATACGCCAATCCCTTACAGGGGAGAATCCCATCACTATTATAGATGTCGAGAGATGATGATAAAATTGGTAGATTGTCTTATCTTGTGTCCACCTCATTTATCTGTTATCCATGTTGGAAAAAATCTAGTTTGAAAATAGTTTTCTTGTACAATGAAAAATTAAAAGTTTCAAAACCGACTTGGTTTGTGATATTTATAACAATAAACCTTGAACCGAAATCATACTTTTGTTTTTAGATAAGCAAATCCTAAACGTTTTTTCACTTTTAACCAAACCATCTTCTCTTTTACTACACAAAATCTTACAAATCAGGTGTGACATCATCTATGGATATTTTTAATCTTGCATAGTTCATTGTGAAGATTAAAATCGATTAAGAGGGTCACAACCCTCTTTGTCTCATCTTCACACACCTTTCAAAAAAAAATAGTCAATGTTTCATAATCCTTGATGTGGCCATTCACCTTGGATATTAAAAGAATATAATACCTTTTTCTTCTGTGTCGGGATAAGAAGTGTTTTATGTAACACCTTGTATCTGTTATGGTCACTTCTAATTCTTAAAATGCCACTCCAAATCAAATTTTGAATTTTACCTTTACGGTAATGATGCGTACATTAACATAATCATTTGGATCCTTTTGGTAGTTATATAGTCCTTATAATAAACTACCAAACCTTTGAAATTGTATCATGATCCTTATGATCAACTGAATTCCAAAATAATTCTCAGTACTCCCAACAGATGCTCAGATTCTTAGTTTTTAAGAATATTTCCAAAATAATTATCTAAGGGTTTCATAGGAATGTTGACGTGGTCTTTTTTAATTAGTATAATAATAAATTTAAATTCTTCTATGCTTCTATCAATTTAATCCTTATTCTAAAAATTAAATAAATTTAGCCCCAACTTTATGCATTATGCATTCTATATTAGTCTTGATTCTGAAAAATATTTTAAAATTTTAAAAATCATTCTTCAATAAAAATACATTAAAAAAAACAATACATCAAAAAAAAAAAAAAAAAACTAGTTTTGTTGAGTATTTTGTTGTGTGTCCTCATGATGGGGGAATTGAGTATTTATAAGATACAGTTGTTGTTCATCAAAATGACGTCTTAAGTATGCTCCATGCATGTTGACATGTATACTGTCCTAGACTTAACACGTGTTCACCGGTCAACTCGTTTGGCTTCATATCCTCTACCTACGAACATCTAGGAACATGCGAAGTTGGCTTGCAAGCCCTCCTGTGAGCCCTTAATGTATCCAACTTGTAGGACCCCAGGCTCGGGTTGCGGGTCAGCATTTCGGGTTATATTAGGTTTCGGGTCGATAATGGGAAGTACCATAACAAGTTTAAATATGAAGTTGTTAGATAAAAACGTGAATCTACTTCCAATTAATTATATTGATTTTTTTAATAAGAAAAGTAGTTTAAGTAGAAATGCATAACTCAAAGTAGATTTAGATATTCTATCATTTTCATTGTTTGACGACTAAAAGGCAATTGGAATAGAAGCTAGAGGAGTGTATAACGCTGGAGAAGTAAGAGGCATGACATTTTGGACACCAAATATTAATATATATTGGGACCCAACGTGGGGAAGAGGGCAAGAAAAACTTGGTGAGGATCCATTGGTTACAAGGAAGTATGCAGTCTCATTTGTGAGAGGAATATAAGGGGACTCATTTGAAGGCAGTAAGCTTGGTGAGAAGCATTTCACAGCTTATGATTTGGATAACTGAAAAGGAAATATCCGGTTCGTCTTGTATGCAAATCTAACTGTGCCTTTCAAAACTTTTGACCTAGTTTTTGGCTAATCGTTGGTATTATTTGCAAGTCACCGCAAAGGATTTAGCAGATAAATATGAGCCAATGTGTGCAAATAACAATCTTTTATCGGAAACAGACCAAGGAGAGTGGGGGATTTCAATGGGTAAGAAGATGGAATAAGATTGATGGCAAGTTCCTTTTCCTTTTGGAAACAACCATAATTCAAAAATACTATTCAAAGGTCATTCCGTAAGATGATTCTCTTTGTTTGGTTAAAAAATTATTAATTCAGGTACATCACCGCAGATTGTGATGCTTTCTCAATCATATATGATAGAACAAGGATATGTTAAACAACCAGAGGACACTGTCGCCGATCTTCTTAAAGCCAGTAAGTAGAGTTGGCATTACTTGTTCTACTTTACTCCAGCTGTGATACTAGTTTAGGGATTATAAATAATAAGATAATTTATAATTTTTAAATATTTTTTAATAATTTTATCAAAATTTAAGTTTTTTATAATATTTATTGTATTTTCATAAAATTTTATAGTTTTTCATTTAAAATGAATTTTTAGTATTTTTTGTTTTAAAGTTTTTTTTTGAATTTTTTTCTCTATGTTTTCTGAATTGTTTTAGAAGCATGTCTAAATTACAGAATGTGTCAAGTTTAGTGCTAAATTTATTAAATCTTTTAGAATTAAAATTCCTATAAATATTGAAAGTTTACTTTAAATTAAAAATGTTTTAATAATTAAAATATCAAATGTTAATCACATTAATAATTAAATTAAAATTTTAAAGTTAGAAGAGTCAAAATAAAAACTCATATAAAAAAATTAATTTGTTTAGATGAATTAAAATTTGATATTAAATATATTAATATTTCCGAATACAAAATTTGGGTCCTGCTTGAACCCATTAAAATCCAAATAAATTGGATTTGGGGTAAATTCTTCATAGGGAAATTAAAGCCCTAAAGCAATATAAAGAACATAAAACAAAATACAGAAACAAAATTTAAATCAAGATACCCTAACTCTTTTTTTGGTTGCATTAAAAATTTAAGAGATATATTAGTAGAAACAGAAGCCATGAGTTGTGTCTTATAATTCCATCAGTCATTCCACATTGTGAAAACTCCGGGATTGGAGCCGGCAACTGAGTCCCCTGACCAGCCGCCATATCCCCCACCAGCCATATCATAATCAACCTTCACAAGGGCTACATCTTCCGTAGATCCCACTGCATTTCCTGATGTTGCATTGGAAGCCAACCCAATTCCATTCCCCATATAACTGCCACTAGACCCGCCACTGTTATCCACAACAGATGCTGGTGAAGGACACCCCATGTTCATCAACCCATGAAGCAATGCCGGGTTGTTTTGGATGTAACTGTTGTAAAATTGAGTGTTCTGGCTGGACTGGTGCATGTTATAAGACCCACCCGATTGCTGATGCAATTGCAGCTGCGTTTGAATGTAATTCTGGTGAAAAGATGCGTCTTGAGTGTATTGAGAATTGATGTCATGGTTTTGTAATGTTAGAAAAGGTTGAGGTTGCTGCTCAAATGGGGCCTGCATCAGTGGGTATGACTGTAACCTGCTAGAGCTTGAACCAGAGCTTCCATATTGGAAACTTGAACCCAGAGCTATCATTTCTTCACGTTTCCTTGATGATTCAAGTGCTTGAGATTCCTTTAGCCTTTTAGCAGCTCCTCCTCCTATTGGCAATGTATTGCTCTCAAGAATGGCTTTCACATTATAACGACTCATGTCAAAGTTTGTGACTGCGTTTAGTCCTCTGAATTTAATTGCTGCTATGTCATATGCTTCAGCTGCTTCCTCTTCAGTACCTGTATTGATTAGTAACAAATCATTAGTGACTTTCGTTAAGCGCCTAAGTTAATTTCATAAACAGCGTCGTTAATAATTAAATCACTTACTAAAAGTTCCTAGATAAAGATCTTTGTTTCCTGCAACTCTACCGATCCTCGCTTGCCATCTACCGTGCTGATGATGTCTGTATTACACACACATATATGTTAGATAGAGAATAACCAATTGGGAAAGATATATGCACCATATTGCTTTTCATTTTGAAAGTCTACCTTGTTACTCCTCGGTACATGGATGCACCCCTTGAGAAACCGCTGCTCTTCCTGCAGATCGATTACATTAGAAATAATTAAAGATAATCGTTTAAATTACATCTCATATATATATATACCTTCTAATGGCGGCCACAAATTCTTGTCTGGTCATGTGCTTCATTTCTTCCAGCTCTTTCTCATAATTACTAATCTAAAATAGACACACACTAAAAAAAATCACTATGAAAACTCGAGAGAACTTATATGTATTTGTTAGACTACACCGATGCCACTAAAATCTACACTTTGTGGGTTTTTGTTATGAAATGCCGTGAAAAATTCTACAAGCGGATTTTGCTGTAAGGTGCAGTAGTATAAAACTTAGTATATATATACCGGGAAATTAGTAGTGGTGGATGTTCCCCAGTACTTGAGTGCAGCAAGATCATAAGCCCTAGCAGCTTTCTCTTCTTTGTCATACCCACCTGCTCAACATAGCATATTTCAAAACAGTTCTGCAGTAAAAAACAATTTGAAAAAAGAATTTGGAAGAACTGCACTCACCCAAGTAGACTGGAATAATGATGCAAACCAAGGTGACCATGGAGAAAAAAGTATAGAGAGAAATGTTAGGATGCTTATATTACATGTAGATGAAATAAAGGAAACCCTAGAGGAAGTCCAAACTCTACCTTGTCTTCCTTTCCTTGATTGCCCTTCTCTCCTGCAACTATTATCCCAAAGATGAGCTTCATATCTTCCAGTCCATCTATGCCTGCACTTGCCACATGAATCCATTTCAAAAGTTGAAAATTCATAAGTACACACTATTTTTCAAGAAATTTTTATAAAAGGAGAGGGAAAAAAGAACTATTAGTATTTGGTTGAAGCATTCATCCATGCTGACCTTGTTACGCCACGGTATATGGAAGTTCTTTGGCCAAAAGTGTCCAAGGTTCTTCTAGGGGGAGCCTCCACAATATTAGTAGTAGTACTATTTTCACCGCTGGTTTCGCAGGCTGAGCCTTTGCCGCTACTACCCATGGATAATGACAGTGACTGCAAAGTATTAGCATTTTCTTGGAAATCATAGTTGTTATTGGGTGCTGCTGCTACATCAGTGCTTTGCAACGGCAGAAGAGAGTAGTCAGAATCACTAGGCTGATGAATTCCATTGAAGGCCACAAGATCCAAGGATGGACTTTCGGATTTGGAAACTCCAAGGAAATCTGCAACCTTTGGAACTTCACTTGTATAATGGGTGTTTATCAGGTTCCATTCTGAAAAAAGATGATAAAACAGTGAGGAATTAGATTGAAGAAAAAAAAAAAGAGAAAGAGAAAGAAAGATGTACCTTGGGTTTGGAATGGATTCTCCATACTATCATTCACTAACCCTAGATTGAACTGTTGAGATTGAGAGGAGTGCAAATGCGTTGGCAAAGACGAATTCGTGGGAGAAAGAGGAAAAGAAAGCCAGTTGTTTGAATTCATGGAACCCATATCATATATCCTATGTATTATATAAATCAATCCAAAGGCAGAGACTGTCCTTTGCACAACTCCAACAAATCAAACAAAAAATCTTCTGCAAGTGACAGATAACAAAGTGAAATGAACATCAAGACAACAACTTAGATAAAGAAATAAATATCTATTATCAAAGGTTTACCCAAGTGAGTTTGAACTTGGCAACTGTCCCACTCTCCCTTTTCTTTCCTCAAGCTTTTATGCGGGCAAGGAACGCATACATATCTTAGGAGAATGAAAAGATGAGAGAAGAGAGGAGGCTAGAAGGAGAAGAAATCTAGAGGAAGATCTCTCTCATATAATAAAGAGAGTGGGGGCTTATTTGAAGTGGTTTGAATGTAGAACCAGCAGCTTTCCAAGACTTGAAAAACTAACCAGGTGATGATATTATAGTAATTGAATATATATTAGGGACAATAGAGTGAATAACATCAGGGACATGGGGCTTGTTAGTGATTAATTACTTTATTTTTTAAAATAAAAAAAAAACTAAAGTAGAAAAAAGAGGGTTTGAGAAGTGAGATTTTTCGTCTTTGTAGCAAGACAAAACCACAACTCCAAGTGGAAAAATCCAATCTCCACCTCCCCCACCTCCACCAAATTTAAAACTCCTAACATTATTATATACATGACTAATTATATATAAATATATATTTCTCTTTCTATGCCCCACTGGGTTTATTGGAACTCTCGGGTCCTCGTTCATAGCAATTCATGACTCCTCAAAGCCCAGCATTCCCACACTCTGCAAATCATCTCCTTAGTCTAACACGATTGACCACTCTACGTAAAGCTACCCCCCTCTCTCTTCTTAAAAATAAAAAAATGAACAAGGGATAGGCTTTGAAATGTGGTTTTTCTTAATTTTCTCCATCACCAAAAATCCAAAATTTTTGTAGATCCCCGAGTTCCTCTCCCCTGCATGTCATGTGTTGGAGAAGACTGTGTACGGACATGCATTGTTAATTTGGAAAATATTAATCCCAAATTAATATTTAAGGGAAGAGATGTTGAGTAAGGATTACTCGATCTTGCTACACAACACCGAGTGTGATATTTCATCCATTCCTAGTCCTAATTTATTACTTGTTGCTTTTCTTTATTTTTAAAATTAATAATATAGAAAGAGAAAGATGTAATTGAGAGATTTTATTAGGTTTCCCAAGTAGAAATCTGTTGACCACTTAATTGGTTCTCGTGCCCCGTCAAAAGGTTAACATATAATTAAAAAGAGTCTGCCATTTATGTCTTATATTCTAAAATAAAAATAAAAGAAAATTGGTGTCCTATGCCATCCAATAAGATCAAACCCTAACTATGTGTTTTTTAGATCATGAGAAAAGCCCCTTACATGATGTGGCAATAAATTCTTTTAGTCAAATTCCTTATACTCTCTAAAAATACTAATTAAGTTTTATTCAAAGTTTGAGCTTGATATATGTTCACAGGTTTTTTTTTTTTAAATCCAGTAAGAGAATAAAAGAAAAATTAGTGAGAATTGATAGCATGCATGCATTTCATGCAAACAAGAAGGAATAAAGATTGGCGATACTGTAGGACTGCAAAAGAATATTACAAATTTATGGTTTTTCTAACTTTTGATCTTTTATAGAAAGTATATCCATTGTTTAAACTGATTAAATATATATATAAAAATAAATGTCCATGCGTGTAACCCGAGTCAGTTGGTTCAGCAATTGCTCAGTGAATCTATCCCATAGCATTTGGAAACTCAACTGTCAACAGAGACTTCAGAGTTCACATTGTGTTTCAGAGCTCTTTCTAAATTAAATTATGCATCGTTGAACTAAGAAATAGATGTCTCTTCAATATTCTAAGTATTGTTGTTTGATGTATATTGGAACAAAATATAATCCTTTATACATATACGAAATGTTTAAAAAAGAAAATTAAATATATTCGTATCAAGCGGTACAAATATCCCACATTCATCTCAAGTCTGTATGAGCTAGTAGTAAATAATTTAAGTAAAAAGTAGGGAAGAAATAAGAAGAATCAATCACCTGCCATTGTTGATGACACAGTCCCCGCCAAATGGTGGAACATATTTAATTGCATGCATTGACCGAAATGCACCACAATAAGGGAGCAGCACCCTCGTCTCTCGCTTTCTTCTATTCTAAAGTAAAAAAAACTTTTTCAATATCTCTGATTTATTTACTTTTTTACACCAAAACCCTAAACTCGCCAAAATAATTAAAGAAATATCACGCCAAACAAATTTGACTAACAAGACTAGTAAATAAAATTTGTTTTTATACCATAGATGATTTAAAAAAATAAAATAAAACCTTATATGTTAATAATGGAAGAAAAATATAGATAAGAGAAGCATCACGGATTAGTTATAAATAGAATAGTGAAAGATTGAAAGAGCGGGGGTAATGGCAAATGAATTAAAGGAAGAGAGAGTGTTGATGTCGTTTCAGATATTGCGGCCAAATTCAGAAGAATGTGGGCAGCACGTTTCAGTTTTTAATTTTTTCCTTTTTTGAGTTATTAATTAGTGGTATTATCATTTAATTATTATTTTCTAAAGTTTATTAATTACTCTTAACTTTGGCTTTTGCGGCCTTTTGTTTTGCATGCTTGCACAAAAAAACATACTCTACAAACCAAAAACTTTGACCACCCTGCCATCACCATTCTTTTGCAAATTAATCCATTCAACTACTTTTTTTTTTTAGAAGAACATTAAGACGACGTTGGAACTAATCGTGCAAACAGTGTGAAATGAAGGAGGAGATCTAATTGACCCTGGGTGTTATTGGTGATGCTTTTTGCTTCACAATGGTTGCTTGTTGGATGTTATATGGAGTACTTCATTTGCTGTTGGTTTGTATCTATATTAGGTCTTCCTACTATATATGCTTTTCTGGTTTGATGTTATTGGGGATGTTGTTGCTTCTTTGGCACATATGTGAATTAATATTTGAATAATACTACTAAAATTTCCTTTCAAAAAAATTCTACTCAAATTTAATTCATGATAAATAGATTTAAATTTAAAATAATTATGGGATGTAAAAAATATAAATGTACAATCTGGTAAGTCTCTATTAATGAATACTCAAAAGAGTTTTGTCTTGAATGGAGAAATAGTTAAAGTTTTTTTCATACATTTATTTGACGCAAATTTGTTACTCTAACTAGGGGCGAATTTAGGGGGGGCTGGCATGGGCCCCGGCCCCCCAAAAATGGAAAATTATTATTTAGTCTCTTATAATTTTTTAAAAATTTTAAATTAGTAAAGGTAAAATTGTACTTTAGCCTCTCCTAAAATAATAAAAATTCGATTTAATCCTTTATAAATTATAAAATATAAATTATAAAAAATTAAAATTTCATCCGCCCCCTAAAAATTTTCCGATTTACCTAACTCTAACCCCTACTTTTAATATTCTATAAAGAGATTAATAAAAAATCAAAATAAAATTGATTTTTAGTCAAATAAAATAATATTTAACATATATATATATATATATATATATATATATATATATATAAACATTCCAACTAATTATTAAGGTTCTTCAATTGATTCCATTCTGTACCATACATCCATATCTATAGAAAACAATTAATCAAAATAAGCTATATCTTCTGCCAAGTAAACTAATAATTTTCTTTAAAATTATTTTTCCGTAAATGGTTTAAAATTTATTCAAAAATCTCTATCATACTTGGAGAAACCACTAGGGATGTGTGGCTTACCCTTGAGTCCATGTTGAAAATATTACAGATAAAATTGGTGAAATATGTATATTTTATAAATTAATAGTATATAATTTTATGTCCATACATCATTTAATGTTTTAATAACTTATTTTATCATATGGTTGATTTACAAGAATAATATTATCTTTATAAAATCAAATGTTTAAAATTAATTCACAAAGATTTAATCCTTTCGAATTTATAATTGTCTCTCTTAATAATGTTATTTTCAAAATCAAACACCTAAATTACTCTTTTAAGAATATAATATATTTTACTATTATACCTAGCACTTATTAATTCAAAATGCCTATTTTAATATTATAAAATTAAATAAATTTTAGACTTAATTGATTTGATTAATCATCCGATATTACTTTTCTTATTACGATTGCTTCAATTAGGGCTTTGTATGAAAAATTCTCATTTCTATGAGTTTTCCATTGAAATTAAAAATACTACAGTTATTAGCATGTGCATTATATATTTCATGTCCATTTTACAATACATGTTTAGGGTTTGTGGTTATTTTTTTTCAATAATGTTGTCTCTAAGATTCACAATTACATTCTCTCCTTGGAAATACAATATATCTTACCACTACACTCAACACTTGTTGGTAACATGTGTCTTATATATATATATATATATATACACACATATATATATGATATGAAGTTAACTTAAGGTAGCTAGTATTGTATTGATAGATGTGCTGGCTTTTCTTTTTGTGACCAGTGTGTATAGATATCAATCAATTTTGATGTACCATTTTAGATTTATTGATATATGTATATAAAATTATTTACAAAATATCAAATGAATAAAATTAAATAATTTCAAAATATTTATCAATTTATAAAATATTTATCAATAAATTTCATTAATAAAAATACATCACTAAAAATCTAAAATAAAAAAATTATCACATATCCAATACATTAATCTTTCAACTTTATTTATGCATCAATTGATACACATTATTTCAACTGATGTGACTAGAACAAGTTGATGCAATTAGTACAAATTAATATAATAAAAATGATTCACACTTATCAATATAAAAAAAAAAAAAAATTGGTGCAAAATTGATCACCTTGAATTCTATTATCTTCACCGTCAATATTTAGGACGCTAACAATACAATTTCATGGTATTTTCCAAGCAAACGAGAAGTAGGATTGCCAATCATATCATGCTGATGTTCAAAATTGTTTTTTGATATTGCATGATTTATTAATATTATTATATCAGTTTTAGCGTTAGCTTTATTGCAATTTACACATCGAATTGTGCAGTGACCTCGAAATGAAAGAAAAAGGAACCCGCGCGCGCTTCCATAGATATCAAGTGCACACACACAAAAAAGTCACCAGCAATTGTGGAAATATTATTGTTGAATGGTGTAACTAAAATCTATGAGTGTTGAACTAGGTGACCAGATAATATCAAGTAGTTTAAATCCTTGTAATCCATGTATATATGCTACAAACTGAGAATTGAATTCAAGTATACGTATAGTGAGGAAAGAAAAGAAGGGCATTTGTGAGCAAAGGAGGTCACGAGACTCCACACAAAATTTTTATATATATATATATATATATATATTGTGAGTTTCCAAGAGATGGTGGGAGGAATCGCCGGGGAATTGCTCGTGTCGCCTCGGTATGAACCCATTATTTTACTAAGGCACGTGTATTTGGGACACCCTCTTTAAATTTCTTCTTATACTTTATTATATATTATGGACCCAGGATATTGCTTAGGGTTAGGGTTAGAGCTAATTGTTTTGGAAGAGCTACCCATATCTATACCAAACAAATTAAAGTGCAAGAAGAAGACATGACACAACAAAAACATGCAACCCTGTTTCGAACT
This sequence comes from Gossypium rotundifolium, assembly GCA_025506655.1. Lineage (NCBI taxonomy): Eukaryota > Viridiplantae > Streptophyta > Magnoliopsida > Malvales > Malvaceae > Gossypium > Gossypium rotundifolium. Next base: position 50,993,003 of record CP106728.1, read on the forward strand.
CTTTTTTTAACTTTACCCCCATTACTATTACACCTTGTAATGTATTATTAAATTTTAATTTAATTAAGGTTAGAGCTTATATTTAATACAATAATGGTGTATAAGTTTTACAGTGACTTGCGTTTAGTAAATTTATTTTGTTATACCAAAATATTAGTTGTGCTAACTGTCTAATTACATTGATGGTATAGATAGCTGTTAAGCATAAATGATATCCTAGTTAAAAGCCAGCCTACAAGGCAGGAGACAGGTATTCTCCCCTTCAGGCCTTCTCTCCTCCGTCTCTATTTTTTTACTTCAACTTTCATTTTCTTTATTACGAAGCATTCGTATTAACTTGCATTATAAAGCATCTCGAAATATAAGTTCCTAAGTCTCTAAGTTGATGTTCATTTTACATGTTCTTAAAAACATTTAAATCTATTTCACAATTGTCGGGCAATATCTTTCAATTTGAACCAATCAAATATATATATATATATATATATATAAACATATTTAATTATTAAAACGATTAAAATTTCTTATTTGTTGTTAAAGATTTGTCAGTGTGTGGTATGGAGTATATCAAATACAAGTCGTTCATATTAAACTCAAATACATTCGTGGTGAGAATAGTAGGGGCGTAGCTAGGATGCTGGCAGGGGCCCTGACCCCTTTCATTTAGGCCCCTTTAAAATTTTTAAAATTTTATATTAGTAACAGTAAAATTACATTTTGGCTCCTCTAAAAATGATAAAAGTTTGATTTCATCATTTTAAAATTATGAAGATATAGGCGATTAAAATGGTGAAATTGCATTTTTACTATCGTAAAAAATATAATTTAATTTTGGCCCCCTAAATTTTTTTTTTAACTTCACCCTTGGAGAATAACCATTTCCCCTGTGATGGATAATCTTAATTCTGTCTCTCTACGTACTTAATTTTTAGTTAATGGATAAATTTGCTACAATTGGGTAATTATTTTATAATTGTTGGGAATTGTAGATTGCAAATTCATTATTCATGAGTACTTATTCAAATTAGAAAGTGATGATTTATTCATCCAATGGATACATTTGATTTCCATGGGACATGTTTCTTTTAAGAACTATGTCCAACACGAAGGGTTGTGGCTCTTCAATAGCGTCCATTGAATGCATATAAATAGAAGGACTGTGGTGCTCACAAGAATCATTACAACCAATCCAATTTCAAAAATTAGAGTAAGAGTTAGGGAATTCTTCGATTTTTCTAACCAAGGAAATAAAAAAACTTCGTTGTATCCCGGGAGGACCTTTGTCTTAACCCTCTAGCAACTTTGTGTGGGGGCAAGTTGTTCTCTTTGGAAAGCGTCACCCGCACCTCGAAGTCTACTGTTTAATTTAATATCATCTCCGGATCTATTTTCTTCACTCAAATACCCCAACAATGAAAGAGAACAATTTTGTATATGGCCACGAAGGCTACTATCGCATTCAAAGTGATGAACCAAGAGCTTGTGAAAATTGACCAATTTGATGGCTCAAACTTCAATCGCTGGAAGGATAAGATGTTGTTCCTTCTTACCGTCTTAAATGTGACATACGTTCTAGATCCAAATGTAACACCCCTAACCCGTATTCGTCGCCGGATTAGGGTTAAGAGGCATTACCAAACAAACAAAATCTTTTCCGAACATATCATGGTGTAATTCATCAAATCCAATCAAAGTGTCCCTTAGATAGGTCAAGGAGACCTCAAGCATGCTTTAGAATAGGGCCGAGACTAAACCGAATACATACGAAAGTTCTCAAAAATTTAAAAATTTTACTAAGTTTCAGAGGTCACACGCTCGTGCGGGCAGGCTGTGTGCCTTTCACGACCTCAGACACGCCCGTGTGTCTAAGTCGTGCCAAAACAGGGCATACATATTGACTTGTCCACAAGGCTGTGGGCACGCCCGTATGCCTCACCCGTGGTCGATCCTGACTTACACCACACGACCAGTCACACGCCCGTGTGTCTAGCCCGGTTCGATCTTGACTTGTTTTGAATTTCAACCACGAGGGACACGGTCGAGCCACACGCCCGTGTGCTCAACCGTGTAGGAAAATATAGGCTATTTTCAAGGCCAAATTGCCACCCACACTTGGGTCATTCCTACAAGCATCATACCAATTCATTTCATACCAAAGTAACCAACTTATTTTAAGCATTCAAAAGCCTATCAAACTCAACAAATAATACCACAATAGCTCAACTAAATAACAATCATTTCCAAGCATACTTCATCATATACATACCGTTTCCTTATGATAACCATTCATCAAATACATGCTTACTAAGCATCCACAAACTTACCATTATCATGATCATTCCATAACCTTGTAAACATACCAAAATCAACTTCATATAGCATAGTATCATATACAAGACAAAATCACTTATCTAGCCACATCATATGGCTATATATAAACATGTCTCAAACACAACTCCAAAATAACTAGCCTATACATGCCATGCTTAGTTAATACATTTTCAAAAGGTACCAAAATAAGTTGGAGTAGTGGGGTGATGATCCTCGACGGTCCCCGAGCCTCTCGTAGCTTTAACGATCTATAAAACATGATAAACACACACAAAGTAAGCTTTCCAAAAACTTAGTAAGCCATATACAAATAAACTTAACATATAATCATTCATAGCATAGCTGTTTGCATTCTTTATCATATCTTCATTTCAAACACATATATAATTTCTTTGGCTCATTTGGTTTGCCATTGCTTACCAATTCATCATATCTCAAACATTTCATTTGCTCATATTTCAATCATACACATATCTCAAATATTCCTTTGTATCAATTCACATAGTTACTCACCTTTCATGATTATACAAAGCATGCATATCAACGTACCTGAAACAGATGTACAACTCACATAGTCTTTCGTTTCTCGGACTTTCCCGTTGAACCGTTTGGAACTAAATAGGATACTCAGAGTGCTCGGAATAGTTGTACAAAGTCAACTTCCTAGACGTGGTCTTACATGTAACCAAATATCGATGCCACTGTCCCAGACAGTGTCTTACACGAATCAATACGATGCCAATGTCCCAGACATGGTCTTACACGTAAATCTCATATTGATACCAACGTCCCAGACGTGGTCTTACACGAAATCTCGAATCAATGCCAACGTCCCAGATGTGGTCTTACATGATATCACATAACGGACACATATGTCATGACATATATAATCCTATCTATTCCTAGGTTCATACGGGACTTCACAGACTTGATATCTTGTTGATAGTATCTTGGATCTCATATGTCATCATCTCAAGTATTATTCATAACAATTTAAATTTCATATATGCATAAATAAGTCAATCCAAATACATTTATTTGTATATCGACTTACCTTGGATTCGAATATTCGATCGGATTCGATTATTCGATAACTTTTGACTTTCCACGATCTAAGTTCGTTTTCTTCGGTTCTTGATCTATACATATTCAAATTTAATCCATTTATTCAACAAATCATTCAATTCAATCCAAGAACACACATTTAAGGCAATTGCAAATTAGCCCTTACATATTCACATTTGGATAATTTAGTCCCTATTTCACAAAATCACAAAATATACATAATTTCAAATTACCCATGCTTAGCCAAATTTTTACGTGCTTCATAATAGTCCATATATTTCATTTATTTCACAATTTAATCCTTTAAAATACTATTTTCTCAATTAAGTCCAAAATACTCAAATTCACTAAAATCCAAATATAAAATATGCTAATCAAACACATACATTCTATATTTCATCATCAAATATTTCAAAGCTCATGTGTTCATCAAAGACACATTTCAAAAGCATCATCAATTCTTAAAATTAAGACATGGGTTTTGTATTTCACGAAGCAATGATTGCAAAAACGTAGAAATTATCAAAGATCGATTAAAAACATACCTTGAATTAAGAAGAACAAAGGCCAAACCTACCTTAGGTTTTCTTCTTTCTTTTCTTTGGCATTTTCGGCACTAATGAATGAATATCATAACCATTTTGAATGTTTTGTTTTATTAACTATCATATTATTAATCCTTTTACAAAATTAACCTTATTACCAAACATATAAACATATATTATGGGTGGTTAAAGTTGTCCAACAACTATCCACTACTAATTAATGGCTTAATTGCCTCATAAGACCCCCCACTTTTAAAAGCCACATCAATATGATCATTAATCAAATAGAAATTTACTTTTATGAATTATGCGATTTATCCCATTTCTCAAATTAAGCATACAAACAGACAAATTTTCATACGAAACTTTCACACATGCTTAATCACTTACTGCAGGCACAGAAAATAATATTAAAATATTATTTTAACTCAAATTTGTGGTCCCAAAACCACTGTTCTGACTAGGGTCTAAATTGGACTGTTACAATTTTCCCCCTTAGGGATTTTCGTCCCCGAAAATATTACCGTTAGACAGATTCGGATATTGCTGTCTCATTGAATCTTCAGGCTCCCACGTAGCCTCTTTCACTTCGTGTCGATGCCACAATACTTTCACTAATGAAATTTTCTTATTTCTCAACTCTTTCACTTCATGAGCTAAGATACAGTTTGGTTCTTCCTCGTAAGTTATATCGGATCAGATTTCAATTTCAGACGGAGAAATCACATGTGATGGATCGGATCGATATCTACGGAGCGTTGACACATGAAATACATTATGTATCTTTTCTAGCTCAGAGGGTAACAATAATCTGTACGCAACTAGCCCAACACGCTCAATAATCTCATATGGTCCGATGAACCTTGGGCTTAACTTGCCTTTATGTTCGAATCGGAGTACTTTCTTCCACGGAGATATTTTCAAAAATACTTTGTCACCGATCTCAAATAAGATGTCTTTTCTTTTGAAATCTGCGTAAGATTTCTGACGATAAGATGCTGTATTCAGACTGTCACGGATCACTTTCACTTGCTGTTCAATGTCATTTATCAAATCGACCGTAACACCCCAAACCCGGCCCATGAGTTATGACCGGATCTGACATGTCACATGAGAAAAATATGTCAAGTCCTTTTTATTCGTACGAAAATAAATAATTATTTGTTAAAATCAAGAAACCAAGTTTGATTTGAAATATTTGATAAAAGTATTACTAATTTCGAAGATTGATTGATAAATCAATAAATTTGAAGTAGTGATCTTACAAACCGTGACTTTTGGAAATATTGATAATAATTTGAAAGAAAATATACGAGTTTAAAAGATTTGTAAAAAATTATTTTGAATTCCATTTATGAATCCATTTTAGAAAATCTTTATTTATGTTTCTAAAAATCCCATTTAAAGTAATTTGAGCAAAAATATAATTACGTCAAACATAAAGCAAAAATAAAATAATTCAAAGGCCTTATTACAAAATTAAATCCCAAAATAAAAAGGTAATTAAATAAACGAGAAAGGAGTCTTAAGTTCAAATAAACCATTTCTGAAGTATGGCCTCCACCAAGCCATCCATGGCCCAAGCCCACGTCACTGAGTATTACCTGAAAGGAATAAGGGAAATGGGGTGAGTTACTAGAACTCAGTGTATAATTCCCTTACCATCGATTACTGGGCTTGAACCCATTTAGCAAAAACTTGGGCCTGAGCCCATAAAGCCTAATCTTGGGCCAAAGCCCGTTTACAAAACAGAACATATACATTTACAATAAAAATAAGCAATGCATATAACCCAACCCATCCTAGTAATCCATCCGCTACACACCACCCGTACCATCCCATCACACCTGTGGGGATCAAGTCAACCCACTCCGCAAAACACACCAATCACAGACATTTTGCCGTTTATGATTTGGCCAGAATCATAGTGAATCATATTAACAAACAATTTATTTGTGGCAATGCCACCGGCACTTCTCTTCATCATATTTTCCCATCTAATTCAGAATCATATCAATGCATCATATATAGCAGTCATGGTATTTACAAATAATTAATTCAAAAATTACAAAAATTTAGCCCATTGCAAGACTTATCAAATTGGCCGATTAAGGCTATATATCAAATCGGCCCATTAAGGCATATATCAAATCAGCCCATTAAGGCATATATCAAATCGGCCCATTAAGACATTTTCGTAATTTTACCTTTTAGGGGTATTTTCGTAACTTTCACAGTGCTAATACCGATTTTTGCTAACTTAATCAAAATAGTGAAATTTAGGCAAGTTTTCCCGATTTACACAATTTTACAATTTAAACATGGCGACTTATTTCCAATATGTTATCAATCTTTACCCCACGAAAAACGATGTAAGATTACACACCTGATTACGGTAAGTATAAGGCTTTCTTGATCTTCGACACCTAAGATATCGTAATCACTCAATTAATCGACATACGTGATTTTAATAATCAAACTCTAAAATAAACGATCTAAAGTGTTTACCCTCGGAATCGCGAACAACCACGATTTGACGATTTTCTCCGGATGACGGTCCACAACCCGGTGGAAAATCTCGAACCGTCGATACCGCCCATCGTTTGAATTTAGGAATAAAGATCGCAAATCCGCTCCTTTTTCGATCTCCAATTACTATCCCTTTCGATTCGATATTGCTTGTCTCCATTGAAATCAAATATTAGTCAAAACTAATATTACGTTGATATGAACGATTGATTTAAGGAATAAGGTCGGCTTACCACAAAATCCGTATGATCTCAAGACGATAGATTGAGCGATTAAGTCCCTAAAACATGTAGTCGATTAGACAACCTTTAATTCGATTATCACAATCACCAATGGAGTTATTGAATGGACTATAAAAGAACTTCCTTACCTTGAACAATGAAATTCCTGTTTCTTACGATCATCCTATGACTTGAGATGATTAAGTGATGTTGTGGTATTCGACCTCCCACTATACCACTACAAAGAAGAGAATGATCTCATTGAGAGAGTAGAATAAAATGATGATTTTGGTTGATATGACCATCCCAAAATAAGACATATATTCAGCATAAAGAGGAAGAAAAATAAAATGTTGAGAAGAACACATACCAATTGATCAAGGAATGAGTGTTAATACAGATGAGAAGAAAAGATTAAGAAGAGATGAAGGTTTGGTTATAGAGGAAAATGGATATTAATATTCGGCTATGGAGGATTATCAAACAAGGAGATACAATCTTATGGTGGTGTCGATTTTAGAGAAGAGAAAGATTGACGACATGGTTAAAAGAAAAAAATGAAAAGTTAGATGGATGCTACGTGATTCGGCTATCAAAGGAAGATGAACAAAAGATGAATATTTTAACCAAACAAAAGAGAAGAAAAAATGCACAAATGTGCTAGGAGGTTTTGGCCAAAGCAAAAAGAAAGAAGAAAATATGCTCTTCAAAGGCTTGTAATTTTGGCACAAAGCAAAAGAATAAGTTTGGAGAAAAACACAAAATTATGCAAAAGAGATTTTGGCCTAACGAGCATCAAAATTCTACCAAATGACCAAGCAAAAATTTGGCTACCCCTCTACACCCAAAATCGTCCACATTCATGTCAATAATGGTCAAAAATTGGTCAGCCACACTTTCCATAACACTCTCCTCTTTTTGTGCCAACATGTTCCCTTTACTTTCCCCTTTCATTTGATTCCTTACCTTACCTTCATCCTTTCCTTATTTTCTTAGCCACCTTGCCTAAAATAAAAAGTCCACCTTTCCTTATTTACTTGCTTGCCCGACACATAGGGAAGGAATGCAAAAATAATAGTCAAAATTTGCACACAATGGAATTTGAACCTCCTCCCTCCAAGTCTATCATATGGCGCCACTACCTCATTACCAAATGCTCATTTATGCAAGCACTTAACTCATTTATTTCCATAATTCTTGAAGCTACTTACCATCTCTCCTTAATAGACTTAAACACAAAATTTTTTATTAAGGCCCAAATAAACCCAAGCCTTCTCAGAACTCCTAACATACATTATTAATATTTAATCTAGCTTACTACAAGCAATAATGAAACAATCAAAATTCCAAATTTTGGGATGCTACAATTCTACCCTCTAAAAAAAACTTCATCCTTGAAATTTACATAGTTAAAAGAGGTGAGGATATTGCTGCCGAATCACATCTTCAGGCTCCCATGTAACTTTCTCCGATCCATGATTGCGCCATAATACCTTGACTAACGGCACCGACTTCCGTCTAAGCACCTTAACGTTCCTATCTACAATTTGCACTGGCTCCTCTTCGAACAACAAATCAGGTCTTAACTCAACTTCCTCTACCGATACAATATGAGACAGATCTGATCGATAACGCCTTGGCATTAAGACATGAAATACACGTTTCAATACACGATATGGTCTGATGAACCTAGGGCTCAACTTTCCCTTCCTTCCAAATCTAAAGATCTTCTTCCAAGGTGAAACCTTTAGAAATACCTGATCTCTCACCGTAAACTCAATATCCTTACGCTTTAGATCTGCATACGATTTTTGTCTATCCGAAGCTTCTTTTAACCGAGCCTAAATTACCTTTACTATTTCTTCCGTCTCTGATATCAACTCAGGACCCAATAACTGTCGCTCCCCCAACTCAGTCCAACAAGTAGGAGTACGACACCTACGACCTATAATGCCACGTAAGGTGCCATCTGGATGCTGGATTGGTAGCTGTTATTGTATGCAAACTCAACCAACGGTAAGAAATCCTCCCAACTACCACTGAAGTCAATCACACAGCCCCTTAACACATCTTCCAGAATTTGGATTGCTCTCTCAGATTGACCACTAATTGCGGATGAAATACCGTGGTGAAATTTAACCTTGTTCCCAAAGCTTCATGTAAGGCTTTCCAAAACCGTGATGTAAACCTAGGGTCCCTGTCCAAAATAATAGACACTGGTACCCCATGTAACTTCACGATCTCGGCTACATGCAACTTAGCCAACTTCTTCAATGAGTAATCCATATGTACAGGTAGGAAATGAGCAGTCTTTGTCAACCGATCCGCTATTACCCAGACAGAATCTTTCTTAGTAGGCGATAAGGGTAACCTACTAACAAAGTCCATCGTTATTTTCTCTCATTTTCATAATGGAATTTTCACCGGTTGTAGCAATCCCGACGGTAATTGATGTTCTGCCTTCACTTGCTGACATGTCAAACACTTACAAATGAAATTAGTAACCTTCCGTTTCAACCCTAGCCACTAATACTGTCCACGGAGGTCTCGATGCATCTTATTTCCCTTGGGGTGCATAGCATAAGGGCTACTATGCACCTCACGCAGAATCATTTGTCTCAATTTTGAATTTTTGGGCATACAAATTCTTCCGCAGAAACACAATACTCCATCACTATTCAATCCAAAATCCCCTATCATACCACCTTCCACTTGATAAAGTAAAGAACCCAACCTTTCATCTAATAACTGCTTTTCCTTAATCTAACTTACCCATATAGGCTTCACCTAAAGTTCAACTAGTAGGCTACCATCTTCATATAGGCTAAGGTGAGCAAACATTGCTCTCAAATCTGATATCACCTTACGACTCAACGCATCTACCACCACGTTAGCCTTTTCGGGATGATATTCAATTGAGAAGTCACAATCCTTCAATAGTTCTATCCACCTCCGCTGCCTTAAGTTCAACTCCTTTTGGGTAAGGAGGTACTTTAGACTCTTATGATCCGTATAGATAATCGACTTCTCACCATACAGATAGTGTCTCCAAATCTTCAAAGCAAACACCACTGCCGCTAACTCTAAATCATGAGTAGGATAATTCGCTTCATGCGGCCTTAATTGACGAGATGCATAAGCCACCACTTTTCCTCCTTACATCAACACACATCCCAAGCCCGTGTGTGACGCATCACAATAAACAATAAACTCTTTCCCAGCCTCAGGTTGAACCAATACCGGTGCTTTCATTAGAATCTTCTTCAATTTCTCAAAGCTCCCATGCTGTTGATCTAACCACCTAAATAGTACTCCCTTACGCAACAGCTTAGTTAAGTGTGTAGCAATCAATAAAAACCCCTCAACGAAACACCTGTAATAACCAGCCAACCCTAGAAAACTCTGAATTTCGGCCACTAACTTCGGTGGTTTCCAATCCAACACAGCCTCTACCTTCCGGGGGTCAACTCTTATTCCTTCGGCCGACATAACATACCCTAAAAAGGTCACTTCCTTCAGCCAAAATTCACACTTACTAAATTTGGCATAAAGTTACTTTTCCCGCAAAATCTGCAATACTACCCGCAGATGTGAATCATGTTCTTCTTCATTTTTTGAGTATACCAAGATATCATCTATGAACACCACCACAAACCGATCTAAATAGGGTTGGAAGACCCGGTTCATCATGTCCATAAATGCAGTTGGTGCATTAGTCAATCCAAACGGCATTACCAAGAATTCATAATGTCCATAACGGTTCAAAACGCAGTCTTATGAATATCCGCTTCCTTGACCTTAAGTTGGTGATAACCCGATCTTAAATCTATCTTCGAGAAAATTGAAGCTCCTCGTAATTGATGAAATAGATCATCGATTCTCGTGCAATGAATACCTATTCTTGATCGTCAACTTATTTAACTATCTATAATCGATGCACATACGCATCGACCAATCCTTCTTCTTGATGAACAAGACCGGCGCTCCTCATGGTGACACACTCAGTCGAATGAATCCCTGATCTAGCAACTCTTGAATTTGAGCTTTAAGCTCCGCTAACTCCTTCGGCGCCATTCTATAAGGAGCAATGGACACCGGAGCCGTTCCTGGCAATAACTTAATGCCAAACTTTACCTCCCGATCTGGAGGCAACCCTAGAAGTTCCTCAAGAAAGATGTTTGAAAACTCTTTCACCATTCTCACACCTTCCACGGACAATTCTTTGGCGTCCAACACACTAATGAAGGCTAGGAATGCTCCACACCCTTTTCGCACCAAATTTTTTGCCTTTAAAGCTGATACCACATTAGACAAGTAGTTTCTTTTTTCACCTATCATCATTATTTCCTTATCCTCCGAAGTTCTTAGTATCATCTACTCTGCAGCATAATCCAAGTTCTCACGGTGTTTCACCAACCAGTCCATGCCTAAAATAAGGTCGAACCCATCGAATGGTAGCTCCATCAAATCTGCCAAAAATATTTCTCTCTGAATTTCTAGGGGCACATCTCTAAACAATCTATTTACTATCACAGACTGTCCTAAAGGACTAATTACCGTCATCTCTCTAGCAGTAATTTCAAAACTAATGTTCAAATTTCTAGATACAGCATTAGCAACATACGAATGGGTGGATCCCATATCTATCAAAGCAGTAACAGGTACATCAGATATGAAGAACGTACTGATTATCACATCAGGTGCATCGCCATCCTCTCAACATCTGACCGCATAGACCAACCCTGGCTATCTCGCCTCTGCATTACCCCTATTACCAATACCTCTACCCGGAGCACCCTGACCTCGTCCTACGCCATTACCACCTCGACCTGGCGTACGACCTCTCGGTGGCTGTTGAGTGCCTCTAGCTGGCTGTGCATCAAAGTTACGAGCATCTTGAGTCTGAGCAGTCTGTCGAGGGCAATCTCTAAGCCTATGGTCCTTGGAACCACATTTGAAAAAACCATCGATTCTCTTCCAATATTCACCTAGGTGTCATTTTTCGCAATCCGCACATGACTGTAACTGATTGGTAGTAGCTGGTACTCTAGCTCGAGCTGGCTCCTTATTCTTAGGCCTCTTCTAAAATCCTCTAGCAGGACCCGAATACCCTGAGTCTCTCTTATTTCTGCCCCTATCTCTATCTCAGTGCTGCCTCTCTAAGTGTTTAACCTTTTCCGCTATCTTGGCTTTCTCCACTAGTAGGGAAAAATTCCTTTCTTTCTATGGAGCTATCAGTACCCGCAACTCATCACGCAACCCATCCTCAAAATGCACATAGCGTTTGTAGTCAGTCGGTACTATTCCTCAGGCATACCGACTCAAATGCAGAAATTCTGCCTCGTACACTGCAACAGTCTTACCTCCTTGAACTAGATTTAGTAATTCCTTCCTTCGGGCATTCACATAGCTAGCCCCTACATACTTTCCCTGAAATGATGTCTTCAAGAAATCCCGGGTAATACGATCGACCTGAGTGCCTTCCCGAATAGTGAGCCACCATTGATACATTTTGTCTCTCAACAATGACACAGCTCCTTCCAATTTTTTCTCGGCGGTATAATCCAAATCGTCCATGATCCGCTCCACAGCCTCAAGCCAATACTTCGCTGCATTTGGGGCCACACCCGAGATACCCCTAAAAACCTCAGCACTATTCGATCTGAGTCGCTTCAAAATTGACCCACGTGCTGCTATCCCAGTTCTTGCCCCAGAAACCCTTTCCAGAACTCGTAACATTGCTTGGGATACAGCTTTGTCCTCTCTCATACGATCATGTGACCCAGCTTCAGTCACAGGTGACGTAGGTGTGTCCATTTTAGGCATATGCCTCGACGCCTCAGACACAACTCTAGCGCCTCGGCCTTTACCACGGCCCCATCTACCGCATCCATGTCCTCTAGTTCTCATGTTGACTAAGTCATTTTAATATGATTACAAGTCTTATGAATCAGTATTTTATTCGGTATTTATTAATCCATATCTTATGAAGTATAAGAAGTAAAGTTATTTTCGCAAACGTATCCTATAGTCTCAATCTCTATGGTTTCAATACCTTAAACTAAAAAATCTAGAGTATTTCTACAGTCATATCATAACAATCATAATCATAAAATGATAACATATACTTACTTGGCTTGGTGCCGGATACCCATGGTGCCATACTTCTTTTAAAACATGCATTAGTTTAAAATTTGAATAGCTTTAGAAAACGTTTTTAAATCCAAACCACAGCCGAGTTTTGAACCGGGCTCTGATACTATAAAATGTAACACCCCAAACTCAGCCCATGCGTTATGACCAGATTTGACATGTCACATGAGAAAAATATGTCAAGTCTTTTTTATTCGTATGAAAATAAGTAATTATTTGTTAAAATCAAGAAAAAAAGTTTGATTTGAAATATTTGATAAAAATATTACTAACTTCGAAGATTGATTGATAAATCAATAAATTTGAAGTAGTGATCTTACAAACCGTGGCTTTTGAAAATATTGATAATAATTTGAGAGAAAATATCCGAGTTTAAAAGATTTGTGAAAATTTTATTTTGAATTCCATTTATGAATCCATTTTAGAAAATCTTTATTTAAGTTTCTAAAAAAAAAAAAAAATCCCATTTAAAGTAATTTGAGCAAAAATATAATTACGTCAAACACAAAGCAAAAATAAAATAATTCAGAGGCCTCATTACAACATTAAATCCCAAAATAGAAAGGTAATTAAATAAACGAGAAAGGAGTCTTAAGTTCAAATAAACCATTTCTGAAGTATGGCCTCCACCAAGTCATCCATGGCCCAAGTCCACGTCACTGAGTATTACGTGAAAGGAATAAGGGAAATGAGGTGAGTTACTAGAACTCAGTGTATAATCCACTTACCATCGATTACTAGGCTTGAACCCAATTAAAAAAAAACTTGGGCCTGAGCCCATAAAGCATAATCTTGGGCCAAAGCTCGTTTACAAAATAGAACATATACATCTACAATAAAAATAAGCAATGCATATAACTCAGCCCATCCAAGTAATCCATCCGCTACACACCACTCGTACCATCCCATCACACCTGTGGGGATCAAGTAAACCCACCCCGCCAAACACACCAATCGCAGGCATTTTGCCGTTTATGATTTTGCTAGAATCATAGTGAATCATATTAACAAACAATTTATTTGTGGCAATGCCACAAGAACTTCTCTTCATCATATTTTCCCATCCCATGCAGAATCATATCAATGCATCATACATAGCAGTCATGGTATTTACAAATAATTAATTCAGAAATTACAAAAATTTAGCCCATTGCAACACTTATCAAATCGGCCCATTAAGGCTATATATCAAATCGGCCCATTAAGGCCTATATCAAATTGGCCCATTAAGGCATTTTCATAATTTTCACAGTGCTAATACTGATTTTTGCCAACTTAATCAAAATAGTGAAATTTAGGCAAGTTTTCTCGATTTACACAATTTTACGATTTAAACATAGCGACTTATTTCCAATATGATATCAGTCTTTACCCCACGAAAAATAATGTGAGATTACACACCTGATTACGATAAGTATAAGGCTTTCTTAATCTTCGACACCTAAGATATCGTAATCACTCAATTAATCGACATACGTGATTTTAATAATCAAACTCTAAAATAAACGATCTAAAGTGTTTACCCTCGAAATCGCGAACAACCACGATTTGACGATTTTCTCCTGATGACGGTCCATAACCCGGTGGAAAATCCCGAATCGTCGATACCGCCCATCGTTTGAATTTAGGGATAGAGATCGCAAATTCGCTCCTTTTTTGATCTCCAATTACTATCCCTTTCGATTCGATATTGCTTGTCTCCATTGAAATCAAATATTAGTCAAAACTAATATTACGTTGATATGAACGATTGATTTAAGGAGTAAGGTTAGCTTACCACAAAATTCGTATGATTTCAAGACGATAGATCGAGCGATTAAGTCTCTAAAACATGTAGTCGATTAGTCAACCTTCAATCCGATTATCACAATCACCAACGGAGTTATTGAATGGACTATAAAAGAACTTCCTTACCTTGAACAATGAAATTCCCGTTTTTTACGATCGTTCTATGGCTAGAGATGATTAAGCGATGTTGTGGTATTCAACCTCCCACTATACCACTACAAAAAAGAGAATGATCTCATTGAGAGAGTAGAATAAAATGATGATTTCGATTGATATGACCATCCCAAAATAAGACATATATTTGACATAAAGAGGAAGAAAAATAAAATGTTGAGAAGAACACATACCAATTGATCAAGGAATGAGTGTTAATACGGATGTGAAGAAAAGATTGAGAAGAGATGAAGGTTCGGTTATAGAGGAAAATGGATACTGATATTTCGCTATGGAAGATTATCAAACAAGGAGATATAATCTTATGGTGGTGTCGATTTTAGAAAAGAGGAAGATTGAAGAAATGGTTAAAAGAAAAGAATAAAAAGTTGGATGGATGCTAGGTGATTCGACTATCAAAGGAAGATGAACAAAAGATGAATGTTTTGAGCAAACAAAAGAGAAGAAAAAAATACACAAATGTGCCAGGAGGTTTCGGCGAAATCAAAAAGAAAGAAGAAAATATGCTCTCCAAAGGCTTGTAATTTCGACAAAAAGAAAAAGAAGTAGTTTGGAGAAAAACACAAAATTGTGCAAAAGAGATTTTGGCCTAACAAGCATCAAAATTCTACCAAATGACCAAGCAAAAATTCGGCTACCCCTCTACACCCAAAACCGTCCACATTCATGTCAATAATGGTCAAAAATTGGCCAACCACACTTTCCATAACACTCTCCTCTTTTTGTGCCAACATGTTCCCTTTACTTTCCCCTTTTATTTGATTCCTTACCTTACCTTCATCCTTTCCTTATTTCTTTAGCCACCTTGCCTAAAATAAAAAGTCCACCTTGCCTTATTTACTTACTTGGCCGACACATAAGGAAGGAATGCAAAAATAATAGTCAATTTTTACACACAATGGGATTTGAACCTCCTCCCTCCAAGTCTATCATATGGCGCCACTACCTTATTACCAAATGCTCATTTATGCAAGCACTTAACTCATTTATTTCCATAAGTCTTGAAGCTACCTACCATCTCTCCTTAATAGACTTAAACACAAAATTTTTTATTAAGGCCCAAATAAACCCGAGCCTTCTCAGAACTCCTAACATACACTATTAATATTTAATCGAACTTACTACAAGCAATAATGAAACAATCAAAATTCCAAATTTTGGGATGTTACATCGACCCCGTGTATCTTATTTTTACTGAGCTCGGTCCAATATAGAGATGTTAGACATTTGCGTCCGTAAAAAGCTTCATAAGGTTCCATTTTAATACTCGACTGAAAACTATTATTATAGGCAAATTCAATCAATGGTAGGTACTGTTCCCACATACCAGCAAACTCAAGAATGCAGCATTGATCGTGTCTGTCGAGTCTTAAAAATTTATAAAAAGAATTATCGAACCTAGAAACTAACTAAGACAACGATGGAGGCAAGCGCACCTATCGAACAGTAGTATAGCTAGCGGCAAGACCGGATTGTCGAACCTAAAGGAACCAAAAGTACTAATATTAACTCTCTTTCTATTATTTAGTCTTCGAATTAAGGGAATTTTTTATCTAATCTAAAATTAACTAATCAACTAAACTAAAGGTGCTAAGACAAAGAAGAAATTTTGGGAAGGACTTGAGGGAGAAATTTGGGGAAGGACTTGAGGGAAAACCGATTGATTTGGACAATACCTAAGGAAGAATCCACCTAGACTTCACTGGTTATCTAACTCTGAACCAGACGATTTATTCACTTGACTTCATCCGTAGGATTCCCTAATTTATATTAATACCTCTCTCAAGGCTAATAACGTCTAACCCTAGGTCGATTAATTGAAATCTCTTTCTAATAAAAACCCCTAGAATTGCATTAACTCGATCTATGGACTCCCATAATCCGGTAGATTTTTTTCACCCTATCTCTAGGTGCGCGAGCAACTCCGCTTAACTATGCTAGATCTACTCTTAGATAGGGTCTCTTCCTCCTCTGCCTAAGCACATCACACTTGAATCAATATCCCGAAAATACCAAAATAAGAATTAAGAACACATTATTAAGAACAAATCAAGTATTTATCATACAGTTCAGATAACAATAACAAGATCTATCTTAGATTTTATCCCCCTCAAGTATCTAAGGGTTTAGTTCATTATTGTAAAAGAAAAAATCTTAGAAGAAAAGATAAAACAAAATATAAGAAAACCCTAAAACCCTTGAAGGAATTGATGGAGAGTTCCTCTGTCTTGAGTATGATTCCAGCTTCTTGAGATGAATCAACTAGCTCCATTCGAGTAAATCCCTGAATTTAACTGCTCTGGCTCGGCTCTTTGGCCTAGCTGAACGCCACCCTAAAGGTTGGCCTCTAGGGTCTTTATATAGGCTTTCGGAATATGTTTCTTTGCCTCTAAGTACCCTAATCCGAATAGAATTCTTCTTATCTACGGCAGAGACACGCTCATGGCACACGCCCACGTAAATCGTGGCCAGGCCGTGTTCGGGTCAATTAATGAGGCACGACTGTGTTTTTCGGGGTCTAAGCCCTGGTCGACTCTTTTTAAGGGGCACGTCCGTGTGGTTTTGGGCGCAGGCCGTGTGGATTTTGTACTTTGGCCCATTTTCTCTATTTTCAGTCCGTTTCTTGTTCTTTTCATCCTCCGGTACTCTACTAAGTATAAAACATGACAAAAAAGGATTAGGAGCACCTATTTCCATAATTAAAGGGATAAATCACCTAAAAACGTGCTAAATGTGGGATTAAAATATGTTACTATTACGGTTTATCAAATACCCCCACACTTAAGCTTTTGCTTGTCCTCAAGTAAAATTCTCAACTCACAATTAAAACGAACTTCCTCAATTCATAATATTCATCAATAATGTCTCATCATAATTCATAGATAATTTATACACGGATAATTCAACTCAAAGAGTCCTAAAGATTCAAACAATCAAGGTCATGAGTTTGTAGCACGAAAAAGATAGGTGTTTCCCTTTACCTCAATAATCACCTTTAATTCAAAATCAATAAAAGTTGACATTTTCACTAAAGATTCACTCAAATCACTCAAGGTGTTTAAGGTTAAAAAATTAAGCACTCAAAAGTTGAACATGAAAAGTTAATCCCACAGGCTTGCTTGAAAATCAAATCTCTACCAGTGTAAAATAAAATGATACACAAATCAAAAGGTCTTTAAAAGGGTTGTAATGGGGCTCAGTTAAAGGTATGGATAAAGGTTAAATTAGAAGGGTTAGAATCGAGATTGAATTGAGAATCACCTAACTAGAAAATGACTAATAACTTGAATAATTACATCAATTGAAAACTTGTAATACTAATAATATGAGCTTCTTCTTCATGATGTTGAAATTAAACGTATAGGCTCGCTTAATCACATAACTAATAATGAATATACTTTGATTTTTGATTCTTTTTTTAAGGACAAATGAATATAATATAAAACTTTAACAACTTAAATAATATAATTAGGCAACTAATCAAAACAAATCTCGATAGAAGGGTAGTCAAAAGGAATGGTGATAACAAATACGAGATGGGTTTCGGGTTAATATTAGTGGGTTGAGTCAATAAAAGGGTTGTTAGGATCAAAGGGGTTCACTAGGGGTTAATTATGAGGGTAGACTTTTAGTGGAGTAAGTGGGTTAAATCCTAAGTGCCTTAATCATCTCTGTATATCAAATCAATAGTGTGGTCTCGATATGTATAATCGAAGCAAGTTCTAAAATAACAAATCAATGTTGACACACTCATAATCAATAAAGTGAGCACGAAATGTATGCTCTAAAATGCTCAAAATCTCACAAAAATTATGGGTATTTTGATGTAAACCTCGTAAATTTCAAACTTTAAGGTAACAGTTTAGATTCAGGTAGACAACCTAACAGAATTTTAATTTTTTTGAAAATAGACTCATCATGCTTGATTCTCTAGTATCTTAAAGTTTAAATCATTGCACAATTATCAATGAATTAATCTAAAATATATTAATAAAAATCATGAATCAACAAGAATTTCATTCTAATTAGTGATATGAGAAAATTACTTTAAGACAGCTATCATTCAGGGATTTGAGAATAATGCAAAATGTTAGGCACTTTTTCTAATAAACTTTCACCCCCACACTTAATATGTATGTTGCCCTCAATGTACAGAGATATATAATAATCATATAATAATAAAATCAAAAGAGAGGGAGAGAAGTGAAACTTCCTGAATTTTGGATGAGATCCTCGAGTTGGCAGTGGTCATGGTGTGGTGGCCGCTGGCAATCTCTGCGCTAGATGAAGAAATTAGGTAATTCGTGAAGAATTAGCCAGGAAATAGTAATAATAATTCCAAATATACTAATTATATATTTAAAGAAAAGAAAAATAAAAAAAAGAGTGTAAAAAGTAAAATACGACTAAAGGAACCGATTAATGGACCGAAAGGTCCTTATTGTTAGATGGTTCGCGAGGTGGGTGTGATTCCCTAGTAGCCTTTAGAACCTAAAACCAAGAAACTAAAATGAAATAAACTAAATTAAGCATAAGAAAGTCAAAGAGAAGGAAAATAAAAGAGAAGAGAAAGGAAAAATAAAAGCTAAATGGCCTTAAAGACCCTTGGCATGTCGAGTGGATGAAGCTGTCGACATGAACTTATGTTGATTAGTCTCGCACAGGGAGAAAGGACTCGGATCTTTCCGTTTCTTCGACATTGCTGAAGCGTAGATTGAGACTTTTATAAAATGAAGAAGGAGGAGAGTGAAGATAGAGGGGAGTGGAGAGTGTATAGGGAATGGGTGAGAAGGGGAGAGGGGTGTTTTATATAGAAATTTTTAGCTCTGGTACATCCCCACGTCTGTGTATTGTGGGCATGTTGTGTCACAAGGCCATGTTTGCACGGCCATGTGGTGGTTCAATCGCTTCTCCCACGCCTTGTATTGGATTGCCACGCCCATGTTGGTTCAACAGTGTCGGCCACGGCTGTGTTGCACGACCGTGGTGTTAGTTGAGTCCTTGATTTGAAGATATTTTTCTCGTCCTGTCTCCTACTATCTCTACAATGCCAGAGCTAACATCCATAGTATCCACACGGCCACGGCCACAGCCTTGTGGTATGGAAATCAACACTTCATTAACTTGGATAGTTTGTAGTTAGGTGCTAAAAGAAAAAGAAAAAGAAATAAATAGGGTTAGTTATTGGGTTGCCTCCCGAGAAGCGCTCGTTTAAAGTCTGAAGCTAGACTTACCTCTCATTCGTACCTTCACGGTGGGTTAAGGAGTGAAAAATCCTTTTTCATGCTATCATCATATAATTTGAGTCGAGTGGAGTTTACTTTAAAAGTGCCGAAAGTAGAATTACTTACCTCGATTGTTCCGTAAGGGAAAACATTAAGTATCGTAAAGGGGATCTCTTCATTTATCTTCAGGTTTGATGTGGCGATTCGCGGGTTTGTTCTATCTAATAGTACCTGATCTCCTATTTTGAAGTGATTTGATGTTCCTTTAAGTTCTTCTGGGGGTTTCTTCGGTTTCACTTCATGTGGGTTTAATTCCTCCTTGAAATATATCTCCCACTCATCTAGCTCGTCAGTCTGAAGCCGTCGTTCCTCATGAGATATTTCCTTGTTGGTACGAGCTATAGGATCTAGCTCTGTAGTGCAATTCTGTGGTGCTTCCTGAAAAGGCAGTTTAACTGAATGCTTATCAAGGGAATTTACGTCCTCACTTTTCTCACTCGATGTCCTAGCTGAGTCGAGAGCTTGAATACTAATTGATTCATCACCTAAACGAAGTATGAGTTCACCTGTGCTAACATCAATTTTAGATCTAGCAATTGCTAAAACAGGTCTTCCTAAAATTAAGGGGATACTATTGTCTTCATTCATATATAAAACAATGAAGTCTATGGGGAATATGAATTTGTCAACTTTAACTAGTACATCTTCAATTATACCCTTAGGGATGCGAATAGTCTTATCAGCTAGTTGAATACTCATCCTAGTTTGCTTGGGTTTCCCTAAACCTTGCTGTTTAAACATTTTAGATTGCATAACATTGATGCTTGCCCCTAAATCAGCTAAAGCACTCTCAATAGATAAACTACCAATTAAACATGGAATTGTAAAACTCCCTGGATCTTTTAATTTTTATGAGAATTTGTTCTATAACATTGCCGAGCATACTGCGTTTAGTTCCACATGCGACTCCTCGTCTAACTTTCACTTGTTTGTTAAGAGCTCTTTTAAAAATTTCCTTGAATCTGGCATCTGTGAAAGAGCTTCAAGAAGCGGTAAGTTAATATGTAATTTCTTTAAGAGTTTAAGGAACCTATCGAACTGTTCTTCTGTGTTGTCTTCCTTTATCGCATTGGGGTAAGTTATATGAGGTTTGTATTCTTTAATTACTAGTTTTGGTTTTTCTTGGCTTACCTAAATCTTACCTTCACTTACCACAGGTTCTTGCCTTGTCTCTGATTCAGATTCTACTAACCTTTCACTGTCATGAGTGGTTATTGCTTGAATTTGCTCGTTGGGATTAGTCTCAGTGTTACTTGGCAATCTACCTAGTGGTCATTCAGAGATTAGCTTTGTGAGTTGCCCTAACTGGTTCTCGATTCCTTTAATCTATGCTTGTTGATTTTTAAGTGTTGTCCCGGTGTTTTGAAATCGAGTTTTAGACACCGCTATGAATTTTGTCAGCATCTCTTCAAGGTTCGGCTTCTTTTCCTGTGGGTAGGGCTGTTGTTGGAAGTGTGGAGGGGTGGTTGTTGTCTCTGATTTTCTTGACCACCCCACGAGAAATTAGGGTGGTTCTTCCAACCTGGATTATAAGTATTACTATAAGGGTTATTTTGAGGTTTAAAATTGTTACCCGTATAGTTTAATTGTTCGCTTTCCATGCCCAGATTGTAGGATGGGTACTCAGTATTCACCACACCTCCTAGATTTGAATCACATTGCATAACTGGATGTACCTGCAAAGAACCACACAAACCATTAATCTTTTTATTCATCATCTCTACCTGACTTGATAGCATGGTGACTGCGTCGAGATTGAAAACTCTGGCTGCTTTGGTTGGCTTTGTCCTTGTAACTTGCCATTGATAATTATTCAGTGACATCTCCTCTATGAATTCATAAGCCGCTTCAGGAGTTTTGTTATTAAGGATTCCAAGGGTTCCACCGGCTGCTGAGTCAATTAATTGCCGGGTTGAGGGGTTAACACCGTTGTAAAAAGTTTGGACCTGTAACCACAAGGGTAAACCATGGTGTGGGCACCTTCTCAACAGATCTTTGTATCTCTCCTATGCATCGTATAATGTTTCTAAATCTATCTGCACAAAAGAAGAGATATCATTCCTTAATTTGGCTATTTTGACCAGTGGAAAATATTTCAGTAAAAATTTTTTGGTCATTTGGTCCCATGTAGTGATTGATCCTTGTGGAAGAGAATGTAACCACTGTTTGGCTTTATTTCTCAAAGAAAGGGGAAATAACAGAAGACGAATGGCATCATAAAAAATGACATTTATTTTGAAGGTATCACAGAATTCTAGAAAATTAGCTAAATGAGTATTTGGGTCTTCGTCTTGCAAACCATCAAATTGAACAAACTGTTGAATCATTTGTATAGTGTTAGGTTTTAATTCAAAATTATTAGCGGCTATAGCAGGCCTAACAATACTCGATTCAGCTCCTATTAAATTAGGTTTAGTATAATCATACATAGTTCGAGGAGCATGATTTTCGGCCACCTCCTAAGGTATTGGATTATTTTCAACCATTACTTCGGTACTATCAGCTTCATCCTCTTGCTCTTCTTGTATGTAATTTAAGCTTCACCTTGCTTCTCTATGATTTCTGTGTATGGTTCCTTCAATATCACTATCGTAAGTAGTGGTCCTGTTAGGTTCCTTCTAGTCATAAACTAGAGATACCTGCTAGGAAAAGAGAAAAAGAAAGAAATTTAGAAAAGTAAAAATAAAATTTAATTGTAGAAAAAAATATAATATGGCGAAAATAATAAAAATTGAGCGTTCTTAATATTTTAGTTCCCCGGCAATGGCACCAAAAACTTGATCGTGTCTGTCAAGTCTTAAAAATTTATAAAAGGAATGATTGAACCTGGAAAGTAACTAAGACAACGATGGAGGCAAGCGTACCTATCGAACAGTAGTATAGCTAGCGAAAAGACCGGATTGTCAAACCTAAAGGAACCAAAAGTACTAATATTAACTCTCTTTCTATTATTTAGCCTACGAATTAAGGGAATTTTTTATCTAATCTAAAATTAACTAATCAAATAAACTAAAGGTGCTAAGACAAAGAAGAAATTTGGGGAAGGACTTGAGGGAAAACCGATTGATTTGGATAATACCTGAGGAAGAATCCACCTAGACTTCACTTGTTATCTAACTCTGAACCAGACGATTTATTCACTTGACTTGATCCGTAGGATTCCCTAATTTATATTAATACCTCTATCGAGGCTACTAACGTCTAACCTTAGGTTGATTAATTGAAATCTCTTTCTAATTAAAGCCCCTAGAATTGCATTGACTCGATCTATGGACTCCCATATTAGGTTTGACCCTAATCTGGCAGATTTTCGTCACCCTATCTCTAGGCGCACAAGCAATTTTGCTTAAATATGCTAGATCTACTCTTAGATAGGGTCTCTTCCTCCTCTGCCTAAGCACATCACACTTGAATCAATATATCGGAAATACCAAAACAAGAATTAAGAAAACATAGTTAAGAACAAATCAAGTGTTTATCATACAGCTCAAATAACAATAACAAGACCCGTCTTAGATTTTATCCCCTCAAGTATCTGCGGGTTTAGTTCATAATTGTAAAAGAAAACATCTCAGAAAAAAAGATAAAACAAAACATAAGAAAACCCTAAAACCCCTTGAAGGAATTGAAGGAGAGTTCCTCCGTCTTGAGTATGATTCCAGCTTCTTGAGATGAATCAACTGGCTTCCTTCGAGTAAATCCATGAATTTAACTACTCTGGCTCGGCTGTTTGGCCTAGCTGAACGCCACCCTAAAGGTTGGCCTCTAAGGTCTTTATATAGGCTTTCGAAATATGTTTCTGTGCCTCTAAGTACCCTAATCCAAATAGAATTCTTCTTATCTGCGGCAGAGACACGCCTATGGCACTTCCCGTGTAAATCGTGGCCAGGCTGTGTTCGAGTCTGTTAATGAGGCACGACTGTGTTTTTCGAGGTCCAGGTCGTGGTCGACTCTTCTTACGAGGCACGTCTGTGTGGTTTTAGGCCCAAGCCGTGTGGATTTCATACTTTGGCCCATTTTCTCTGTTTTCGGCCCGTTTCTCATTCTTTTCATCCTCCGGTACTCTACTAAGTATAAAACATGAAAACAAAAGATTAGGAGCACCTATTTCCATAATTAAAGGGATAAATCACCCAAAAATGTGCTAAATGTGAGATTAAAATATGTTACTATTACGGAGTATAAATCTAAATGATCCGCTCGGATTGACCATCCGTTTGCGGGTGAAAAGCTGTACTGAAATGCAATTTCGTGCAAAAAGCTTCTTACAGTTTCTTCCAAAACCGTTATGTAAATCTCGGCTAATTTATCAAGTGAGAAATCAGATCTCACCTAAATAAAATGGGCAGATTTCGTCAAACGATCAACTACGACCTAAATTGCGTCTTTTTTTCTCGGAGTCAAAAGCAATCCAAAAATAAAATCCATCGTCACTCTATCCTATTTCCATTCGAGAATTAGAATTGGTCGTAACAAACCAGATGGAACCTGATGTTCAGCCTTAACTTGTTGACAAACTAAACATTTTGAAACAAAGTAAAAAATATCTCGTTTCATACCAGACCACCAATAGTGTTGCTTCAGATCATGGTACATCTTCGTACTTCCCAAATGAACAGATAGACAACTATTATGAGCTTCACTCAAAATCAACTGAATCAACTCTTGGTTTCTCAGAATAAATATTCGATCTCAGAACCTCAAGCAATCGTCAACATCAACTCAAAATTCAAAATCGAAATTCAGATCACACTGAGCTCGTTTCTCTAACATTTCATTATCAACTTTTTGAGCATCACATATTATTGTAAAAACAACGGTTGCGCTTTCAATTCGGCTATCACTGAACCATCATCAAACAAGTCTAAATGAGCATTTATAGCACAAAATGCAAATAGTGACTTTCAACTCAGTGCATTGGCAACAACATTTGCCTTACCCAGGTGATAATCAATCATAAGCTTGTAACCTTCTAGCAGCTCTAGCCATCTTCTCTGTCGCAGATTCAAATCTTTCTGGGTCATCAAATATTTCAGACTTTTGTGATCCAAAAACACATGACTCTTTTCACCGAAAGAGTAGTGACGCCAAATCTTTAATGCGAATACAATCGCAGCTAACTCAAGATCATGAGTTGGATAGTTCTTTTTATGAAGCTTTGGTTGTCTCGAGGCATAAGCTATAACTTTGCCTTCTTGCATCAGAACACAACCCAGACCACTCAATGAAGCATCACTATAAATCACAAACTCATTGCCTGATTCTGGCTGTACTAACACTGGAGCTTCAGTCAAAAGGGCTTTTAGCTGATCAAAGCTTTTCTGACATTTATCGGATCATTCATATTTCATATCTTTCTGAAGCAATCTAGTCAATGGAGTAGCTATTATCGAAAAGCCTTTTACGAATCTTCAATAATATCCAACAAGTCCCAGAAAACTGCGAACTTCAGACGCATTTTTAGGAGGCTTCCATTCCAGAATAGTAGAAACTTTACTTGGATCAACTCATATTCCAGAGGCTCAACTTCATGCAACCAGGATTCACATTTGCTGAATTTTACATACAATTACTTTTCTAGCAAAGTCTGTAACACAATTCTTAGATGCTCAGTATGCTCAGTTTCATCTCGAGAATAAATTAAAATGTCATCAATGAAAATAACAATAAATCGATCTAGGTACAGCCTAAAAATTCTATTCATCAGATCCCTAAAAATAGCAGGAGCATTCGTTAGTTCGAAAGGCATAACTAAAAATTCATAATGCCCGTACCTAGTTCTGAAAGTGGTTTTCGGAATGTCTGAATCTTTTACTCACAACTGGTAGTATCCCGATCTTAGATCTATCTTTGGAAACACAGTGGCTCCTTTAAGCTGATCAAACAAATCATCGATTCTGTGCAACGTATATTTATTCTTTATAGTCACCTTGTTCAACTGACAATAGTCAATGCACTTTCTCATCGTACCATCTTTCTTTTTCACAAATAGAACAGGAGCACCCCAAGGTGAGAAACTCGGTCATGCAAATCCTCTATCTGTCAATTCTTCTAACTGAGACTTTAACTCTTTCAACTTTTTTGGTTCTATTCTATACGAATCTATCGAAATAGGGGTCCTACCAGGCAACAAATCAATGCCAAATTCAACTTCATGTATCAGAGGCAAACCCGGTAATTCTTCAAGGAATACATTAGGGAACTCACATACTATAGGCACTGATTCCACTTTCTTTTCAGACACTTTCGAATCAATTACATAAGCAAAATAAGCTTCATAGCCCTTTTTCACATAATTCTGAGCTTGTAACACATATATCACAGCAGGTAACCCAGTCAAATCGTTGGACTCAACCCAAACTATTTCATCATTCTGACATCTCAAATCAATGGTATTTCTTTTGCAATTCACAACAACATCATTCAATGTTAGCCAATCCATACCCAGAACTATATCAAACTCATCAAATGGTAATAGCATCAGATCAGCAGGAAAATAGATATCTCGAAACATCAACGGCCAGTTCTTGCATACTTTGTCAACTAGGAAACTTTTACCTAAAGGGTTCGATACTTTTACAACAAACTCAGTAGACTCTACAGGCAGAGTCTTACTGGATACTAAGTTCATGCATATATATGAATAAGTAGAGCCAGAGTCTATCAGTGCAATCACAAAAGTATCATAAAGAGTAAATGTGCTCGTAATAACATTTGGAGATAAAGCTTCCTCACGAGCTCGGATGGGATACAATCTAGCAGCCGCTCTAGCTTCAGATCTCGCTACGGTGTCTCTCGTAGTTCTTTGACTACCGCTGACATTTCTTGCGTTTCGGGTGTAATAGGCCCAATTTTCCCGGGCCCATTAACCTAATATTAACCCATTATAAAAACAAATAAAAAATAATAAAAAGTCTAAATTTATCAGTCCAATATCCATTACATTAAGCCTAAAAATAATAAACCCAAATTACATTACATTACATTAAATAAGTTTAAAACCCGATTCTATAGGCTCAATTTCTAACCCAAATTAAATTACCCAAATTGTACCCAAAACCCAAATAATAAAACCAGACCTAAAGACCCAAATTTATACCAGCCCAAATACAAATTTCTAAACGGACCTAAATTAGGCATGGCCCAAACTAATTACAAGCCCGAGTGACCCAAATTGACTAGGGTCTCGGGAACCCTAGAAGATTCTAGGATCACCTGGTGTCGTAGCCCCCATGCCAGTCGTCGTCTGGGCCTGCACTCTTCCCCCGAGTCGTAACTCCTACGAATGGTTTTTTTCACAGCTGTACTTATAGCAAACTGGCAAACAACAGTAAATGACAGCAAAGGAGAAATAACAAAAATTAAAAAATGATTTTGTATTTCATTTTTTGTCATTTTTGTTTCGGCTATATAAGGCCGATTGTAATAAATGTAAAAGGGACGCATACAGATTAATTGAAAAGATCTAGTGCAAAAGAGACTTTTTGAAGGTGATTCTTTTTTTGTTCAATTCATTTCAACTTTTCGTGTTTTTCTTTTCTTACTGTTCTTCTCTGGATTTTTGGTTATTTTGAACCTATTTGTAAAGAAAAATAAAAAAGGAAAAGGGATAGGAGAGTACCTATTTTGGGTAGCATCGTCGGAGCTTCGCCTCCTTCGCCGAAGTCGCACCCAAAGGGAAATCAGAGCCCTCCCTTACAACTATGGTGAATACATATCAAATCTTTGGCATGTTTTTTTTTAAATGAGGTTAAAAGAGAGGGCAATTGTTCACTATTGACCACCAATTGAGGTGGTGGTTCGGTGGTGAGAGTGGATTTGGTTTTGGCTAAAAGAGAAATAAAAGGGGCTAGGGGTTTTTTTTTTAAAAAAAGGGCGGCCGATTGTTTTGATTTTGTTTTTAGGAAAATGTTGTTCATTAAGGAAACGACGTCCTTTGGGCTTATTCCAGTAGCTTCAAAACGATGCCGTATATGATCGCCCTGATCCGATCCGACCTGATTACCCTCAAGACCCGCGCATTTTCACCGTGAAAGGATATTTGCGTGTTTGGTCCCTCCCTTTCGCGCTGGCATCTGATTGGGCCCTCATCATATTTTTTCTGTTTTTTAATTTTTTTCTTTGAAATTTGCGCGTTATTTCAACTTGGTCCGCACCAAAACGCTGCGTTTTAGAGATTTTGGAACATTTATATTTTTAATCCTCGTACGTTTGAATGTATTGAATTTTAGTCCTTACTTCAGTTTCAATGGTTTACTTTATTTATTAATTATTCCTTTTTGTTTGATTTTTATTTCAATTAAGTCTTTTTTATTTTAATGTGTAATTCATTATTTTTAAATTTATTTAGCATTCATCTTTTAAAAAGTTTTTTAAATATACATTTTAATTACTTTAAAAATTTTACTTTGTTTATTTTTTATTTGTTCAATTATATAGTTATTATTTTAAAATTCTCCTTTATATCTTGTTGCTTTGAAATTTTGTATAATATTTAATCGTAATTACCCTTATGTATTATATATATATATATATATATATATATATATATATATATATATAGTTTATATTAGATTAGTTTTATTCTATGTACATTACCAATTTCATGTTGTTTTATGTATATATTTTCTTTTAAATCTATTTATGTATATATATGTCCTTTCAAATATATTATGTATACTGACTCATTCCTAAAGAACATATTTTATTATATTTTTGTTATTTAGAACCCTTCATATATTATTATCCTTTTATTATATTATTTATAGTAAATTATTTTTTATTGTATGTATATTATCAATTTTAAATAGATGTTTCGTTTTAAAAATATTTTGTACGTTATTTCCTTCAAACTTCCTCTTTCATGATATCAATTCTAATAATCATTTATACATTATTGTGTTTTTTAATTTCTTTATATAGATAAATTATTTCAAACTCTATCATATGTTGTTTATTTATAAATTTTCATTTATTTAATAGGTTTTAAATTGTTTTTATATCATATTGACTCTAAGTTTCTCGTCTTTTATATTATTATTATTTTAATTTTATTCATCCACGTTTGAAAACTTGTCATATCTTATTTTAATTCATTTTTAATTAGTTATATTTTTAGTTTTCGTTGATTCTTGATTAATAATGTTGTTTTTTTTTCAAAATAGGATTGTGAGATTATTGTTATTGTATATTTAAATTGTATGTTCATACTATTATTCTCGTCATCCATTTGTACAAAGTTGTATCCACATACGATTATTACATGCCTGTAATTATGCTTCTATTTTTTGTTATTACATCATGATTCAAATTCTCACTTTCGCCTGATATTGATTGTCTTTTATCCCCAAACAGGCTAAACAAATATATTTTTTTGAGCCCATTTTATAATCGCTTAGTAAAAGCTTTCAAAATAAGGCAATATTCCGTGTTTGGAAATCCAAGAAATTGTGTCCTAACGTGCTGGGTTTCAGTTTTTCGTTTGGCCAAATAAGCAAATATCCATTTGAAATTTTCAACGCATGAGTTTTGGAAATCATGAGATGATCTTGGATTCGAGGATTTAAATTGTCGTATTCTAACGTGCTGGATGTGATATTTTATTTTTTCGGAGCAAGAGAATCTTAATATCCAATTCGATTATATTCAAATATTTTTTACAGGAGATTGTATTTCAAAATCTTTTCAAATTTTCGACATTAGGGCATTAATTAATCAATTAGGTACCAATTTTGGATGTTGCGAGGGTGCTAATCCTTCCTCGTACGTAACCGACTTCCGGACCTATTTTCTTGAATTTTGTAGGCCAAAATCAGTATTTTAATAAGACAAAATGTTTTATAGGTGATCCAATCACACCTAAACAACAAGGATTTGTGGCGACTCCATATTCTATTTTAAAGTCGATTCCCATTTTCCAAAATAAAAAATGGTTTCGACAGCTTGGCAACTCCACTAGGGACTGGTTGAGAGTCAGTCCATAGATTGATCAATTTTTGTCCTTTTGATTGAAAATTTGGACAATTGTTTTGAAAAATCATGTTTCTTTTTATGCATTTGTTGGTGCTATGATTGCAATAATGTTGAGTCTCATAAAATACTTTGGCATTGCACTGCATGACCGCTGTGGTTATACCTTTAAGTGGGAGTGAGAAGTTATGCCTTTGTGAGGTTTTCACCTCCACAAAGGCTAGTGGATTACTTCTGGGATACATCCATACCTATGTCTTCGTGAGATTTTCATCTCCTCATGGCCATAGGGAAATGTATTCCCCTGAACCGAACTCGATCCATATGAGCCTATAATGGGTGAGGATTGAGGAATCTACTGGTTCAGGTACCCTCTCTTTAGAACCAAACCACATATAGTGAACCTTAGGAGCCTACTTTAGGTAGAATTATGTTGAACCCTAGCAGTCACCTGGATAGGTGTTTGACTTTTTTCTGTTTGATTTGATTTTTACCATCTGTATATGATCCTAACGTGTTTTATTTTGTTTGTGACTACATTGCATTCCATCATCATAGAAAGGAGGTGTTTATTCATATTTGATTGCTAAATAGAAGAGTTTTTCATATGAAAATGGATTTCTTGATAAAGTGGTTTATAATACGTTTGTCCAAATATAGTTCAAGTAAACACGACGAGAAAAGATTGATAGTATATGACTTTGCCTTATTGCCCAAAGATTCAAGCTAACAAGGATTATTCGAGAGTCATCACGTCTCAATTTTCTTAAAGAAGCTTATGAGCATCGCGGAGGATAAGTGAGTGAAGAGTCACAGCCTGGATCAAGCAACAAGGATCTAGAAGAGGCATCTATTGAGAAAGTTCGCGGGACAAGACCATAATATCCAAATACGAAGAAAAGGATTGGTGTCTTCACTTGGACTATGAGAACAATGCCGCATCTGTAATCCATTTTATGTAAAGAAATTTATTTTCTATAAAAGTTCTTCCAATGGAATTGAATTCAGAATTAACGTCTCTCTTTCTTTTTGCATTCATTCTATGCATTTGCGTTACATCACATTATATGCATTAAAATTTGAAGAAAGACTCTAATTAATTAAAAATTATTTCAGTAACCTGGAAATCGACAAAACCTTACCAAATACGCATCCTTATGGCACAAGAAAAAAGACCAAGTCAATGGAAAAAAGATTGGAAAATTGGAGCAAATGCAAAAGAATATGCAATAACAAATGCAGACACAGATGCAAGAGTAGCTAGCTAAGATCCAGCAAGAGATGAAGGATGGCTCAATTGTTTCAATTGTTGGTAGGAAGGCTGTACTAATGGAAAGACACCATGGATAATGTCGGGGAAAATAATGAAGATCCTCAATATCCTCTTGGTTTTACTCTAACACATGTACAGGAACAACCTAAGATAAACCCACAGAGACTATCTGTCACGATTAGTCCCCAACGGTTTTAGGTTGAGGCTTCGATACCTGTGAATTCCCAAATTGGATCAGGCTCTAATCCATAGGGTAATCTTACCAATCTCGCTGTTCCCGATCTAGATAATGTGGCAAAAAGAGAAAGAGAGAGAATAGAACTCCCAAAGCAGTTAGAGGACCGATGTAAATGATGGAAGAAACACTCAGAGCAATAGAAAGCGCTGATAATTATAGAGGAATCGATGCTAAGGATCTAAGCTTGGTTTTGGACCTAGTACTTCCCTATAAGTTCAAAATGCCAGAGTTTGAGAAGTACAATGGAAATAGTTGTCCTGAAGCTCATATCACTATGTTCTGTAGACGTATGACTGGGTATGTCAACAATGATCAATTACTGATCCACTATTTCCAAGACAGTCTAATTGGGGCAGCGTCCAAATAGTATAACCAATTGAGTCATACCAGGATTAGTTCATGGAGAGATTTAGCTCAAGATTTCATGAAACAATATAGTCATGTAACAGATATGACCCCCGATAGAATCACTTTGCAAAATATGGAGAAGAGAACAAATGAGAGTTTCCAAAAGTATACCCAAAGATGGAGGGAAGTCGCTATACAAGTACATCCACCTCTACTGGAAAAAGAAACCATGATGCTCTTCATCAATACTCTGAAGGCTCCGTTCATTAACTATATGTTGGGAAATGCCACCATGAGCTTTTCAGATATGGTAATGTCCTGCGAGATAATTGAGAATGCTATAAGAAGCGGAAAGATAGATGTAGGAGAAAGCACCAAAAGATCAACTTCGAGAAATAAGGAAAATGAAGTAAATATCCTGAGCACGCATAAGACCGAAATCAATAGCTATCAAGACTCTTCAAGGTAAGAATCCAACTCGAGGCCAAATATAGAAAGGCTCCAGTTCACACTCATCCCGATAACATATAAAGAGCTGTATCAGAATCTTTTTGATGTGCATGTAATGTCTCTGTTCTAATCGAAACCTATACAACCTCCGTACTCAAAATGGTATAATGAGATTGCCCAATGTGAGTACCACGCGGGAATAACGGGGTATTCAATTGAAAACTGCACTACATTTTAAAAAGTTGGTCGAAAGACTCATTGAAATGGGAATTATGAAAGTCGATGATTCCTCAGAACCTAATCACTCGGATGAAGCAGTGAATATGATAGCCAAAGTAGAGGCATAAGAGTTGCAATTCCTTAAAGAAGTTAGGGAATCTAAACATTAATGACGTATCCGAAGAAGAATTGGGAATAGAAGTTTCTAAACCCTTACATACTTGGGAAGATTTTAAACAATGGGACTGTGGAAGGGCCCTGCATTTTTAGAGCTAATCTAGAGTAATATTCAAAACATGCTTGTTGCTTTAATCCTAGAGGCAATAATAATCTTTTTGTGAAATAGGCTTGTATCCAGAATTCTTATTTTAATAAAATGCATCCTTTTAAGAAAATATTTTTTCATTCTTTCCATTTCATACTGTACATTCTTTTGTTTTTTAGAATATTCTTTCATTCTTTATTCATGACCATACTATACAAATAATCATCCTTAGAATCATTTATTCTTTGGATTTTTTGCCTTCATACCTAGGTACCCAGATATCAACAACATGAGCGACGTTGTTGTTGACTCATTTTCTGAATGAGATATGGGTCTAAAGGATGTAAGGACTTTGAAGATGACAGAGATTGTAGGCTATCTTTGATTTATGAAGGATGGTCGAACAAGATGAAAATAGACTCTACATTGCAAAGGGTTAGTGGACATTGCGAGCTTTAGGAAAAGGGTAAAAATCGAAGTCTAACTCACCACAGAAATAAGGCGAGACATCATTGAGCTATTTTCAAGAATTCAAAGATGTTTTCGCACCATCATATCAAGGCACGCCAGGCTATTGAAACATGGGTATACTGTTAAGGTGGGAAGAGATCCATGAAGGTGTTTAAAGAACCCGTGTTAATGGTTTTACAATGGCCAGGCTAATCAAGAGGTTTAGGCTACTGCTTTACCAAGAAAGGGAAATTGCATCAGTTACGCCGTAAATGCCAAATTGAGGAAGACAAGACTTATGTGCCTCCTCCATTTTTTCTATATGTGGGGCATAGATGTTATGGGGCCGATCTCGTCAAAAGCATCTAGCCAACACCAATTCATCTTCATGATTGTCAATTACTTCACTAAGAGGGTGAAGGTCGCTTCATATGCCAAAGTTACAAAGTCAGCAGTCATCAAATTCAAATTCAAATTCAAATCCAAATTCAAATCCAAATCCAAATCCAAATCCAAATCCAAATTCACGTTCAAATTCAAATTCAAATTTAAGTTCAAATGCAAATTAAAAAAAAGTGATAATAAAGAATGCAAGAAACGAACATATCTAAAATGCAAATTCAAAAAAAAAGTGATAATAAAGAATGCCAGAAACGAACATATCTAACATAATTAAATATTTACAATCTGTTCAAAGATTAGACACCATATCAGTGCAGCAAAGGCAGCCAAAAACCATTCAAATTTTTTGAAAAATAACTGAGATTTGTAAAGGTTGGCATAGAGAAGTTACCATTTACCCTCTATGCTTCTTGAACATTGGCCAGGACCTTCACCAGGGCAACATCTTTCTCATTGGTTTATGAAAGGGAAGCAATTATTGGAAGTTAAGATTCCTTTTCTCCAAGCTTTGATTGAATTAAGAATTGGATGAAACAGAATGTCTCCAGTAAGCTTGATTGAAAGTATTCATCATGGTCGAATGTAGCAAAAATGGATGATACGAGCTTATGACAAAAAGGTTCGTCCAAGAGGATTTCATGATGGGGACTTGGCATTAAGAATGATTCCTCTCATACAAAAGGACTTCAGAGGAAAGTAAATGCCAAATTTTGAAAAACCTTACGTGGTGAAGAAGGTTTGTTCTGGAAGATCATTAACTTTGACTAAGATGGATGGCAAGGACATGCTCAAACTAGTGAATTTAGATTTCATCTAAAAGGAGAGGCCAAACCAGCAAAGGGCGCCTTAAGACCTTTAAATAAATAAATAAATAAATAAATAAATAACCAAAAAAATAAAAAAAGAGAAGAGAAATAAAATATAAAAATCAAATAAAATTCAATTAAAAAAAAAGAAGAAAGAAAAAGGAGAGGCCAAGGCGAAAACCCGCAAAGGGCGCTTTGAGACCAAAGGGGATTTGAGTTGAAAACCCAAAAATGGCAGCTCAAATTTTGATCAAAAGTGAGGCATACAGTAGTCTTGCTATACTTGAATTTACAATGAAGAAGTATGTTACGTCTTGGGGCATCGACAAGGTACTCAAGATCCCCTAAACACATATTGTGCTTAAAATGGTCCTCAAGAAGTTTGAACAGAGAAGCTCAGGCTGCGATATCTGGGGCACCTAGTTTCCATCTTACCCATTCTGAATTTGCTATCTTTAATTATTTTATTCGTTTCAAAATACACTACCAATAAATTTCCTTCTTGATTGCATTTGCTATCTTTGCTTAACTTATTTGTTTCGATCCATGCTCCTAATTAATTTCCTTCTTGTCCATTGTTATGATATTTTTCAAGCATTTTGCATTGGAATAATGATTAGTGGACTAATAATACTTTCATAAAAGGAGTTTCGCATATTACTCTAGAAGCTTCTAAATAATACAAGAACTTGGAACAAGAATATTGTTTAAAACTCACCAAGTTTAAGGGATGAAAATATTGGTGGAGGAAGAGTCTAAACTGAGACTATCTCTTTAGATTTTTGTCAAAAATGGTGATTGAACAAAATGACAAGATACTGTGCCAGTGATACAATCTTGATGAAAAATGGGCAATGTTAACCCAAATGTAAAAGGGGAATCATTCTCGAGGAAAAAAATGATATTCTGCATCCATGCAAATATCATGCATACATTTTTGGTTAGGTCACCCGGGGAGTGATTAGTTGATTAAACAAGTTACAGATCCTACACCTTTGATTTGCAGTCGGTTGGATTGAAGAAGATATAGATCCTATACTCCTGATTTACAGCAGGTTGGATTGAAGATGAAACAAATTCTATACCCTTGAGTTGCAGTGGGATGGATTGAAGAAGAAACAAATCCTAAATTTTGGAGTTGCAGTGGGATGGATGGGAAAATATTCAGATCCTAAACCCCTAAGCCACAATGAGATGAACCCTGAAGTTACAATAGGGCAAATTTGTTGAGCAAGATATAATTGTTCTTTCGGGTTTTCTGTCGATAATACCAGTCGAATAAGATGGTAGCATAATCCATCAATGATAAAGCCCTGATAAATACTGAGCGATGACCCCTTAAACATTTAAAAAGGGATCATTCTCATGAAATTCTACATTCATGCAAAACACATTTAGTTAGAAGCATTTGATTCATTCTGATCATTGCATCCTAATCATTATACATTGAAAAAAGATCATTCTCATGACATTCTACATTCATGCAAATGTCATCCATAATATCATTTAGTTAGGAGCATTTGATTCATTCCGATCATTGAATCCTAATCATTGTACATTTTAAAAAAAAAGGATCATTCTCATGACATTCTGCATTCATACAAATGTCATCCATAATGTCATTTAGTTAGGAGCATTTGATTTATTCCGATCATTGCATCCTAATCATTGTACACTTTAAAAAGGAATCATTTTCATGACATTTTTGCATTCATATCATTCATAACACTTGTGGCTAGGAGCATTTGATTCATTCTGATCATAGCATCCTGATTATTTGGCATAAACATATGCATGTGGAACTAAGTCTACAAGACATGTCCCTCAGAGGACGGTGTAGCAACATCGGTGAATTCATAAATTTTATCTCCCTAAGCAGTAGTGGAGTAGATCAAATTTGATGAATCTTATCTCCATGTATCGGCAATAGAGTAGATTCAAGCTACCAACCTTATCTCCTTAAAGTTGCAGTGGAGCAGGTTAAAGATACAAGTCTTATCTCCCTGAAGTAGCAGCAGAGTAGACTGAAGATTGTAGATCTTATCTCCCTAAGTAATAGTGGAGCAGATCAAATTTGGCGAATCTTATCTCCATGTATCGGTAATGGAGCAGATTCAAGCCACCGACCTTATCTCTCTGATGTATCAAGGGAATAGGTTAAAGGTTATAGTCTTATCTTCCTGATGTAGCAAGGGAGCAGACTAAAATTTGTAGATCTTGTCTCCTCGAGATAGCAGTGAGACAGATTGAAGATGGCAAATCTTATCTTACCAAAGTAGCAGGGGAGCAGATTTTAGCCACTGGCCTTATCTTTCTGATGTAGCAAGGGAGCAAGTTAAAAAATTGTAGTATTATCTTCCTGAGGTAGTAAGGAAGCAAACTGAAGATTGTAGTAAAGCAGATTGAATTTGGCGAATCTTATTTCTATGCATCGGCAATGGAGCAGATTTTAGCCACTGGCCTTATCTCTCTGATGTAGAAAGGGAACAAGTTAAAAATTGTAGTCTTATCTTCCTGAGGTAGCAAGGAAGTAGGCTAAAAATTATAGATTTTGTCTCCCTGAGATAGCAGTAGAACAAATTGAAGACGGCAAATCTTATCTTCCTGAGGTAGAAGGGGAGCAAATTTTAGCCACCAGCCTTATCTCCCTGAGGTAGCAAGGGAGCATGATGAAGTTTGTAGTCTTATCTTCTTGAGGTAGCAAGTGAACAAACTGAAGATTGAAAGACGGTGAATCTTATCTTCCCGAGGTAGCAGGGGAACAGATTTAAGCCACTAGTCTTATCTTCCTGAGGTAGCAAGGAAGCAGACTGAAGATTGTAGATTTTGTCTCCTCGAGATAGCAGTGGGGTAGATCAAAATGGCGAATCTTATCTTCCCGAGGTAGCGGCAGAGCAGATTGAAGCCACAAGTATAAATTCCTTGAATTGGATTGAAGCGCTAGTTCTCATGCCCTTGAAGATGCAGCAGGATGGAATGAAGCTACTCGAAGAAGAAAAGCACTGAAAGAGGTTAAAAGTTGGCAAGACCGGGAAAAATTGGCCTTTTTTGAAGTCTTTTCTCTATTCTCGTTACACGACAATAAGCAAAGAGGGGCAGCTATAATAGGCCCAATTTTCCTGGGCCCATTAACCTAATATTAACCCATTAAAAAAACAAATAAAAAATAATAAAAATTCCAAATTTATCAGTCCAATGTCCATTACATTAAGCCTAAAAATAATAAACCCAAATTACATTACATTACATGAAATAAGTTTAAAACCCGATTCTATAGGCTCAATTTCTAACCCAAATTAAATTACCCAAATTGTACCCAAAACCCAAATTTATCCCAGCCCAAATATAAATTTCTAAATGGACCTAAACTGAGCATGGCCCAAACTAATTACAAGCCCAAGTGACCCAAATTGAACAGGGTCTCGGGAACCCTAGAAGATGCTAGGATCACCTGGTGTCGCAGCCCCCATACCAGCCGTAGTTCGGGCCTTCACTCTTCCCCCGAGTGGTTTTTTTCATAGCCGTACCTATAGCAAACTAGCAAACAACAGCAAATGACAGCAAATGAGAAATTGTAACACCCCAAACCCGGCCCAAACACTACTACCAGATCTGGTATGTCACTAAGAAAAATTTTTAGGAAAACCATCGTGTCGACAAAAAGCCCAAATAGAAAATTACATAAATTGTGCCTTAATAATCAAAAGCCCAAAACTTAATTACATGTCCTTGAAAGAAATTAAAATGAGAATAAATACTAAAGGCCCATTTTAAATCTAAAATGTAAACAAATGGCCTATGGCCTTATTACAATGTATTTTAAATCCATCATATAAAGTACTTAAAAAAAAAACTAATATTGGGAAACTTTGTCTCCGGATCCACCTTTTTTTGCATGGCCACCTTGCGCTCCACTTCGGCCAGGTCCGATGCACTAATCGTCACCTGAAAGGTTAGTTTAAAGGGGATGAGTCGCGAGACTCAGTGTGCAACCCTCATACACCACTAGATTTGGGCCTCATTAAACATAATAATAAATTCATTTACATGGAAACATATAATATGCAAAGCCCAACCCATTTCCCTAGGTTTCCATCCGCTACACGCCCCCATACCAACCAACACACCATTGGGGATTTCTACAATCAACCCACACCGCTACTCTCTAAGATGGCAGTCAAGCTACTCATCAACATATGTTGGCCGAAGCCCTTGTAACATATAATGGCCGAAGCCCATATAATAGTTCACGGCATTAGCCACTACAGTAGTTCACGGTAAAAACCGTTACTCATATACATGTACATATAACTTCCTCCATTCATCACCCACCCCATGCAACATGCATAATAATTTAAAACATGC
The DNA here is from genome assembly GCA_025506655.1 of Gossypium rotundifolium. NCBI lineage: Eukaryota > Viridiplantae > Streptophyta > Magnoliopsida > Malvales > Malvaceae > Gossypium > Gossypium rotundifolium. The sequence continues at coordinate 51,031,879 of CP106728.1, forward strand.
AGAACAGTTTACTTGTAACATATAGTCTATTATTTACTAACCTGAGGGTCCGTCGTTTAAATCCGAGATTTTGGCTTTTAATGTAACATATAAATCTTGTGAACACATATACATATATATACATTTATTATTAATCAGATCAAGACGGTGGGGAAGTGTTACACACCTGATTTGCGTACTAAGGCTTTTGCTATATCTACGTTATTATCACTTGAAACAACTACTATTGGCCCACGATCTGACTTTGATTTTTGGCGCACACCCCGTTGGTCAATCTCGCACTACCGAAACAGATCGCTTCTTGAATTTGGGCGACGGTTTTACAGATCCAACCTTCTCTGCTTGACTATTAGTTGAGTCTATATCAATCCCTTAATCACTAAACCAAATAACGATGAGATCTAACTCATTAGTTAAATGTAACCTTTAAAACGAACACTTACCTAGTTAGTCGAATCCCGAATATCCTTTAGAAATTGTCACCACCAACCTTCCTACATTCGGCCATTCCCAAAATATTAAACGAATCGAAAATCACAACCACTCTAACCCATATGCCATTTGGCTAAATGGAAAGAATCATGGAAGACCATTCGGCCATACTTACCACTTCTTACCTTCGACTTTTCCACCAAATCGGCTTTAATGGGATAGTTTCGGCTTCTAGGAGTAAAGAGTATAATCGAAAGGACCTTGGAACAATGGTTTAGATTAGGAGTTTGATAAAAATAAGGGAATCACAGAAAAGGAAAAATCCTGAAACTTACCGGATTACTAAAGAGTATACGGCTTACAGTGCACCTTCGGGAAACAGAGATCTCACTTGTAGATTCGGCTATGTGAGATGAGGGTATGAACAAAGGAATTCGGCTCTTAGAAAAAGAAAAAGAGAAACTGTAGAGAAGGCTTGGAAATTTTGGCAGAGAATGAGAGAATAATAGGGTTTCAAGATACCAAAATTGAAGAATACTACTCGCTATTTATAGAGAAGTTTCGGCATACCCACACACACAGAGTTGGAATTTCGGCCAACTCTCCCCTCCCAGAGTTGGATTTTTGGCCAACTCTGCTGTTATCTGATAGCTTTTAACTCTCCTGATAACTCAATCCTTATCTTACCTTTAGGAGAGCCCACCTTAAAACCAACTCCTCCTTATTAATTATCAGCTTTTTAACACTTAAAATAAAAGAAATAACTCCTAAAAGGTAGTCTAATTGCTGTCCACCCCCTTCCCATTTAAGTGTCGAATTTGATCCATCTTTTAAGGCCCAATCGGCCATACAAGGGCCCAATTTCCTCCTCCCTTAAGGCGCCACCTTATGCCCACTTAATGTACTTTAATCCTTTGGGCTACAAGCCCAGCTTGTCACTTAATAAACCATCTTCTTAAATTATAAGCTAACACCATTTATTAGCTACCTAACCCAATTTTTTTAAAGCCCAATATTCCACTTTAAATTATCCAGAGCACTAACTTTAATCCTAATCCAAATATTTAATCAAAAAGTCAGCCCAACCTTTACAATCCTAACTTATCATATTAGACTATCATATAAATGAGTAGGCCCACTTTGAGGATGTTACAGTTCTACCCCCTTAAAGAAATTTCATCCTCGAAATTTCCAACTAACTAGAAATCATACTACCCAAGTCTCATCACTATGCTTTCACTGCGCACTCTAATTCTAAAGCCAAAATAAACACTTAGTATATTATGGTAGGGTACGCACCATTATTCACATCTGGAGTGTCTTCATCCCTTGGCGATGTGTTGCATAGACCAAAGTCGGTGCCTTGCCTCAACATAACTCAGACCTCACTTTGGTGCTTCACGACCACCTTTTGCGCCATTGCCACCTCTGGCTTGACCACGACCCTTGATCTAGGTGACCACCTCTCTAGCCCGATCGAACTTCTACCGCTATCGTCCCCGATCCATCCGAGGATAGTCCTCGTCAAATGTTCTGTGGACCCACACCTAAAGCATCGACCAGTTTTCACTCTGCACTCCCCATAATGGGTTCTCCCACATATAGAACATGCTTAACTCTAGCCCGATGGAGCACGAGCTGGCCCATCAGTTCTAAGCCTCTTCTGAAAATTCTCAGATGCTTCCGATGGCCCAAAACTTCTCTTATTCTCACCCCGATCCTTATCCCTTTCTTGTCTCTCAGCCCGTTTCACTTCCTCAGCTATTTTAACTTTATCCACTAGAACCGTAAAAATTCTTTCTCGTTGTGGTGTGATTAAAATCCTTAGCTCATTTCTTAGCCCATCCTCGAACCGAACGCATCGTTCATACTCCGTTGCTACCATTCGTCGAGCATAACGACTCAGGCATAGAAACTCAGCCTCATACTAAACCATAGACTTACTCCCCTACACCAAATTCAAAAATGCTTTCCTTTGAGCATCCATGTAACTAGCCCCAACGTACTTTCCCTGGAATGACTCCTTAAAGAGATCTCAGTCAATCAGGTCCGAGGCCGTACCCTCTTTCACCGTGAGCCACCATTGGTAGGCCTCGTCTCTAAGAAGAGACACGACCCCCTTCAACTTCTCCTCCACCGTGAAGTTTAGGTCATCTATTATACGTTCCACTGCCTCCAACCAATATTCAGCAAAACTTGGGGATACGCTAGAGACTCCCCTAAATACTTCAGCCCCATTGCTCCTCAACCTTTCAGGCATAGATTTTCGGGCTCCTCTGCACATACCAGCCTCAGCCACTCTCTCCAAAACCCTTAGTACGGCCTGAGACATCACGTCCTCTCCACCTGTCTGGTCCTGGAATTCCACCTCAGCAGCTGGTGGAACCGGTATCTCACTTTCGGACCCATGACCCGATCCTACGGGTTCCGACACGGTCATCCTACCTCTACTGCATCCACGTGGCGGACGTCCTCGACCTCTTATACTCATTCTTCTAGTTCGTATTTATCTGATTTAAAAATTTTATGAGTCATTAATTGTTTCCACTAATTATCCCCGAATAGTCTTATGAAACATAGTTTAAAAGTGATTATTTCGAATTCGAACCTATCTACAGATTTCAGTCTTCCTATTCTAGGAATTATGCACACACAATGTTCATACAAGTAACATTCACTACCTAAGGGTATTTTCGTAATTTTACCTATAGGGGTATTTTCATAATTTTCCAAAATAAAGTTCCGGGTGATTTGGAAAAATAACGGTATTTTGGTAATTTTCCAACTCAAGGGTATTTCAGTAATTTTGCAAATCTCGGGTTATTTTGGTAATTTATAAAATCTGGGGATATTTCAAAAATTTTGAAATCTGGGGGTGTTTCAGTAATTTTGCCAATCAGGGGTATTTTGGTCATTTTGCAGATTAAGGGTGTTTTGGTCATTTACAACTCGTGGATATTTTGATGTTGTTGTTGTTGTTTTGTTTCCTATGGAAAGATTACATTGACTTTGTAAATCGGGTATTTCGCAAACCATAGGTATTTTTTTCAAAGTAAAGATATTCTAAAATTTTTGTAAGAAAAACAGGTAGCTGGTCCCTTTCGGGTTTTAATTGTAGTTTTGGCCTATCAACACGTATTCATAACTAGGGTGAATAGTCACTATGCACCAGGTAGGATTCTAGTGGAAAGGAGGTGAGTCACTAGGTCTGCTTAAGTACCAAGCTTTCCCTGAATCCACTCCTAGACATGCATATGCCTATTACCGCACCCTGTCATGGCTAAAGTGAACAATCACTATGCACCAGGTGAGATTCCTGTGAAGAGGAGGTGAGTCACTCGGACTGCTTAAATACCAAGCTCTTCCGGATCTTTTCTTAGACATGCATATGCTTGTTACCACACTTTAGTCTTGTGACTTGTTTACATGTTTTGTTTAATGAAGTTAAGTCTTATGGATTTTAAGAATTTGTTTGTCTAAGCCTAGAGTCCGTCAAGTTCTAACCTAAATAGTCTACATCCCATAAGCCCGTTAAGCCCACATTTATATCACACAATGGTTTAGAGTACTTACCAGGCAAAGACGCAGGTGCCATGCTGAGCTAATAAACCTTTACTAATAAATATCCATGTTTTAAAAAACCCATTTTTAGAAAATCTTTTGGGCCAAAAATCCCAAAGCCGAGTTTTGAACCGGGCTCTGATACCGATTTGTAACACCCCAAACCCAGCCCAAACACTACTACCAGATCTGGTATGTCACTAAGAAAAATTTTTAGGAAAACCATCGTGTCGACAAAAAGCCCAAATAGAAAATTACATAAATTGTGCCTTAATAATCAAAAGCCCAAAACTTAATTACATGTCCTTGAAAGAAATTAAAACGAGAATAAATACTAAAGGCCCATTTTAAATCTAAAATGTAAACAAATAGCCTATGGTCTTATTACAATGTATTTTAAATCCATCATATAAAGTACATTAAAAAAAAAAACTAATATGGGGAAACTTTGTCGCCGGATCCACCTTCTTTTGCATGGCCACCTTGCTCTCCACTCCAGCCCGGTCCGATGCACTAATCGTCACCTGAAAGGTTAGTTTAAAGGGGGTGAGTCACGAGACTCAGTGTGCAACCCTCATGCACCACTAGATTTGGGCCTCATTAAACATAATAATAAATTCATTTACATGGAAACATATAATATGCAAAGCCCAACCCATTTCCCTAGGTTTCCATCCGCTACACGCCTGCACCAACCAACACACCATTGGGGATTTCTACAATCAACCCACACCGCTATTTCCAAGATGGCGGTCAAGTCGCTCATCAACATATGTTGGCCGAAGCCCTTGTAACATATAATGGCCAAAGCCCGTATAACAGTTCACAGCATAAGCCGCTACAGTAGTTCACGGTAAAAATCGTTACTCATATACATGTACATATAACTTCCTCCTTTCATCACCCACCCCATGCAACATGCACAATAATTTAAAACATGTACAACAATTTACTTGTAACATATAGTCAGATTATTTACTAACCTGAGGGTCCGTCGTTTAAATCTGAGATTTCGGCTTTTAATGTAACATATAAACCTTGTGAACACACACATATATATATATACATTTATTATTAATCAGATCAAGACGGTGGGGAAGTGTTACACACCTGATTTGCGTACTAAGACTTTTGCTATATCTACGTTACTATCACATGAAACAACTACTATTGGCCCATGATCTGACTTTGATTTTTGGCCCACACCCTGTTAGCCAATCTCGCACTACCGAAATAGATCACTTCTTGAATTTGGGCGACGATTTTACAGATCCAACCTTCTCTGCTTGACTGTTAGTTGAGTCCATATCAATCCCTTAATCACTAAGCCAAATAACGATGAGATCTAACTCATTAGTTAAATGTTACCTTTAAAATGAACACTTACCTAGTTAGCCAAATCCCGAATATCCTTTAGAAATTGTCACCACCAACCTTCCTACATTCAGCCATTCCCCAAATATTAAACGAATCGAAAATCACAACCATTCTAACCCATATGCCATTCGGCTAAATGGAAAGAATCATGGAAGACCATTCGGCCATACTTACCACTTCTTACCTTCGATTTTTTCACCAAATCGGCTTTAATGGGATAGTTTCGGCTTCTAGGAGTAAAGAGTACAATCGAAAGGACCATGGAACAATGGTTTAGATTGGGAGTTTGATAAAAAAAAGGGAATCACAGAAAAGGAAAAATCCCGAAACTTACCAGATTACTAAGGAGTATACGTCTTACAGTGCACCTTCGGGAAAGCAGAGATCTCACTTGTAGATTTGGCTATGGGAGATGAGGGAATGAACAAAGGAATTCGACTCTTAGAAAAAAAAACAGAGAAACTGTAGAGAAGTCTTGGAAATTTCGGTAGAGAATGAGAGAAGAATAGGGTTTCAAGATACCGAAATTGAAGAATACTACTCCCTATTTATAGAGAAATTTCAGCATACCCACACACACAGAGTTGGAATTTCGGCCAACTCTCCCCTCCCAGAGTTGGATTTTCAGCCAACTCTGCTATAATCTGATAGCTTTTAACTCTCCTGATAACTCAATCCTTATCTTACCTTTAGGAGAGCCCACCTTAAAACTAACTCCTCCTTATTAATTATCAGCTTTTTAATACTTAAAATAAAAGAAATAACTCCTAAAATGTAGTCTAATTGCCGTCCACCCCCCTTCCCATTTAAGTTCCGAATTTGACCCATCTTTTAAGGCCCAATCGGCTATACAAGGGCCCAATTTCCTCCTCCCTTAAGGTGCCACCTTATGCCCACTTAATACACTTTAATCCTTTGGGCCACAAGCCCAGCTTGTCACTTAATTAACCATCTTCTTAAATTATAAGCTAACACCATTTATTAGCCACCTAACCCAATTTTTTTAAAGCCCAATATTCCACTTTAAATTATCCAAAGCACTAACTTTAATCCTAATCCAAATATTTAATCAAAAAGTCAGCCCAACCTTTACAATCCTAACTTATCATATTAGACTATCATATAAATGAGTAGGCCCACTTTGAGGATGTTACAGAAATAACAGAAATTAAAAAATTATTTTGTATTTCATTTTTTTCATTTTTGTTTCGGCTATATAAGGCCGATTCTAAGCAATGTAAAAGGGACGCATACAAATTAATTGAAAAGAATCTAGTGCAAAAGAGACTTTTCAAAGGTGATTCTTTTTCTGTTCAATTCATTTCAACTTTTCGTGTTTTTCTTTTCTTACTATTATTATCTGGATTTTTGGTTATTTTGAACCTATTTGTAAAGAAAAATAAAAAAGGAAAAGGGATAGAAGAGTACCTGTTTTGGGTAGCGTCTTCAAAGCTTCGCCTCCTTCGTCGAAGTCGCACCCAAAGGGAAATCAGAGCCCTCCCTTACAACTATGGTGAATACATGTCAAATCTTTGGCATGTTTTTTTTTGAATGAGGTTAAAAAAGAGGGTGATTGTTCACTACCAACCACCAATTGAGGTGGTGGTTCGGTGGTGAGAGTGGATTTGGTTTCGGCTAAAAGAGAAATAAAAGGGGGCTAGGATTTTTCTTTAAAAAAAGGGTGGACGATTGTTTGATTTTGTTTTTAGGAAAATGTTGTTCATTAAGGAAACGACGTCATTTGGGCTTATTCCAGTAGCTTCAAAATGACGTCGTATATGGCTGTCCCCATCCGATCCGACCTGATTATTCTTAAGACCTGCGCATTTTCATCGTGAAAGGATATTTTCACGTTTGGTCCCTCCCTTTCGCGCTGGCGTCTGATTGGGCCCTCCTCATATTTTTTTCTATTTTTTTAATTTTTTCTCTGAAATTTGTGCGTTATTTCAACTTGGTCCTCGCCAAAACGCTGCGTTTTAGGGATTTTGGAACATTTATATTTTTAATCCTTGTACGTTTGAATGCATTGCATTTTAGTCCTTACATCAGTTTCAATGGTTTATTTTATTTATTAATTACTCCTTTTAGTTTGATTTTTATTTCAATTAACTCTTTTTATTTCAATATGTGTAATTCATTATTTTTTAAATTTATTTAGCATTCATCTTTTAAAAAGTTTATTTAAATATACTTTTGAATTACTTTAATAATTTACTTTGTTTATTTTTTATTTGTTCAATTATATAGTTATTATTTTAAAATTCTCTTTTATATCTTGTTGCTTTGAAATTTTGTATAATATTTAATTGTAATTACCCTTATATATTATTATTATTATTATATATAGTATATTAAGATGAGTTTTATTCTATGTACATTATCAATTTCATGTTATTTTATGTATATATTTCCTTTTAAATCTATTTATGTATATATATGTCCTTTCAAATATATTATGTATATAGCTCATTCCTAAAGAACATATTTTATTATATTTTTGTTATTTAGAACCCCTTCATATATTATTAACCCTTTATTATATTATTTATAGTAAATTATTTTTTATTGTATGTATATTATCAATTTTAAATAGATGTTTTGTTTTAAAAATATTTTGTACGTTATTTCCTTCAAACTTCCTCTTTCATGATATCAATTCTAATAATCATTTATACATTATTGTGTTTTTTTATTTCTTTATATAGATAATCTATTTCAAACTCTATCATGTGCTTTTTATTTGTAAATTTTCATTTATTTAATAGTTTTAAAATTATTTTTATATCATATTGACTCTAAGTTTCTTGTCTTTTATATTATTATTATTTTAATTTTATTCATCCACTTTTGAAAACTTGTCATATCTTATTTTAATTTATTTTTTAATTAGTTATATTTTTAGTTTTCGTTGTTTCTTGATTAATAATGTTGTTGTTTTTTTCAAAATAGGATTGTGAGATTATTGTTATTGTATATTTTGAATTGTATGTTCATACTATTATTCTCGTCATCCATTTGTACAAAGTTGTATCCACATATGATTATTACATGCCTGTAATTATGCTCGTATTTTTTGTTATTACATCATGATTCAAATTCCCACTTTCGCCCGATATTGATTGTCTTTTATCCCCAAACAGGCTAAACAAATATATATTTTTTGAGCCCATTTTATAATCGCTTAGTAAAAGCTTTCAAAATAAGGCAATATTCTATGTTTGGAAATTCAAGAAATCGTGCCCTAACGTGTTGGGTTTCGGTTTTTCGTTTGGCCAAATAATCGAATATCCTTTTGAAATTTTCAACGCATGAGTTTTGGAAATCATGAGATGATCTTGGTTTCGAGGATTTAAATTGCCGTATCCTAACGTGCTGGATGTGATATTTTATTCCTTTCGGAGCAATAGAATCTTAATATCCAATTCGAGTATATTCAAATATTTTTTAAAGGAGATTGTATTTCAAAATCTTTTCAAATTATTGACATTAGGGATTAATTAATCAATTAGGTACCAATTTTGGACGTTGCGAGGGTGCTAATCCTTCCTCGTACGTAACCGACTTCCGAACCTATTTTTTGGAATTTTTTAGGCCAAAACCAGTATTTTAATAAGATAAAACGTTTTATAGGTGATCCAATCACGTCTAAACAAAAAGGATTGGTGGCGACTCCATATTCTATTTTAAAGTCGATTCCCGTTTTCCATAATAAAAAATGGTTTCGACATCGGGAAGGTCTACCCCTCGTTGGAACATTATCAGATCTCGGATTTTGAACAATCTCTTGCTCAACAGACTCTGGGCAGTCTCGAAAAAAATGGTCTAACGATCATGTAACACCCCAAACCCCGCCCATGCGTTACGACCGGATCTGGCATGTCGCATGAGAAAGTATTTGTGATTTTACTAATAATTGACGTTGATTAGTTATCGTTAAGGAAAACAAGTTTGGTTGAGAAAATAATACAATTTCAATAGGTTGATGGATAAGTCAAAAATCGAACTAGTGAACCTTAAAACCGTGACTTTTGAAAATAGCGTTGATAATTTGAAAGAGAACCCAAATTAAATTATTTATATATTTGTTATAAAACCCATTTGTTAATAAATTTTGGAAAACTGTTATTTATGATCTCTGAAAAATCCCCGATTAAAATAATTCATGAAAAATAATAAGTACGTCCAAACATAAAACAAAGTAAAAATCCTAGAGGCCTTATTACAACTTTAAAACCTGAAATAGTAAAAATAATGAAATAAAGCGGAAAAGAAATTACTATAGTTCGAAAATATTATTCCAAAAGTATGGCCTCCACCGAGTCATCCATGGCCCCAAGTCCTCGTCACTGAGCATTACCTACAAGGGTTAAGAAAAAGGGGTGAGTTACAAGAACTCAGTGTATAATCTTCCCCCCTTACCGTCATCCACTGGGCCTGAACCCGTATAGCAACATCTTGGGCCTAAGCCCATATACATAACAGTATTTATATGAAATGTATGCAACCCAACCCATCCATCCATCACACCCCCGACCAGCCAATCACACCTGTGGGGATCATGTCAACCCACCCTGCCGCTCACACCAAATTTGCAGTCATGCTGCTATAATATATATTATTGCGCTCAAGCCATTGAAATCATAATTAAGCACGATAATAAACAAATTGTGGCTATGCCACCAGGCTACACTGCTCTCCATACAAATTTTTCCCATCCCATGCAAAATGTAAAAATGTAACATACATAATAAATATCCACATATAAATATATAACCACCAATAATCTAGTGAATTATGTCGTTGAATTGGCCCATTAAAGCAATTTAATAATTTAGCCCACTAAGGCATTCCAGCAAATCGGCCCATAGGGGCATTTTGGTAAATCGGCCTATAGGGGCATTTTGGTAAATCGGCCCATAGGGGCATTTTGGTAAATTAGCCCATAGAGGCATTTTCATAATTTAGCAATTTAATACCGATATTGACAGACCTTTAGAAATCGTGTTGTTTAAGCAAATTTCTCAATTTATGCCATATTACGGTTAATACATTTGGAAATAACAACGATCTATTTTTCAACATGATAGTGAATCGCAAATCTACGGGATTTCGGTGTGAGATTACACACCTGATTACGGTAAAGACTAAACCTTCTTGATCGTCGGCACCTATGACATCATGATATTCGATTAACCAACCAAATAGATTTTCTTATGTAACACCCCAAACCCGGCCCAAACATTACGACCGAATTTGGTTTGCTACCGAGAAAACATTTTGAAATCTTTTTTTTAAAACCGATTTAAGTTTTGTCGAAAACCTTGTGTTTTCAAGTCTCTTGTTAAAACCATACTTAGTGTTGTTTAGAAATATTTATTAAGTTGGGTTGTTTATAGAGTTCAATGTACCCAATGGTACGATAAAACAATTTGCGTTTAAATTTTAAGAAAAACATATGTAACCATTTTGAAATTATTAAGTAGTTTACAACCTATCCATACATATCAGATAAAAAGAATAAAATCCTTAATAGGCCTTATTACAACTTAAACAAAATGAAATCCAACAATAATATAAAATAAAGTTCAAAGTTCATTTAATCCACATTTCACTGCATGGCCACCTCGAGTCCCTCCGGCTCCTCATCCGCAGTCTACGAGTCACCTGAAAAATGTTAAAGGAGAAGGTGAGTCACCAAGACTCAGTATGTAACCCTTCCCCCGGTTTAATACCACATCATACACAATTTATAACAAATTACCATGCATTAAGTCATGCACCCAACCTAGCCATCCAAACGCCTTTCTCTACCCCGTGTGGTACCAAACCACTGGTGGTGCCAAACCACCGGTGACTTAAAGTCACAATTGTGATACCAAATCACTTTGGAGGTGCCAAACCTCCGGTGTCCGTGAACACAAATCGAATGATGGGGCCAACCCATCGTGTGATACCAAATCATCGGCGTCAATCCCTTAATATCGCTCGTGGGGCCAACCCACCGTGGTGCTAAGCCACCGGGGACGAGACGCTATGAGGTGCCAAACCTCGGGCGTACCAAACCTCTGGTGACCGAAGTCACATTGTGGTACCAAACCACTGGTGTCCGTCGACACGAATATCACTTCCCCCTCCTCTCAACAACCCACATATTTATAAGATGCATTCAATAGAATCATGCTAACCATGTTTACTTAATATCACATACTGGGTTTATTATCAGTCATGTATTCACTGCACATACCAGATATATCATGCTTCCCAAAAGCATCATAAAATAACTCATAATCAACAAGAACTTACCTGAATCCTTGCCTATACCATTCATGGTATTAAATCCGTATCTACACAAATCAGATTTAGCATACAACATGTATTTAGCACAGTTATTAATTTGTTTATAAGTGTGTATGTACACACCTGTCACCAAAGATAGTCCGAAGTCCCGAAGAACCAAATCGGCCACACTAGCCCTCCTTGCCCTATATTCGGCCATTATCAATAATTAGTACCAAGGCCATTCGGCCAAACCAAAACAATCCAAAGGGGTTACTGCTTGAATATGAAGCCTTACCCAAATGCTTTTGAACACTAGCCAACACACTCCAAGTGTGAATCAGTTTCACTTCCCTACAATCGGAACTTATCCAAAATTAGTAGCCTTCGGCTTTGAACACTAATTAAATACTCACTAAGAATAGAACCTTACCACTACTTACCCCAAAACCAATCGATCAAAGATGATGGACACACTTGCTCGCTTCCAAATCCAGAAGGCCCTATGACAAATCGATTTCAACATGTGATTAGAACCCTTAACAACAATTGCCGAAATTAGCTCTTACCAACATCCAAGTCGACAGAGAATGAGAAAAGAAAGAAATAGATTCAGCCTACCTTTCCAATCGATTTAAGAAAAGCCTCCACCTTTTTCTAATATTCGGCCAAACTACACCAAATAGGAGAAGGAAAATCGGCACACCAAGGGAGTAGATTCGGCTAATACAATCAAAAAGAAAAGAGGAAAAATCGACTATGGTTGCTTAAGATTCGGTTTGAGTGGAAAAAGAGAGGTTGAAGAAAAAGTGGAATAGGAGTTTCGGCTAAGGTTTTGAGAGAATGGAAAAAAATAAAAGAAAAATCAAAGATGGAAGAGGTTGGGAAATTCGGCTAATAGCAAAAGAAAAAGAGAAGGAAACCAATTGAAGAAATTCGGCACTCTCACCTTATAACTTCAAAGCCGAAAATTTCCCCAAGCTAGAGAGTCCCCATTCGGCCAACCTTATCTTTTAATCGACTCCCAAATAAAAGTCCTATTTTAACTCCTTGCCACATATTCAAATGAATAAAAACAAAAACCTCAATTATCCCTGCTAATATCCCATTTAATCCATTATCACCTCTTCAAAATAAAAATAAAATAAAATAAACTAATGCTTATCCCCCACTCCAGCCGAATTCTAATTCAAAAAAAATGCTTAAGCTTATCCTTATTTTCCAATTGAAGATCCCATGTGCAGGCCAACTCCCTTTTCACGCCAACATTGAAGAATAAATAAATAAAAAAAAACACCCTTTGCAGCTCCCTTGGTTCGAACCTAGAACCTCACTACCGTAGCCCTCTCTTCCAACGTCCTTAGCCACTTCTCCCATTAGATTTTCATGTCATAACACCACAACATTTATTTTTAAAGCCTCCCTACTTAAGCCCATCACTCTAAAATAAAATAAAATGCAAGCTAACTCACGCCATTCGAACCTGCGACCTCCCTGGAACCATAATCTGCAGCCAATGTCCCAGCCAATTTGCCAATGCGCCATTTTTGATATAATCCCTCCAAAACCTCTTTTAAGGCCTCCTTCGTCAGCCCCCTTGTCTCACGCCAAAACCAAAAATAAAATGCCACTTGTCATTCTTTGTGCCTTGAACCTGTGCCCTTCTCAAGCGTTATTTCCACCCTTAAGTGGCGCATGGGAGCCACTTTACCAAGGCGTCTTTGTGCCATAATTCGCCCAAATTTTTATTTAAGCCCTATCTCACCTAGCTCCCCCCTTTTAGGTACTAAAAAGAAAATTTTAACACTAGGTCAGGCCTAACTCAGGTTTAATTCTAGACCCTAGAACACGCCAAATAAATCATAATATTTATTCTTCAAGCATACACATGGGAAATTAGCTAAATTACAAACAACCCCTAATTTAGGGTGTTACAATTCTACCCCCTTAAAATAATTTCGTCCTCGAAATTACTTACTATCGTCCAATCGTGTATCCTTAACTCATCACCCCACGCCATCTGCTAAGCACTCGATCTTAAAGATCTATCATACTTTCTAGAAACATTCCCTACGTCCATAATCCAAGTCCTATACACTTTACTAGCTACATAAGAGCGAACTAACATAACCACAAATAAGACAATTGAGGGTATTTCAGAAATAAGAAACTTACCCGTTGTCATATCTGGCACATCTTCCTCCTCGCGACGGCCAACTACATAAACCAACCTTGGTTGCCTCGCCTCTGCACCTTCAGTACCTCGGCCAGCCCGTTACCATTACCTATAGCTGCACCTCGACCCCTCTGTGGTGGTCTTTCATTTTTAACCTGAGCACGGTTCTGACCCTCTGGGTGATTCTTAGCTAACTTCTGAGGACAATCCCTTACACGGTGATCCAACGATCCACATTCAAAGCACCCTCTGCCTCGACCAAACATTCTCCCGAGTGGGATTTCCCGTATCTAGCACACTGAGGTGGCCACTGAGTAGGCTTTGTGGCTCTTTCTGATTCCCCAAATCTAGCCCTCTTCTCCACATTATTGCTGATCCAGCGATCCGAGCCTCTCTTCAGTTTATTCTTTTCATGATTCCGTCTTACGGACCCCTTGATCCCTTCGGCTACCTTAGCCTTTTCCACTAGGACTGAAAACTCACGCTCTTGTTGTGGAGCAATCAAGAACCTTAGATCATCCCTAAGTCTCGTCCTCAAAGCGGACACGCTGTTAGTGCTCGTTGACACAATTCCCTGAGCATAGCGGCTCAGCCTTAAAAATTCTGCCTCATATTCCGACACTGACTTATTTCCTTGTACTAACCCCAAAAAAGCTTTCCTCTAAGCATCAATGTAGCTGGTGCCCACATACTTCTTCTGAAAAGTAGCTTTGAAGTAATCCCATGTAAGATCATCTGCCGTGGCACCATCTTGGACCGTGAGCCACCACTGATACGCTTCATCCTTCAGAAGTGACAGTGCTCCTTTTAACTTCTCCTTATTAGTCAGGTCAAGATCATCCATAATCCTTTCTGTTGATTCTAGCCAATATTCCGCTGCACTGGGTGCCACTCCCGACACACCCCGAAATACCTCAGCTCCGTTAGATCGGAGTCGCTCGGGAACAGATTTTTGAGCTCCCAAATTTCCACTAGCCCCAGCCACCAACTTAAGGACTCGCAACACAGCTTGCGACACTGCCTCACCTCCTGTCTGATCCTGCTCCTCAGCTCCAAAAGTTGGAGGTGGTGGTGGCGGTGGTACTTCATTCTCAAAAACTTGACCTGACCTAACGGGTTCAGACACGGTCATCCTTCCCCTTCCGCGTCCACGACGGCCACGTCCTCTAGAGCTTATTCTAACTATCGCGCTTTTAATCTGATTAGAAAAATTTTATGGATTAGTAATTTGTTTCACTTGGTTATTCGCGGAGAAGTTTTATGGAAAGCTCAATAGGGATTCTTTCGATCAATCAAGGTTTTAAGTTCTCTATCCTAGTTCACACAGAGAAGAACATCCATTCCCTAATACCTTCCATACTTATTCACTCTTCGGACACTTCTGTCCTGTTTCTATCCCAAGGGTATTTTCGTCATTTTCCTACAAGGGTATTTTCGTAATAAATCAGAGAAATTTTTTTAAAACTTTCATAATTTAAAACATTTTGAAATTTCCAAAACTAGAGGGTTCTTTTCAGAAATTTCTCAAATTAAAGGTATGGCAAAATTTTGGAAACCAGGGGTATTTTGGTAATTTTGTCAATCAGGGGTAATTTTGTAAATTTAAAAAGTCAGTGTATATATTTTGAAATACAAGATTTTTGGCTACTTTTGCAAAGTAAGAAGATTTTATTGAAATTGGGGTAATTCGGTAATTCTAGAACCAAGGGCATTTTTGTAATTTTGCCACTAGGGGCATTTTGGTAATTTTGGTAAACCGGGAATATTTTGAAGATTTTTCCAAAATGAATTTTTCCTAATATCTAGAGAGTACTTAAACAATTTTAAAACTCAAGTTTTCATGAAAACATGGCTAATCCCTTTCGGGTTTTATTTATTGCTTTGCCTATGACCGAGTCCTCTTGGTTAGGGTGAACCGAAGCTACGCACTAGGTAGGATTCCTGCGAAGAGGAGGTGAGTCATGAGGACTGCTTAAATACCAAGCTCTTCCAGATCCAATCCTAGACATGCGCACCAGGGTTACCACACCCTAACTCGGCGACTAGGTCGTAGGTTTGTTTAATTAGGCTCTTAAAGTCTTATGTCTTTGTTTGGGGTAACTAGTCCTAAAGTTTAAAGTACTTATCACTATCTACGTTCCATGCTTCCTACCCTTCTCTGAAAAATAAATCATCTGAAGTTAGGAGTACTTACAGGCGGATAGGTGCTGAGACTCGGTGCCATCTTTGTTCAAAAACCAAAAATACTTCAAAAGGCCTACTAAAACATTTTTTGGGCCTTGGGCCCCACATATGAGCTTTGAACTCGCTCGATACCAATTTGTAACACCCCAAACCCGGCCCAAACATTATGACCGAATTTGGTTTGCTACCGAGAAAACATTTTGAAATTTTTTTTTTAAAATCGATTTAAGTTTTGTCGAAAACCTTGTGTTTTCAAGTCTCTTGTTAAAACCATACTTAGTGTTGTTTAGAAATATTTATTAAGTTGGGTTGTTTATAGAGTTCAATGTACCGATGGTACGATAAAACAATTTATGTTTAAATTTTAAGAAAAACATGTGTAACCATTTTGAAATTATTAAGTAGTTTACAACCTATCCAAACATATCAGATAAAAAGAATAAAATCCTTAGTAGGCCTTATTACAACTTAAACAAAATGAAAACCAACAATAACATAAAATAAAGTTCAAGTTCATTTAATCCACATTTCACTGCATGGCCACCTCGAGTCCCTTCGGCTCCTCATCTACGGTCTACGAGTCACCTGAAAAATGTTAAAGGAGAAGGTGAGTCACCAAGACTCAGTATGCAACCCTTCCCCCGGTTTAATACCACATCATACACAATTTATAACAAATTAACATGCATTAAGTCATGCACCCAACCTAGCCATCCAAACGCCTTTCTCTACCCCGTGTGGTACCAAACCACCGGTGGTGCCAAACCATTGGTGACTTAAAGTCACAATTGTGATACCAAATCACTTTGGAGGTGCCAAACCTCCGTGTCCGTAGACACAAATCGAATGATGGGGCCAACCCATCGTGTGATACCAAATCACTAGTGTCAATCCCTTAATATCGTCTGTGGGGCCAACCCACTGTGGTGCTAAGCCACTGGGACGAGACGCTATGAGGTGCCAAACCTCTGGAGGTGCCAAACCTCTGGTGACCGAAGTCACATTGTGGTACCAAACCACTGGTGTCCGTCGACACGAATATCACTTCCCCCTCCTCTCAACAACCCACATATTTATAAGATGCATTCAATAGAATCATGCTAACCATGTTTACTTAATATCACATACTGGGTTTATTATCAGACATGTATTCACTTTGCACATACCGGATATATCATGCTTCCCAAAAGCATCATAAAATAACTCATAATCAACAAGAACTTACCTGAATCCTTGCCTATACCATTCATGGTATTAAATCCATATCTACACAAATCAGATTTAGCATACAACATGTATTTAGCACAGTTATTAATTTGTTTATAAGTGTGTATGTACACACCTGTCACCAAAGATAGTCCGAAGTCCCGAAGAACCAAATCGGCCACACTAGCCCTCCTTGCCTTATATTCGGCCATTACCAATAATTAGTACCAAGGCCATTTGGCCAAACCAAAATAATCCAAAGGGGTTACTTCTTGAATACGAAGCCTTACCCAAATGCTTTTGAACACTAGCCAACACAATCCAAGTGTGAATCGGTTTCACTTCCCTACAATCGGAACTTATCCAAAATTAGTAGCCTTCGACTTTGAACACTAATTAAATACTCACTATGAATAGAACCTTACCACTACTTACCCCAAAACCGATCGATCAAAGATGATGGACACACTTGCTCACTTCCAAATCCCGAAGGCCCTATGACAAATCGATTTCAACATGTGATTAGCACCCTTAACAACAATTGCCGAAATTAGCTCTTACCAACATCCAAGTCGACAGAGAATGAGAAAAGAAAGAAATAGATTCGGCCTACCTTTCCAATTGATTTAAGAAAAGCCTCCACCTTTTTCTAATATTCGGCCAAACTACGCCAAATAGGAGAAGGAAAATCGGCACACCAAGGGAGTAGATTCGGCTAATACAATCAAAAAGAAAGGAGGAAAAAATCGACTATGGTTGCTTAAGATTCGGTTTGAGTGGAAAAAGAGAGGTTGAAGAAAAAGTGGAATAGGAGTTTCGGCTAAGGTTTTGAGAGAATGGAAAAAAAATAAAAGAAAAATCAAAGATGGAAGAGGTTGGGAAATTCTATTAATAGCAAAAGAAAAGAGAAGGAAACCAATTGAAGAAATTCGGCACTCTCACCTTATAACTTCAAAGCCGAAAATTTCCCCAAGCTGGAGAGTCCCCATTCGGCCAACCTTATCTTTTAATCAACTCCCAAATAAAAGTCCTATTTTAACTCCTTGCCACATATTCAAATGAATAAAAACAAAAACATCAATTATCCCCTGCTAATATCCCATTTAATCTATTATTGCCTCTTCAAAATAAAAAAAAAGTAAAATAAACTAATGCTTATCCCCCATTCCAGCCAAATTCTAATTCAAAAAAAATGCTTAAGCTTATCCTTATCTTCCAATTGAAGATCCCATGTGCAGGCCAACTCCTTTTTCACGCCAGCATTGAAGAATAAATAAATAAAAAAAAAAAAACCCTTTGCAGCTCCCTTGGTTCGAACCTAGAACCTCACTACCGCAGCCCTCTCTTCCAACGTCCTTAGCCACTTCTCCCATTAGACTTTCATGTCATAACTCCACAACATTTATTTTTAAAGCCTCCCTACTTAAGCCCATCACTCCAAAATAATATAAAAATGCAAACTGCTGCTGCTGCCATTCGAACCTGCGACCTCCCTGGAACCATAATCTGCAGCCAATGTCCCAGCCAATTTGCCAATGTGCCATTTGTGATATAATCCCCCCAAAACCTCTTTTATGGCCTCCTTCGTCAGCCCCCTTGTCTCACGCCAAAACCAAAAATAAAATGCCACTTGCTGCTATTGTGCCTTGAACCCAGGCCCTTGCTGGCGTTACTTCCAGCCCTTAAGTGGCGCATGGGAGCCACTTTACCAAGGCGCTCTTTGTGCCATAATTCGCCCAAATTTTTATTTAAGCCCTATCTCACCTAGCTCCCCCCTTTTAGGTACTAAAAAGAAAATTTTAACACTAGGTCAGGCCTAACTCGGGTTTAATTCTAGACCCTAGAACATGCCAAATAAATCATAATATTTATTCTTCAAGCACACACATGGGAAATTAGCTAAATTACAAACAACCCCTAATTTAGGGTGTTACATCTTAATCCAAATCTAAATCGACGATCTAAAAATGCTTACCCTTAGTATCGTGAACGACCACGATTTGTCTATTCTCATCGGATGATGGTCCACAACCCGGTGGGAAATCCCGAACTGCCGATGCTACCCTTCATTTAAACTTGGGAGTAGAGATTGCAAGTCCACTCCCTTTTGTCCCTTCTATCAATTTTCTTTTAATAAATGCTACCACTTGCCTCCATTGAAAGAGTCTCGGTTAGAATAATATTATGATGAGAGATTGCAATTGTTTAGGGATAGGATTCGGCTTACCACTACTTTCGAAGGAACAATGAGTGGATAAGAATGAGCGATCTAGTCCTTAAAATAACCAATTAGTCAAATCCATCAATCCGTTTAGCAAACTAACTGAGTAATGAAATAGATCAAAATGAACCATGACGAAACTCCTTACCTTAACGATGATGAATCTGATTCTCACCGATTGGACTTACGGCTACAGATGAGTCAAAGGTATAAGATTCGGCTTTCCTACTATAACACTACAAAAAAGAAATTGATTAAGATATAAGGGAGTAGGAGAGAGTGATTTTTCAGTTTAGAAACAAAGTAGAACAATCGAATAGTGATGAACACATATTCGGCTAGGAAGAAAAGAAGATGAAAGGAATAGAATGAAGCCCTTACCTGATTCAACCAAAGAGAAATGTCCAACATGTAAAAATGGAGAAGAGATAGTGGCTAAGAGGATTAGGCTACTTTGAGAGAAAGAAACGAGGAAGATTCGTCCTCCAAATATGGTCGACTAAAGAAAGAAGAGAGAAAGATAGGAGAAACGATGAGAAAATAAGAAAAGAAGAGCAAAGTGGCTTGAGAGTTTTGGTAAAACAAAGGAAAAAGGACAAAATGATTTGAGTGTTTCGGCCAAACAAAGGAACAAGGTTGGGAAAAGAAACACAAAAATGTTCAAAAAGAGAAAATACCTCAAATGCACAAAACTTGTTAAAAGCTATAGGAAATTCGGCTCCCTCATTTCCCCTACCAAAACAGTGTGGCCATAACACCCAAAAGATGATGGTTGACCAAAAATACTCTTTCCCCAAGCACCTTCCAAAAATTTGGCCAACATGTTTCCCTTCCCTTATCTCTTTCCTTTATTTATTTTCTTATTTTTACCTTGCTTTCCTCCTTACCATATTCCTTAGTCTTCTTTCCATCATTAGAAAGCCTTCCTTTCCTTATTTATAGCCTTGACCGACACTTTGGAAAGAAGCATAAAAATTAATCAAAAATTTACAATAGATGGGATTCGAACTCCACCCCTTAAGCCTCTTCATGAAACGCCACACCTCTCTGCTACTAGCTTCACATGTTCGAGCAAATTACATACTTATTTCCTTAAACCTTGATGCCACTTACCTTATTCCCCTTTAGTGCTTAAACACAAAAATTCTACTAAGGCCCAACTCAATCCAGAGCCTTCTTAGGATCCCTAAACATACACAATTAACACTATTAACTAGCCTATCGTATGATACAATATAAAACATAAAATCCCAAATTTTAGGATGTTACAATTCTACCCCCTTAAAGAAATTTCGGCCTCGAAATTTACCTGATTAAAAGAAATGAGGGTATTGTTGCCGGATTGTGTCCTCTGGCTCCCATATAGCTTCCTCCAACCCGTGATTGTGCCATAATACTTTAACCAATAGGACCGACTTCCTTCTCAGCACCTTAAAATCTCGATCTAAAATCAGTACTGGCTCTTCTTCAAAAGACAAGTCAGGTCTTATCTCAACTTCCTCAACTAACACAACATGAGATGGATCTGAATGATAACGCCTTAACATCGAGACGTGGAATATGCTATGTATCTGACTTAACTCCAGAGGTAACTCAAGCTGATACGCCACTGGCCCAACACGCTTTAATACACGGTAAGGTCCGATAAATCTAGGGCTCAACTTGCCCTTCCTTCTAAATCTAAAGATCTTTTTCCAAGGTGAGACCTTCAGAAAGACCTGATCACCTACAGAGAAGTCTATCTTCTTCCGCTTTTGATCCGTATAAGATTTTTATCTGTCCAAAGATTCTTTTAATGGAGCCTGAATTACCTTTACTTTTTCCTCTGTCTCCAAGATCAACTCAAGACCTAATAATTGTTGCTCTCCTAGCTCAGTCCAGCAAGTAAGAGTACGACACCTACGAGCATACAACGCTTCGTAAGGTGCCATTTGGATACTGGATTGATAGCTGTTGTTGTATGGAAACTCTACCAATGGTAAAAAATCTTCCTAACTACCCCTGAAATCGATCACATAGCCCCTTAACATGTCTTTTGGAATATGGATTACTCTCTCCGACTGACCATCAGTCTGTGGATGAAATGCCGTGCTAAAATCTAACCTTGTTCCCAAAGCTTAATGTAGAGCCTTCCAAAACTGTGATGTAAATCTAGGATCCCTATTCGATATAATAGACACTGGTACCCCATGCAACCTCACGACTTCTGCTATATACAACTTGGCCAACTTTTGCAATGTATAATCCATATGAATAGGTAGGAAATAAGTAGACTTCGTTAACCGATCCACCATAACCCATATTGAATCTTTCTTAGTAGGCGTTAAGGGTAACCCACTAACAAAGTCCATCGTTATCCTTTTCCATTTCCATAGCGGGATTTTCACCGGCTGAAGCAACCCCGAAGGCAATTGATGTTCTGCCTTCACTTGTTAACATGTCAAGCACTTGCTCACAAATTCGGTAACCTCCTGTTTCAACCCTCACCACCAATACTGCTCACGGAGGTCTTGGTACATCTTATTTCCCCCGGGGTGCATAGCATATGGGCTACAGTGTGCCTCACGCAGAATCATTTGTCTCAATTCAGAATCCTTGGGCATACAAACTCTTCCGCAGAAACATAATACTCCATCACTATTTGTAACATCCTAAGTTTTTGGGCTTGTGCATTTAATGTGTGATTGTGTTTCATGTGTTAATTAGAGTGTTAGGGGTCTAGATTGGGCTCGAGGTTGGGCTAAGGCCTTAGCAGATTTAGTTATTGGACGCTCTAGTGGAAAGCCAGTTCAGTTAGGACTTTAAAAATGTTATCAGTGTTTAAAGTACCAAAATGGGCTTATGGCCCAAGGTTAAGTGGTGTTACATGGAACCATGGAGTGGCGTCATTAGTAGATGAAGAGGACCCAAGTTTGAGTCACTTGAAGCCCAATTCTTTTAATTAAAGTTAGCTGAATTTTGGCAATTAGGTGGGTAAGGTTGGACGGCAACAAGGCTTAAAAATAGGGGGATTTAATGTGGATAATAATATATAGATAATGTGCTGATAAAGGGAGGAAGAGGTGGTGCTATCTAGGTCTCTTTCGAAGGAGTGATCAGATAAAGATAAGGGAGGAAGTTTAGAAATTATCTAGGAAGAAAATGGTGGCTGAATTTGGGACTCTGTGTGCAAAGGGGGGGACGGCTAGATAGGGCTAAGGTGTGCCGAATTCTCATTATTTTTCTGAAGCATAGCTTTTTGATTTTTTTTCACTTCTTCTTTTCTCCTCCTAATTTCGGCAACTAAGGGTTTTTTTTCTTCTTTTCTGCCTAAACCGAAAATTCCTAACTCTACTTTCCTCTCCACTTTCATACCATAGCCGATTGATCTTGAAAAGCCGAAACGGCTAAGCCTCTCTATTTTTCTTTTCGACTTTCTCATCCAATTTTTCCTAATCATTGTCGAATCTTGTCCACTATTAGGCTAATACTGAAATATCTTAAGTATCATTCGGATCTACTGTGATAAGGTAAGAGTGTTCTCTTATTCCTTTGTTGTTTTTTCTGATTTTTAGAGACCATAGCCGAATGGCTAGTTGGTTGTAAGGCCATCATTAGTTGGTGTTTGTATTCACTGATCTTGTGTTCTTTTGGGCAACATTTCGGGTTTTTGAAGGGGAGCTAATCGCCTAGGTTTCTAAGCCAAAAATCGTTAGCCTCAAACCACATTACTTTTTCAGGATTTCAAGGTAAGGGTTTTGATTCTCCTTAAGTGTTCAATCAGTTTCTTTTCGTTATTCATGCCTTAACCTAATGTTGCGTTAAGCAATCATCATACTATCTTCTAAACAAGATCACTCATGGACTCGTCAGCAAATCAAAGGAAGGGGTTGGATCTGTAGTCCCAGCCCCAAAGTTCAAGAAACGCGCGGTGTCTGCTATTCGAGATTGGCCACCGGGTTATGGACCGACTTCTGAATAGCATCTTAGGCAAATAGCAATCGTATCAGCTTCTGATAGTGTCGACATAGAGAGTGTCATCTTAACCGTAATTAGGTGTGTAGATCTCTATCACACTAGTTAATCTGTATTATATGTATGTTATGGGCTAAAAGCCGGAAAGAGAGGCTGCATGAACAGTCGTGTTACCCAAAAAGGTAGGCAAGGGATGCCAGATACGTAATCATAGAAACTTCTCTATGTGTATCGAAGTATGTGAAAGTATGTGATATGTTTAGATAGTTTAATGTTCTGATTCTTGCATGCATGTATGCATGGGATGTGATTGATACAAGGAAGGGGAGCAGGTCGCGAGGCGATCGGTGGCTTTACCACATAGGTCACATAGTGATCGGTCTTTATGATAGGCAGCACAGCTGTCGATATATTATTGAGGTCGCATAGCTATCGGTGACTTTGCCACATAGGTCACATAGTGATTGGTCTTTATGACAGGTAGAACAGCTGTCGATATGGTGTGTAGCGGATGGAGGGTTGATTGTAGAAATCCCCACGGTGTGATGGTTGGTATGGGGGTGTGTAGAGGATGGACTCTTAGGTTTGGGATGGGCCACGTTGCATGAAACATTCTGTTTCCATTGTGTATGGGCCAAGGCCCATAATGTGTTTGTGGGCCCAAGGCTTTTATGTGTTTTCGGGATTTGCACATTGAGTCTTGGTGACTCACCCTTTTATTATTTTTCCCCACTTTACAGATAAGCAGTAGATCGTGGACATGGGAGCCGAGGCGGACTCCAGGGGCCATCAAGACTATTATCTTCATAGACTATTTTTGGCTTTTCTTTTAAGCTTTAATTTTTGGAATATTTTTGTAATAAGGCCTCTATCACCTAGGTTTTCGATTTGTATTTTTTTTATGTTAAGTTTTTATAAACTTATGTTTTTTTCAAAGTCTTAATTATAAAATGAAATAATAAATGGGCTTTTCAAACATAATCAACGCGAATGCTTGAAGTTGTTTCAAAAATTTCACAATTACTTGATTAATCTACTGTAATAGACTAAGATTTTCAAAACCCTTCAGAGCAAAGTTTTCAAGATTCAACTCATAGCATACCAGATCCGGTCATGGCGTTTGGGCCGGGTTTGGGGTGTTACACTATTTAATCCAAAATCCCTTATCTCACCACTTTCCACTTGCTGAAGTCGAGAACCCAACACTTCATCTAACAACTGCTTTTCCTTAATTTGACTTACCCACGCAGGCTTCACTTGAAGTTCGGCTAGAAGACTACCATCTTCATAAAGACTAAGATGAGCGAACATTGCTCTCAAATTCGATATCACCTTACGACTCAACGTATCTGCCACTACGTTAGCTTTACCTAGATGATACTCGATTGAGCAGTCATAATCTTTCAACAATTCTATCCACCTCCGCTGTCTTAAATTTAATTCCTTTTGGGTAAGGAGGTACTTCAGACTCTTATGGCCCGTGTAGATAATCGAGTTCTCTTCGTACAGATAGTGTCTCCATATCTTTAGAGCATACACCACTGCAGCTAACTCCAAATCATGAGTGGGATAGTTTATCTCATGTGGCCTTAATTGAGGAGATGCATAAGCCACCACTTTTCCCCCTTGCATCAACACACATCCCAAGCCCGTGCGTGACGCATCATAGTAAATAATAAACTCCTTACCAGCTTCAGGTTGAATCAATACTAGTGCTTCTGTCAGAATCTTCTTTAATTTCTCAAAGCTCCCTTGCTGTTTATCTGACCATACAAAAGGTACTCCCTTACGTAATAACTTAGTTTAGGGTGCAGCAATCAACGAAAGCCCCTCAACGAATCGCTTGTAATATCCAGCCAAACCTAAGAAACTTCAAATTTCTGCCACTGACTTTAGTGGCTTCCAGTCCAATACTATTTCGACCTTCCGGGGATCAACTCTAATTCCTTCGGCAGACACAACATGCCCCAAAAAGGTCACCTCATTCAGCCAAAATTCAAACTTACTGAATTTGGCATACAGTTGCTTTTCCCTTAATATCTGTAATACGACCTGTAGATGCGAATCATGCTCCTCTTCTGTCTTTGAGCACACCAAGATGTCATCTATGAACACAACCACAAACCGGTCTAGATAGGGTTGGAAGACTTGGTTCATTATATCCATAAATGTAGCTGGTGCATTTGTCAACTCGAACGGCATCACCAATAACTCGTAATGCCTATAACGAGTTCGAAATGCAGTCTTATGAATATCCACTTCTTTGACTTTTAACTGGTGATACCTCGATCTCAAGTCTATCTTCGAGAAAACCAAAGCTCCTCCCAGCTAATCGAATAGATCATCGATCCTCGGTAACGGATACTTGTTCTTGATCATCCATCCTTTTTGTTAATGAACAAAATTGACGCTCCCCACGGTGGCACACTTGGTCGAATAAATCCACGATCCATCAACTCCTAGATTTGAGCTTTGAGTTCCACTAGCTCCTTCGGTGCCATTCTGTAAGGAGCCATGCACACCGGAGCCGTTCCTGGCAACAGCTCAATGCTAAACTCCACCTCTCGATTCGGAGATAATTCTAGAAGCTCCTCGAGAAAGACGTTATAAAATTCTTTCACAGTTCTAACACTTTCTACCGACAATTCTTTGGCATCCAGAGCACTGATAAAGGCTAAGAATGCTCCACACCCCTTTCATACCAATTTTTTTGCCTTTAAAGCAGATACCAAATTAGATAGATAATTTCTTCTTTCACCTATCATCATCACTTCCTTATCCTCTGAAGTTCTTAGTGTCATCAACTTTGCAGCACAGTCCAAGTTTGCACGGTGCTTAACCAGCCAGTTCATGCCCAAAATAAGGTCGAACTCCCCGAACGGTAGTTCCATCAATTTCATCGGAAATACTACCCCTTGAACTTCTAAGGGCACATCCCTATACAACTTATTTACTACCACCGACCGTCCTAAAGGGCTAATCATAGTTGTTTCTCTAGCAGTAATCTTGGATCTAATATTCAGAGTTCCAGACACAGCACATACAACATACGAATGGGTGGATCCAATGCCTATTAAAGTAGTAAAAGGTACATCAGATATGAAGAACGTACCGGTTATGACGTCCAGTTCATCACCATCCTCTCAATGCCTGACCGCATAGACCAATCCTGGCTATCTCGCCTCTGTGTTACCCCTATTACCGGTACCTCTACCTGGTGCACCTTGACCTCGTCCTACGCCATTACCACAACGACCTGGCCCACAGCCTCTCGGCGGCTGCTGAGCACCTCCTGCCGGATATGTAAATCTGTTACAAACTACCTGAGTTTGAGCGGGCTCTCGAGGGCAATCCCTATACCAGTAGTCCTTGGAACCACAACTAAAACAACCACCGGTTCTCTTCCAACATTCACCCGAGTGAAGTTTCTCACAATCCACACATGGCTGAATCTGATTAGTAGTAGCTAGAGCACCCACTCGAACTGGTCCCTCATTTCTGGGCCTTTTCTAAAAACCTCTAGCAGGACCTGAATACCTAGAGTCTCTCTTGTTCTTGCCCCTATCCTTGTCTCAATTTTTTTGTTTCGAGTGTTTAACTTCCTCAGCGATCTTAGATTTTTCCACAAGTGTAGCAAAATTCCTCTCCTTCTGTGGGGCTATCAGTACCCGTAACTCACCACGCAATCCATCCTCAAAACATACACAGCGTTCATAATCAGTCGGCACTATACCTCGAGCATACCGATTTAGACGTAAGAACCCCGCCTTGTAAACTACCCAGATCTACTTCCTTGAACCAGATTCAAGAACTCCTTTTTTAGGGCATCCACATAGTTAGCCCCGACATATTTTCCTTGAAATGCTGTCTTAAAGAATTCCCAGGTGATACGATCAGCCTGAGTGCCTTCCCAATTAGTGAGCCACCACTGATACGCCTCGTCTCTTAGCAATGACACAATCCCTTTCAATTTCTGCTCAGCTGTGCAATCTAGATCATCCATAATCCGCTTCACCGCCTCAAGCCAATACTCCGCTACACTGGGGGCTACACCCAAAATACCCTTAAAAGCTTCAGCCCAATTCGATCTAGTCACTCTGATATCGACCCACGAGCTGTCAACCCAGATCTTGCCCCAGTAACCCTTTTCAGTACTCGCAACATCGCTTGGGACAGAGCGTCGTCCTCTCTCATTCGATCATGTGACCCAGCTTTAGTCAAAGGTGACGCAAGTGCGTCCATTTCCAGGATATGTCCCGATGCCTCAGATACAACTCTAGCACCTTGGCCTCTACCACATCCACGTCCTCTAGCTCTCATGTTTGCTAAGTCGATTTAATCTGATTACGAGTCTTATGAATCAGTATGCTATTTCAGTGTTTATTAAATAATATTTTATGGGGTATAGAAAGTAAAATTATTTTCGTAAAACGTATCCTAAAGTCTCAATCTCTATATTTTCAGCTCCTAAAGCTAAAAGTTCTATAGTATTTCTATTTTGCGAAGTTTTCTTACCACAGTCATATCACAATAATCATAAAATGAAAACAAAACTTACTGACTTGGTGCCAAATTCCCCATGGTGCCATACTTCTTCTAAAACATATATTTATAAATCGAATTTCAAGCAGATTTAGAAAACAATTTTGAACCCAAATCATAGCCGAGTTTTGCAACTGAGCTCTGATACCAAAAAATGTAACACCCCAAACCTGACCCATGTGTTACGACCGGATCTGGCACGTTGCATGAGAAAGTATTTGTGATTTTACTAATATTTGACGTTGATTAGTTATCGTTAAGGAAAACAAGTTTGGTTGATAAAATACTACAATTTCAAAAGGTTGATGGACAAGTCAAAAATGGTGACTTTTGAAAATAGCGTTGATAATTCGAAAGAGAACCCAAATTAAATTATTTATATATATTTGTTATAAAATCCATTTGTTAATAAATTTTGGAAAACTGCTATTTATGATCCCAGAAAAATCCCCGATTAAAACAATTCAAGAAAAATAATAAGTACGTCCAAACATAAAACAAAATAAAAATCCCAGAGGCCTTATTACAACTTTAAAACCCAAAATAGTAAAAATAACAAAATAAAGCGGAAAAGAAATTTACTATAGTTCGAAAATATTATTCCAAAAGTATAGCCTCCACCAAGTCATCCATGGCCCCAAGTCCTCGTCACTGAGCATTACCTGCAAGGGTTAAGAAAAAGGGGTGAGTTACAAGAACTTAGTGTATAATCTTCCCCCCTTACCGTCATCCATTGGGCCTGAACCCGTATAGCAACATCTTGGGCCTAATCCCATATACATAACAGTATTTATATGAAATGTATGCAACTCAACCCATCCATCCATCACACCCCGATCAGCCAATCACACCTGTGGGGATCAAGTCAACTCACCCCGCCACTCACACCAAATTTGCAGTCATGCTGCTATAATATATATTATTGTGGTCAAGCCACTGAAATCATAATTAAGCATGATAATAAACAAATTGTGGCTATGCCACCAGGCTACACTACTCTCCATACAAATTTTTTCCATCCCATGCAAAATGAAAAAATGCAACATACATAATATATATCCACATATAAATATATAACCACCAATAATCTAGTGAATTATTTCGTTGAATCGGCCCATTAAAGCAATTTAATAATTCGACCCACTAAGGCATTCTAGCAAATCGGCCCATAGGGGCATTTTCATAATTTAGCAATTTAATACCGATATTGACAGACCTTTAGAATCATGTTGTTTAAGCAAATTTCTCAATTTATGCCATATTACGGTTAATAGATTTGTAAATAACAATGATCTATTTTTCAACTGAATCGCGGATCTACGGGATTTCGGTGTGAAATTACACACCTGATTACGGTAAGGACTAAACCTTCTTGATCGTTGGCACCTATGACATCATAACACTCGATTAACCAACCAAAGAGATTTTCTTAATCCAAATCTAAATCAATAATCTAAAAATGCTTACCCTTAGTATCGTGAACGACCACGATTTGTCTATTCTCACTAGATGATGGTCCACAACCCGGTGGGAAATCCCGAACTGCTGATACTGCCCTTCGTTTGAACTTGGGAGTAGAGATTGCAAGTCCATTCCCTTTTTCCCTTCTATCAATTTTCTTTTAATAACTCTACCACTTGCCTCCATTGAAAGAGTCTCGTTTAGAATAATACTATGATGAGAGAATGCAATTGTTTAGTGATAGGATTCGGCTTACCACTACTTTCGAAGGAACAACGAGTGGATAAGAACGAGCGACCTAGTCCCTAAAATTACCGATTAGTCAAATCCATCGATCCGTTTAGTAAACTAACTGAGCAATAAAATAGATCAAAATGAACCATGACGAAACTCCTTACCTTAACGATGATGAATTCGATTCTCACCGATTGGACTTACGGCTACAGATGAGTCAAATGTATAAGATTCGGCTTTCCCACTATTACACTACAAAAAGAAAATGATTAAGATATAACGGAGTAGGAAAGAGTGATTTTTCAGTTTAGAAACAAAGTAGAACAACTGAATAGTGATGAACACACAATCAGCTAGGAAGAAAAGAAGATGAAAGGAATAGAATGAAGCCCTTACGTGATTGAACCAAAGAGAAATGTCCAACACGTAAAAATGGAGAAGAGATAGTGGCTAAGAGGATTCGGCTACTTTGAGAGAAAGAAACGAGGAAGATTTGTCCTCCAAATATGGTCAACTAAAGAAAGAAGAGAGAAAGATAGGAGAAACGCTGAGAAAACAAGAAAAAAAGAGAAAAGTGGCTTGAGTGTTTCGACAAAACAAAGGAAAAAGGACAAAATGATTTGAGTGTTTCGGCCAAACAAAGGAAAAAGGTTGGGAAAAGAAACATAAAAATGTTCAAAAAGAGAAAATACCTCTCATGCACAAAACTTATAAAAAGCTATAGGAAATTCGACTCCCTCATTTTCCCTACCAAAATCGTGTGCCCATAACACCCAAAAGATGATGGTTGACCAAAAATATTCTTTCCCCAAGCACCTTCTAAAAATTCGGCCAACATGTTTCCCTTCCCTTATCTCTTTCCTTTATTTCTTTCCTTGTTTTTCCCTTGCTTTCCTCCTTACCATATTCCTTAGTCTTCTTTCCATCATTAGAAAGTCTTCCTTTCCTTATTTATATCCTTGACCGACACTTTGGAAAGAAGCATAAAAATTAATCAAAAATTTGCAATAGGTGGGATTCGAACTCCACCCCTTAAGCCTCTTCATGAAACGCCACACCACTCTACTACTAGCTCTACATGTGCTAGCAAATTACACACTTATTTCCTTAAGCCTTGATGCCAGTTACCTTGTCCCCCTTAATTGCTTAAATGCAAAAATTCTACTAAGGCCCAACTCAACCTCGAGCCTTCTTAGGATCCCTAAACATACAGAATTAACACTATTAACTAGCCTATCGAATGATATAATATAAAACATAAAATCTCAAATTTTAGGATGTTACAGATCCACATCTGAAGCAAGCCGGATCATTCAATCTACAACTTCCCAGATGTCTTTTACCACAGTGATTACATTCAGGCCGATCGGATCGGACATTTCCAACACTAGCCATCGATGTTACTGGAGTTTTGGAGCTTGACCGTGATCTAGCTCGATCTCTATCAGAATGTCCCACAATAGCCTTTGAACAGCTATGCTCATCTCGGAATTTCTTCGAAGCAGATTGAAATGATTTGCTCGAAAATCTCTTTCTCACATCCTGGCTTTAGACTCAACTTTTCTATTATCTTTCCCGAGTGCCTCAGCTTTGCATGCTCGGTCAACTAGCACAACGAACTCTTTTTCTCTAGGATCCCAACTAGCAATCGGATATCTTCATTTAGGCCATCTTTAAATCTGTTACATATTATCACTTCCGTTGATACACATTCCCGAACATACTGACTTAGTCTCACGAACTCTCATTCTTATATAGTAACAGACATACGGCCCTATTTCAAATCTAGAAATTCCTTTCATTTCTGATCAATGAATCTTTGACTGATATATTTCTTTTGAAACACAGACTGAAAGAAATCCCAAGTAACTCGTTCCTTTGGAACAATAGAGATCAAAGTCTTCCACCACAGATAGGTTGCGTCTAGTAATAAAGATACAACACATTTAATACTTTCTTCCAGAGTCAAAGACATTTCATCAAATACTCGGATAGTATTTTTGAACCAAAACTTGACTTTTTCAGCATCATTGTCACTAGTAACCCTAACTCTTTAGCCCTATACTTACGGATTTTATCGACCGGAGGCTTGTTCAATAGATTTATACCCATTACCAGAGGCACAACTGAGGTCTGAGGGGGATTAGATGGGGGCAGAGGTTGTGGAATAGTCGGATTATTTCTCACAAACTGAGTGAACTACTCACTCAGCATTTGGAAGAAAGCTTGTTTAGCTTCTCCCTCTTGACCGCTCGTAGTCAGTCTCGAATCAGATGGCACTGTCCTTTGAGCGGGAGCAGGCGCATTGCTTTCTACATCGCCAGCTACAACTCTATTGGGATCCATTACTATACAAAAATCACATTTTTACACGTTAGGATTCATCACACTATCACAGTTCAGATATATGGCATGTATAGCTAGACTCTCACACACTATATTAGTCCGAGAATTGACTAAACTGTAGCTTTGATACCAATCAAATGTAACACCCTTAGCTTGTATTCGTCACCGAATTAGGGTTTAGAGGCATTACCAGATAAACAGAATCTTTTACGGACATATCATGGTATAAGTCATCAAATCCAATCAAAGTGTCCCTTAGACAGGTCAACGAGACCTCAAGCATGCTTTGGAATAGGGCCGGGACTAAACCGAATACATACAAAAAATTCTCAGAAATATAAAAATTTTACTAAGTTTTAGAGGTCCCACGCCCGTGTGGGCAGGCCTCGTGCCTCCCACGGCCTCAGACACGCCCATGTGTCTAAGTTGTGCCAAAATAGGGCATAGACACTCCCATGTGTCAAGCTGTGCCAAAATAGGGCATACATACTGAATTGTCCACACGGCCGTGGACACGCCCATGTACCTCGCCTGTGGTCAATCCTGACTTGCACCATACGGCCAGTCACATGCCCTTGTGTCCAGCCCGTAGTCGATCCTGACTTGTTTTGAATTTCAACCACGAGGGACACTATCGAACCACACTCCCGTGTGCTCAACTGTGAGGGCAAATATAGGCCATCTTCAAGGCCAAATTTCCGTCCACACTTGAGTCATTCCTACAAGCATCATACCAATTCATTTCATACCAAAGAAACCAACTTATTTTAAGCATTCAAAAGCCTATCAAACTCAACAACTAATACCACAATAGCTCAACTAATAACAATCATTTCCAAGCATACTCATCATATACATACCATTTCCTTATGAAAACCATTCATCAAATACATGCTTACTATGCATCCACAAACTTACCATTATCATGATCATTCCATAACCTTGTAAACATACCAAAATCAACTTCATATATCATAGCATCATATATAAGACACAATCACTTATCTAGCCACATCACATGGCTATATATAAACATGTCTCAAACACAACTCCAAAATAACTAGCCTATACATGCCATACTTAGTAAATACATTTTCAAAAGGTACCAAAATAAGTTAGAGTAGTGTGATGATGATCCTCGACGGTCCCCGAGCCTCTCGTAGCTTTAATGATCTACAAAACAAGATAAACACACACAAAGTAAGCTTTCCAAAAGCTTAGTAAGCCATATACAAATAAACTTAACATATAATCATTCAAGCATAACTGTTTGCATTCTTTATCTTATCTTCATTTCAAACACATATATAATCTCTTTGTCTCATTTGGTTTGCCATTGCTTACCAATTCATCATATATCAAACATTTCACTTGCTCATATTTCAATCATACATATATCTCAAATGTTCCTTTGTATCAATGCACATAGTTACTCACCTTTCATGCTTATACAAAGCATATATATCAACGTACCTGAAACGGATGTACAACTCACATAGTCTTTCGTTTTTTAGACTTGTCTGTTGAACCATTTGAAACTAAATAGGATACTCAGAGTGCTCGAAATAGTCATACAATGCCAACGTCCTAGGCGTGGTATTACATATAACCAAATATCGATGCCACTGTCCTAGACAGGGTTTTACACGAACCAATACGATGCCAATGTCCCAGACATGGTCTTACACGTAAATCTCATATCGATGCCAACGTCCCAGACGTGGTCTTACACGAAATCTCGAATCAATGCCAATGTCCCAGACATGGTCTTACATGATATCACATAACGGACACCTATGTCATGACATATATATTCTTATCTATTCCTAGGTTCATACGGGACTTCACAGACTTGATATCTTGTCGATACTATCTCAGATCTCATATATCCTAATCTCGAGTATTATTCATAAAAATTCAAATTTTATATATGCATAAATAAGTCAATTCAAATACATTTATTTGTATATCGACTTACCTTGGATTTGGATATTTGATCAGATTCGGTTGTTCGACAACTTTTGACTTTCCACGATCTAAGTCCGTTTTCTTTAGTTCTTGATCTATACATATTCAAATTTAATCCATTTATTCAAAAAATCATTCAATTCAATCCAAGAACACACATTTAGGAAAATTTGCAAATTAGGTCTTACATTTTCACATTTGGACAATTTAGTCCCTATTTCACAAAATCACAAAATATACATAATTTCAAAATACCCATGCCTAGACAAATTTTCACATGCTTCATACTAGTCCATATATTTCATTTATTTCACAATTTAGTCCTTCAAAATACTATTTTCTCAATTAAGTCCAAAATACTCAAATTCACTAAAAATGCAAATACAAAATATGCTAATCAAACACATACATTCCATATTTCTTCATCAAATATTTCAAAGATCATGTGTTCATCAAAGACACATTTCAAAATCATCATCAATTCTCAAAATTAAGACATGGGTTTTGTAGTTCACGAAGCAACGATTGTAAAAACGTAAAAAATATCAAAAGCCGATTAAAAACATACCTTGAATTAAGAAGAACAAAGGTCAAACCTAGCTTAGGCTTTCTTCTTTCTTTTCTTTGGTATTTTCAGCACTAATGAATGAATATCATAACCATTTTCATGTTTTGTTTTATTAACTATCATATTATTAATCCTTTTACAAAATTGACCTTATTACCAAACATATAAACATATATTATGGGTCGTTAAAGTTGTCCAACAACTATCCACTACTAATTAATGGCTTAATTACCTCATAAGACCCTCCACTTTTAAAAGCCACATCAATATGATTATTAATCAAATAGAAATCTACTTTTATGAATTATGCGATTTTGCCCATTTCTCAAATTAAGCACACAAACAGGCAAATTTTCATACGAAACTTTCACACATGCTTAATCACTTACTACAGGCATAGAAAATAATATTGAAATATTATTCTAACTCAAATTTGTGGTCTCAAAACCACTGTTCTGACTAGGGTCTAAACCGGACTGTTACACCAAACCTACAACTTGTGGAGGATTCTGCCCCAATGCAAACCCAAGGAAATTGCAAAAGTGGTCAAACTCAAGAAGAAGCGCTAGGAAAAAAAAATCACATGTCATGGACACATCCTCAACACCTTGTCTTATCGATTATATGATCTCTACATGTTGGTGCAATCCCCGGTGGGAATATAGAAAGCTCTTGAAGAGAAATACAACACCGAGCGATAGGGTACCGATAATTTTTAATGATGAAGTATTTTGAATTCAAAATGCTTGATAGTATCCCAATCATGGATCAAGTCCATGAACTATAAGTCCTTGTAAGTAGGCTTCATGACCTGAAAGTTGTTATTCTGGAATTGTTACAAGTCAAAGCTATCATCTCGAAGTTACCCTCGTCTTGGAACAATTATCAAAAGAAACTTCTACATATGGCAGAGGACTTCACTATGGACAAAATACTTAGGCATGTGCGTTAAAGGGGGAACTCGAAAGCGTGATGCGGTGTATCTTCCCCAAATTTCTAATGTGAACCATGTAAGCAAGTCCAATAACTCTCGAAATAGTAAGCGAAATGCCACATTTGAGACTATAACAAGGCATTTTTCAGCGGTGTCAAAAATAATGGTTTCGGGACCACAAATTCGACGAGTAAGCTTGTATAATTAATATTTAAATCATATGAGTCAATAGTGATTTTATAATGAATTTTGATTTGAGGAATTTTAACCAATTGAATTAAAAGTTAGCATCAGTGGTTGGATTCAAAAGTCAAGTGGTTATTAAAAACGAGGTATTAGGACCTCGTTTCCATAATTTAAAGCCATAAATATTTTTATTAAATATTTACAGAGTCGTATTATATATGAATTGAAGTTTGGTCCAGTAATTTTGATGATTTATTGCTTAATTACGAAAAAAGATTAAATTCTAAAAGAGGTAAAAGTTAATTGCTTTTGATTTAAAATAGTAAAGGGACCAAAATGGTAATTAAACCATGGTCAAAAAGCCCAAGCGGTGGTGGATATGATTAAATCCACTAACTTTTGGGCTATATGCTTATTGAGTCCTAATTAGTTTAGGGTTAAATTGAAAATAAACTAGTTTAGTTAAAATTTAAAGTAATTGAAGGACTAATTGTGCAATTAAACCTTCCTTGGTTGGTAGTTGTAGCATATTGTAATGGGCCTATTTTGCCTGAGGCCCATTAACAGGTTAGAAACCCAAATACAATCCACAAAAAAAAAAAAAAATAAAGTCCAAATTTTAATAGTCCATTACAAAAAAAAAAAAAAAACCCAATCCAATACCCAAAATTACAAGGCCCTAAATGCCCCAAAACTTAAACATTTCAGCCACTAAGAAACCCCAGCCCTCTTCAGCCACCGTCGCCATGTTAGCACCACCGCCCTTCTCACGCGCGCCACTATATTACCTTATACCTGCAAGGACAAAAACAAAACAGACACAACAGAGAAATAAAGAAAAAATAATGTATTTTTATTATTTTCGGCTATAAAAATCGAAGAACAAACCTATGTTTTTTTTTTCTACGGAGACGAAAATCAACTACACAAAAGCAGAGAACTTTGAAACAGATTCAAATATCAAAGGTGTTCTTTTCATATTTTATTCTTATTATTTGTAGTTTTTCATTTGTTCTTAGAAATAAACGCGAAATAAAAAAGGTGTTGAAAAACTAACCTGATTTTTCAAATCCCGCTGCCGTAGGTGGTCGAGGTTCGTCGTTTTCGATGAAAAACGACGTCTTTAGCCTCGGAAAGTCAAAAAAAACCCAAAATGGGATATTTTCGCTTTTCGGCCATCGTGGACGGCGTCGCCAGCAGACGGCGGTCGCCACGGTGGTCTGGTGCCGGACCCTTAACCGGAGCCCAGAAAGGGCAGAGAGAAGTTGAGAGAAACTTTTTGTTTTTTTTAAGAAAAGAAGAGAAATGAAATTTTTGCTTGACCCACACGCGTGACCCGACCTGCAAGGAGGATTCGCATATTTTTAATAATTGGGTTATTTACCCTTTCGGTCGCTCCGCTTTTTTGGGTTGTTTTAATTTAGTCCTTTTTTATTTTTTTCTTTCGTTTTAATCTTACCGCATGATTTTGTTTTGGTTACATTTTGGCCCGTATTGAAACGCTGCGCAGAAGGACTAGGAATAATTTCCCATCTAGTCCCTACACTCTTGAGCATGTTTTAATTAAGCCCTTCAACCTGCCCCTGTAGTCTTTTATTTTTAAAATGTATCCCTAAAATCCCTCTAAGTTACATTTTAATCCTCGGCTATTTAATCTCAACCCCTTTTTTATATTTTATGCGTTATGTTTTATTTATTTATTTATTATTTTATATTCTTGACATATATATTAAAATTTGTTATGTTAATATTTTATTTATTTAAATGTTTGTTGATTCTTGTTATTTTCTTATTACTAATATCTAATTATTTTTCCATCTATTTATTATTTATTCTTTTAATATTCACTACTAATACTTATTTATTATTTGATTCTTACTATTAATATTCCTTTATTTTATCCATCTTTTTGTTATTTGTTTATTTTGTATATTTTCATATTTCCTTTATTACTTTATCATTTCTTATGTCATATTATTCTTGAGATATCTCGTATTTTATTTCTTTCGTTCATATTTTAATATTTTATTGTTATAATTATAATGATTTTATTATAATGCTCCGTTGTTTAGTTATATTATTGCATTCTCTCGTATAGTTATTTTATGTTGTTTCGTCATTACTACCCCAAGCATTAATTCAAGCATAATCGGTTGTTTTCATATCATACTCTGAATAAGAAAAATACATCGTTTAATATTACACTTGTCTTTATTCAAAAAAAGAAATAATTCAAAATAAGGTAATATTTTGTATTTGGAACTTCGAGAAGTCGTACCCTAATTTAAGGGGTTTCGATTTTCTCGATAAATCTGAGCAAATGAACTTTTTAAAGCACAAATTTTAAACATTCTCGGGAATTAGGAAAAATCGTGTTCTAACTTACGGAATACGATTTATTTCTAAAACCGAGATAATCAAATGTCTTTCAAAATAAATAAATTTTTCAGTATTTATTATCGTTTCGGGTTTTAAGATATTGTGTCCTAACTTACGGGACGTAATTCTTCATTCTCAATTAACGTGAAATATGCCCTCTTCTCAAAATTTTTTTATCAAGCAATGTTTTAACAAAGGATCGTATTTTTTTTAATCTCTTCAAATTTTCAATATTCGACACTAAGACACTAATTAATCAACTAGGTACCAATTTTGGGCATTACGAGGGTGCTAATCCTTCCTCGTGCGTAATGAACTCTCGAACCCTTTTTTTTGAATTTTATAGACAAAAACCGTTATTTTAATAAATCAAATATATTATTAAAATGATCTAATTACGAGGTGACCCATCACACCTCATCAAAAAAGATCGGTGGAGACTCCCTTTTTTGTTTTCATTTTTAAAATCAAAGTCGACTCCTTTTCCCAAAAAAAAAAAAAATGGTTTCGACAGCTTGGCGACTCCACTGGGGAAAAATAAGAGAGTCGAGCCATAAATTGATTAATTTTTGTCTTTTTATCGAAAAATCAAAAATCTGTTTTAAATTTACGATTGCTCTGTTGCATTTTATCCGTCATTTTCGTAGTTTTCATCATAGTATGATTGCTTTGTTGGTTTAAATCTGTTAACGTGTCCCTGCATTTTGCATTGCATAAGTCAGTCAATTTTACCCCTTTAAGTGGAAGCGAGAAGCTATTCCTTCGTAAGGTCTTCACCTTCGTATAGGATAGTGGATCGCTTTCGGGATACATCAGTACCTATGTCTTCGTGAGATTTTCATCTCCGTATAGCCATAGGGAAATGTATTCCCCTGAACTGAACTCGGTCTACATGAGCCTATAATAGGTGAGGATTGAGGAATCTTCTAGTTCAGGTACCTTTACCCTAGAACCAAACCCCCATATAGCGAGCCTTAAGAGCCCACCTTAAGTAGAGCCAGACCAAACCCTAGTGGTCACCCGAGTAGGTGCTTTACTTATAGTTCTTCGCTTACTTTAAACAGTGTATGAAGTACTGACTTGCTTTGTTTTTGTTGCATGGCATTTTCAAAAAAAGGTGTTGATTCACATTCGGCTCCTAAATAGATAACTTATCCTGGAAAAGGGGTTTCTTGATAAAGTAGAGGATAATGCGGCCGTGCAAATTTGGGCTGAGATACCACAGCAAGAAAAAGGTGATAGTCTGACTGAGGGATATGTATAGAGTTGTGGGATTTCAGCCGCGTCAGCATGACTTAGAATAGTCTTCAAGAATTAAAGGAGATATGGGATCAGTGGAATGATGAGGTCAAGTAGCTATTTTACTGTAACTATGGAGATTTGCCCTATCTACTCGATGTGAAAGTGGACAAGCATTTATTTCGAGCCCTCGCCCAGTTCTGGAATCCTACCTCTTGTTGTTTCACTTTTGGGAAAGTTGATTTGGTACCTACCGTGGTGGAGTATATGGCCTTACTTCATTGCCCGAAGATTCAAGTCGACAAAGCATATTCAAAAGCTGCTATTGTCCCAAAATTTTTAAAGAAATTGATGAGCATCACAGGGATGAGTGAGTAGTAGGTGGCAGCCCAGATCAAGATAAAAAGGGATAGTAAGTGTACCCCTTAGAAAAACTTAAGGGATTTAATTCTAGCGCATCCGAATATGAAAAAAGGGTTGACGTGTTCGCTTTGAGTATTTACGGTTTTGTCATATTCCCCAAGGCATTAAGGCATGTAGATGAGGTAGCTCGGATCTCTTTGATCGACTTGACAAAAGGGTCATGTCGATTCTTGCAATTTTGGTCTAAACTTTCAGATCTTTAAACGCGTGCCGGAGAGCGGGCGAGGGCAGATTTATAGGTGTGTGCAACTTTTATTGGTATGGTTCCACAACCATTTTTGGAAAGTGGAAAAGGTCTCCTATCGAATCTTCTCTGAAAACTATTCTCCCCTGAAAGAGATAGTGGCTATGCCGAGATGAGATGATATCACGGAGGAAAAATGGATGATGATTCTCCAAAGTCTGCAAGAAGAAGACATCGAGTGGAGGCCCCCTTGGATGGTCCCCGACGAGATCTTGTATCATTGTAGAGATTTTGATTGGGTTCCCCTACTTGGGATATGGGGGGTTGTCGGGTATGCTCCCCTACTCGTGTTAAGGTAATACAGGTCAAGACAGTTCAAGCCAGTAACACAAGGGTTAGCTCAGTGCGAGTTCGTATACAAGGGGGATAGCTACAAAAAGAAAGTTTGTGAGATATCAAACTCCTAGAACCAAAATCGTAGAATGAAGAGGTTTGCTACTAGTGCAACGACTACTCCTAAGTATGACCAGTGGTGGGGTCAGAGAATCAATGACAACATCCCCATATCAAATCAAGAAAATATTCGATCATTAGAAGAACACTTACAGGTGGTCCCGTTTGAACTAGAAATCATCAAACAGGATTTTGAGAAGAAAAGTCTAGAACTAGGAAAAAGAATCGAGCAATTGGAGGAGGAGAAAATACAGCTGAGGCTAGATGTCGATGTCCAGAAACTAGCAGCCGAGAAATTGAGGAAGGGAAAGAATAAGGCTGAAGAGGATTTGGATAGTTTGAAGATGAATTACAAGAAACTACGTATGTCAATAAGAACCGCTGGTTTGGGTAAAACGTCTGATCAATGGTGACAAGAAATCCAAGAAGAAAAGACTAGAGTTGATTAGTGTGAGAAGAGGTTCCATGATACTCGAATACGGGAGGACACTTTTAAAAAGAGCTCATTGGAGAGCCAAAATGAAAAGGAGAAGTTAAGAGCTCGGGTGGCGGAGTTAGAAAAGTCACTACACCAGCATCGTAGCCGCAACTCCGTAATCGAATTAAGGGCCAACCTAAGCAAGATTGAGGAACTAAAAGGGAGGATAGAAGAACTTGAAACCGCGCTACAAAATTGTGAACTCCAGGTTGAACTACTGGAAGCAAATAATGAGGGATGGAAAGATCAACTTCATCGATCTCAAGACCAGGTCAGGGATAGGGATTACGTCATGGGTGAAGCTTTGGCTCAAGTACGAGAGGTGGCTAATCATATACAAACCTTGGCAGTCCAGGCTGATGTACTAAGTTTGAAATACGAGTCAGAGTCAGATCGAGGTTGAGAGTCAGCTTAGCTTCTTAAACAAGTCAAAACCTTAAGCATTAGGGCAAAGCCATATATGTAATCCATTTTATGTAAAGAAATTTGTTTTCTAGAAAGGTTATTCTAATGGAATTGAATCAGAATCAATGACTTTTTCTTTGCATTCATTGCATTCACGCATTAGCATTGCTTTGCATTGCATCGTGTGCACTAAAACTCACGAAGAGACTCTAAAATCGTGATAGTTACCCTTGAACATCATTACGGTACACGAAGAAAGACTAATGCCATAGACCAAAGGTTAGAAAGATTGGAACAAATACAAAGAGAGATGCATGATCAACTGCAAATGCAGATGCAAGAACAGTTGGCCAAAATCCAACAGGATATGAGGGAGCAAATGATAGAATCCTAGAGAAACATGATGAGTCAGTTAACGCAGTTGCTAGCTAGAGGCTAGAAAAAGAAAAAAGCCCTATGAACAATACTGGAGATGGCAATGAGGACCCTGCTTATCCTTCAGGCTTCACCTTAATGAACACCCAAGCACAGCCACAAAAGGTGTCAGCCAACATCAGCCCTAATATCAAACCAGTACATCGACACCGATAAACTTCTTGACGGGTTTAGGCTCTAACCCTAGAGACAATCCAGCAAATCCCATTGTCCCCGACCTTGATGATATAGCGAAAATGGGAAAAGTGAGAGTGGAGCTCCCAAATCAACTAGAAGATAGATGCAAATGGCTAGAGGAGAAATTCAAGGCGTTGGAAAGCGCTGATTACCATTGTGGAATTGACGCTAAGAAATTGAGCTTGGTCCCAAATCTAGTGCTCCCCCAAAGTTCAAAATGCTGGAATTTGAAAAATATAATGGGACCAGCTGCCTTGAGGCTCACATTACGTTGTTCTGTCGGAGGATGACCAGATATGTCAGTAATAATCAGTTATTGATTCACTGTTTCCAAGACAACTTGACTGGGGCTGCGGCCAAATGGTATAATTAGCTAAATCGTGCCTAAATTAGTTCGTGGAAGGACCTGGAACAAGCCTTCATGAAACAATATGGCCACATGATAGATATGGAACCTGACAGGATCACACTACAAAATACGGAGAAAAAGCCAAACGAAAGTTTCAGGCAATATGCTCAAAGGTGGAGGGAATTCGCCACAAAAGTCCAACCACCACTGCTAGAAAAGGAAACTACCATGCTCTTCATTAATATCCTGAAGGCACCTTTTATCAATCACATGCTGGGAAGCTCAACTAAGAGCTTCTCAGACATAGTGATGTCGGGCGAAATGATACAAAATGCCATAAGGTGCAAAAAAATAGAGGCCGGGGAAAGCACAAAGAGGTTGGCCCCAAGAGAAAGAGAAAATGAGGTAAATAACGTGAGCACGTATAACAAGGGTTACTCAAAACCAGTCACTGTGAACCAACCAAGAACGGTAGCCACTGGCCATCAAGGCCTACCAAGACAAGAGTCCAACATAAGGCAAAATATGGAGAAACTCCAATTTATGCATATTCCAATGACGTATAGGGAGTGGTACCAAAGTTTATTCAATGCACATGTTGTATCCCCTTTCTACCTAAAACCAATGCAACCCCCATACCTGAAATGGTACGACGCAAACACCCAATGCAAACACTATGCGAGAATTACGGGACACTTGATAAAAAATTGCACCGCTTTAAAAAAGTTAGTCAAAGGCTCATCAAAATAGGCATTGTAAAATTCAATGATCCATCTGGTGCAGAAAATCCATTAACCAACCATTCTGATAAGGGGGTAAATTTGATAGTCGAGAATGCAGGGAAGAAAATTAAGGTGAATATTACAGAAGTGAAAACCCTGTTGAAAGAAGTTTGGAAGAAAATAGTGGAAAGGGGGTTAGTCACACAAGACTCGAGGAACAGGTCCCGAGAAGAAAGAAATTATTGTGAGTTCCATGATGAAGAAGATCATGAGATTCAGAAATGCAGTGAATTCAGGGCCTTAGTACAGGGTCTAATGGACAACAAGGAGCTCAAGTTCTTTGAGTACACTGAAGGAGAAGAGGTGTGTGCCTTAGAGGGAGGGTCGACAGAGAAGGACTATGAGCCTAACAACCCTGTGGTAATCATCTCATGGCCAAGAATCAACGAAGCCGGAGCAAGAATTGCACCAAAAGTTGTAATCTAGAAACCTGTTGCTTTTCCTTATAAATATAGCGAAAGGGTACCTTGGAACTATGATTGCAATGTGACAATCCCGGTGGAGGCAGGCCCAGTCAGTACACCAGAGGAAGGTCAGGATGTGGGTTTCTATACACGCAGTGGAAGACATTATGATGCCCCAAATACAAAAGCTGAACCTGTAAAAGGGAAATCTGTGGTGGTCGAACAAAGGAAAGAGAAGCCAGAACTACCTGTTAATGAGCCAGAAAATGAGAAAGAAGCTAAAGAATTCTTGAAATTCTTAAAACATAGAGAGTATAGTGTCGTGGAACAACTACACAAGTAGCCAGCTCGTATATCGGTACTGACTTTACTCTTAAGCTCGAAGACGCACCGTAACACGCTAATGAAGGTGTTAAATAAAACTTACGTCGCTGATGATATTTCAGTATACAAGCTAGACCGTCTCGTCAACAACATAAGCGGTGATAATTTTATCTTCTTTAATGACGATGAAATACCACATGGGGGCATGAGATCCACCAAAGCTCTGCATATCACCACCCGCTGTAAAAGGTATACATTACTGGGGGTACTGATTGACAATGGATTAGCATTGAATATGTTGCCTCTGTCTACATTGAATAGGTTGCCTGTGGACAGGTCTCACTTGAAGACATGCCAAAGTATAGTGAGAGCATTTGACGGCACTGAAAGGAAGGTAATGAGAAGGATTGAGATTCCTCTCTTGATTGGTCCAAATATATACGAGGTAGACTTCTTAGTGATGGACATCAAGCCTTCTTACAATTGCCTATTGGGGAGGCCTTAGATCCATTCAGCAAAGGTGGTACCATTATCAATGCTGTAACACCCCCTACCCGTATTCGAATCGGAATAGGGCTTGCGGCATTACCTAACTAATCTTACTTAAACATCTCAAATAGGGTTATAAAAATTTTGTTTAAACCCATCGTTTGTACAAACTCGGCCAAAAACGGTCTAAACGTACTTCCAAAAAGTTTGGAAACTATTCCGAAAACTTTTACAAGTTTGAGAAACTTTTTATCTAAACATGGGTCACACGCCTGTATGAGTCTAGGGACACGCCCGTGTACCCCTAAGACACGCCCATGTCTTCCACCCGTGTGTCACACACGGCCTAAGCGAATGGCCGTGTGATTAGACCATGGTCTATTCTGACTTAAGACACTAATGTGCAGGAGACACACAACCTAGACACACGCCCGTATGTCTATCCATGTGGGCACATGAAGGCTATTTTCCAAGCCAATCACCACTCTCATTTGCATACATTCATTCATCATCACATAACTTATAGTAATATCAATATATTTCTTGATTTAAAGACATTTAATCATAAGAGAAATAAAGTCTTCATCTCACACACTAGGGAGAACTATATCTAATACAATTCC
This sequence comes from Gossypium rotundifolium, assembly GCA_025506655.1. NCBI lineage: Eukaryota > Viridiplantae > Streptophyta > Magnoliopsida > Malvales > Malvaceae > Gossypium > Gossypium rotundifolium. The sequence continues at coordinate 51,076,649 of CP106728.1, forward strand.
AACAATTTAAGCCATCATCAATGGCTATACACAACCAAACTATAAACCCTCTTAGGCCAACACAATTTGGCTACATAAATTAGAACTTAATCAACTTTGAAAGAATCCCTAGACATGCCATGACTCATAAGAACTTGAAACATCATACCAAGCGTCTATCAGATAGTGTGAAAATATCTTCAGCGACCTCCAACTCGAGCTAGTTAAAATATCCTATAAGAGATGGGAAAAGAAAAGGAATAAGCAATAAAGCTTAGTAAGTTCATATGCATATGTCTAAAAAATACTGATATTCCCTAAATACACAGTCACAAAGTATTTTAATAATTTTTTCTCATAAACTCATAGTTACTTATTTAACCATTCTTGAAGCTTACTCATTCTATCTCTTACCACATTTTTACCAAGTCACAAGCCAACTACTCATATTAATTAGTATACATTCCTACATTGGTCGCCACATGATCATTTAAAACAACACATCAAGTAATTTTGAGAAGCCACTCACGCTATTAATCTCTAGGTGGTCTCGCACTTAGCCCATTATTAATCTCTAATAGCGTGGTATCGCACTCAGCCCACCAATCAATTATAATTATGGTGATTTCGCACTTAGCTCACCAATCATTTATAAGCGATGATATCACACACAACCCATCGATTACTAATTAATCAGGTGGTAATGCACACAGCCACCGATAATAATATAGTTGATGGTATCGCACTTAGCCTATCGACTACAAATTAATCAGGTGGTAACGTACACAGCCCATCGATAATAATATAGTTGATGGTATCACACTTAGCCCATCAACTAGTATCAATAGGGTGATATCGCACCTAGCTCACAGTTAATTTACATTCATGGATAGTAATCCATATGTATATCTCTAGTTCAAATGTTCAACCAAGAACATCCTCACACATTTCTATTCTTACTTAACTTTCTACGATATTCGTTCGCGTTCACACAATGCATCAATAAATCTATCTTATGCAACTAAGGTGCATTAATTACACATATCCCACTAGGGTTCATCATATATTGAATTCATATCAATTCAGTTCTAACACATACTTGTGCTTCTCGTGGTGCAATCACATACATTCAACATATCCATTCAATCATTCAAACTGTTAAATAACTCTTTTGAGTCGCATACACATAATTCTCATTGACATCATACCCTAATAGGGTCTTACATACATTAACATGTCGATGCCATGTCCCTAACATGGCCTTATACAAACTCTTACACCGAGGCCATATTCTAATATGGTATCACCCGAAACTTTAACCATCATCATATCATGCTATACACATTTCCCATTACTCTTAAATTCAATTCTATTGTCATCTCCTCAAAAGATATTTCATTAACTCATATAGAAAATATACATTCCATACCACATTGGAAATGTCAAAATTAACTCATATGTAGTTACAATGTTTGCATGTGAGCTTACCTCGATGTCGAAAGGGCCGAAAAGGGACTTTTGCCCACCTTTCTCTCTTCACCCGTTTTAGGTTCGAAACTCAATTTCTTTGATCTAGAACAACAAAATTTATCGATTTAATCACTTATAAATCACAAAACACCATAATCTACACTTTAGGCAAAATGACTATTTTGCCCCTACACTTTGGCAAAATTACAATTTTGCCCCTAGGCTCGTAAATAAATTTTCACCACATTTTCTCATTACACAAGCCTAGATAAACATTTAATCCTCTTACAACTATCCACAATTCCAACTATTTCATGCCTTATTGAACAAATTACAACTTTTGTATTTTAGCCCAAATTAGGTGTTTTCATAACAACACCTTTCACAAAAGTTGTTTATCATCTTCCTAACATTCATTTTCTTCCATAAAAACTCAGCAAACAACACAAACTCTCTCATGGTAATTCTCTAGACTTTCAACCATGTTGCAATTTAGTCCCCCCATTAGCTAGCTTAAGCTTTGGGGACTCTACATATACAAAAATCATCAAAAACAACCATCAAATTGACTTACTTGAATGGAGAAAAGCTTGCTGGAAATTTTAAGCTTTCAAAGCCCTCCCATGGCTAATATTTTCGGTTGGAGAAGAAGATAAAATAAAAAAGATGATAACTTTTGCTTATATCATCTTATTTTATTCATTTTCTCCAACTAATATCACTAACTTTTAATCACAATAAATGCACTTGTCCCCTTAGCTTCTTTGACGTGCCAAGCCACTTAACAAGGCTAAATTTATACAATTGGGACCTCCAAATATTAATCCATAGCTATTTAGCACTTCTAGCAAATAAGATAAAACTTTCGCACTTAATGCGATTTAGTCCCTTTTTAGCGATTAAGCATGAAATCGCTAAAATTAAAGCACCAAAATTTCTATGTATCCTTATAAACATATTATAAAAACATAACATAACATGAAAATAATTTTCTCTAACCTCGAATTAGTGGTCCCGAGACTACTGTTCTTGTAACATCCTGATAATTAGGGTTTTACATCTTTACTTAATTGAATGATGTTGCATGCTTAAGTATGATTGAGTGTGTTTTGGAAGTTATTTTTGAACTTCATTAATTAAGTGAATGCTTAGTGATTTATTAAATTTTTAATAATTAAGATGGAGTTAAGCATGATAGGCTTTAAGAAATAATGACAAAAGGTTTTAAGCATAAGATGAGTAATTAGCAAGGTGGTTAGGATGCATGGATGAGTGCTTAAGGGGAGAGGTTCGAATCCCCTAGCTAGCAAATGGGAGGATTTTATTTTTTGTCTCCTTCCCTATAGTGTCGGCCAAGACTCTTCTAGAATGGATGAGCATCTTTTTAATTTTGGTTAATTGACCATATGAAAAAGGTAAGCTAGAAGATATGGCATGGAATCATGAAAGGATGATAAGATAGGAGGGACAAAAGGCTTGAAGTAAGGGCAATGTTCTGGAAGCTTTTTCATGGTCATTTGACCATGAATCTAGTCGGTTTTAGGGGCTAAAGGGGATGGTTAATTGTGATAGCAATTTAACGGTTGATGGGGAAGAAACAAGGAGGAAAAAGGGGGATAATGTTGGCATAGGTTGGCCAAAATTTTGCTTAGCCATTAGGGTGTTAGTTGGCCAAAAACTCTAGCATTTTGGTGCATCTTTTCTCATTTCTCCAAAAGCTATCCTCCTAGCCGAATTATGCTATTGACATTAGGTAAAAGCTTTACTTTGTTTTGGCTTTCATTTTGACCAATTTTCTCCAAAACCATTGTTCATAGCCGAATGCCTATCTACTCAAAAGAGAAGTTTTGTTTCTCTTCTTTTGGTCTTTTTGCAAATTACCATTCAGTTTGAGAAGCCTTTCTAATTCTTTTATTCTAAGCAAAATACCTTTCATTCTCTTGTAACCGAAAGTCCCAAAGGTCATAAACCTATTTTCTTCATTTCTCCCTCTTGGCCGAATGTGCATAGGTCCCTAAACCTATCTCTTTTCTTTTGAAATCACCTTCATCATCATCTTTTCTTCATCTTCTCTTTCTCTCTTCTTTCAATTTTCATTTTCTTTCTTCCTTCTCTCAACCGAAACTACTTTCTACTAAAACCAAAATCAACATTATTTTCATCTCTTTTGTCAACCGAATCATCTTCTATTTCGATTTCCTTTCTTCTTTTCTTTTATTGAAAATCGAAACTATTTTAGCCATAAATCACTATCTTTTTTCTCTTTTCTTTTTGTGCAAACCGAAATCACCAAATCTAATTTTTTTTATTCTTTTCTTTTTGTTCAAGGCCGAATCTTCAAGTGATCAAGTAAGGTTTTTGTCAATTGTTTTCATTATCTCTTTTTGCTATAGTCGATTTAGAAACATAAATCCTCTTATTTTTCTCTCCTAGGCCGAATCCTTGGAAGGGATTTTTAAGGATCTTTTCGGAAACCAACATTTAAGAAGTAACCTTTCAAAATCATCCAAGGTAAGAATATCACCTTCGGTTATATCAATTTCTTTTAGATAGTTTATTAACTAACTTTATTTTAGGGGTGATTTTGAGACTAACAAGATAGGTAAGAAAAGAGCGATGCAGTGTTTGGAAGAGAGGAGGCACTTTTTACCATCGAACTTCAAATGAAGGGTCATGATCGGCGATAAGAGATTTTCCACCGGGTTGTGGACCCTCTACTAACGAAGATCAGTTATTTGAAGTAGTACGTACAATCGAACCACTTTTCGTTGGTGGGTTATCAGTGGGTTTTGATCCATCTAGCGGAGAAAAACCACAAATATCGATCGCTCGAGAATCCGAGGTAAGGATTTAGATCTCTCGTCAATAAGTATAATTTTATTAGTAATAGTATATTCTAACCAAGTGTGATAATTAACTAGGTGTTGACGGCGAGAAGGTATCATTCTCACAGTCATAAGGTGTGTAACCTTACAATAAAATCTCATAGATCTATTTTTAAATGTGATTATATGACAATGTGTTTGAAAATGATTGTGGATACCATTCATTGGTATACAATATTCAGGTATGTTTACCCCAATATTTCGTTAAATTTTGCTATATGCATAAATGTGAAATAAGTATGACTATATTATGATTTTGGGGTAAATGGCATGAAAAATAAATAATATGTATGTGCATGGGCATATGGGTGAATTTGATAAAGGGGAAGTATTCTGGTGGTTTTACCACAATATCCGGTGACTTCGGTCACATATTTGAAATCCGTGACTTGGTCACATATGTGAATCTGGTGACTTGACCACATATTTGAAATTCGGTGACTTGGTCACAATTTTGTCTGTGGCCTTGCCACAAAATTATAAGGCGATGTGCATGTTGACTGCAAAGAATCGCCTTGGATGGTGTGTAGCGGATGGAGGGTCGATTTAGTAATCCCCACAAGTGTTTGGTTGGTGCGATTAGTGTGTAGCGGATAGATATTTAGGTGGGCCGGGTTTGCATTTCATTATATGTACATATCCATGTGATTTAAATGATTATTATTTAATCTGCTATGAAAATGGGCTTATGAGCTAAAAATGACTTAAATGGGCCTATGGCTATATGTGTAATTATTGGGCTCTAAGGTATATGATCAAATGGGCTTTTTAATGTATGTGTTACACATTGAGTTTATAACTCACCCCTTTTGTGGGATAACTTTTCAGATGATTCGTAGTGCGATGGATCGGGTCAGCAAGGATTTCGAGGTGGCAATGCTCAAACAAAGTATTTTGGAAATTTTCCTACTTAAACTTATTAAGTTAATTTTTATTACTTAGACTTTATTATGGGTTTTGCTATTTTTATGTAATAAGGCCACTATGAATTGTTTTTAATTTTTGTGTTGGATTTATTTTCTGCCATGGACAATTATCAATTAAATAACTAAATGTTTTTTTATAAATAATCTAAACTGTTTTGAAAATAAAATACATTTCCACGATATTAATAAATTTTTCATTAAGTTTGGTTTTCTTTTTACCTATTAATTTCTCTTAAAAATAATGTTTTAAGAAGATATAAATTTACTTTACAATTTGATTTCAACCTGATTCTTAACATAATCTATTTTTTTTCAAAATCATCAACTTTTTCTTAAACAAAGCGAGAATTTGCCTAAGTTTTACTCGACGAACATATCAAATCCGGTTAGGCTTTTTGGGCCGAGTTTGGGGTGTTTCAACTTGGTATCAGAGCCCAGTTTTAAACTCTCGGCCTTGGGTTTTGAAGCCCACAACGTTTTCAAAATTTAGCCCAAATGATTTTTTTTTGAAAGTTTTCTTAAGTTAAAATGGTTTTATAAGAGCATGGCACTCGGAATTCTCGGCCCAGATCCATCAGATAAGTATCTTTATTGATATGAATGTATGATAAGCCTAAGGAAATTATACTTTAGAGACATGGACCCTAGGTGTTTGTGTACTACTACGGAAAAACCACTGAATATCTATTTCATAAAACTTCCTTTTAATAAGAAGTGAAAAGACTCTAATACATAAGACTTTTTCGTAAAAACAGATAAGACACGTAGTAGACATGAGTTCTAGGGGCGTGGTGTCATGGACGCTGATAGAGGAAGAATGACGATGTCGAACCAGTTAGATTTGGACAAGGTTCCGAAAATGAAGCTCCGCCACCGGCTGTTGGGGTGGATTTTCAAGAACAAAATGGAGGAGGTGATGCAGTATCACAAGCTGTACTTCGAGTATTGGAACGAGTAGCAGAAGCTAGTACTGGAAATGGGTCTCGAAAGATAGTAGTTGAGAGACTTAGATCAAATGGAGCTGAGGTTTTTAGGGGAGTATCTGGAGTAGCTCCAAATGTAGCGGAATACTGGTTGGAGGCAGTCGAGAGGATCATGGATGATTTAGACTGCACTGCTGAAGAAAAATTGAAAGGTGCTATTTCACTACTCCGTGATGAAGCCTACTAGTGGTGGCTCACTATCAAGGAGAGTACCCCTGTGGATCGACTGGATTGGGGGTATTTTAAAATTAAATTCGAAGGAAAATACGTTGGAGCTAGCTACATCGACTCCCAGAGAAAGGCATTTCTGAATCTAGTGCAAGGCAATAAGCCGATAGCTGAATATGAAGCAGAGTTTTTATGACTTAGCCATTATGCTAGAGGGATAGTAGCTACTGAATATGAGCGGTGTGTCAGATTTGAGGATGGACTTAGAGATGAACTGCGAGTGATGATTGCTCTGCACCGGGAAAGAAACTTTGCAATCTTAGTAGAAAGGGCAAGAATAGCTGAAGAAGTTAAGCGGACTGAGAGATAGAACCGGGATAGTGGCCAGAATAAGAATAAGAGAAGCTTTGGGTCTCCAGGGTCATCTGGGAATTTTCAGAAGAAACCAAGAAATGATGGGTCGCGAAGTCAGCAGATTGCTACGGGTGGACAACATCGTGCTTGTGCTCAATGTGGGAAGATGCACCCGGGAGAAAGTTGGAAAAAGACCGGGGGATGTTTCAAGTGCGGATCTAAAGATCATATGATCAAAGATTGCCCGATGAATTCAGAGAAGAATCGCCCAGTAAGTCAGGGTGTTAATCAGGCTGGCAGAGGTGAATAGCAGCCGATAAGGGGCCGTGGTCCAAATGGAAGGGGTAATGGCTCTGGTAGATGTCGTGGAACTTCAGGCAGAGGCAGTGGTAGCTCTGAGGCGAGACAGCTAGGTCTAGTATATGCAGTTCATCGCAGAGAAAACGATGGCCTTTTGATGTTATCACGATGCGTTTCTAATTTCTGGGTTGTCCTTTATTGCTTTGATAGACATAGGGTCAACTCACTTTTACATCGCTAGTGAAGTATCTGAAACTTTGCATGTGACTTCTGAGACTGTACCTAGGAAGATGACTGTACTTAGTCCTTTAGGACAGACAGTAGTAATAGACAAACTTTTTAAGGAAGTACCTTTGAAAGTTCAAGGGACACAGTTTTCGGCTGATTTAATGGAGTTGCCATTCGAAGAATTCGACCTGATCTTAGGCATGGACTGGCTTGTGAAGTATCGTGCAAATGTGGATTGTGCTGCTAAATGAATGTCCTTAAGAACTGTTGATGATAAAGAAGTTGTAGTGATGGGCGAGAGACGGAACTACTTATCTAATGTAGTATCCGCTCTTAAGGCAGACAAGATGGTTAGAAAGGGATGTGTAGCCTTCGATGTTGGTGAGTGCCTTGGAGGCTAAGGAAGCAAACTGTTGAGGAGTCGGGGCGTGAATGAATTTGTAGATGTTTTTTCAGAAGAACTTCCAGGATTGCCTCCGGATCGAGAGGTAGAATTTGGGATTGAATTATTGCCTGGAACGACGCCAGTTTCTATTGCTCCATATAGAATGGCACCGAAGGAATTAGTTGAGCTTAAGGCTCAGATTCAGGAGTTGCTTGATCGTGGATTTATCCGACCTAGTGTATCCCCATGGGGAGCACCGGTTCTATTTGTGAAGAAGAAGGACGGATCAATGAGGATGTGTATAGATTACCGGCAGTTGAATAAGCTGACCATCAAGAACAAGTATCCTTTGCCGAGGATCGACGACTTGTTCGATCAGCTCAAAGGAGCTGCGGTATTCTCAAAGATTGATCTAAGATCGGGGTATCATCAGCTTAAAGTGAAAGAAGCGGATATCCATAAAATAGCTTTCTGAACTAGATATGGGCATTATGAATTTTTGGTAATGCCATTCGGATTGACGAACACCCCAGCTGCGTTCATGGATATGATGAACCGGATTTTCCAACCCTACTTGGATCAGTTCGTCGTGGTGTTCATAGACGACATCCTGGTGTATTCTAAGTCCGAGGTAGAACATGATGAGCATCTTCGGATTGTGTTGCGATTTTTAAGGGAGAAGAAGCTGTATGCCAAATTCAGCAAGTGTGAATTTTGGCAGAAAGAGGTTGCGTTTTTAGGCTATGTGGTGTCGGCAGAAGGGATAAGGGTAGATCCTAGGAAGATTGAAGCTGTGCTAAATTGGAAACCACCTAAGTTCGTAACTGAAGTTCGCAGTTTCTTGGGGTTAGCAGGCTACTACAGAAGATTTGTCGAAGGATTCTCATCGATAGCTGCACCTTTAACGAAATTGCTGAGAAAGGAAGTACCTTTCGTGTGGGCGATAAACAACAAGAGAGTTTTGAGAAGCTCAAGAAGGTTTTGACCAAGCTCAGCTTTGATTCACTGAGGCGAGAAGGATTTAAATGCGTGTATTGTGGCGCTTCTCACACGGATTAGGATGTGTTCTAATGCATGACGGAAGGTAGTTGCGTATGCGTCTCGGCAGCTTGAGACCGCACGGGTTAATTACCCGACACATGACTTGGAGTTGGCAGCTGTAGTCTTTGCTCTTAAAGTTTGGAGACATTATCTATACAGGGAAAAGTCAGTGATATACACGGACCACAAGAGTCTGAAATATTTACTGACTCAGAAGGAACTGAATTTGAGGCAGCGAAGGTGGATAGAATTATTGAAAGACTACGACTATTCTATCGAGTACCATCCGGGCAAGGCAAACGTAGTGGCAGATGCTCTAAGTCAGAAAGTGGTGTCAGATTTAAGGGCGATGTTTGCACATCTTAGTCTTTACGATGACGGGAGCTTGTTGGCAGAATTACAAGTTAAGCCGACATGGATGAGTCAAGTGAAAGAGAGACAATTGGTAGACGAAGATCTGAGTGTAAAGTTTCGGCAAGTGCAGAATGGGAAATTATAAGATTATAGTATTAACCGTGATGGGGTATTATGTTTTAAAGGTAAAGTCTGTATGCCGAGGGATCAGGAATTGAGGCAAAAGATTCTTCAGGAGTCGCATAGTAGCCCTTATGCTATGCATCCTGGAGGAAGTAAGTTATATCGAGACTTGTGAGATCAGTTTTGGTGGCCTGGTCTTAAACGGGAAGTTACGGAGTTTGTAGGAAAGTGCTTAACGTGTCGACAAGTCAAGGCTGAACATCAAGTGCCTTCGGATTGCTTGGTAGATAAAGATTCCACAAAGGAAGTGGGAGAGAACCACCATGGACTTTGTTAGTGGGCTTCCTCTTACGCTTACTAAGAAAGACTCGATATGGGTGATAGTGGACCGAATGACGAAGTCTGCACATTTTATCCCGATTCGGGTTGATTACTCTTTGCGTAAATTGGCGAAGTTATATGTGGTGAGATTGTGAGATTGTATGGAGTGCTTGGTGTCGATTATTTGGGATAGGGATCCGAGGTTTACGTCATGTTTTGGAAAGCATTGCATCGGGCTTTGGGCACAGATTGGATTTTAGTATGGCATTTCATCCACGATCGGACGGTCGATCTGAGCGAGTAATCAAATCTTAGAAGATATGTTAAGGGGTTGTGTGATGGATTTCAAGGAAGTTGGGAAGAGTTCTTCTGTTAGCGAAATTTGCGTACAACAACAGATTACCAAGCCAGATTCGAGATGGCACCATATGAAGCACTATATGGATCAAGTGTCGCACTCCTACGTGTTGGATGTAATTAGGGAACGTCATATTTTGGGTCCGAAATAGGGACCTGAATCTGAAGAAAAAGTTAAGGTAATCCGAGCTCGGTTAAAAGAAGCATCTGACAGACAAAAGTCGTACGCAGATCTAAAGCGGAAGGAAATAGAGTTTGCTGTGGGAGATCAAGTATTCCAAAAGGTTTCACCTTGGAAAAAGGTGATGAGATTTGGTCGCAAAGGAAAGTTAAGTCCCAGGTTCATAGGACCTTATCGCATTTTGAAGCGGGTCAGACCTATGGCATATCAGTTAGAATTACCTTCAAAATTGAAGCAAGTGCATGATGTGTTCTATGTTTCAATGTTACGCCGTTACCGGTCGGATCCATCTCATGTAGTGCCAGTTGAGGAGGTGGAATTAAGACTAGATTTGTCCTATGAAGAGGAGCCAATTCAAATTCTGGAGCGAGATGTAAAGGTTTTACGGAGAAAGTCGGTTCCTCTCGTCAAAGTATTATGGCGTAATCATGGATCAGAAGAAGCTTCGTGGGAACCGGAAGAAGCGATGCGACAGCAATACCCTCACTTGTTCCAACCAAGTAATTTTGGGGACGAAATTATTTTAAGGGGGTAGAACTGTAACATCCTATGTAACACCCCAAACCCGGCCCAAACGTTATGACCGAATTTGGTATGCTACAGAGAAAACATTTTTGAAAACTCCCTTTAAGCCGTTTTAAATTTTTGATAAAAGATATTGTTTTGGTTTAATAATTTATTAGGTCAGGTTGTTACAGATTCAAGTGTACCCGATGGCACAATAAAACATTTTTTTGCGTATTAATTTGAGAAAACATGTGTATCCATTTTCAAGTCATTAAGTTATTAAACAAATTATCCAAAACAGATAAAATAACCAAAATATAATCCTAGTAGGCCTTATTACAATTTAAGCAAAATAACCAACAATAAAATAAAAGTAGTTCATAAATCATTTAATCCAAATGTTCACTGCATGGCCACCTCGAGTTCTTCCGGCTCCTTATCTGCGATCTACGAGTCACCTGAAAATTTAAAGGAGAAGGTGAGTCACCAAGACTCAATGTGTAATCCTTCCCCGGTTTAGTGCAACACATACACAAGTCATAACCAATTAACATGCAAAAGTTTAATATGCACCCAACCTAGCCATCCAAACGCCTTTCTCTACCCCGTGTGGTACCAAACCACTGGTGGTGCCAAACCACTGGTGACTAAAAGTCACATATGTGATACCAAATCACTGGAGATACCAAATCTTTGGTGTCCGAAGACACAAATCGAATGATGGGGCCAACCCATCGTGTGATACCAAATCACTGGCGTCAATCCCATATCTCAAAGTGGGGCCAACCCACGGTGGTGCTAAGCCACGTGGACGAGACGCTATGAGGTGCCAAACCTCGGAGGTACCAAACCTCGGTGACCAGTAGTCACAATGTGTTACCAAAACACTGGTGCCCGTCGACACGAATATCACGCCCCTCCACTCATTTGATCCCACATAAATCAATAATATTTAATTAACAATTGTCATGCCAATAGATTTATTAATCAATATCCAACAGATCTATCATGAGCCATATATTATAAGCCACATATACCAAATATGCCATGCTTCCCAAAAGCATCAAAAGAAAGCTCATAGAAACAAAGACTTACCCAAATCCTTGTCTATATCATGATGGTATTACATCCAAATCTACACAAACCGATTAAGCATACATATAACACTTAGCATATTAAATAGTTATAAGGTGTGTATGTACACACCTGTCACCAACGATAGTCCTAATCCTCAAAGAGTCAATTGGCCACACAAGATTTCTTGCTCCTATATTCGGCCAAACACAGGAGTTAGGGACATGGACTATTCGGCCAAACCAAATAATTCTACGGGGTTATCATATGAACCCGAAACCTCACCTAATTGCCTTCGAGTACTAACTACGGCAGCCGGTACGTGAATCTGCTTCACTTCCCTATATTCGGCAACCATTAAAAAATAATAGCCTTCGGCTTTAGAATAATCAAAAGAATAATCCCTTAAAATAAATCCTTACCACCTTCAATAGTCGGCCAAGATACTTCTAACTGGAAGAAGAGAGTTTCGGCACACCCAAAGGAGTATATTCGGCCAATAAAGAAATTATTTGAGAAGAAAGGAGAAATAGGGGATTCGATTTTTGAAAAGAAAAGAAAAGTAGTAGATGAAAGATAATGGTGTAGGAGATTCGGCCAAAGTTTAGAAAATGGAAGAAAAAGAGAGATAAAAGAAATGATATTCGGTCACCACAAACTTTACCAAAGAAGAAAATGCACAAGATGCAAAAAAAATGTAGTTTGGTTCAAAAGACAAATGAGAGAAAGAAAGTGGTATTTTGTTTTCAACAAAATGAAGTTGTCTTCAAAAGAAATTTTGCACTAAAAACACCCTAGACATTCGGCCAAAGATGAGAGCTTTTTGGAGAGTAAAAACAAACACAAAATGATACACAAAACAAAAGTTTGGCCAACATCCCCCCCAAGCTACCTACCAAAATTTCGGCCACTCCCCTTAGCCTTACATGCCGTCCACATACATGCAATAAGGCATAGGATTTCTTTCCAACACATTCTCCACCTTTCATGCCTTTGTCCCCTCATAATACCATAAACTCAAGATTCTTATCCCTATCTTCAAGCTTTCCTATCATAAACATAGGTTGACTGGCCATTAATGTTAAAATACAAAAAAAAAAAAACTTTCAAATTGCTAAACATACTACTCGAACCTCTAACCTCAAGCCACCTTTCAAACTCCTTAACCAACTTGCCACTTACTCCTCTTGTGCTTTAATTAACACTTAAATTAACTTAAGTGCTAAGCTCATGAATCCACTTCATTAAATAAACCATACTAAAATTACTCTACTAAACCGAGCATACTCAAGACCCCTAATTTAGTCTTATAACTCTACGAATAATATCACAACAATTCATACACAAGAAAAATAATTCAATCACAAATAACCCCAATATTAGGATGTTACAGTTCTACCCCCTTAAAATAATTTCGACCTCGAAATTACCTGATTAGAAAAGGTGGGGGTATTGTTTGCGCATCACACTCTCGGGTTCCCACGTAGCTTCCTCGATACCATGGTTTTGCCATAGTACTTTCACCAAAATCTTGACTTCCTCATAAAACCTTGATATCTCGATCTAAGATTTGGATTGGTTTCTCCTCGAAAGATAAATCCGAGTTTACCTCAATCTCTGCCACAGGCACAACGTGTGATGGATCCGATCGATATCGCCTAAGCATCGACACATGAAAGACGTTATGAATCTGATTCAACTCTGCCGACAGTTCGAGCTGATAAGCTACTGGTCCTACTCGCCTCACTATTACATACGGGTCGATGAACCTTGGGCTTAGCTTCCCTTTTTGCCCAAATCTCAAAACCATTTTCCAAGGTGACACCTTCAAAAAGACTTTATCTCCTACTGCATACTCCACTGCCTTACGCTTAAGATCAGCATACGACTTCTGCCTATCAGATGCCTCCTTGAGACGAGCCCGAATCACCTTAACTTTTCTTGATTGCCAGATACCAACTCGGACCCAAAACTTGTCGTTCACCCAACTCCGTCCAACAAGTAGGAGTTCGCATTTCAAATCCATCTGATTGCTTCATATAGAGCCATCCGAATGCTCGCTGATAACTATTGTTATAAGCGAATTCCGCCAACAGTAGATACTCTTCCCACTACCACTAAAATCCGAACACAACCTCTCAAAGATATCTTCTAAGATCTCGAATCACTCTTTCCGATTGTCCGTCAGTTTGTGGATGAAAAGCTGTGATGAAGTCCAATCTCGTTCCCAAGGCTTGATGCAAAGCTCTCCCTTTAAAGTACAAAACTCCATCACTGGACAGACTAAAATCCTCTAATCCACCATTCTGAACTTGCAACCTCCAATCATTCAAACCATCATCCTCTAACTGCTTCTCCTTAATCTGATCTAACCAAGTCGCTTGACTTGCAATTCTGCCAAAAGACTCTCATTGTCGAATGTACTAAGTCGAGCAAACATCGATCTTAAATCTGATACAACCTTATGGCTCAACGCGTCTGCCACCACGTTAGCCTTACCAGGATGATACTCGATCGAACAGTCGTAGTCCTTCAACAGCTCAATCCACCGACGCTGCCTCAAATTCAAATCCTTCTGAGTCAAAAGATACTTAAGACTCTTGTGATCCGTGTAGACTATCGACTTCTCCCCGTACAAATAATGCCTCCATATCTTCAAAGCGAAGACTACAGCTGCTAACTCTAAGTCGTGCGTTGGATAGTTAACCTCATGCGGTCTTACTGACGGGACGCATAGGCCACTACCTTCCCTTTTTGCATCAATTCACATCCCAAACCAAGATGGGACGATCACAAGAAACCAAACAACTTTCACGCCTCAGTCAGTATGTAACCGAGCTTAGTCGTAATCTTCCTTAGCTTTTCAAAACTTTCTTGCTACTTCTCCGTCCACACAAATGGAATTCCCTTTCTTAATAACTTAGTCAACGGTGCCGCGATTAAAGAGAATCCTTCCACAAACCTCCGATAGTACCCTGCCAGACCTAGAAAACTTTAAATTTCTGCCACCGACCTAGGCGGTTTCCAGTCCAACACCGCTTCGATCTTGCGAGGATCTACTCTAATCCCTTCTGCTGACACTACGTGACCTAAGAAAGCCACCTCTCTAAGCCAAAATTTGCACTTACTAAATTTGGCATATAACTGCTTCTCCCTCAGTACTTGTAGAACTATACGCAGATGCATGTCATGTTCCTCCTCCGTCTTTGAGTAAACCAATATGTCGTCTATGAACACCACGACAAATTGATCCAAGTACTGCTGAAACACCCTATTCATTAAGTCCATGAATGCTGCCGGTGCATTGGTCAACCCAAATGGCATCACCAAAAACTCGTAATGCCCATACCTTGTACGGAATGCCGTCTTGTGCACATCGACCTCCTTCACCTTGAGTTGATGATATCCCGACCTAAGATCTATCTTCGAGAATACCGATGCACCCTTCAGTTGGTCAAACAAGTCATCAATCCGAGGCAACGGATACCTGTTCTTGATCGTTAACTTGTTCAATTGGCGGTAGTCGATACACATCCGCATTGAACCGTCCTTCATCTTGACAAACAGCAAAGGTGCTCCCCACGGAGATATACTTGGTCGGATAAATCCTTGGTCCAAGAGCTCCTGAATTTGAGCCTTCAGTTCCACCAATTCCTTTGGTGCCATTTGGTACGGTGCTATAGACACGGTGCTGCCCGATAACAAGTCTATACCGAATTCAACTTCCGATCCGAGGCAAACCTGAAGTTCTTCAGGAAATACGTCAGTATATTCCTTTACAGTTCGAACATTCCCCACAGAAAACTCTTTAGCTTCCAAAGTACACACATGAACTACGAATGCCTCACAACCCTTCCTGACCATCTTCACAGCTTTCAACATAGATACCACGTTGGATAGATAATCTCTCCTATTACCTATCATGACCACTTCTTCACCTTCAACCGTCTTCAAAATCATGCGCTTAGCAGCGCAATCCAAACTTGCTTGGTACTTGACCAACCAATCCATCCCAAGAATCAGATCGAACTCCTCAAACAGCAGTTCCATCAGATCGGCTACAAACACTACCCCTTGGAGTTCTAGGGGTACATCTCTATACAACTTATCTACTTCTACAGAGTAACCTAAAGGACTAAGTACGGTCATCCTCCTAGAAGCAGTCTTAGAAACTAAACTCATGGTCTTAACTATGCCACTAGCAACGTAAGAATGCGTCGAACCCACATCTATCAAAGCAGTATATGGGACACCAAAGATTAAAAACATACCGGTTATGACGTCCGGTGTGTCTCCCTCCTCACGACGCCTCGCAGCATACACCAAACCAGGCTGCCTAGCCTCCGTGTTGCCAATACCTCTGCCAGCTGCTCCGCGACCTCCACTAGAGCCATTACCACCTCTACCATTACCACGACCTCTCTGCGGTGCTGGTCCCTCCTTTCTGAACTGAGCACGACCTTGACCCTCTGGCTGATTCCTTGCCAACTTCCGTGGACAATCCCTCACACGGTGATCCAAAGACCCACATTCAAAACAACCCCTCTCATCGGTCCAATATCCTCCCCAATGTGACTTCCCACAGCGGTTGCACTGAGTTGGTCTCTGATTAGTAGCCATGGGCCTTCCTGTCTGATTCGGCCCATCCTACCTAGCCCTCTTCTGAGTGTTACTACCCGATCCTGACGATCCAAAGCCTCTTTTCTGTTTGTTTCTATCATAATTCTGTCTCACGGATGCCTTGACCCCTTCGGCTACTTTAGCCTTTTCCACTAAAACAGCAAACTCATGCTCCTACTGTGGAGCAATCAGCAGTCTCAAGTCATCCCTCAGTCCGTCTTCAAAGTGGACACATCGATCATGCTCCGTTGACACAATTTCCTGAGCAGAGCGGCTCAGTCTCAAGAATTTCGCTTTATATTCTGACACAGACTTATTTCCTTGTCCCAACCCTAGAAAAGCTTTCCTCTGTGCATCAATGTAGCTAGTGCCCACATACTTCTTCTGATAAGTAGTTTTGAAATACTCCCAAGTAAGATCGTCTACCGTAGCACTATCTCGAACCGTGAGCCACCATCGATATGACTCATCCTTGAGAAGCGACACCGCCCTTTTCAGTTTCTCCTCATTTGTCAAATCTATCTCATCCATGATTCTTTCGATCGATTCTAGCCAATACTCACCAGATTAGGCGCTACACCGATACACCTCGGAAAAATTCAGCTCAGTTAGCTCAAGTCTCTCAGGTACCGATATTCGAGCTCCTCCACCTCCACCCATTCCAGCTACCCTTTCCAGAACCCACAGCATCGCTTGTGACACTGCATCATCACCCGTCTGATCCTACTCTTCGGCTCCAAAAGTTGGAGGTGGTGGTGGCGGTGGTATATCGTTCTCAGATCCTGCACTGACCGACAGTTTACGATACGATCATCCTACCCTTCAAGTCCCACGACCCACGTCCTCTAAAGCTCATTCTAACTATCGCACTTTAATCGATTAGGAAATTTTATGAATTAGTACATGTTTCACTTGGTTATCTGCGAAGAAATTTTATGAAAAGAATTTAATAGAGATTCTTTCGATCAAACGAGTTTTAAGTCTTCTATCTAGTTTACACGTAAAAGTACATCCATTCCTAATACCTTTCATACCTATGCACTCTTGGGCATTTACATGCTTTCTAACCTGTGGGTATTTTCGTTATTTTTCCTATGAGGTATTTTTGTAATAAATCAAGAAATTTGAAAACTTTAATAAATCAAATCATTTTGTAATTTCTAAAAGCGATGAGTATTTTCAAAAAATTCTTCAATTTAAAGGTATGGCAGAATTTTGAAAACCAGGGGTATTTTGGTTTTTTTTTTTTAAACCGGGAATATTTGATAATTTCCAAAGATAAATTTGTCCTACTATCTAAAAGAGATAATTTAGTGATTTTAAAACTGAAGTTTTCCTTAAAACATGACTAGTCCCTTTCGGGTTTTATTTAGGGTTTTGCCTATGACCGAGTCCTCTTGGTTAGGGTGAACCGGCTACGCACTGTAGGAATCCCGTGAAGAGGAGGTGAGTCACGAGGACCGCTTAAATACCAAGCTCTTCCGATCCAATCCTAGACATGCGCACTAAGGTTACCACACCCTAACTCAAATGACTTGGTCACGGGTTGGTTTTAATTAGGCCATTAAAGTCTTATGAGTTTTGTTGGGGTGGACTAGTCCTAAGGTTCAACACCGATCACACTAACTACGTTCCCTACCTACCCTTCTACAATAATAATCCATATAAAAAGTTAGAGGTACTTACCTGGGTAGATTGGTGCAGGAGACTCGGTGCCATGCTTATTCAAAACCAAAATATTTCAAATAGGCCTACTAAAAACATTTTTGGGCCTTGAGCCCCCACAGCCGAGCTTTGAACTGGGCTTTGATACCAATTTGTAACACCCTAAACCCAGCCTAAACATTATGACCGAATTTGGTATGCTACAGAGAAAACATTTTTGAAAAATCCCTTTAAGCCATTTTAAATTTTCGATAAAAGATATTATTTTGGTTGAATAATTTATTAGGTCAGGTTGTTACAGATTCAAGTGTACCCGATGGCACAATTAAACATTTTTGCGTATTAATTTGAGAAAACATGTGTATCCATTTTCAAGTCATTAAGTTATTAAACAAATTATCCAAAACAGATAAAATAACCAAAATATAATCCTAGTAGGCCTTATTACAATTTAAGCAAAATAACCAACAATAAAATAAATGTAGTTCATAAATCATTTAATCCAAATGTTCACTGCATGGCCACCTCGAGTTCTTCTGGCTCCTTATCCGCGATCTACGAGTCACCTGAAAATTCAAAGGAGAAGGTGAGTTACCAAGACTCAATGTGTAATCCTTCCCCGGTTTAGTGCAACACATACACAAGTCAAAACCAATTAACATGCAAAAGTTTAATATGCACCCAACCTAGCCATCCAAACGCCTTTCTCTACCCCGTGTGGTACCAAACCACTGGTGGTGCCAAACCACTAGTGACTTAAAGTCACATATGTGATACCAAATCACCGGAGATACTAAATCTCGTGTCCAAGACACAAATCGAATGATGGGGCCAACCCATCGTGTGATACCAAATCATGGCGCCAATCCCATATCTCAAAGTGGGGCCAACCCACGGTGGTTCTAAGCCACGTGGACGAGACGCTATGAGGTGCCAAACCTCTGGAGGTACCAAACCTCCGTGACCGTAGTCACAATGTGTTACCAAAACACCGTGTCCGCTGACACGAATATCAACGCCCCCTCCACTCATTTGATCCCACAAGAATCAATAATATTTAATTAACAATTGTCATGCTAATAGATTTATTAATCAATATCCAACAGATCTATCATGAGCCATATATTATAAGCCACATATACCAAATATGCCATGCTTCCTAAAAGCATCAAAAGAAAGCTCATAGCAACAAAGACTTACCCAAATCCTTGTTTATATCATGATGGTATTACATCCGAATCTACACAAACCGATTAAGCATACATATAACACTTAGCATATTAAATAGTTATAAGGTGTGTATGTACACACCTGTCACCAACGATAGTCCTAATCCTCAAAGAGTCAATTGGCCACACAAGATTTCTTGCTCCTATATTCGGCCAAACACAAGAGTTAGGGACATGGACTATTCGACCAAACCAAATAATTCTACGGGGTTATCATATGAACCCGAAACCTCACCTAATCGCCTTCGAGTACTAACTACGGAAATCGGTACGCGAATCAGCTTCACTTCCCTATAATCGGCAACCATTAAAAAATAATAGCCTTCGGCTTTAGAATAATCAAAAGAATTATCCCTTAAAATAAATCCTTACCACCTTCAATATTCGGCCAAGATACTTCTAACTGGAAGAAGAGAGTTTCAGCACACCCAAAGGAGTATATTCGGCCAATAAAGAAATTATTTGAGAAGAAAGGAGAAATAGGGGATTCGGTTTTTGAAAAGAAAAGAAAAGTAGTAGATAAAAGATAATGGTGTAGGAGATTCGGCCAAAGTTTAGAAAATGGAAGAAAAAGAGAGATAGAAGAAATGATATTCGGTCACCACAAACTTTACCAAAGAAGAAAATGCACAAGATGCAAAAAAATGTAGTTTGGTTCAAAAGACAAATGAGAGAAAGAAAGTGGTATTTTGTTTTCAACAAAATGAAGTTGTCTTCAAAAGAAATTTTGCACTAAAAACACCCTAGACATTCGGCCAAAGATGAGAGCTTTTTGGAGAGGAAAAACAAACACAAATGTATACACAAAACAAAAGTTTGGCCAACATCCCCCCAAGCTACCTACCAAAATTTCGGCCACTCCCCTTAGCCTTACATGCCGTCCACATACATGCATTAAGGCATAGGATTTCTTTCCAAAACATTCTCCACCTTTCATGCCTTTGTCCCCTCATAATACAATAATTCATACACAAGAAAAATAATTCAATCACAAATAACCCCAATATTAGGATGTTACATCCTGATAATTAGGGGTTATGCATCTTTACTTAATTGAATAATGTTGCATGCTTAAATATGATTGAGTGTGTTTTGGAAGTTATTTTTGAACTTCATTAATTAAGTGAATGCTTAGTGATTTATTAAATTTTTAATAATTAAGATGGAGCTAAGCATGATAGGCTTTAAGAAATAATGATAAAAGGTTTTAAGCATAAGATGAGTAATTGGCAAGGTGGTTAGGATGGATGGATGAGTACTTAAGGGGAGAGGTTCGAATCCCCTAGCTAGCAAATGGGAGGATTTTATTTTTTGTCTCCTTCCCTATACTGTCGGCCAAGACTCTTCTAGAATGGATGAGCATCTTTTTAATTTTGGTTAATTGACCATATGAAAAAGGTAAGCTAGAAGATATGGCATGGAATCATGAAAGGATGGTAAGATAGGGGGACAAAAGGCTTGAAGTAAGGGCAATGTTTTGGAAGCTTTTTCATGGTCATTTGACCATGAATCTAGTCGGTTTCAGGGGCTAAAGGGGATGGTTAATTGTGATAGCAATTTAAGGGTTGATGGGGAAGAAACAAGGAGGAAAAAGGGGGATAATGTTGGCATAGGTTGGCCGAAATTTTGCTTAGCCATTAGGGTGTTAGTTGGCCAAAAACTCTAGCATTTTGGTACATCTTTTCTCATTTCTCCAAAAGCCCTCCTCCTAGCCGAATTATGCTATTGACATTAGGTAAAAGCTTTACTTTGTTTTGGCTTTCATTTTGACCAATTTTCTCCAAAACCATTGTTCATAGCCGAATGCCTATCTACTCAAAAGAGAAGTTTTGTTTCTCTTCTTTTGGTCTTTTTGCAAATTACCATTCGGTTTGAGAAGCCTTTCTAATTCTTTTCTTCTAAGCAAAACACCTTTCATTCTCTTGTAACCGAAAGTCCCAAAGGTCATAAACATATTTTCTTCATTTCTCCCTCTTGGCCGAATGTGCATAGGTCCCTAAACCTATCTCTTTTCTTTTGAAATCACCTTCATCATCATCTTTTCTTCATCTTCTCTTTCTCTCTTCTTTCAATTTTCATTTTCTTTCTTCCTTCTCTCAACCGAAACTACTTTCTACTAAAACCAAAATCAACATTATTTTCATCTCTTTTGTCAACCGAATCATCTTCTATTTCGATTTCCTTTTTTCTTTTCTTTTATTGAAAACCGAAACTATTTTAGCCATAAATCACTATCTTTTTTCTCTTTTCTTTTTGTGCAAACCGAAATTACCAAATCTAATTTTTTTTATTCTCTTCTTTTTGTTCAAGGCCGAATCTTCAAGTGATCAAGTAAGGTTTTTGTCAATTGTTTTCATTATCTCTTTTTGCTATAGTCGATTTAGAAACATAAATCCTCTTATTTTTCTCTCCTAGGTCAATCCTTGGAAGGGATTTTAAGGATCTTTTCGAAACCAACATTTAAGAAGTAACCTTTCAAATCATCCAAGGTAAGAATATCACCTTCGGTTATATCAATTTCTTTTAGATAGTTTATTAACTAACTTTATTTTAGGGGTGATTTTGAGACTAACAAGATAGGTAAGAAAAGAGCGATGACGGAGTGTTTGGAAGAGAGGAGGCACTATTTTACCATCGAACTTCAAACGAAGGGTCATCGGCGATAAGAGATTTTCCACCGGTTGTGGACCCTCGCTAACGAAGATCGCTTATTTGAAGTAGTGCGTACAACCGAACCACTTTTCGTTGGTGGGTTATCAGTGGGTTTTGATCCATCTAGCGGAGAAAAACCACAAATATCGGTCATTCGAGAATCCGAGGGTAAGGATTTAGATCTCTCGTCAATAAGTATAATTTTATTAGTAATAGTATATTCTAACCAAGTGTGATAATTAACTAGGTGTTGACGAGCGAGAAGGTATCGTTCTCACAGTCATAAGGTGTGTAACCTTACAATAAAATCTCATAGATCTATTTTTAAATGTGATTATATGACAATTTGTTTGAAAATGATTGTGGATACCATTCATTGGTATACAATATTCAGGTATGTTTACCCCAATATTTCGTTAAATTTTGCTGTATGCATAAATGTGAAATAAGTATGACTATATTATGATTTTGGGGTAAATGGCATGAAAAAATAAATAATATGTATGTGCATGGGCATATGGGTGAATTTGATAAAGGGAAGTATTCGGTGGTTTTGCCACAATATCCAGTGACTTGGTCACATATTTGAAATTCGGTGACTTGGTCACATATGTGAATCTGGTGACTTGGTCACATATTTGAAATCCGGTGACTTGGTCACAATTTTGTCTGTGGCCTTGCCACAAAATTATAAGGGCAATGTGCATGTTGATCAAGAATCGCCATCGATGGTGTGTAGCGGATGGAGGGTCGATTTAGTAATCCCCACGGTGTGTTTGGTTGGTACGGGTGGTGTGTAGCAGATGGATATTTAGGTGGGCCGAGTTTGCATTTCATTATATGTACATATCCATGTGATTTAAATGATTATTATTTAATTTGCTATGAAAATGGGCTTATGAGCTAAAAAATGACTTAAATGGGCCTATGGCTATATGTGTAATTATTGGGCTTTAAGGTCTATGATCAAATGGGCTTTTTAATGTATGTGTTACACATTAAGTTTATAACTCACCCCTTTTGTGGGATAACTTTTCAGATGATTCGTAGTGCGATGGATCGGGTCAGCAAGGATTTCGAGGTGGCCAACGCTCAAACAAAGTATTTTGGAAATTTTACTACTTAAACTTATTAAGTTAATTTTTATTACTTAGACTTTATTATGGGTTTTGCTATTTTTATGTAATAAGGCCACTATGAATTGTTTTTAATTTTTGTGTTGGATTTATTTTCTGGCATGGACAATTATCAATTAAATAACTAAATGGTTTTTTTTATAAATAATCTAAACTGCTTTTGAAAATAAAATACATTTCCACGATATTAATAAATTTTTTATTAAGTTTGGTTTTCTTTTTACCTATTAATTTCTCTTAAAAATAATGTTTTAAGAAGATATAAATTTACTTTATAATTTGATTTCAACCTGATTCTTAACATAATCTATTTTTTTCAAAATCATCAAGTTTTTCTTAAACAAAGCGAGAATTTGCCTAAGTTTTACTCGAGGAACATATCAAATCCGGTCAGGCTTTTTGGGCCGGGTTTGGGGTGTTTCAGTTCTGACTAGCCCCAAAATTGGGCTGTTACAACTGTACCAAAAGTTAAAGTTGGTAACGGAAGGTCGACTGATAACGATAAATGCAGAAGAAGACATTATTGCGTCCGTTACCAGTAATGCGCCATACATAGAGGCTGATGGTGAAGCGATAGAATGTTCTTTTTAGTCGCTGGAATTTGTGAACGCAACATTCATCGTCGAAGGAATCAAAATCCCAATGCCTAAAATATCCAAAGCCACGAGGATGAGCTTACAATTGACAGTGAGAAAAGGAGCATCACCAGGAAAAGGACTCGGGAAATACCTCCATGGACGGGTCGGAGTACCAGCCTTGGCTGATAAATGGGATCACTTTGGCTTGGGGTATAAGACAAACGTGAAGTAGAGGAAAAAGGAGTTGAAGAGGAAGCAAGACCAAAGGAGAGCGTGATTAAGCGGGTTAGAGGTCCAATAGGAGCCAATGACCTTCTCCCATATATCCAGAACATTCGTGTCAGGAGGAATTATTCACCCTGAACGGAAGATGACAAGGAAAGAAATTGTTTAAGATATGACGGGAAATCTGAGCATTAACGCCATATCTGAAGAGGGAATGGTGGAAGAAAACTTATCGAGCATCCGCCCTTATGAGCCTGGAAGTGTTCTGAGCAACTGGACTGTAGAAGAGATTCCTGTAGTTTTTAGAGCTAATTCAGAGTAATGTTCAAAACACGCTTGTTGCTTTAAGCCTAGAAGCAATAAGAATCCATTTGTGAATAAGATTATGTCCAACATCTTTATTTCAATGAAAAATGCATTTTTATATCAATCTGAGCAAATATTCTTATATTCTTTCGTTTCATTCTTAAGCACACCATACAAATAGCTATTCTTAGATTCATTTGTTCTTTGGATATTCCTTTGTGCCTACAACATGTCTCCAGATATCAACAGCATGAGCGATGCTGCTACTAACCTAGAATCTCCTTTTGAGCGAGACATGTGTCTAGAAGGATCTCAAGATTTTGAAGATGACAGAGACTGTAACTTATCTCCAGATTTGTTAAGAATGGTAGAACCAGATGAGAAACAAATTCTACCTCACAAAGAGACAGAAGAGATCATGATCTTGGAAAAAGGAAAATAAGTGAAAATTGGAACTTATATAGTCGAAGAAACAAAATGAGACCTCATTGAGTTACTTCAAGAATACAATGATGACTTCACGTGGTCGTACCAAGATATGCCCGGGTTAACACTAATATTGTGGTACTCTACCTCCCCATAAAAGAATTGTGCAAGCCAGTTCAACAGAAGCTTTGAAGGATGAAGCCCGATGTTGTGATAAAAATAAAAGAAGAGGTCAAGAAGTAATTCGATGCTAGGTTCTTACAAGTGGTCAAATACTCAGAATGGGTAGCCAATATTGTCCCCGTCCTTGAGAAAGACAGAAAGGTATAGATGTGTGTAGATTATAGAGGCTTAAACAAGGCCAGCCCAAAAGACAATTTCCCATTGCCTCACATTGACACCTTAGTGGATAATACGACAAGCTACTCACTATTCTCCTTCATGGATGGCTTCTCTAGATACAATCAGATAAAGATGCATCCTGAAGACATGGAAAAGACGACATTTATAACGTTGTGGGGAACATTTTGCTATAAGGAGATGCCATTTGGATTAAAAAATGAGGGAGCAACGTATCAAAGAGCCATGATAACCTTGTTTCATAACATGATGGGCATGGAAATTGTAACACCCCTAACCCTAAACCGTCGCCAAAATAGGGTTAAGAGGCATTATCGAACAATCAAAACATTTCACATACAATTTACGACACAAATTCAATCATAATCAAATCCTATCAAAACATAATCAAATAGTCCCTTATTAAGGCCCATGAGACCCTTAACACATGCTAGAGAGGGGTCAGGACTAAACTGAACCCTTACGAAAATTTTTAAATTTTCAAATATTCAACAAGCTGTTGAGGCCACACGCCCATGCCACCAGGCCGTGTACCTCACACGGTCACCAGACACCCTCATGTATCCAGGCTGTGCCAAAACAGAACAAGTATTCTAACCTCTCCACATGGCCACTAGGCACGCCCGTGTGCTAAGGCCGTGTGCTCTTAGGCCATATACTGACTTATTCACACGGCTACTAGGATCGCCCATGTACCATGGCCGTGTGCTCTTAAGCTAGCTACTGACTTTACCCTACGGTCACTAGGCACACCCGTGTGCCATAACCGTGTAGGAAAAATAGGCCATTTGCAAGGCCAATTTGCCACCTACAAAAGGGTCAAACCTACAAGCACATTTGAGCATTATTCCACACGCAATTTGGCAACCAATTTCATTTCAAGTGATCATCAAATCATCTCATACAATCTCATTTCTAATCATGTCAACTTATAAACCATTTTGCTCAACTAAATCACATAAATTGCCTAGCATGATTCATCCATATTTTCATTGGATACAATGACTTAAATTCATCACAAAACTCATCCTTAAAAGACATTTCATATACTATCAAGCCATGCCAAAATATACATCACATACCACAACTATTCAAGCATTTTACCAAGATGTTGTTTAGCCATATCACATGGCTATTTACACATCTCAAATATAATTAACATATCTAGCCTATACACGCCATATTTCAACTGTGTACATCTTTCCAAAGTACCAAAATAGATTGCCGATAGTGTGATTGAGATGCTGACAATTCTCGAATATGAGCTAGCTTTACTGACACTGTAAAACAGAGAAACAATCACACAGTAAGCTTTCAAAAGCTTAGTAAGCTCGAAATACAATACAATTATCTCATCAAATCAAACCAATGTACATATTAAACCATCACATAGATAATTTACATTTGATACACAAATTCAACCATATCAAGTACTCACATAGCATTCCATTCATCTACTTTCAATCTCATCAACCTCATAGGTATCATACATACCTTTTCCAACACTTAGTTACTCACCAACCATGCTATTCAACCACTCGACTTTATATTCCGATTCACCTTTGCTATTCTCTTGCTTTGTTCGCACACATAATGCCAATTCATAAACAAAACGTAAGTGTCATCGTACACTTAGTGCCAAATCGTTAAACAGAGCTTATATCGGTATCTCACACACAGTCTCAAATTAATAAGTCAAAACTTTTATCATCTCGCACACACAGTGCCAATCATCTCTATCCCGCTTCTAATTTCGTACACTTAGTGCCTCTAATTCAATTCCTCACATAGCATTTCTAATCTCACAATTATATAGATATTCATTTAATTCACATCACATAGAACATAAGTCAACATCATGTATTATATCCGAACTTACCTCGGACGTCAAACTATTGAAACGGTCGATTAATCGAGCACTTTATCTTTGCCTCGATCTTGATCCGAACCTCTCCTCTCCTGGTCTATACACATTCAAATTCAGTCCATTCAATCGCCAAATCATTTATTTTAGTCCAAACACACATATTTAGGGCATTTTACAAAATAGCCCTCACATTTTCACATTTCGACACTTTAGTCCTTTATTCATAAAATAATCAAATACACATAATTAGCTTACACCCATGCCTAACCGAATTCTCACTATACTCATACAAGTCCACACATTCCATTTTTTTCACATTTTAGTCCTTCAAAATGCTATTTTCTCAATTTTAGCCATAATTAGCTAAATTCATCAAAACTCCAAGGACAAAACATGTTCATTAAACACATATCTTTCATTTAACACCAACACTCATCACAAAGCTCACCATTTCATCAATGGCACATTTCATAACCATCATCAATTCACAAAATTTAAGCATGGGTTTTACAGAGCACAAAACAACGATTACAAAAACGTAGAAATTATTAAAAACCGAGATCAAACATACATTGAATCAAGCTTAACCCTAGCTGAATTTCAAAGCTTTTCTTCCTTCTTTTCTTTTGTATTTTTCGGTGAACAAAGATGATAACTATCTCATTTTCATGCTTTTGTTTCATTTAATTATCTTTGACTTATCAATTTACCCATTTAGCCATTAATAAGTATATAAGACAAAGTAAACATTAAGATCAATTTGTCATTTACCCATCCACTAACCAAATAATGGTTTAATTGCCTTATAAGGCCTCCAACTTATGAAGACAGCAACAATTAAGCACTTATAAATCAACACACAGCTTTTATACTTTACACGATTAAGTGTCTTCTCACAATTTGACACACGATCGACAAAATTATCACACAGAAATTTCACATAGGCTAAATCACATACTATTCACACAGAAAATAATATTAAATTATCATTTTGACTTTGAATTTATGGTCTTGAAACCACTGTTCCAACTAGGGTCTAAACCGGGCTGTTATAGAAATTGAGGCTTACGTCAATGATATAATTGTAAAATCCCGAACAGAAAAGGAGCATGTGCAAGTTTTGAGGAAATTGTTCTTGAGGTTGAGAAATTTTTAGCTAAAGCTCAACCCAACAAAATGTACTTTCGGGGCTAGGTTAGAAAAATTGCTAGGTTTCGTAGTAAGTGAAAAGGGAATTGAGATCGACCCAGACAAAGTAAAGGCTATACAAGAATTGCCTCTGCGCGCACTCAAAAGGAAGTTCGAGGTTTCTTAGGAAGACTAAATTACATTGCCCGATTCATTTCACAACTAACTGAGAAATGTGACCCAATATTTCGCCTTCTTAAGAAACACAATCCAGGCGTATAGGATGATGAATGCCCGAAAACTTTTGACAAAGTAAAATAGTACCTGTCCAATACCCTAGTGCTATCACCATCTAATCTAGATAGGCCACTGATACTATATTTGATAGTATTTGACCATTCTATGGGATGTGTGCTTGGCCAACACGATGAGACAGGAAAGAAAGAAAGCGCGATATACTACCTCAGTAAGAAATTCACTGAGTGTGAAATGAAATACTCGCCAATTGAGAAATTATGTTGTGCCTTGGTTTGGATAACTTGGAGATTGAGGTAGTACATGTTACGACTTGGCTCATCTCGAAACTAGACCCTCTAAAATATATGATGGAGTCGACTATTTTAAATGGAAGGATAGCCAGATGGCAAACTCTGCTATCTGAATTTGACATAGTCTATGTGAACCAAAACGCTGTGAAAGGGAGTGCAATAGTAGATTTTCTAGCCAGTAGAGCTCTAGAAGATTACGAGCCTTTGAACTTTGATTTCCTTAATGAAGATCTAATGTATGTAGCAACTACCGAAGAAGACGTTCTGAAAGATCATCCTTGGAAGCTAAACTTTGACGGAGCATCAAACGTTGGTGGTAACAAAATTAGGGCAGTCCTGATATCCCCAAATAGAGATCATTATCCATTTACTTGCAAATTAGATTTTGATTGCACAAATAATATGGCAGAGTGCGAAGCATGTATCATGGGAATTCGTGCGGCCATAGAACGCAAGATCAAAGTGCTAGAGGTGTATGGGGATTCTACACTAGTGATCTATCAGCTCAAAGGTGAATGGGAAACAAGAGACCCCAAATTGATCAACTATCGAAAGCTAGTTCTGGAATTAATTGAGGAGTTTGATGATATCACCTTCTGTTACCTCCCTCGAGATGAAAACCAGATGGCTGACACCTTGGCTACATTAGCTTCTATGATCAGAGTAAATAAACAAAAGGATGTGAAGCCAATCAAAATGGGTATTTACGAGGCTCTGGCTCATTGCTATAACATCAACGAAGAGGAAGAAATAGATAATCATCCTTGGTATCACGAGATACTGCAATATGTAAAGAATCATGAATACCCTGATCAAGCAACTGAGAATGATAAAAGGACTTTGAGAAGACTAGCCAGTGACTACCTCTTAGATGGGGAGATCCTATACAAAAGAAGAAAGGATCAGGTGTTATTAAGATGTTCGGATGCTGTTGAGGCTAAGAAAATCCTAGAAAAAGTCCATGAGGGTGTTTGCAGAACACATGCTAATGGTTTTACAATGGCCAAACGAATCATGAGATTCGTAACACCCCAAACCCGTCCCAAACACTACAACCGGATCTGGTATGTCACTAAAAATTTTTTTGTAAAACCAATCGTGTTGACAGAAAACCCAAATGTAATTTATATAAAATATGCCCTAATAATTAAAAGCCCAAAACTGAATTACATGTCTTAGTTTAAAAATAAATAATAAAAACCCATAATAAAACCAAAATGTAAACTAGTGGCCCATGGCCTTATTACAACGAAGTTTAAATCCATAACATAAAATACTTTGAAAAAAAAAACCATCAAGTAGGGACTTTTCGCCGAATCCACATATTCTTTTGCATGGCCACCTTGCGCTCCACTCTGACCCGGTCCGATGCACTAATTGTCACCTGAAAGGTTAGTTTAATTGGGTGAGTCGCGAGACTCAGTGTGTAACCCTCATGCACTACTAGATTTGGGCCTTAAACCTTACAATATAACAACAATTTCATTTACATAATTAACAAATAATATGCAAAACCCAACCCATTTGCCTAGGTTTCCATCCGCTACACGCTCCCGTACCAACCGTACACACCATTGGGGATTTCTACAATCAACCCACACCGCTACACGTCAAGATGGCAGCCATGCTGCTCATCAACATATTATGGCCGAAGCCCTTATAACAGATCACAGCATTAGCCGGCACAGAAATTCACTGTAAAAACCGCTACACATATACATATACATATAACTTCCTCCTTTTATCACCCAACCCAAGCAATCACATTTAAACAATTTACTTATAACATATAATCAGATTACTTACTAACCTGGTGGTCCGCTGTTTAAATCTGAGATTTCGACTTTTAATGTAACATATAAAACTTATGTACATTTATATTAATAATCAGATCTAAATGGTGGGGAAGTATTACACACCTGATTCTCGTACTAATGCTTTCTCTACGTCTACACTACTATCACTCAAGACTACCACTATTAGTCTTCGATCTGACTTCGATGTCAGTCCACACCCCGATGGCCAATCTCGCACTACCAAAACAGATCCCTTTTTGTATTTGGGTGTTGGTTGTATAGATCCAACCTTTTTTGCCTGACTGTTATTCGAGTCCATCCTTAATCACTAAATCATTTAAACGATGAGATCTAATTACTTAATAACTATAACACTTAAATCGAATTCTTACCTAGTTAATTGAATCCCGAATGTTGTTAAGAACTCGTCACCTCCCTTCCTACATTCGGTCATCACCAAAATAATTAACCAAACCGATGATCGCAACCATCCAACACTTTAAGACATTCGGCCAAAGACAAAGGATAAGAAAGTGGCCATTTGGCCGCACCTACTACCAACACATATACCTTCGGCTTCTTCAATGTTTAGCACAAAAGATCTCAGTGAGAAGAAATCGGCTTCTAAAATTTAGAGAGTGGAAATCCTTGAGATATTAGAGAAGTGTCTCGGTTAGAAACCTAGTAACAAAGAAAGAAGTATCGAATAAACAATCGCAAGGAACTTACCAATGGAGATTCGGCTATGATGTGATTTCAGGAAAAAGAGGCTGAATCCTTGAAGGTTTCAGCTATCGAAGAAGGAAGTATGAACAAAAGTATTCGGTTTTGAATAAAAGAATGAAGAGAAGAAACAAAGTGTGGGAGAGTTGCGGCAAAGAACCCAAGAGAGAAAAGAATTTTGGCTTGAAGAGAATAAAAGAAAAAGATGAGAAAGTGATCTCTGGCTTGCAAATTTCAGCATATACAACCCCCTTCCCAGAGTTGGATTTTCGGCCAACTCTGCTGTTACCTGATAACTCTAATCTTTCCTGTTAACTTAATCATTATCCACCCTTCAAAAGAGTCTTCTTTAACAACAATACCTACCTTCCTATTATCAGTATTTTATCAATTAAAATAAAAGAATAAAAAAACCTATTTTATTGCTAGTGTGCCGTCCTCCCCTTCCCTCCTTAGCCGAATTTGGACCCATCCATTTGGGCCCCAAGCGGCCACACTAGCCCAACACCTTCCTCCTTGTGACGCCACCATTAATGCCCACCTAGAGCACCTTTTGTCTTCAGGCCACAAGCCCAGCTTACTACTAAACTAATTATGAACTAACACCTTTTATCAACCACCTAACCCAAATGTTAAAGCCCAACCTAACACTTAAACTACCCAGAACATTAATTTAAACCCTAAACCATATATTTAATCAAGGCCTCAGCCCAAGCCTTAAATTCTTGTACTAACATGTTAAACCAACATATAAATGCACAGGCCCACATTTAGGATGTTACAGTTTTACCCCCATAAAATAAATTTCAACCTCGAAATTTTACCTGATTAGAAAAGATGGGGGTACTGCTGTCGTATAACATCCTCTGGCTCCCACATCGTCTCTTCTGCGCCGTGATTTTGCCACAAAACTTTAACCAATGGAACAGACTTCCTTCTCAACACTTTCACATCT
Source organism: Gossypium rotundifolium (assembly GCA_025506655.1). Classification (NCBI taxonomy): domain Eukaryota; kingdom Viridiplantae; phylum Streptophyta; class Magnoliopsida; order Malvales; family Malvaceae; genus Gossypium; species Gossypium rotundifolium. The sequence continues at coordinate 51,108,499 of CP106728.1, forward strand.
CGATCCAGAATTTGCACTGGTTCCTTCTCAAAATACAAATTCGGCCTTACTTCTATCTCTTCTACCGGTACTACGTGCGATGGATCAGATCGATAACGTCTCAGCATCGAGACATAGAACACATCATGTATCTGCTCTAACTCCAAAGGCAACTCCAAACGATAAGCCGCTGGGCCCACACGTTCTAGTACCTGATAAGGCCCAATAAATCGTGGACTTAACTTCCCTTTTTGACCAAACCTCATTATTTTCTTCCATGGGAATACCTTCAAGAAGACTTGATCACCTACCGCGAATTCCACCTCTTTCCACTTTAAATCCGCGTAAGACTTCTATCGATCCAACGCTTCCTTTAGTCGAGCCCGTATTAACTTCACTTTCTCCTCGATTTCTGAAATTAATTCTGGACCTAACACCCTATGTTCACCCAACTCCGTCCAACATGTTGGAGTACGACAACTCCTTCCATATAACGCTTTATAAGGCGCCATCTGAATGCTAGCTTGATAACTATTATTGTATGCAAATTCTGCCAAGGGCAAATACTCTTCCCAACTACCCCTAAAGTCGATGATACAACCCCTTAGCATATCCTCCTAGATTTGAATGACCCTCTCAGACTGACCATCAGTCTGTGGGTGAAAAGCGGTGCTGAAGTCTAACCTTGTTCCCATTGCTTGATGAAGAGCCTTCCAAAATCATGGCATGAACCTAGGGTCCCTATCTGATATGATTGACACCGGCACACCATGCAATCTTACAATCTCGGACACATACAATTTAGCCAATTTTCGTAGAGAAAAGTCCACTCGAACCAGTATGAAGTGAGCAGATTTCGTCAGTCGGTCAACAATCACCCAAATCGAATCCTTCTTAGTGGGTGTAAGGGGTAACCCACTAACAAAATCCATCGTGATTCTCTCCTATTTCCATTGGGGAATCTTCACCGGCTGCAATAATCCCGATGGCACTTGGTGTTCAGCTTTGACCTGCTGACACGTCAAACATTTTCCTACGACTTCCGTTACCTCTTTCTTCAGACATGGCCACCAAAATTGCTCTCGCAAAACACGGTACATCTTGACTCCTCCAGGATGCATAGCATAAGGGCTACTATGCAATTCCCGAAGAATCCTCTGTCTTAACTCATCATTTTTAGGCATGCAAATCTTCCCACGATAACACAAAACTCCATCATTGTTCAGATTATAGTCCTCCATTTTACCATCCCTTACTTGCAACAGTCGAGCACTCAGGTCTTTATCTCTTAACTGTTTGTCCTTAACCTGACTTACCCATGTTGGCTTTACTTGTAACTCAGCCAGCAAACTCCCGTCGTCGAATAAACTCAGATAACCGAACATGGCTCTTAACTCTGATACTACCTTACGGCTTAACGCATCTACCACCACATTCGCCTTACCGGGGTGGTATATGATCGAACAATCATAATCCTTCAAGAGCTCGATCCACCTACATTGTCTTAAATTTAGCTCCTTCTGGGTAAAGAGGTACTTCAGACTTTTATGGTCGGTATAAATTACCGACTTATCCCCGTATAAGTAGTGCCTCCAAATCTTTAAGGCAAACACTACCGTCGCCAACTCCAAGTCATGCGTAGGGTGGTTCAACTCATGCAGTCTCAACTGTCGAGACGCATACGCCACCACCTTTCCTTCTTGCATCAGCACACACCCTAAACCCGTGTGTGATGCATTATAGTAGACGGTAAATTCCTTTCCTGCCTCCGACTGAATTAATACTGGTGCTTCCATTAGGATTCTCTTCAACTTCTCGAAGCTCTCTTGCTGATTGTCGGTCCATATAAACAATACTCCCTTCCTCAGCAACTTAGTTAGAGGAGCCGCTATTAGAGAAAACCCTTCAATGAACCTCCGATAATACCCTGCCAAACTTAAGAAACTCTGAACCTCCACCACAGACTTTGGTGGTTTCCAATCCAATACAGCTTCTATCTTTTGAGGGTCCACCCTGATTCCCTCGGCCGAAACCACATGTCCTAAAAAAGTCACTTCCTTCAGTCAGAACTCACACTTACTGAACTTTGCAAACAACTGCTTCTCCCTCAGAGTTTGCAACACCACGCGAAGATGTTCGTCATGCTCCTCCCCCCACCTAGAGTAAACCAGAATATCGTCGATAAACACTACGACAAATTGATCAAGATAGGGCTGAAACACTCGATTCATCATATCCATAAAGGCCGTTGGTGCGTTCGTCAACCCGAACGGCATTACCAAGAACTCATAATGCTCGTACCGAGTCCGAAATGCCGTCTTATGTATGTCCCCTTCTTTAAATTTTAATTGATAGTATCTAGACCTTAAGTCAATCTTAGAAAAGACTGATGCTCCTTTGAGCTGATCGAGCAGGTCGTCGATTCTTGGTAATGGATACTTGTTTTTGATCGTCAACTTATTCAGTTGACGATAATCCACGCACATACGTATGGATCCGTCCTTCTTCTTCACGAATAGGACCGGCGCTTCCCATGGAGACACACTCGGTCGAATGAACCCATGATCCAATAGTTCCTGAATCTGAGCCTTGAGCTCCACCAACTCCTTCGGCGCCATCCTATAAGGAGCAATAGATACTGGAGCTGTACCTGAAAGTAGGTTTATTCCAAATTCCACCTCGCAATCTGGGGGTAATCCTGGTAATTCCTTCGGAAAGACATCCGCGAAATCCTTGACTGGTCAGACCTCATTAACAGTCACCTCCATAGCATCCAACGCACAAACGAAAGCTAGAAATGCACTACATCCCTTCTGAATCATCTTAATAGCTTTTAAGGAGGATATCACGTTGGACAAGTAATTCCTCCTTTCTCCTAACACAAACACCTCCCCGCCTTCCGAGGTACCCAACACTATACGCTTGTTCTCACAGTCCAACTTGGCACGATGCTTAGTTAACCAATCCATTCCCAAGATGAGGTCAAACTCTCCAAATGGCAATTCCATCAAATCTGTCGGGAACACTACCCCTTGAGTCTCTAAAGGTACTTCCCTAAACAACTTGCCCACTACCCTAGATTGTCCTAGAGGACTAACCATGGTCATCTTCCTAGTGGTTATCTCATAATCTATACTTACAGTCTCAGATACTGAACATGCAACATAGGAGTGGGTTGACCCAATATCTATTAAGGCAAGAAAAGGGTTATCAGCGATAAGAAATGTATCAGTTATAACATCCGGTGTGTCACCATCCTCCCATCGTTGAGTTACGTAAACAAGACCCGGCTGCGTTGTATCAACATTACCTGCACCTCCGCCAGATGCTCCACGACCCCGACCAGATCCATTTCTTCCTCTAGCTACACCTCTACCCCTTGGTCCAGGCTAATCACCTCTCCTAGTCTGATCAGAACCTCGGCCCGTTGGCTGCCCACGATCTATCTGAGGACAGTCCCTCATCAAATGTTCTGTAGATCCACACTTAAAGCATCCACCAATTTTCATCCTGCACTCCCTATAATGGGTTCTCCCACATATAGAAGATGCTTGACTCTGACCCGATGGAGCATGAGCTGGCCCATCAGTCCTAGGCCTCTTCTGAAAATTTCCAGTTGCTCTAGAGGGTCCAAAACTTCTCTTACTCCTGCCCCGTTCCTTGTCCTTCTCTTGTCTCTCTACCCGTTTCACTTCCTCAGCTATTTTAACTTTATCCACCAAAACCGAAAAAATTCTCTCTCGTTGTGGCGCGGTCAGAACCCTTAGCTCATTCCTTAGCCCATCCTCGAATCGAACGCATCTTTCATACTCTGTTGCCACCATTCCCCGAGCGTAACGACTCAGGCGTAGGAACTCAGCCTCATACTCAGCCACAGACTTACTCCCCTGTACCAAATTCAAGAATGCTTTCCTTTGAGCATCCATGTAACTAGCCCCAACGTACTTTCCCTAGAATGACTCCCTAAAGAAATCCCAGTCAATCAGGTCCGTGGTCGTACCCTCTTTCACCGTGAGCCACCATTAGTAGGCCTCGTCTCGAAGAAGAGACACGACCCTCTTCAGCTTCTCCTCCACCGTGAAGTCTAGGTCATCCGTTATACGTTCCACTGCCTCCAACCAATATTCAGTGAAACTCGGGGATACGCAAGAGACTCCCCTAAATACTTTAGCCCCATTGTTCCTCAGCCTCTCAGGCACAGATTTTCAGGCTCCTATGCCCATACCAGCCTCAGCCACTCTTTCCAAAACCCTCAGTACAGCCTGAGACACCACGTCCTCTCCACCTGTCTGGTCTTGAAATTCCACCTCAGCAGCTAGTGGAACCGGTATCTCACTTTTGAACCCATGACCTGATCCTATGGGTTCTGACACGGTCATTCTACCTCTACCACGACCACGTGGCGGACGTCCTCGACCTCTTGTACTCATTCTTCTAGTTCGCGTTTATCTGATTTAAAAGTTTTATGAGTCATTAGTTGTTCCACTAATTATCCCCGAACAATCTTATGAAACATAGTTTTTAAAAGTGATTCTTTCAAATTCGAACCTTTCTATAGTTTTCAGTCTTCCTATTCTAGGAATTATGTACACACAACATTCGTACGAGTAACATCCATCACCTACCCAAGGGAATTTTCGTAATTTTATCCTATAGGGGTATTTTCGTAAAAAAATTCAAAATATGATTTCGGGTGATTTTGCGCAATAAAGGTATTTTGGTAATTTCCAACTCGGGGGTATTTCGATAATTTTAAAATTTAAGGGTATTTCAGTAATTTTACAAATCAGAGTTATTTTGATGTTGTTGTTGTTGTTTTTGTTTTCTATGGAAAAATTCTGTTGACTTTGTAAATCGGGGTATATTTGCAAATCATGGGTATTTTTTTTCAAAAAAAGGATATTTTAATAATTTTGTGAGAAAAAAAGGTGGTTGGTCCCTTTCGGGTTTTAATTGTAGTTTTGGCTCACAACACGCACTCGTAACTAGGGTGAATAGTCACTACGCACTGTAGGATTCGATGGGAAAGGAGGTGAGTCGATGGGGACTGCTTAAGTACCAAGCTTTCCTAATCCACTCCTAGACATGCATATGCCTATTGCCACACCCTGTCATGGCTAAAGTGAACAATCACTATGCACCAGGTAAGATTCCAGCGAAAAGAAGGTGAGTCACTTGGACTGCTTAAATACCAAGCTCTTCCGGATCTACTCTTAGACATGCATATGCTTGTTACCACACTTTAGTCTTGTGACTTGTTTATAGGTTGGGTTTAATGAAGTTAAGTCTTATGGATTTTAAGAGTTGTTTGTCTAAGCCTAGAGTCCATCAAGTTCTAACCTAAATAGTCTACGTCCCATAAAACCCGTAAGCCCACATTGATATCATACAGTGGTTTAAAGTACTTACCTGGCGAACTTGGCTGGAGACGTAGGTGCCATGCTGAGCTAATAAGCCTTTGCTAAGAGAAATCCATGTTTTAAAAACCCAGTTTTAGAAAATCTTTTGGGCCCAAAACCCCAAAGCTGAGTTTTGAACCGGGCTCTGATACCAATTTGTAACACTCCAAACCCGACCCAAACACTACAACCGGATCTGGTATGTCACTAAAAAAATTTTTGTAAAACCAATCGTGTTGACAGAAAGCCCAAATGTAATTGATATAAAATATGCCCTAATAATCAAAAGCCCAAAACTGAATTACATGTCTTAGTTTAAAAATAAATAATAAAAACCCATAATAAAACCAAAATGTAAACTAGTGGCCCATGGCCTTAATACAATGAAGTTTAAATCCATAACATAAAATACTTTGAAAAAAAAACCATCAAGTAGGGACTTTTCGCCGAATCCACATATTCTTTTGCATGGCCACCTTGCGCTCCACTCCAACCCGGTCCGATGCACTAATTGTCACCTGAAAGGATAGTTTAATTAGGTGAGTCGCGAGACTCAGTGTGTAACCCTCATGCACCACTAGATTTGGGCCTTAACCCTTACAATATAACAACAATTTCATTTACATAATTAACAAATATTATGCAAAACCCAACCCATTTGCCTAGGTTTCCATCCGCTACACGCCCCCGTACCAACCGTACACACCATTGGGGATTTCTACAATCAACCCACACCGCTACACGCCAAGATGGCAGCCATGCTACTCATCAACATATTATGGCCGAAGCCTTTATAACAGATCACGGCATTAGCCGCTACAAAAATTCACGGTAAAAACCGCTACACATATGCATATACATATAACTTCCTCCTTTCATCACCCTACCCATGCAATCACATTTAAACAATTTACTTATAACATATAATCAGATTACTTACTAACCTGGTGGTCCGCTGTCTAAATCTGAGATTTCAGCTTTTAATGTAACATATAAAACTTATGTACATATATATTAATAATCAGATCTAGATGGTGGGGAAGTATTACACACCTGATTCTCGTACTAATGCTTTCTCTATGTCTACGCTACTATCACTCGAGACTACCACTATCGGTCCTCGATCTGACTTCGATGTCGGCCCACACCCCGATGGCCAATCTCGCACTACCGAAACATATCGCTTCTTGTATTTGGCTGTTGGTTGTATAGATCCAACATTTTCTACCTGACTATTATTCGAGTCCATCCTTAATCACTAAATCATTTAAACGATGAGATTTAATTACTTAATAACTATAACACTTAAATCGAATTCTTACCTAGTTAATTGAATCCTGAATGTTGTTGAGAACTCGTCACTTCCCTTCCTACATTCGGCCATTACCAAAATAATTAACCAAACCGATGATCGCAACCATCCAACACTTTAAGACATTTGGCCAAAGACAAAGGATAAGAAAGTGGCCATTCGGCCGAACCTACTACCAACACATATACCTTCGGCTTCTTCAATGTTCAGCACAAAAGATCTTAGTGAGAAGAAATCGGCTTCTAAAATTTAGAGAGTGGAAATCCATGAGATATTAGAGAAGTGACTCGATTAGAAACCTAATAAAAAAGAAAGAAGTATCGAATAAACAACCGCATGGAACTTAGCAATGGAGATTCGGCTATGATGTAATTTTTAGAAAAAAAAGGTTGAATCCTTGAAGGTTTCAACTATGGAAGAAGGAAGTATGAACAAAATTATTCGGTTTTGAATAAAAGAATGAAGAGAAGAAACAAAGTGTGAGAGAGTTGTGGCAAAGAACCCAAGAGAGAAAAGAATTTCGGCTTGAAGAGAATAAAAGAAAAAGATGAGAAAGTGATCTCTGGCTTGCAAATTTTGGCATATACAACCCCCCTTCCCAGAGTTGGATTTTCGTTCAACTCTGCTGTTACCTGATAACTCTAATCTTTCCTGTTAACTTAATCATTATCCACCCTTCAAAAGAGTCTTCTTTAACAACAATACCTCCCTTTCTATTATCAGTATTTTATCAATTAAAATAAAAGAATAAAAAAACCTATTTTATTGCTAGTGTGCCATCCTCCCCTTCCCTCCTTAGCCAAATTTGGACCCATCCATTTGGGCCCCAAGCGGCCACACTAGCCCAACACCTTCCTCCTTGTGATGCCACCATTAATGCCCACCTAGAGCACCTTTTGTCTTCGGGCCATAAGCCCAGCTTGCTACTAAACTAATTATTAACTAACACCTTTTATCAACCACCTAACCCAAATGTTAAAGCCCAACCTAACACTTAAACTACCCAGAACATTAATTTAAACCCTAATCCATATATTGAATCAAGGCCTCAGCTCGAGCCTTAAATTCTTGAACTAACATGTTAAACCAACATATAAATGTACAGGCCCACATTTAGGATGTTACAAGATTCGGGTATTATTGGTCCACCATGGAAGGGGATTGCATCAATTATGCCAAGAAGTGCCATAAGTACCAAATTTATGGGGACAAGATTCATGTGCCTCCTTCACCTCTTCATGTTATGACTTCTCCATGACCTTTCTCTATATGGGGCATGGACGTCATTGGGCCAATCTTGCCAAAAGCCTATAACGGGCATTGATTCATCTTTGTGGTCATTGATTACTTCACCAAATGGGTAGAGGTTTCTTCATATGCCAATGTCACCAAGTCGACAGTCAGCATGTTATTAAAGAAAGAGATCATCTGTCGATATAGAATGCTAGAAAGGATCATATCGGACAATGCATTAAATTTGAACAATAGCACTATAGCAGAGGTCTACAGTCAGTTCAAGATTAAACACCACAACTCGTCACCATATCGCCCAAAAAATGAATGGTGCAGTTGAGGCGGCCAATAAGAATATCAAGAAGATTGTAGGAAAGATGACTGAGACTTATAAAGATTGGCATGATAAGTTAGCATTTACTCTTTATGCTTATAGAACGTCAGTCAAGACCTCCACTGGGGCAACTCCTTTCTCATTGGTCTATGGAATAGATGTAATGCTACCCATTGGTCTATGAAATTCCTTCCCTTCGAGTCTTGTCAGAGCTGAAGTTGGATGAAGCAGAATGGATCCAATCTTGATATGACCAACTGAACCTGATTGAAGAGAAAATGTTGAAAGCTATTTGACATGGTAAAAAGTTGTAACACCCTAAACCCGGCCTAAAAGTTAGGCCCGAATCTAGCGTGTCACATGGAATGTTTTTCGAAACCATATTTATTGATGTTAAAAAAGTTGTTTGAGAGCTAAAGCCTCTATGTTAAAACTTAAAACACTTAAGCAATTGTTATCCACTTGAAAACGTAATTACTTTTAAAACCTTAGTTGTTGTGGAAGCATATTTAAAATAAACAATTTACGAAAACGTGATGTTTAAAAATTGAGTTGCAGAAGCATTTTGAAAATGTTGTGGAAACAAAGCGTTTTGAAGACAGTTATTGTTTTGGCAATCGTATTCCACTTTTAGCAGTTATAAAACATCATAAATAAATATCACAAATAATAAGTTAAAAATAAATAGGCCTTATTACAACCCAAATTAAAATATTTGAGAGCAAATAATCAAAACAACAAGCATAAGCAGTATGTGGTCTTCTTTGAGTCCCCCGCAACACCGATCCGTCTAAGGCTATAGATTATCGCACAGTTAAAAACGGGGTGAGTTTATGAAAACTCAGTGTGTAATCCCCTTACTAGAGTAACAGTCAATATATAGAAACAGAAACCTAAGCGATGCAGGCCCACGACCCTTTAATAAAGATAACGATGCAGTCTAGTTCAAAGCATACGTGGGCCAAAGTCCACTACAATATCACTTAGGTGAACCAATTGAGCCCATCCCAAACCAATAGCAGAACAAGTGGCCTAAGCCTAGTACAGTGACAGATCTCATCAACAGATATGCAACAGTATGAGGATGCACCCTACCCAGTCCAACCAACACACCTCTCGTAACAACCAACACACCATGTGGGGAACAAGTCGACCTACCCAGCCAACACACCAATAACGCATCCTAGCTACTAATAACAATGCAGCAAAGCTGCTAATATATATATATATATATACGGCTCTAAGCCTTCAGTAACGGTATTATAATTAGCACAAAGCCATCAGTTACTGTATTATGTTTGGCACATAGCCATCAGCGACGGTAATATAATCGGCACACAGCCTTGGGTAAATATAAACGACACAAAGTCATCGATATATATGTTAGGCACATAACCACGGGTAAATACGATAGGCACAAAGCCACAATCAAGATGGCACAGAGCCATGTTTAGGTTGGTACAGAGCCATAATCAAATTACGTGGCAATGCCACTATAATAGTAAAACGTGGCAGAGCCACTCATACATAGTACTAACGCAGAAGAGCTACTAATAACAGTGAATGTGGCCAAGCCACTAAAATCAATATACGTGGCGGTGCCACTAGAGAAGTAAAATGTGGCAGAGCAACTAGTACAGTACTTCCTCTGTATCAATGTCCCAACCCCATGCAATATGTCGTGACTGTCATGCTCAATCATCACACGTGTATGCAAAATGGCCATGCTCGGTAATAGTCATTTACACACATGTTAATAACATATCAGTCACACGACCACAGTCAAATTAGTTGAAACACAGCCATACATTCACAGTTAGATCAGTCATAGTCCTAATCAGTTATTTACCCGCAAGGGCAAAATAGTCATCTTTCCTTATAAGGGTATTTCGGTGATCCTACCCTACAAGGGTAATTCGATAATTTCACAAATCGGGGGTATTTCGATAATTTTACAAACTGGGTGTATTTAAAAAATTTTTACAAACCCAGGGTATTTCGGTAATTTTGCAACCCCAAGGGTATTTTGGTAATTTTGCAAACCGGGATATTTCGATAATTTTCCAAACTGAGGGTATTTTGATAATTTTACAAACTGAAGGTATTTCAATAATTTTGCAAATTGGGGGTATTTCAATAATTTTGCAAACTAAGGGTATTTTAGTAATTTTCCAAAATGAGGGTATTTCGGTAATTTTGCAAATTAGGGACTTTGGTAATTTCACAAATTGAGGGTATTTCGGTAATTTTACAAACCAGGGTATTTTGATAATTTTACAAATTGGGGGTATTTTGGTAATTTCATAAATCGGGGATATTTTGGTAATTTCGTAACCTAGGGGTATTTTGGTAATTTTATAAACCAGCGTATTTCGATAATTTTACAAACCGAGGTAGTCTAAATAGAGATAACGATGTGAATGTGCCTAAGGCCCATTCTCGACCCAAATGGGCCCACACGCTCGTGTGGCCCATTTAGCCAAAATCTAGCCACATATATGAGATTCACATAGACCAGTCCAATATCTACTACACAATCATACAACTTATCTGATTGGGCCTATGGGCCCATTGGCCCCACATGGCCCTTTCGGCCCATCGTGGCCCAAACAGCCTAAACCCACAAGAACACTCATGATGGCCTCAACTATCGCGTCGAAGCTCCCACACGTGCACTCACACGCTCGTGTGGCTACCATCGCCATGTGACCGGCATTTCGGCATTTGTCGCTCTACAGCTAGAGTAGTGCGAAATACACCTCTGATAGGAATCTAGAGTTAATTCGCCCTCTGAACACTCCTATGCCCAAATGCCAACCAATGTATGCTTACTCTCCTCATAGATCGCTCTATTTAAAGCCAGCTTCTCGCCTACTCTCATGCTAGCTTCTCGATGTGGGATCCCTCCATCAATCCTCCAAAATCGTCCCAACTGTAAAATAAATATCCCCTTTTGCTTGCAATGGGATTCGAATCCTTGCCCTCTCTTATGCTCCAGACGCTACATGCCACCACAACACAAGCTCCTTTTGTGCCTTAAAACATGCGCAAATATTTATACAACTTATGTGCTAGTGTCCAGATTCTTAAAAGAGCCAAAAATTAAAGAAATTCTGCAAGACCCAAGATTTGAACCCAAGCTCCCTTACACCCTTAATGATGCCACAACCACTAGGCCACATGCTTCCTTGTGTCATTTTTTCCACATTTTATTCTTAAAGCCTACTTATTTACTCCTAGGGTTTTATTCACCTAAAAACCAAAATTTTTCCTAAAGCCCTAGTTTGAACCCGGGACGTCATGGAAGCCCCCTCACCTTCTAAAATCACTCACCAAATAGGTCTAACTTGCATTAGTGCCGTTCTCTTATTCTCAAAAATTTTAAACGCTCTTATGCCCAAGGCCCAATAGGCCCAATTCTACTAGGCCCAAATTCAGGGTGTTACAAAATGTACCAAAAACGAATGATGCAAGCTTACAACAAAAAAGTTCACCCCAGAGAATTCCATGAAGGGGACCTGGTATTGAAAAAGATCCTACCGCTACAAAAGGACTTCAGAGGAAAGTGGATACCAAACTGGGAAGGACCTTATGTGGTAAAGAAGGCCTTTTCTAGAGGAATGTTGATATTAACTGAAATGGATGGCAAGACTTTGCCTAATCCAGTGAATTCAGACTTGGTCAAGAAGTACTTCTCTTAAAAAAAAGGGGGGAGAGGCCAAGGTGAAAACTCACAAAGGTGCTTTAAGAACAAAGGGGTTTTCAATTGAAAACCTGTGAAAGGACAATTCAAATTTTGATCAAAGGTGGGGCATGCAGTAGTCTCGCTTTCTCCAAATTAACAAGAAGGAAAGATGTTACGTCTTGGGGCATCAACAGAGTACTCTAGATTCCCTAAACACATGTTGAGCTCAAAATGGTCCTCAGGAAGGTCGTACAGAGAAGCTCAGGCTGTGCTATCTAGGGCACCTAGTTGTCCCCTCACCTATCTTGTATTTTAGCAATGTTTATTTTTTTAATTAATCCATTCTTTTCAGATTTTGTTCCTGATAAATTCAGCTTTGTCCATTATTATGATCCTTTCTCAAGCATTTTGCATTGAAATAACGATTAATTGACTAATAATACTTTCACATAAGGAGTTTTGCATATTACTCGAGAAGCTTTTAAATAGTACAAGAACCTGAAATAGGACTATTATTTAGAACTCACCAAGCCTAAGGGTTGGAAATATTTGAGAAAGAAGAGTCTAAATTGTGACTATTTCTTTGAATTTTCTGTCAAAAATATCGATTAAATAAGAAGACAGGATATTACGTCAGTGATACAACCTTGAAGAACAATGAGCAATGACAACCTAGACATTAAAAAGGGGATCATTCTCACGACATTCTGCATTCATACAAATATCATCCATAACACATCTAGTTAGAGGCATTCGACTCATTCTGATCATTGCATCCTAATCATTTGACATAAGCATAGGCTCATGAAATTGACTCTATAGGTTATGTCCCCTAGAGGACGGTATAGAAAGATGGGTGAATCCAAAAATCTCATCTCCCTGAAGTTGCAGTGCAGCAGAATAAAGACACCAGCCTTATCTCCCTGAAGTTGCAGTGGAGTAGACTGAAGATAGCAAGTCTTATTTCCTTGAAGTTGCAGCGAAACAAATTAAACATAAAGCTACAAACCTTATATCCCTAAAGTTGCAGTGGAACATGTTGAAATGACCAATCCTGATCTCCCTGAAGTTGCAATGGACCAGACTGAAGATAACAAACCTTATCTTTTTGAAGTTGCAGTGGAGCATATTGAAGTTATAGATCTTATCTCCCTGATATTGCAGTGGAGTAGATTGAAATTACCTATTTTTATCTCCCTGAAGTTGCAGTGGAGCAAATTGAAAATAGCGAATCTTATTTCCCTGAAGTTGTAGTGGAAAAGATTAAAGTTACAAGTCACAAATCCTATACCTCTGAAGTTGCAGTAGGTCGGATCGTATCTACCAAAACCAAACCTTATCTCCCTGAAGTTACAGTGGAGCAGACTGAAGATAGCAAATCTTATCTCCCTGAAGTTACAGTGGAGCAGATTAAACATAAAAGTCTAATCTCCCTGAATTGGATCGAAACACTAGTTGCTATGCCCCTAAAGATGCAGTGGGATGGAATGAAGCTACTCGAAGAAGAAAAAGCACCAAAAAGTCAAAACCTGACAAGACCGGGAAAAATTGGCCCTTTTAAAGTCTTTGCTCCATTCCGTTACACGACGATGAGAAAAGATGGGTAGCTGTAATGGGAGTATTTCGCCTGGGGCCCATTAACAGGCCAAAAACCCAAATACAAACCCAAATAATAATAATAATAATAATAATAAAGTCCAAATTGTAACAGTCCATTACAAAAAAAAAAAAAACAGACCCAATCCAAGACCCAAAATTACAAGGCCCAAATGGCCCAAAAACTTAAACATTCTCAGCCACTAAGAAACCCTAGCCCTCTTCAGCCGCTGCCGCCACGTCAACACCACCACCCTCCTCACACGCGCCACCATACGACCTCCGTACCTGCAAGGACCAAAAAAAAACAGACACAGCAGAGAAATAAAAGAAAAAAGTAATGTATTTTTATTATTTTCGGCTATAAAAACCGAAGAACAAACCTATGTTTCTTTTTTTACGGAGACAAAAATCAAATACACAAAATCAGAGAACATTGAAACAGATTCAAATATCAAAGGTGTTCTTTTCATCTTTTGTTCTTGTTATTTTTTTTTTTTTCATTTGTTCGTAGAAATAAACGCGAAATAAAAAAGGAGGGGTTGAAAAACTAACCTGGTTTTTCAAATCCCGCTACCGTGGGTGGCCGAGGTTCGTCATTTTCGATGAAAAACATCTTTAGCCCCGGGAAGTCGAAAAAACCTTAAAAATGGGATATTCTTTTCTTTTCGGCCACTGTGGACAACGACCGCCATGGTGGTCCAGTGCCAGACCTTTAACCGGAGCCTAGAGAGGGCAGAGAGAAGTTGAGAGAAACTTTTCATTAAAAAAAAAAAAAGAAATGAAATTTTTGTCCAAAAAAAAAATTATAGCCTATGTGAAACGGCGCCGTTTTGGGCCAATGCACAGACGCCAAAACGACGTTGTTTTGAGCTTAAACTACGCGCGCGACCCGACTGGCAAGAAGGATCTGCGTGTTTTTAATAATTGGGTTATTTACCCTTTCGGTCCTTCCGCTTTTTTGGGTTGTTTTAATTTAGTCCTTTTTTAATTTTTTTCTTTCTTTTTAATCTTACCGCATAATTTTGTTTTTGTTACATTTTGGCTCGTATTGAAATGTTGCACATAAGGACTGGGAATAATTTCCCATCTAGTCCCTGCACTCTTGAGCGCGTTTTTATGAAGCCCTTCAACCTACCCCTATAGTCTTTTATTTTTAAATGTATCCCTAAAATCCCTCTAAGTTACATTTTAATCCTTGGCTATTTAATCTCAACCTTTTTTTATATTTTATACGTTATTTTTTATTTATTCATTTATTTATTATTATATTCTTTACATATATATTAAAATTTGTTATGTTAATATTTTCTTTATTTAAATGTTTGTTGATTCTTGTTATTTTCTTATTACTAATATCTAATTATTTTTCCATCTATTTGTTATTTATTCTTTTTAATATTCACTACTAATACTTATTTATTATTTGATTCTTACTATTAATATTCCTTTATTTTATCCATCTTTTGTTATTTGTTTATTTTTGTATATTTTCGTATTTCCTTTATTACTTTATCATTTCTTATGTCATATTATTCTTGAGATATCTCGTATTTTATTTCTTTCATTCATATTTTAATATTTTATTGTTGTAGTTATGATGAATTTATTATAATGCTCGTTGTTTAGTTATATTATTACATTCTCTCGTATATTTATTTTATGTTGTTTCGTCATTACTACCCCATGCATTAATTCAAGCATAATCGGTTGTTTTCATATCATACTCCAAATAAGAAAATACATCGTTTAAATATTACACTTGTATTTATTCAAAAAAATAAAAATATCAAAATAAGGTAATATTTTGTATTTGGAACTTCGAGAAGTCGTACCCTAACTTACGGGGTTTCAATTTTCTCCATAAATTCGAGCAAACAAACTTTTTAAAGCACAAATTTTGAACATTCTTGGGAATAGGAGAAACCGTGTTCTAACTTATGGAATATGATTTATTTCTAAAACCGAGATAATCAAATTTCTTTCAAAATAAACAAATTTTTCGGTATTTATTATCGTTTCGGGTTTTAAGGTATTTATTATGGAATATGCCCTATTCTCAAAAATTTTCTATCAAATAATGTTTTAACAAAGGTTGTATTTTTTTAAATCTCTTCAAATTTTTGATTTTCAACACTAAGACACTAATTAATCAACTAGGTACCAATTTTGGGTGTTACGAGGGTGGCAATCCTTCGTTGTGCGTAACCGACTCCCGAACCCATTTTTCTGAATTTCGTGGACCAAAACTGTTGTTTTAATAAATCAAATCTATTGTTAAAATGACTGAATTACAAGGTGACCCGATCACACCCATCAAAAAAGATTGGTGGCGATTCCCTTTTTTGTTTTCATTTTTAAAATCAAAGTCGACTCCTTTTCCCCCAAAAATAAAGAAATGGTTTCGACACATATATTTAAATTATGGAAATTTTTAGGCATGTTTTAGTGATTTTATATGTTAAAATAAAGGTTAATTTGGTGAATAAGTAAATTGTAAATTAAATTAATAAGTTAAAGTTAATATTATCAAATTTTCTTTTCTTCTTCTTGTTAAGCAAGACGAAACTCCATAGCTAGGGTATTGAAAGCTTGGCCAATATAGAATTCTTCGATTGAGTGAGTAAACCTTGCCCATTTTTAGTAATTTTTATGTTTTTGAGCTTGTATTAGCTTAATCTAGCTAACCCGGAGACTAGTTTGTAATACTATGAAATGTTTTGGATTGTGACATTGATGATTTTAGTATATTCTTGAAGTTTTATGATAGAATATTATGCTTGGTTGCTAAATAAGATTATTTTGTAAAGTAGTTTTTGTTGATTTTAATGTTTAAGGACTAAAATGTGAAAATAGTAAAAGTACAAGGACATGATGTAAAATAACAGCAAGTATGGCATGTAATGAAGGGGTTAATAGATCAACTAAGCTTGTATTTAATAGAAAATGGTTAAATTGCATGATTTGACCTAGGGACTAAATTTGCATAAAAGTGAAATAATGGGGGTAATTTTGTAAAAATGTAAAAAATGGCTTAATTGCATAAAATGAGTTAATTTTTCTGTTAGAATTAGTGAATTGAACAAAATTATTATTTTAGATCAAGAACGAGTGGAAAACTGAGGAAAAGAGAAAATTATTGAATAGTCCTTGTACCTTGTAGTTGCTGCAATTTAGTCAGGTAAATTCGTTTGGCTTAATTGTAGTACATTTATAAATGTATTATATGAATCTAATTACATAATTTTGGATTATATTTATGTTTGTAAATGAAAATGGAAATATTGAATTGATACAACGTTGATGACTGATTGAGATACTCTGAACCATTACTGTAAATTAGTCCCTATAAGTTTGTACTATACTTTTATGTTTATAAGGATGCTTACGTATTACATTTTTATTATAATTAGATCTAATTTTGTGCTTATCTATTTAATAAATTGATAATAATAAATGAATATTGTGAGTACATGATGTACCTAAACATCAGGATTTATGCCGGTGTTATTTATCGGGCTTTGTGCTAAGCAGGCTTTGTGCTGGTGTACTTATCGGGCTTTGCGCCTAGTAGGTTTTGTGCCAGTGTGTTTATAGAGCTTTGCACCTAGCATGCCTTGTGTCAATGTTGTCTATCAAGCCTTGAGCCAGTGATCATTTAGTAGGTACTAGTACCGATGATATAGACCATAGTGATGGCTGAGATCCTATATCTGTTGCAGATTCTCTACAGCTTGTGCAGTAGCATTGTGAGCCAGTGATTTTTTTAACAGGTACTATGTATCGGTAATACATACCATGAAAATGGCTTGAGATCAAGCATCTGTTACGGATTCTCTACAACTTGTGTGAGCAGCATCGTGAGCTGGTCAAAGTTCTGAAGTTAACTCGAATGAGTGATCCCTTGAAATTACCTAAAATGAGATCTTACTAAATGAAGAATTTGAAATATTATTTGAATTAATGTACTGTACAATACTTGTAACATCCTGATAATTAGGGGTTATGCATCTTTACTTAATTGAATGATGTAGCATGCTTAAATATGATTGAGTGTGTTTTGGAAGTTATTTTTGAACTTCATTAATTAAGTGAATGCTTAGTGATTTATTAAATTTTTAATAATTAAGATGGAGCTAAGCATGATAGGCTTTAAGAAATAATGACAAGAGGTTTTAAGCATAAGATGAGTAATTGGCAAGGTGGTTAGGATGCATGGATGAGTGCTTAAGGGGAGAGGTTCGAATCCCCTAGCTAGCAAATGGGAGGATTTTATTTTTTGTTTCCTTCCCTATAGTGTCGGCCAAGACTCTTCTAGAATGGATGAGCATCTTTTTAATTTTGGTTAATTGACCATATGAAAAAGGTAAGCTAGAAGATATGGCATGGAATCATGAAAGGATGGTAAGATAGGGGGGACAAAAGGCTTGAAGTAAGGGCAATGTTTTGGAAGCTTTTTCATGGTCATTTGACCATAAATCTAGTCGGTTTTAGGAGCTAAAGGGGATGGTTAATTGTGATAGCAATTTAAGGGTTGATGGGGAAGAAACAAGGAGGAAAAAGGGGGATAATATTGGCATAGGTTGGCCGAAATTTTGCTTAGCCATTAGGGTGTTAGTTGGCCAAAAACTTTAGCATTTTGTACATCTTTTCTCATTTCTCCAAAAGCTCTCCTCCTAGCCGAATTTTGCTATTGACATTAGGTAAAAGCTTTACTTTGTTTTGACTTTTATTTTGACCAATTTTCTCCAAAACCATTGTTCATAGCCAAATGCCTATCTACTCAAAAGAGAAGTTTTGTTTCTCTTCTTTTGGTCTTTTTGCAAATTACCATTCGGTTTGAGAAGCCTTTCTAATTCTTTTCTTCTAAGCAAAACACCTTTCATTCTCTTGTAACCGAAAGTCCCAAAGGTCATAAACCTATTTTCTTCATTTCTCCCTCTTGGCCGAATGTGCATAGGTCCCTAAACCTATCTCTTTTCTTTTGAAATCACCTTCATCATCATCTTTTCTTCATCTTCTCTTTCTCTCTTCTTTCAATTTTCATTTTCTTTCTTCCTTCTCTCAACCGAAACTACTTTCTACTAAAACCAAAATCAATATTATTTTCATCTCTTTTGTCAACCAAATCATCTTTTATTTCGATTTCCTTTCTTCTTTTCTTTTATTGAAAACCGAAACTATTTTAGCCATAAATCACTATCTTTTTTCTCTTTTCTTTTTGTGCAAACCGAAATCACCAAATCTAATTTTTTTTATTCTCTTCTTTTTGTTCAAGGCCGAATCTTCAAGTGATCAAGTAAGGTTTTTGTCAATTGTTTTCATTATCTCTTTCTGCTATAGTCGATTTAGAAACATAAATCCTCTTATTTTTCTCTCCTAGGCCGAATCCTTGGAAGGGATTTTTAAAGATCTTTTCGGAAACCAACATTTAAGAAGTAACCTTTCGAAATCATCCAAGGTAAGAATATCACCTTCGGTTATATCAATTTCTTTTAGATAGTTTATTAACTAACTTTATTTTAGGGTGATTTTGAGACTAACAAGATAGGTAAGAAAAGAGCGGTCTGAGTGTTTGGAAGAGAGGAGGCATTGTTTTACCATCGAACTTCAAGCGAAGAAATTGTATTGGCGATAATAGATTTTCCACTGGGTTGTGGACCCTCGCTAACGAAGATCGGTTATTTGAAGTAGTACGTACAACCGAACCACTTTTCGTTGGTGGGTTATCGATGGGTTTTGATTCATCTAGTGGAGAAAACCACAAATATCGATTGATTCGAGAATCAGGGGTAAGGATTTAGATCTCTCGTCAATAAGTATAATTTTATTAGTAATAGTATATTCTAACCAAGTGTGATAATTAACTAGGTGTTGACGAGCGAGAAGGAATCGTTCTCACAGTCATAAGGTGTGTAACCTTACAATAAAATCTCATAGATCTATTTTTAAATGTGATTATATGACAATGTGTTTGAAAATGATTGTGGATACCATTCTTTGGTATACAATATTCAGGTATGTTCACCCCAATATTTCGTTAAATTTTGCTATATGCATAAATGTGAAATAAGTATGACTATATTATGATTTTGGGGTAAATGGCATGAAAAATAAATAATATGTATGTGCATGGGCATATGGGTGAATTTGATAAAGGGGGAGTATTCTGGTGGTTTTACCACAATATCCGGTGACTTCGGTCACATACTTGAAATTCGGTGACTTCGGTCACATATGTGAATCTGGTAACTTCGGTCACATATTTGAAATCCGGTGACTTCGGTCATAATTTTATCTGGTGGCCTTGCCACAAAATTATAAGGGTGATGTGCATGTTGACTGCAGCAACTGCCTTCGATGGTGTGTAGCAGATGGAGGGTCGATTTAGTAATCCCCACGGTGTGTTTGGTTGGTACGGGTGGTGTGTAGCGGATGGATATTTAGGTGGGCCGGGTTTGCATTTCATTATATGTACATATCCATGTGATTTAAATGATTATTATTTAATCTGCTATGAAAATGGGCTTATGAGCTAAAAATGACTTAAATGGGCCTATGGCTATATGTGTAATTATTGGGCTTTAAGGCATATGATCAAACGGGCTTTTTAATATATGTGTTACACATTGAGTTTATAACTCACCCCTTTTGTGGGATAACTTTTCAGATGATTCGTAGTGCGATGGATCGAGTCAGCAAGGATTTCGAGGTGGCCAACGCTCAAACAAAGTATTTTGGAAATTTTCCTACTTAAACTTATTAAGTTAATTTTATTACTTAGACTTTATTATGGGTTTTGCTATTTTTATATAATAAGGCCACTATGAATTGTTTTTAATTTTTGTGTTGGATTTATTTTACGCCATGGACAATTATCAATTAAATAACTAAATGGTTTTTTTATAAATAATCTAAACTGCTTTTGAAAATAAAATACATTTCCACGATATTAATAAATTTTTCATTAAGTTTGGTTTTCTTTTTACCTATTAATTTCTCTTAAAAATAATGTTTTAAGAAGATATAAATTTACTTTACAATTTGATTTCAACCTGATTCTTAACATAATCTATTTTATTCAAAATCATCAAGTTTTTCTTAAACAAAGCGAGAATTTGCCTAAGTTTTACTCGACGAACATATCAAATTCGGTCAGGCTTTTTGGGCCGGGTTTGGGGTGTTTCAACTTGGTATCAGAGCCCAGTTTTAAACTCTCGGCCTTGGGTTTTGAAGCCCACAACATTTTCAAAATTTAGCCCAAATGATTTTTTTGAAAGTTTTCTTAAGTTAAAATGGTTTTATAAGATCATGGCACTCGAAATTCTCGGCCCAGATCCATCAGGTAAGTATCTTTATTGATATGAATGTATGATAAGCCTAAGGAAATTATACTTTAGAGACATGGACCCTAGGTGTTTGTGTACTACTACGGAAAAACCACTGAATATCTATTTCATAAAACTTTCTTTTAATAAGAAGTGAAAAGACTCTAATACATAAGACTTTTTCGTAAAAACAGATAAGACACGTAGTAGGCATGAGTTCTAGGGGACGTGGTCGTCGCGGACGCGGTAGAGGAAGAATGACCGTGTCAAAACCAGTTAGATCTGGACAAGGTTCCGAAAATGAAGCTCCGCCACCGGCTGTTGGGGTGGATTTTCAAGAACAAAATGGAGGAGGTGACACAGTATCACAAGCTGTACTTCGAGTATTAGAACGAGTAGCAGAAGCTAGTATTGGAAATGGGTCTCGAAAGTCAGTAGCTGAGAGACTTAGATCAAATGGAGCTGAGGTTTTTAGGGGAGTATCTGGAGTAGCTCCAAATGTAGCGGAATACTGGTTGGAGGCAGTCGAGAGGATCATGGATGATTTAGATCGCCTTCTTGAAGAAAAATTGAAAGGTGCTATTTCACTACTCCGTGATGAAGCCTACCGGTGGTGGCTCACTATCAAGGAGAGTACCCACAATGGATCATTGGATTGGGGTATTTTAAAATTAAATTCGAAGGAAAATACGTTGGAGCTAGCTACATCGACTCCCAAAGAAAGGCATTTCTGAATCTAGTGCAAGGCAATAAGTCGATAGCTGAATATGAAGCAGAGTTTTTACGACTTAGCCGTTATGCGGAGGATAGTAGCTCTTGAATATGAGCGGTGTGTCGGTTGAGAATGGACTTAGAGATGAGCTGCAGTGATGATTGCTCACTTACCGGAAAGAGACTTTGCAATCTTAGTAGAAAGGGCAAGAATAGTGAAGAAGTTAAGCGACCGAGAGAGCGAAGCAGGACAGAGGCCAGAATAAGAATAAGAGAAGCTTTGGGTCTTTAGGGTCATCCGGGAATTTTCAGAAGAAACCAAGAAATGATGGGTCGCGAAGTCGTGAGATTACTACGGGTGGACAACATCGTGCTTGTGCTCAATGTGGGGAGATGCACCCGGGAGATTGTTGGAAAAAGACCGGAGGATGTTTCAAGTGCGGCTCTAAAGATCATATGATCAAAGATTGCCCGATAAATTTAGAGAAGAACCGCCCGAGAAGTCGAGGTGTTAATCAGTGGCGGAGGTGAACAATGATAGATAAGGGCCGTGGTCCAAATGGAAGGGTAATGGCTCGGTAGAGGTCGTGGAACTCGAGCGAGAGCATGGTAGCTCGAGGCGAGACGGCCGGTCAGTATATCTGATTAAATCGTGAGAGAAGATAGTGGCGTTTGATGTTATCACGGTGCGTTTCGATTTACGGGTTGCCCTTTATTGCTTTGATAGACATAGGGTCAACCCACTCTTACATCGCTAGTGAAGTATCTAGAACTTTGCATGTGACTTCTGAGACTGTACCTAGGAAGATGGCTATACTTAGTCCTTTAGGACAGACAGTAGTAATAGACAAACTTTTTAAGGAAGTACCTTTGGAAGTTCAAGGGACGCAGTTTCCGGCTGATTTAATGGAGTTGCCATTCGGAGAATTCGACCTGATCTTAGGCATGGACTGGCTTGTGAAGTATCGTGCAAATGTGGATTGTGCTGCTAAGCGAATGTCCTTAAGAACTGTTGATGACAAAGAAGTTGTAGTGATGGGCGAGAGACGGAACTACTTATCTAATGTAGTATCCGCTCTTAAGGCAAAAAAGATGGTTAGAAAGGGATGTGTAGCCTTCCTGATGTTGGTGAGTGCCTTGGAGGCTAAGGAAGCAACTGTTGAGGGAGTCAGGACTGTGAATGAATTTGTAGATGTTTTTTTCGGAAGAACTTCCAGGATTGCCTCTGGATCGAGAGGTAGAATTTGGGATTGAATTATTTCTTGGAATGGCGCCAGTTTCTATTGCTCCATATAGAATGGCACCGAAGGAATTAGTTGAGCTTAAGGCTCAGATTCAGGAGTTGCTTGATCGTGGATTTATCCGACCTAGTGTATCACCATAGAGAGCTCCGGTTCTATTTGTGAAGAAGAAGGACGGATCGATAAGGATGTGTATAGATTACCGGCAGTTGAATAAGCTGACCATCAAGAACAAGTATCCTTTGCCAAGGATCGACGACTTGTTCGATCAGCTCAAAGGAGCTGCGGTATTCTCAAACATTGATCTAAGATCAGGGTATCATCAGCTTAAAGTGAAATAAGTGGATATCCATAAGACAGCTTTTCGAACTAGATATGGGCATTATGAATTTTTGGTAATGCCATTCGGATTGACGAATGCCCCAGCTGCGTTCATGGATATGATGAACCAGATTTTTCAACCGTACTTGGATCAGTTCGTCGTGGTGTTCATAGACGACATCCTGGTGTATTCTAAGTCTGAGGTAGAACATGATGAGCATATTCGGATTGTGTTGGGAGTTTTAAGGGAGAAGAAGCTGTATGCCAAATTTAGCAAGTGTGAATTTTGGCTGAAAGAGGTTGCGTTTTTAGGCCATGTGGTGTCGGCAGAAGGGATAAGGGTGGATCCTCGGAAGATTAAGGCTGTGCTAAATTGGAAACCACCTAAGTCCGTAACTGAAGTTCGCAGTTTCTTGGGGTTAGCAGGCTACTACAGAAGATTCGTCGAAGGATTCTCATCGATAGCTGCACCTTTAATGAAATTGCTGAGAAAGGAAGTACCTTTTGTGTGGGCTGATAAACAGCAAGAGAGTTTTGAGAAGCTCAAGAAGGTTTTGACTGAAGCTCCGGTTTTGATTCAGCCTGAGGCAAGGAAGGATTTCATTGTGTATTGTGACTCTTCTCACACGGGATTAGGATGTGTTCTGATGCAAGACGGGAAGGTAGTTGCGTATGCGTCTCGACAGTTGAGACCGCACGAAGTTAATTACCCGACACATGACTTGGAGTTGGCAGCTGTAGTCTTTGCTCTTAAAGTTTGGAGACATTATCTATACGGGGAAAAGTCAGTGATATACACAGACCACAAGAGTCTGAAATATTTACTGACTCAGAAGGAACTAAATTTGAGGCAGCGAAGGTGGATAGAATTATTGAAAGACTACGACTGTTCTATCAAGTACCATCCGGGCAAGGCGAACGTGGTGGTAGATGCTCTAAGTCGAAAAGTGGTGTCAGATTTAAGGGCGATGTTTGCACATCTTTATGATGACGGGAGCTTGTTGGCAGAATTACAAGTTAAGCCGACATGGTTGAGTCAAGTGAAAGAGAGACAATTGGTAGACGAAGATCTGAGTGTAAAGTTTCGGCAGGTGCAGAATGGGAAATTAGAAGATTATAGTATTAACCGTGATGGGGTATTATGTTTTAAAGGTAAAGTCTGTATGCCGAGGGATCAAGAATTGAGGCAAAAGATTCTTCAGGAGTCGCATAGTAGCCCTTATGCTATGCATCCTGGAGAAAATAAGTTATATCGAGACTTGCGAGATCGGTTTTGGTGGCCTCGGTCTTAAGCGGAAGTTCTGAGTTTGTAGAAAAGTGCTTAGCGTGTCGACAAGTCAAAATTTGAACATCAAGTGCCTTCGGGATTGCTTGGTAGATAAAGATTCCGCATGGAAGTGAGAGAGAATCACCATGGACTTTGTTAGTGGGCTTCCTCTTACGCCTACTAAGAAAGACTCGATATGGGTGATAGTGGACCGAATGACAAAATCGCACATTTTATCCCGCCGGGTTGATTACTCTTCTGAAAATTGGCGAAGTTATATGTGGTGAGATTGTGAGATTGCATGGAGTGCGGTGTTGATTATTTCGGATAGGGATCCGAGGTTTACGTCGCAGTTTTGGAAAGCATTGCATCAGGCTCTGGGCACCAGATTGGATTTTAGTACGGCATTTCATCCACAGTTGGACGGTCAGTCTGAACGAGTAATCCAAATCGTAGAAGATATGTTAAGGGGTTGCGTGATGGATTTCAAGGGAAGTTGGGAAGAGTTCTTACCGTTAGCAGAGTTTGCGTACAACAACAGTTACCAAGCCAGTATTCAGATGGCACCATATGAAACACTATATGGACGGAAGTGTCGCACTCCTACGTGTTGGACAGAATTAGGGGAACGTCATATTTTGGGTCCAGAAATAGTGACTGAATCTAAAAAAAAAGTTAAGGTAATCCGGGCTCGGTTAAAAGAAGCATCTGACAGACAAAAGTCATACGCAGATCTAAAGCGGAAGGAAATAGAGTTTGCTGTGGGAGATCAAGTATTCTTAAAGGTTTCACCTTGAAAGAAGGTGATGAGTTTTGGTCGCAAAGGAAAGTTAAGTCCCAGGTTCATAGGACCTTATCACATTTTGAAGCGGGTCAGACCTGTGGCATATCAGTTAGATTTGCCTTCGGAGTTGAAGCAAATACACGATGTGTTCCATGTTTCAATGTTACGCCGTTACCGGTCAGATCCATCTCATGTAGTGCCAGTTGAGGAGGTGGAATTAAGACCAGATTTGTCCTATAAAGAGGAGCCAATTCAAATTCTGGAGCGAGATGTAAAAGTTTTACGGAGAAAGTCGGTTCCTCTCGTCAAAGTATTATGGCGTAATCATGGATCAGAAGAAGCTTCGTGGGAACCGAAAGAAGCGATGCGACAGTAATACCCTCACTTGTTCCAACTAGGTAATTTCGGGGACGAAATTATTTTAAGGGGGTAGAACTGTAACATCCTGATAATTAGGGGTTATGCATCTTTACTTAATTGAATGATGTTGCATGCTTAAATATGATTGAGTGTGTTTTGGAAGTTATTTTTGAACTTCATTAATTAAGTGAATGCTTAGTGATTTATTAAATTTTTAATAATTAAGATGGAGCTAAGCATGATAGGCTTTAAGAAATAATGACAAGAGGTTTTAAGCATAAGATGAGTAATTGGCAAGGTGGTTAGGAGGCATGGATGAGTGCTTAAGGGAGAGGTTCAATCCCTAGCTAGCAAATGGGAGGATTTTATTTTTGTTTCCTTCCTATAGTGTCGGCCATGACTCTTCTAGAATGGATGAGCATCTTTTAATTTTGGTTAATTGACCATATGAAAAGGTAAGCTAGAAGATATGGCATGGAATCATGAAAGGATGGTAAGATAGGGGGACAAAAGGCTTGAAGTAAGGGCAATGTTTTGGAAGCTTTTTCATGGTCATTTGACCATGAATCTAGTCGGTTTTAGGGGCTAAAGGGGATGGTTAATTGTGATAGCAATTTAAGGGTTGATGGGGAAGAAACAAGGAGGAAAAAGGGGGATAATGTTGGCATAGGTTGGCCGAAATTTTGCTTAGCCATTAGGGTGTTAGTTGGCCAAAAACTTGAGCATTTTGTACATCTTTTCTCATTTCTCCAAAAGCTCTCCTCCTAGCCGAATTTTGCTATTGACATTAGGTAAAAGCTTTACTTTGTTTTGGCTCTCATTTTGACCAATTTTCTCCAAAACCATTGTTTATAGCCGAATGCCTTCTACTCAAAAGAGAAGTTTTGTTTCTCTTCTTTTGGTCTTTTTGCAAATTACCATTCGGTTTGAGAAGCCTTTCTAATTCTTTTCTTCTAAGCAAAACACCTTTCATTCTCTTGCAACCGAAAGTACCAAAGGTTATAAACCTATTTTCTTCATTTCTCCCTCCTGGCCGAATGTGCATAGGTCCCTAAACCTATCTCTTTTCTTTTGAAATCACCTTCATCATCATCTTTTCTCCATCTTCTCTTTCTCTATTCTTTCAATTTTCATTTTCTTTCTTCCTTCTCTCAATCGAAACTACTTTCTACTAAAGCCAAAATCAACATTATTTTCATCTCTTTTGTCAACCGAATCATCTTCTATTTTGATTTCCTTTCTTCTTTTCTTTTATTGAAAACCGAAACTATTTTAGCCATAAATCACTATCTTTTTTCTCTTTTCTTTTTGTGCAAACCGAAATCACCAAATCTATTTTTTTATTCTCTTCTTTTTGTTCAAGGCCGAATCTTCAAGTGATCAAGCAAGGTTTTTGTCAATTGTTTTCATTATCTCTTTTTGCTATAGTCGATTTAGAAACATAAATCCTCTTATTTTTCTCTCCTAGGCCGAATCCTTGGAAGGGATTTTTAAGGATTTTTTTCGGAAACCAACATTTAAGAAGTAACCTTTCGAAATCATCCAAGGTAAGAATATCACCTTCGGTTATATCAATTTCTTTTAGATAGTTTATTAACTAACTTTATTTTAGGGGTGATTTTGAGACTAACAAGATAGGTAAGAAAAAAGCGATCGGAGTGTTTGGAAGAGAGGAGGCCTTTGTTTACCAAATAACTTCAAGCGAAGGGTTGTATCGGCGATAAGAGATTTTCCACGGGTTGTGGACCCTCTACTAACGAAGATCGGTTATTTGAAGTAGTGCGTACAACCGAACCACTTTTCGTTGGTGGGTTATCAGTGGGTTTTGATCCATCTAGAGGAGAAAACCACAAATATCGATTGTTCGAGAATCCGAGGGTAAGGATTTAGATCTCTCGTCAATAAGTATAATTTTATTAGTAATAGTATATTCTAACCAAGTGTGATAATTAACTAGGTGTTGACGAGTGAGAAGGTATCGTTCTCACAGTCATAAGGTGTGTAACCTTACAATAAAATCTCATAGATCTATTTTTAAATGTGATTATATGACAATGTGTTTGAAAATGATTGTGGATACCATTCATTGGTATACAATATTCAGGTATGTTTACCCCAATATTTCGTTAAATTTTGCTATATGCATAAATGTGAAATAAGTATGATTATATTATGATTTTGGGGTAAATGGCATGAAAAATAAATAATATGTATGTGCATGGGCATATGGGTGAATTTGATAAAGGGGAAGTATTCTGGTGGTTTTACCACAATATCCGGTGACTTCGGTCACATATTTGAAATCCGGTGACTTCGGTCACAATTTTGTCTGGTGGCCTTGCCACAAAATTATAAGGGCGATGTGCATGTTGACTGTAGCAACTGCCTTCGATGGTGTGTAGCGGATGGAGGGTCGATTTAGTAATCCCCACGGTGTGTTTGGTTGGTACAGGTGGTGTGTAGCGGATGGATATTTAGGTGGGCCGGGTTTGCATTTCATTATATGCACATATCCATGTGATTTAAATGATTATTATTTAATCTGCTATGAAAATGGGCTTATGAGCTAAAAATGACTTAAATGGGCCTATGGCTATATGTGTAATTATTGGGCTTTAAGGCATATGATCAAATGGGCTTTTTAATGTATGTGTTACACATTGAGTTTATAACTCACCCTTTTGTGGGATAACTTTTCGGATGATTAAGTAGTGTGATGGATCGAATTGACAAGGATTTCGAGGTGGCCAACGCAAACAAAGTATTTTGGAAATTTTCCTACTTAAACTTATTAAGTTAATTTTATTACTTAGACTTTATTATGGGTTTTGCTATTTTTATGTAATAAGGCCACTATGAATTGTTTTTAATTTTGTGTTGGATTTATTTTACGCCATGGACAATTATCAATTAAATAACTAAATGGTTTTTTATAAATAATCTAAACTGTTTTGAAAATAAAATACATTTCCACGATATTAATAAATTTTTCATTAAGTTTGGTTTTCTTTTTACCTATTAATTTCTCTTAAAAATAATGTTTTAAGAAGATATAAATTTACTTTACAATTTGATTTCAACCTGATTCTTAACATAATCTATTTTATTCAAAATCATCAAGTTTTTCTTAAACAAAGCGAGAATTTGCCTAAGTTTTACTCGAGGAACATATCAAATCCGGTCAGGCTTTTTGGGCCGGGTTTGGGGTGTTTCAATACTTACCTGCTGTGAGTTATGCTTGACATGAAATTTGTTATTTAATTTTATAATTTGATTTGTTATGTTAAATTTGGTAAGATTTATCATTTGATTTAACGAACTTACTAAGCTTCAAGTAAGCTTACTCCTACTTTGTCCTTGTTTTGTAGATTACATTTTTTGGCTGAGAGATCGGATAAACTCACAGAATCACACTATCCTGAGACTCATTTGGTAGATTTTGTAAACATTTGGCTTATATGGCATGTAATAAGGCAAATGGTTATTATGCTATATTTCATGGCTATGTGTGATGTTTGGTACTTGATGATAGAATGGTAGTCTTTGTAGTATGTTGTTAAACTTTAAGTAAATTTGAGTGTGAGGCTATGAAATGGTTATGGTGTGTTTGAAATGAGCTAGTTTAGTGTATGTTATGGCTTATAGATGATTGTTTTGATAATGAGTAACATGAGTATTATAATGTGTTTTAGCATATGGCACTTGGTATGGTGTTAGGTGATTGAAAATGACATATTTTAGTTGTTTAAAGTTGTGTTTATAGACTTGCAAACATGTATTATGAATTGGTTTACGTACCTATGCAATTGGGTGTGGAAATAGCATGATCTTGGTCATTTTTGGACACACACGGTCCTGTGTGACACACAACCAACCCACACGGGCGTGTGCCCTAAGGGTGTTAGGCACAAGATTCACATGGGCTAGCACGCGAGTTGATACACGAACGTGTGAGCCAAGTCAGTGAGTTACACGAGTGAGCACACGGTTGGGTACACGGGCGTGTGGGGTAGCCACATGACTATGTTTGGAGCCACACAGTCTGGGCTCTGTCACACGGCCTGGACACAAGGCTGTGTGACCCCTGTAGGTGAAATTTTTTAGTTTTTCTAGAAATGTTCTGATTTATTTTGATTTGGTCCCTGATTGCTCTAAAGGTATTTTTAAGGCTACGTGGGCTCGATTTAAGGCTTGCATAAGCATGATTTATTCCATTTTGAATTTCTTATGTATTTATTAAATTAATTTGAAAATTAACTACTATTGGCTATAAAATGTTTTGTTTTTTATGGTAATACGCTGTAACCCTATTCCGGCGATGAAAATGGGTTATAGGTGTTATAGAGACCAAGGATATGCAAGACAAGAAGAAAAAACTCACCATTATTATAATTGCAATAAGAAATGACACTACAATAAGAAATGATACTACATTAAGAATTGTAAACTTCTGAAAAAGAATCAAGATGCCACAACTTTCAAAGCCAATATGGTTGAGGACATGGACATAGTGGCCATGGTTACAGAAGGGATAGAGAGTTTGGAGATTAGTATGATTATCGAACTCAACATAAGCATGACTGATAAGTCCTATAATTGGTGGCTCGACTCCGGAGCTACTGTCTATGTGTGTAATGACCAAAAACAATTCAAAGTTATGAGCTTGTGACAAATCGTGAAGTGCTTATAGATAACTATCAATAGGTTAATGTAACGCCCTATTTTTCTTTAAATTCAGCTTTTGGTAATTTTGACATGAATGAGTGTCTGGTTTAGTGGATATGTGTTCTGGGTGTGTGTGGGAAGTCCCAAGTTCAAGTCTCAACTTGGGTGAATTTTGGTATTTTGGTATTTTTATGAATAAAGCCCAAACCCTGGTTAGTAGGCTTATAAGTATTTAATTGTAAGAACATGTCAGAATGGGCCTGCTGGTTTGGTGGTTTAGAGGAGTGTTGGGATGGAAAAGGTCTTATATTCGAGTTGCGGCATGAGCATTATTTTTGTCTGTCATGATTCATAGAGTTTGAATTTTAGTTAAACGCTGCTGATGGAGTGTTTGAAGGAGAGAATTAAAGAGTTGGGAGGGGGAGTTATCAGAATCTAATTAGTGTTTCAATTAGGAAATTTTTGGCTCTCTTCCTCTCTCTTTCTCTTTTCCCTTCTTTTCATTTTTCCCCTCCCCATTGGCTGCCAAAAACCCACCTTTCTTTTTGTTTTTTTATCGTTTCACATTAATCAAGTTCTGTTCTGCAACTGTTGCTACCCTTGTTCGGTAAGTGGTATACTTTAAGTTCTAGTGATATTTTGATTGACTAACGGAGGAATCATTTTACTCACCTAGGTACTGCTCAAAGGTTGTAATCAGGTTCTTGTGTTTCTTAAGCACTATTCCCTACTCGAAGGTGAGCTTTTTGAAAGATATTGGGCTTAGTATCTCAATGTAGTTCTATTTTAAATATTGATTTTGGGCGTTGAAATATCAATTAAGGTTTGGGATTGCTCGGGATTGCTCGAGATTGTGTGAGCATCGATACGATACCGGGTGTGTACCTTAAAATACAGAAAATAAGGTTTCAGCGAAAACCAAAAAGCCTTCTGTCGACGCCACATGGGCATGTGATCGCCTGTGTGGCAGGCCGTGTGCAAGACTGTTAGTCACCACATGGCCATGTGATCGATGAGCTAGGCCGTGCGTGAGTGACACGGCCATTTGATGGTTGGGCAAGACCGTGTGCGACACACGGGCTCGACCAATTAGGCCGTGTGGGCAACAAGGGTGTGTGAGCCCACATGGGTGAACCACACGGGCGTGTGAGATTTTGGGCCAGGCCGTATGATCCACACAGCCAAGGCCAATTTGGGCCGTGTGGGCCACATGGGCAGGCCTATGGGCATGTGAGCCCATTTTTTTGGAAAACTCTATAGGGTTGCACGAGTCACCCAAGTTGGCTTTGGACCTACTGTAAGGTCAGTAAGTAATACTTAGACCCCTAATTGAATGCTCTGTCTGTCTGATTTCTGTACTAAGCTTGTATGCTGATTGAATATATGAGATTTATTTGCATAATAGGATGTCATTCCTGTATGTTGCATTGCATCGGGGTGGGTTGATTATGATTAGAGGAATTATCTAAAAGGCTTTTAAGCCTGATATCTGGCAGCTCAGCTGAAAATTTCTGATTATGTGCCACATTCGGTACAACATGGTGTGTAAGGCTGGATGGGTTGATTTTATCCCCACATGGTGTGTAGGGTTGGACGGAGTTGGTGTGTAGAGGCTGGTGAGTAGGACTCTATTTTTTGCATATTCTGTATGAAATGGGCTAAGGCCCTGAAATATGTCTGAATCTGTATCTGAGTGGGCTAAGGTCCACACTGTTTCTGTAATGGGCTCAGACCTGAATTGTGAATTAATGTCTGTTATCGGATATTTTTGTGTGTGTATGTTTTCTGTGGGGATTACACACTGAGTTTGCAAAAACTCACCCCTTTTCTGTTTAATTTGTTCAAGTAATCCCCAGCAGTAGATGGATCAGTGCAGCGGAGGACTCGGCGATGACCACGGTTTTGGACACTTATTTACAGTTTATTTTTAATTACGATTTGGTTATTTTTTGGTATATTTCTTGTAATAAGGCCTTTACAGATTTTCTCTTAAATTTGTGATTATTATTTTATGAACTGCTAGCAGTAGGACAAGACTCAAGTTTTCAAAGTAAACAAACGTTTTATGGAAAACACACGAATTCGCAAATTATTTTTAAAAAGCTTTCGCAACGTATAACATTTTGAAAATGCTCCATAAATGAATAAACGATGCGTTTTTGATGGTAACCTAAAATATCGAAAAGGGTATTGTTGTAATTATGTTTTCTAATTATCTACAAATAGTTTTAGCGCAATTATGTTTTCCAAAGCACTATCATGTGAAGTCGCCAGATTCGGCCATAACGTTTAGGTCAGGTTTGGGGTGTTATAGTTAATGTGCTCGATCAAGGAATGGTGGAATTCAACTTCACATCCGGGAAGAAATTGACCATAATCAATGTGTTGCATGTTCCTGATGCGAGAAAGAATTTAGTGTCCGTGAGTCTTCTGTGTAACAAGGGGTTCAAGGTTATGGAATCCAATAAGTTAGCCTTGCTTAAGGGTGATATATATTTAGGAAAAAAGGATATTATAATGAGGGCATGTTCAAGTTGAGCATTGATATGAATAATGTAACATCCCAAAATCGGGCCTAGTAAAATTAGGCCCAATGGGCCTTGGGCGTAGTAGCGGTTAAAATTTTTTAGAATAAGAGACGGGCTTTAATGCAAGTTGGATCTAGTAGGTGAGTGATTTTGGAAGGTTAGGGGGCTTCTATGAAGTCCTGGGATCAAACTTAGGCTTTAGGAAAGTTTTGATTTTAGGTGAATAAAACCCTGGGAGATAGTAGGTAGGCCTTAAGAATAAAATGTGGGAAGAAATGACACAAGAGGAGCTTGTGGTGTAGTGGCAAAGTGACGCCACTTAGGGAGCAAGGGAGTGACGCCACAGGGAGGTAAGGAGATCCAAGGTTCAAGGCGTGGCACTTATATTTCTTTTTGGTTATTTTTCAAAATGGATTTAGACATTGACCATAGACTTATCTTTAGTTGCACATGGTTTTAGACACAAGAGGAGCTGGTGGCTTAGTGGAAAGTGGCGTGAATTGGCTGATGGGAGAGCTTGGGTTCGAATCTCATGACAAGCAAGAGAGTATTTATTTTGCTAAGTTGGGGCAGCAAGAATTTGAGTTGGATTTAAACTTTATTGATGGAAGGATCCCACATCAAAAAGATAGAAAGAAGGAAGGTGAGAAGCTAGCTATATATAGAGCACTCTATGAGGAGAGTTAATATACCTTGGTGGGCGTTTGGGCATAGGAGTGCTCGAAGCGCGGACTAGCAACTTCAGATTCCTATCAGGTGTGTACTTCTCTCTACTCTAGCTGTATAGCGACAAGTGCCGAAATGCCGGTCACATGGCAATAGTGGCCACACGAGCATACGAGCGCACGTGTGGGGCTTCCACGCGATAGTTGAGGACATCGGTAGTGTTTTTATGGGTTCAGGCCGTTGGGCCAAGTAGGCCCAATAGGCCCGTGGGCCCATATGAATAAATTGTATGTTTGTGTAGTAGATGTTGGATTAGACTAGGTGAATTTCATATATGTGGCTAGATGTGTACTGAATGGGCCACACTAGCGTGTGGGCCCAAATGGGCCAAAATTGGGTTTTAGGCCCAATAGTTCGGTAACGACCAGAAGTGGTAGCTGAGTCGCTCGAGGTGATATTGGGACTTCAAAAAGGCCATTACAGGTGCGAAATTACCAAAACATCCCTGGTTTACAAAATTACCGAAATACCCTTGGAAGGTAAAATTACTGTTATACCCTTAGAGGTTGATTAGCTTGATTATGTTGGATTATGTTTAATTGATTATGATGGTAACTCATTTCATGTGTTATATTTGAGATATGATGTGTATACATGACATACTGCATACACGGATTATTATGTCATGTTGCATGGGCTTTGGGATATGATTGAAAGGGGAAGTGTTACTTAGGGACTGTCATAGTGGTTTGGCACCACAGTGGGTTAGCCCCACATATATTATTCAGTGACTATGTCTCAGTGGTTTGGTACCATGGTGGTTTGACACCACGTATATATATTTCAGCGACTTGTCTCAGTGGTTTGGTACCATAGTGGGTTGGCCCCACATATATTAATTCGGGATTATTGCAGTGGTTTGGTACCATGGTGGGTTGGCCCCACACACTTATTTACTGACTCTGTCACAGTGATCTAGTATCACGGTGGTCTGAAACCACAATGGCTTGGTGCCACGGGTGTTATGTTGATTCAGGCGACCTAGAGGATGGAAAACTAGGTTGGGCTGGGCTGCATTGCATACATTTCTAATACGCTATATTGTGTGGGCTAAGGTCCAGCGTGCATATACATATAATTGCGTTATAGGGGAATTACACACTGAGTCTTGGTGACTCACCCCTCTGCTTAATTTTGCAGGTAACCTCTAGTTGCGGATTTGGAGCTGAGGTGGACTCTGGGGTGGCCATGCGTTACTTCTTTCGTAAACTCCATTTTCCTTTATTTTAAACTTATTTTAAATTTGGGAATTTGTTATGTAATAAGGCCGCTTAATTTTAAGTTGGGTTTTGATATAATGCCAAACTTGCATGTTTTATAAATTGTCGAAGAAGGGGTTTTTAAGAAAATTAATAGCATAAACAAATAGTTTTCAAAGTGTTAACAAATGATGGCAAATGACTAATTAAATCAAAAATTTTTCTTAAAACTTCAGACACTAATTTCAAGATATCATATTTAGGAACGTCGCTAAATTTTAAGTTGCTATAAAATGACACTCTGTTTCAATTGCTAGTTCTGTTAAACAGGAGATACTAAATA
Organism: Gossypium rotundifolium; assembly: GCA_025506655.1. Taxonomy (NCBI): domain Eukaryota; kingdom Viridiplantae; phylum Streptophyta; class Magnoliopsida; order Malvales; family Malvaceae; genus Gossypium; species Gossypium rotundifolium. Next base: position 51,143,510 of record CP106728.1, read on the forward strand.
ACATATTAACTTCATAACATTTCCAATTTTTTGTAGAAACACTAGTCGAAAGATTTTCAAAACTGCGGTCTTTCCCTTTAAGATCAAATTTCGTAAAATAACCTTTCCATGTAACATACCAGATTTGGTCGTAACGTATTGACCGGGTTTGGGGTGTTACAATTATGGTATCAGAGCTGTAATATCCTGAAAATGGGCATATGTATTTTTGATTTAATTATACGAAATGGCATGTCTTATGTGTTATGAATGTATTATGAACATTTTTTAGAAACTTGGAAATGTAAGAAATGATTTAGAAATGTTAAGTTTCAAAAAGAGGAAAGTGAACATTTTAGAACCTTGGAATTGTAAGGAAATGTCCTGGAAATGTAAGAAAATGCTTTAGAAATGTTAAGTTAAAAGAAGGGAACTAAGGCAAGGTGGTCTTAAGAAAATTTATGGAGGAAATATGACATGAAATTGGGTTTGGAAAAGTGGCCTGGAGATGCCACTTAGGGCCTCTGGAAATGACGCCCTATGCAGTGCAAGGAGGGCTTGTGTTCGAGTCGCATGGGAAGCAAAATTTTAAAGATTTATTTTGCTAGGTGGCGTCAATGAGAGGGAGTGGGGAGGACGACACCGAGGCTAATTTTTAGGAGTTTTTATCCTTTTAAAATTCGGCAAATAGATAGATAATGATGGACTATTATTATTATTATTTTTTATTAAGAGATAAGAGATAAATATTGGATTAAGTTTTGTTAAATTGAATGGGTGATAATTAAAGTGATAAAGTTATCAAAATAGGAGTGATGGCCAAGTAAAGGATTTTAAGTTAGTAATTTCGGCTACTAGGGGAAAAGAGAGCCATTCATCATATCTTCTTTCAACTCTTCTCTCTGCCGAATTTCCTAAAGCATCTCTTCTTCTTCTTTTTTGTTAGCCAAAGCCGAAAACTAAAGTAAGCCTAGCCAAATTCTTCATAGCTTTTGTGATCTCCATTAAAACCGAATCCATAAACTCCTCAAGATACCATCATTAGCCGATTTCTTTATACCAATCAAAAGCCGAAATGAAGATCCTTCTAGCCTACATAGCCGAATATGGCTAAAGGTTCAAGCAAGGATTGCCGATCTCTAAAGTAAGGGTAAGATCTCATTCAGTTTCATCCTTTTTCTTTTAAGATTTGCCGAAATCTAGGACTAACCCCATTAATATCTTGTTGCTGAAACTTTAAAGAGATCTTTTAGGATTTACTAAGTGTCGACTACAAGGAAGGAGAAATTCTTTTCCCGAAGGTACACCATAGGCCGCGTGTTCCCTAGTTATTCGGTGAGTTTGAGATTTAAAATCCACAAGGTAAGTATCTATAGCATTCGCCAAGGCCATGTTGAGTAAATAGATGTGTTTCATTAATATTTAAAAGTGAAACTAATCTATTCAAGTAATCTAGTGATTGCCGATTTCAAGAAAGAAGGATACAAAGTTTTGGCATTTGATTAGACATCAATCGGCGACAAGGTAAGGATTTAAGTGTACTAATCCTCATCGGGATTTGGTTTTATGGCGAATGGCTCTTTACTAAGTATTAAGTGATTGATCAAATGTAGAGATTTAAGATCTAAGGCATTAGATCAAGCTTTTGAGGATTTGGAGTGAACTTGCTAAAGCGAATCAGGTGTGTACCCCACACTATCTTTTAATAAGATTTATGGTTAAAATTTAATATGAGCATGTTTATAAGAATGTGAATATGGCTAAAGTACCATGCTATGGTATAAAGTACTCAGGTACGTTTCCTACTCCTACTAGGATTATGTTAAATATCGGTTACGACACACATATGACATTATAAGAATGTGAAATAAGAATTTGGCATGTTAATGCATGATATGTATGATATGGGGCATATGGGTTATATGAAAAGGGGAAGTGAATGTGGTCACCTAAGACCACGATAACTGAATGTGGTGACCCAAGACTACGATACCTGAATGTGGTGACCTAAGACCACGATATCTGAAAGTGGTGACCTAAGACCACGAATTTTATAAGGGCGATGAGCACGTCGACTGCAGCGACTGCCTACGATGGTGTGTAGCGGATAGAGGGTTGACTTAGTAGTCCCCACGGTGTGCAGGATGGTACGGGTGATGTGTAGCGGATGGCATATAGGTTTGGGTTCAGGTTGCATCATTATTTTATATCTGCTATATGATTATGTATGTGATGTGATAATATGCCTGAATCTATTTGGACATAGTGTTTGTGTACACATTGAGTCTGTTTGACTCACCCCGTTGTGGGAACTTTTTTCAGGTGATGATCAGTAATGGACCGGGTCGGTGGAAGCTTAAAGGTGGCCATGCACAGCAAGAAATTTTACGATTTGGACTTTTATTTTTAATTAAGTACTTCCAATTATTTGGATTTATTTGATGTAATAAGGCCATAGTGAACTATTTTATTTTATTTTACTTTTAAAGTATTATGTTATGAAAATTTTTATGAATTAAAGACTAAATAAATTTATTTTAAATTAATTCCTAAGTGTTTTTGTCGCCCAACCTAAAGGGGTTTCCAATATAAAATAAACTTGTTTTTAACTCGAGCCCAACCCAAAAACAATCGTTCTTTCAAAAACCCAAATTTTCCAAAGTAACAAAAGAATTTGAAACGATTTACACCGGGGAACGTACCAGATTCGGTCAAGGCTCGTGGGCCGGGTTTGGGGTGTTTCAAGAGCCTAGGTTGTAAAACTCGACTATGGAATGGGTTCGAAAATGTTTTCCAAAAATTGGTTTGAAACATGGTTTAAAAATATAGGTCTTTTTGGGAAGTATGGCACCCGAGTCTCCGACACCAAATCTGTAAGTTTCCTGATACTATGCTTTGTTATATGCTATAATGACTATATTTATTCTGTGTATGTTTTGGATGTGATGTTTGAATGTAAATTTTTTTTTTTTTGTTAAAAATGTGTTTGCTTCTGTGTTAGATATTTAGTTGTATGAAGAGGTTCCAAGATTAAGTTAGAAAGCGTATCAGTGTTTTAGAATCAGAGTGCGCAACGTGAGTGTAGTGTTGTAGGTTAGGATGTGCAACTATTCCTGTAGTTGGAAATTTTGAGGACAAAATTTCTTTAAGGGGGTAGATTTGTAACATCCCGAAATTGGGCCTAGTAGAATTAGGCCCAATAGGCCTTGAGCGTAGTAGCGGTTAAATTTTTTGAGAATAAGGGAAGGGCTTTAATGTAAGTTGGATCAAGTAGGTGAGTATTTTGGAAGGTTAGAGGGCTTCTATGAAGTCCCGAGATCAAACTTGGGCTTTAGGAAAGTTTTGATTTTAGGTGAATAAAACCCTGGGAGATAGTAGGTAGGCCTTAAGAATAAAATGTGGGAAGAAATGACACAAGAGGAGCTTGTGGTGTAGTGGCAAAGTGACGCCACATAGGGAGCAAGGGAGTGACGCCACAGGGAGGTAAGGAGATCCAAGGTTCAAGGCGTGGCACCTGCATTTCTTTTTGGTTATTTTTCAAAATGGATTTAGACCTTGGCCATAGACTTATCTTTAGTTGCACATGGTTTTAGACACAAGAGGAGCTGGTGGCTTAGTGGCAAGTGACGTGAATTGGCTGATGGGAGAGCTTAGGTTCTAATCTCATGACAAGCAAAGGAGTTTTTATTTTGCTAAGTTGGGGCGGCAAGAGTTTGAGTTGGATTTAAACTCTATTGATGGAAGGATCCCACATCGGAAAGATACAAAGAAGGAAGGTGAGAAGCTAGCTATATATAGAGCATTCCATGAGGAGAGTTAATATACCTTGTTGGGCGTTTGGGCATAGGAGTGCTCGGTGTAACACCCCAAACCCCGCCTATGCATTATGACCGGATCTGACATGTCACATGAGAAAAAACATGTTAAATCCTTTTTATTCGTACAAAAATAGGTATTTATTTGTTTTAATCAAGAAAGCTAGTTTGATTTGAAATATTTGATAAAATACTACTAACCTCGAAGATTGATTGATAAATAGATAATTTGAATAAGAGATCTTATAAACCGTGACTTTTGAAAATATCTTTGATAATTCGAGAGAAAATTTCTGAGTTAAAAATAATCACAAAAGTTTGTTATGAAATCCATTTGTTAATCTAGTTTGGAAAATCTTTATTTAAGTTTTTAGAAAAATTCCCATTTAAAACAATTCGAGCGAAATAAAACTACATCAAATATAAAGCAAAAATAAAATATTCCAGAGGCCTTATTACAACTTAAAAACCCAAAATAGTAAAGTGAACGGAAATAGAAGTCTAAAGTTCAAAATAAAACACCATTTCTAAAGTATGACCTCCATCGAGTCATCAATGGCCCAAGTCCCACGTCATAGAGCATTATCTACAAGGATTAAGAAAGAAAAGAGGGTGAGTTACAAGAACTCAGTGCGTAATCCCCTTACCGTCATCCACTGGGCCTGAACCCGTTCAGCAACATCTTAGGCCTGAGCCGATAGCATAATCTTGGGCCGAAGCCCATTTATATAACAGAACATATATATATGTGCAATGTATGCAACCCAAACCATCCTAGTAATCCATCCACTACACACCACCCGTACCATCCCATCACACCTGTGGGGATCAATTCAACCCACCTCGCCAAACACACCAATCGCAGGCAAGTTTCCATTTATAATATTTGTGGTTGAGCCACCAAAAACGCTTCAGTCAAGCTGCTTTTTATAATATTTGTGGCTGAGCCACCAGAGTCATAATTATGCGTGGCATAGCCTCTATACAAATTGTGGCAGAGCCACCAGAATATCATATACGGTATATAATTGGCACACAGCCTTGGGTAATTATGATCGACACAGAGTCGTTAATTCATATGTTAGGCACATAGCTATTATCAGAATTTGTGGCAATACCACCAGGCTACACTTCTCTTCATTCAGATTCCCGCCCCATGCAACATGATAAAATGCATCATTCATCACAATATACATATATAAAAACATAATATCATCATACATATGTTACCAGACAATATCGAAGATAAAACAGACAGTTAACCCAACAAGGGTATTTTGGTAATTCGGCCCAACGAGGGCATTTCTATAAATCGGCCCACTAAGGCATTGTAGAAAATCAACCCATAGGGGCATTTCAATAAATCAATAATCTCGCAACCCAGGGGTATTTCGGTAATTTATAATCCAAGGGTATTTTCGTAATTTTGCAACCCCGGACTAAACTACTAATTTGGGGCATTAAAATTGAAACTGTCCATCTGCGTCATATTGACTAAATTGACTCTAACTCGATTTAGAAAACTCAAAATTTAGATCCATAAATTTTCCTGGAATCTAGACTCATATATCTTCTTACTACAATTTTTCTAGAATTTTTGGCTTAGCCATTTAGTACAGTTTATTCATTAAATATTCCCCTATTTCACTGACCAATGGTTCTGACCTCTCTTACCCTAAATTCAAATATCTCCATGTACAGTTTTCATATGTTGCTTCCACTTGTTTCTATTGAAAATAGACTCACTAAGAAATCTATATAAATTATAACTCATAATTCACTTTTTACAATTTTGAATGATTTTTCCAAGACAGAATAGGGAACCACGAAGTCATTCAGAACTAGTCTTACAAAAATTAAAATATCATAGAATATAAAATTCCTCTTCCTTCTTTGTTTCTTTCATATAAAAATAGACACAATAAGATTTCATTCTATATCTTATTCACTTTCTAATTCCATTTCTCCTATTTTTCGTGATTTTTCAAAATTACGTCACTGCTGCAACCAAAAACTATTTCGTTGCAAAATATGGTTTCCACTACAAACAGACGCACACCTGAGTGGCCACAGATGCCGGTTTCCAATTTTTCTATCTTTCCTCCGAATCACAAAAAATTCCATGCAAATATTCAGGGAGGAGTAAGATTAAACACCATTACAAACATGTATTCGAAAGGGTATGAGATTACACACCTTATTTGGATTTCCTAAAGAACCACTCTTCATTGTCCCCACAATCGTGATCCTTCCCTACTACGTTTTAAAATCCAACCTTTCACTTTGGCTATTGCAACGAGTTCCTAAAATTAAATAAGTGATGTACCAAAGGGGTTAGCCTTCATCCAATAGTTAGCCCTTCCACAAGAGCAAGAAGTTGATATCATCACCACAAAATAGAACCACATGAGCGGCGTAAAACATCAAAATAAAGAGTAACATCTTACCACCAATATTCAGCCTAATCACCCACTTACCAATCAACTTCCGAAACCAAGGCTAAGAGAAGGATAAGTAGCAACAAAGGATGGCTTGATAGTTTCGGCAAAACAAAGGAGAAAGGTGCACAATTTTGGCTTTAAAGTTTTGGCAAGCAAAGGGGAGAATTGGAAAAGAAAACATCAAAATGCTAAAAGAAGAAAATAAACCTTACAAGCATCAAAATTTGCTAAATGCGTATAGGAAATTAGGCTATCCTTTTTTTTCCTCCCTACAAAAACCTTGTATCATCTTTACCAAAAAGATGACTGTTGACCCCAAAATATACTTTCCAAAACATCCTCCATATAATAGTCCAACATGTTCCCTTCTCTTACCTTTTTCTTTTGATTTTTTCCTTTATTTTCCCTTTTTTTCCTCCTGACCACAATTCTTAGCCATCCTTCCATCAATAAATGTCTCCCTTTCCATTTTGATGCATGGTCGACACTTACCTTAAAGCACCAAAAAAATAATCAAAAATAAGTGCACTAGGTGGAATTCGAACCCAAGCTCTCCCCCTACCATTCATGCCACTTGCCACTAAGCCACAAGCTCCTCTTGTGCTAGCAAATTGCCCAATTATTCCCTTATGCTAGACACCACTAGCCTTCTCACTTTTAAATGCTTCAATACTAAAATTTTCCTATGGCCTAACTTGAGCCCAGAACTTCCTAGAAACCCCGTAACTTTCCAAAATCACCTTCCTAATAAGTTCAACTTGAAACAAAGCCATTCTCTTGTTCTCCAAAAATTTTAAATGCTCCCGTGCTTAAGGCCCAGTGGGCCCAATCCTACCAGGCCCAATTTCGGGATGTTACACTTGGAACGCGGACTAGCAACTTCGGATTCCTATCAGGCGTGTACTTCTCTCTACTCTAGCTATAGAGCGATGAATGCCGAAATGCTGGTCACACGGCAATAGTGGCCACACGAGCGTGCGAGCGCATGTGTGGGGCTTCAATGCGATAGTTGAGGACATCGGTAGTGTTTTTGTGGGTTCAAGCAGTTGGGCCAAGTGGGCTCAATGGGCCTGTAGGCCCATATGAATAAATTGTATGTTTGTGTAGTAGATGTTGGATTAGACTAGGTGAATTTCATATATGTGGCTAGATGTGTGCTGAATGGGCCACACGAGCGTGTGGGCTCAATTAGTCCGAAATTGGGTTTGAGGCCCAATAGTCCGGTAACAATCGAAAGTAGTAGCCGAGTCACTCAAGGTGACATTGGGCCTTCGAAAAGGCCATTACAGGTGCGAATTTACCAAAACATCCCTGGTTTGCAAAATTACCGAAATACCCCTAGAAGGTAAAATTACTGTTATACCTTTAGAGGTTGATTAGCTTGATCATGTTGGATTATGTTTAATTGATTATGATGGTAATTCAATTCATGTGTTATATTTGAGATATGATGTGCATACATGACATACTGCATACACGGATTATTATGTCATGTTGCATGGGCTTTGGGATATGATTGAAATGGGAAGTGTTACTTAGGGACTGTCACAGTGGTTTGGCACCACGGTGGGTTGGCCCCACATATCTTATTCAGTGACTATGTCTCAGTGGCTTGGTACTATAGTGGTTTGACACCACGTATATATATATATATATTTCAGCGACTTGTCTCAGTGGTTTGGTACCATAGTGGGTTGGCCCTACATATATTAATCCGGGATTATTACAGTGGTTTGGTACCACGGTGGGTTGGCCCACACACTTATTTAGTGACTCTATCATAGTGATCTGGTATCACGGTGGTCTAGAACCACAGTGGCTTGGTGCCACGAGTGTTTGGTTGATTCAGGGGACCTAGAGGATGGAAAACTAGGTTGGGCTGGGCTGCATTGCATACATTTCTAATATGCTATATTGTGTGGAATAAGGTCCAGCGTGCATATACATATAATTGCGTTATAGGGGAATTACACACTGAGTCTTGGTGACTCACCCCTCTGCTTAATTTTGCAGGTAACCCCTAGTTGCGGATTTGGAACTGAGGTGGACTCTGGGGTGGCTATGCGTTACTTCTTTCGTAAACTCCATTTTCCTTTATTTTAAACTTATTTTAAATTTGGGAATTTGATATGTAATAAGGCCTCTGGGATTTTAATTTGGATTTTTCTTTTATTCAGTTGTTATCTCTTATGAATTGATCAATACGGGGTTTCCCTAAAAAAGTAATAATCGTTTACCAAAATGTGAACAAACAGATCACAGGCAATAAATAATTAAACTTGGGATTTTCTTAGAACTTCAAAAACTATTTTAAAATGGCGCATTTTCATAAAACCATCGACCCTGATTTCTGTATTGTAAAACAAAACTCAAAAATTTTAATCGCGAAGTTTCTTTTACAACCTTTCCTTGTGACATAACAGATTCGGTCGCAACGTCTAGCCGGGTTTGGGGTGTTACAAATAAAACCAATTCTTCTGCTTATATTATTGAATCTTATTCGTTGTGGCATGAGCGTCTAGTACATTTTAATTTTAAAACTTTACAATATATGCAAAAGATCGGTTATATAAGTCTAACTAATGATGAGTTTGTGGATAAATGTGAAATTTGTATTCAACTAAAAATTATCAAGAAATCATTTCCTAATAAGTGTGAAAGGAATTCACAAGTGTTAGATTTAATCCATTTGGATGTTTGTGAATTAAATGACAAGAGGTGGAAAAAATTATATTTTATCACTTATATAGATGACTTCTATCGATTTACTTATGTGTATCTCATGAGAAGTAAAGACGAGGTTTTTGATATGTTTAAACGTTCTAAAACTGAGGTTGAAAATTTGTTTAGTAAGAAAATCAAAGTGCTTCGTAGTGATAGAGGTGGTGAATATTTTTCAAATGAATTTAAAGTCTGTTTGTTTCACTAAAAATGGCTTCCAAAAAATAATTTCTAGAAAATGACTTACTTTCCTAGAAAAGTAATATTTTCTAGTGTTTGAATGAATCTATGTAATATATTTTACATTGTTTGACAATTTTCTTAAAATATTTCATAAAAGCTATTTTCAATGAAACAAACATACATTTGAGATTTTCTTATCTTTTCATTGTTTAATTGAGTTTATTTTATATCTATAAATTTATATTTTACATTTCTTTTACATATATTAAAAATATTTTGTTATTTTTGATTTATTACAACGTCATTTTTAGTTACATGACTCCCAAGTGAGTATTTTTATTTAAATATGTGACATCAACAAAATTGAAAAAATTAACAATATCAACAATTGGACTTGATTTTCAAATCTAAAAAGTAGAGGACTAAATTCTTACAAATAAAAGTATAGAGACTAAATTGTAAATTTGTGAAGAGTACATAGACTTATGACATATTTTAACCTTTATACTACAAAATATTTATTATTAATATATTTATAATTGTAATAAATATTTATTATTAATTTATTATTATTGAATATTTTCAATAATATGTGAAGAATATTATTTAAAATTATCATTTTAAAATTTATTATTAAAATAAAATGAAATATTAAATAATTTATTATATAACTAAATATAAATAATTGAATATGTATGTTTAATAATATTGAAAATATAATATTATAATAAATTTAAATATTTAAAAATAAAACAAATTTATTATCAATAAATAATATTAAATGTAATGCCCCAAAATTCTTATCTCTGCTTTTGTGAGAATGTGTCACAACTGTGTATTTTCTTCAGTGGTTAAGTGTTTTGGATGTGTGTGAGGTCCCAAGTTCTAGCCATAGCTTTGGCAAATTTTGGCATTTTTCTAACTTAAGCCTTAAACTTGCTCAGTGGGCTTATATCAAATTATTTGTAAAACCATATTAGAAAGAGCCTGCAGGTTTGAGTAGTAAGGGAGTTTGTGTGTTGTGTGGAGCATCTGTGTTCGAATTCTTGCCCGAGTGTGGGAGTTTATTTTTGCTCTATTAATTGATAAGAGTTTCTATTGAGTTGGGAATCTGAGTAAGTAGTTGTTAGTTGGATTAGTGGAGAGAAATTACAGATTTACTGGCAGTTTTCCTTTCTCTCTGTTCTCTCCAAAAATTTTTCTTTTCACGTTTTGTCCTCCTCTCTGTTATTCTACTCCCAACTTTTGGTTTTTCTTTTTCTGACTTCTATAAAAAAATCTTTCCTTTTCAAATCGCGATTTGTTAACGTGTCGATCCTCCGTATTGTTAAATAGGTAAGCGGTTCGTGGAGTCTTGAAATAATTATGTTTATGCGTTAGTTTTGTTGGTATAGTAGTAGAATTTGATTTTTCTGCAATTATTTTAGGTAGGAGAAGGCTGTGAACAGTGAGTTTCGTATCAATTGCTCGATCGGTTTAGCAGTGGTTTTTCGTCGTCAATAAGTCATGAGCACTATTTTGGGTTTTGAACCGATTCTTAATTTTGGCTGCTAAATCAGCTTTTGGGTGCTTCTTCTGTAGGTTGCGAGGCTTTAGGAGTGATTTTGCATCAAAACCATAACAGTTGTGTACTCGGAACACAGAAAAATGAGGTTTGGCGAAAGCCAAAAAACCCTACTGTCGACGCCACACGACTGTGTGGTAGGCTGTGTGCGATAACACAGTTGTGTGATCGATAAAGGCCAGGCCGTGCGCAAGACACAGCCGTGTGATGGCTGGAGTGTGGGCATGTTGGCCATATGGGCTAGACCGAATTGGGCTTGTGGGCCCACACGGGCATGCCACATGGACGTGTGATATCTGGCCAGGCCATATGATCCACACGGGCAAGGCCAATTTGGGCTGTGGGTCACACGAGCATGTGGGCCCATTTATTTGAAATTTCTCCTAGGGTTGCACGGGTCATCCCAAACGACTATGGGCCTATTGTAGGATTGGTAAGGGCTAACAAAACCCTAAACTGTATGATCTGTTTGACTGATATTCTATATTGAGCTTGATAGTATATGCATGTTATATTTGTATGTAAGCATGGTTAATTTGTATGTCTGAAACTGAATATTTTGTTTCTGATATTAGGGTTGGGATGAGATATATATATATATATATATATGAAGGAAGTGTTCTGAAGGCATTTATCACCTATATTCTGGCAGCTTGGCTGCACTTAATCTGTTATGTACTGCATTGGTACAATGTGGTGTGTAGTGCTGGGTGGATGTTTTAAACCCCACGTGGTGTGTAGGGATGGTCAAAGATTGTGTGTAGAGAATATGGGTAGGACATTTGATTTTTGATTCTAATATGCATATATGTATCTATATTTGATATCGGCTTAGGCCCGAATCTGCATCTGTATCTGTAATGGGCTTCAGCCTGAATTTGTATCTGGTTGATTCTGATGTTCTGGTTGTGTGCATGCTTAATTCTGTGGGGTTACACATTGAGTTTACGTAAACTCACTCCTTTCTATTTATTCTGTACAGGTATTCCACAGAGTTAAGCGGATTAGTGCTGCGGAGCCTCTCAATGACCATATATTCGAACTAGTTATAAATACAATTACATTTCATGTTCTGGTTTAATCTACGTTACTTTTATGTAATTTGGACTCTATGGACTATTTTATTTTAATTTTGGATAGACTGTGATTTCATGACTTAATAACTGTAAAATGTGGAATAACTTAGATTTTTCCAAAAGCACGGGTTTCTAAAATCTTAAATGGAATTTTACAAAAAGTTTTCTTTCAAACGAACGAGTTACTAAAAACAAGGTTTTTTAAAAATGTGAATTGTTTTCCCTAACCATGACGATTTTTCTAAGCTTCCGCTAAAATGATATGTTTTAGAGCGAGTTGACTATTTGAAATTATAATTTGAATTAACTGAAAGCAAATAAGGGTTTATAAGCTTTAAGTTTTATCGAGTTAGTGCCGTTTTTAAAATCCATTTTATGCGACATTGCTAGATTCATCCATAAAGTCTAGGCCAGGTTTGGGGTGTTACATTTAGTAGTATTAGAGCCAGGTTAGAAAACTCAGCTGTGAATTTTGGGTTCCAAAAAGTGTTTAAAGAATTGGCTTTTAAAATGGTTTACAATATTTTGATTGAGAATGTGATACACTGAGTCTTCGGCACCGATCCTGTAAGTATTTTTGTATTTAGTTAAATTGTTCTGGAACACTATAGTTAGTACTCTCTGAAACTGTAGTAAAACGAATAAAGACTGGAACTCTCGAAAACATTACTGAACATCTGATACTTATTACATAAAATATCTGTTAATGAATACTGAAACTGATGCATAAAACTCTCAATGTAGATAAACTCAAATCAGACAATGAGCACACGAGGTATCCATGGATGTGGTACTCGAGGCCAAGGTAGAGGTCGTAGGGGGGGTCAAGCTGAGTCCTAATCTCTGGGCAGCATGTCAAATCTAGACATGAGTGAGACACCTGTGTCACCTGCTACTGAGACTAGGCCTTAGAGTCGAGCGGCTGGGGACGACACAATGTCCCAAGCCATGCTAAGGATTTTAGAGAGGGTCGTTGGACCCAATTCTGGATTTAGGGGCCGAGGGTTGGTAATTGAGTGACTCCGATCGAATGGAGCTGAGTTATTTAGGGGTGTCACAGGAGTCGCCCCTAATGTGCTTGAGTACTGGTTGGAGGCTACTGAGAGGATTATGGATGATTTGGACTGTATCCATGAGTAGAAATTGAATGGTGCAGTCTTCTTGCTTTGTGACGAGGCATGCCAATGGTGGTTAACCATTAAGGAGAGCCCTCAGCCTGATCGTCTGACTTGAGAATTCTTTAAGACTACGTTTCAGAGCAAATATGTGGGGGACAGCTACATTGATGCTCGCAGGTGTGAGTTTCTGAACCTTATGCAAGGTGATCGATCTGTAGCTGAATATGATGCCGAATTTTTGAGGCTAAGCCGTTATGATTGAGGTATGGTGGCATCGGAGTATGAGAGATGTGTTAGGTTTGAGGACGGCCTAAGGGATAATTTGAGGGTTCTAATAGCTCTGCAGAGGGAGCGTGAGTTCGTGTTACTAGTAGAGAAAGAAAAGATTGCTGAGGATGTTAAGTGCGTGAAGTATCAGAAAAGGGACCGTGAGAGAGGTAAGAACAAGAGGGTTTTGGAGCCCTCAAATTCTGTGTAGAGGCCTAAAAAAAAGGCCAGATCTGATGGGTCGGTTAGAGTGGGGGCCTCTATTCCTTCTGTTGCTCCTACTAGGTTTAAGCCGTGCAATGATTGTGGTAGGCACCATCTGAGCAAGTGTTGGAGGAGGATTAGGGCCTGTCTGAGATATGGATCCTTAGAGGATCGTATTAGAGACTGTCTAGAGCAAGTAGATCTGTAATATCCCGGGATAGGGGCTATTTTGTTGTGGCATTGTTTACATGTTATTGGCCTGCTATGTTGTTGTTCTTGATGTTTTGGGGCTTAGTTGTAAGCCTGGTGTAAGCCTGAGAGGTAGAAAAAATTTTAGTTTTAGGCTTAGGTGAGAGGAGCTGAAGAAGCTGGGGTTAAAAGTATTCTTTGGTGAATTTTAGCACAAGAAAGGAGCTGGTGGAGTGGCAAGCTAGGCGCCACTTGGAGCTTGAGTTGGCGTCACTTGCAGGGGGAGGAGGTTCTAAGTTCAAGTTGCAGAAGTCCCACATTTTGCTTCTATTTTGACGGCATGGAGGAGGAGAAGTTGTTGGCAGTTCAAACTCTGCCATGGACCAAGTCAACTCACTTGAATGGTGGGTGGAGAGTGATTTGTGGAGGTGGACTAGTTCAAACTTGTTTAAATGGTGGGCAAGGAGTGAATTAAGGAGTGAGTTGGGGGATTGACTAAGTCAAATCGATTTGAATTAGTGGCCATGAGTGTTTGTGGGTAGTGGCCGAATGTTGGGGTCTTCATGGGGGTGAGTGGCCGGTTGGTAAGTGAGTAGGTGGGGAGTGGCGAAATTTCTTGTGGGCAATTTGTGTGACTTTCGGCCAGCTTTAGTCTAGTGCTTAGCCAAATTTTTCAAAGAAGTCTCAATTGTTTTCCATTGAAAACCGAAAACCCCAAGTAACCTTCACCTTGCCGAAACTTGCTTTGTTTTTCTTTCATTTTTCTCTAGCAGCCGAATGTTCTTTGAGTTTCAAGCTTCTACTTCTTTGTCAACTTTGGCCGAACCATATACCCTCCTACCTCTCTCTTTCTTTTTCATTTTGCACTAAGTCAAGCTAGCATTCTCTTTTCCTCTCATACTTTCTTTCTTTCTTTGAAACACAGGTAGCCAAACTTTACACTCCAAACACCTTCTCCTTTCTTTTCTTCCAAACCGAAAGTACCTTTCTCCTGTCCATTATCTTTCTTCTTCTCAAATCCTTCTTGCCGAAACCTCATCTCCATTTCACTCCTTCTCTTTCTCTCTTACCACCCAAGCCATACAATAGGTGGTGTTAAACACCTATAGCCGAACCTTGTTTGAAAGTCTTAAGAAAACTCAGTCGAATCCCCTTCTTTTTTTTGTTTAAGTTTTGGCCGAATCACAAGCAAGGGGGGTGGTCTCTTCTCTTTTCTCTCCAATCGTGTTTTCAGAGGAAGGTAAGTGCTAGGCCGAATGTTATTCTTTTCCTCCCTTGTTCTCTGTCAATTCGGATTTGGTTAAGAGCTGATTTCGGCATTTGTTAAAAAGGGTTAATCACTTGTTTTGGTAATCATTTTATTATAGGGCATCCGGGATTTCAAAACAGTCAAGCGAAGCCTTTATCTGTGGGTGATCGGTTGGTAAGTGGTGGTAAAGGTTGGTTTCATTAGTTGATTCTCTTAGTTTCATTAAGCCAAGCCTTCAAAGGATTAATGGTTCTTCTTAACAGGGTGTGGCCGATTGTTAGAGGAACCATCAGCTGGTTCGGGATTTGGTAGGAAACCAAATCAGTCATAAGGTAAGGGTTTGAGCATTAACCCTCTTAAGTTTTGGGGTTGGCCGAATGGCCCTGGTCCTAATATTCTTATTTGGCCGATTATAGGAGCAAGCTAATCGAGGGTCTTAGATCGGTTCTTTTTGGATTAAGGCTTGCGTTTTAACAGGTGTGTAAACTAACACACTCTTTACTTAGTAATATGCTTAATAACCTGATTGCTTAATAAAGCCGAAATAGTATGGTTGATTGATATGATACCCTATGGGGTATGAGCACGGATTCGGGTAAGTCCATTTCATTACGAGTTTTATTATTGGTATGATGACATGATCTATGATGTATGTGTTATGAGATGTTACATTAATCATATTAGCATGATTTGCATGATTTGCACGATTTGCATCAATATGGTATGCTTATGGGTGATTTGAGAGGAGGGGGAATATGATATCCGTGTCTTTGGGACACCAGAGGTTTGGCACCTCCAGTGGTTTGGTACCACAGATTGATTATTGTGACTTTGGGTCACTAGAGGTTTGGCACCTCAGCGTCTCGTCTCAGTGGCTTAGCGCCACAGTGGGTTGGCCCCACGGTTGATTTTACGGGATTGACGCTAGTGATTTGGTATCACACGATGGGTTGGCCCCATCATATGATTCGTGACTGCGGTCACCAGTGATTTTGTATCACACTTGTGTCTTTGGGACACGGAGGTTTGGCACCTCATAGCGACTCATCCCTGTGGTTTAACACCACCGTGGGTTGGCCCCACTTTTGAGAAACGGGATCGTCGCCAGTGATTTGGTATCACATGTGGGTTGGCCCCACAGATGGATTATTCGTGACTTTGGGTCACCAGTGGTTTGGCACCACATTGATGGATATCGTGACTTTGGGTCACCAGTGGTTTGGCACCACCAGTGGTTTTGGTACCACACGGGGTAGAAAAGGTGTTACGGATGGTAAGGATCGGGTGCATTAATTGTGTTGCTTTGTTATGATGTGTGTTAGTATGTTGCATATACCGGGAGGGGGATTTATGCACTGAGTCTTGCGACTCACCTTCTCCCTTATCATTTTCAGGTGACACTTAGATCGCGGACGCGGAGCTGGGAGGACTCGAGGTGACCATGCCATGAATAATTAGGTCTTGCACTGATTTAAAAAAAGACTTGGTACTTTACTTTATTTATTTCCATTTGGTTTTGTTAGGTTGTAAAAGGCCTTTTTAAATTTTACTTTGGATGTTCATATGCTTAAATTTGATTTCAAATATGCCTTAACAAATAATTGGGTTAAAATTTGCTAAAACTTGGAAAGATAAAGTTTTTCAAACTACAAAGCGAGATGTTTTAAATGTTACCATCGGGTATCACACTGTAATTCAAAATAAATGAAACTCAATTGTCTTCCAAACTTGAATTCAATTTCTTATTAAGTCAAAAATGTTTTTAAGCAACAATAAGGATTACATGAATTTCTAAATGAGATAAACTTGTTTTACTTACATATCTGATTAAGTTTTCAAAATTATCGGGTTTTCAAATGCACTATCGATTTTTAAACAGTCATGCCCAAGATTTTCTACAAGTACAAAATATAGCAAAGTGTTTTTATCAAACTTTTAAATGAAAACCTATCCTCTCAAATATGATTTTCCCCGTAACATGCCAGATTCGGTCGTGGTGTATATACCGGGTTTG
The DNA here is from genome assembly GCA_025506655.1 of Gossypium rotundifolium. Lineage (NCBI taxonomy): Eukaryota > Viridiplantae > Streptophyta > Magnoliopsida > Malvales > Malvaceae > Gossypium > Gossypium rotundifolium. The sequence goes on from CP106728.1 coordinate 51,160,330, forward strand.
GGGTGTTACAAGATCGATTCTGTTACGATTTTGTGCGACCTTAGAGGCGCTTCAATGACCACTTATAGGCAATGGTCAGGCTAGGGGTGGTAATGGTATGGGCCGAGGGCAGAGAGCAATGGGCAGAGGTGTAGGTCAGACAGATGCGAGGCAACCTACTTTGGTTTATACGACACGGTGCCTAGAGGATAGAGATACTCCTGACGACATCATCGCTACGTTCTTTATATTTGATGTACCCTACATTGATCTGATAGACGTAGGATCTACGCATTCCTATATAGCCAGTTCATTTCCTAAAAACCTAGGGATCATGGCTGGGAGCACAACGAGTGAGGTCACTATACTAAGTCCGTTAGGGCAATCTATTCGGGTTAGTAAACTCTATAGGGATGTATCCTTAGGGGTGCAAAGAACTACTTTTCTAACGGATTTGATGGAGTTTCTGTTTAAGGAGTTCGATATAATTCTGGGAATGGACTGGTTGGTCAAGCATCGGGTTACTCTGGATTGTGCGACTAAGAGGGTTGTTCTGAAAACTGAGGAAGATAAAGAGGTGGTTGTAATCGAAGAGCGTCGGGATTATCTGTCACATGCAATCTCTACACTAGTAGTTAAGAAACTAGTTAGGAAAAGGTGCGAGGCGTATTTGGCTTACATTGGTACTTATGCTTCTAGGAACTCTTCGATTGAGGATATAAAAATGGTACGAGATTTTTCAGATGTTTTTCCTGAGGAGTTATCGGGATTGCCTTTGAACCGAGAGGTTGAGTTTGGGATCAAACTTCTTCTAGGTATAGCTTCGGTGTCTATCGCTTCCTATCGAATGGCATCGAAAGAGCTTGCAGAAGTTAAGTCTCAACTTTAGGAGTTGTTGGACCGTGGCTTCATCCGTTCGAGTGTGTCTCCATAGGGAGCACCAGTGCTGTTTTTTAAGAAGAATGATGGGACCATGAGGAAGTGCATAAATTATCGGCTGTTGAATAATCTAACCATTAAGAACAAGTATCCACTTTCGAGGATTGACAACTTGTTTGATCAGTTTAGAGAGGCTTCTGTGTTTTCGAAGATCGATCTGCATTCTTGGTATCATTAGTTGAGAGTTAAGGAGGCTGATGTTCATAAGACTGTATTTAGGAATCGTTATGGACATTACGAGTTTTTAGTTATGCCTTTCGGGTTGACAAATGCGCCGGTTACATTCATGGATTTGATGAATCGGGTATTTTAGCCCTATCTGGATCAGTTCGTCGTAGTCTTCATCGACAACATTCTGGTATACTCTAAGACTGAGGTTGAGCATGATGTGCATCTTAGAGTAGTGCTTCAGATTCTGCGTAAGAAGCAACTTTACGCTAAGTTAAGTAAGTGCGAATTCTGGCTAGGTGAAGTAAATTTTCTAGGGCACATGGTTTCTGCTGAGGGGATTCGTGTTGACCCTCGAAAGATTGAGGCTGTGCTGGATTGAAAATAGCCTAAGATTGTATCCGAGATCCGTAGCTTTCTGGGTTTAGCGGGATACTATCGACGTTTCGTTGAGGGGTTCTCTTTGATTGCCACATCATTGACTAAGCTTCTGCGCAAGGGTGTGCTATTTTTCTGTACAGATGCATAGCAATGAGCTTTAAGAAGCTCAATTCTGTTCTGAATCAGGCTCCTGTTCTAAACAACCTGAATTTGGGAAGGAGTTTGTGGTATACAGTGATGCGTTGCATATCGATTCGGGATGTGTTCTGATGCAGGACGATAAGGTTATGGCTTATGCATGCAGTCAGCTTAAGACACATGAAGGGAAATATAAGACGCATGATCTTGAGTTGGCTGTTGTGGTCCATGCACTAAAAATTTAGAGGCACTATCTATATGGTGAAAGGTGTGTCATCTACACTGATCATAAGAGCCTCAAGTATCTCCTTACTCAGAAGGAGTTGAACCTTAGGCAGTGTCGTTGGATTGAGCTGCTCAAAGATTATGACTGTACCATCTAGTATCATCCTGGTAAGGTCAATGTGGTGGCCGACGCTCTAAGCCAAAGAGGATGTCTCATTTGAGGATGGTGTTTGCTCGCCTTAGTCTGTTCGATGATGGAGTCTGTTGGCCGAGTTGCAAGTTAAGCCGACTTGGATTGAGCAGATTAATGATTAGCAGTTGGGGATGAGTCTCTGAGTTTATAGTTCCATCAAGTTGAGAGTGGCAGCACTTCAGATTTTGGACTGAATTAGGGTCCTCTGTTTCTGTGGTTGGATTTGTGTACCGAACGGAGTGGATCTAAGGCAGTCGATTCTGAGGGAGGCACATAGTAGCCCTTATGCGATACATCCTGGCGATAATAAGATGTATCATGACCTTCATGAGTTATACTAGTGGCCAGGTTTAAAGCGTGAGGTTACTGACTTTATGGCTCGGTGTCTGATGTACCAGCAAGTTAAGGCTGAGCACCAGTTGCCTTCGGGTTTATTATGACTAGTTAAGATTCCCTTATGGAAATGGGAACGAGTGACTATGGATTTCCTTAGTAGGTTGCCCTTGACACCCACTAAGAAGGATTTTGTTTGGGTCATCGTGGATCGATTGACCAAATCTACTCACTTCATTCCGATTTGAACTGACTACTCTCCGCAGAAGCTAGCGAAGTTGTACATTTCTGAGATTGTAAGACTGTATGGGGTTCTTGTCTCGCTCATTTCTGATAGAGATCTTTGCTTCACTTCTCGATTCTGAAAGAAATTACACGAGGCTCTAGGTTTAAGGTTGGACTTCAGTACTGCGTTCCATCCTCAGACCGATGGTTAATTCGAGAGGGTGATTTAGATACTTGAAGATATGCTTCGGAGTTGCGTGATTGATTTTCAAGGTAGTTGGGAGGATTATCTGCCGCTAGCTGAGTTCACCTATAATAACAGTTTCCAAGCTAGTATTCAGATGGTACCTTACGAGGCTCTGTATGGTCGTAAGTGTCGTACTCCTTTGTGTTGTCCTGAATTGGTTTCTGAGACTGAGGTTAAGGTTAGGCTGATTTGGGATCGTCTAAAAGTGACTTTTGATAAGCAAAAATCATATACAGATCTGAAGAGACATGAGATTGAGTACTCCGTGGGGGACTTTGTGTTTCTTAAGGTCTCTTTATGAAAGAAAATTTTGAAGTTTAGCCGAAAGTGTAAGCTGAGCCGTAGGTTTATTGGACTGTACCAGATTCTGAAACATGTGGGGCTAGTTGCTTATCAGTTGGAGCTACCTCTTGAACTAGATCGTATTCATGATGTGTTTCACGTCTCAATGTTGAGGCGGTACCATTCTAATCCATCTCATATCGTCTCAGTGGAGGAGATTGAGGTTAAACCAGATTTTACTTTTGAAGAGGAGCTGGTCCAGATTCTGGATCGCGATGTTAAGGTTCTAAGGAAAAAGTCAATTCCTTTAGTGAGATGTTGTGGCGGAATCATAGCACTGAGGAGGCCACGTGGGAACCTGAGGACTCGATGCATCAGTAGTATCCTCATCTATTCTAATCAGGTAAATTTCGAGGTCGAACTTTTTTTAGGAGGGTAGAGTTGTAACGCCCCAAAATTTTTATCTCTACTTTTGTGAAAATGTGTCACAACTATGTATCTACTTCAGTGATTAAGTGTTATGGGTATGTGTGAGACGTCCCAATTTCTAGCTATAGCTTTGGCAAATTTTGGCATTTTTTCTGACTTAAGCCTTAAACTTGCGTAGTGGGCTTATATTAGATTATTTGTAATACCATATCAGAATGAGTCTGCTTGTTCAAGTGGTAAGGGATTCTGTGTGTTGCGTGGATGTTCTGTGTTCGAATACCTGCGCGAGCGTGGGAGTTTATTTTTGCTCTGTTAACTGATAAGAGTTTCTGTTGAGCTAGGAATACGAGTAAGTAGTTGTTAGTGGGATTAGTGGAGAGAAATTAGGGATTTGCTGTTTTCCTTTCTCTCTCTGTTTTCCCCAAAATTTCTTCTTTTGGCTTTTTTTATCCTCTCTGTTATTCTACTCCCAACTTTCAATTTTTCGTTTTCTGACTTCTATAAAAAAATCTTTCCTTTTCAAATCGCGATTCGTTCACATGTCAATCCTCCATATTGTTGAATAGGCAAGTGGTTCATTGTAACACCCCAAACCCGACCTAGAAGTTAGGCCTGAATCTGGCGTGTCATATGAAAGTGTTTTCAAAACCATATCTCTTGTAGTTAAAACTTGCTTGAAAGTTAAAGCCTCATGTTAAAACTTAAAACACTTAAGCAATTGTTATCCACTTGAAAACGTAATTACTTTTAAAACATTATCTGTTACGAAATCATATTTAAAATAAACAATTTACGAAAATGTGATGTGTAAAAATTAAGTTGCAGAAGCATTTTGAAACTATTGGGGAAACGTAGTCTTTTGAAGACAGTTATCATTTGGAAATCGTATCCCACCTTTAGCAGTTAGAAAACATCATAAATGAACATCAGAAATAATAATTTAAAATTAGAGAGGCCTTATAACAACCCAAATAAAAATATTTAAAAGTAAATAATCAAAACAACAAGCATAAACAACGTGTGGTCTTCACTGAGTCCCTCGCAGCTTCGATCCGTCAAAGGCTAAGAATTACCTGTACAGTTAAAAACGTGGTGAGTTTATGAAAACTCAATGTGTAATCCCTTTACTAGAGTAACAATCAGTATACAGAAAAATAAACTAAAACAGTCTGGGCCAAAGCCCTTTAAGAGTAATAGTACAGTCATTTCAAAGCATACGTGAGTCAAAGCCCACTACAATATCATTTGGGTCACAGCCCATAACAGAATCAATTGGGCCTAGCCCAAACCAACATCAAAACAAGTGGCCTAATCCCAGTACAGTGACAGATCTCACAAACAGATATGCAACACTATGAGGATGCACCCACCCAATTCAGCCAACACACCACCCGTACCAACCCTACACACCATGTGGGGATAAAGTCAACCCACCCAGCCTTACACACCAATAACGCAGCCGAGCTACTAGTATCAATACAGTAATGCGGCTAATAACAGTATCCGTGGCTGAGCCACTAGAATCAGTATACGTGGCAAAGCCACTAAATCAGTAAAACGTGGCATAGCCACCAGTACAATACTTCCTCCAAAATACAAAACCCAACCCCATGCAATATGTCGTGTATGTCATGCCCAATCATTACACGTGTATACAAAATGGCCATGCTTAGTAATAGTCATTTCAACACATATTAATAGCATATCAGTCACACGCCCACAGTCAAGCTAGTTAAAACACAGTCATACGATCATAGTCCAGTCGCTCAAATCATAGCACAAGTCAATCATTTACCCACAAGGGAAAATCAGTCATTTTACCCTATAAGGGTATTTTGGTAATCCTACCCTTCAGTGGTATTCCAATAATTCTACTCTACAGGGGTAATTCAGTAATTCTACCCTATAGGGGTAATTCAGTAATTCTACCCTATAGGGGTATTTCGGTAATTTTACCCTACGGTGTAATTCAGTGATTCTACCCTGTAGGGATAATTCAATAATTCTACCCTACAGAGTAATTCAGTAATTTTATAAATCAGGGTATTTCAGTAATTTTGCAAATCGGGGTATTTCAGTCATTTGTAAACCAAAGGTATTTCAGTAATTTTATAAATCACGAGTCTTTTGGTAATTTCACAAATTAGAGGTATTTCAGTAACTTTACAAACTGAGGGTATTTTAGTAATTTTACAAACCGAGGGTATTTTAGTAATTTTACAAACTAAGGGTATTTTAATACTTTTGCAAACCGAGGGTATTTCAGAAATTTTGCAAACCAGTGATATTTCAATAATTTTGCAAACCGATGGTATTTCAGTAATTTTACAAACCGAAGGTATTTCAGTAATTTTACAAACTAATGGTATTTTAGTAATTTCACAAACCGGTGTATTTTGGTAATTTCATAAACTAAGGGTATTTCGGTAATTTTCCAAACTGAGGGAATTGTAAACAGAGATAACGATGCGAATGGTAATAGGGCCCGTTCTCGGTCTAAATGGGCCCACACGCTCGTGTGGCCTATTTAGCCTAAATCTAGCCATATATATGAAATTCAAATAGTCTAATCCAATATTCACTACATAATCATACAACTTATCCGATTAGGCCTACGGGCCCATTGGCCCCACATGGCCCCTTTTGGCCCAATCAACCTAAACCCATAAGAACACTCATGATGGCCTCAACTATCACGTCGAAGCCCCCACACGTGCGCTGGCACGCTCGTGTGGCTACCATCGCCGTGTGACCGGCATTTCGGCATTTGTCGCTCTACAGCTAGAGTAGTGTGAAATACACAATTGATAGGAATCTAAAGCTAATCCGCGCTCCGAACACTCCTATACCCAAATGCCAACCAAGGTATGCTTACCTCCTCATAGATTGCTCTATTTAAAGCGAGCTTCTCACCTTCCCTCATGCTAGCTTTCCGATATGGGGTCCCTCCTTCAGGAGAGTTTAATTCCATCACAACCACTTGTCGCCCCAACTTAGCAAAATAAATATCCCTTTTTGCTTGCAATGGGATTCGAACCCTTGCCCTCTCCTATGCTCCAGACTTTACATGCCACTACAACACAAGCTCCCTTTGTGACTTACAACATGCGCAACTAAATATAAACATATGGCCAAAGTCGAAGTTCATTAAAAAGGAGATCAAAATGAATTACAAGCGCCAAGACTTGAACCTTGGACCCCTTGCTTCCTCTATGGCGTCACTTTCTTGTCTCCTATGTGGCGTCATTTGCAGCCAGACCACAACTCCTTTTGTGTCTTATTTTATCCCAATGTATTCTTAAAGCCTACTTACTTACTCTCAGGGTTTTTCCCCTAAAACAAATTTTTTTCCTAAAGCCCAGGTTTGATCCCGGGACTGCATGGAAGCCCCTAACCTTCCAAAATCACTCACCTAATAAATCCAACTTGCATTAGTGTCGTTCTCTTGTTCTAAAAAATTTTAAACACTCCTATGCCGAAGGCCAAATAGGCCCAATTCTACTAGGTCCAAATTCAGGGCGTTACAATTTTACCCCCTTAAAGAAATTTCATTCTCAAAATTTCCAACTATACGAATAGTCGCACATCCTAACCTAGCACACTACGCTTTCACTGTGCGCTCTTATCTTAATAACACAAGCATGCACCACACTATCTATCCATCAGAGCGCATGGATATCACACGCAAATCATTTCCAGAATATACACAAAATAAATACAAACTCTAAGTTTAAGTATAGCCCTAAAGTCTAATATCTAAGAAATCATGGTATCTTTATCTACTGCTTTCCAACGAAAACAAACAATAGTTTTAGAAACTTATAGATTCGGCGCCGGAGACTCGGTGTACCACACTTTCAGAAAACGGTCAATAGAATTTCATAACTTTAAATATTTTCAAGCCTTTTTGAAACAATACTTTCAGAAATTCAATTTTGAAGACCCAATCCACAGTCGAGTTTTGTAACCCTGGCTCTGATACCACTAAATGTAACACCCCAAACCCGGCCTAAAAGTTAGGCTCGAATCTGGCGTGTCATATAAAAGTGTTTTTCAAAACCGTATCTATTGTAGTTAAAACTTGTTTGAGAGTTAAAGCCTCTTGTTAAAACTCAAAACACTTAAGCAGTTATCCACTTGAAAATGTAATTACTTTTAAAATCTTATCTGTTGTGAAAGCATATTTAAAGTAAAAAATTTACGAAAATGCGATGTGTAAAAATTGAGTTGTAGAAGCATTTTGAAAACGTTGTGGAAATGTAGTGTTTTGAAGACAATTATCGTTTGGAAATCGTATCCCACCTTTAGTAGTTAGAAAGCATCATAAATGAACATTAGAGATAATAATTTAAAATTAGAGAGGCCTTATAACAACCCAAATAAAAATATTTAAAAGTAAATAATCAAAACAGCAAGCATAAATAGCGTGTGGTCTTCTCTGAGTCCCTCGTAGCTCCGATCCGTCTAAGGCTGAGAATTACTTGCACAGTTAAAAACGTGGTGAGTTTATGAAAACTCAGTGTGTAATACCCTTTCTAGAGTAACAATCTGTATACAAAAATATTAACTGAAATAGCCTGGGCCAAAGCCCTTTAAGAGTAACATTACAGTCATTTCAAAGCATACGTACGCCAAAGCCCACTACAATATCATTTGGGTCACAGCCCATAACAGAATCAATTGGGCCTAGCCCAAACCAACATCAGAACAAGTGGCCTAATCCCAGTACAGTGACAGATCTCACAAATAGATATGCAACAGTATGAGGATGCACCCCACCCAATCCAGCCAACACACCACCTGTACCAACCCTACACACCATGTGCGAACAAAGTCGACCCACCCAGCCCTACACACCAATAACGCAGTCGAGCTACTAGTATCAACGCAACAATGCTGCTAATAATAGTATACATGGCTGAGCCACTAGAATCAGTATACGTGGCAAAGCCACTAAATCAGTAAAACATGGCTTTGCCACCAATATAGTACTTCCTACAAAATACAAAACCCAACCCCATGTAATATGTCGTGTATGTCATGCCCAATCATTACACGTGTATGCAAAATGGCCATGCTTAGTAAAATTCATTTCAGCACATATTAATAGCATATCAGTCACACGCCCACAGTCCAGTTAGTTAAAACATAGTCATTCAATCACAGTCCAGTCGATCAAATCATAGCACAAGTCAATCATTTACCCACAAGGGAAAATCAGTCATTTTACCCTATAAGGGTATTTTGGTAATCGTACCCTTTAGTGGTATTCCAGTAATTCTACTCTATAAGGGTAATTCAGTAATTCTACCCTACAGGGGTAGTTCAGTAATTCTACCTTACAAGGGTATTTCAATAATTTTACCCTACGGGGTAATTCGGTGATTCTACCCTATAGGGGTAATTTAGTAATTCTACCCTACAGAGTAATTCAGTAATTTCATAAATTAGGGTATTTCGATAATTTTACAAATCGGGGTATTTCAGTAATTTGTAAATCAAGGGTATTTCAGTAATTTATAAATCAAGGGTATTTCAGTAATTTCATAAATCACGGGTCTTTCGGTAATTTTACAAATTAGAGGTATTTTAGTAACTTTACAAACTGAGGGTATTTCAGTAATTTTACAAATAGAGAGTATTTCAGTAATTTTACAAACTGAGGGTGTTTCAATAATTTTGCAAACCGATGGTATTTAAGTAATTTTACAAGCTAAGGGTATTTCAGTAATTTTGTAAACTAAAGGTATTTCAGTAATTTTACAAACTGAGGGTACTTCAGTAATTTTGTAAACTGAGGGTATTTCAGTAATTTTACAAACTAAGGGTATTCTAGTAATTTTACAAATTGGGGTATTTTGGTAATTTCATAAACTTGGGGTATACGGTAATTTCACAAATCGGGGGTATTTTGGTAATTATCTAAACTGAGGGTATTCTAAACAGAGATAACGATGCGAATGGGCCTAAGGCCCATTCTCGACCCAAATGGGCCCACACGGTCGTGTGGCCTATTTAGCCCAAATCTAGCCACAGATATGAAATTCACATAGTCTAGTCCAATATTCACTACACAATCATACAACTTATCTGATTAGGCCCACGAGCCCATTGGCCCCACATGGCCCCTTTCGGCCCAATCAGCCTAAACCCACAAGAACACTCATGATGGCCTCAACTATCGCGTTGAAGCTCCCACGCATGCGCTCGCATGCTCGTGTTGCTACCATCGCCGTGTGACCGGTATTTCGGCATTTGCCGCTCTACAGCTAGAGTAGTGCGAAATACATACCTGATAGGAATCTGAATCTAACCCGCGCTCTGAACACTCCTATACCCAAACGCCAACGAAGGTATGATTCCTCTCCTCATAGATTGCTATATTTAAAGCCAGATTCTCACCTTCCCTCATGCTAGCTTTCTGATGTAAGATCCCTCCTTCAGCAGAGTTTAATTCCATCACAACCACCTGTCGCCCCAACTTAGCAAAATAAATATCCCTTTTTGCTTGCAATAAGATTCAAACCCTTGCCGTCTCCTATGCTCTAGACGCTACATGCCACCACAACACAAGCTCCCTTTGTGACTTACATCATGCGCAACTAAATATAAACCTATGGCTAAAGTTTAAGTTCATTAAAAAAGAGATCAAAATGAATTGCAAGCGCCAAGAATTGAACCTTGGACCCCTTACTTCCTTTATGGCGTCACTTCCTTATCTCCCATGTGGTGTCATTTGCCGCTAGACCACAACTCCTTTTTTTTCTTATTTTACCCCAATTAATTCTTAAAGCCTACTTACTTACTCACAGGGTTTTATTCCCCTAAACTCAAAATTTTTCCTAAAGCCCAAGTTTGATCCTGGGACTTCATGGAAAACCCCTAACCTTTCAAAATCACTCACCTAATAGATCCAACTTGCATTAGTGTCGTTCTCTTGTTCTCAAAAATTTTAAACGCTCCTACGCCCAAGGCCCAATAGGCCCAATTCTGCTAGGCCCAAATTTGGGGCATTGCATTCGTGGAGTCTTGAAATAATTATGTTTATGCATTAGTTTTGTTGGTATAATCGTGGAATTTGATTTTTTAGCAATTATTTTGGGTAGGAGAAGGCTGTGAACAATGAATTTCGCATCAATTGCTCGAACAATTTAGCAGTGGTTTTTCGTCATCGGTAAGTCTTTAGCGTTGTTTTGGGTTTTGAACCGATTCATAATTTTGCTGCTAAATCAGCTTTTGGGTGCTTCTTTCGTAGGCTGCAAGGCTTTGGGAGTGATTTTGCATTAAAATTGTAATAAGTGTGTACTCGAAACGCAGAAAAATGAGGTTCAGCAAAAACCAAAAAACTCCACTATCGACGCTACCCGACCGTGTGATCGACGGAGGCCAGGCCGTACACAAGACACAACCGTGTGATGGTTAGAGTGTGGTCGTGTGAGCCACACGGGCTAGACCGAATTGGGCTTGTGGGCCCACACGGACATGCCACACGGGTGTGTGATATCTGGGCTAGGTCGTGTGATCCACACGGGCAAAGCCAATCTAGGCATGCAGTCCCACATGGGCAAATCACAAGGGTGTATGGGCCCATTTATCTGAAATTTTCCCTAGGGTTGCACGGGTCATCCCAAACGATTGTGGGCCTACTATAGGGTTTGTAAGGGCTAACAAAACCCTAAAGTGTATGATCTGTTTGACTGATATTCTCTACTGAGGATGATAGTATATGCATGTTATATCTGTATGTAAGCATGGTTAATTTGTATGTTTGAAACTGAATATTTTGTATCTGATATTAGGGTTGGGATAATATTTATATATATATGGAGGAATTGTTCTGAAATACGCTTATCGCCTATATTCTGGCAGCTTGGCTGCACTTAATTTGTTATGTACCACATCGGTACAATGTGGTGTGTAGTGTTGGCTGGGTGTTTTAAACCCCACATGGTGTATAGGGATAGTCAGAGATAGTGTGTAGAAGATGGGGGTAGGACATTGATTTCTGATTCTGATATGCACATCTGTATCTATATTTGAGATGGGCTTAGGCCCGAATCTGTATCTGTATCTATAATGGGCTTCAGCCGAAATTTGTATCTTACTGATTCTAATGTTCTGGTTGTGTGCATGCTTAATTTTGTGGGGTTACACACTGAGTTTACATAAACTCACTCCTTTCTATTTATTCTGTACATGTATTCCACAGAGTTAGGCAGATCGGTGCTGCAGAGCCCCTCGGTGACCACATATTCGAACTGGTTATAAATACAATTACATTTCATGTTCTGGTTTAATCTGGGTTACTTTAATGTAATTCAGACTCTACGGACTGTTTTATTTTAATTTGGGATAGACTATGATTTCATGACTTAATAGTTGCAAAATGTGGAATAACTCAGATTTTTCCAAAAGTACGAGTTTTTAAAATCATAAATGGAATTTTAAAAAAAGTTTTTTTTTCAAACTAACGAGTTACTAAAAACAAGGTTTTCAAAAAATGTGAACTATTTTCCCTAACCGTGATGGTTTTTCTAAGCTTCCACTAAAATGATATGTTTTAGAGCGAGTTGACTATTTGAAATTATAATTTGAATTAACTGAAAGAAAATAAGTGTAACACCCCAAACCCCGCCTAAAAGTTAGGCCCGAATCTGGTGTGTCACAATGAAGAAAACGTATAAAGGATCTTGTGATTCATACTAAAATAGGTGTAATTGAAGAAAACAAGTTTGATTAGAAATATTTGATAAAAATACTACTAATTTCGAAGGTTGATTGATAAATCGATAATTGAAATAGTGAGTTTTTAAACTATGACTTTTGAAAATATCGTTGATAATTCGAAAGAAAATCAGGGTTAAATTATTTGCAAAAGTTTGTATAAAATCCATTTGTTAATCAATTTAGAAAAACCTTTATTTAGAATTTTTAGAAAAATTCCCACTTAAAGTATCTCAAGCAGAATAATAAGCACAACAAAACATAAGCAAAATAAAAATATCCTAGAGGCCTTATTACAACTTTAAAAACCCAAAATAAATAAAAGTAACGAAATAGAGTAGAAAATTAATTTACTAAAGTTCAAAACATTTATTTCTGAAGTATGGCCTCCACCGAGTCATCCATGGGCCCAAGTCCACATCATGATGCATTACCTACAAGGATTAAGAACGAAGGGGGTGATGTAATATCCGAGAATTAGGGCTTGTGCATTTTTTGCTTAATTACATGTATTTGTATGCCTGTGTATATTATGAATGTGTTTTATGAATTTTGTGAACTTCAGAATGTAGATAAATGCTTTAGAAATTATTTAATTTTAAGTTTCAAGAGGGAGCTAAGCCTAAGAGGTCTTAAGAAAATTAGTAGGGGAAATATGACATAAAAATGGGCTTGTCTAAGTGGCTTGGAGGCGCCACTTAGGGGCTCAGTATGTGATGCCACAAGCAGGGTGCAAGGGCCTAGGTTCGAGCAACGTGGGAAGTAAATGAAAGAGTTTTATTTTGCTGCAGGAGTGAGCAGTAGTGGATGGCACTAAGGCACTAAAGGGATGAGTTTAATCTTTTTTTAAAATTCGGCTAAGATAAGGGATAAATGATGGATTATTTTTATTAATTTTAAATGAAATGATAAGAGAAAAATAAGGGAATAGATAGGGGATGAGTGTGGCCGGCCTAGGGACTCCTTTGATGTGATTTCGGCCAAGCATAGTAAGGAGGGATAACCGAATTTCATTAAGCATTCTAGCCTCCCTTTCGTTTGGTCTTTTCTCTCAAAAGTTGTTACTTTTCTTTTTCTTTTAATTGTTCTAGCTAAAAGTTATCTTTGTTCTCCTCTGAATTTTTTTCTTTTCCATACACGAATCACACCAAAAACGCCTCTCTTTCCCATTTGATAGCCATTACCGATTCTTCGTAGGTCCTATACTTTTCTTTTCTTTTCTTGTTAAAACCGAATCTTTCTAGTGATCATCCAAGAGCCGAAAGTTTAAACTCTTTGAACCGATTTCTCCTGCAAGCTCTCTCTGGCCGATTTCTTAAGGGTAAGATCAATTGTTATTCAATCTTCAATCTTTTCTTTTAGCCGAAATCTAGGAACTAATCCCCTTAATGTCTTTGGCCGAAACTATGAAGGATTCTTTCAGGATTTTGCTATAGTCAACTATAAGGAGGTCTTGGGATTTCAATATCCAAGGTAAGTTAGGTGATATTCGGCCAAGGGCTACTTATTGTGATTTAATGTTAGAATTAGATCTAACATGAGTTTATAGGTATTTCGACAGATACGACAACCAAGGGACACTTTTCGGGATTTAGATCCACAATGTAAGTGAACCATGATAGTCGGCCAAGGCCATAGTTAATATTATAGATTGGTTTCTTAATTGTTCAAAAGCCGAAACTAACCAAGTCCAGTGAACTAGTGTTGGTCGATTGCAAGGAAGAAATGTCATGGAATTTCGAGATTTGGTTAGTAATCAAATCGGCAGCAAGGTAAGATTTCGGTTACGTTAATCCTTCGGGATTTGATTATTTAGCCGAATGGATTTTTACTGAAGTACTTAAGGTTGGCCGAATGTAGGAACTAAGGATCTAAAGCATTAGATCGGGTTTTCAGGATTTTAGTGAAAGCGTTAAGTGAACCAGGTGTGTAGCCCCACACTAAATCTTAATAGATTTACGGTAATATTTTAATATATATGTGAATGAAAGTATGTGAATGTGGTTAAAGGTACCAAACAATGGTACAGAACATCCGGGTACGTAATCTTTCATATTACGTCAATAAGTGAATATTGATAGGAATGTGAAATAAGGCATAAAGCATGATAATTGTATGATTTGTATGACATGGGGCATATGGGTGATATGAAAAGGGGAAGTGATCTGGTCATTTATACCACAATATCTGAATGTGGTGACTCATGTCACGTAATCTGAATGTGGTGACTTACGTCACAAAATATTATCTGGTGGCTATGCCACGAATTTATAAGGGCGATGTGCAAGTCGTCTGCAGTGGATCGCCGATGATGATGTGTAGCGGATGGAGGGTCGACTTAGTAGTCCCCACGGTGTGATGGTTGGTACGGATGATGTGTAGCGGATGGTAATATAGGTTTGGGTTCGGGAATTGCATCATTCCTTATAATTTGCTATATGTATATGTATGATCTGATATACCTGAATCGTTGGGACTTTGTGTTGGTGGTTATACACTGAGTCTGTTTGACTCACCCCATTGTGGGATATTTTTCAGGTGACACTCAATAATGGACCGGGTCAGCAGGAGCTCAGTGGTGGTCATGCTCAGCTCAGAGTTATTCTATATTCATTGTTTTTTTTAGTATTTCAGATTTATTCGGGATTTATTTTTGATGAAATTATGACCATTATTATTAACTGTTTTAAGTAAGTGTTTTAAATTGGTTTATTATGATAAGGTTGTTATTAAATTAAGACTAAATAAATTTTCTCAAAAATGTAAACAAATATTTAAATGTTTTGACACATAAACAACACCGTCTCCAATCTGAACCCAACACAAATTGAATGTTCTTCAAAACCATCCATATTTTTCCAAATCAACAAACAAGATTTGAAAAGTGTTTACTCAAGGAACATACCAGATCTGGTCAGGGCTCGTGAAATTTGAGTTTGGGGTGTTTCACTTGGTATCGAGCCAGCCTCAAAACTCAAAGATTGAGGGCTTTTAGGGCCCAAAACGTTTTCTTTCTTTTGAAATGCGATTTTTTCCTAAGAAATGAGTAGGTTTTCTGGCATGGCACCCGAGTCTCCGGCCCGAAGTCCACCAGGTAAGTACCCATAAATCTTTTGTGAATTGTATGTGGGAAATCATAAGGACGTAGATTAGTATATTAGGAAATAATAAACCCTAGGATTAGTCTTCAACACCAAGATACATAAAACTTAAAGTCAAACCAAACAAACCTGTGTCTGAGTCACCGAGTTAAAGGTGTGGCAAGCGTTGTGCGCATGTCTAGGATTTGATTCAGGGGGAGCTTGGTATTTAAGCAGTCCTAGTGACTCACCTCCTCACCGCTCGAATCCTACCTGGTGCGTAGTGACGGTTCACCTTAGCCAAGAGGACTCAAACACAGGCTAAACCCAATAATTAAAACCCAAAAAGGACCATCACCTTGTTTTGTGAAACTCAAAATTCGAACCATGATTTTAAAATTCCAAGTGCACTTGATTTAAAAATGACCAAAATACCCCTGATTTGCAAATTGACCAAATTACCCCTAACTTGTACAAATGACCAAAATACCCTCAATGTGGAAAGTTACCGAAGTGCCCTCAATTTAAAATTTCCAAAAATACCCTTATTTTGAAAATTCACCAGGAACCATATTTTGTGAAAAATTATCGAAATGCCCCTGGTTTGAAAAATTACAAAAATACCCTCGCTTTATAAAATTATCATTTTACCCTTGAAATTTTATTACCAAGTGTTTCAATTTTGTAAAAATACCAAAATCTCTACTTTGTGAAAATTTCAAGTACCCTAATTTGGAAAATTACCAAAATACCCCTATAGGATAAAATTATGAAAATACCCACGGGTAGTGGAAAACAACAAACAATGACAACTACAACATTTTTACGTAATGAACGCAACTTCATGAATGTGATTGAATGAATGAATTGAGATCAGATGTGTATGAAATCGAAAGAACTACTCTTTAGAACTATTGAACATAAGGTCGCTCGTGATAAATCGATGGAACAAAACTAATTTATAAAATTCTTTAATCGATAAACGCAAGCATGAATTCTAGGGGACGTGGTCATAACGTGCGTGGCCGTAGTAGAGGCCGAATGACCGTGTCGGAGCCTGTTAGGTCCGAACAAGGGTCCAAAAATGAAATGCCACCACAACCAGCCGCTGATGTGGAATATCAGGATCAGACGGGGGATGATGTAGTATCACAGGCGATGCTGCGAGTTTTAGAAAGGGTGGCTGGAGCAGGTGGTGGCATGGGAGCTCGAAAGTTGGTACCTAAGCGACTTCGAGCCAATGGAGCTGAGTTTTTTCGTGGAGTATCTGGTGTGGCGTCCAATACGGCTGAGTATTGGTTAGAGGCGATGGAACAGATTATGGACGATTTGGACCTGACTGCTGAGGAGAAACTAAAAGGGGTAGTGTCACTACTCCGTGATGAGTCATACCAATGGTGGCTCACAGTTCGGGATGGTGTTGCCGCTGATGATCTTACTTGGGAATATTTTAAGGCGGCATATCAGAAGAAGTACATTGGAACTAGTTATGTGGATGCACAGAGGAAGGCATTTTTGAGGCTGGTTCAGGGGAATAAGTCCGTAGCGGAATACGAGGCAGAATTTCTAAGGCTGAGCCGTTATGCTCGATGTATTGTGTCGACGGAGCATGAGCAGTATGTCCGGTTTGAGGACGAACTGAGGGATGATCTGAGGTTGTTGATAGCTCCACAGCAGGAGTGAGAGTTTGCCGTGTTGGTGGAGAAGG
The DNA here is from genome assembly GCA_025506655.1 of Gossypium rotundifolium. Taxonomy (NCBI): domain Eukaryota; kingdom Viridiplantae; phylum Streptophyta; class Magnoliopsida; order Malvales; family Malvaceae; genus Gossypium; species Gossypium rotundifolium. Next base: position 51,177,381 of record CP106728.1, read on the forward strand.
CTAAGGTAGCCAAAGGGATTAAGAACTCGGTGAGACAGAATACAGATCAGAATAGGCAAAAGAGAGGCTTTGGATCATCAGGGTCTTCAAGGAGTGAGCAAAAGAGGCCTGAGTTGATGGGCCGCGAGGTCAGCAAGCTGCTACGGGAGGATAGTACCGTACTTGTAACCAATGTGGGAAGATGCATTTAGGAGAGTGCTGGAAGAAAATGGGAGGATACTTCAAGTATAGGTCTAAGGATCATATGATCAAGGACTGTCCTATAAAGATAGACGGAAGTCGACCAACAGGTTAGGGCTGTAATCAGGCTGGAAGAGGTGGACAGTAGCCTCAGCGGGGCCGTGGTCCGGTTGGTAGAGGTAATGGTGCTGGAAGAGGACGTAGAACATCGAGCAGAGGTGGTAATAAAATAGAGGGCAGACAGCCGGGTTTGGCATATGCAGTCCGCCAAAGGGAAGATGGAGACGCACTGGACGTCATAACCGGTATGTTCCTTATATTTGGCAAGCCTTACATTGCTTTGATAGATGTTGGCTCTACCCACTCTTATGTTGCATGTAGAATAGTTGAAACACTAGGTATAGCCTCTGAACTATCTAATAGGGAGATGACTGTAGTAAGCCCATTAGGTTAAACTGTAGTGGTGAATAAGATATTTCAGAGTGTACCTCTAGAGCTTCAAGGAGTGGTATTCCCTGCCGACTTGATGGAACTACCCTTCGGAGAATTTGATTTTATCCTTGGCATGGACTGGCTTGTGGAACACCGGACTGTATTGGATTGTGCAGCTAAGCGAATGGAGTTAAGGACGCCGGGGGATAAGGCGGTAGTTATGATAGGGGAAAGAAGAAACTACTTGTCTAACGTAGTTTCTACTTTAAAGGCTAATAAGATGGTTCAGAAAGGGTGCAAGGCATTTTTTGCCTTTGTTAGTGCGTTGGATGCAAAAGAAGGGGGAGTTAGTGGAGTTAGAATGGTAAGGGAATTTGTGGATGTCTTTCCAAAGGAATTACCTGGAATACACTCGGATAGGAAAGTAGAGTTCAGAATTGACTTACTGTCAGGTACAGCTCCTGTGCCAATTGCCCCGTACAGAATGGCACCAAAAGAGTTGGTTGAGCTTAAGGCTCAGATCCAAGAGTTGCTTGATCGTGGGTTTATTTGACCTAATGTGTCTCCATGGGGAGCACCGGTCTTGTTTGTGAAGAAGAAGGACAGAACTATGCGCACGTGCATAGATTATCGTCAGTTGAATAAGCTGACCATCAAGAACAAGTACCCTTTGCCAAGAATAGACGACTTGTTCGATCAGCTTAAGAGGGCCGCAGTATTTTCGAAGATAGATCTAAGGTCTGGATATCATCAGCTTAAGGTGAAGGAGGCTGATATCCACAAGACAGCTTTCCGGACAAGGTACGGGCATTATAAGTTCTTGGTAATGCCGTTTGGATTGACAAATGCCCCGGCCACGTTCATGGACATGATGAATCGAGTTTTCCAACCCTATTTGGACTGGTTCGTTGTTGTGTTCATAAACAATATTTTGGTGTATTCAAAATTGAAAGAAGAACATGACGAGCACCTCCAAGTCATGTTGCAAGTATTAAGGGAGAAGAAGCTTTATGCCAAGTTCAGCAAGTGCGAATTTTGGCTAAAGGAAGTTACGTTCTTAGGACATGTGGTATCTGCTGAAGGAATAACAGTGGATCCTCGGAAGATTGAGGCAGTGTTGGATTGGAAACCACCTAAGTCTGTGGAAAAAGTTTGAAGTTTCTTAGGATTAGCAGGCTATTACAGAAGGTTTATAGAAGGGTTCTCATCAATAGCCGCACCTTTGACGAAGTTGCTAAGGAAGGAGGTACCTTTCGTATAGATTGATAAGCAGCAAGAAAGCTTTGAGAAGTTTAAGAGGGTTTTGACGGAAGCTCCAGTTCTAATTCAGCCTGAGGCAAGGAAAGAATTCATGGTGTATTGTGACGCTTCTCACACAGGTTTGGGATGCATATTGATGCAAGACGGGAAGGTAGTTGCTTATGCGTCTCGAAAATTAAGGCCACACGAGGTTAACTACCAGACGCACGATTTGGAGTTGGCGACAGTGGTCTTTACTCTTAAGGTATAAAGGCATTATCTTTATGGAGAGAAGTCAGTGATCTACACAGACCACAAAAGCCTTAAATATCTGCTGACTCAGAAAGAGTTGAACCTGAGACAGCGAAAGTAGGTGGAATTTTTGAAGGACTACGATTGTTCCATAGAGTATCACCCGGGCAAGGCGAATGTTGTGGCAGATGCCCTAAGTCAGAAAGTAGTGTCAGATCTGAGAGCAATGTTTGCACATCTTAGCTTGTATGACGATGGAAGCTTATTGGCAGAATTGCAAGTTATGCCGACATGGCTAAATGAGGTGAAAGAGGGTCAGTTGGCGGATGATGATCTAAGTGCTAAGCTTCGGCAAGTACAGAGCGGGGAGTTGAAGGACTATGGTATTAATGGCGATGGAGTATTGTGTTTCAAGGGTAAGGTCTCAGATGTCAAGAACGAGGAGTTACTGGCAGAGAATTCTTCAGGAATCGCATAGTAGCCCTTATGCTATGCATCCTGGAGGTAGTAAGTTATACAAAGATCTAAGGGAACAGTTTTGGTGGCCTGGTCTTAAGCGGGAAGTTACCGAATTTGTAGGAAAGTGCTTAACGTGTCCACAAGTTAAGGCTGAACACCAAGTTCCATCAGGATTGCTTCAGCCAATTAAGATTCCACAGTGGAAGTGGGAGAGAATTACCATGGACTTCGTTAGTGGGCTTCCCCTTACGCCTACTAAGAAGGACTCGGTATGGGTGATAGTGGACCAGTTGGCAAAGTCCGTGCATTTCATTCCAGTGCGGGTTGACTATTCTCTCCAGAGGTTAGCAAAGTTGTATGTTACGAAAATTGTAAGGCTGCACGAAGTGCCGATGTCGATTATCTCGGATAGGGATCTGAGGTTCACGTCTCAGTTTTGGAAGGCGCTACATCAAGCTTTAGGCACCAGATTGGACTTCAGTACTGCATTTCATCCACAGTCGGACGGCCAGTCTGAGCGAGTGATACAAGTGTTGGAAGATATGTTGAGGGGCTGTGTGATAGACTTCAGAGGAAGTTGGGAAAAATATTTGCGTTTAGTGGAATTTGCTTACAACAACATCTATCAGGCAAGTATTCGGATGGCACCGTACGAAGCACTATATGGACGAAAATGTCGCACTCCCACATGCTGGACGGAATTGGGAGAACGTCAGATTTTTGGTCCGAAAATTGTGATAGAATCGAAAGAAAAGGTTAGGGTAATTCGGACATGGTTGAAGGAGGCATCTAACAGGCAGAAGTCGTACGCAGATCTCAAACGGAAGCAAATAGAATTTGATGTGAGAGATCAAGTGTTTCTTAAAGTGTTTCCTTGGAAAAAGGTGATAAGATTTGGTCGAAAATAGAAGCTAAGTCCCAGGTTTATAGGACCTTATCGGGTATTGAAGCGAGTTGGAACAGTGGCATACCAGTGAAAGTTGCCACCAGAGTTGCAGCAGATGCACGATGTATTCCATGTCTCGATGCTACGTCAATATCGATCGGATCCATCTCATATAATAACGATTGAGGAGGTGGAGCTGAGACCAGATCTGTCCTATGAGGAAGAGCCAATTCAGATTCTGGAACGAGATGCGAAGGTGCTTCGAAGGAAGTCGGTCCCTCTGGTCAATGAGTTGTGGCGTAACCATGGATCGAAAGAAGCTTCTTGGGAGCCAGAAGAAGCAATGCGACAGCAATACCTCCACCTATTCTAGCCAGGTAATTTCTAGGTCGAAATTATTTTAAGGGGGTAGAACTGTAATATCCGGGAATTAGAGCTTGTGCATTTTTGCTTAATTACATGTGCTTGTATGCCTGTGTATATTATGATTGTGTTTTATGAATTTTGTGAACTTCAGAATGTAGATAAATACTTTAGAAATTATTTAATTTTAAGTTTCAAGTGGGAGCTAAGCCTAAGAGGTCTTAAGAAAATTAGTAGGGGAAATATGACACAAAAATGGGCTTGTTTAAGTGGCTTGGAGGCGCCACTTAGGGGCTCAGTATGTGACGCCACAAGCAGGGTGCAAGGGCCTAGGTTCGAGAAACGTGGGAAGTAAATGAAAGAGTTTATTTTGCTGCAGGAGTGAGCAGTAGTGGACGGCATTAAGGCACTAAAGGGATGAGTTTAATCTTTTTTAAAAATTCAGCTAAGATAAGGGATAAATGATGGATTATTTTATTAATTTTAAATGAAGTGATAAGAGAAAATAAGGAATAGATAGGGGATGCGTGTGGTAGGCCTAGGGACTCCTTTGTTGTGATTTTCGCCAAGCATAGTAAGGGGGGATAACCGAATTTCATTAAGCATTCTAGCCTCCCTTTCGTTTGCCCTTTTCTCTCCAAAGCTGTCACTTTTCTTTTTCTTTTAATTGTTCTAGCCGAAAGTTATCTTTTTTCTCCTTTGAATTCTCATTCTTTTCTTTTCCATACACGAATCACACCAAAAACGCCTCTCATTCCCATTTGATAGCCATTACCGATTCTTTCTAGGTCCTATACTTTTTTTTCTTTTCTTGTTAAAACCGAATCTTTCTAGTGATCATCCAAGAGCCGAAAGTTTAAACTCTTTGAACTGATTTCTCCTGCAAGCTCTCTCTGGCCGATTTCTTAAGGGTAAGATCAATTGTTATTCAATCTTCAATCTTTTCTTTTAGTCGAAATCTAGGAACTAATCCCCTTAATGTCTTTGGCCAAAACTATGAAGGATTCTTTCAGGATTTTGCTATAGTCGACTATAAGGAGGTCTCGGGATTTCAATATCCAAGGTAAGTTATGTGATATTCAGCCAAGGGCTACTTATTGTGATTTAATGTTAGAATTGGATCTAACATGAGTTTATAGGTATTTCGACAGATACCACAACCAAGGGACACTTTTCGGGATATAGATCCACAAGGTAAGTGAACCATGATAGTCGGCCAAGGCCATAGTTAATATTGTAGATCGGTTTCTTAATTGTTCAAAAGCTGAAACTAACCAAGTCCAGTGAACTAGTGTTGGCCAATTGCAAGGAAGAAATGTCACAGAATTTAGAGATTTGATTAGTAATCAAATCGGCAGCAAGGTAATATTTCGGTTACGTTAATCCTTCGGGATTTGATTATTTAGCCGAATGGCTTTTTACTGAAGTACTTAAGGTTGGCTGAATGTAGGAACTAAGGATCTAAAGCATTAGATCGGGTTTTTGGGATTTCAGTGAAAGCATTAAGTGAACCAGGTGTGTAGCCCCACACTAAATCTTAATAGATTTACGGTAATATTTTAATATTTATGTGAATGAAAGTATGTGAACGTGGTTAAAGGTACCAAACAATGGTACAGAACATCCAGGTACGTAATCTTTCATATTACGTCAATAAGTGAATATTGATAAGAATGTGAAATAAGGCATAAAGCATGATAATTGTATGATTTGTATGACATGGGGCATATGGGTGATATGAAAAGGGAAGTGATCTGGTGGTTTATACCATAATATCTGAATGTGGTGACTCATGTCACGTAATCTGAATGTGGTGACTTACGTCACAAAATATTATCTGGTGGCTATGCCACGAATTTATAAGGGCGATGTGCAAGTCGTCTGCAGCGACTGCCTTCGATGATGTGTTGAGGATGGAGGGTCGACTTAGTGGTCCCCACGGTGTGATGGTTGGTACGAGTGATGTGTAGCAGATGGTAATATAGGTTTGGGTTCGGGAATTGCATCATTCCTTATAATTTGCTATATGTATATGTATGATCTGATATACCTGAATCGTTGGGACTTTGTGTTGGTGGTTATACACTGAGTCTGTTTGACTCACCCCGTTGTGGGATATTTTTTAGGTGACACTCAGTAATGGACCGGGTCGGCAGGAGCTCAGTGGTGGTCATGCTCAGCTCAGAGTTATTCTATATTTATTATTTTTTTTTTAGTATTTCAGATTTATTCGGGATTTGTTTTTGATGTAATTATGGCCATTATTATTAACTAGTTTAAGTAAGTGTTTTAAATTGGTTTATTATGATAAGGTTGTTATTAAATTGAGACTAAATAAATTTTCTCAAAAATGTAAACAAATATTTAATTGTTTTGACACATAAACAACACTGTTTCCAATCTGAACCCAACACAAATCGAATGTTCTTCAAAACCATCCATATTTTTCCAAATCAACAAACAAGATTTGAAAAGTTTTTACTCAAGGAACATACCAGATCCGGTCAAGGCTCGTAGGCCGGGTTTGGGGTGTTTCAGGTGAGTTACAATAACTCAATGTATAATCCCCTTACTATTTTTCACTGGGCTTGAACCCGTTTAGCAAAAATTTGGGCGTGAGCCCATATAACAATAACTTGGGCCGAAGCCCTTTATAATAACTTGGGTCGAAGCCCATAAAGCATAATCTTGGGCCAAAGCCCATTTACAAAACATAATATATCAAATGAATCAAATGAGTGTAATGCAATCCCAAACCAACCTAATATTTCGTCCGCTACACACCACCCGTACCAACCAACACACCTGTGGGGATCAAGTCAACCCACCCCGCCAACACACCAATCGCAGGCATTAATCCATTTATAACAAATTTAATTGTGGACAAGCCACCAGAATAACAGAATTTACGTGGCATAGCCACCAGACAGATTGTGACAGAGTCACCAAAATATGTGGCAGAGCCACCAGATTACTTCCTCCGATCATCAATATCCCAATCCCATGCAGAATTATGTAAATGCAACATACATAGTAAATTATGATATTTACAAATATAACAACAATAATTAATTCACACAAAAAGTTTGGCCCATTAACACTTTGCAAATCATCCCTTTAAGACAATGTATCAAATCGGCCCATTAAGCAATATATCAATTCGGCCCATTAAGCAATATATCAATTCGACCCATTAAACAATATATCAAATTGGCCCATCTAGCCATAATATCAGATTGGCCCACTATTCAATATGTCCATTTGGCCCATTAAGGCAATCTATCAAATCGGTCCATTAAGGCATTTTCGTAATTCGGTAATTTACCCACTAAGGGTAATTCGGTAATTTTGCAGTTCAGACTTAACTACTAATTTGGGCATAACAATTTAAACTATCCATCTTCATCGTACTAACTAAATTGACTATAACCTGGGTTAGGAATCTCGAAATCTAAATTCGTAAATTTTCCTTGAAACTACACTCATATATCTTCTTACTAAAATTTTTCCGAATTTTGTCTTAACCATTTAATCTGAGCTTTATTCCTTAAAATTTCCCTTGTTTCACTTTGTCTACGATTCTAACCTCTCTTACCTTAATTTCAAATATCTCACTTTACGGTTTTCATATACATACATATAAATTATAACCCATAATTCACTTTGTACAATTTTATATGATTTTTCCAATTAAGATCAGGAAACCACAAAGTTAATCAAAACCAGTCTCACTAAAATTAAGATATCTTAGATTATAAAATTCTTTTTCCTTCTCCATTTCTTCCATATCAAAATAGACACAGTAAGATTTAATTGATATCTTATTCACTTTCGAATTACCTTTCTCTTATTTTTCATGATTTTTCAAAATCACGCCATTGCCATTGACCAAAACTGTTTTATTACTAAAACATGGTTACCACTATCAACCTACGCGCGCCCTAGTGATCTCGGATGCCGATTTCTGGTTTTCTTTAGTATTTTGACCAAATCACAGAACATTCTTACAAAATTTCAGAGAAGTGTGAGATTACACACCATTTCAAACATATTCAGAAAGTACAGGATTGAACACCTTGATTACGAGTTGTGCTTTCTACCAATTTCAACACCTATAATGATATTTGATATAAGTTTAGTCTCTACTTTGATAATCGTAACTAGAGACATTTTATTAGGCTAACTCCACTTACCACGAATGTGATCTCCCTCGATCCTACCCTTTGGCTACTGAAATCCCGTCCTAACAATATTCGGTGAGCGAACGAGTTGTTAGCAATTATCCCACCTTTGGCCAAAACAAATCTTATAACAATGTTCTTACCCCACTTACTTGACGAGTCGACGATAACGATTTGATTAATACAAATCACTAGTCTCCTTCACCTTGTTGAAATCCTAAGCCTAACAATGGCCATATCACAGAAAAGAATGTAACTCAAACCCAACGAGAGAGAATGAAGAACACACGATTTATTAAGTAAAAACTTGAATGAAACAAAGTTATTGACAAAGAGAAAACTACTACTTACCATTCGATCAAGATGAGGTTTTCCCACACGATAGGGAATGAAATGATGAAGAAATAGGATGATAATGGGTTTGGCTATAGAGAAAATAGAACAAGAAGATGTGATCACAAAGTGATGTTCATTAAAGAAGAAGAAAAGGTTAATGAAATGATCAAAAATAAAGAAAGGATGGAGAAAAGTGCTTTGGTAGTTTCAGCTATCAAAATGGGAATGACAAAAAGGTGAGTGTTTCGGCCAAAACAAAGAGGGAGATGAATTTGAAAAGAAGACACAAATATTCAAAGTGAAAAGTGTACCTCTCATGCACCAAAAACTAGCAAAATGGTTTCAAGAGAAAAGAGAAATTCGGCTCTCCCTTCCCTCCTAACAAAACCATCCATAGCTAGTCAAAATTTTGCACTTGATGGGATTTGAACCTCCTCCCTCAAAGTCCATCATGTGGCATCATATCCTTTTTACCAATTGCTCATTTATGTTAGCAATTTACTCACTTATTTCCATAAGCTTTGATGTCTCTCACTATCTCTCCTTAATAGGCTTAAACACAAAATTTCACTAAGGCCCAACTTGAACCCGAAACTTCATAGAACTTCTTAATTTTCTAAAATCACCTTCTTAATAAGTCCAACTTGAAATAAGGACGTTCTCTTATTCTCAAAAATTTTAAACACTCCTGCACTCAAGGCCCAATAGGCCCAATCCTACTAGGCCTAATTTCGGGATGTTACAATAAGGGTTTATGAGCTTTAAGTTTTATCGGGTTAGTGTCGTTTTCAAAATTCCTTTTTTGCAACATCGCCAGATTCGGCCATAACATCTAGGAGGGGTTTGGGGTATTACATTAAACTTAATTTAAGTCAATTTTTATATAAAAATAAAATTACCTATAAAGGAGCTCTTTTTCGAAAAATAGCTTATGCTTTCAAAAGGATAAGTCATTTTACAAGAAAAGGGGCTTATTTTACGTTGACTTGTAAGCCATTTTTCGTTGACCAAGTTGATTTCTTTGAAACAAACACAGGAAAATACATAAAACATTTTCCGTAAAACCTTTTACATGTAAACAAATAAACCCTTAATGTATTTTGTGAGGAACAAAGTGTGGTATATGAGTGTTCTGCACCTTATACTCCGCAACAAAATGGTTTGGTGAAAAGAATGAATTGTACTTTAATGGATATGGTTAACTCAATGTTGTTAAATGCTAAACTTCTATATAATCTATAGGGTAAAGCATTACTAACTGCGTGTTATATCCTTAGCAAAATTGTAACATCCTGATTAGGTGGGTCTGTGCACTTTGAGTGTCAGTGTTAGCTAGAGCTTTGGAAGTGTGTATTGGGCTTGGTTTTGGGCTTAAACCTGGGTTAACTTTTCTAATAAAAAGCTACATGTCAAAATTTAAGTGAGGTATCCATGTTTAGTAGCAAGTTGGGCTTGTGGCCCAAAATTTACTGATGCTGTAAGGGGCATGTAGGTGGCGGCACTAAGGAGGGAATTGGGCCAAGGGTTGCCATTTGGACCCAAGTGTTTTAGGGCAAAAATTCGGCACTGAAAGGGGGGAGAAGGGACGGCACAAAGTTAGGGAGATAAGGGAGTTAATTTTTATTTTATGTAGATAATATATTGATTTATAGAGAGAAGAGTTGGTACTTGGTGGGTTTCTTTTTAGGAATAGATAAAGATCTAGCTGATAAGGGTGGAAAAAAGCTATCAGAAGATAGAAGAGTTGGCCAAAAATCCAACTCTGGGAGTGGGTGTGTGTTGCCAAAAATAGTAGCCAAGTTATCATCTTTTTCTTTCATTATTTTCTTTCTTTCTCATCTTTTTCTCTCCTCTAGCTGAAATTCCCTATCTTTATTCTCCCCTCCAAAATTTTTCTAAAAGCTGAATTCTCCTTCCTCATATCTCTTTCTCCCACAGCCAAATCTTTAAGGTTGATCTCTTTTTCCTGAAGGTGCACCATAGTCGAATAGTCCTCCCTAGCTTGGTAAGTTCTTTGTTGTTTTTCTTCAGTATTATTTTTAGATCCTGAACCGAATCACTCCTTTAATATCTCACTGATGTTCACTCTCCATTCTTAGAAAGCGATTTCTCCTCCCTATAATCGCTTGTGCCGATTTGTGAAGGAAGCTGAAGGTAGGTGGTGGTAGGTTCAGCCGAATGGCCACTTCTTGTTCCTTATTCTTTTGTCGAATGTCATATGGTACTCGGTTGGTTGCGATCAGTGGTTTGGTCTAATATTTTGGTGATGGCCGAATGTAGGTAGGAAGGTGACGTCTTCTTAAGGACTTTTGGGATTCGACAGATTAAGTAAGGGCTCATTTTAAGTGTTATTATTATTTAAATTAGTTAGATCTCATTGTTTAAATTGGTTTAGTGACCAAGGGATTATTATGGACTCGAATAACAACCAAGCAGTAGGAAGGGTTGAATCTATAAACCCAGTACTGAAATACAAGAAGCGATCTGTGTCAGGAGTACGCGATTGGCCATCCGGGTGTGGGCTGACATCGGAAGTAGATCGTAGGCTGATAGTGGTAGTCTCGAGTGACAGTAGTGTAGAAGTAGTGAGAGCGTTAGTACGAGAATCAGGTGTGTAACTCTTACACACTTTCTTTACTTAATATTTTAAATGTTATGTGATGATAAAAGTCGAAGTGACGGTAGTGATTACTAAGTTACCCTTGTGGGTAATAACGAGGATGTCGGATAAGTTGTTATGGTTGCTAGCGTTAATTAAAATGTGATCTATAAGTGCATGCCATTCTTTAATCAATATTCTACATGTTAAAGCATGATCATACTTGTATTGTAAGCACGAACGTGTGATATGGGTGTTGAGAGGAGGGGAAGTATGATCTATCAGACTGTCACCAGTGGTTTGGTACCACACAGTGGGTTGGCCCCACATATTATAATATTGTGACCATGTCCCAGTGGTTTGGGACCACCAGTGGTTTGGGACCACATATGTTTGTTTGTGACTTCGGTCACCAGTGGTTTGGCACCACTAGAGGTTTGGTACCACACGGGGTAGATTTGGGAGATATGGATGGATATCTAGGTTGATGGGTTGCATGACATACATATCTGTATATGAATTTGTGTAAGAGCATAACGTCTTTTGGGATGGGGGTTTACACACTGAGTCTGGGTGACTCACCCCTTCTTTTAATTTTGTAGATAAACCTTAGATCGTGGATATGGAGCCGGGGTGGACTCGAGGTGGCCATGCTCAGTATTCGTTTTATTTCAATGTTTTTTATATGGACTCAGTTATTTTTTTTAATTTGGGTTTTTAGTTCTGTAATAAGGCCGCTTAAGTATTATTTTGGGACATTTTTAGCTGTTTCTTAAAGTTTCCATAAGTATGCCGGTAAAACTATGAATTCGGTGTTTTCAAAACCCTAAATAAATACTTGTTTTCTAAAATGTACACTGACTAAGTATTAAATATAGAGTAACAATAAGGCAACCAAGTTTTTCTAGAACAAGTTCCAACATGTTTTAAACATCACAAGATCCAACGACATTTTCTTTAAAATGTTACAACAAAATTCTCTTTAAACAAGTCGACAAATCAGTTTTCAAACGTTTTCTTTCCTGTGGCACACCAGATTCAGTTGTAGTGTTTTGACCAGGTTTGGGGTGTTACAAAAATACCATCAAGAAAATTCAAAGTATCCCTATATGAGTTATGGAAGGGTCGGAAGCCAAACTTAGATTATTTCAAAGTGTGAGGGTGCTTGGCTTTTTATAGAGTTCCCAACCAATAGAGAAAAAAGTTAGAACCAAGAGCTGTCAAGGGTGCATTCGTTGGATATGCCCAACACTCTAAGGCTTATCGTATTCTTGATTTAATGCCAAATTTGATAATTGAAATAAGAGATGTTGTATTTATTGAAAATGAGATTTTCGATTATTCAACGGATTCAAAAAAAGAATATGAACCAATGATCTCAAGTGATCAAACCAAGAAAATTCTTTGTGACAATAAGGATACGAAGCCGAGGAAAAGTCAAATAGTGAGAAAAGTAAAGGACTTTGGTCCCGATTTCATTTCATTGCAATCTCTAGCATTCCTAGTTGAGGGAAATAGATAACCCGTAATTAGGAAGATCACCCATAATGTTTAATGTGGATGGTGATTCAAAATCCTAGGTGCCATGTCTTCTAAGGATGCTTGGAAACACAAAATATATAGACTTTTTCAGTACCTTTTGAGCTCTAATTCATGTAGTTTCATAGTAATTTTTGTCGAAATTCATACTTTAATTATAAAATAATTAATTTCGCTTATATTATTAACATATTGAATTTTAATTATTTTTATAGCAAATTTTCACAAATTTGGTTTAATTTTGACAGTTTTGCACAAAAGGTGAAAATTGGCTCGGTAGACACCTTGAAAGGTTTGAACCATTGGGGTAATTTTTGCATCAAGTGGATCAAGAGCATGGCTAAATTATTTACCAGCCAAGGATGATCCAATAATGATTATTATACATACTTTATATTTAATTTTTATCCAACATTAGTTGGGACAAAAATTAATATAAAATCTGAAGAAGAAAGTAGCCTATTGTGTTAAGTATAGAGAACTGAACCACCAAGCAATTGGGTAACCCAAAATGGTCCCTAAAGTTGATCCAATCAGCTAATTTTAGCTGACTTTCATTGACACGGTATTTAATTGATGCATGTTTAATCTTCTAAGGCAGCTAAAGGTTAAATTAGCGACATAGTAATATGTTCAAGAGATTAATTGGTTTAGTACGTTTGTATGTGCATTGGTTAGCAAAATACCAAGTTGCCGTGAAATTATTTGTAACAATATGAACATGAATTTAGTAATTTTAAGTTAAAGAATGTAATTGATCTAACACATTTATGTCATCTTAATTTAAACCCATCTTTTAGAAATTTTGCATTGGATTATTTTACTTTTATTTACTTAGTTAAATTAGTTTTAGTTTTTAGATCACTTCTTCAAACCAACAATTTTTTTTTCATCACCAAGTGTTTAACTTTACATTTCATAAATATTTTTCTTTCACAGTCCTGTGGGCACGATAACTCGACATTTACTTGTCACTTTATTACTTGATAACGATTGTGTAACACCCCAAACCCGGTCAACACACCAAGACCGAATTCAGTATATTACAGAGTGAAAATATTTCGAAGACGCAAGTTGTTGGTTTAAATTTTGAAAAAAACGTTGTATGGAGCACTTCATCATTTTAAGTTTGAAAGAAAACTCCCTTGAAAAGATCGTTTGGTTTTATAAAACCCGAGTGAGTATAAAAATAATTAAGTTAAAAACCATTTTGTAGCTGAACATAAAGAAAAACTTAGTTTGGAGAAAGTCTGAGCTAGTTTGTTGATTTCATTTGTTTAATATTACCCGATGGTAAAGTTCGAAAAATCCGATAAGTTGTACAATTTTGAAAACGTTGATTTTACAGGTTATTAGAACATGCTAAATTAATTAACTTAAGCACAGCACGATAAAACTTAAATCAAATAATTAAAAACCCGGAATAATAAAAATTAGCGGCCTTATTACAAATCCAAAACCAAATTTAAATGTAAATTAACCCAGAATAGTAATTGAAATAAAACCCAAAAACCTAGTGCATGGCCACCTCGAGTCCATCCCAGCTCCACATCCGCGATCTAAGCCTCATCTGCAAAATGTAAGGGAAGGAGTGAGTCACCGAGACTCAGTGTATAAATCCCCATCCCGATAATAACAAGGTACTTACACATCTCATAAGTCAATATGCAAATCATACAAACCCAACCTAACCTACCGAACTCCTGTGTCTACCCTGTGTGGTCAAAACCACTGGTGGTCAAAACCACTGGTGACCGTAGTCACAAATCGTATGGTGGGGCCAACCCACCGTGTGGTCAAAACCACTGATGACAATCCCATAATCAACATGTGGGCCAACCCAATTGTGGTACCAAACCACCGGACGAGTCACAATAATCCATGTGTGGTCAAAACCACTGGTGACCGTAGTCACAAATCATATCCGTGTGGTCAAAACCACTGGTGGTCAAAACCACTAAGACTAGTCACAAATAATAAGAAAAGTGGGGCCAACCCACTGTGTGGTCAAAACCACTGGTGACAGTCTAAAGCATCCTTTCCCTCCACTCAACATACCCATCATCATGGACACATTTACCATGGCATAATAACATGTCATGCAGTATCACATAGCATAGCATAATCAAATAGTGTAACATCATATATCGATAGTCAATCTACAGGGGACTTACCCGGAGTCCATGCTCATACCCGCAAGGGTAACACACCGATTTCAATAGCGATTTCGGCTTTTAACAATAAACATAATTAGCAAATTAACTAATGGAGTGTGTAAGAGTTACACACCTGATAACGCGCAAAACTACACTTTCTACGTCGGCACTATCGGTAATCGACACAACCGCGATTTGTCTACTCTCCTGCTCAGATGCTGGTCCACACCCCGGTGGCCAATCACGAACCGCCGACACTATCCTCTTCTTGAACTTAGGGGCTGGGGTTCCAGATCCAACCCCACCAAGCGATTGATTAGCCTTCGAGTCCATAACACACCTTACTCACTAGCCGAATCAAAATAGTGAAACAATTGTAAGAAATCAAGACCCAAAATTAAATCCCTTACCTAGATTGATCAATTCCCGAAGACCAATGACTTAGATCAAAGCACCACTTGAATACTCTGTCGCCTAATGCCAAGCCTCCTTAGCACCCTCCATTTGGCCAAAATCTATAGGATTAGTTACTGCCTTCGGCACTTAAACACAATAGGAAATATTGAATAGCAGAGACGCTTACCACTGCCCTAACAAATCTGATTGGAAAAATGGTAATCCCACACTAACGATCCACTACAACAACAGTCCAATCAAGAAAGTTTGAGTGCTAGAGATTCAGCATTTCCCTACCCCAGCAATAGAAATTGAGGAAAGAAATAGGGATGTAAGAGTACTAAGAAGATTCAGCCATAAGAGCAAAGAAAAGAAAAAAAAGAAAGCAACAGAATCTTACTGGACTGTAGGTTGTAGTTCGTCCTTGAGAACCAAAGAAGAAATGAATTTCGGCACCAGAGAAGGTTAAGGGAAAAATGCCTAAAGAGAATGGAGAATATAGATAGAAGATATTCGACTCTTTGCAAAAGTTGAAGATGATAAGGGGTTAGGCGATTTTCAGTTTTGAGATAAAGAAAAGAAGAAGAAGAGATGAGAGGTGCTTACGGCTTAGGTTCAAAATGAAAGAGAAAAGAACACAAGAAAGTTGAGTAACCTTGCCTATGGTTTGCCGAGAGGAGAAAAAAAGAAGAAGAGCAACCGATCAATAGGGGTTTCAGCAATTGAACAAAAAGTGAGAAAAAGAGGAGAGAAGTTGCCTAGGGGAGATTTCGGTTTGTATATGAGAGAAAAGAGGAACAATGCCAAAAGTTGTATAAGTGATTTGCCAAAGAGAAAAACCACAAAAATGCTCCTAAATCTACTAAGCAAATTCGGCACATGCACCTCACCTAGCCACTCTCCACAACCGAAAGCACACACCCACACACTAAGCACATTCGGCCACCCCACTCAAGCACCAGCAACCGATTGCTCCAAGCTCTCCTAGCCACTACCAAAATCGGCCACACTCCCACTCCCTTCAATCTCTCAGCCGTCCCCCTTCTTCCTCCTTGAATCCCTCTCTTCCACCCATTCAAACAATTTGAATGAGTCAACCTCCACTATTTCCTCCCTTCCACCCATTTTGAATCTGTTGACTTGTTCAACAACTACCCACTAGAGTTCCACTTGAGCACAACTCCTCATAGCTCTGACGTCAAAAAGAAATACCCAAAGAGGGATTCCTGCAGCTCGAACCTAGGCTCCTTCCCCTTGCTTGTAGCATCACCTCCCTGAGCTCTAAGTGGCGCCTTCTTGCCACTTCACCAAGGCACTTCTTGTGCCAAAACTTGCTACACAATACTCTTAACACCTAACTCTCTTGGCTTCCCTCTTCCAAGTACCCCAAAACAAAAAAAATTAAACAAGACTCAGGCCTATCCCGAGCTCATGCCTGGACCCCAAAACACCCTAAACTAGCACCATAGACATATTATCACATGCAACACACAAAATACAGAGACCCCGATTTAAGGATGTTACAGTTCTACCCCCTTAAGAATAATTTCAGCCTCGAAATTACCTGGTCAGAAGAGTTGAGGGTATTGCTACCGCATCACATCCTCTGGTTCCCACGTGGCCTCCTCCGTACCATGGTTCCGCCATAATACTTTCACCAAAGGAACTGACTTCTTGCGTAGAACTTTGACATCCTGATCCAAAATTCGCACTGGTTCCTCTTCGAAAGACAAATTTGAACTCACCTCAATCTCTTCCACTGGCACAACATGCGACAGATCTGATTGATAGCGTCGAAGCATTGAAACATGAAATACATCATGAATCTGACTCAACTCTGATGGTAACTCGAGCTGGTAAGCTACCGATCCCACTCGCTTCAACACCGTATACGGCCCAATAAACCTAGGGCTTAGCTTGCCCTTCCAACCAAATCTTAGCACTTTCTTCCATGGAAATACCTTCAGGAAGACCTTGTCACCCACTGCATACTCCATATCCCTACATTTGAGATTGGCATAAGACTACTGCCTGTCTAAAGCCTCCTTCAGACGAGCCCGAATCAGCCTAACCTTATCCTCTATTTCAGCCACTAGCTCTAGACCCAACAACTGCCGTTCACCTAGTTTTGTCCAACATGTAGGGGTACGACATTTTCGTCCATACAGTGCTTCATACGGTGCCATCTGGATACTTGCCTGGTAACTGTTGTTGTACGCAAACTCTACCAATGGTAGATATTCCTCCCAACTACTGCGAAAATCTAGAACACAACCCCTTAACATATCATCTGAATTACCCTCTCTGACTGTCCGTCTAACTATGGATGAAAAGTCGTACTAAAATCCAACCTCATACCTAATGCCTGATGCAAAGCTTTCCAGAACCTTGACGTGAATCTGGGATCCCTATCTGAAATAATTGACACCGGCACCCCATGCAACTACACTATCTCCGCTACATATAACCTAGCCAACCTTTGGAGTGAATAATCAATTCGAACTGGTATGAAATGGGTAGACATTATCAAACGATCCACGATCACCCAGATTGAATCCTTCTTGCTAGGCGTGAGGGGTAGCCCAGTGACGAAATCAATCGTAATCCTTTCCCACTTCCACTGTGGAATCTTTATCGGCTGCAATAGACCTGACGGTAACTGATGCTCCACTTTTACCTGTTGGCATGTCAGACACTTACTCACAAATTCAGTTGCTTCTCGCTTAAGACCCGGCCACCAGAACTGCTCTCGCAAATCCTGATACATCTTGCTACCTCCAGGATGCATAGCGTGTGGACTGCTATGAGCTTCCTAAAGAATTTGCTGCCTTAACTCAAAGTCCCTTGGTATACACACTTTCCCTTGAAAACACAGCACTCTATCACTGCCCAAGCTGTAACCCTTCAAACCACCATTCTGCACTTGCAACCTCTGAGCACTTAAAACCTTATCCACCAGCTGCCTCTCCTTAACCTGATCCATCCACGTCGGCTTTACTTGCAATTCTGCCAATAGACTCCCATCGTCATACAGACTGAGACGAGCAAACATTTCTCTCAGGTTCGTTACCACCTTACGGCTCAACGCGTCAGCCACTATATTAGCCTTACCCGAATGGTATTCAATCGAGCAGTCATAGTCTTTTAACAATTCGATCCACTTTCGCTGCCTCAAATTCAGCTCTTTCTGTGACAACAGATACTTTAGACTCTTTTGATCCTTGTAGACGATAGACTTCTCCCCATACAAATAATGCCTCCAAATTTTCAGGGCGAAGGCCACTGTAGCCAATTCCAAATCATGCATCGGGTAATTACCTTCATGAGGTCTCAACTGTCGAGACGCATACGCCACCACTTTCCCCTCTTGCATTAGCACACACCCCAAACCAGTATGCGATGCATCGCAATAAACCGTGAATTCCTTCCCGACTTCAGTCGATCAAAAGCGAGCTTCGCGTAATCTTCTTTAACTTGTCGAAACTTTCCTGCTACTTATCAGACCATACAAATGGAACCCCTTTTCGCAACAACTTAGTTAACGGTACCGCAATCAAAAAGAATCCTTCCACGAATCTTCTGTAATACCTTACCAAACCCAGAAAACTCTGAATCTTTGCTACCGTCTTAGGTGGCTTCTAATCCAACACCGCCTCAATCTTCCGAGAATCCACTCTAATTCTTTCAACTGACACCACATGACCCAAGAAAGTTACCTCCTTCAACCAGAATTCGTATTTGCTAAACTTCGCGAATAATTGCTTCTCCCTCAGAATCTGTAAAACCACACGTAGATGTTTATCATGTTCTTCCTCTGATCTCGAGTACACCAATATGTCATCTATAAACACCATGACAAACCGGTCCAAGTACGGCTGAAACACCCGATTCATCATATCCATGAACGCTGCCAGCGCATTAGTCAACCCAAACGGCATTACCAAGAACTCATAGTGCCCATAACGAGTACGAAAAGCCGTTTTGTGGATATCAACCTCCTTTACTTTGAGTTGATGATACCCCGACCTAAGGTCTATCTTAGAGAAAATCGATGCACCCTTAAGCTGATCAAACAAGTCGTCTATCCTGGGCAACGGATACTTGTTCTTGATCGTCAACTTAATCAGTTGGCGGTAGTATATACACGTCCGCATTGTACCGTCTTTCTTCTTAACAAAGAGCATAGGCGCTCCCCAAGGTGATACACTCGGCCGGATAAAACCACGGTCCAACAATTCCTGAATCTGTGCCTTCAATTCCACCAATTCCTTCGATGCCATCCTATAGGGGCAATAGACACTGGCGCGGTTTCGGGTAATAAATCTATACCAAACTCAACTTCACAGTCCGGAGGCAGACCCGAAAGTTCTTCTGGGAATACATCGGCAAATTCCTTCACCGTTCAAACTTTCCCCACAACTGATTCATTGCCCTCCAAGGCACAGAAATGCACCAAAAATGCCTCACAACCCTTCCTCACCATCCTCTCGGCCTTCAGAGCAGACACAACATGAGATAGATAATCTCTTCTATTGTTTATCATTACCACCTCCTCACCTTCTCATCGTCTCAAAATCATGCGCTTAGTGCATAATCCAAACTAGCCTGGAACTTCACTAGCCAATCCATCTCAAGTATCAGATCGAACTCCCCGAACGGCAGTTCCATCAGATCAGCCAAAAACACTACCCCTTGAAGTTTTAGGGGTACATCTCTATACAGTTTATTTACTTCTACAAAGTGACCTAGAGGGCTTATTACTGTCATCTCCCTAGAAGTAATCTCAAAGTCTAAGTTTATAGTTTCTACTATACTACTGGCCACATACGAGTGCGTCGAACTGACATCTATCAAAGTAGTATACGACAGTCCAAAAATTAAAAACGTACCGATTATGACGTCTGGCGCGTCACCCTCCTCTCGACGCTTCACTGCGTAGACTAGCCCAGGCTATCTTGCATCTGTGCTCCCAGTACCTCTACCCAATGCTCCGCGACCTCGTCCAAAATCGTTACCTCCCCTGGTCGAGTCGTGACCCCTCTGTGGTTGCTGACCATCCCTCCTAAACTGTATACGACCCTGATTCCCAGATTGAAGTCTAGCTGACCTCTACAGACAATCCCTCACTCGGTGTCCCAATGACCCACACTCAAAACACCCTCTGTTTTCAGTCCAACATTCTCTCGTGTGAGACTTCCCACACCGTGCACACCGTGGCGGCCACTGAGTAGTAGCAGCAGTAGGCCTCGCAGCTTGATTCAGCCCACCATATCTAGCCCTTTTCTACTGATTCCCAACAGACCCGGAAGATGCGAAATTCCTCTTATTCTATCCCTTATCCTGGTTCCTTCTCACTGATAGTTTCACTTCCTCAGCAACCTTGGCCTTCTCTACTAGGACTGTAAATTCTCTTTTCTGCTGTGGAGCAATCAACATCTCCAGCTCATCTCTTAGCCCATCCTCAAAGCTGACACAACGCTCATGTTCCGTGCCCAAAATGCCCCGTGCATACTGACTTAACCGAAGAAATTCTGCCTCATACTCCGATACTAACTTATTTCCCTGAACCAAACTCAGGAACGCCTTACGCTGCACATCGATGTAACTAGTCCCAACATATTTCCTCTGATAGGCTGCCCTAAAGAGATCCCAAGTGACGTTGTCGGCCATTGCTCCATCCCTAAAAGTGAGCCACCACTGATATGACTCATCCCGGATAAGAGATACTATACCCTTCAGCTTATCCTCAGGCATAAAATCTAGGTCATCCATGATACGTTCTATCGCCTCCAGCCAATATACCGCCGTAGTAGGAGCCACACCAGATACACCTCTAAATACCTCTGCCCCATTAGTCCAGAGTCGTACGAACATAGATTTTCGAGCTCCCGTTTCGATGCTTGCACCCGTGACTCTTTCTAAAACCCGCAGCATCGCTTGTGACACTGCATCATCACCAGCCGTCTGATCCTAAAATTTTGTGCCCACAATTGGCGGCGGTGGTACCTCGCTCTCTGACCCATGACCAGACCCTACCGGTTCAGACACTGTCGTCCTACCCCTACCTCGTCCATGTATATTACGCCCACGTCCTCGGGCACTCATGATATGTCGATCTGAATTGATCTCGATTTAATGCTTTTATCGTTAGACTTATTCCATCGCTTATTAAGCACGTCTTATGAATAATTTAATACGGGGATTATTTCATAAGTTCACACAATCCTATGGTTGAAGGCTCTAAAGTACTTCCCTATTACTAGTATGCATAACATCAACATTACAAACATATTAGCAACAAATAGGGGTACTTACCTGGGCGGATCGTTGCCGGAGACTCGGTGCCATGCTTTTCCAACCGTACTTTTCCCACAAAAACCATTTCATAACCTATTTAAAATATTTTTGGGCCTTGGGCCCACAGCGAGGTTTTAAAGTTGGCTCTGATACCAAAATTGTAACACCCTAAACCCGGTCAACACACCAAGACCGAATTTAGTATGTTACAGAGTGAAAATATTTCGAAGACGCAAGTTGTTGGTTTAAATTTTGAAAAAACGTTGTATGGAGCACTTCATCATTTTAAGTTTGAAAGAAAACTCCCTTGAAAAGATCGTTTGGTTTTATAAAACCCGAGTGAGTATAAAAATAATTAAGTTAAAAACCATTTTGTAGCTGAACATAAAGAAAAACTTAGTTTGGAGAAAGTTTGAGCTAGTTTGTTGATTTCATTTGTTTAATATTACCCAATGGTAAAGTTCAAAAAATCTGATAAGTTGTACAATTTTGAAAACATTGATTTTACAGGTTATTAGAACATGCTAAATTAATTAACTTAAGCACAGCACGATAAAACTTAAAACAAATAATTAAAAACCCAGTATAATAAAAATTAGCGACCTTATTACGAATCCAAAACCAAATTTAAACGTAAATTAACCCAGAATAGTAATTGAAATAAAACCCAAAAACCTAGTGCACGGCCACCTCGAGTCCACCCTGGCTCCACATCTGCGATCTAAGCCTCATCTACAAAATGTAAGAGAAGGAGTGAGTCACCGAGACTCAGTGTATAAATCCCCATCCCGATAATAACAAGGCACTTACACATCTCATAAGTCAATATGCAAATCATCCATACCCAACCTAACCAACCGAACTCCTGTGTCTACCCAGTGTGGTCAAAACCACTGGTGGTCAAAACCACTGGTGACCGTAGTCACAAATCGTATAAGTTGGTCAAAACCACTGGTGATCATAGTCACAAATCGTATGGTGGGGCCAACCTACCGTGTTGCCAAAACCACTGATGATAATCCCGTAATCAACATATGGGGCCAACCCACTGTGGTACCAAACCACTGGGACGAGTCACAATAATCCATGTATGGTCAAAACCACTAGAGACCGTAGTCACAAATCATATCCGTGTGGTCAAAACCACTGGTGGTCAAAACCACTGGTGGTCAAAACCACTGAGACTAGTCACAAATAATAAGAAAAGTGGGGCCCACCCACTGTGTGGTCAAAACCACTGGTGACAGTCTAAATCACCCTTCCCCCTCCACTCAGCATACCCATCATCATGAACACATTTACCGTGGCAGAATAACATGTAATGCACTACACATAGCATATCATAATCAAATAGTGCAACATCATATATCGATAGTCAATCCACAGGGGACTTACCCGAAGTCCATGCTCATAGCCGCAAGGGTAACAAACCGATTTCAATAGCGATTTCAGCTTTTAACAATAAACATAATTAGCAAATTAACTAATGGAGTGTGCAAGAGTTACACACCTGATAACGCGCAAAACTATACTTTTTACATCGGTACTATCGTTAATCGACACAACCGCGATTTGTCTACTCTCCTGCTCAGATGCTGGTCCACACCCCGGTGGCCAATCACGAATCGTCGACACTGCCCTCTTCTTGAACTTAGGGGCTGGGGTTCCAGATCCAACCCCACCAAGCGTTTGATTAGCCTTCAAGTCCATAACACACCTTAGTCACTAACCGAATCTAAGCAGTGAAATAATTGTAAGGAATCAAGACCCGAAATTAAATCCCTTACCTAGATTGATCAATTCCCGAAGACCAATGATTTAGATCAAAGCACCACTTGAATACTCAGTCGCCTAACGCCAATTCTCCTTAGCACCCTCCATTAGGCCAAGATCTACAGGATTAGTTACTGCATTCGGCACTTAAACATAATAGGAAATATTGAATAGCAGAGACGCTTACCACTGCCCTAACAAATCCGATTGGAAAATAGTAATCCCACACTGACGATCCACTGCAACAACAGTCCAATCAAGAAAGTTTGAGTGCCAGAGATTTGGCATTTCCCTACCCCAGCAATCAAAATTGAGGAAAGAAATAGGGATGTAAGAGTACTAAGAAGATTCGCCATAATAGTAAAGAAAAGAAAAAAAAGAAAGCAATAGAATCTTACCGGACTATGGGTTGTAGTTCGCCCTTGAGAACCAAAGAAGAAATGAATTTCGACACCAGAGAAGGTTAAGGGAAAAATGCCTAAAGAGAAAGAAGAATATAGACAGAAGATATTCGGCTCTTTACAAAAGTTGAAGATGATAAGGGGTTAAGGGATTTTCAATTTTTGAGATAAAGAAAAGAAGAAGAAGAGATGAGAGGTGCTCACGGCTTGGGTTCAAAATGAAAGAGAAAAGAACACAGGAAAGTTGAGTAACCTTGCCTACGATTTGCTGAGAGGAGAAGAAGAGCAACCAATCAATAGAGGCTTCAGCAATTGAACAAAAAGTGAGAAAAAGAGAAGAGAGGTTGCCTAGGGGAGATTTCGATTTGTATATGAGAGAAAAGAGGAACAATGCCAAAAGTGGTATGAGTGATTTGCCAAAGAGAAAAACCACAAAAATGCTCCTAAATCTACTAAGCAAATTCGACACATGCACCTCACCTAGCCACTCTCCACAACCGAAAGCACACACCCACACACTAAGCACATTCGGGCACCCCACTCATGCACCCTCAACCGATTGCTCCAAGCTCTCCTAGCCGCTACCAAAATCAGCCACACTCCCACTCCCTTCAATCTCTCAGTCGTCCCCCTTCTTCCTCCTTGAATCCCTCTCTTCCACCCATTCAAATAATTTGAATGAGTCAACCTCCACCATTTCCTCCCTTCCACCCATTTTGAATTTGTTGACTTGTTCAACAACTACCCACCAAAGTTCCACCTGAGCACAACTCCTCTTAGCTCTGACGTCAAAAAGAAAAACCCAAAGAGGGATTCCTACGGCTCAAACCTAGGCTCTTTCCCCCTGCTTGTAGCGTCACCTCTCTAAGCTCTAAGTGGCGCCTTCTTGCCACTTCACCAAGGCACTTCTTGTGCCAAAACTTGCTACACAATACTCTTAACACCTAACTCTCTTGGCTCCCCCCTTCTAAGTGCCCCAAAACAAAAAAAATTTACCATGAATCAGGCCTATCCTGAGCTCATGCCTGGACCCCAAAACACCCTAAACTAGCACTACAGACATATTATCACATGCAACACACAAAATGCAGAGACCCCGATTTAAGGATGTTACAGATTGTGTACACTTACACATTTCCATCGTTCCAATGTAACATTTTGGAAAAAAGCGATCAATGATGAAATTGATTCAATGTTGTCCAACAATACTTGTATTCTAGTTGATCTTCCTCAAGGATCGAAGCCTATCAGGTTGTTCATGTTGAAAAAATTGAAGTATTAGGGGTTAAATTGATAGAATTTCAAGTTAGAATTAAGAAAATGGTTGAATTGTAAAACAAATTATAAGTTTTGAAGTAATAGGGACTAAATTGAGAATTTTGAAATTTAAGGATTTATGGTGAAATTTGAGAGTTAAATTTAGTTTTAAGTGGTAGTTGAATGAAAATAAAGAATAAAATTTTGAAGAAAATAAGGTTAGATTTGATTAAGGATTAAATTGGAATTTAGGAAAAAGTTGTGTATAAATTGAAATATTCAATGTTAAATTGTGTTGTATTGATGATTTTTAATTGTTTTAATTTCGTAGTTAACGTTAAGTCGGAAACCTCGGCTAAGAAAGGAAAAGACAAGATTAACTAGGAGTAACTCGAGAATTATGGTTTGTATTCTATAATCTGAAGCTAATTATTAATTGTTGTATTTATTATATATATATGGTAACTGGAATTGAGGTGAGTATTGGTATTAAATTGAATTGAATTGTAGTGAATTGAATTGAATTGTGACTATAAGTGATTATTTGAAATGGATATTGATTGGAAATTGAAAAGTGATTTGAAAACCCTATTAACTGTATTGGGCTGAGTCGGATATAGTTGGCATGCCATAGGATTGGAAGAGTTCAAGGATACTTCGACCATAAGTCAATGAGACACTGGGTGTCAAATTATTACTTCAGATAAATTCGATGAGGTACTGGGTACCAACTTAATTCGGCATGGCCGATGAGACACTGGGTGTCAACTTATTACATCAAATTTTTTGATAAGGCACTGGGTGCCATACTGGTGTGTTTTGGTTGGATCCATGTATCTGCCAAAGTCCAAGTCGTGTTAATAGGGGTAAATAAATGAATTGGCAATAAGATTAATATTAATTGATATTGAATGTGAATTTGAAATTGGACATTGAATTGAATTGTACAAATGAAATGAATGAACCAAGGGTTCATGAAAAGAATATTGTTATTGCTAAATGATATGTGAATCAAGTGAGAAAAGGTAATTGAATTAGCTAATGATGTGAAATGAAGGTTAAATGGATGAATTGACTTATTGATTGGTTAGTGTTTATATATATGGTTAAAAGTGTATGTTTTATAATGTTATTTTTTTTAAAGTATTAGGATTATGGAAATACCACTGAGTTTATACTCAGCGTACGATTTGTTTTCTATGCGCAGGCTAGGTTAAAGTTAGATCATTGAACAAGCACCCAAAGTTGATCCCGAACTCAAAAACGTGGTAAAGTATATTACTTTTTAGTAATGGCATGTACCTAGGGTGTCACATGTTTGATATTTTGGAAAATTATTGTAAATATGTTATAAGATGATAATAGATACTTTATACACATGAATATATGTATGACATATTGAAGTATAAAATGGTATGCTTAAGTATATTTAATTGGTATGAATTAGCAATTGGTTTGGTTGATGAATGCTTGGATTATTTTGATAATATGTGTAAAATAACTATGAGGATATTTTGATTTGGTCCTTAGATTGATGAATTTGGCATGTATTATAGGTATTTGAACGTGTTTTGGATTGGTAGAACAATTGGATTTTGAATTACTTGTTGTTCAAGATTTTTAGGTTTGGTAAACTTAATGTATAATGCTCATTTTAAGTCAACATGGCTTGGCACACAGGCATTTGCCCAGGCCGTGTGAGATAAACGACCTACTCATGGGCGTGTGGATAGGCCATGTGTCCCCTGTAACTTAAAAAATTTAAAACAGAATGCCCAGGATTCTCCATACGGGCAGAGACACGGGTGTGTGTCTCAGCCGTGTGAGGCACACGGCCTAGCACACGGGCGTGTGAATTGGCCGTGTGAGGCAAGTCAGAGAGTTACACTGGGTAGGACACGACCTGAAGCACGGGCGTGTTTAAGGTCACACGAGTGGTCCCTAGGCCACACGGGCGTGTGAGTGCTATACTTAGGAAAAAGTTTAAAATTTCACGAAGAACTTTCTAAACCTCTGATTAAGTCCTAATTTGTTTCTAACACGTGATTTGGGCCTCGAGGGCTCAATAAATGGACATTATGATTAAATTATAATGTATGCTAACTGATATGTTTAACGTTCATATTTGATCTAAAAAGTTCGGTAATGCTCCATAACATTGTTTCGGTGATGGATATGGGTTAGGGGGTTACATTTAGTAACATCAGAGAGTTTTAGCTGATTCTTAGAGTAAATCAAGCTTGGAATTGAGTCTAGAGGTACATACCATAATTGAGTCAAATTGAGTCAGAATTTAGATGCTGATATATATTTGTTTGTTTCTATTTTATAGTCAAATTGAGTCAATAACACCTAGTGAAAATCCAGTAAGAAATCAACCATCTAATATCGAAAGAGGTAATGTTAGAGAGAGTGAGATGATTCACAGCTACTTAGGGTTATAGCTGATGCCCTTCAACGAGTAGCAGGAACTGTATCTGCTACGACATCTACTCCTACTACCCGACGAGCCCCAATAAAAGAATTACGTAAGTATGGTGCCACTGAATTTTGGGGTTTAAAGGGAGTTGATACTTCTATCTCTAAAAATTAGATGGAGTCTACAAAAAGAATTCTGTAACAACTTGAATATACTCCCTGGGAAAGTTTACTATGTGCTATTTCTTTACTTTAAGGGGAAGCATATGTTTAGTGGGAATTGTTAACTCGACATGTACTGGCAGAACAGGTAAATTGGCATTTCTTTCAAAGAGAATTTCAGAAGAAGTATGTGGTTGAATTATACATTGAAGACAGAAAACAATAGTTTTTGATGTTAAAACAAGGTGAAATGTCAGTAGTTGACTATGAACAGGAATACTCACGACTCAGTAGATATGCTGTTGAGTATGTGCCAACTGAAGCTGATAGTTGCAAGCATTTTTTACGGGGTTTACATGATGAATTATGAGTACAACTTGTATCACTCAGAATTACAGAATTTACAGACTTAGTTGAGAGGGCAAAAATGGTTGAACAAGTACTGGGTTTAGATAAAAAGCCTGAAAATACTCATCCGTTTGGGAAACGTACTAGAGCTACTAGTTCAAACCCGCAACCCAAAAGATCAAAAGAATCTCGTGGTAGTTGGAGATCGAGTTTTATATCAAACAAGGGTGATAGAAACCATTGAAGACAGATGACAGTTTCTACTGGTAGTGTACGAAGCCCATCACAGGATAATGAAATTCCAGATTGTGAACATTGTGGGAAAAAAACATAGAGGTGAGGGTTAGAAATTGACTCGAGGTTGTTTTCGTTATGGATCTACAGAGCACTTTGTTAGAGTCTGTCCGAATAATGAAAATGTTACACTTGTTATATCTCAGATATCAGTGCCTACTTCTAGAGATCGAGGATCAAGTAGAAGTGGTTTGTTTTTTATAGGTGGTGCTAGAAGAGGAAGTGATATTGCTACTCAACAATCAGAAGCCAAAGTACCAGCTCGAGCATATGTTATACGGACTCGTGAAGAGGGTGATATACATGATGTGGTGATAGGTATATTTTTATTGCATTCAAAACTTGTTTATGCTTTAATATATCTGAGATCTTCACACTCATATGTTAATACAAAATTAGTTGAGACGGGAAATTTAAAATGTGAAATGTCTAGAGTATCAATAGCGGTGTCTAGTTCATTGGGGCAAACTGTGCTAGTGGATCAAGTATGTCGGAGATATCCGCTAATGATACAGAATAGAATCTTCTCTATTGATTTGTTGATAATGTCGTTTGGCGATTTTGATATAATATTGGGAATGGATTGATTATCTGAGCACGGGGTGATTTTAGATTGTTGTAAAAGAAGTTTATTGTTTAGAGTAAAAGTGGAGATAAGATTGAGGTAAATGGTATTCGAACCAGTGAGTAAACTCATATTATTTTAGCAATTTAGGCTAATAAACTTCTTCATCAGGGTTGTGTAGCTTTTCTAGCTTATGTTATTAATTCAGATTCTGTTGAAAGCCAATGTAGTAAAATCTGGACTATTTGTGAATTTCCTAATGTTTTTCCTGTAGAATGACCGGGATTACCACCAGATCGAGAGGTTAAATTTGCAATAGAATTTTATCCTGGTACAGCTCCAATATCAATACCCCATATCATACGTCACGTACATATTTAAAAGAATTGAAAATACAGTTGCAGGATTTACTGGATCGAGGATTTATACATTATAGTATTTCACCTTGGGGAGCTCTAGTGCTATTTGTTAAAAAGAAAGACGGTTTAATGCGATTATGTATTGATTATCGATAATTGAATAAAGTAACATCAAGAATCGATACCCATTACCTCATATTGACAATCTATTTGACCAGTTGAAAGGAGCTTCCGTGTTTTCAAAGATTAATTTGAGATTGGGTTTCTACCAGTTGAAGGTGAAAGAAAGTGATGTACTGAAGATAGCATTTCGTACAAGGTATGGTCATTATGAATTTTTAGTAATGCCTTTTGGATTGATAAATGGTCCAGCTGCTTTTATGGATCTTATGAACTGTATTTTTTAACCGTACTTGGATCAGTTTGTGGTGGTTTTTATTGATGATATTCTGGTCTATTCGAAGTCTGAATCTGAACATGAGCAACACCTCAGAATTGTTTTGCAAATATTACGGGAGAAACAATTATACGGAAAGCTTAGTAAATGTGAATTTTGGTTATCGGAGGTTATTTTCTTGGGACATGTTGTTTCAGCAGATGAAACTAGAGTTGATCTGAAGAAGATTGAAGTAATTGTTTAGTGGAAAGCACCGAGAAATGTGTCAGAGGCATGTAGTTTTTTGGGATTGGTTGGTTATTACTGAAGATTTGTAAATGGATTTTAAAAGATAGCCTTGTCAATGACAAAGTTGTTCCAAATGAATGTTCTGTTTGTTTTGGATGATTAGTGCCAGGAACGTTTTGAGAAATTGGAGCAAATGTTGACTGAAGCACCGATTTTAACTTTGCCAGAGTCGGGAAAGGATTTTTGTATTTATAGTGATGCTTCTTTGAATGGTCTCGGGTGTGTTTTGATGCAAGATGTAAAGGTGATAACTTATGCATCTCGGCAATTAAAACTACATGAACGCAATTACTCGACGCATGATTTAGAATTAGCTGTCGTGATTTTTGCACTAAAGATTTGGAGACATTATTTGTATGGTGAGAAATGCTATATTTATACTGATCATAAAAGTCTCAAGTATCTCTTATCTCAAAAGGAATTAAATTTGGACAACGTCGATGGATAGAGCTTTTAAAAGATTATGATTGTGTTATTGATTATCATCCGGGAAAGGCAAATGTTGTCGCTGATACATTGGTAGAAAGGCAGTGATTGAATTATGAGCAATGTTTGCACAACTCAGTATCAACGATGATGGAAGTTTGTTGGTTGAATTGAGAGTTAAACAGGTGATGTTTGATCGAATCAAGTCAGCACATGTAGAAGATGACAAGTTGATAAAGAAAAGAGTAATTGCTCAGAATGGCATGTCAGAGAATTTAGCATTGATAATCATGATTGTTTGAGATTTCATAATTGAATTTGTGTACCAGATGTTTCAGAACTAAAAGAGTTGATACTTCGTGAAGCACATGATAGTTCTTTTGCGTTACATTTGGGAGGAACTAAAATGTACCATAATCTATGAAAATCTTATTGATGGCCGGGTATGAAAAGAGATATAGTTGAATATGTGGCCAAATGTTTAACTTGTCAGCGAGTTAAGGTAGAGCATCAGGTTCCTACTGGACTACTTCAACCTATTAACAATCCTGAATGGAAATGGAATTGTATTACCATGGATTTTGTAATGGGATTACCATTATCAGCGAGTAAGAAAAATGCTATCTGGGTGATTGTTGATTGGCTTACGAAATCAGCTCATTTCATAGTAGTTCAAACTGATTGGTCACTTTAAAAGCTTGCTAAAGTTTACATTCGGGGAATTGTAAGATTGCATGGTATTCCTATGTCAATAATCTTTGATCGGGATTCGCGGTTTACATCAAGATTTTGGAGGCAGTTGCATGAATTATTTGGTACTCGACTCAACTTCAGTACATGAAACACCCCAAACCCGGCCCACAAGCCCTGATCGGATCTGGCATGCTTCTAAAGAAAATCCATTCAAATCTTGTTTGAAACTTTGCTAAAAACTGGTGTGTTTTTGAAATCAGTAGTTGATTAGGGTTGGGCTCAAATTTTAAAACCCGTGTTGATTAGGAGTTAAAAACAATTTGTTATTTATACTCAAGAAAAACTAACTTTAATTCGATAGATATCGTGCCACAGCAAAATAATTTAAGTGCATGAATAAACAGTTCATACTAAAAACTTATTACATCAAAATAAAACTCCAAAATAAAGTTTAAAGTACTTAAGTAAAATAAAATGTCTAAGTCATAAAGTTCATGCTGAGCATGGTCACCCCTGAGCTCCTGCCGA
This sequence comes from Gossypium rotundifolium, assembly GCA_025506655.1. Taxonomy (NCBI): domain Eukaryota; kingdom Viridiplantae; phylum Streptophyta; class Magnoliopsida; order Malvales; family Malvaceae; genus Gossypium; species Gossypium rotundifolium. Next base: position 51,208,605 of record CP106728.1, read on the forward strand.
CCTGGTCCATTACTGATCATCACCTGAAAAATAGTCCCACAAGGGGTGAGTCAAACAGACTCAATGTGTACAATCAACACTAAGTCTCAATCAGATTTAGGCATGTCAAATTATACATATTCATATAGCATTTAAATAAAATGATGCAATCCCGGACCCAAGCTTAGTTATCCATCCGCTACACGTCACCCGTACCAACCCTCACACCGTGGGGACTACTAAGTCAACCCTCCATCCGCTACAGACCATCGAAGGCAGTCGCTGTAGTCGACGTGCTCATCGCCCTTATAAAATTCGTGGCATAGCCACCATATATATAATTGTGACATAAGTCACCACATTCTTATTTTGTGACATAAGTCACCACATTCTTATATTGTGACACAAGTCACCACATTCTTATATTGGGGTTTAGAACCACCAATTCACTTCCCCTTCACATATCACCCATATGCCCCACGTCATGCAAAACATGCAAAAAATTATGCCTTATGCTTTATTCACATTCTTATAGTTGCACTTATGTGCCATAATAGATCGTATTATATTCCTAGTAGGAGTAGGAAAACGTACCTGAGTACTTTGTACCATTACATGGTACCTTAACCATAATCTTACACTTTTATAATAGCACGATAATAAATTAAAGTCAGAATCTATCAAGATTTAGTGTGGGGTACACACCTGATATACTTAGCAAATTTACTCCAAATCCTGAAAACCCGATCTACTGATTTAGATCTCAATTCCTACATTTGATCAATCACCTTGATGTTTAGCAAAAGTCTATTAGGCTATGTGATTAAATCCCGAAGGATCATTGCGACAAAAATCTTACCTTGCTGCCGATTTGATTCTTAAACGAATCTCGAAACTTTATGATGCTTCTTTGTTGCAATCGGCTATACCCTTAACCATTGAACTAATTAGTTTCAGCTTTTTAAACAAATAAGGAATAGATCTAAATACCAAAATTGGCCTTGGCCGAATGTGTAAGTACACTTACCTTACGATTCTCAAATCTCGAAAAATTTGTTAGCCCTCCTTGCAATCGGCTAGCCAGTAAAACCCTTAACTAGTTAGTTTTCGGCTTTTGAACAATTAAGAAATAGATCTATAACATCAAATATGGCCTTGGCCGAATGTACATATAAACCTACCTTATAAATCTAAATGTCAAAATTGCTAATTACTCTTTGGTATCTGTCGAAACCCCTTTAAACATATGTTAGATCAATTTCTATCATTTAATCACAAGAATAATAGCCCTTAGCCGAATATACACATGATTTTACCTTGGATATTGAATCCCGGATAATCTTCCTTTTAGTCGACTATAGACACAGTCCCGAAAGATCCTCCCTTTATTTAAAATCGGTGGCACCTTTACTTGAATCCACAGGGCTATTCGGCTTTGTGACTTAATGGAGAATCGGTTATGGGTTCAAATGGTGATGAACTATTTGGAAATGGTGAGGGTGAAGGAGTTTTCGGTTTTTAGATGAACACTTAGAGAGTTTCGGTTCAACAAAGATAAGAAAGAAAAGCTTGAGGGTTTCAGCAATGGTGGAATGTAAATTCGGCTAGCACAGGGAGTATTTCGGCTTAACAAAATAAAAGAGAAGAGGGGAAGTTTTACTAGAGAGTTTCGGTAGAAGAATGAAAGAAAGGAAAGAATAAAGGTTGGCCTCTCCTCCTTGCCGAAAATACTATACCAAGAGTCCCCTATTCGGCCAACACTTATTCTCCTACCTTAGCCGGAATTCCAAAAGAATTTGTGCTCAACTTAAACTCCTTCCTCAGTCTCCTTATGTCGTCCATCTCTACTTCTTTTTCCGCAAAAATTAAAGCTTTATTTTGCTTCCCTTGTGACTCGAACCTTGGCCCATCTACTCCTGCTTGTGGCGTCATTCTCAGAGGTCCTAAGTGGCATCTCTGGGCCACTTTTCCAAGCCCAATTATATGTCATATTTCCTCTATTAACTTTCTTAAGGCCTTATCAAGCTTAGCTCCCCTTTTAAATTTACAATCCAATAATTTCTAAAGTATTTAACTACACACTAAGGTTCATAAAATCCATAATGCACATTCACAACACACATAAGCATGCTATTTCATATAATTTAGCAATAGTACATAAGCCCTAATCCGGGATATTATAGTTCTACCCCCTTAAAATAATTTTGTCCTCGAAATTACCTAGCTAGAATAGGTGGGGGTATTGCTATCGTATTGCTTCTTTCGGCTCCCACGAGGCTTCCTCCAATCCATGATTTCGCCACAACACCTTGACCAAAGGGACCGATTTCCTTCGTAGCACTTTTACATCTCGTTTCAAAATCTGAATCGGCTCTTTCTCGTAGGACAGGTCTGGCCTTAGCTCCACCTCTTCAACCGGAACTATGTGAGATGGATCTGATCGGTATCGACGTAGCATGGAAACATGGAATACGTCGTGCATCTGCTTCAATTCTGGAGGCAACTCTAATTGGTATGCCACTGGTCTGATTCGCTTCAAAACCTTATAAGGTCCTATAAACCTTGGACTTAGCTTCCCTTTTTGACCAAATCTCATCACCTTCTTCCAAGGTGATACCTTAAGGAACACTTGATCTCCCACATCAAATTCTACCTCCTTTCGTTTGAGATCTGCATACGACTTCTACCTATCAGATGCCTCCTTTAATCGAGCTCAAATTACACTAACCTTCTCCTCAGATTTTGCCACAATTTATGGACCCAAAATTTGACGTTCTCCCAATTCCGTCCAACATGTAGGAGTCTGACACTTCCGACCATACAACGCCTCGTACAGTGCAATTTTAATACTGGCCTGATAGCTGTTGTTGTATGCGAATTCCGCTAAAGGCAAATATTCTTCCCAACTTCCTCTGAAGTCTATCACACAACCTCTTAACATATCCTCTAACACTTGAATCACTCGTTCAGACTGCCCGTCAGACTGTGGATGGAAAGTCGTACTGAAATCCAATCTGGTGCCTAAAGCCTGATGTAATGCTTTCCAAAACCGAGACGTGAACCTCGGATCCCTATCCAAGATAATCGACATCAGCACTCCATGCAACCTTACAATTTCCTCCACATACAACCTTGCCAACTTTTGTAGGGAGTAGTCAACCCGTATTGGAATAAAAGGTGCGGACTTTGTTAGCCGATCCACTATCACCCATATCGAGTCCTTCTTAGTAGGTGTAAGGGGAAGCCCACTAACGAAGTCCATGGTAATTCTTTCCCACTTCCATTGGGGAATCTGTATTGGCTGAAGCAATCCTGACAGAACTTGGTGTTCAGCCTTAACCTGCTGATACGTCAAGCACTTTCTTACAAATTCAGTCACTTCCCGCTTAAGATTAAGCCACCAAAATTGTTCCCTTAAATCTCTATACATTTTACTACCTCCGGGATGCATAGCATAGGGACTACTATGCAATTCCCGAAGAATTCTTTGCCTAAGTTCCACATCCTTTGGCATACAGACCTTACCTTTGAAGCACAATACTCCTTCGTCATTAACATTATAACCTTCCAACTCTCCATTCTGCGCTTTTCGCAACTTAACACTTAGATCCTCGTTCACCAACTGTCCCTCTTTCACTTCATTCAACCACGTCGGCTTAACTTGCAACTTTGTTAGCAAACTTCCATCGTCATAGAGGCTTAGATGTGCGAACATTGCCCTCAGATCCGTCACTACCTTCTGACTTAGGGCATCCGCCACTACATTTGCCTTGCCTGGGTGATATTCTATAGATCAATCGTAGTCCTTCAATAGTTCCACCCACCTTCGCTGTCTCAGGTTTAACTCCTTCTGAGTCAGCAGATACTTGAGGCTTTTGTGGTCTGTGTAGATCACCGACTTTTCTCCATAAAGATAATGCCTCCACACCTTAAGGGCAAAGACCACTGCCGCCAATTCCAAGTCGTGCATCGGGTAGTTAACCTCGTGTAGCCTTAGCTATCGAGACGCGTAAGCGACTACTTTTCCATCTTGCATAAGGATACCTCCCAACCCTGTATGGGAAGCATCACAATACACTAAAAAATCCTTCCCTGCCTCTGGCTGAATCAAGATTGGAGCTTCGGTCAAGACTTTTTTAAGCTTCTCAAAGCTCTCCTGTTGCTTATCGGTCCATGTGAAAGACACTTCCTTCCTTAACAACTATGTCAGAGGCACGGCTATCGACGAGAATCCTTCTACAAACCATCTATAATAGCCAGCCAATCCTAAGAAACTTCAAACTTCCGTCACCGACTTAGGAGGTTTCCAATCCAAAACTGCCTCAATCTTCCGAGGATCCACCCTTATTCCTTCAGCGGATACCACATGTCCTAAGAATGTAACCTCCTTAAGCCAAAATTCACACTTGCTGAATTTGGCGTAGAGCATCTTCTTCCTCAATATTTGTAACACAACCCGTAGATGCTCATCATGCTCTTCTTCAGACTTGGAGTACACAAGAATGTCGTCGATGAACACAATAATAAACCTATCCAAATAGGGTTGGAAAACCCGGTTTATCATATCCATGAACGCGGCTGGGGCATTTGTCAAACCGAACAGCATTACCAAGAACTCATAATGCCCATACCTTGTTCAGAAAGTCGTCTTATGGATATCAGCCTCCTTCACCTTAAGCTGATGATATCCAGACCTTAGATCGATCTTTGAGAATACTGTGGCCCCCTTAAGCTGATCAAACAAGTCGTCTATCCTTGGCAAAGGGTACTTGTTCTTGATGGTCAGCTTATTCAACTGACAATAATCTATGCACATGCGCATAGTTTTATCCTTCTTCTTCACAAACAAGACCGGTGCTCCCCATGGAGACACACTGGGTCGAATGAACCCACGGTCTAGCAATTCTTGGATCTGAGCCTTGAGCTCAACCAACTCCTTTGATGACATTCTGTATGGGGCAATGGACATAGGAGCTTACCCGGCAGCAAGTCAGTTCCAAACTCCACCTCCCTATCCGGGGGTATTCCGGGTAATTCCTCTGAAAAGACATCTTCATATTCCCTTACAGTTCTTACTTCACTAACTCCCCCTTCTTTTGTATCCAAAGCACTAATGAAGGCCATAAATGCCTTACACCCCTTCGGAACCATCTTATCAGCCTTTAAAGTCGAAACTACGTTAGACAAGTAGTTCCTTCTTTCTCCTATCATATCTATCACTCCATCCTCTAGGGTCCTTAACTCCATTCATTTGGCTGCACAATCCAATATAGCTCGATGCTCCACTAGCCAATCCATTCCAAGTATGAGATCGAATTCTCCAAAAGGTAATTCCATTAAATCGGATAGAAGTACCATTCCTTGAAGCTCTAAAGGTATCCTCAGAAACATCTTATTCACCACTACAGTTTGACCTAGTGGGCTTACTACGGTCATTTCCCTACTAAAAAGTTCAGAGGCTATTTCTAGAGTTTCAACTATTCTACATGTAACATAGGAATGGGTCGAGCCCATATCGATCAAAGTAAAATAAGGTTGCCATAAATAAGGAACATACCGATTATGACGTCTGGTGCGTCACCATCCTCGCTACGGTGAACCGCATACACCAAGCCCGACTGTATTGCCTCTATATTACCACCATCTCGGCCCGGTGTCCCACGTCTTCTTCCGGTACCATTTCTCCTGTTATTCAGACCACAACCCCGCTGAGGCTGCTATCCCCCTCTACCAGCCTGATTAACATTCTGAGCTACTGGTCGATTCCCATCTGGTCTCATCGGACAGTCCTTAATCATATGGTCCTTTGACCCACACTTGAAACATCCCCCTGTCTTCTTCCAGCATTCGCCTAAGTGCTTTTTCCCACATTGATCACAAGTAGGGTACTGCCCTCCAGTAGCAGCTTGCTGACCTCGCGGCCCTTCAACTCTAGGCCTCTTTTGCTCATTCTTAGATGGCCTTGATGATCCAAATCCTCTCTTCTACTTATTTCGATCAGAGTTCTGCCTCACAGACTCCTTAATACCCTCAGCCACTTTAGCCTTTTCCACTAACACAGTAAACTCCCGCTCATGTTACGGGGATATCAATAACCTCAGGTCATCTCTTAGTCCGTCTTCAAATCGGACACATCGCTCATGCTCAGTAGACACTATGCCCCGAGCATAGCGGCTCAGCCTTAAGAATTCAGCTTCATACTCAGCTACGGACTTGTTCCCTTGAACCAGCCCTAAAAATGCCTTCCTATAAGCATCAATATAATGAGTGCCCACATACTTCTTCTGGTATGCTTCCTTAGCATACTCCCACGTGAGTTCCTCAGCTGTAGCACCATGTCGCACCGTGAGCCACCATTGATATGACTCATTGCGGAGAAGTGACACCAACCCTTTCAGCTTTTCCTCGTCAGTTAAGTCGAGCTCATCCATAATCCGCTCAGACGCCTCCAACCAATACTCAGCGGTATTAGGTGCTACACTTGATACACCACGGAACACTTCAGCTCCGTTGGCTCAGAGTCGCTCAGGTACCGACTTCCGAGCTCCCATGCCTCCACCTGCTCCTGCCACCCTTTCCAAGACCCGCAGCATCGCTTGTGACACTGCGTCATCCCCCCTCTAGTCTTGATATTCCACATCAGCGGCTGGGGGCAGTGGTGGCATTTCATTTTTAGATCCTTGACCCGATCTAACGGGTTCAGATACGGTCATTTGGCCTCTTCCACAGCCACGCACATTACGACCACATCCCCTTGAATTCATACTTTCGCTTTGCGTTTATCTGATTAAAGAATTTTTTATAGATTAGTTTTTGTTCCACTGATTTATCACGAACAGTTTTATGTTCAGTAGTTTTAAGAAGTTGTTCTTTTGATTCATACACACACAGTCTCACATCATTCATTTAGTCACACACATGAACTTGCGTTCATTACAGAGAAATGTTATAATTGTCGTTGTTTGTTGTTTTCCACTACCCAGGGGTATTTCTGTAATTTTATCCTATAGGAGTATTTTGGTAATTTTCAAATTAGGGTATTTGAAAATGTTGCAAAATAGAGATTGTTGATGTTTCACAAAATTAAATTTACTTGCTGGAAAAATTTCAAGGGTAAAATGGTAATTTATACACTAGGGGTATTTTTGTAATTTCACAAGCTAGGGTCATTTCGATAATTTTTTGCAAAAATATGGTTCCTGGTGACTTTCAAAACAAGGGCATTTTTAAAGGTTTCCAATTTGAGGGTACTTCGTTGATTTTCCTTACTGAGGGTATTTTGGTCATTTGCATAGGTTAGAGGTAATTCGGTCATTTTGCAAATCAGGGGTAATTTCGTAAATTTTTCCAAATCAAGGTGTCTTTGATATTTTGTAAAGTTTTTGAATACTTGTGCAAAATCAGAAATGGTTATTGAAATCAGGGGTAATATGGTAATTTTGGAAAATCAAGGGCATTTTAGTAATTTTACCACTAAGGGTATTTAGGTAATTTTGTAAATCGATAATTCTTAGAAAGTTTTTCCAAAATAATAATTTTCAAAATTTTAAAAGGGTAGTTTGTTGACTTTTAAAACTAGGGTTTCCATAAAAATGTGGCTAGTCCCTTTCAGGTTTTATTTATTGAGTTTAGCCCATGACTAAGTCATCTTGGTTAGGGTGAATCGAAGCTATGCACCAAGTAGGATTCGAGTGGAGAGGAGGTGAGTCACTAGGACTGCTTAAATACCAAGCTCCCACTGAAACCAATCCTAGACATGCGCACAACGGTTGCCACAACCTAGCTCGGCGACTTGGACACAGGTTTGTTTAATTGTGCATTAGTGTTTTATGTATTTGTTGGGGTAACTAGTCCTAGGGTTTAAGTACTTATCATGCTAATCTGCGTTCCATTTCTACCCTACTACAATGCATATCATAAATCACACAAGAGATAGGGGTACTTACCTGGTGGACTTCGGGCTGGAGACTTAGGTGCCATGCCAGAAAAACCTACTTTTTTCTTAATAAAATCCAATTTTCCAAAAGAAAACGTTTTGGGCCCAAAAAGCCCTCAAGGATGAGTTTTGAACCGGGCTCTGAAACCAAACTGAAACACCCCAAACCCGGCCCACAAGCCCTGACCGGATCTGGCATGCTTCTAAAGAAAATCCATTCAAATCTTGTTTGAAACTTTGCTAAAAACTGGTGTATTTTTGAAATTAGTAGTTGATTAGGGTTGGACTCAAATTTTAAAACCCATGTTGATTATGAGTTAAAAATAATTTGATATTTATACTTAAGAAGAACTAACTTTAATTCAATAGATATCGCGCCACAGCAAAATAATTTAAGTGCATGAATAAACAGTTCATACTAAAAACTTATTACATCAAAATAAAACTCCAAAATAAAGTTTAAAGTACTTAAGTAAAATAAAATGTCCAACTCATAAAGTTCGTGCTGAGCATGGTCACCCCTGAGCTCCTGCCGACCCGGTCCATTACTGATCATCACCTAAAAAATAGTCCCACAAGGGGTGAGTCAAACAGACTCAATGTGTACAATCAACACTAAGTCTCAATCAGATTTAGGCATGTCAAATCATACATATTCATATAGCATTTAAATAAAATGATGCAATCCCGGACCCAAGCTTAGTTATCCATCCGCTACACGTCACCTGTACCAACCGTCACACCGTGGGGACTACTAAGTTAACCCTCCATCCGCTACATACCATCGAAGAAGTCGCTGTAGTCGACGTGCTCATCGCCCTTATAAAATTCGTGGCATAGCCACCATATATATATAATTGTGACATAAGTCACCACATTCTTATTTTGTGACATAAGTCACCACATTCTTATATTGTGATACAAGTCACCACATTCTTATATTGGGGTTTAGAACCACCAATTCACTTCCCCTTCACATATCACCCATATTCCCCATGTCATGCAAAACATGCAAAAAATTATGCCTTATGCTTTATTCACATTCTTATAGTTGCACTTATGTGCCATAATAGATCGTATCATATTCCTAGTAGGAGTAGGAAAATGTACCTGTACTTTGTACCATTACATGGTACCTTAACCATAATCTTACACTTTTATAATAGCATGTATAATAAATTAAAGTCAGTAATCTATCAAGATTTAGTGTGGGTACACACCGATATACTCAAAGAAATTTACTCCAAATCCCAAAACCCGATCTACTAATTTAGATCTCAATTCTTACATTTGATCAATCACCTTGATGTTTAGCAAAAGTCTATTCGGCTATGTGATTAAATCCCGAAGGATCATTGCGACAAAAATCTTACCTTGCTGCCGATTTGACTCTTAAACGAATCTCAAAACTTTATGATGCTTCTTTATTGCAATCGACTATACCCTTAACCATTGAACTAATTAGTTTAAGCTTTTTAAACAAATAAGGAATAGATCTAAATACCAAAATTGGCCTTGGCCAAATGTGTAAGTACACTTACCTTACGATTCTCAAATCCCGAAAACTTTGTTAGCCCTCCTTGCAATCGGCTATCCAGTAAAACCCTTAGCTAGTTAGTTTTTAGCTTCTGAACAATTAAGAAATAGATCTATAACACCAAACATGGCCTTGGCCGAATGTACATGTACACCTACCTTATAAATCTAAATCCCGAAATTGCTAATTACTCTTTGGTATCTGTCGAAACCCCTTTAAACATATGTTAGATCAATTTCTATCATTTAATCACAAGAATAATAGCCCTTGGCCGAATATACACATGATTTTACCTTGGATATTGAATCCCGGATAATCCTCCTTCTAGTCGACTATAGACACAGTCCCGAGAGATCCTCCCTTTATTTAAAATCGGCGGCACCTTTACTTGAATCCACAGGGCTATTCGGCTTTGTGGCTTAATGGAGAATCGATTATGGCTTCAAATGGTGATGAACTATTCAGCAATGGTGAGGGTGAAGGAGTTTTCGATTTTTAGATGAACACTTAGAGAGTTTCGGTTCAACAAAGATGAGAAAGAAAAGCTTGAGGGTTTCGACAATGGTGGAATGTAAATTCGGCTAGCACAGAGAGTATTTCGGCTTAACAAAATAAAAGAGAAGAGGGGAAGTTTTACTAAAGAGTTTCGGCAGAAGAATGAAAGAAAGGAAAGAATAAAGGCTGGCCTCTCCTCCTTGCCGAAAATACTATACCAAGAGTCCCCTATTCGGCCAACACTTATTCTCCTACCTTAGCCGAAATTCCAAAAGAATTTGACCTCAACTTAAACTCCTTCCTCAGTCTCCATATGCCGTCCATCTCTACTTCTTTTGCCGCAAAAATTAAAGCTTTATTTTGCTTCCCTTGTGACTCGAACCTTGGCCCATCTACTCCTGCTTGTGGCGTCATTCTCAGAGGCCCTAAGTGGCGTCTCCGGGCCACTTTTCCAAGCCCAATTATATGTCATATTTCCTCTATTAACTTTCTTAAGGCCTTATCAAGCTTAGCTCCCCTTTTAAATTTAAAATTCGATAATTTCTAAAGTATTTAACTACATACTAAGGTTCACAAAATCCATAATGCACATTCACAACACACATAAGCATGCTATTTCATATAATTTAGCAATAGTGCATAAGCCCTAATCCAGGATATTACAGTACAGCTTTCCATCTACAGACTAATGGGCAATCTGAGCGAGTTATTTAGATTTTAAAAGCTATGCTTCGAGCCTGTGTCATTGATTTTGAATCAGGTTGGGAACGTTATTTACCATTAGCTGAATTTGTATATAATAATAGTTTCCAATCAAGTATTCAAATGGCTCCTTATGAAGCTCTATATGGTCTTAGATGTCAGTCACATGTCTGTTGGATAGAATTGAATGAAAGAAAAATGATTGGGCTGGAGTTAATTCAAGAAACGGAGGATACTATTAAGAAGATTTGATATAGATTGAAAGCAGCTTTCAATAGACGGAAATCATATGCAGATTTGAAACATCGGGATATTGAGCACTCTGTTGGCCATAAGGTATTTCTCAAAGTTTCGCCTTGGAAGAAAATTTTAAGATTTGGTCGAAAAGGGAAGTTGAGTCCTCTTTTTATTGGACCGTATGAGATTGTGGAAAGAGTTCGGCCAGTTGCCTATCGTCTAGCCTTGCCTCCAGAATTACAGAAAATTCATGATGTTTTTCATGTTTCAATGCTCAAAAGGTATCGATCAGACCCCTCTCATGTTATTTCAACAAAGGATATTGAAATTCGACCCAATTTATCATATGAAGAAGAGCCGGTTAAGATATTAGCTCGAGAGGTGAAGGAATTGTGTAATAAATAAGTTTCTTTAGTAAAAGTGTTCTGGCGTAGTCATAGTATTGAAGAAGCAACTTGAGAACTAGAAGAAACTATGAGATCTTAATACCCCCACCTCCTTTCTGGTAAATTTCGAGGACGAAATTTATTAAGGGGGAGAAATGTAATGACCCAAAATTTATGGGTATCGAAAAGTGTATTTTCAGGTCTCCATTTTCACAAAACGGATTCATAAATATTTATTAAAAATATTTACAAAGTTAGTTGTGTAGTTAATTAGGTTTTGGTTAGGTGAATTTGTCTAAATTAAGAGTAATTAGGTATAACGATTAAATTGAATAAAGTGTGAAAGCTTAATTGTAGATTAAAGGAAAGTTGAGGGACTAAATTAGTAATTAAGCCATAGGTGACAAATGTAAGGTAATAGTGAAATACAAGTGTATAAATACCAAACATATGCATTAAATAATAACATATGAATACTTAATATTTAAAAATATAATATAATATTATAATAGTTTAATAATAAAATAAATAAAAGAAGTAAAACAATAGAAAGAACAGAGAAGCAAACGAAATAGGAAAGAGAAAGAAAGAAAGAAAAAGAAAGAGAGAAATTAGGGTTTTGAGGTTCAAATTCAAATTGGTAAGTCAATTTAGCCCGTTTTCTCGTAATTTTGATGTTTTTAGAATCCTAGAACAAAATACTACTTGATTTATGTTGAAAATTTAGAAGTTAGTGAATTTTTGGATGTTGTTCACATTGAATAAATTGAAGTATTGGGGGTTAAATTGATAGAATTTCAAGTTAGAATTAAGAAAAGGATTGAATTGTAAAACAAATTATAAATTTTGAAGTAATAGGGACTCAATTAAGAAATTCCAAAATTTAGGGATTTATGGTGAAATTTGAGAGTTAAATTTAGTTTTAAGTGGTAGTTGAATTTGAAGAAAATAAGGTTAGATTTAATTAAGGATTAAATTTGAATTTAGGCAAAAGTTGTGTATAAATTGAAATATTCAATGTTAAATTGTGTTGTATTGATGATTTTTAATTGTTTTAATTCTGTAGTTAACGTTGAGCCAGAGACCTCGGCTAAGAAAGGAAAAGATAAGATTAACTAGGAGTAACTCGAGAATTATGGTTTGTATTTCTATAATCTAAAGGTAATTATTAATTATTGTATTTATTATATATATATGGTAAGTGGAATTGAGGTGAGTATTGGTATTGAATTGAATTGAATTGAATTGTGAGTATAAGTGATTATTTGAAATGTGTATTGATTAGAAATTGAAAACTAATTTGAAAACCCTATTAACTGTATCAGGCTAGGTCAAATATAGTTGGCATGCCATAAGATTGGAAGAGTTTAGGGATACTTTGACCACGAGTCGATGAGACACTGGGTGTCAAACTATTACTTTGGATAAATTTGATAAGGTACTAGGTACCAACTTACTTCGGCATGGCCGATGAGACACTGGGTGTCAACTTATTACTTCGAATTATCTGATAAGGCCCTGGGTGCCATACTAGTGTGTTTTGGTTGGATCCGTGTATCTGCCAAAGTCCAAGTCGTGTAAATAAGGGTAAATAAATGAATTGGCAATAAGATTAATATTAAATGATATTGAATGTGAATTTGAAATTGGACATTGAATTAAATTGTACAAATGAAATGCATGAACCAAGGGTTCATGAAAAGAATATTGTTATTGCTAAATGATATGTGAATCAAGTGAGAAAAGCTAATTGAATTAGCTATCGACGAGAAATGAAGGTTAAATGGATGAATTGAATTATTGATTGGTTAATGTTTATATATATGGTTAAAAGTGTATCTTTTATAGCGTTATTTTTTTAAAAGTATTAAGATTATATAAATACCACTGAATTTATACTCAGCGTACGGCTTATTTTCCATGCACAGGTTAGGTTAAAGTCAGATCGTTGAACTAGCATCCAAAGCTAATCCCGAACTCAAAAACGTGGTGAAGTATATTACTTTTTGGTAATGGCATGTACCTAGGGTGCCACATGTTTGATATTTTGGGAAATGATTGTAACATCCTGAATTAGGGGTTGTCTGAAATTTAATTATTTGCATGTGCTTGCCTGAAAAGAAATGAATACTATGATTGCTAGACATGTTCTAGGGTCTAGTGATAACTTCGGGCTAAGTCTGACATAGGGCTAGAAGTTTTTTTTTTTAAGCACTTGAGAAGGGGAAGCTAGGTGAGATAGGGGATAAGAGAAATTTCGGGAGAAGCATGACACAATGATGGCCTTGGAAAAGTGGCAAGGGACGCCACCTGAGGTGCTATGAAGTTGCGTCAAAGGGGAACTTCAAGGGAAGAGGTTCGAATATTGGGAGTTACAAGGGGGATGTGTTTTATTTTTTTTTTGGGGCTTTTTGGCGTTAAAGGAAGGGGGCCAAGTTAGAAGGCTTTAAAAGATTTTTGTGGGTGAGTTTGGGCATGAAATTCAATTTGGTAAAGTGGCTTGGGGCCTTGGTGAATGCCGCCCAAGCAAGGGGGAGAAGGACTCAAGTTCGAGTCACGGCAATAACATAAGGGTTTTCTTTATTTTTTTGCAAAATGGCGCCATGGAGAGGGAGGTGTTGGACGGCAATTGGGACTTTGGAGGGATAGGGATAAACATCTTTTTTTTTCTATTTTATTTGAAGAAGGGATAAAATTTATCACAAAGGGTGGGAGTTGGCCGAATGAAGGACTCATTAGGGCCATCCACATTCGGTTTTGATAAAGCAAGGAGGTGCTGAAATTCATCAAAGTTTCCTTTCTTTTCCTCTTGATTGCTTGGCCGAATTCTCTCTAGCCCACAAGTCCCAAAATTCTTCAAACCCCTATCATCCTTTTCATTATTTTCTTCTTGCTCTCTAGCTGAATCGACTCCACTCCTTTGCCGAAATCTTTTCTCCTCTATTGGAGCTACTTTGGCCGAATAGCAAGTGAGCACAAGATTCTTTTTGGGTTTTTTCTTCAATCGGTTAGTAAGAGGTAAGTGGACATGGCCGAATGATTTTTTTTTGGTTGGTTCAGGATCTATGGTTATGGCCGAATGGCCTATGATTCATAATAATGTGTTTAAAACCGATTGTAGGGAACGTTATTGCCGAATTTAGGGAGCTTATCGGGATTTGATTTCTTCAAGGTAAGGCTTATATAATATTCGGCCAAGGGATTTGAATATGGATTTCTGTACTAAGTCAAGAGAAAATCTTCATATTCTCCATTCTTTCATTTTCACTTGTACATATCTCTTAGGGGCTTATTGTTAGATCATTTTATTACTGTCGCTTCATTTCTTCGTGAGCTTAATTTTTATAAACATGCATCTTTTAGATGTTTCTTTATTTACTTTCTTTCATATCACCAATTGTAAATTAGGAAGATTTTAGATGAGCCACAAAACTAAGAAGGGTTTTAATTTATCCATAAAAACCAGGAGGAAGGTTCTATATTAGCTTTTATTAAAAAAAAAAAAAAAAAAGATAGAGATCGTAAAGGTTATACTTTTCCCTTTAAAGGTAGTAATTCTTATAGTGAATTGGGAAAATCCTTAGATGATGTATACTAACGAAGTGAAGGTAGGCACTTGGGGTCGAACCATTATAATTCGAATTGTCCAAGCTTTTATTCTCTTTCCTTATTATTTAGTAAAGTTTATAGAAAATTTTAAAATACCAATCCACCCCCTTCTTGGTAATTTTAGGCCTAACAACTGTTATTAAAGCAAGTTCTTCATTAAAGGTTTCATCATGGGAGAAGCGGTTTAAGGTAAACAATACCAAAATTTCAAGGATGGTTATTGATCAAAGGCCAAGAAGTTTCGAATAAGGCCATTCCATATGCCCTCCTTTGTTTAGTGGTGAAGACAACTCGAATTGGAAAGTGAGGATGTGATTCTTTATCCAAGCATTTGATTATGGTACTTAGAAGAGCATTACGAGAGGTTTGTCGAAGGTTCCTAAGGAAGAATAAAGATGGAGTGCAAATGAAAAAAATCAAAGCTAAACAAAATTCCAAGACTATGCATTGTAACATCCTAAAAATCGGGGGTTAGTAGAATCATGTTTGGGAATCGAGGGAGAGTGGTCATGCCTTAATTTTTAAGATTATCTATGCATTTTTAGGAAATAAATGAGGTATTGGTTTTGTAACACCCCAAATCCAGCCTAGACGTTATGGTCGTATTTGGAAATGTCACACGATAGTGTTTTTGAAACCTCGTTGTTACGATGAAAACATTCCATGTTATTATCTTTAGTAAACCTTTGTTAGAACTTAAGAAGTCGTCTTTATTCATTTTAAACACTTGTTCTGAAACATCCCTTGTTCCATAAGCTTCAATAAAACAGTTTAGGTGATCATGCGTTTAGGAAATACTTTAACTTTTTGAAAACCGAATTTCCTACGAGCAGCAGATATAAATCAATAAAGTAAAATAAATAAATAAAAACCCAAATTTAAAACCAAAGTCCCAAAGGGTCCATAAATTACAACTCAAATAATCAATAATAATAAAGTCATAAACTGTGTAACATCCCAAAAATTAAGGGTTTGTGATTTTTGTATAATCGCATGTTGTGCTTGCTCTAGGGGTTATTTGAGGGTGTTTAGGGGTTCTAAGGAGGCTCGGAGTCCATTCTAAGCCTTTTGGAAAAAATTTTGGTTTTTGGTCTCTTTAGTGGGGAGAGTTGGTGGAAGCAGGACTTAAGTTAAATTGAGTGTGTTTTGCTAACACAAGTGGAGTGTGTGGTGTAGTGGTGTGGCGTCATAAGGGAAGCATGGAGGACGGGAGTTCAAATCTCACAAGCTATAAATGGGTGGCTTTTATTTTGTGCTTTCAGAGAGGAGGAAGCAGAGTTGGGATCAAACTCTACCATGGAGGTTGGAGAATGAGTCAAACAGTTTGAATGGGAGGTGGAGAGAAAAAGGGGGAGGAAAAAGGGGAGTGAATCAAGGGAGTGGGGTGTGTAGAGGTAATAGCCGTATTTGGGACTGTTGTGGGAGGTGAAATTCGGCTAAGGAGTGGTGTGTGTATTTTTTTTTTGGCTTGTGAGGAGTGTAGGTGCCGAATTTTCCTGAGTATTTTGGAGGATTTTTGTGAGTTGACCACTCATGTATTGTTCTTTCTCCCACCTTCTGTCTTTTTATTTCTCTTGTCAAGTGCCAAATACTACATCAAGGTAAGCCTTCACTTTCTTTTTGTTTCTCTTCTTTTCTCGTTACCTTACCTTTGCTCCTCTTGCCGAATGCAACATACTCTTCTTCCCTTATTATTCTTTCCCTCCCCATTCAAGGCATAGTCGAAGTACTTGCAATCTTGACCCTTTTTGGGTAGAGCCGAATCTATTTTCCCCTAGCACTCATCTTTTGTTCTCTTTTTGGTCAAGCCAATACTAATCTCTTCTTTTCTTCCTAGGTGATGATCATCCGTGAGGGCCGAATATTGTAAAGCAATCTTGAGGTTTCTAACTATTGGTAAGAGTGCCTACAACCAATAAAGGGTTGCTATCTCTCCTCTCTTTCTCGTTTGGGTTTTTTAAGCTGAAAGGTTGGTTCTTAAATTATTGTAGAGTAGCATTCTAATCTGCTCTTATTGGCGACCAATGCTAGGGACCCAATATCTCTAACCTCGGAATAAGGTTGTTTACTTTGGTGTTGGGGAAGATCGTTTCTCGTGGTAAGTGAGGCCTGTTCTGTTGAGTACATCAACATGTTGATTTTCATGAAATAGAGATTAACTATTGTCTAATCATTATTTTAGGTGTCTGGAAGTGGCGGAAGTCGCACCTCGTAATCAAGGTGTGTGATCTCACACCCTTATTGATGATGAATGCATGCGATGTCTTTGGAATCAACCAAAAGTCGAAAAGTTGGAAAACCGGCATCTGTGACCACTCGAGTGTGCGAACGCTTGTAGTGGTAAATCAAAATGAGAATAATGGTGATAAGTCATTGAGAGTGCCACAAGCACTCTCGCGAAACTGAGGCGGTAATGGGCCTAGTCAAGCCGAAACGGGCCAAATGGGCCTAATGGGCTATCTGACCCACTTGGGCAAAATGGTTGGAAAACTATCATGTGAATTGGGCCACACGAGCATGTGGGCCCGTTTGGGCCTAAAATGGATTTTTGGCCCAATAGTCCCGTAGAGACCCAAAAAGGGTCTTGTGTCGCTCGAGGCGACCATGGGTCTCTGGTAAGGCTGTTAATTGATAAAATTATCGAAATACCCCTAGAGGGTATATTACCGAAATACCCCTAGAGGGTAAATTACCGAAATACCCCTGGAGGGTAAATTACCGAAATACCCCTAGAGGGTAAATTATCGAAATACCCCTGGAGGGTAAATTACCGAAATTCCCTTAATGAGTAAATTACTAAAATACCGTTTGTGGATAAATTACTTAAAACCCTCAGTGGGTAAAATTACTAAAATGCCCTCGTTGGGCAAAATTATTATTATACCCTTAGGGGTTGATTAGTATGATTGTGTGCATTCTGTTTAACTGGTTATGATGGTAATTTATTTCATACATCATTTTGATATGTGCTTTGCATACATGACATTCTGCATGGGATTAGGATTTTGTAATTGGAGGAAGTGATTGATCTGTTAGGGTCGCACGGGTCGCCCGAGATGACTATGGACCCACTGATTTGATTGTTAGGGTCGCACGGGTCGCCCGAGACGACTGTGGAACCACCAATTTGATTGTTAGGGTTGCACAAGTCGCCCAAGATGACTGTGGACCGATGGCTTTAAGCCACTTATATTCTGACAGCTTGGCTGCATTTTGGTGTGTAGGGCTGGATGGGTTGACTTGATCCCTACAGGTGTGTAGGGTTGGTATGGGGGTGTGTTTGGTTGGATTGGGTTGGGCTGCATACTCTATTTGCATTATCATGTTTATAGGGCTAAGGCCTAGATTATTACCAAATAGGGCTTTAGCTCAGTCTGTTTCTGTATGAGCTCAGGCCCAGTTAATGACCGATTAGGGGATTACACACTGAGTTTTCGTAACTTACCCCTCTACTTTAACCTTGCAGGTGATCCCCAGCATTGAGGATTTGGAGCTGCAAAGGACGCTGTGGTGGCCATACATCGGAGTATTTCTCATGAACATTAATAAATTTCAGCTTAGCTTTATTTTAAGTTTATTTATTTTGGGGTCAAAATTTTGTAATAAGGCCTTTGGAATTTTATTTTTCTTCCAAACTTTCACTTCAGCTATGTTTAACTAGAAACGATTAAACTCTGGGTTCTCCTAAAACGTTAAATAATTATTTTCAAAATATCACATTTCCACAACTCATTGAATTTGATTTCTCTATAAACAATGTTTTCAAAGATAATAATATCAATGCTTGGTAAGAAAACCTCTTAAACAAATCTGAATTTCACAAACAACAACAGAGTTTGAAATTTTCAGAAAGAATATGAGGTCTTTAACAAACATGCAATTTTTAAAACAACCTATCTATGTGACATGCTGGATCCGATCGTAATGTCTAGGCCGAGTCTGGGGTGTTAAAAACCGTAAATTGAAAACCATGAAGTCCAAAAATTATTGTGGTCACCGCTAAGTCCTCCGTCGCACCGATCCGTCTAAGTCTGGGGATTACTTGTGCACATTAAACAAAAAGGGTGAGTTTACGTAAACTCAGTGTGTAATCCTGCAGAAACAAACAAACAATTAGTATTCATAGTGCATAGTTGAACAGTCTTGGGCCTAAGCCCTTTTCAGTATCAGTGACAGTTTGGGCCTTAGCCCATCTCAGTACAGTGTTAAAAATACAGTTGGGCCTTAGCCCATCACAGTATCAATAGCAGTAACAGTTATGCAGTAGAAAAATCCCTACCCAACTAGCCTCTACACACCATCTCCATCCAACCCTACACTCCATTTGGGGATATAATCAACCCACCCATCCCTACACTCCAAGTAATACCTAATGCGGCACAAAATAGTAGTTTGCAGCTGAGTTGCCAGTAAATTAGGCTTAAAGCCTTTCAGTACACTTTTTCCAAATAACAACCCCCAATCCAATGCAATGTAACATACAATGGATGACATGCTATTATGCAATTTCAGTACATATATTCAGTTTAGATATTAACATGCCCAGTACATATATCATTCGGTCAATTTCACACATTTAGGGGTTTAAGTAGCGCTTACTGACCCTACAGTAGGTTCACAGTCGACTTGGGTGACCTGTGCAACCCTAAAAACATTTCGGTAAAAATGGGCCCACACGCCCATGTGACCTATTCGTGTGGGCCCACACGCCCGTGTGGCCCACTCGGCCCAAATTGGTCTTGGCCGTGTGATCCATTTTTTAAAATAACCCATGCTAGCTCAATACTCATATATGTTTTCACTATTTACTTATATGTTCATTCAAAGCTATCTACTTGAATCATTATCACTAAATTATTTATATCTTGAACTACAGAATTCCAAATTAAGATCCTCTTGATGTTTTTGAAACTAGACTCAAATACCTTTCTACCATAAAATTTTCAGAATTTATATTTTATCAAATAAGTACACTAAAATCTTTAAAGTTATCCCTATTCTTACTGCTTGATGACTTTAACCTTTCCTTGCTAAAATTATTTATCTCTTAGTACAGAATTTAGATGATGTCTCTATTTGTTTCTCTTGAAAATAATCTCATTAAGGATTTAAAAATATAAATTTAAGCCCCTAATTATTTTTTTACAATTTTTGATGATTTTCCAAATTCAAAACAGGGAAACTTGAAATCATTCTGACCTTGTCTCACAAAATTTATTATAACTCATGATTTACAATTCCATTGCTTACATTGTTTCTTCTATAAAAGACTAGACTCAATAAAATTTAATTTCATATTTTATTCAACCTCCAACTCAATTTACACTATTTTTGATGATTTTTGAACTACTGCTACTGTCCAAAACTATTTTAGTGCAAAATGTTCATTTCCTAGTTTTTAACACCCTTATTTCCTTTCTCTACAATTTCAGCATCATTTTCTCTTATTTCTCGATAGCAAGCAATTTCGGCTTTTCGCTGAATCCTGTTTTCCACATTTCGGGTACACACCTGGTATTGTTTTGATGCCTAATCACTCTCGAGCACTTCAAGGCCTAAAATCAAGATACTCAACCTCAATTTAATGGATTTACAAGAGAATTGACAACCAAGAATGAATAGAAACCCAACTTGCCGCAAATGATAACCTTCCATTTAACTATTTTAAGACGAGAACACTGAATTCACCAGTCCGAGACTCTCCCTACGCCCAAATTACAGAGAAAAAATATTACCACTTCAGTCGCTAAGAGATTCATGACAGAAACGAAGAGAAACACTTACCGAAACTAAGCGAGCACTAACCGCGTGCGAAAATGAAGGAAAATAAATGGATTAGGAAAAAATCAAGAAGAAGAAAAAGAAGCAAACGATGGAAAAACTCAAAAAATTTCGGCAACAGGAGAGAGAGAAGAATAGACGAAAAATTTTTTGGAAAAGGGAGCCAAAATTTGGTTATGGGAAAAAATAAAATAAAATCATAATATCCCCCAAAATCCCTTAATCTTCTCCCCTAATTCCCACTTCACATCCACTACTCAGAATCCCCCTATTACACAATTTTATCCCAAAATCTGAGCAAAAAAAAAAATAATACCTTCGCCTGCGCAGGGATTCAAACAGAAGACCTCTACCATAATAACACACCACTTAACCACAAGACCACCAGACCCATTCTGATGTAATTTACCCAACATTTAAACTTAAGCTCTTTGCATAAGGTTAAGGCTTTATTTATAAAAATACCAAAATTTTCCCAAGTAAGACTTGAACTTGGGACCTCTCACACACACCCAGAGCACATAACCACTGAAGCAGATAGACATTGTTTGTCACACATACAAGAAATCAGAATTAAAATTTTGGGCCGTTATAGGTTTGTTGGTTAAGTGTTAGTGAAATGTTCCTTGAAACCCAAGTTCAAATCCCTTCTCTCTCACCATTTTAATCATTTTGCAAATTTTGCCTTAAACCCTAGTATATGACATGCCTTGTTTTTAAAATAAATATTGCAAAATTATTTCAAGAAGGAGGAAAAAGCCTAATGGTTAAAAGAAATGTGAGAAAGCATGGAGATTAAATGAGGTCCCAAGTTCGAATCCCTTCCCTTCCGAAATAATTAAATTTTGCAAAATCCCTTGTTTTTTAATGTGTGTGCCATCCATACCCTTGAACCCTAAGTATAAATATAACTTTTTATTGTATTTTTCAGCCTTTATTTCACCTTTTACCTACCCAAGCCATTCACCCTCTTCCTTTCCTCTTTTCTCTTTAATTTTCTTTCTTTGTCCCATTGTTGTTGTCGCTTACACCTAGTTTTACCATCTATTTCTTATTTTTCTTTTTGTCACAAGATTTGTTAACATATTCTCCACCATATTTCCATCAATTTCCTCATTAAAATCAGCCCTAAATCTAAAATCTTGAACTCCAAGATCGATCCCGAACATTGCCAAGAAAGTGTTATTGCTGTTTCTCTCGACTAGCTTGGGGAAGGTCTTTTCTCTCTTCAATTTCTTGATTAATCTTGTCCATTAAAAACCTAAATTTCCAGATCTAGAATTTGGGGGATTTTAAATGATTTTACAGGTATTTTTCCAGATTTTAATGAGATCTCAAACCATTTTAAAATTCAGTGTAACGTCCCAAAATCTAGGTATTTATTTTTTGTATGTTTGTAAAATAAATACATGTCTGGTTCAGTGGTTAAGTGATTTGGTGTGTTTGGGAGTGTCTGAGAATTCT
This sequence comes from Gossypium rotundifolium, assembly GCA_025506655.1. Classification (NCBI taxonomy): domain Eukaryota; kingdom Viridiplantae; phylum Streptophyta; class Magnoliopsida; order Malvales; family Malvaceae; genus Gossypium; species Gossypium rotundifolium. Next base: position 51,230,731 of record CP106728.1, read on the forward strand.
TGTGTTTAAACCTAGGCTTGTGCAAAAATTTTTGTTTTGAAAGAATAAACCCTTACCTTTAATTAGTAGGCTTTTAAAATTATTGTATGTATAACAAGACATAAAAAGCCTGTTGGTCTAGGGGGTAAATGGCGTGTTGCCTAAGCCAGTGGTTTGAGGTTTGAATCTTGGTGGAGACAATGGAGTATTTATTTTGCTGCTGTGCCGTAGGGGGTGTTGTAGTCTGACTGAAACACTAAAGTGGTTGAGAAGAATTCAAATTGAGTGGTTAAGGGGAGGTGTGATCAGGTGGAGAGATTTGAGGAGGGATTTTAGGAGAAAATCAAGGGAGGTGATAAGAGAGGAAGTGTTGTGCCGAATTTGGACTGTGGTACTCAAGAATTTCGATCAGAGTGGTATACCCCCCATTTGGTATACTCCTCATTCGGTTTTGCTGAGTATTTGGTGTTTTTCTCTCTTTTTTCTTGAAGGCCGAATGTGGTAGGGGTTTTGCATATTCTTCTGTTCACTTCTTTCGTATTTGGCAACTTTTCTTTGCCTGGATATTTCCTCTCTCAATTGCCTCTTCTTGTTTCTTTTCCCAAGTAATCCTATTGTTGGCCGAATATACCATCTTCCCCTCCTTCGTGTTCTATTCTCATTTCTCCCCTAAAGTGATTCCATTCTTTATCTCCCTCAAGTTTTGTGCTACTGATTTCCCAATCCTGGTCACTGTTGAAACCATTCCTCTTCCTCTACCGATTGACTTTGCTCCTTTCTCCTCTCAAACTTTCTGAGTCTCCATCTTGTTTAACGATTTGCCGCACTTTTTCGGTAAGTGAGTATGGCACTTGAAGTTTTGGCTTTTGAGTTACTAAAGTGGGGTTCTGTTTAATTATTTTTGACAGCTATAAATCGAGGGTGAGGAGCTGTGCAAGGGTCGAATCCTTCCACTATTCGATTCTCTTGCTCTCTTTCGGTAAGTACTACAGACGAATCATTATATTCTTTCTCTTCTGCCCTAAGTGGTAACTGATAGTAATTGTATGGCAGTTCAGGAAGGATTCAGCAAACTCCTAATCAATCGCTAGAGACTAAGATTTGTGGGAATCACAATAGTTCGATTGAAGGTAACACTACTCTATTCTATGAATGGATTATTGGTTTCGGGTTTCTTTTAACCGTAAAGTAGGACTGATGGTGGTGTTTGATTGACCAAATGTAGGTTGGTGAGTACTTGAGTGACGGTTCGTGTCGAATCGAAATAAGGTGTGTAAACACTGTCCAAATCGTAAACCAACAAAAACTGAAAAATATGACAATTAATGCTACATGAGCGTGCACTCGCTCGTGTGGTAAACCGAATGCATAAAATGTGGGCGTTAGAGTGTTGAGGCCACTATGGCCGATTTCGTGGTCTTAGGCCAATTTGGGCCACGTTGGGCCGAAATGGGTCGTGTGGGCCCAACAAGCTTATAGGCCCCACACGGGTAAACCACAAGAACGTGTGGAGAATATTGGGCCAAGCTGTGTAAATTACATGGCCGAGATCATTTCTGGGCTAGGTGGGCCACACGAGCGTGTGGGGTCACATGGGCCCACATTATGGGCCTTAGGGCCCATTTTTACTGTTTGACTGTTAAGGTTGCACAGGTCGCCGGAGACGACTGTTGACATACTAATGGGTCAGCAAGTATACCTAGACCCCAAATTGATAAAATGGCTGATATGCCCCTATGATAAAATGACCGTTATGCCCCTATGGTAAAATGACTGTTATGCCCCTATGATATTAATTGACTGTATATGAGCAAGCCACGATATATATATGTTGCATCCATGTATGACATGTTGCATGGGGAAGGGGTTATTATGATTGGAAGAAGTGTACTGTACTGGCAGCCATGCTGCAAATATTGTTTAATGCTGCAACTGTTGCTAATTTTTGGAGTGTAGGGATTGGTGGACGATTTTAACCCCACATAGAGTGTTAGGCTGGACGGAGTGCAGTGTAGAGGCTAGATGGGTAGGATTTCAGATCGCATGCCTAAACTGTTACCGTCACTAAAATGAGCTAAGGCCCATACTGATACTGATACTATTATGGGCTAAGGCCCATACTGATACTTATACTGTAATGGGCTAAGGCCCAATTGATCTGAACTATTGTTGATTTGGGCTTAGGCCCAGTCTGTACTTGTTATGGCATGATTGCCTATTTGCTTATATGGGGTTACACACTGAGTTTTTGCAAACTCACCCCTTTGTTTATCTGTACAGGTAATCTCCAATCTTAGGCGGATCGGTGCTGCGAGGGATTCGGAGGTGGCCCCACAACCGCGCGTGCTTTTATATTTGAGTTTTATTTGAAATAAATTTAATTTGGGTATTTCTTATGTAATAAGGCCTCTTTAAATTTTAACTTTTAATTTGGGGATTTTACTATTTTTAATTCACATCTGAGTAGTAGTAGGACGCGGTTTTCAAAAGATAATTGTTTTTCAAAACACCACGTTTTCTTAACTTACTATAAAAGCTTCTGCATCAAACATGGTTTTAAAGTATATTGACAAACTAATATGATCAACTTCTACTAAGAACAACTTGAGTTTTAAAAGAACAAGATACCTAAAAATTTTTCGTTAAGGTCATAAACGAGGTTTAATAATAGAATAGATTTTCCAAAGAAACTATGTTTTCAAAAAACACTGCAATGTGATACTGCCAGATTCAGCCATAACTTCTAGGCCGGGTTTGGGGTGTTACATTCAGCCCTAATTTTGTCCACCGCGAGTGGTGGTGCGTGTACCTATAGGAAAGAAAAGGGGTTGTTTTGTTTCTTGGTTCTTGCCTATATTTTTCCAGCATTAATTTGAGTTACTAAACTCTACTAATCAGCTTTTAAACCCATTTCAATTAGGGAAAAACGTTCTTGATCGATTTACCATTCAGATCACACAAATCGTGAAGCGTAAGTGCAGTTAAGGGTAACTAGTTTGTTATTTCGACATAGTTGTTGGGTAAAGGTTATGATTTGATTAAATGAAGGAATTTAATAATTAATTAGCTATTGATTTCCAGTATATTATTGAATTAGGTGCTGACCCAAACACCCCAAACCATCCATAAAGGTGAAGAATGATTGTACGTACAGTTCGCATCGATATAGTGTAAGGAATCTAACTAGTTTGGATTCATAAAATAGTTAAAATTTCAACGATTGGTTTGAACTCTTAATTGGGTGTTTGGGTGCTGGTTTAATGGTAAATTGATTGAATTCATACTGAATTTTGGTTTAGGTTTGTTTAAGGAATTATTAAGGAAAATTGGAAGATTCACTAGTGTGCTGCGAGAAAGCAAAAAATGAAGTGTGGGTCCTAAACTCATAAAATTGTTTGAAAATGTTAAATATCATGTTATATATGATAAATTAGCTTGCTGGTTGGATTGTCTTAGTAGCCAAATTATTGATTTTGTGAGTGGCCGAACCAGGTATGTTTCGAGCCTTAAAAGATTGACATATTGGCAAAATTGCTAGTTTGATAGTATGAATGTTTGATTGAGTTTTGAATTGCATATTTGAGTTATGAGATATGAGAATGTTTGACTGAATGATATAATGTGTTGAGATATTAAGCTTATATATGATTTAAACGCATGAGATATTTGTTATATTGTGTACTAAAAAGGGTGCTATTTATGCACAATGAAAACCTGTAAAGTATGTGAAATTGAACGATATTGATTGATACCAATACAATGGTAATTTGAAAGATTGGAACACTATTTCCATTTATTGAAAGTATGTGATTATTGAGGTCATGCTGAGCATGTCAAATGAATGTGAAAAGTTTTGAGATATGATTATGTATGAGATTGTGTGACATATTGCATATGCATTGGGTTGGGATTTTGTGGTTGACGGAAGAGTTTTGTGGAGTACCAGCGGCATATTAAGTCTGTACTATTCGTGGTCAGTGCACTGCACCTGGAGGACCATGGGGATTGGCATTATTATCGCATATTATATGTTATTAGTGATTGTATTGCACTGTTTGATATCTGGTAGATTTTTTGCATTATTGATTATTCAGTGGTTTTAGCATATTAAGCTATGCTCATAATATTTTGGAGTTTGGCAGACGGGTTCTGGGGAACTCGTGGTGTGTAGCAGATGGTATGGGTAGGAACCTTTTTGCATTGCGTCATGTGCACGGCATATTTGAATGTTATTGATTTATGCTACACATTGTATTCTGTTGTATTGAATGGTATCGAAACTAATGATTGTTACTCGAATGAATGATGAACTATGCTTATACACCATTTGACATCAATTTGATAACGGTTATGTAATGATATGAAATTCCTGTAATGGTTTTATTTTCTTCTATCGTTGCTAATATGCTTCACTATATTTGATGTTTTTGCCCATTTAAATAATTATTTGACTCACACTGAGCTTTTCATAAGCTCACCCCCAATAGTGTTTAACTTTTCAGGTAAACCTCAAAATTAGGACTGGGCTCAGCATTCAAAGAATCACCTTAGACCTCAAACCATTCTTAATAAGTATTATTAAGTCTTTATTGGTTTTGGCTTGTAATTTTTAATTATCTCTGATCTGTGGCTTGGTAACTTTTCTTTCGAGAATTTTTGCATACATGAATTACTCAAGCATAATAACCGAATAATGCATTATACCAGGCTTAAGTAAAATTTGATATTGTTCCCTAGTTTCCACTACATTGCAAATGAACTGTTTTTACAAACAAATTGATAAGGCAACTAAATTTCCAAAATGACTTGAAAAATGGTTTGTTCGTTGCATTAGTTTAACTTTGATCTTTTTTTAAAGAAGATCGAAAAGCAAATGATTTTTCTAAAACAACACTGTCAGCAGTAAAATGAATCCTAAGCACACACGACCTAATGAATGAATGCCTTTAAGCTAACTCAAAGTACAACTACGGTTTTTTCTAAAATGAGTTTATTTAAAGTCTTAAAAAGCAACATAAGTTAGCTTAGCCATTTCGATGGCTAATGTAGCCTTCTCAATCTAGTAATAACGTTTAGTCTGGGTTTGAGAGGTTACATTTAGTAGTATCAGAGCCTTGGTTCAAAACCTCAAATTGAGTTTTTAAATCTACTTAAGTAAGTCTTCATGCATACATGAAAAAAGCAAAATTTGGGAAAAACAAGCCATAGAGAATTTTAAAAATGATATTCTACAAAGAAAATAGGTCCGAGTCTTCGATGTCGATTGCTATAGAAAAGATGTTGTTAATTTATAGGTAAACACTTGAAGTGTATTACTGTAGGCATAGAACTAAAATAGTTAGTATTAAAATTTTTCTTTGAAATTGTAATATAAAAAACTAAAAATTGATTGAAGTTAGATAGTGATTATTTTTTTTCTGAAATTGTAGATCAAATTTAAGACCATAGGATACATAATTAACAACTGAAGAATGAGGAACCATGGGGCTCACTGTTGAGCTACCCAATTTGAGTCATTTCCTTCTCAAGGAACTGTGCCTAACCCTAAGAAGACTGACATCGTGATTGCGCCTACTTCTGAAGGCGAAAACCAGGATGTTGGAGATGATGCATTGTTTGTCCCAAGTGATATTAGGAGTTTTAGAAAAGGTTTTCAAAATTATAGTTGAAACGACTAATATGGAGAGAGAGACTAAACGCTTGGAGTGCAAAAGAAAGGAAGAGAATAAAGTTCAGAAAATGAGAGAATCTGCTTCCACTAGACCAAATTTGTGACCTTTAAAGTGGGCCAAATGAGTCAAACCTCAACAAAAGGTTGTAGTAGTTATTACTGAAGAAACCATTAGATTAGCTAGGATTCTGATTTGTAGATATTGTGGTAAGCGTAATCCAGTAAAGTTTCTATCAAAATTGGGAATTGGGGTAGAGGAATCTATTAGAAACGCTTCCTCAATTAGATATGCAAAATGTATGTTGGGAATTTAAGAAGACATATTGTCTAGAATTGTGTTAGAACCAGAGTTGCACAGTGTAAGCTTCGTGGCCTGGTTTGAAGGAAAAGGGGAAACATATTTTGTGACTAAGAAAATTTTGAGGACGAAATTTCCTTAAGGAGTGAGAATTGTAACATCCCAAAAATTGGGGGTTAATAGAACCAGGTTTGGGAATCGAGAGAGAGTGGTCATGTCTTAATTTTTAATATTATCTATGCATTTTTAGGAAATAAATGAGGTATTGGTTTGTTGGTTAAGTGTTAGTGAAATGTTCCTTGAAACCCAAGTTCAAATCCCTTCTCTCTCACCATTTTAATCATTTTGAAAATTTTGCCTTAACCCTAGTAAGTGACATACCTTGTCTTTTTGCATTGCATCATGTGCACGACATATTCGAATGTTATTGATTTATGCTACGCATTGTATTTTGTTGTATTGAATGGTATCGAAACTAATGATTGTTACTCGAATGAATGATGACCTATGCTTATATATCGTTTGACATCATTTTGATAGTGGTTATGTAATGATATGAAATTCCTATAATGGTTCTATATTCTTCTATCGATGCTAATATGTTTCAATATATTTGATGTTTTTGTCCGTTTAAATAATTATTGGACTCACACAGAGCTTTTCATAAGCTCCCCTCAATAGTGTTTAACTTTTTAGGTAAACCTCAAAATTAGGACCGGGCTTGGCATTCGGAGAATCACCTTGGACCTTAGAATGTTCTTAATAAGTATTATTAAGTCTTTATTGGTTTTGGCTTGTAATTTTTAATTATCTCTGATCTGTGGCTTGGTAACTTTTCTTTATGGAATTTTCGTATGCATGAATTAATCAAGCATAATAACTGGATAATGCATTATATCAGGCTTAAGTAAAATTTGATATTGTTCCCTAGTTTCCACTACATTGCAAATGAACTGTTTTTTAAAAACAAATCGATAAGGCAACTAATTTTGTAAAATGACTTGAAAAATGGTTTGTTTGTTGCATTAGTTTAACTTCGAGTTTTTTTTAAAGAAGAGCGACAAGCAAACGGTTTTTCTAAAACAGTACTATCAACAATAAAATAAATCCTAAGCATACACGACCTAATGAATGAATGCTTTTAAGCTAACTCAAAGTTCAACTACGGTTTTTTCTAAAATGAGTTTATTTAAAGTCTTAAAAAGTAACATAAGTTAGCTTAGCCATTTCAGTGGCTAATGTAGCCTTCTCATTCTAGCAATAACGTCTAGGTTGGGTTTGGAATGTTATATTTAGTGATATCAGAGCCTTATTTTAAAACCTCAGACTTAGTTTTTAAATCTACTTAAGTAAGTCTTCATACATACATGAAAAAGGGGAAATTTGGGAAAAACAAGGCACAGAGAATTTTAAAAATGATATTCTACAAAGAAAATTAGGTTCGAGATTCTGATGCCAGTTGCCATAGAAAAGATGTTGTTAATTTATAGGTAAAGTATTACTGTAGACATAGAACTGAAATAATTAGTATTTAACTTTTTCTTTGAGACTGTAATATAGAAAACTGAAAACTGATTATTTTTTTTAAATTGTAGATCAAATTTAAGAGAGTGGGAATCGAGAATTGTAACATCCAGAAAATCGGGGGTTAGTAAAATCAGGTTTGGGAATCGAGAAAAAGTGGTCATGTCTTAACTTTTAAGATTATCTATGCATTTTTAGGAAATAAATGAGGTATTGGTTTGTTGGTTAAGTGTTAGTGAAATGTTCCATGAAACCTAAGTTCAAATGTAACACCCCAAACCCGGTCTAAACACTACAATCGAATATGACGTGCCACGAAAAGGAAAAATGTTTTAAAACCGATTCGTTGATTTTCGAAAAAGTCGTTGTAAAACTAATAAGTTTTTCAAAAAACATCGAGGTGTTTTGGAAAGGTTCAAAACATGTTGATATTCCGTAGTATTTACTTAGGCAGGATCTATATAAAACAAGTACTTATTTAGTTTGTTTTTTTTAAAACATTCGGTTCCTAGTTTAATTAACATAGTAAATACGAACTTTAGAGTCTACTAAACAAAAACAAACCCAAAATAAAGTTTAGGCGGCCTTATTACATAACTGTGAACCAAAATTAAACAAAATACTAAGTCCGAAAGGAAATCATTGAAATAAATAAAAACTGAGCATGGCCACCTCCAGTCCACTCCAGCTCCATATCCACGATCTAAGTCTATTCTGCAAAATGTAAAGGAAGGGGTGAGTCACCGAGACTCAGTGTATAAATCCCCATCCCAAAGAAATTATGCTCTTACACAAAATCATACATTAATATGCAAGTCATGCAACCCATCCAACCTAGTATCCATCCGAGTATCTCAAATCTACCCCTAGTGGTACCAAACCACTGGTGGTGCCAAACCACCGGTAACCGAAGTTACGAATATATCATATGTGGTACCAAACCACTGGTGGTGCCAAACCACTGAGACTTAGTCATAATTTATTTATGAGATGTGCGGCCAACCCACTGTGTGATATCAAATCACTGGTGATAGCCTGATAGATCATACTTCCCCCTCCTCTCATCACCCATAACATGTATTTATGGTAACAACATCAGTATGATCATGTATACAGGATAACATGCTTTCATAGATCACATACAACGCGAGTAATATTAATAACTTACCTGGCATCCACGCTTTTACTCAAAAGGGTATTTTAATAACCATAGCCGTCATTCCGGCTTTGAAACAACACACAACATTAACACATATTAAGTAAGAAAGTGTGTAAGAGTTACACACCTGTTTTCGTACTACTGCGTCTACGCTACGTTAGCGTTGTTTACAGATCCAATCGCTCCTATTGCTTATTTGTTATTATTGTCCATAATAACCCCTTGGTTACTAACCGAATGTAAATGGTGAGATCTAATAAATAAACTTAGTGTTTAAACAAAACCCTTACCTAGCTTTCAGATCCCGAAAGTCTTTAAGAAAGCTTCACACCCCCACCTACATCCGGCCAACACCAAACTATCAAACCGATCCCTTATTTGGAACCAAACACGTACCATATGACATTCGGCCAATCATAATGAACAAGAAAGGCCATTCGGCCAACCTACCATCAACCTACCTTCGACTTTTCCACCAAATCGAGACCTCTAACTACTGATAGGCAGGGTTTGGCTTCTAGGAACAATGAGGAAAATCGACAGGGCCTTGGAAAAACTGATTCAGATTAGATCTTAATGAAAAGAAAAAGAGAAATAGCAAAGAAACCAAATCCCGAAACTCACCAGATTAAAGAGGAGTATTCGGCTTATGGTGCACCTTTGGGAAAATTGCACCCCTCTTAAAGATTCAGCTGGGGAAGATGGAGATGTGCATAAGGAGTGTTCGGCTTTCAAAGGGTTTTCAAGGAGAGGAGAAGCACTAGGGAGTTTCGGCTAAAAGAGAAAAAGTTTGAGAAAAGAAAAGAAAGAAATTTCGATGAGAAGGAAAAAGAAAACGAAGGGAAAGATGGATACTTTGCTAAGAATTTTGGCTCCACTCACCCCCCACAGAGTTGGAGGTTTGGCCAACTCTGCTATCTCCTGATAAGCTTTATCCTACCTGATAACTCAACCATTATCCATCCCTTTATGAGAGACCCACCAAGCTCCAAATCTTCCCTCCTATTATCATCCTTTAAATCATAAAATAAATGAAATAAACCCCACTAAATTGTAGCTAGGTGCCGTCCATCCTTTTCCCCCTTGAAGTGCCAAATTTTGGCTCATTAACATGGGCCCTAAGTGGCCACATTGGCCCAAACTCCTCCCCTAAGTGACGCCACCCACATGTCCTCCTATGACACCTCCAAAATTTGGGCCATAAGCCCATCTTGCTACTAAACATAATAATTCAAATTATAGATACTACTAACTCCCTTTTTAAACAATTTAACTCTGATTTAAGCCCAAACCTGAGCCCAAACCAAACCTCAAAGCCTTTTCCTACTAATTTAGCCATGCAACGCATCAAATGCACAGACCCACAAAATTAGGATATTACAGTTCTACCCCCTTAAAATAAATTTTGACCTCGAAATTTACCTGGTCAGAAAAGTTGAGGGTATTGTTGCCGCATAATATCCTCCGGCTCCCATGTCGCTTCCTCTGATCCATGGTTCCACCATAGTACCTTTACCAAAGGAACAGATTTCCTACGCAAAACCTTAACATCCCGATCTAGGATCTGCACTTGTTCCTCCTCAAAAGTTAAGTCTGGATTCACTTCTATCTCCTCCACCGGCACAACGTGTGATGGATCTGAGTGATAACGTCTAAGCATGGAAACATGGAACACGTCGTGGATTTGACTCAACTCTGGTGGCAACTCAAGCTGGTAAGCCACTGGTCCTACTCGCTTCAACACCTGATAAGGCCCGATAAACCTAGGGCTTAACTTGCCTTTCCTACCAAACCTCAGAACCTTCTTCCACGGCAACACCTTCAAGAAAACCTCGTCACCTTCAGCAAACTCTATATCTTTTCGCTTAAGATCGGAATAAGACTTTTTCCTATCCGAAGCTTCTTTCAAACGAGCTCGAATCACTTCCACCTTATCCTCTGTCTCTGTAACCAGCTTCGAACCCAACAACTGTCGCTCTCCCAATTCCATCCAACACGTAGGGCTACGACGCTTCTGACCATATAACGCTTCGTATGGAGCCATCTTAATACTCGCCTGATAACTATTGTTATATGCGAACTCTGCCAACGGCAGGAATTCCTCCCAACTGCCCTTGAAATCCAAGACACATCCCCTTAGCATGTCCTCCAACACTTGAATCACCCTATCCGACTGTCCATCTGACTGTGGATGAAATGTCGTACTAAAATCCAACCTTGTGCCTAGTGCCTGGTGCAAAGCTTTCCAGAACCTTGATGTAAATCTTGGGTCTCTTTCCGAAATAATCGACACTAGCACCCCATGCAACCTCACAACCTCCGCTATATACAGCCTTGCCAACTTCTGAAGAGAATAATCCATGCGTACAGGTACGAAATGAGCAGACTTTGTCAGACGGTCCACAATCACCCAAATTGAATCCTTTTTGGTAGGCGTCAGGGGTAGCCCACTCACAAAATCCATTGTAATCCTTTCCCACTTCCATTGCGGAATCTTAATCGGCTGCAACAATCCCGAGGGTAACTAATGTTCAGCCTTGACTTGCTGACATGTCTGACACTTGCTCACATATTTCGTTACTTCACGCTTAAGGCCCGGCAACCAAAACTGCCCCCGCAAATCCTGGTACATCTTACTACCTCCTGGATGCATAGCATATGGACTGCTATGTGCCTCTTGCAAAATCTTACGCCTTAACTCCACATCCTTAGGCATACACCTTCCCTTGAAAACACAAAGACTCCATCACTGTTCAAGCTATACTCTTCCAATTCACCATTCAAGATTTTGCAACCATCGAGCACTTAAAACTTCATCTGCCAGTTGTTTTTCCTTAACCTCGTTAATCCATGTTGGCTTTACTTGCAATTTCGCTAACAGACTTCCATCCTCATACAGACTAAGGTGAGCAAACATGGCTCTTAAGTCCGCCACCACCTTATGGCTCAAGGCGTCTGCTACCACATTAGCCTTTCCCGGGTGGTATTGAAACACCCCAAACCCGGCCCAAAAAGTCTAACCGGATTTGGTATGTTCCTTGAGTAAAACTTTAGCGGAATTCGATTGTAAAGAAATTTTGTCTTTAAAAACATTATTCTTAGGAGGAATTAATAAAATCAAAAGGAAACCAAACTTAAGAAAATTTCCTTGAAAACATTTATATATTAAAGACAAAAACCTTTTAAATAATTATTAAAACCAATTTAGTAATTTAATGGATATTTATTCATGGCAAAATAAAAGTAAATCCAAACACGAAATTAAAGATTGTTTATAATGGCCTTATTACATAATATTGGCAACCCAAATTAAAGTCTAAGTAATAAAATTTAACTTAAAGAGTTTAAGTTGGAAAATCTCCACAATACTTAATACGAGCAATGGCCACCTCGAAATCCTTGCTGTCCCGATCCATCGCACTACAAGTTATCTGAAAAGTTATCCCATAAAAAATGGGTGAGTTATAAACTCAATGTATAACACATATACTAAAAAGCCCATTTTATGAAATGCTTTCAAGCCCAAAAATTTCACATATGGCCATAGACCCATTTAATCAAATATTTAGCCCAAAGGCCCATTTAACTCATATTTAGCCCAAAGGCCCATTTAACTCATATTTAGCCCAAAGGCCCATTTCATAGTAGATCAAATAATAATCATACAATATTACATGGATATACTTATGAAATGAGATGCAAGCCCGGCCCAACCTAAATATCCATCCGCTACACACCCGTACCAACCAAAGACACCGTGGGATTACTAAATCGACCCTCCATCCGCTACACACCATCGAAGGCGATTCTTTGGATCAACATGCACATCGCCTTTATTGTGGTAAAGCCACCAAAACAGATGTGATTGAAGTCACCGACCAAGTCAAATTTCAAATACGTGACCAAGTCACGGAGCCAAATATGTGACCAAGTCACCGAGTCAAATATGTGACCGAAGTCACCGAGTCAAATATGTGATCGAAGCCACCGAGTCAAATATGTGACCGGCCACCGAGTCAAATATGTGACCAAGTCACCAATTTCACATATGTGACCGAAGTCACCAGAATTGTGGTAAAACCACCAGAATACTTCCTCCTTTATTAAACATACCCATATGCCCATGCACATACATATCAAATCAGATTTTCATGTTTATTTCATATTGATGCATATATCAAAAATAAACGAAATATTGGGTAACATACCTGAATTTTGTATACCAATGATTGGTATCCACAAACAAAACATACTATCATATAATCACTTTTTAACAATATAAATCTATGGAAATTTTTAATGTATGGTTACACACCTAGTAACAGTGAGAACAATACCCTCTTGCTCGTCCACACCTAATTGATTAATACACTCAGTTAGTATATACTATTGTTAGCAAAACTATACTAATAAGCGATGGATCTAAATCCTTATCCTCAGATTCACGAATGAGCGATTATTTGCGGTTTTCTCCACTAGATGGATCAAAACCATGATATTCCACCAACGTAAAGTGGTTCGGTTATACGCACTACTTGAATAATCGATCCTCGTTAGCAGAAGGTCCACAACCCGGTGGAAAGTCTCTAACCCCCGATACTGCTCTCCGTTTGTAGTTTGATGGTAAAGGAATACCTCCTCTCTTCCAAACACTTCGCATGACCCTTTTCTTACCTATCTTGTTGATCTTAGATCGCCCTAAAATAACGTAGATTAGTGATCCATCTAAAGAAATTGATATTATCTAAAATAGTAATCTTACCTTGATGATTGAATGGTCACTTAAAGGTTGTCTTCAACAAAGATCTTTGAAAAATCTTTTCAAAAGATTCGCCTAGGAGAAAATAAAAGATTATAGTTCTAAATTTACTAAAGTGACGAAATGATAAAATAATTGATAGAATTCTTACTTGAGTCCTTCAAGATTTGGCTTTAACAAAAGAAGAGAAATGGTGGTTTCGGTTTGAGGGAAAAAAGAAAGGGAAAAGAAAGAGAAGGAAAGAAAGAAGGTAGAAAAGAGAAAGAGGAGAAGAAGATGATTATGGTGATTTCTCAAAAGAAAAGAGATGATTAAGAACTTTTGCACATTCGGCCAAGGAGGAGATTCTTGATCCTATGTGGTTTCGACAATGAGAGAAAGATAAGAGAAAAATAATATGAAAAGAAAAGAAAAGAGAATATGATCAAAGAGAAGGAGATTAGTCTTGAAACTTAGATGCATTCTCGCTAAAGAAGAGAAATGAAGAATTTGGTTCTTTGAACTTTGTAGTTTTGGTTTCAAGAAGAAAAATAAATGGGAGAAAGAAAGTTGTATTTGGTTTAAACAATTGAGGCTAAATCAAAAGCAAAAGTGTACCAAAATGTCTAAGGTACATTCGGCCAAAATGAAGAAAATTGGTCAAAAGAAGAAAGCCAAAACAAAAGAAAGTTTTTACCTAAACTCTATGGCAAATTCGGCTAGGAGAGAACTTTTGGAGAAAATGAGAAAAGATGGACAAACAAAGACTTTTGGCTAACTTTTCCCCCCTAATGGCAAAGCACAAATTCGGCCAAATCAAAGCCAACATATCCCCCTTTTTCCTCCTTGTTTCTTCCCCATCATATCCAAAAATTTGCTACACAATTAAGCCTCTCCCTTTAGCCTTCATGCCGTCTAGATTCATGGTCAAATGACCATGGACACATCCCCAAAACATAGCCAAATATCAAGCCTTTGTCCCCTTCATCTTATCACCAACTTATCATCCCATGCCTTAAGTTTTTAACTTCCTTTTTCACATGGTCAACTAGCCAAAATGAATGAAAGCTCATCCACTCTAGAACTTTCTTGGCCGACACATATAAGGAAGAAAACAAAATTTAAAATCTTCCCTAATGCTAGCTAGAAGATTCAACCTTACACCTCAAGCATACATCCATGCATCTTAACCACTTTGCCGATTACTTAACTTATGCATGGAACTCCTTGCCATTAATTCTTAAGGCCTAATTTACTTAGGTCTCTCTCTCTTAATAAAAATTAAAAGTTTTACTAAGCCTTCACTTAATTAATGATGCTTAAATAACTTCCAAAATATACTCATTAATAAATAAACATGCAACATCATTCAATTAAGTAAAATGCTTAGCCCCTAATTATCAGGATGTTACAGGTATTCAATTGAGCAATCATAGTCCTTTAATAGCTCAATCCACCTCCTTTGCCTCAAATTTAACTCTTTCTGCGTAAAAAGGTCCTTTAAACTCTTGTGGTCCGTATACACGACAGACTTTTCTCCATACAGGTAATGTCTCCAGATTTTCAGCTTGAAAACTACTGCAGCCAATTCCAGATCATGCGTCGGATAGTTCACTTCGTGAGGTCTCAACTGTCGAGAAGCATATACTACCACTTTTCCTTCTTGCATCAGCACACAACCCAATCCTGTATGGGATGCATCACAATAAACTGTAAATTCCTTTCCGGCTTTCGGTTGAATTAACACTGGGGCCTCCGTCAGAATCTTTTTTAACTTCTCAAAACTCTCATGTTGCTTGTCTGACCACACGAACGGAACCCCTTTCCTCAGTAACTTGGTTAACGGCGCTACAATCAGAGAAAATCCTTCCACGAACCTCTAGTAATACCCTGCTAGCCCTAGAAAGCTCTGAATCTCTACCACAGACTTCGGTGGCTTCCAATCCAAAATAGCCTCAATCTTTCGAGGGTCCACTCTAATCCTCTCAGCTGACACTACATGACCCAAGAAAGTAACCTCCTTCAGCCAGAACTCGCACTTACTAAACTTGGCATATCAACATTTTTCCCTTATAATCTGCAACACCACTCGTAAATATGCGTCATGCTCCTCCTCCGATTTTGAGTACACCGGAATATCGTCGATAAATACTATGACAAACCGATCCAAATACGGCTGGAACACCCAATTCATCATATCCATAAATGTTGTTGGTGCGTTCGTCAACCTAAATGGCATAAATAAAAATTCATAATGCCCGTATGGAGTACGAAATGCCGTCTTATGGATATCCGCCTCCTTTACCTTAAGTTGGTGATACCCCGACCTCAAATCTATCTTGGAAAAGACTGATGCTCCCTTAAGCTGGTTGAACAAGTCGTCTATCCTAAGCAAAGGGTACTTGTTCTTAATCGTCAATTTATTCAACTGACGATAGTCTATGCACATACGCATCGACCCGTCCTTCTTCTTAACAAAGAGTACCGGCGCTCCCCATGGAGACGCACTTGGCCGGATAAAACCCCGATCCAGCAACTCCTGAATCTGTGCTTTCAACTTCACCAATTCTTTTAGCGCCATCCTATACGGAGTAATGGACACTGGCACTGTTCCCGGTAAAAGGTCTATACCGAACTCTTCTTCCCGATCTGGGGGCAAACCCGAAAGCTCTTCTGGGAAGACATCAACAAACTCATTCACTGCTCGAACACTTCTTATAGCCGGTTCCTTACCTTCCAAAGTACAAACATAAACTACAAACCCCTCACATCTTTTCCTTACCATCTTTTTCGCTTTCAGCGCGAACACCACATTAGATAGGTAATTCCTTCTCTCACCTATCATTACCACCTCCACACCCTCGACCGTTTTCAGCACCATGCGCTTAGCCGCACAGTCTAATTCTATCTGGTACTTAACCAACCAATCCATTCCTAAGATTAAATCGAACTCCCCAAAAGGTAGTTCCATTAAATCCTCTTGAAACACGACCCCTTGAAGTTCTAAGGGTACGTCCCTATATAGTTTGTCTACCACCACAGAGTGTTCTAGAGGGCTAACTACCGTCATCTTCCTAGAAGATATCTCATAGGCTAAGTTCAGAGTTCCTACCACCCTACTAGCAACATACGAGTGTGTCGAACCAATATCAATTAAAGCAATGTAAGGCAGCCTAAAAATTATAAACGTCTGGGTTATGGCGTGCAGTGCGTCGCCCTCCTCTTGACGTTTGGTGCGTGACCAACCCAGTCGCCTAGCATTAGCCCCTCCAAAGACCTTGGCCAGGTGCTCCATGACCTCGACCATTGCCATTACCATTACCCCTAGCCGCACCTCGACCCCTCTGTGGTTGCTAGCCATCTCTCCTGAATTTACCACGTCCTTGACCCTCAGCTTGGATCCTAGCTAACTTCTGCGGACAGTCCCTTACCCGGTGTTCCATTAACCTGCACTCAAAACATCCCCTATTACCAGCCCAACATTCACCCAAATGAGACTTCCCACATCGAGCACACCAGGGCAGCCACTGAGCAGCAGGCCTCGCAGCTTGATCCAGCCCACCAAATTTAGTCCTTTTTTGAGCACTTCCTTCAAAACCTGATGGGCTAAAACTCCTTTTATCCTTGCCCTTGTCTTGATTCTGTTTCTCCGTCCACTTCACCTCCTCAGCTATTTTGGCCTTTTCCACGAGAACGAAAAATTCCCTTTCACACTGGGGTGCAATCAACACCCGCAGCTCATCTCTCAGCCCGTCTTTGAACCTAACACGGTGCTCATGTTCCGTAGCCACCATACCCCGAGCATACCTGCTCAACCTCAAAAATTTAGCCTTGTACTTGGGTACCGACTTATTCCCTTGTACCAAATTTAGGAATACGCCGTTCTTGCATCAAGATAGCCAGTCCCACATACTTCCTCGATAGCACGCCTAAAATAATCCTGTGATATCACCGCCATCGCACCATCCCCGACCGTGAGCCACCACTAGTACGACTCATCCTGGAGAAGAGATAATATCCCCTTCAACTTCTCCTCAGCCGAGAAGTCTAAGTCATCCATTATTCGCTCTGTTGCCTCCAACCAATACTCAGCAACATTGGGAGCTACACCGAACACCCCCTAAACACCTTCGCTCTGTTAGCTCGGACTCACTCAGCCACTAATTTGCGAGTTCTTACTCCCTCACCTGCATCGACAATCCTTTCTAAAACTCGCAGTACCGCCTGTGATACTACATCATTACCACTGGTCTGGTCCTGAAACTCAGCTTCTGCCGCCGACAGATTCGGCATCATATTTCTAGACCTATGACCAGACCCTGTTGGCTCCGACAAGGCCATCCTACCCCTACCACGGCCACGCGACAGACGTCCTCGACCTCGTGTACTCATTCTCCTCGTTTGGTTTATTTGGTTAAGAATTTTATGAATTATTAACTCTGTTCACTGTTTATCCACAAACAATTTTATGATAAATAGTTTTTAAAAGTGATTCTTTCGCGTTCGGACCTATCTACAGTTTTTAGTCTTCTTAATTCTAGGAAACATGCACATTCAACATTCATACGAGCACATCCTTCACCTAGGGGTATTTTCGTCATTTCACTACCCAGGGGTATTTTCGTAATTTTAACCTACAAGGGTATTTTCGTAATTTTCTAAAATATGATTCCGGATGATTTGGCAAAATAAGGGTATTTTGGTAATTTTTCCCAACTCGGGGTATTTCGATAATTTTGGGAATTCGAGGGTATTTTGGTAATTTTGTAAATTTGAGGGTATTTTGAAAATTTCACAAGCCAGGGTAATTTGGTAGTTTTATAGACCAAGGGTATCTTGGTCACTTCTCAATCTAAGGTAATTTTCACAAATCTAGGGGTTATTTGGTAATTTCAGAACTAGGGTTTTCACAAAATAGTGTGGCTGGTCCCTTTCGGGTTTTAATTGTAAGTTTTTGCCTATCGACACGCCCTCGTAACTAGGGTGAATAGTCTCTATGCACCAGGTAGGATTCTAGGGAAAAGGAGGTGAGTCACTAGGACTGCTTAAATACCAAGCTTTTCCTGAATCCATTCCTAGACATGCATATGCCTATTGCCACACCCTGGCTTGGCTAAAGTGAACAATCACTATGCACCAGGTAAGATTCATGTGAAGAGGAGGTGAGTCACTCGGACTGCTTAAATACCAAGCTCTTCCGGGATCTACTCCTAGACATGCACATGCTTGTTGCCACACTTTAGCCTTATGACTTGTCTGTGTTACATTTATTAAGATTAAGTCTTATGGATTAGGAAGTTGTTTGTCTAACCTAGAGTCCATTGGTACTATTATCCTTAGCTACGTCTAAGCCCACAAAACCCAACACATATATATCACAACAGAAGCTAGGGTACTTACCTGGGTAGATTGGCGCCGGAGACTCAGGTGCCATGCTTAATCATTTCACAAACCCAGAACATATTTTGGGCCCTAAGCCCACAATCGAGCTCTTGAACTGGGCTCTAATACCAAAATGTAACACCCCAAACCCAGTCTAAATGCTACAACTGAATCTGACGTGCCACGAAAAGGAAAAATGTTTTAAAATCGATTCGTTTATTTTCAAAAAGGGAAAGTCGTTGTAAAACTAATAATTTTTTTCAGAAAACGTCGAGGTGTTTTGGAAAGGTGCAAAACATGTTGATATTCCATATTATTTACTTAGACAGGATCTATATAAAACAAGTACTTATTTAGTTTTTTTTAAAACATTCAGTTCCTAGTTTAATTAACATAGTAAATACGAACTTTAGAGTCTACTAAATAAAAACAAACCCAAAATAAAGTTTAGGCGGCCTTATTACATAACTGTGAATCAAAATTAAACAAAATACCAAGTCCGAAAGGAAATCATTGAAATAAATAAAAACTAAGCATGGCCACCTCGAGTCCACTCCGGCTCTATATCCACGATCTAAGTCTGATCTGCAAAATGTAAAGGAAGGGGTGAGTCACCGAGACTCAGTGTATAAATCCCCATCCCAAAGAAATTATGCTCTTACACAAAATCACACATTAATATGCAAGTCATGCAACCCATCCAACCTAGTATCCATCCGAGTCTCCCAAATCTACCCTTTGTGGTACCAAACCACTAGTGGTGCCAAACCACTGGTAACCAAAGTTACGAATACATCATATGTGGTACCAAACCACTGGTGGTGCCAAACCATTGAGACTTAGTCAGAATTTATTTATGAGATGTGGGGCCAACCCACTGTGTAATACCAAATCACTGGTGACAGTCTGATAGATCATACTCCCCCTCCTCTCATCACCCATAACACGTATTTATGGTAACAACATCAGTATGATCATGTATATAGGATAACATGCTTTCATAGATCACATACAACGCGAGTAATATTAATAACTTACCCGGTATCCACGCTTTTACTCAAAAGGGTATTTTAATAACCATTGTCGTCATTTCGGCTTTGAAACAACACCCAACATTAACACATATTAAGTAAGAAAGTGTGTAAGAGTTACACACCTGTTTTCGTACTACTGCGTCTATGCTACTTTAGCGTTATTTAAAGATCCAACCGCTCCTTTTGCTTATCTATTATTATTGTCCATAATAACCCCTTGGTTACTAATTAAATGCAAATGGTGAGATCTAATAAATAAACTTAGTGTTTAAACAAAACACTTACCTAGCTTTCAGATCCCGAAAGTCTTTAAGAAAGCTTCACACCCCCACCTACATTCGGCCAACACCAAACTATCAAACCGATCCCTTATTTGGAACCAAACACGTACCATATGACATTCAGCCAATCATAATGAACAAGAAAGGCCATTCGGCCAACCTACCATCAACCTACCTTCGGCTTTTCCACCAAATCGGCACCTCTAACTACTGATAGGCAGGGTTCAGCTTCCAGAAACAATGAGGAAAATCGACAGGGCCTTGGAAAAACTGATTCGGATTAGATCTTGATGAAAAGAAAAAGAGAAATAGTAAAGAAACCAAATCCCGAAACTCACCAGATTAAAGAGGAGTATTCGGCTTATGGTGCACCTTCAGGAAAATTGCACCCCTATTGAAGATTCGGCTAGGGAAGATGGAGATGTGCACAAGGAGTGTTCGGCTTTCAAAGGGCTTTCAAGGAGAGGAGAAGCACTAGGGAGTTTCGACTAAAAGAGAAAAAGTTTGAGAAAAGAAAAGAAAGAATTTTCAATGAGAAGGAAAAAGAAAACAAAGGGAAAGATGGATACTTTGCTAAGAATTTCAGCTACATACTCACCCCCCACAGAGTTGGAGTTTCGGCCAACTCTGCAATCTCTTGATAAGCTTTATCCTGCCTGATAACTCAACCATTATCCATCCCTTTATGAGAGACCCACCAAGCTCCAACTCTTCCCTCCTATTATCATCCTTTAAATCATAAAATAAAAGAAATAAACCCCACTAAATTCTAGCTAGGTGCCGTCCATCCTTTTCCCCCTTGAAGTGCCGAATTTTGGCTCATTAACTTGGGCCCCAAGCGGCCAAATTGGCCCAAACTCCTCCAAAATTTGGGCCATAAGCCCATCTTGCTACTAAACATAATAATTCAAATTAAAGATACTACTAACTCCCTTTTTAAACAATTTAACTCTGATTTAAGCCCAAACCAAACCTTAAAGCCTTTTCCTACTAATTTAGCCATGCAACGCTTCAAATGCACAGACCCACAAAATCAGGATATTACATCAAATCCCTTCTCTCTCATTATTTTAATAATTTTGTAAATTTTGCCTTAAACCCTAGTATGTGACATGCCTTGTTTTTGAATTAAATATTGCAAAATTATTTCAAGAAGGAGAAAAAAGCGTAATGGTTAAAAGAAATATGAGAAAGCATGTAAATTAAATGAGGTCCCACTTTCGAATCCCTTCCCTTGCGAAATAATTAAATTTTGCAAAATCCCTTGTTTTTTTAATATGTGTCCCATCCATACCCTTGAACCCTAAGTATAAATATAACTTTTTATTGAATTTTTCAGCCTTTAATTCAGGTTTTACCTAGCCAAGCCGTTCACCCTCTTCCTCTCCTCTTTTCTCTTCAATTTTCTTTATTTCTCCCATTGTTGTCGTCGTCTACACCTAATTTTACCATCTCTTTCTTCTTTTTCTTTTTGTCACAAGATTTGTTAAAATATTCTCCACCATATTGCTGTCATTTTTCCTCATTAAAATCATCCCAAAATCTGAAATCTTGAACCCCAAGATCGATCTCGAACATTTCCAAGAAAGTGCCATTGTCGTTTCTCTCGACTAGCTTGGGTAAGGTCTCTTCTCTCTTCAATTTCTTAATTAATATTGTCCATTAAAAACATAAATTTATAGATATGGAATTTGGGGAATTTTAAATGATTTCAAAGGTATTTTTCCAGATATTAATTAGATCTCAAACTATTTTAAAATTCAGCCCCAATTTTGGCCACCACGAATGGTGGTGCGTGCACCTATGGGCAAGAAAAGGGGTTTTTTTGTTTCTTGGTTCTTGCCTATATTTTTCCTGCATTAATTTGAGTTATTGAAACCTACTAATCAGCTTTTAAACCCATTTCAATTAGGGGAAAACGTTCTTGATCGATTTACCATTCGGATCCCACAAATCATGAAGCTTAAGTGCAATTAAGGGTAACTAGTTTGTTATTTCGACATAGTTGTTAGGTAAAGGTTATGATTTGATTAAATGAAGGAATTTAATCATTAATTAGCTACTGATTTTCCAGTATATTATTGAATTAGGTGTTGACCCAAATGCCCCAAACCATCCGTAAAGGCGAAGAACGATTGTACGTACAGTTCGAATTGATACAGTGTAAGGAATCTAACTAGTTTGGATTCATAAAATAGTTATAATTTAAACGATTGGTTTGAACTCATAAGTGGATGTTTTTGCACTGGTTTAATGGTAAATTGATTGAATTCATACTGAATTTGGGTTTAGGTTCATTTAAGGAATTATTAAGGAAAATTGGAAGATTCGCTAGTGTGCTGCGAGAAAGCGAAAAAAATATGGTGTGGGTCCTAAACTCATAAAATTGTTTAAAAATGTTAAATATCATGTTATATATGATAAATTAGCTTGCTGGTTGGATTGTCTTAGTAGCGAAATTATTGATTTTGTGAGTGGCCGAACCAAGTATGTTTCGAGCCTTAAAAGATTGACATATTAGCAAAATTGCTAGTTTGATAGTATGAATGTTTGATTGAGTTTTTAATTGCATATTTGAGTTATGAGATATGAGAATGTTTGACTGAATGATATAATGTGTTGAGATATTAAGCTTATATATGATTTAAATGCATGAGATATTTGTTATATTGTGTACTAAAAAGGGTGCTATTTATGCACAATGAAAATCCGTAAAGTATGTGAAATTGAACGATATTGATTGATACCAATACAATGGTAATTTGAAAGATTGGAACACTATTTCCATTTATTGAAAGTATGTGATTATTGAGGTCATGCTGAGCATGCCAAATGAATGTGAAAAGTATTAAGATATGATTATGTATGAGATTGTGTGACATATTACATATGCATTGGGTTGGGATTTTATGGTTGACAGAAGAGTTCTGTGGAGTACCAACGGCATATTAAGTCCGTACTATTCGTGGTCAGTGCACTGCACCTGGAGTACCATGGGGATTGGCGATATTATTGCATATTATATGTAACATCCCTAAAATGGGGTCTCTGCATTTTGCATGTGTTTGTATGTGACAATATGCTTACTGTGCTAGTTTAGCTTGTCTTGGGGGCCTAGGCATGACCTCGGGTTAGGCCTGAGTCATGGCTAAATTTTTTTTTTTTTTGGCACTTAGGAATAGGGAGCTAGGAAAGGTAGGGGTTAAAAGGTATTCTTGGTGTGTTGTGACACAAAGAATCTAGTGGCAAAATGGCAAAAGAGACGCCACTAGGGTACCAGAAAGGTGACGTCATATGGAGGGAAGGAGTGCTCAGGTTCGAGCAGCAGAAATCTCATTTTTTGCTTATTATTTTGACGCCAAGCTGAGGAAGTGGAGTGCTCAGGATGGACTCTGGAGGATAAGGATAGAAGGAGTCAAATAGATGAAGGTGAGGAAAGTTAGGAGCTTGAATCTTATCAAACTCATTTAAAGGTGTTGGCTGTGGGGAGGAGGAGTGCAATCGATTTTGGGTTCTTTGGTTGGTGGCCGAATGTGCTTTGAGGATTAGCTATATCGGCTAGCTTTGGGGAGGCTTCCTCTTTTCTTTGTTGTGTTGGTCGAACCACTCTTGTTGTCTCAGTAAAAAAGTCGAAAGCAACTCTTTTCACTTCATCTTTTCTTTCTTTCAAACCTCCTTGTGTCGAAAGTTCTTTCATTCTTTTTATCGAATCCTTGCTTTTCTATTTTCATTTTCTTCCTCCATCTTTACTCTCTTCAAAAGCCGAATACTCTGTCCCTCAGTTTCTCTCCTCTTGCGTTTTCTCCTCTTTGCCGAATCTATCACTTTCTTTTGGGTCATAGCCGAATCTCCTAGTAAGTATGACTTCTTATTCTTCTTTTCTCGATTGATTTAGTTAATGCCGGATCTCACTTCCCATTCTCTTTTTCTATTTCTCCAATTCGTTATTGATCGGGATCTTAAACTCTTTCTTATTTTATATTAATAAGGTAGCCGAAATTCCTAAATGTCATTAGAGCGTGCTGAACTTTGGTGATTGGTGGGCGAATCTGTCAGTAAGGTAAGGGGGTAAGTGTTTTGCGGTTTCAACATCTCCTGTTGTGATTAATACTGAAGGCTTTAATCCAAGGATAATGGTACTTGGTCGATTGTAGGAAGGGGTGACGCCAAAGTGTAGGTTCTCGGGTTTCGTTTGGATCGTGGTTTGGATCTAAATCTTCTAGATCTTCGGGATTTGTCGACTAAGGTAAGGGAATGATAATCTCTTTTGATTTTCGGGATTCATACTAAATCCGAATGGCTTTGGATTCCTAATGATATGTCTAACCGATTGTAGGGAGGAGGTGGATCTCCGGGATTTGTTGGCTTGCTATTTAAGCCTAAAGGCTCAGGTGTAATCGATCTTGGTAAGGGTTTTATGGTGTATTATTTCATCCTTCGGGATTGCTTAATGAGCCAAATGGACTCTCGGTTACTAACAAGGTTTTGGCCGAATACAGGAAGGGAGGAAGTAAATGTTTCGGGATTTTCAGGTTCTATTGGTTTGAGAATAGATCGTAGTTTCGGGATTTCGCTAGATTCGCAAATAGTCAGGTGTGTAACGCTTACACACTTCGTTAGTATGATATGTTATTGTGTTAACTGTTGTAGCCATTAAAATCGGTAGTCATGCCTTGTGAGCATGAGCATGGACTCCGAGTAAGTCCCCTGATTATGGATCTCGTTATATGCTATCATGCCATTGTTCAATGTTATGCCATGTGTTATTTGCATCATCATGTGTTATTATGTCACGATTGTTATGGACATGATGGTGGGATTGTTGAGAGGAGGGGGAAGAATTATTTGGACTGTCACTAGTGGTTTTGACCACACGACGGGTTGGCCGCATCTTTAATATTATAATTTGTGACTAAGTCCCAGTGGTTTTGACCACCAGTGGTTTTGACCACATATGAATATTGTGACTCGTCCCAGTGGTTTGGTACCACAGTGGGTTGGCCCCACATGTTGAT
The DNA here is from genome assembly GCA_025506655.1 of Gossypium rotundifolium. Classification (NCBI taxonomy): domain Eukaryota; kingdom Viridiplantae; phylum Streptophyta; class Magnoliopsida; order Malvales; family Malvaceae; genus Gossypium; species Gossypium rotundifolium. Next base: position 51,255,812 of record CP106728.1, read on the forward strand.
TATGGGATTGTCATTAGTGGTTTTGACCACACGATAGGTTGGCCCCACCATATGATTTGTGACTATGGTCACCAGTGGTTTTGACCACACTTATATGATTTGTGACTACGGTCACCAGTGGTTTTGACCACCAGTGGTTTTGACCACACGGGGTAGATAAAAGAGATCGGATGGTTAGGTTATGGGTTGCATGATTTGCATGTTATACTGATGATTTGTGTAAGTACTTGTACTATCGGGTTGGGGATTTATACACTGAGTCTCGGTGACTCACCCCTTCCCTTATATTTTGCAGATGAGGCGTAGATTGCGGATATGGAGCCGGGGAGGACTCGAGGCGGCCATGCATGCTAGTTTCGAGTTTTGATTTTAAATTACTATTTTAGTTTTATTTATTTCCTTCAATTTGGTTTTGGTTCTGCAATAAGGCCGCTAAGTATTAATTTGGGTTTTTATTTCTAGATTATATTTTAATTATTTTATGCATATGTTTTATAACTTGAATTGCTTTATTAACCGGAATCAAATCGAAGTTTACAAAATTATACTCTATATTGGGTTTTTTTTCAACGTTACCATCGGGTGACATTATTCACAAGGTCCTGAATTTTCAAACCATCTAGTAACAACAAACGGATTTTCAAGCATGAGTTCTCTGGATTTTTTTTAAGCAACACAAAAATGTTTTTGACATCACCATGTGTAGAGCTTCTCTAAAAGAACGATAAAAGAGTTTTCAATAAAATTTTATCGGAACTGGTTTATTCAATCATTTTTACCCCGTAACATGCCAGATTCAGTCGTGGTGTATTGATTGGGTTTGGAGTGTTACAATTTTGGTATCAGAGCCAGGTTCAAAAGCTCGACTGTGTGCCCGAGGCCCAAAATGTTTAAAAGTGGGGTCTTGAAACGTTTTGTGGGAAATGTACATGGTTTGAACAGCATGGCACCGAGTCTCCGGCACCAATCCGCCCAGGTAAGTATCCCTAACCCTTGTGTGATTTGAATGTGGAAGAAATGGGTATTTTGGGATCGTAGGTTAGTAGGTTAGGAGTTATTGAACCTTAGAAATAGCCTACTCCAACGCAAAATTACATAAGACTTAAATATCAACTAAACAAACACAGTGAGTACGCCGCTAAGATTAAGGGTGTGGCAACAACATGCGCATGTCTAGGAATGGATTCTGGGGAGCCTGGTATTTAAGCGATCCTAGTGACTCACCTCCTCTTCACTGAATCCTACCAGTGCGTAGTGACGGCTCACCCTAACCGAGATAACTTATTCACAAGCTAAATTCAATAACTAAAACCCGAAAGGACCACCACCTTGTTTTGTACAACCCTAAAATTAAACCATGGTTTCAAAATTACCAAAGTACCTTGATTTGGAAAATAACCAAAATACCCTAATTTGTAAATTGACCAAATTACCCTTAATTTGTAAAATTATCAAATACCCTTGGTATGAAAAATTACCTAAGTACCCCGAAATGAAAATTTCTAAAATACCCTTATTTCATAAAATCACTGAACCATATTTTGAAAATTACAAAATACCCCGGTTTATGAAATTACCAAAATACCTCGATTTAAATTCAAATACCTATGATTTGTAAAGATTTCAAAATTAACCCTGATTTATTACTGAAATACCCCGATAGGTTAAATTACGAAAACACCCTCAGGTAGTGAAATGACGAGAATACCCCTACAAGTGGAGTGTGGGTGGAGGATGTTATTGATGAGTGAATGTGATTCACTGAATAAGGGTAGAAGACTTGAAACGAAAACTTTGTAATGATCGAAAGAACCACTACTAAACTTCTTTACATAAAACTTATTCGTGGGTAATCAGTGGAACAGAAGCTAATTCATAAAACTTCTTAAAGCAGATTAAATCGCGAGCATAGTCATAAGTTTTAGGGGACATGGCCGTAATGTGCGAGGGCGTGGTAGAGGCAGAATAACCGTATCAGAACCCATTAGGTCTGGTCAAGGGTCAGAGAACGAGATACCACCACCACCAGCTGCTGGGGTTGAGTACCAGGATCAGATGGGGGACGATGCAGTGTCGCAGGCGATGCTGCGAGTGCTTGAAAGAGTGGCTGGAGCAGGTAGAGGTACGGGAGCTCGAAAATCTGTATCTGAGCGACTCTGAACCAATGGAGCTGAGGCATCCCGAGGAGTATCTGGTGTGGCGCCTAATACGGCTGAGTATTGGTTGGAGGCAATGAAACGAATCATTGATGATTTAGATCTGACGGCGGAGGAGAAACTAAAAGGGGTAGTGTCGCTTCTCTAAGATGAGTCATACCAGTGGTGGCTCACGGTTCGGGATGGTACTGCAGCGGATGATCTCACTTGGGATTATTTCAAGGCGGCTTATCAAAAGAAGTATGTTGGGACCAGTTATATTGATGCGCAGTGAAAGGCATTTCTGAGGCTGGTTTAGGGGAATAAGTCCGTATCGGAGTACAAGGCGGAATTCTTAAGGTTGAGCCAGTATGCACGAGGCATCGTGGCTACGGAGCATGAGCAATGTGTCAGGTTCGAGGACGAATTAAGAGATGATCTGAGATTACTGATTGCTCCACAGTAGGAGAGAGAGTTTGCGGTCTTAGTGGAAAAGGCCAAAGTTACGGAGAAAGTGAAACAGTCGGTAAGATGTAATCGATGTGGATGGAATAAAAGGAATTTTGGATCATCTGGGTCTCTAAAAATCAATGAAATGGGGTAGATATAGTAGGTCAATCAAGTCGCTAGGCCTCATCGCTACTAATACTCGATGGCCGCCACGGTGTGCTTTCGGTGTGGGAAGTCTCACACGGAGAATGTTGGATGGAAATAGAGGATGTTTTGAGTGTGGATCAATGGAGCACCGAGTGAGGGATTGTCCACGAAGGTCAGCTAGGTTGCAGTCTGGGGATCAGAATCGTACTCAGAACAGGAGGGATGGTCAGCAACCACAGAGGGGCCGTGGTGCATGTTTGTGATTTGGTAGCCAAGGATGCAGCTGTTGAGAGTGTCTGAACTGTAGGGGAATTTGCTGATGTATTCTCAGAGGAACTTTCGGGTCTGCCTCCGGATCGCGAAGTTGAATTCAGAATAGACCTGTTACCCGGAACTGCGCCAATGTCCATTGCCCCGTATAGAATGGCATTAAAAGAATTGGTGGAGCTGAAGGCTCAAATTCAGGAATTGTTGGATCAAGGTTTCATCCGACCGAGTATATCTCCTTGGGGAGCGCTAGTGCTAATTGTTAAGAAGAAAGACGATACAATGCGGATGTGTATAGACTACCACCAGCTGAACAAGTTAACGATCAAAAACAAGTATCCATTGCCCAGGATTGACGACTTGTTTGATCAGCTAAAAGGGGCATCTATTTTCTCGAAGATCGATCTAAGGTCAGGGTATCATCAGCTTAAGGTGAAAGAGGCTGATGTCCACAAGACGACATTTTGCACTCGTTATAGACACCACGAGTTTTTGGTAATGCCGTTCGGGTTGACTAACGCACCGGCGGCATTCATGGACTTAATGAATCGGGTGTTCCAGCAGTTCTTGGACCAGTTTGTCGTGGTATTTATAGACGACATATTGGTATACTCAAAGACCAAGGAGGATCACGATGCGCACTTGTGGGTAGTTTTGCAAATTCTAAAAGAAAAGCAGTTATTTGCCAAGTTCAGTAAGTGTGAGTTCTGGCTTAGGGAGGTGACTTTCTTAGGTCACGTAGTGTCAGCTGAAGGGATTAGAGTTGACCCTCGCAAGATTGAGGCAGTGTTGGACGGGAAACCGCCTAGGTTAGTTGCAGAAATTCAGAGTTTTCTAGGTCTGGCAGGGTATTACCGAAGATTTGTGGAAGGGTTTTCTCTGACCGCGGCATCGTTGACCAAGTTGTTGAGGAAGGGAGTTCCTTTTGTGTGGTCGAAGAAACAACATGAAAGTTTCGACAAGTTGAGAAAGATTCTAACAGAAGCTCCGGTTCTGGTTCAGCCTGAGGCAGGAAAGGTATTCACGGTCTACTGTGATGCATCACATACTGGCTTGGGATGTGTGCTGATGCAGGAAGGGAAAGTAGTGGCATATGAGTCTCGATAGCTGAGACCGCATGAGGGTAACTACCCGACGCATGACTTGGAGTTGGCAGCAGTAGTTTTTGCCTTGAAAATATGGAGGCATTATTTGTATGGGGAAAAGTCGATAGTTTACACGGATCACAAGAGTCTGAAGTACCTCTTGACTCAGAAGGATTTAAATTTGAGGCAGTGAAGGTGGATCAAGTTGTTGAAGGACTACGACTGCTCGATTGAGTACCATCCGGGTAAGGCTAACATAGTGGCTGATGCGTTGAGCCATAAGGTGGTAGTAGACTTATGAGCGATGTTTGCTCATCTTAGCCTGTATGACGACGGGAGTCTTTTGGTAGAATTGCAGGTTAAGCTGACTTGGGTAGAGCAGATTAAAGAGAAACAATTAGTGGATGAGGGTTTGAATGCTGGGAGGTTGCAAGTACAGAGTAGTGGGTTGGAAGGTTACATCTTAACCAACGATAGAGTGTTGTGTTTCCAAGGGAGAGCTTGTATACCGAAGGACGTCGAGTTCAGGCAAAGGATTCTTCAGGATGCACATAGCAGCCCGCACGCTATGCATCTTAGAGGTAGCAAGATGTACCGGGATTTGCGAGAGCAGTTCTGGTGGCCAGGTCTGAAGTGGGAAGTGACTGAGTTTGTGGGTAACTGTCTGACGTGTCAGCAGGTCAAAGATGAACATCAGTTGACGTCAGGTTTGCTTCAGCCGGTGAAAATTCCTCAGTGGAAGTGGGAAAGAATCACTATGGACTTTGTCAGTGGGCTACCCCTTACGCCTAGCAAGAAGGACTCAGTCTAGGTGATTGTGGATCGTTTGACTAAATCGGCTCATTTCATACCGGTGAGGGTTGATTATTCACTCTAGAAGTTAGCCAAGTTGTATGTGGGGGAGATAGTAAGGTTGCATGGAGTGCCAGTGTCAATTATCTCGGATAGGGATCCCAGGTTCACGTCGAGGTTCTAGAGAGCTTTGCATCAGGCTTTGGGTACAAGGTTCGATTTCAGCACAGCTTTTCACCCGCAATCTAATGGACAATCTGAGAGGGTGATTCAAATTTTAGAAGACATGCTAAGGGGTTGTGTTCTGGATTTCAGTGGTAGTTGGGAGGAGTATCTACCATTAGCGAGTTCGCTTATAACAATAGTTATCAAGCGAGTATCCAGATGGCACCATATGAGGCACTATATGGACGAAAATGTCGTACTCCTACGTGTTGGACAGAATTGGGTGAACGGTAAATATTGGGTCCGGAGTTGGTGGTAGAAACTGAGGATAAGGTTAAGGTGATTCGGGCTCATCTTAAGGAAGCGTCGGACAGGCAGAAGTCTTATGTCGATCTTAAGCACAGGGATATAGAGTATGCAGTGGGTGATAAGGTTTTTCTGAAGGTGTCGCTATAGAAGAAAGTGTTGAGATTTGCGAGAAAAGAGAAGCTAAGCCCTAGGTTTATCGGGTCGATACTGATCTTCGAAGCGAGTGGGGCGGTAGCTTATCACCGAGCTACCGATGAGTTAAGATAGATTCACGACGCCTTCCATGTTTCGATGCTTAGGTGCTATCGATCGATCCGTCACGTTGTGCGATTCCATGGAGATTGAGGTGAGCTCAAACTTGTCTTTCAAGGAGGAACCAAGTCTGATTTTGGGTCGGGATGTCAAGGTCTTGCGTGAAAGTCGGTTCCTTGGTGAAAGTGTTATGGCGGAACCATGGTACGGAGGAGGCCATGTGGGAACCAGAGGATGTGATGCAGCAGCAATACCCCCAACTCTTCTGACCAGGTAATTTCGAGGCCGAAATTATTTTTTAAGGGGGTAAAACTGTAACATCCTTAAAATGGGGTCTCTGCATTTTGCATGTGTTTGTATGTGACAATATGCTTATTGTGCTAGTTTAGCATGCTTTGGGGGCCTAGGCGTGACCTCGGGTTTGGCTTGAGTCATGGCTAAAATTGTAACACCCCAAACCCGGCCTATGCATTAAGCCCGAATTTCGGCATGCCACACAAGTTTAACGAACATTCAAAACATTTAACAATGTAGAAATCAAATTTCAAAACGATTAAGAACATTACTTTATCGAAAAATCGAGATTTATTTGAAATGCTTGTTTAAAAACACAAGAGTTTGTCGTTTGATATATAACAAGTAGTAATTGATAAAAACTTTAGATTTATCTAATTGGAATATTTCATCAAAAAGTTTTAAAAGAATTTCCTAAGTTTCTAGTTAAGAAAAACTTTTATTTTTATAAGAAAGTTATAGAAAATCATTTATGAAAAACTAAATCAATCCAACTTAATAAAACTAAAACATAAATAATCCATTCACATAATAAAATCCATATTTAAAACGGCCTTATTACATCGCCAATAAAAAATAGTACTTAAAAATTATAAAAGAAGTCTCAAAGTTTTATGAACCACCATTTGTAGTATAGCCACCCCACGAAGTCATCTCCGAACCAAGTCTCCATCAATTGTTATTACCTGAGAGGTGTAAAAAAAATGGGGTGAGTTACTTAGAACTCAGTGTGCAACTCACTTACCATAGTCCACTGGGCCAAGACCATTTATACATTTATTTGGGCCTAAGCCCATTTCAAAATATAATAATTTAGTGTTTAAAAATAATAATGCAAATGATATGCAATTCCCAAAACCAAACCTAGATTTCCATCCGCTACACACCCCCATACCCGACCAACACACCTGTGGGGAGCTTTAGTCACCCACCCCGCCAACACACCGAAGTAGGCTTTAAGCCCAATATCATATTTGTGGCAACGGCCATTTAAATAATTGTGGTAAAACCACTGATCTAGATTTCGGGCAACGGCCATTGTGACAGAGTCACCTATCTAGATTTCTGGCATTACGCCTTTCTTCTCTTCATCATTGATCCCAACCCATGCAATCATGTTTATGCATTTCAAAATATTTATAAGGAAAACCATATTATAATTTATGAATTTTTGGCCCATTAAAACACATATCACATATAGCCCATTTATCAATTATCACAACTGATCCAATTATCAAATTTCATTTATGGCCCAAATTTATCAAATATCAATATGTGGCACAAATTTACCAAATATCACATACGGCCCATAATTGCCAAATATCACATATAAGGCCCAAATTTACCAAATCTCACATATGGCCCATAATCGCCAAACACCACATATAAGGCCCAAATTTACCACATCTCACATATGGTCCAATTTTACCAAATTGCACATATATGGCCCAAATTTGCCAAATATCACATATAAGGCCCAAATTTACCAAATTTCACATATATGGCCCAAATTTGCCAAATAACTCATATATGGCCCAAATTTTCCAAATAACTCATATATGGCCCAAATTTATCAAATATCACATATATGGTCCAAATTTATCAAATATTATCGTGACACAAAGAATCTAGTGGCAAAATGGCAAAAGAGACGCCACTAGGGTACCAGAAAGGTGACGTCATATGGAGGGAATGAGTGCTCAGGTTCGAGCAGCAGAAATCTCATTTTCTGCTTATTATTTTGGCGCCAAGCTGAGGAAGTGGAGTGCTCAGGATGGACTCTAGAGGATAAGGATAGAAGGAGTCAAATAGATGAAGGTGAGGAAAGTTAGGAGCTTGAATCTTATCAAACTCATTTAAAGGTGTTGGCTGAAAGTTGGACTGTGGGGAGGAGGAGTGCAATCAATTTTGGGTTCTTTGGTTGGTGGCCGAATGTGCTTTGGGGATTAGCTATATCGGCTAGCTTTGGGGAGGCTTCCTCTTTTCTTTGTTGTGTTGGCCGAACCACTCTTGTTGTCTCAGTAAAAAAGTCGAAAGTAACTCTTTTCACTTCATCTTTTCTTTCTTTCAAACCTCCTTGTGCCGAAAGTTCTTTCTTTCTTTTTACTGAATCCTTGCTTTTCTATTTTCATTTTCTTCCTCCATCTTTACTCTCTTCAAAAGCCGAATACTCTGTCCCTCAGTTTCTCTCCTCTTGCGTTTTCTCCTCTTTGCCGAATCTATCACTTTCTTTTGGGTCATAGCCGAATCTCCTGGTAAGTATAACTTCTTATTCTTCTTTTCTCGATTGATTTAGTTAATGCCAGATCTCACTTCCCATTCTCTTTTTCTATTTCTCCAATTCGTTATTGATCGGGATCTTAAACTCTTTCTTATTTTATATTAATAAGGTAGCCGAAATTCCTAAATGTCATTAGAGTGTGCTGAACTTTGGTGATTGGTGGGCGAATCTGTCAGTAAGGTAAGGGGGTAAGTGTTTTGCGGTTTCAACATCTCCTGTTGTGATTAATACTGAAGGCTTTAATCCAAGGATAATGGTACTTGGTCGATTGTAGGAAGGGGTGACGCCAACGTGTAGGTTCTCGGGTTTCGTTTGGATCGTGGTTTGGATCTAAATCTTCTAGATCTTCGGGATTTGTCGACTAAGGTAAGGGAATGATAATCTCTTTTAATTTTCAGGATTCATGCTAAATCCGAATGGCTTTGGATTCCTAATGATATGTCTAACCGATTGTAGGAGGAGGTGGATCTCCGGGATTTGTTGGCTTGCTATTTAAGCCTAAAGGCTCAGGTGTAATCGATCTTGGTAAGGGTTTTATGGTGTGTTATTTCATCCTTCGGGATTGCTTAATGAGCCAAATGGACTCTCGGTTACTAACAAGGTTTTGGCCGAATACAGGAAGGGAGGAAGTAAATGTTTCGGGATTTTCGGGTTCTATTAGTTTGAGAATAGATCGTAGTTTTGGGATTTCGCTAGATTCGCAAATAGTCAGGTGTGTAACACTTACACACTTCGTTAGTATGATATGTTATTGTGTTAACTATTGTAGCCATTAAAATCGGTAGTCATGCCTTGTGAGCATGAGCATAGACTCCGAGTAAGTCCCCTGATTATGGATCTCGTTATATGCTATCATGCCACTGTTCAATGTTATGCCATGTGATATTTGCGTCATCATGTGTTATTATGTCACGATTGTTATGGACATGATGGTGGGATTGTTGAGAGGAGGGGGAAGAATTATTTGGACTGTCACGGTGGTTTTGACCACATGACGAAGTTGGCCCGCCTTTGATATTATAATTTGTGACTAAGTCCCGTGGTTTTGACCACGGTGGTTTTGACCACATATGAATATTGTGACTCGTCCCGGTGGTTTGGTACCACAGTGGGGTTGCCCCACATGTTGATTACGGGATTGTCATCAGTGGTTTTGACCACACGGTGGGTTGGCCCCACCATATGATTTGTGACTACGGTCACCAGTGGTTTTGACCACCAATGGTTTTGACCACACTGGGTAGATAAAAGAGATCGGATGGTTAGGTTATGGGTTGCATGATTTGCATGTTATACTGATGATTTGTGTAAGTACTTGTACTATCAGGTTGGGGATTTATACACTGAGTCTCGGTGACTCACCCCTTCCCTTATATTTTGCAGATGGGACGTAGATTGCGGATATAGAGCCGGAGAGGACTCGAGGCGGCCATGCATGCTAGTTTCGGGTTTTGATTTTAAATTACTATTTCAGTTTTATTTATTTCCTTCAATTTGGTTTTGGTTTTGTAATAAGGCCGCTAAGTATTAATTTGGGTTTTTATTTCTAGATTATATTTTAATTATTTTATGCATATGTTTTATAACTTGAATTGCTTTATTAACTGGAATCAAATCGAAGTTTACAAAATTATACTTTATATCGGGTTTTTTTTTTCAACGTTACCATCGGGTGACATTATTCACAAGGTAATGACAAAGTTAATAAAGAGGATTTCAAACCTAAATTTTCAAACCATCTAGTAACAACAAACGGATTTTCAAGCATGAGTTCTCTGGATTTTTTTTTAAGCAGCACAAAAACGTTTTTAACATCACCATGTGTAGAGCTTCTCTAAAAGAACGATAAAAGAGTTTTCAATAAAATTTTACCGGAACTGGTTTATTCAATCATTTTCACCCTGTGACATGCCAGATTCGGTCGTGGTGTATTGACCGGGTTTGGGTGTTACATTATATGTTATTAGTGATTGTATCGCACTATTTGATATCTGGTAGATTTTCTGCATTATTGATTATTCGGTGGTTTTAGCATATTGAGCTATGCTCATAATATTTTGGAGTTTGGTAGACGGGTTCTGGGGAACTCGTGGTGTGTAGCAGATGGTATGGGTAGGAACCTTTTTGCATTCCTTCATGTGCACGACATATTTGAATGTTATTGATTTATGCTACACACTGTATTTTGTTGTATTGAATGGTATCGAAACTAATGATTGTTACTCGAATGAATGATGAACTATGCTTATACACCGTTTGAAATCAATTTGATAACGGTTATGTAATGATATGAAATTCCTATAATGGTTTTGTTTTCTTCTATCGTTGCTAATATGTTTCACTATATTTGATGTTTTTGCCCGTTTAAATAATTATTCGACTCACACTAAGCTTTTCGTAAGCTCACCCCCCAATAGTGTTTAACTTTTCAGGTAAACCTCAAAATTGGGACTGGGCTCGGCATTCGGAGAACCACGTTAGACCTTAGACCGTTCTTAATAAGTATTATTAAGTCTTTATTGGTTTTGGCTTGTAATTTTTAATTATCTTTGATCTGTAGTTTGGTAACTTTTCTTTTTGGAATTTTCGCATACATGAATTACTCAAGCATAATAACTGGATAGTGCATTATACCAGGCTTAAGTAAAATTTGATATTGTTCCCTAGTTTCCACTACATTGCAAATGAACTGTTTTTGAAAAATAAATCGATAAGGCAACTAATTTTCCAAAATGACTTGAAAAATGGTCCGTTCGTTGCATTAGTTTAACTTTGAGTTTTTTTTAAGGAAAAACGACAAGCAAATAGTTTTTTATAAAACAGCACTGTCAATAATAAAATGAATCTTAAGCATACACGACCTAATGAATGAATGCTTTTAAGTTAACTCAAAGTACAACTACGTTTTTTTCTAAAATGAGTTTATTTAAAGTCTTAAAAAGTAACATAAGTTTGCTTAGTTATTTCGGTGGCTAATGTAGCCTTCTCAATCTAGCAATAATGTTTAGGCTGGGTTTGGGAGATTAGATGCATACTCTCCTTTTTGCATGGGATGAAGCAGTCTTTCAATCAGGTTTTCTCATGTCAAAGTGCACAAGAAATATAGAATCAATTGAAGGAAATTTATAGAGCCAAGAAGGAAAAGAAGCAAATTGGTGTACTTTGTGAATATCAATGCGCAACTAGTGGCAAGGAAATCAACGATCAGCAATCAAGTGAAAGTCACCCCTCAAACATAAGGCTAGTGTGTTTGATGGCTTTTGAAGAGTAAGATGTATCTTTTATTTCACTTGACTTAAATTCATATTCTTTTGATAAATGATAAGATACTTTCAATAAGTTAGTATTGGAATTTGAGATTATGAATTCTAAATACAAGAAATTTTTTCAAAATTCAAGGTTGAAAATTATTTCCTTTTGAAAACAAAAATTGATTTGGAAAGCCAAAATGAAAATTTGAAAATAAAATTTGAGGCTTCTTGAAAGAAAGTTGAAATAATTAAAAAGAAAAATTTTGAGTTGAAAATGAAATTTGAGAGCTTGGAAAAAATTTATTTTAAAGAACCCTTTCAAAAATGGTAAAATGTGAACATTGTCTTTTTTATGTTCATTCTATACATACTTGCCCTATTAAGAAAAAATTCAATATAAAATTAGGCAAGGTTTCTAAGAGAACAAGAAACTTTTGAATCAACCTTCAACATTTTTGGAAAATTTTAATTAACCCCAAAATTTTTGAAAAATCTTACTATATTTTTTTAATTTTTTTAAATATTTTAATTAGACTCTCCTAAAATTTTTGAAAATTTTCATTAAACTTACAAAATTTAATTAATCCCCTAATTTTCTTTTAAATATTCTCATAAAACTTTTAAAAATTTTTAAAAGTAATTACACCAAATTTTAGTCCTAACATCCACCCTTGAGGATTGCCACCCTCCGTCAGGCTGAATCTCTTCCAAATCATTAGTTTCATCTTTAGAATTTACAGTGGGGGCTGGTTTCTCACTATCCTTTTGCATCAATTGCTCCACATAATCATTAACTATTGGTGTGGACTGGGTCATCGGACCTGGCCTCCCTACTGGACCTTGTCTTGTTGTAGGGGGCATGTAAACAAGGGTTTTCCATGCCCTAGTTAATAACCCTACTCCTACAGCAAACCACATGCCTTTAATTATTTTCCCCTTTCTCTCTCTTCGATTTTCTAACCCAAAAGGCCATTGAAATTTGAAAGTCATGAAAAGCCATATTTAAATCAAATGAAAGGAATTCTATGAAATGCTAAGCAAGGACAAATGAACGAAATACGGTATGGTTAGAAAAATATAATAAAAATAATTACATATTATTAGCTTAAATTAAAAATAACTTAATTTAATTAAAGTTTATTGTGCTTCAATTATTAAATAAGATATTAACCAATTATGTGTAAATACCTATTAATTAATTTCTAATTAATAATGAGTTGATTAGAAATTAATATTAATATACAAAATTATGTATTAAGATTATGGTCCCAAATTATACATATGCGACTTTCTTGATATCCTATCTTCAAGAAAGAGAAAGTCACATTTTCTAAATTACTTAGTGTGTTAATTTGGCATATCAAAACTATAAGACTCAAAAATTTAATATTGATGGATTTATGTACTCTTCCACATTTAATTTTTTTAATTTTCTTGATGATCGACATAATAAATTTTAATTTATAATTCTAAATTTATATCAAAATTTTACTATTTTAACAGATATTGGTACAAATTTATCTATAGGAATCCAATAATTTTCTTGCCCTCTAAACAACATTATTTAGAAGCATAAATCTACTATTCATATATAACTTCATTACATGATAGTATCTGGGATTTTGCATCATGTCATTGCTTGTACTTCCATGGCCAAATGCTTATGAAATGCCATTGGTCATATCAATCTAGCCATTTCCTGCAGGTCCCATTTGATCACGGAAAGAGGGATCGAGGGACCTTACTATATTCAGTTTTTCATATTCCAAGAAAAAAAATTCGTTTATATTTTCATAGTTTTTCATATTTTTTAAAGTTTTTTGAAATTTTAGAAGCAAAATTAAATTGATAAATTGTATAAAGTTGATAGTTAAATTTGTTAATTTTTTAGAGTTAAGATCTAATTGATAGAAATTATAAATATTAGAGAATTAAGTTTCTTATTATACCAATAAAAAATCACATTAACATTTTGTTAGCAACTTAATGATTATATTAATAAAAGAGTGACCAAACTATTAAATATTGTTAAATTAATGATTGAAATAAAAAATTTGAACTTGAGTAATCAAAATAGAGACTAATAGTTAAATAACTACTAATAAAATTTACATTTAATTTTACACCATTTTTAACCATTACATCAAAATAAATGACTCAAAATTAAAACTTTTTGCTAACAACCTCTTTAGGGTTTTTACCTACTTTTTAAAAAAAAAATTAAATACTCAAATAGGTTGCCAGCTGGATAATATATGAAAATGGTATTTTTTGTGTCGTGCCTATCTGACAGGCACAACACCTTTTTTTATATCAAAATAATTTTTTTTTGTTTTTTAAATAAAATATTATTATTTTATTGGTGGCACCTATGAGAAAGGCGCCACTGTTTGTATTTTTTTCCTGGGCTAGTATATGACCCGTGTAGAGATACGAAAATGGTATGGGGTAGGTGGCGCCTATCTGACAGGCGCAACTGGTGCTTAATTTTTCCCCTATATATACTCCCCCGAAAATCAAATGAGCAGAAGACACAAAATTTACCAGAACGGAAGTAAGAAGATAGGGAGAAAAAAGAAAGAAAGGAAAACAAAAAGAAGGATAAGGTATTTTAGTTTATTTCTTTTAAAATAGAATGTAGAGTTTTGTTAGTAATTTTATTATTTGAAAGTTATTTTATTAGGTTATTAATTTTGTTAGCTTCTGAATGAAAAAATTTGCATTAACAATTCTATGTAACTTTTTTGCTATTCGAAACTGTTTTGAGAATTTTGAACTTTTTTTAGCAGATCTAGAATTGAAAATGGAGAACTAGTTTTTCATATGTGTTTATTTCGATGGAGAAATTGTGACAACAACCGTGGGATGTATATTTGAATGTCGCAAACAAGTAGCAATGAGATTTAATAGAAATATCTCATTTGATGATATGAAGGAAAAAATTAGTGAAAAAATTTATAGACTTTGTGGGAGAAGGATCTCGAAACTTTTCTACAAGTTTCCAGTTTTGACGGATCCCATAAAATTCACCGAAATGGAACTTATAGACGATAAAGACGTGGAGACAATGGTCGCTCTTTATTGTGGGACTTGGAGCAACTAAAATGCACCGATTCAGTTATTTGCTGAGTTAGCTGGTGTGGAGCCAACTGAAGATCCCACTCCATTAGGTGAAGAAGATGGAGTTCAAGAGCCGTGTATGGTGGTTCCGATATCGTACGTTGATAGTCAATCAACTATACACGGGATGGACATTGATCTTAATGCTGCAGTCGAGACTGATGTGGTTGGTGATGATGTATACCATAGTAGTGATCCTTCTTATCACGAGGTCGATAGTGATAATGATCCCGACGTGGACGAGGTCCTGGATGATATTGACAACGAAGGCATGAATGTGGATGGAAACTTTAACACGTCTTCATTTGGGAACCAGATTCGTCGTATTGTGATACACAATAATCTTGGGACACATATGTCTCGGATAGACCTCGATACGGTGCACGCGACTGAGTTCTCGGAGTACCCTGGAATACTACCTGCTCAACGGGGTGGCCGTATATTTCAATCCTGAAGAGTTGTTTGTGGGCCAGAGATTCGAAAGTAAGGAAGAATGCGAACTTTCCATTAAGTTGTATAGCATGAATATATCAGTGGACTTCAAAGTCGCCGTGTCTAAACTGACATTATATATTGGAGAGTGTTGGAGGTCGGCGGAAGGCTGCAATTGGTGAATACGAGCTGCATTTATCCAAAAGTCGCAAATGTGCGAAATACAAAAATTTGTTCGGCGTCACACATGCACTTCAACACGTATGATAGAAGATCATCAAAAACTTGATTCCAGAACTATCTGTACGTGTATCATGCCAATGGTGAAAGACATGCCGACCATTAAAGTTTTGGTACTAATTACCGAAATGCAGGCACGATTCCAGTATTGAGTATCATATCGAAAGGCATGGATAGCTAAATAGATGGCAGTGGAGTAATTGTATGGAGATTTCGATGCATCGTACAATGAGTTACAGGGATGAATAGCCGTTATGCGGAAGTATGTGTCGGTAACTATCATTGAGTTGCAGACACGACCTTATTACGATCCGAATAACCAAATACAACTGGAAAAAAGAATTTTCCAATGGATGTTCTAGATGTTTAATCCGTGCGTGCATGTATTTCCCCACTACAAGACATTTATGCAAGTAAATGGGACATGGCTATACTGTAAATATACACAGATCCTACTTCTTGCGGTTGCTCAAGATGGGAGCAAGAACGTGCTCCCGATTGCATTTGCCATCTTAAATAAGGAGAACATGGAGTCATGGGAATTCTTCCTTACAAACTTGCGGATGTATGTTATTAGTAATGATATTATTTTCATCATCTCCGATAGAGAGAAAGGATTAATTACCGCCATTAGGCGTTTTAGTGTGCAATGGAGATCCGTTTATTGCATCCGGTACATCGCGGCTAACTTCCACTGAGATTATAAGAATGCAGACTGGTAGAGACAAGTTGTGATAATGGGTAAAGAATAACCTTATCCTTTCAATATATAACCTAACGTTTTAGGGTGAGACTATAACTTATATTTTCTTTATGCATACATAGCGCACGAGCTAAAGCCACACATTTTTTGGAAAAGGATGACTCGACTTGAGAGTGACATGAAAGGTCAGACTAACACATCTTTCTGACAGTGGTTGGGTACCATAGAGCCGTGACAATAGGCTCAAAGTTTTGACGAAGGCTTTTGTTACGGTCAAATGACCATAAACTTGGTGGAGGGAATCAATGCTGTGTTGTTGAAAACACGACATCTTTTGATTTCATCTATCTTCTCGACTGGATTCTACAGGTTGGCTACCTTCATGCCAAGAATGGGTCAACAACAAGTCAACTAGTTAGAGGCGGGACATGTGTTTGTCGAAGATGTTAGGGATGCAATGGTTGCAAACTGTTGGATGGCAAGGTCGATAAATGTAGAAATATATTCACGATGTAATGAAACGTTTTGAGTTACAAAGACCATCGGTCATCGACCTGCTATACCACCTAGGTCTTACGGAGTTGATCTCCGAAACATACGATGCGATTGCAGGAGGTTTCAGACACTTCGTTATCCCTGTGTGTATGTCGTGGCAGCTTGTGCTAAAGTATCGCTCAATGTAGAACAATTTACCGATGAAGTGTATACCTTCAAGCATACGTTGCGTGTATGGGAGAACAAGTTCCATATGCTTCTCGACATATCTACATGGGAGGTTCCTCCTACAACCTTTGAGCTTGTCCCAGACAAAGGGTTGTGCAAGAACCCGAAAGGTCATCCACAATCATCCAAAATCCATAACGAAATGGACATTAGGGAGAAATTCGATGGGAAGCTGTGTGGTGTATACGGCTATACAGATTAACAGGTCATAATCGGAGTAAATGCCCGCTCCAAAACTACCATATTGGACAATCATCGCGATCGGGTAGAAATTGAGATGTTCATTACATTTGAGAGGATTGAATCTAAAATTTGTCTACAATTTGTTGCAGTTAATCTAATTTGACTTACAAAGTTAGTATAAAGTTTATTTATTTAAATTACGAAAAAAAAACATAAAATTGAGAAATAAAATGGAAAAAAGTCATTGCATAAATACAAAGTTGACTATTTAAATTGCCAAAAAAATTGATAAATAAAATGAAAAAAAAATCATTACATAAATATGAAGTTATTTATATTACAAAACCCCTTAAAATTGATGGTTTGATGGTGTGGTTCTAGGGGTATATGTTTATAGAGCTCGACGTTCACGTTGCAGGTGATTGTGGCAATTAACGTTCTCTTCATTCGTATATTGGGGTGTGTGAAACATAGACGAAAAATTATATGTCTCAAACACCATCGATGAACTTAAGCAGAGAGGAGTAGAGTACGGCGGTGGATACGGGCTGGGAGGAGTGGAGTACGACAGTAGATACGGGCCGAGAGGAGTAAAGTACGGCGATGGATACGGGCTGGAAGAAGTGGAGTACAACAGTGGATACGGGACAGAAGGAGTAAAGTACGGTGGTGGATACGGGCCGAAAGGAGAGAAATACTGAGCTGGATACGAGCCAAGATGACTAGAGTACTGAGGTGGTAGTAGGCTAAAGATATCAAACTCTAAATGATATTCGTGGCCTAACGAGCCCGGGAAATAGTCATTGCCACCAAATCTGGATGATAAAAACTATCCCTAGAGTGTGCTTTCGGCTCTGGCTCTGACCCTGGTGTATAATGCAGATCTAGAAGGGGTTGCCCAATTCGTGTCGTATCCGGGGGGACTACCATCGACCACCTACCAAACAAAAATGGTTTCCCTATCTCACAATACCACTGTATGTACTCTAAAGAGGGATACAGATCCAAAGCACGATCCATCTGAGGTACATTCCCCAACCGGTTGTTCCACATTGTAATTTATTCTTCATGCACTTCTCCCCAATCATTTCCATGCTTCCCCTCCTATTAATCCCATGGATCTCCCCCAATCGTACTTGCAATGTCAGGATATACTGTATGTAATCGAACTACCGGAGTACGAGATCGCCATGATACCACTCCACTGTTTGAAAATTGATAACGGGTGCGCTAATGCACCATATGTTTGAGTGGACGTGGGCAGACAAGGGAATAACCACCATAAATTCTGGAGCAGAATACGACATCCAAATAAGCTATACAGTTAATAACATTGTTATATTAACGTAGATCGAGTGAGATAATATAATAAAATTAAGTTTATATTGGAAAAACTTACCCCTCCTCCAGCATGATTTTCGATCATAAGACGGTGTATCAGAACCATGTATGACCTCTCGATACCTGAATTAATACTCATCTGCAAAAACAAATTGTTAGAACAATATAATCCGAAAAAGAGTCAACTAATTGTTATAACGAGTAAAAATTCATCACCTATTAACGAGTGGAAATACATATGATTGGTGACTAATGGATGCCAAGAATGACATCTGGTAAAGTGCCCATGACTGTAGCAGTATGAGGCATCTACCTATGTCCATCGTAGAAGGATCTGTCGTCCAAAAAAGTTCACGATACAACATGGCTAACGCTGCAGACCCCAACTGTATGAACGAGTGTTATGCAAATTGGATAATAGGGGTAAGTACATCATGTAATGCCCCAAATTTGGGCCTAGAAGTATTGGGCATTGAGTATGGGTCTGTAAGGAGGCTGCAAATAGGTATTTAATTGTGCAAGGAAATGACACAATTAAATGTCTGCTTCAGTGGTTAAGGGTCCTAAGAAGTGTTGGAAAAGTCCTGGGTTCAAACCTGGGCTTTAGCAAAAATTTGGGTTTTAAGTGGATAAAACCCTGGATGCTTGGATGTAGGCCTTTTAAATTATTGTGATAAAAAATGACACAAGGAAGCATATAGCCTAGTGGTTGTGGCGTTATTAAGGTTGTAAGGGAGCATGGGTTCAAGTCTTGGCTCTTGTAGAATTTTTAAATTTTGCTCTTGAAAGAATCTGGACACTAGCACATAGGCATTATAAATATTTGCGCATGTTTTAAGTCATAGAAGAGCTTGTAGTCTAATAGCAAGGTGGCATGTGGAGTAACCTTTAGGTCTGAGGCTTGAGTGTTGGCACAGCATAATAGGGTATTTATTTTGCAATTAGGATGACTGGAGTTTGTGTTGCATTCGAATTCTGATGGATGAGGTTGTTATGGAGAAGATTGTGGAATGATCATGGGAGTGATATGTGGAGAGATTTAATGAGGAGATTGGGGAGAAAAACTAGGAATTTGAAAGGTGTGGGAGGTTTGTGCTGAATTGGTGATTGGAAGCCTAGGAAATTCGGCTAAGGTGTAATTTCCTCTCATTTCTTGACAATTTTGGTCATTTTTGTTCCGGTTTTGCTCTCTTCTCGGTGGTTTTTCCCCCCTTCTGCATATTTTCTCTCTTTTGTTTGTTGGGTAGCCAAATTTTACCTTGACCACTCAGGTATTTTTCTCCTTCTGCATTTTTTGGGTTTTGCTTCCCTTTCTAACCATTTCTCTACCGTTAGCCAAATCTTTTCTCATCTCTAGTTCTTTGACTTTCTTTAAGCGTCCCTCCCCACGTTGTTAACCGAACACTTTTTAATCTTTTTCCTCATTTCCTTCCTGTCGCTCCAACAGTTAATGGTTGCTTCCCTTTTTCTCTTTTGGGTCGCTTCATCTATCTATCTAGTATCCTAACCTAATACTCTCTAACCTATTCTCCACCCCCATTTGTTAACTATTTGCACTTATCGGGTTGTTTGGTTTTGGTCAACATCTCTCTTATGCTACCAGTGGTGTATTCGGTTTCCGAGGGGTGAAGAAGTGTGGGAGGTATTCAAGTCGTCAAACCCCTTTCCTCCCATTATTTAATTAAGGTAAAACGTTACCTTACTCTTGGGTAAGCCGAATATTCCACTGATTTTGTAAGTTAATGTTTGTGGTTTTTAACCACATCTATAATCCATCCCATTTGACAAGATCTGTCGTTATGCAGTTAATTGACAAGGAGCATCAGTTAATTCTAGTTAGCGATTTTAGAATAATAAGCTAGGTCACTATTAACCAAGGTTGGTAGTGTTTGACGATTTTGAGATTTGATGTTGTGAATCTTATCGATTGAAAGGCTAATTGTGTGCCTTATTGAAATGTAGGTTTTAGGCTCGTGAGCGGCTCACTTGATTTCATAAACAGGTGTGTAACTTTATGCTCTGTTGATGATCGGCTGAAAAGCCGAAAGTGTGTATTGGTACCGTAATTGCTAATCAGTCAAAAGCCGATAGAGTGTGAATGTTTTTCGCACGGTGTTAGCGGTAGTGGCAAATGCCGAAATGGCGGATTGCTGAAAAGTTGAAAAGTCAAAGAATTGGGCTTTTGGTCCACATGAGCATGCAAACGCTCATGTGATCAATCGAGCTCACGAAATGTGGGCGTACGACGAGGAAGGCCGCCATGAGCGATTTCATGGGCTTGGACCAAAATGGGCCGTATGGGCCTAATGGGCCCGAGGGCTCGCGTGGGTAAACTTCATTGTTAAGTGAAACGTAGATAGACTTGTCATATCGTGCACATGGCTTAGTTAGTTCTGGGCCTCGTTGGGCCGAAGTGGGCCCAGTAGGCCCAGTGGGCTTGTGGGCCCACACGGACAAAATGTATGTGTTGTGGTAAGTGTTGTGTGGACTATGATGTTTGTATAACTGTGGCTATTCCTGGGCTAATTGGGCCACACGAGCGTGTGGGCCAACTTAGGCCGAATAATGGACCTTAGGCCTATTTACACCGTTGTGACTGTTTAGGTTTCTTAAGTCAATCGAGGCGATGGTAGACCTTCTGTTAGGTCGCTGAGACCTAAAATTACCAAAATAGCCCCGATTTTCAAAATTACTGAAATACTTCCAGTTTGTAAAATTATCGAAATACCCCTAGTTTTCAAAATTATCGAAATACCCTCAATTTGTAAAATTACCAAAATACCCCCAGTTTGCGAAAATTATTGAAATACCCCAGTTTGTAAAATTTTGAAATACCCTCGATTTGTAAAATTATCAAAATACCCCAATTTGCAAAATTACCAAAATATCCCCAGTTTGTAAAATTATTGAAACACCCCCAGTTTGCAAAAATTATCGAAATACCCTCAATTTGCAAAATTATCAAAATACCCCCAGTTTGCAAAATTATTGAAATACCCTTGATTTTCAAAATTACCGAAATACCTCTGGTTTGTAAAATTACCAAAATACCCCTGAAGGGTAGAATTATCGAAATACCCTTATAGGGTAAAATGACTATTTTGCCCTTGTGGGTAAATGACTGACTTAGACTATGAATTTGACTGAATTGATCGTGATCGTATGACTGTGTTTTAACTGACTTGACTGTGGTCATGTAACTGATATGCTTTTAAGATATGTCTTAATGACTGTTACTGGGCATGGCTATTTTGCATACACGTGAGCATGACATACACGACATATTGCATGGGGTTAGGACATTGATACGGAGGAAGTTCTGATAGGGTCGCACAGGTCACATGAGACGACTGTGGTTCCAATATTGATCTGTTAAGGTCGCACGGGTCACATGAGATGACTGTGGACCAACGGATGGCTTAAAGCTGCGTAATCTGATTATGGCTCTATGCCAACCTAAATATGGCTCTGTGCCATCTTGATTATAGCTTTGTGCCAATCGTATTTACCCGTGGCTATGTGCCTAACATTTAAATCGATGACTCTGTGTCGATCATATTTACCCAAGGCTATGTACTGATTATATTACCGTCGCTGATGGCTATGTGCCAAACATAATACAGTTACTGATGGCTTTGAGCCAATTATAATACCGCCACTAAAGGCATCTTCATACTGTTGCATGTCTGTTTATGAGATCTGTCACTGTACCAGGCTTAGGCCACTTGTTTTGTCATTGGTTTGGGCTAGGCCCAATTGATGCTGTATGGGCTATGACCCAAATGATATTGTAGTGGGCTTTGGCCCTTGTATGCTCTGAATCGGGTATGCAATTCTTATCGTTAAAGGGCTTTGGCCCAAACTATTTCGGTTTACATTTACGTATCTTGTTGTTACTCGGTAAGGGATTACATACTAAGTTTTCGTAAACTCATCCCATTTTTAACTGTGCAGAAAATCCCCAAGATTAGGAGGATCGATGCTGCGAGGGACTCGAAGATGACCACACAGCCACACATGTTTTTCTATTTTGTTCACTTACTTAAGCACTTCAGTGTTTGAGATGGGTTGTAATAAGGCCTCTCTATTTTTAACTTTTATTTAGGATATTTATTTAAGTATGTTTAATATTTGCTAGAAGTAGGACACGATTTTTCCAAAATAATAACTACTTTCAAACACTACGTTTCCGCAACCCAATTTTTAAATATCATGTTTCCATAAATCATTTATTTTAATTAAGCTTCTGCAATTGAAAAAGATTTTACTAAGTGATTAATAACATTTTGAAAAGGGAATAGTTTTTTATAAACCACATTTTGAAAATAAACGAGCGCAAATGAAAACACGATTTTCGAGAAACACTTCAATGTGACACGCCAAATTCGGGCCTAACTTCTAGGCTGAGTTTGGGGTCTTACACATCAAGTGGACCGTACTTTCGTTTGCATCCGGCATGAGTACACCCCTTACAAGGTGTATAATGTAAGCTTGAATGACTTGCATCACCTCCCATTCATTGGCAGTACTTGAAAAATACTCAAAATTGGCCTTTAACCATGAAAACCTGTAACACCCCTTACCTGTATTCTAAGCCAGAACAAGGTACGAGGCATTACCTAACTTAATAACATGCATACAAACACTTCTAGGTTATGAAATTTTGTTCAAATTTAAAAATTTTCAAAGTTTGTCTTAAAATCCTTAATATGAGCCTTAGCGGCCCAAAATACACTTTAGAAACGCTTCAGGACCAAACCGAGTTCTTTAGAAAAACTTTGGAAAATGTCACTAAAAACAGGGGTACACGCCCGTATGGAAGGGCGACACGTCCGTGTGACTTAATAACATGGCCATGTTGAAGGACCGTGTAACTTACACGGCCTCAGCATATAAGGACACGCCCATGTCCCATGCCATTGTGGATTTATTTTTCAATTCGAACCTACAGGGGTTTTCACACGGCCTGGCACACGCCCGTGTCATGGCCCGTGTACCCCACATGGCCATGATACGCCCGTGTCTTAGCCCGTGTGTAAAAACCTTAACATTCTATTTTTGATGTAATTAATCATTTAGGGTCACACGGCCGAAGGCATACGCCCATGTGCAAGGCTGTGTGGAAAATTCTAAATTTCACATTCAAGGTACAGACTTCACATGGCCTGGGCACATGCCCATGTCCTATGGCTGTGTTTTCCACACGGTTGAGACACATGGCCGTGTCTCATCCCGTGTGGTTACTACTAGGCATTCTGTTTTACCAAATTAAGGTGCAGGGGACACACGGCCGGACTACACGGCTATGGGGCAGACCATGTGTCACATACGGCCTAGACACACTCCCGTGTGTCTACCCGTGTGGACAAAAACAAGGCTATTTACTAAGCCCTTTTGCCACTGTTACTTGCACCAACATAAGACACATCAAGTAACACCAATCCACACATAAACATCAGACTAAATTAGCCACAACCAAGTCATATACACATCAAGGCCACTACACTCCATTCACATGCAAAACTTATCACATACTTTATCAATCCAATCATACGACTTACTCATTCATGCATTAACACACCATATATTTCACCATGCAAATTGCACATTCATGAAAAACATCATCATTTACATATATCAAAAACAAATATTAGCCATTATCCATGGCCTTAAACAAAATGGATTAACTTCATGACAAGCCAACACATATGGCCAAAACATTATGACATTTAACAAAAAGACCCAGTCCCTATACATGTCATACTTAAAATACTAAGGTAACTATACCAAATGCTTCAATTGATAGTGTGATCGATGCCTCTGACGTCTATTCATCCCCGAGCTAGCTTGGCGGCACTATAAGAAAATGGAAAAGAGAGGGAGTAAGCATAAAGCTTAGTAAGTCGTATGTAAATAACTAACAACAATTACCGTGCATTATCATATTCATAACATATTATAAACTTGCACATAATTCTCAAATGATTAAAGGCATAACTTACTCATTTTCATCCATACTAATCATACAATATAAATCGAGCTCATTTCTCATGAATTTCGTGTAGGTACCTGTATCACTTACAACATAGTCGTAACTTTTCTCACTTTTGACACAAGCTTTAAATTACTCGTTGAACCAGTTGGAATACCAAAGGATAACCGAAAAGCCTCACACAAGAAGGTATGATGCCGATGCCATGTCCTAGAAATGGTCTTACACTGGCTCACATATCGAGGCCGATGCCATGTCCTAGACATGGTCTTACACTAGCTCTCATATTAATGTCGATGTCATGTCCCAAACATGGTCTTACACTGGCTCAAATATCGAGGCCAATGCCATGTCCCAGACATGGTCTTACACTAACTCTCATATCAATGCCAATGCCATGTCCCAGACATGGTCTTACACTGGCTCACATATCGCCCAAATGTCATGGCAAGGATATCCAATCTATTCCTAAGGTTTAACCGGGAGTTTTTACTACATAAATTCTCATCATGCATATTCACAACAATAATCACACTTTATGCCATATTAATTGTTCAATACATAATAACAATAAAGTTGTATTATTTACATACAACTTACCTCAGTATACAAAATATGGGCGACTAATTCGATTTTGTCCAATAGCTTAGTTGTCCCCCAATCTAGGTCCGAATTTCATTTTTCTTGATCTATAATGAAAAAATTACTTATTTAATCGCCACATTAATCAAGACATTCCAAAATTTCTACTTTGGCAAAATTACCATTTTACCCTTAGACTTTCACAAAATTATGATTTTGCCCTAGGCTCGTAAAACAATTTTAATCAAATTTCCTCCTTTAATAAAAAAACTTTTGTGAAAGGATTTTTCATGAAAACACCTAAAAGGACCTTTTTGTAAAAGTTATAAAATGGGTAGTAAATGTGTGAAATAATTGGATTTGTGAGTTGTTATAAGAGTAACAAAGGTTCGGCTAGGCTTGTTAAAAG
Source organism: Gossypium rotundifolium (assembly GCA_025506655.1). Taxonomy (NCBI): domain Eukaryota; kingdom Viridiplantae; phylum Streptophyta; class Magnoliopsida; order Malvales; family Malvaceae; genus Gossypium; species Gossypium rotundifolium. The sequence goes on from CP106728.1 coordinate 51,280,965, forward strand.
AGGAAATTTTAACCTTTCCAGCTGATGTAGAAGATTTGATTCTCTGAATACCTCTGTCCATTGAACCCCATGATGATTTCCTGGCTTGGAGTGGAGAACCGTCGGGCGTTTTTTCCGTGCAGAGTTCCTATAAACTATTACAAAACTGGGATCCTACAGCTTATGCTGTACATATTAACTATAGGAATTTCTACAGGAAACTATGGCGGGTGGATATACACACGAAGATAAAAATATTTGCATGGAAGATATCCTGGAATTACATTGCTACTAAGGCGAATTTGTATGCTCGGAGAATGGAAAATAGCAGTGTGTGTCCTCGGTGCTATAGAGAGGAAGAAACGTTGAATCACTTATTTCGGTTTTGCCCTGTTTCAGCAGAGATCTGGTGACTATTACTAGGTATGGAATTAATAAGATCTACAAATCATGAGTTCAGTGAATGGCTTACCGAGTAATGGTCTCTCTACCTCTACCTCTACAAATCACTTATTTTATTTTATTCATTTAGCCACCTAATGCCACCAAACTTTGACCAATTTCATGAATTAAAAAATTCATGTCCAGCCACCATAGTTTCATTGGTCTATTTACTCAATAAGGACCTCTACTTTAGTGTTCTATAGCTATTTAACACCTTTAACTTGTAGAACAAAACTTTCACACTTTATGCGATTTAGTCCTTTTTCAAAATTAAGTATGAAATCGTTAAAATTAATTCACCAAAAAAATTTCAAACACTCATATATCATGCCATGACACATAAAGTAATATTAAAATAATTTTTCCAACCTCAGATTTGTGGTTCCAAAACTACTATTCCGATTAGCCCCAAAATTGGGCTGTTACAAAACCTCAAACTGGCAAATTTCCCCTCACTTGTTGAGCGTCCAAGTAAGTCATAGCAAAGGGCAGTTGGCCTGGAGATCAAACTTATGCCCATGGCCGCATTCTCGTTGATGGGGAGCCGAGCTATAGTGCAACATCCTCTAGAGTGATGGTGCACTCCCCGCACGGCAAATGAAATGTGTGGGTCTTCGGACTCCATCGCTCGACTAAAGTGGAAATCAAGCCGTATCGCAGACCAAAAGTTCGGATCAGTGCAGTTGATCTGAACTCCGCTAACTCCAAGTATGGCATTAGGAGTTCATCTCGCAGAAACCGTACACTATTAATTCGGCCCCTCAATACGCGGTCCAGGCCCTGACATTATTAAATTAGCAGAATAGTTAATACAATATAATTTAATTCCACAAATAACATGATTTTCAAATAAAAATTTCATTACCATCTCATTAAGAGTACTTGATATGTGATTATTATTATTAATCAAAGAACCCATTTGTTGCAAATCGCAATTAAAAAATGAATTCATTTAATTTGTTTCAAAAAATACAATAAATTATTTCAAATTTTAGAAACAAAACACGGAAAATATCTCATAATTTCCCATAATTTACCTTCAATAAAAAAATTAGGTTAGATTACAATAATAATATAATTAAAATAAATATAAACTATCTAAACATAAAAACATACAATTAAAAAAAAAAAAGAAATAGAAGCATACTTGATTGGTTTCTTTCAAACAACCTATAAAATTATATAACAACAAATTTAATCAACATTTTAATAAATCAATAAAACTGTCAAATAAATAAAAATCAAATAAAATTACATTATATAAAAATTACATTAAAAAATCACAAAACACTAAACTAAACACTAACAATTTATATAACATAATCATAAATTACTAACAAAATAACTATAAAATTATTTTTAATAAAATATATTACTAAAAAATCACAAAACACTAACAATTTATATAGATTGAAAAAATGTTTGAAGACTTCCTTGTCATAAAAGACAGTGACACAAACATATGATTCATTTCATTATTGTATAATTAATTTCTCTAATAATGGTAATCCAAACAAATGGTGTCTCTAAAAAGTATAGTTTAATTCAATGACAATGATATGTTCATGCATTAGCAATGAACTTGAAACCTTCGAAGTTACAAACATGGGATAAAAATCCTAGAAAGATAAAACACACTTTTACACTGTTTTTTTTTTTTCTCTCGTTCTTAGAATAAAATCTAAGAACCACGTAGAAAAATAGGCGATGAAGTACACCCCAAGCTAGCAATATAAGGATATCATACCAAAGATTCTACAATTTAATCCCCATGGATGATATCACGTCTTCTCCGATCATGGTGCAAAATAATTTTAACAAAATAATTTTACATTACTAAAAACTCACAAAACACAATAATTTATAATAAATTACTAACAAAATATTTAACAAAATAACTTTACACTACTAAAAACTCACCAAATACTAAACTAAACACAACAATTTATAACATAATCCTAAATTACTAATAAATTAATTTTAAAATAATTACAAACACAAAAATTTATAACATAATCCTACATTACTAACAAAACAATTTTAAAATAATTATAAAAACAAAAAATTACATTCATACAAAATATTAACCCAAAACCATAAACCCTAAACATAAATAATTTATAAACAATTATTAATAACAAAAAATTTCACAACATCTTAATTAAACTCTTTAAATTATAAACAAAACTATTTACTAAAATAATACATTACATTTCTTTTTCTTTCTTCTTCTTCTTCTTCTTCTTCTTCTTCTTCTTCTTCTTCTTCTTCTTCTCCTTTCTTTCTCTCCACAGGTGGGTGCTTGGTTTGGGGGACCATGCTTATAAGGTCCCCCATTTACAATTTTTTTCCCTTGAAGGGACTACACACTGCCAAGCAGTGTACAATGCAAAGAGAGGGGCTAAGGGAGGGGTCAGGCGGCAGTGGTGGGGTGCGGGCATGCAAGGGGTAGGGGCGGGGTAGTTCGCCTACATCAGCATAATTAGTTGCGCCTATCGACAAAGTGACTTGTTTCGGGTATTTTTTACCCATATTTTGACCCGTTAACTGTATTTTGACCTGTATATATATTTAAATATTTTTAATAAAAATAAAAATAATATTTTATTAAAAATATTTTAATATAAAGAAAGGTGTTGCGCCTGTTAGATAGGCGCGACAAAAACAAACATACCATTTTCGTATATAATCTAGCTGACAACCTATTTGGGTATTTAATTTTTTTTAATTTATTTAGGTAAAAAACCCACCTCTTTACCTAATGATAAAAGCAATATGTTAAGGCACAAGAGTTTGAGTTTAATTCTAAATAACCCTAGTCTCCTTTCCCAATTATTAAAAAAAAAAGTTTAAGGGTGTAAAAAACCCTCAAACTTTTTCAAAAATAGTAATTAAGCTCTTGTTAACACTCAATTAGCTTAAACTTTCAAAATGCATTAAAAAAAAAAAAAAACTTCAAACTTTTTCAAAAAGCAATTAAGCCCTTATTTTTTTTGGCACTTAATTGGGTACTTGAACTGTCAAAATGGATCAAAAAGGCCCATTGACTACTAACTTTAATAGTTGACAGTTAAAGTTAACTGCACCTAATTTTTTTTAGTTAAAAATACCACGTGTCACAACCACGACTGTGACATGTGACGAAAAATGATAAAAAATAAAAAAATAAAAGTTATAAAATTATTATATTTTAATAAAAACATAAAAATAAGAAAAAATTATAAAAATCGTAAAAAAATTATAAAAATGTAAAGAAATATAAAATTCATAAAAAATATAAAATTTATTGTACCAAAAATAAGAATTTTATAATTTTTCTATAAATTTTATTGATTTTTAATTTTTATATTTTTCACCTTATGCCACGTTGTGTTGCGACACATGATGGCTTTAACTAAAAAAACACGGGGTGGTTAACTTTAATGTTTAATGGTTAAAGTTAATGATTAAAAGGCCTTTTTGATGCATTTTATAAGTTTTTTTTCTAATTTTCAATAAATTTTCAAAAATTTTAAAATTAAAATTTAATAAATTTAATAATTTTTATTGATTTTTATTTTTTATAATTTTTTGCCACATGTCACACCGTGGTTGTGACACGGGGTGACTTTAATTGAAAAATTAGGGGCAGTTAGCTTTAACGGTCAACTGTTAAAGTTAATGGCCAATGGGGCTTTTTTTTGCATTTTGACAATTCAAGTACCCAATTGAGTGCAAAAAGAGAGAGTTTAATTACCTTTTTTAAAAAAGTTTGAAGGCAATAAAACTTTCCAATCAAAACTTTCCCTTTTCTTTTTCATTTTCCAGTTAAGGATAAAACAAGAAAAATTATTTTCTTTTCCCCTCTTTAACATTAAAAACTACCTTTCTATTGCATTAAGAAAGTAATATTTGTCGGCATCAATTATCATCTTTTGTACATAATTTAACTATGGATTAGTTGTAAGATTTTTACTTAACCTATTATATTCTCAAGAAATGTTGGCATTAACATATACATAGTTCATCATCCACTTAGGATTTAGGTATGCCACACTATGAACATTACAATCACAAGTGAATAAATTCATAAACGGATTCATGATCTATTCTTCTTGGGTCTAGTCCAATGTACTGTCAGTTTAGTCAGTCTCATCTATGTCTCTATCTTTTGGGAGTCATCCTCTCCGATGCCTAAGATAAGTCATCTCCTCAATTGGACTTGATAGACGACATATTAATCTTTCAATCGGTTTGCTCATTTTCGATTAGACTAAGGACATGTTTAGGCTTGTCTACTAATATAAGCTGTCTTTCCGTATTACAATCTGACCACGTAATAATGCTTAGTATTGATTTAAACATTAGACAACTAGTGAGCCAATATTTGCTTATATTTTGCTTTGCATGTGAAAACCACATGAGGACAACTATACAAAGTATATTAATGTAATCCATGAATTGTTTTATTAACCCGTCTATTCGAAAAAATTACAAGTTTACAAATGAATATACTATACTCAGGGCACCAAGTCCAATAGTCTCTCACTTTCCCTAATAAAGTAGATGGGTCATGTTCCACATTCTTATGCTCTCCACGTGTTTATCAAAACTCCTAGCTAGTAGAGTCTTGGTAAACGGGTCCACAAGGTTGTCCTTAGATGCGACCTTGATTACATCCACGATTCCATCTGCAACTGCCTCCCTTACAATATGATACTTCTGACTAATATGTTTTATCCTCTTGTGGTTTCTCGTCTCCTAAGTATTAACTATTGTCACAATATAGTGTGATAGCTTTTTCCATACCACGAACAGCTTTAAGATCCATAAGAAACCTTTGAACCCATATTGCTTATAACACCCTAGATTTTGGGGGTTAAAAGTTCTAATGTTAGTGGTGAGGGTCTGAGAAAAAGGTGTGTTTTTGTGTTTAGTCCTTTGTGTAAGTGACAGAATGAGCCTGCTGGTCTCGTGGTAGTGTGTGTTAGTTTGTCTTTGGGTTTTGGGTTCGAGTTTTTGTGTCTGCATTTGAAATAATATTTTGTTTTGGTATTGTTTTAAGTTAAAAATTTTATTAACTTTATTTTTATTTATTTATTTGGATTTTTTTTAATTAATTGATTTTGATTCTTTTTCTTTTTTGCTTTTCTCTGGACGTTCTTTCTTTTTGGGTTTCTTTTCTTTTTGATTTCTCTTTGATATTTCTTATTTCTCTAGGCAAAACAGTTTACTGCGATTATCTTGAAGAATTTCACTCCTCCGTCGTCGAAACAGGTGCGGGATTCGAATCTTGTCTACCTTTAATGTTGTGAATTATTGTTTCAAAAATTCTCGTTTGTGTTCTTAACTATCGATTTTGAAGTGTAGTTGCTGAAAAAGGTTTGGAAATACGACATATCCTGATACCCTTCTGTCATTGCGAAGGTTGGGGCTGTTGCATGGCTAAAATAGCTTTTTCTGCCTTGTTCTGAGGTGGTTTCGTGGCCACTGAGGTTTCCACACAGGCATGTGCTAGCTCACATGACTGTGTGCTTTTGGGAATTAGGGTTCTAGGCCAATTTTGGTGCCACACGGCTTGGCCACAAAGTTGTGTCCTTCAAGCACACGGGGGTGTGAGATTAGGGATTAGGGTTTGAGTGATTTGGTGCCACACGGCCTGGCCGTGTGGCTAATTTGGGGATTTAGGGATTCCACACGTGCATGTGTTTTGGACACACAGTTGTTCTGGTGGGCACATGGGCATGTGAGACCCTCACAAAACCGTGTCAGCCCTGTACTCAAATTCAGTGCAAATAGACAGGGAATTACACAGCTTGTCCCCATGGCCATGTCCCTGGTTCACATGGGCGTGTGCCTTAATCACACGACCGTGTGCCCCTCTTCACACGGGCGTGTTCCTTTGCACACGATCGTGTGCCCATCTTTACATGGGCTTTTGACCTCCCACACGGCCAAAGCACATGGGCATATGGTTCTAAGTCACCTATTTTGATTCTGTTTGTCTTTGATACGAGCATTTGTCTGTGTGGTTGCCTTAGCTGATCTTTGGTCAGGGTGGCTAAGAATTCTGATCTGGGCTTTGGCCCGAGTGTATCTGTGATTGTCATGTGAGACGCTTAAATCTAAATATGTTCTGTTGGGTGTGTGTGCGTAGCTGTTCTAGTCGACTGTCTGATATTGTGTCTCTGTTCTGTGAGATTTTATGCATACATACACCTACATAAAATATTTTGGGATAGGTTTTAAAGAGAAGGGAATCTAATTCTAATCTGATCTGGCAGTTCAAACTGTAATTTGTGCATCTTGCGGATCACCGTGATTTACTTCAGACAAAGACATACGTCGACCTTTGCTGCGTATATTTATTTGATCTGGCAGTTTAACTGCAAATAATTGGTATAGTGATTTACCGCATCGCACTGTACCGTATGTAGTTTAGCTATGCTACATACCATTATCTGATCTGGCTATTTAATTGAAAATTATTGGTATAGAGGGTTACCACATTGCACTGTATCGCACGTACGTTAGCTATGCTATGTATATATATTTGATCTGGCAGTTCAACCGCATTTTGATAAGTCATTGTTGCTGGGCAACTCGGGATGACTTTATATGGTGTGTAGAGTTGGATGGGCCTACTTGGTCCTATGTGGTGTGTTTGGTTGGATGACCTCAAACAGCTCTTACGAGATGTGACTAGGGAACAGAGTGGTGTGTTTGGCTGGAAGGGTAGGTTCTTTTAATATCAGACTGCATACATACGTATCTATTTGAGTGTTTTATGTGTGAGATTCCATAACTGTTTTTGTTTGACTGATTAGCACATGTGACAGTGTGCCTGTGAGTGTGACTTAGGGTGCTCAAATTGTTGTTTAGTTTTGAGACGTTGGTTCCAAGTGTACTTTCTGACTCCATGTGTAACTGAAAATCTATTGTGCTACTGATTTTTATTTTGTATCTCTGTTTTAGACTTGTTTCGGACTCACATTGAGCTCGTGAAGCTCAACCCTTCTTAGTGTTTCCATTTCAGGTATCTTTCCTATTTTTGGCGCTGGGCTCGGTATGCGAAGGTTTCGGACGTCTCAATGGGAAATAAACTATTATTTTTTGTTTTTAGTTTCTACCTTGTTATTTAGTTTTGGAATGTGAGAATTTATAAACTGTTGTACAAATTCCATTTTAAGTTTCGTTTTATTTCATTTATATATATTTTAACTGTAATTTTTCTGACTAGATTTTAAATGATTAAATGATACGTTTCAACATATAAACTTGTTTTGTAAAAATTCACCTACGATCACTTTGGTGATCAATGTAACATCTGGGATTCGGTCTAAACTTATAGGCCCAGTTTAGGGTGTTATATTGCTTATTTGGTAGTTTCAGAAGTAGGCACATATTCGGTCTCCATAGTAGAGTTAGTAGTACAACTTTGCTTTAGACTATTCCATACAATGGACCTGTTCGACAAAAACATAGTATGATGTCAATTTTCTCGAATCTTGACACATTTGGCAGCTAGAATTAGTATATTTGATAGGAACAAGATCTCCTTTAAATACACAAGCATATAATCCATCATTTTCCATAAATACTTGAGTATATGCTTAACTGTTTGCTAGTGTCTTGGTCCTGGATTCACCTGATATCGACTCACCAATCCTACTGTGAAAATTATATTTGGACGCGTGCACAACATAGCATACATGAGACTTTCTATTGCTGAAGCATAAGGAACATTTCTCATGATCTTTTTTTTTTTCTATCTTAGGACAATTCTCTAAAGAGAGATGAAATGCTGATACAAAAGGTTGATTTACCTTCTTCAAATTCATCATTGTATAATGTTTCAATATATTGTCTATTTATGAAGCCTGTGATAGTGCTATTATTTTTTTTTCAATCCCTTAGGATTTGAATACATACAAAAAAATTAGCTTTTCCTAAGTCCTTCATGTTAAACTATCGGGATAACTATAGTTTAACAAATGACAATGTCCCTACATCATTCCTAATGAGTAGAATGTCATCAACATATAGAACAAGAAAGACCACCTTTCCATCCCTAATATTTTTATAAACACAAGGTTCATCTACGTTTTTCTCAAATCTAAAAGTGTAGATCGATTGATCAAATCTTTGATTCCATTAGTTGGATGCTTGTTTAAGTCTATATATAGATCTAAGTAGTGTGCAAACTTTATGCTCGTAATCAATACCTTCTTTCTATGTATAACCTTTTGCTATAAGTTTCCACTTTTCCATTCACATTTCTTTTTCTCTTGTAGATCCACTTACACCCTGTGGGTTTTATCCCTTTCGGTAAGTCTACAACTTCCCTCACTTAGATGGAATCCATACAATCCATCTCATCTTTCATAATTATTTCCCAGAGCTTAGAATTAATGCTCTGCATTCGTTTCATCATATGTGAGTGAGTCATCATCTTCCTGTTCGGTAAATTTAGTTTTTAAAACATTTCTGCCAGATTGGAAGAATTCAGGCCTATAAGAGACCCTCCCACTATGATGAAGCACCTTATGTTGTTCATCATTTGCAAGTCTACTATTAGGATTTGGTTTTAGAACCGTTTCTATTAGGCTTTGTATATTTCCCGGAGTTCTTCGAGTACTTCTTTACTTCGAGGTTTGAAGTCATTCATGTAACTTTCTTCAAGGAAAGGAGCATGAGTTGACACTAGCAAAGTTTGCTCTTTCGGGTCATAAAACTAACCACATTTTGTTCCTGTAACACCCCGCACCCGTATTCAACGCTAGAATAGGGTTACGGAGCATTACTGACACATTTAAACATGCATTTCACATACAATTTAATCAATTCAAATACAATTCAATCACAACCAATCATATTGTCCCTAGTACGAGCCTACGAGGCCTTAAACATGCATTGGGAATGATTCAAGACTAAACCGATAACTTTGGAAACTCTTAGAACACTTAGAAAAATTTCTCAAAAAAAAATTAGGGGACACACCCCCGTGTAGCCAGGCCGTGTGTTTCACACGGCCAAAGACATGCCCGTGTCACAGGCGTGTGGACATTCAAAATGGAAGCACATGGCCATGTCGCAGCCTGTGTCTGACCCCGTGTAACTCTCTGACTTGGGTCACACGGCCAACACACACGCCTGTGTGGCTAGCCCGTGTGCCCTAAAAATGGCCATACACGCCTGTGTGCCAGGTTGTGTGCTAGGCTATGTCAAACCTGTAGGGTATACTGACTTATGCCACACGGCCAAGTCACACACCCGTGTGAGAGGCCGCGTGGGCAAATATAGGCCATTTGCAAGGCCAATTTGCCACCCACACTTTGGGTCACACCTACAAACATCAAACCATTCCAAAATCATACCCCAAATGCATCCAAAACATACATTTTAACCATCATTTCCACCAACCATTTCAAGCATAAAACATACATTTTCATCTTCTCTAATTCATACCATAATGACCATTCACACAACCACATTTACACATTATAATCACCATCTTCACATACCAAAAATAGATAATAAAAACATTTAACTTTCAAGCCATATCACATGGCAAGAACTATACATCTCAAACATACCATAATCTATAGCCTATACATGCCATATCCCAATATACAACTTCAAAAAGTACCAAAATAGATAGTCGATAGTGTGATTGAGTCACTAACGATCCCCGGATCCGAGCTAGCTTTAAGGACACTGTAAAACAGAGAAATACTTCACACAGTAAGCTTAAAAGCTTAATAAGTTCGTAATATAACACAATTCAAATTCAATATACAAAAATTACCGACACTTAGTTAAATTTATCGCAATACTCAATTCTCATCCACAACAATTCATCACTTTCATACATAAGTATGGGTTCAATGAACAAGCATTTACCAAGATGTTTAATCTCACTCATTCCACCATTCATTCACATAACCATCCATTTAACTCAACATAACTCTATTCAACCACATAGGTTACATACGTAACTATACCATCACGCATTCAACAACAACATTTACCATTTAATGCTTCGAGCCATTACTCATTCAATTCTCTTTAATACTCGATGAATTCACACACTCAGTGCCAAATAATTGGCCGAAGCCACAATATTATCGCACACTTAGTTCCAATTTCTTAGCTGAAGCTTTAATATCATTGCACACTTAGTGCCTCTACTTTAAACCGAATTTGACTCGATATCGCACACACAGTGCCAATTCATATAGTCGATGCTTTCTTTACTTCACACACACAGTGCCAATCATCCTAGTATCAATCCCATTTACGCACACTTAGTGCCATATAACTTTAAAATCACACCTTACATTTCCAAGTTTTATACTCATATTTCCATTCATTTCAATACATAAAAAACATCATTTAAACAACATGTATTATACCTGAACTTACCTTGGACATAGAAATAGCGAAACAAGTCAGCCAATCGAGCACTTTTTCTTTGCCTCGATCTCGATCCAAATCTCTCTTTTCTTGATCTATATAATATTAAACTCAACTCATTCAATCACTAATTCATTCAATTTAATCCAAACACACATATTTAAGGCATTTTACAAAATAGCCCTCACATTTTTACATTTCGACATTTAAGTCCCTATTTCATAAAATCATCAAATACACATAATTTCACTATACGCTTACTTAGCCGAATTTTCCCCTAGCTCAAAAAGGTCCACATATTTAATTTATTTCACATTTTAGTCCTTTAATTTACACTTTTCTCAATTCAGCCCAAAATAATCAAATTCAACAAAAATTTAAATACAAAATATGTTAACCCAACATTAAACTTTCATATTCCACCAACCATCAACACAAAGCTCACATATTCATCAATGGCATTTTACAAAATCACCATCAACTTCTAAAATTAAGACATGGGCTGGATAGAGCACAAAGCAACGATCACAAAAACGTAGAAATCATCAAAAATGAGCTCGAAACATACCTCAATCAAGGTCAACAATGGAAAAACCCTAGTTATCTATTTTTCTTTTCTTTACTTTCAATTTTCGGCAAAGATGAGCATGAATTCCACTTATTCATGTTTTGTTTTAATTAATACATATTATTTCATCAATTACTAAAATACCCTTTAATAATGCATTATTATTTCATTCATTTAATGGCCATTTATGTCAAATTCCATTATCAATGGTCTAATTACAACATAAGGACTTCTCATTTAAGAAGCCATGCCAATTAAACATCTTTAACAACTAGCACATAGCTTTTGCATTTTACGTGATTAAGTTCTTTTTGCAAATTAAGCACACAAACAATAAAATTTTCGCACAGAACTTTTACACATGCTTAATCACATACTATAAACACTAAAAATAATATTAAAATATTTTTTGACCTCAAATTTGTGGTCTCGAAACCACTATTCCAACTAGGGTCTAAACCAGGTTGTTACAACTCTCCCCTCTTAGGGATTTTTGTCCCAAAAAATTTTACCAGTAAATAGGTTCGGATATTTCTCTCTCATAACATCTTCAAGCTCCCGCATAGCCTCTTCAACTCTGTGTTTGTGCCATAAAACTTTTACTAAAGAAATTTTCTTATATCTCAACTATTTGATCTCACGTGCCAAAATTCGAATCAGTTCTTCATTATATGATAGATCAGACTGAATCTCAACTTTAGTGATGGGTCAAATCCGTATCGTCTAAGCATTGATAAGTGAAACACATTACGAATCTTCTCTAATTCAGGTGGCAATATAAATCTATAAGCAATCGGGCCAATACGTTCAGTAATCTCATACGGCCCGATGAACCTCGAAATCAATTTGCCTTTTCTGCCGAAACAATGTATTTTCTTCCATTGAGACACTTTCATAAATAATTTGTCACTGATCTCAAATTCAATATCTTTTCGTTTCAAATTTGCAGAAGACTTTTGAGGATCTGACGCTGCTTTTAAGTGGTCACAAATCACTTTCACTTTTTGCTCAGTCTTTTTAATCAAATCAACCCCGTGAATCTTATTTTCACTAACCTCAGTCCAATATAATGGAGTTCTGCATTTACGACCGTAAAGAGCCTCATATGGTGCCATTTTAATACTAGATTGAAAACTATTATTGTATGCAAATTCAATCAACAAAAAATGCTTTTCCCATGTACTTTCAAATTCAAGAACACAAGATCTCAACATATCCTCAAGAACCTGAATGATCCGCTCAGATTGACCATCCGTTTGTGGATGAAAGGCAGTACTGAAATGTAGCTTCATACCTAAAGCATCTTGCAGTTTTGTAACATCCTTAAAACGGGGCCTCTGTATTTTTCATGTGTTGCATGTGTTGATCTATCTGCTGTGCTAATTTAGCATAATTTGGGGTCTCAGCATGACCTCGAGTTAGGCCTGAGTCATGGGCAAACATTTTTGTTTTTGTACTTAGTGAGAGGGAGCTAGGAGAGTTAGGGGTTAAAAGGAATTATTGGGAGTTTTAGACACAAGAAGTGCCTTGGTAAAGTGGCAAAGAGGGGCCACTCAAGTCACAAGGAAGGTGACGCCACAAGGGGGTAAGGAGGACCTTGGTTCGAGCAGCAGAAATCTCACTTTCTGCTTAATATTTTGACGCCACAAGCAAGGATGAGGAGTGCTCAGGAGGGACTCTCTTGAACGGATGAGGATGTGATCATCAGATTTGACTTGGATAGATGAAGGTGAGGAAAGTTAGGAGCTTGAATCTTATCAAAATCATTTGGGGAGAGTTGGCCGAATGGTGGACTGTGGGTAAGGGGGGCTATCGATTTTGGGGAGCCTTTGGTGTAGCCGAATGTCCCTCTCAGATCTTTAATTTTATTTTATTTCTTTTCTCCTTCTCAAAGTGCTTGGCTGAACCTTCTTCTCCCCCATCTTTCTCTCTTTTTCTTCTTTTCATTCTTGCTCAAAGCCGAAACCATCTTAGTCCACTTCATCTTTTCTTTTTCTCAAACCCTTGTGCCAAAATCTTCATCCTCTTCCCTTGCTGAATCTTCCCTCTCCCATTCCATATTTTCTTTTCCATTCTCTTCTTTTCACTTTAGCCGAACCCCATTTGTCTCTCTTCTATCAACCATAGCCGAATCTCCCTTCATCACTCAACTCTTTGCCGAATTTCCCTTCTTCCTTATAGTGTTATTTTGGCCGAATATCAACCAAGAGGAGATCATTTTCAGGTTCTTCTCTAATTGGATTTGAAGAGGGTAAGTGTTCTTGCCCGAATCTCTGTTATTTCCTTTATCTTTTCTCTGTCGACTCACATGAGGATAAAAGCCAAATTTTGGCAATTGTGGACATGATTCCTAATCACCTATGAAACCGATTTCTCCTAGGTTCTTCGGGATTTGAAGCAGTAGATCGGGGTTGTTTATTCTCTACCAACCGATTTCTTTTAGTCTGTGGTAAGGGTTCATGTCAATCTATTCTGTCAATCATTCTTTTGAAAAGCCGAAGGCTATTGAGATTTAGTGTTGATATTGGCCGATTGTAGGGGGAGATCAGTTTCGCATACCTTGAGTTGTGGCTAGTATCCAAGGAGCGTTAAGGTAAGGATTGGGGTTCCATCGTTAACCCTTCGGTTTTGTTAGTTTGGCGAATGGCCTTATTCTTGATTGTGGTTTGGCCGAATGTAGGGATAAAAGGGATCTAGTGCAGTAGATCGGGTTTTCGGGATTTAGTGATTTCGTTAGTAACAGGTGTGTAACGCTTACACACTTTATTAGTATAATATGTCTATTATGTTTCTGTTATAGCCAATGAAATCGGCGAATATGCCTTGTGGGTATGAGCTTGAATTCCGGGTAAGTCCCCTGTCATGTGATTTTTGATATACATCATCATGTTATTGTTATATGCTATGCTATACATTATTTGCATCATCATATGTTTTATGCCACGATTGATATGGACATGATGGTGGGTTTGATGAGAAGAGGGGGATGATTTATTTTGGACTGTCACTAGTGGTTTTGACCACACGACGAGTTGGCCCCGTCTTGATATTATATTTTGTGACTAAGTCCCAGTGGTTTTGACCACATATGAATATTGTGACTCATCCCAGTGGTTTGGTACGACAGTGGGTTGGCCCCACATGTTGATTACGGGATTGTCATCAGTGGTTTTGACCACACGATGGGTTGGCCCCATCACTTGATTTGTGACTTCGGTCATCAGTGGTTTTGATCACACCGATATATTTGTGACTACGGTCACCAGTGGTTTTGACCACCAGTGGTTTTGACCACACGGGGTAGTTAAAGGAGATTGGATGGTTAGGTTATGAGTTGCATGATTTGCATGTTTTTACTGATAATTTGTGAAAGTGTTTGCACTATCGGGTTGTGGATTTATACACTGAGTCTCGGTGACTCACCCTTTCCCTTATATTTTGCAGATGAGGCGTAGATTGCGGATATGGAGCCGGGAGGGCTCGAGGCGACCATGCATGCTTGATTTGACTTTTGACTTTAAAGTACTATTTCAGTTTTATTAATTTTCTTTAAATTTGGTTTTGGGTTTGTAATAAGGTCGCTGAGTATTATTTTGGGTTTTTATTATTTGTTTTTATTTTGATTATATTATACTATATGGACTTGTCAAATCAATCGGTAAAAAGTAATATTTTCAAAACTATAACTCCTTCGGGTTTTAAAACGTTGCCATCGGGTAACATCACTTAAAAGAAGATAACTTGTTTATTTTCTAAAACTTGCAACAATAAGTGGATTTTCAAACAAGGATTTCTAAACCTTTCGTACTACAAAAGGGTTTCCTAAGAAAATTATCTGACAAACTTTCGGTTTTAAAAGGTTATCACTCCGTGGAATGCCAAATCCGGTTGGGGTATGTTGATCGAGTTTGGGATGTTAAAATTTTGGCATCAGAGCCAAGTTCAAAAGCTCGGCTGTAGGCCCGAGGCTCAAAATGTTTTAAGGTAGGGTTTTGAAAAGTTTTGTGGAAAAGGTACATGGGTCGAATAGCATGGCACCGAGTCTCCGGCACCAATCCGCTCAGGTAAGTACTCCTAACTATTGTGTAAAGTATATGTGGGGGTGATGGGTATTTCGGGATCGTAGATTAGTAGAATAGGAGTTATAGAACCCTAGGAATAGCTTACTCCAACACAATTACATAAGACTTAATGATCCACTAAACAAACCTGTGAGTACGTCACTGAGTTAAGGGTGTGGCAACCGTTGTGCGCATGTCTAGGAATGGATTCAGGGGGAGCTTGGTATTTAAGCAGTCCTAGTGACTCACCTCCTCTTCACTCGAATCCTACCTGGTGCGTAGTGACGGTTCACCCTAACTGAGACGACTTATTCACAGGCTAAATTTAACTAAAACCCGAAAGGGACCAGCCATCTTGTTTTGGTAACACTTTAAACCTTGGTTTTGAAATTACCATGGTATCCTTGATTTGGGAAATGACCAAAATACCACTGATTTGAAAAATGACCAAATCACCCCTGACTAGTAAACAATTACCAAAATGCCCTCAGTATGGAAAATTACCGAAGTACCCCCGAATTAAAAATTTCCAAAATACCCTTATTATGTAAAATCACCTGGAACAATATACCCTTGGTTTATGAAATTACTAAGATACCCCTGGTTTATAAAATTACCAAAATACCCCCGATTTCTAAAATTTCTAAAATACCTATAATTTGTAAAGGTTTCCAAATTAACCCTGATTTATTACTAAAAATACCCCGATAGGTTAAATTACGAGAATACCACCGGGTAGTGAAATGACGAGAATACCCCTACATGTGGGATATGGGTGTAGAAGGTTATTGATGAGTAAATGTGATTCACTGTATTAGGGTAGGAAATTGAACTAAAAACTGTGTGATGATTGAAAGAACCACTACCAAATTTTTTTACATAAAACTTATTCGTGGGTAATCAGTAAAACGGAAGCTAATTCATAAAAATTTCTTAAGCAGAGTAAATCACGAATTAGATATAAGTACTAGGGGACGTGGTCGTAATGTGCGAGGGCGCGGTAGAGGCAGAATGACCATATCAAAAAGCTGTTAGAGTGCGGTCAAGGTGCGAGAATGAGATACCACCACCACCACCTTGGCGTGAAGTATCGAGGATCAAGCGGGGAAGATGCGATGTCGCAGCGATGATCTTTGAGTGCTAGAAAGAGTGCCTAGAGTAGGTGAAGGTACGAGAGCTCAGAAATCTATATCCGAGCGACTCCGAACCAATAGAGCTGAGGTATTCCGAGGAGTATCTGGTGCGGCACCCAATACGGCTGAGTATTGGTTGGAGGCGACAGAATGAATCATGGACGATTTGGATCTGACGGCTGAGGAAAAACTAAAGGGAGTAGTGTCGCTTCTTTGTGATGAGTCATATCAGTGGTGGCTCACGGTTTAGGATGGTGTTGCAGTGGATGATCTCACTTGGGATTACTTCAATGCAGCATATCAGAAGAAGTATGTTGGAACCAGTTATATTGATGTGCAGAGGAAGGCGTTCCTGAGGCTGGTTCAGGGAAGCAAGTCCGTATCGGAGTACGAGGCAGAATTCTTAAGATTGACCCGATATGCTCGGGGCATCATAGCTATGGATCATAAGCGATGTGTCAGATTCGAGGATGGATTAAGGGATAATCTAAGGTTGCTGATTGCTCCACAGTAGGAGAGAATTTACGATCTTAGTGAAAAAGGCTAAAGTTACGGAAGAAGTGAAGCAGTCGGTTAGACGGAATCAAGACAAGGGTTGGAATAAGAAGAATTCTGGATCATCTGGGTCTACCGAGAATCAGTAGAAACGGGGTAGATATAGTGGGCCGAATCAAGCTGCTAGGCCTACTACTGCTGATACTCAGTGGCTGCCATGATATGCTCGATGTGGGAAGTCTCACACGGGAGAATGTTGGACTAGAAATAGGTGATGCTTTGAGTGTGGATCGATGGGGCACCGAGTGAGGGATTGTCCACAGAGGTCAGCTAGGTTACATTCTGGGGATCAGAATCGTACTCAGAACAGGAGGGATGGTCAGCAGCCACAGAGGGGCCATGGTGCTGCTAGGGGAGATAATGGCTCTGGTAGAGGCCGTGGAGTACCGGGTAGAGGTGCAGGTGGTACAAAGGCGAGATAGCCTGGACTGGTCTACGCAGCGAGGCGTCGAGAGAAGGGTGACGCACCAGACGTCATAACCAGTACGTTCCTAATCTTTGGATTACCATATACTGCTTTGATAGATGTGGGTTCGACGCATTCGTATGTTGCCAGTAGTATAGTAGAGATTATGAACATAGACTTCGAGACTACTTCTAGGGAGATAACCGTAATTAGCTCTCTAGGTCACTCTGTAGGAGTAAATAAGCTGTATAGGGATGTACCCCTAGAACTTCAAGGGGTCGTGTTTTTGGCTGATTTGATGGAACTGCCATTTGTGGAGTTCGATCTAATTCTCGAGATGGACTGGCTGGTGAAGTACTAGGCCAGTTTGGATTGCGCGGCTAAGCGCATGAGGAAGTGATGATGATAGGTAATAGGAGAGATTACTTATCCAATGTGGTCTCTGCACTGAAGGCAGAGAAAATGGTAAGGAAGGGTTGTGAGGCATTCATGGTGCATGTTTGTGCTTTTGGAGCCAATGATGCAGCTGTAGAGAGTGTCCGAACTGTAGGGGAATTTGCTAATGTATTCCCAGAGGAACTTCTGAGTCTGCCTCCGGATCGGGAAGTGGAATTCAGTATAGACCTGTTATCCGGGACTGCGCCAGTGTCTATAGCCTCGTATCGAATGGCGGTAAAGGAATTGGTGGAGTTGAAGGCTCAAATCCAGGAGTTGTTGGACAGATGTTTCATTCAACCAAGTATATCCCCTTGGGGAGCACCTGTGCTTTTTGTTAAGAAAAAAGACGGCACCATACGGATGTGTATAGACTACCGCCAGCTGAACAAGTTGACGATTTAAAACAAGTATCCGTTGCCTCGGATTGATGACTTGTTTGATCAACTTAAGGGTGCATCAGTTTTCTTGAAGATAGATCTCAGGTCGGGGTACCATCAACTCAAAGTGAAGGAAGCTGATGTTCATAAGACGACATTTCGTACTCGGTATGGGCATTACAAGTTTACGGTGATCTTTGTTTGGGTTAACCAATGCACCTAAGCGAAGATTCATGGACTTGATGAATCGGGTGTTCCAGCAGTACTTGGACGAGTTTGTCGTAGTATTCATAGATGACATATTGGTGTACTCAAGGACTGAGGAGGATCATGATATGCACTTGCGGGTGGTTTTGTAAATTCTGAGGGAGAAGAAGCTATTTGCCAAGTTCAGTAAGTGCAAATTCTGGCTTAGGTAACTTTCTTGGGTCACGTAGTGTCCACAGAAGGGATTAGAGTGGACCCTCGTAAGATTGAGACGGTGTTGGATTAGAAACCGCCTAGGTCAGATGCAAAAATTCAGAGTTTTCTAGGTCTGGTAGGGTATTACTGGAGATTTGTGGAAGAATTTTCTCTGATCGCGGTGCCATTGACCAAATTATTAGGGAAAGGAGTTCCATTTGTATGGTCGAAAAAACAACAGGAAAGTTTTGACAAGTTGAGGAAGATTTTGACGGAAGCTCTGGTTCTAGTATAGCTTGAGGCAGGAAAGGTATTCACGGTTTACTGTGATGCATCACATACTGGCTTGGGATGTGTGCTGATGCAGAAAAGGAAAGTAGTGGCATATGCATCTCGACAGCTGAGACTGCATGAGGTTAACTACCCGACACATGATCTGGAATTGGCTGCAGTGGTTTTCGCTCTGAAAATATGGAGACACTATTTATACGGAGAAAAGTCGATAGTCTACACGGACCACAAGAGTCTGAAGTATCTGTTGACGCATAAGGATTTAAATTTGAGACAGCGACGGTGGATTGAGTTGTTGAAGGACTATGACTGCTCGATTGAGTACCATCCGGGTAAGGCTAATGTAGTAGCTGATGCGTTGAGCCGTAAGGTGGTCACAGACCTGCGAGCGATGTTTGCTCACCTTAGTCTGTATGACGATGGGAGTTTGTTGGCAGAATTGCAAGTAAAGCTGATTTAGGTAGAGCAGATTAGGGAGAAATAGTTAGTAGATGAGGGTTTGAATGCTCGGAGGTTGCAAGTTCAGAGTAATAGGTTAGAAAGATACAGCTTGTCTCACGATGGAGTGTTGTGTTTTCAAGGGAGAGCTTGTTTGTCGAAGGATGTCGAGTTGAGACAAAGGATTATTCAGGATGCACATAGTAGCCCATACGCTATGCATCCTGGAGGTAGCAAGGTGTATCGGGATTTGCGAAAGCAATTCTGATGGCCAGGACTAAAGCGGAAATCGACTGAGTTTGTGGGTAAGTATCGGCGTGTCGGTGGTCAAAGTCGAACATCACCGCTTTGTCGAGTTTACTTGATAGGTGAAGATTTCTCAGTGGAAGTGGGAAAGGATTACCATGGACTTTGTCAGTGGGCTACCTCTTACGCCTACTAAGAAAGACTCAGTCTGGGTGATGGTGGATCGTTTGACCAAGTCAGCTCATTTCATACTGGTAAGGGTTGATTATTCGCTTCAGAAGTTAGCTAAGTTGTATGTGGCCGAGATAGTAAGGTTGCATGGTGTGCCAGTGTCAATTATCTCGGATAGGGATCCGAGGTTCATGTCGAGGTTCTGGAGAGCTTTGCATCAAGCTTTGGGAACGAGGTTGCATTTCAGTACAGCTTTTCACCCGCAATCCGATGGACAGTCTGAAAGAGTAATTCAAATTTTAGAGGATATGCTAAGGGGCTGTGTTCTGGATTTCAGTGGTAGTTGGGAGGAGTATCTACCATTGGCAGATTCGCTTATAACAATAGTTATCAAGTGAGTATCCAGATGGCACCATACGAGGCACTGTATAGACGAAAATGTCGCACTCCTACGTGTTGGACAGAGCTGGGTGAACGACAGATATTAGGTCCAGATTTTGTGGCAGAAACTGAGGATAAAGTTAAGGTGATTTGGGCTCAACTTAAGGAAGCGTCGAACAAGCAAAAGTCCTACGCTGATCTTAAACGTAGAGATATAGAGTATGCAGCGGGTGATAAGGTTTTTCTGAAGGTATCGCCATGGAAGAAAGTGCTGAGATTTGGGCGAAAAGGGAAGCTAAGCCCTAGGTTTATCGGGTCGTACACGGTGTTGAAGCGAGTAGGACCGGTAGCTTATCAGCTCGAGCTACCTGTAGAGTTAAGTCAAATTCACGACGTCTTCCATGTTTCGATGCTTAGGCGCTATCGGTCAGATCCATCACACGTTATGCCAGTTGTGGCGATAGAGGTGACTCGGACTTGTCTTTCGAGGAGGAACCGGTACAGATTTTGGTTCGAGATGTCAAGGTCTTGCGTAGGAAGTCAGTTCCCTTGGTGAAAATTTTATGGCGGAACCATGGTACGGAGAAGGCCACGTGGGAACCAGAGGATGTAATGTGGCAGCAATACCCTCAACTCTTCTGATCAGGTAATTTCGAGGTCAAAATTATTTTTAAGGGGGGTAGAACTGTAACATCCTTAAAACAGGGCCTTTGCATTTTACATGTGTTGCATGTGTTAATCTGTCTGCTGTGCTAGTTTAGCATAATTTGGGGTCTAAGCATGACCTCGGGTTAGGCCTGAGTCATGGTCAAACATTTTTGTTTTTGTACTTAGTGAGAGGGAGCTAGGAGAGTTAGGGGTTAAAAGGAATTATTGGGAGTTTTAGACACAAGAAGTGCCTTGGTTAAGTGGCAAGACAGTGCCACTCAAGTCACAAGAGAGGTGACGTCACAAGGGGGTAAGGAGGACCTTGGTTCGAGTAGCAGAAATCTCACTTTCTGCTTAATATTTTGACGCCACAAGCAAGGAGGAGGAGTGCTCAGGAGGGACTCTCTTGAACGGATGAGGATGTGATCATCGATTTGAATTGGATAGATGAAGGTGAGGAAAGTTAGGAGCTTGAATCTTATCAAACTCATTTGGGGAGAGTCGGTAGAATGGTGGATTTGTGGGCAAGGGGCTATCGATTTTGAGGAGCCTTTGGTGTAGCCGAATGTCCCTCTAAGATCTTTAATTTTATTTTATTTCTTTTCTCCTTCTCAAAGTGCTTGGTGAATCTTCTTCTCCGCATCTCTCTCTCTTTTCTTCTTTTCATTCTTGCTCAAAGCCAAACCATCTTAGTCCACTTCATCTTTTTTTCTCAAACCCTTGTGCCGAAATCTTCATCCTCTTCCTTCTTGAATCTTCCTCTCCCATTCCATATTTTCTTTTCCATTCTCTTCTTTTCACTTTAGCCGAACCCCATTTGTTTCTCTTCTATCAACCATAGCCGAATCTCCCTTCATCACTCAACTCTTTGCCGAATTTCCCTTCTTCCTTCTAGTGTTATTTTGGCCGAATATCAACTAAGAGTAGATCTTTTTCGGGTTCTTCTCTAATCAGATTTAAAGAGGGTAAGTGTTCTTGGCCGAATATCTGTTATTTCCTTTCTCTTTTATCTATCGACTCACATAGGGACAAAAGCCAAATTTTGGCAATTGTGGGCATGATTCCTAATCATCTATGAAAACCGATTTCTCCTAGGTTCTTCGGGATTTGAAGCAGTAGATCGGGGTTGTTTATTCTCTGCCAACCGATTTCTTTTAGTCTGTGGTAAGGGTTCATGTCAATCTATTCTGTCAATCATTCTTTTGAAAAGCCGAAGGCTATTGAGATTTAGTGTTGATGTTGGCCGATTGTAGGGGGAGATCAGTTTCGCATACCTTGAGTTATGGCTAGTATCCGAGGACCGTTAAGGTAAGGATTGGGGTTCCATGCGTTAACTCTTCGGGTTTTGTTAGTTTGGCCTAATGGCCTTATTACTGATTGTGGTTTGGCCGAATGTAAGGACAAAAGGGATCTAGTCACGATGATCGGGTCTTGAGTTTAGTGATTTCGTTAGTAATGTGTGTAACGCTACACACTTTATTAGTATAATATGTCTATTATGTTTACGTTATAGCCAATGAAATCGGTGAATATGCCTTGTGGGTATGAGCTTGAATTCAGGTAAGTCCCGTCGTGTGATTTTGATATACATCATCATGTTATTGTTATATGCTATGCTATACATTATTTGCATCATCATATGTTTTATGCCACGATTGATATGGACATGATGGTGGGTTTGATGAGAGGAGGGGGATGATTTATTTTGGACTGTCACCAGTGGTTTTGACCACACGACGGGTTGGCCCCATCTTGATATTATATTTTGTGACTAAGTCCCAGTGGTTTGGACCATATATGAATATTGTGACTCGTCCCAGTGGTTTGGTACCACAGTGGGTTGGCCCCACATGTTGATTACGAGATTGTCATCAGTGGTTTTGACCACACGATGGGTTGGCCCCATCACTTGATTTGTGACTTCGGTCATCAGTGGTTTTGACCACACCGATATATTTGTGACTACGGTCACCAGTGGTTTTGACCACCAGTGGTTTTGACCACATGGGGTAGTTAAAGGAGATTGGATGGTTAGGTTATGGGTTGCATAATTTGCTTGTTTTTACTAATAATTTGTGAAAGTGTTTGCACTATCGGGTTGGGGATTTATACACTGAGTCTCGATGACTCACCCCTTCCCTTATATTTTCCAGATGAGGCGTAGATTGCGGATATGGAGCCGGGAGGACTCGAGGCGACCATGCATGCTTGATTCGACTTTTGACTTTAAAGTACTATTTCAGTTTTATTAATTTTCTTTAAATTTGGTTTTGGGTTTGTAATAAGGTCGCTGAGTATTATTTTGGGTTTTTATTATTTGTTTTTATTTTGATTATATTATACTATATGGACTTGTTAAATCAACCGGTAAAAAGCAATGTTTTCAAAACTATAACTCTTTCGGGTTTTAAAATGTTGCCATTGGGTAACATCACTTAAAAGAAGATAACTTGCATGTTTTCTAAAACTTGCAACAATAAGTGGATTTTCAAACAAGGATTTCTAAACCTTTCGTACTACAAAAGGGTTTCCTAAGAAAATTATCTGACAAACTTTTGGTTTTAAAAGGTTATCACTCCGTGGCATGCCAAATCCTGTTATGGTATGTTGACCGGGTTTCGGGTGTTACAAGTTTCTTTCAAAATCGAGAAGTAAACCTTGGATCTCTGTCGGACACAATAGATAATGGTACCCCATGCAATCTCACAATCTCGATAATATACAATTCAGCTAACTTATCAAGCGAATAATCTATTCTCACCGGAATAAAATGAGCTAATTTCATTAATCTGTCAACTATCACCCATATTGCATCTTTCATTCTCGGAGACAAGGGCAACCCCGAAACAAAGTCTATCGTGATTCTCTCCCATTTTCACTCAGGAATCATTATTGGTTGTAACAAATTGGATAGAACCTGATGTTCAGTTTTAACTTGCTGACAAACTAAACATCTTGAAACAAACTCTGAGATATCCCGTTTCATACCATGCCACCAATAAAACTATTTTAGATCATTATACATTTTTGTACTTCCCGGATGAACAGACAAACGACTATTACGAGCCTCATTCAAATCAACTGAATTAACTCTGAATTTCTTAAAATACAAATTTGATCTCTGAATCTCAAACAACCGTCATCATCAACTCAAAATTCTGAATCAAAATTCAAACCGCACTGAGCTTGTTTTGCCATAATCTCGGCATCAACTTTTTGGGCATAAAAATCTGACGTATAAACATTGGCTTCACTTTTAACTTAGCCAAAATTGAACCATCATCACACAGATCCATATGAGTACTCATTGGTCATAAGGCACATAAAGAATTTCGGCTAAGAGCATCAGCAACAACATTAGCTTTTCCCGGATAATAGTCAATTACTAATTCATAGTCTTTTAGCAATTCTAACCATCTCCTCTACCGTAAATTCAGTTCTTTTTGAGTCATCAGATATTTTAAGCCCTTGTGATCAGTATAGATAAGACATTTCTCACCAAATAAATAATGATGCCAAATCTTCAATGTAATACAATAGTTGCTAATTCAAGATCATGCGTCAAGTAGTTTTTTTCATGCTGTTTTAACTATCTCGGAGCATAGGCTATAACTTTGCCTTCTTGCATCAACATACAACCCAAACCATTCAACGATGCATCACTGTAAACTTTGAATTCTTTACCCGGTTCAGGTTGAACTAACACTGGCGCTTCTTTCAACAATACTTTCAACTGTTCAAAACTTTACTGACACCTTTCTGACAACTATAATTTAACATCTTTCTGTAGCAATTTTGTCAACGGAGTTGCAATCATCGAGAAGCCTTCCACAAACCGTCTATAATATCCCTCTAGTCCTAGAAAACTACAGACTTTAGACACATTTCTCAGAGGTTTCCTATCTAAAATTGCTAAAATCTTGCTCAGATCAACTCGTATTCCAGCAGTTGACACTATATGTCCCAGAAAACCAACCTCACGCAACCAGAACTCATATTTACTAAACTTTGCATACAGTTATTTCTGACGTAGAGTCTGTAACACAATTCTCAAATGCTTGGCATGTTGCGTCTCATCACAAGAATAAATCAAAATATCGTCAATAAACACAATGAAAAATTGATCTAATTACGGTCTGAATATCCAGTTCATCAAATCCATAAATACTGCAGGAGCATTGATGGGTGGTGGAAAAAGTCTTAAAATTTATATAATGAATGATCGAGCCTAAAAACTAACTATCACCATGATTAAGGCAAGTGCACCTATTGAACAATAGTATAGTTTAGTGGAAAGACCGGATTGTCAAACCCAAAGGAACCAAAAGTACTAATACTAACTTTCTTTTTATTATTTGCCTAAGATGTAATAGTCCAGTTTATACCCTAGTTAGAACAGTGGTTTTGGGACCACAAATCTGAGTCAATATAATATTTTAATATTATTTTACGTGTTGTTGATATGTGACTAAGCATGTGGTAAATTTTAAATAAGTTAATTTGTGCATCGTGTGTTTAATTTGACAAAAGGACGAAATTGCATTGAATGTGAAAGTTGCTTGCTATTTGTTAAGGTTTCTATTTGATGTGGCTTTTAAAAGAGGAGGCCTTATATGGCAATTAAACCACTTTTAAGATAGTGGATAGTAGTTGGACAAATATGCCCTTATTATTTAATTGTTGTAATTATATGAATGAAGGCTATTTTAGAACTTAATTATTAACATTAGATTAAAGAAATAAAAAGATGAGTGTTCATCTTTCATTCTCTCCATTTGACCAAAATTAGAAAAGAAAGAAAAGAGAAAATTGAGCTAGGCATTTGGCACTTACAAGCCAAAATTAAGGTAAGTTTTGATTTCGGTTTTTGATAATTTCTACGTTTCTGCAATCGTTGCTTTGAGAGCTACAAAACCCATGCCTTGATTTTGTATTTTGATGATGTATGTGAAATATGCTATTGATGAATTCATGAGATATGTGATGTTTGATGATGAAAAATGAAAGATTTGAGCTAGATGAACATGTTATGTTCTTGAAGTTTTGATGAATTTAGCTAAATATGGCTAAATTGTGAAAATAAAAAATTGAGGGACTAAATTATGAATTTTTTGAAAAGTATGGACTTATATAGTCCCTAGGGATATTCGGTTATACATGTGTGTGAACAAATTTTGTGAAATTGATGTTTTGAGAAAAATAGACTAAATTGATAAATTGTACAAATGTGAGGGCTAATTTGCAAATAGCCTTAAAAATGTATCCTTGGATTGAATTGAATGAATTAGTGAATAAAAGGGTTAATTCTGAATATTTTTAGATCAAGAACTGAGGAAAACGGACTTAGATCGCGAGAAAGCGGAAGTAACAGAGTAGCCATTTTCATTCTGATAAATCGAATCTGAGGTAAGTCACTATGCAAATAAACGTATTTGTATTGAAGTGGATATATTCATATGATTATCGATGATAATGAATGTGTATGAGATGCTATGTACATGAATTCCGAGATAAGTTCGATATAGTGATAAAGTCTAAGAAGTCCCGTACGAACCTAGGAATAGAAAGGATTAGCTATGTCATGACATAGGTATCTGTTCTGTTTTATCATGTAAGACCACGTTCGGGACATTGGCGTTGATTTGTGATTTCGTATAAGACCACGTCTGGGACGTTGGCATCGATATGAGCTTTACGAGTAAGAGCACGTTGGGGATGTTGGCATCGATATGAGCTTTACGTGTAAGACCATGTCTGGGACATCGGTATCGTATGGATTCATGTAAGACCCTGTCTGGGACAGTGGTATCGGTATCTAAGTGCATATAAGACCTCGTCTGGGACGTTGGCATTGTACTACTATTCTGAGCTTTCCAATTATCCTCCTAGATTCCTAAATGTTCAACGAGCAAGTCTGTGATACGAATTGTAAATCTGAGCTATGATCAATTAAGTGAACAAATGACCGTTTTTGGTACGTTAAATGCATATTAAGTGTGAATAAAAGGTAAGAACTTATATGACTTGGATTTGGAGAAATGTATGCTTAGATATGAGAATATGAATCTTGAATTGATGAATGTGGAAAATGTGGCCACAAGTATGAATCAAAGCATATATGTGATAATTTGCGAAGTGAGTGGGATATGCCAATGTATCTACTTATTTAAAATGCATTTTATGCTAAGTTTGTCTGTATATTGACTTACAAAGCTTTTGGAAAGCTTACTCTGTGTGTGTCTGTTTTCTCTGTTTTATAGATCGTCAAAGCTACTAAAGGCTCGGGACTGTCAAGGATTGTCGTCACACTACTAAACTTATTTTGGTACCCTTTTGAAAATGTATATAGCTAAATATGGCATGTATAGGCTAGATATGTGTATACATTTATGAAGTGAACTTAGCCATGTGCTTTGGAAAATCTTGAGTTGATAAATGCTTGAATGAATGAGTTATATGATACAAATTTTGGTATGGTTTGATGCATATGAAATGGTTAAATTTTGGCTATGCAAATGGATGATCTATGCTTGTGATGAGTTTTAGTTTGTAATTTGGCATGAATGAGATTGGCATTGAATGTATAGATTGAATGGTCAAATTTGGTATGTTTTGGTTGCCATATATACATGTTATATGATGGAAAATTTTGCTTGTAGGTATGACCCATTTGGGTGGCATTTTGGTCTTGTAAATGACCTATAATGTCACACGGCCAAGGCATACGGACGTGCCTGGTAGCCATGTGGTATTTGGTAGGATCGACCACGGCCAAGGTACACGGGTGTACCTGGTGGCCGTGGTACATAAGTCAGTTTCGACCACAAGGAAAACATACGGGTGTGCCTTGTAGCCGTGGGTGGGGCATGGCCTACCCCCACGGGCGTGTATCCCCTGTATTATAGAAAAGTTTTTAATTTTCCATGAAATTTTGTATGTGTTTCGTTTTAGTCCCGACTCGATTTATAGGCATGCTTAGAGTCTCGATGACTCACTTAAGGGACATTATGTGTATGATAGATGAATGAAATACATGAAATGTTATAAATGTTTCCGATCTGTCTGGTAACATCTTTGACCCTATTCCGGCGACAGTTACGGGTTAGGGGTGTTAGATTTAGTTGGTATCAGATCTACGATTTAGTCGATTCTCAAACTAATGTATCGTGTCAGAGTCTAGCTATACATGCCATATATCTGAATTGTGATAGTGTGATGAATCCTGACATATAAAATGTGATTTTTGTATAATAATGGATCCCGAAAGAGGCGTAGCTGAAGACGTAGAGAGTAGTGCGTCTGCTCCTGCACAAGGGACAGTGCCTTCTAATTTGAGACTGGCTACGAGCTGTCAAGAGGGAGAATCTAAACAAGCTTTCTTCCAGATGATGAGTGAATGGTTCACTCAATTCATGAGAAATAACCCGACTGTTTCGCAACCCCCACCCCCAGTTAATCCTCCTCAGACTACAGTTATGCCACTGATTATGCATCCAAATCTGTTGAATAAGCCTCCGGTTGATAAGATTCGAAAGTATGGGGCTGAAGAATTCCGAGCTACAAATGATGATAATATTGAAAAGGCTGAGTTCTGGATTGAAAATACTATCTGGGTATTCAATGAAATGTCTCTGACTCGGATGAATGCATAAAGTGTGTTGTATCTTTGCTTCGAGATGCGGCTTATCAATGGTGGAAAACCTTAATTTTTGTTGTTCCGAGAGAACGAGTTACATGAGACTTCTTTGAGATTGAGTTCTGGAAGAAATATATCAGCGAGAGATTCGTTGATCAGGAACAGAAGGAATTTTTGGAGCTTAAACAAGGCCGAATGATTGTTTCGGAATATGAACGAGAGTTTGCCAGGCTGAGTCAATATGGTCAAGAATGTGTATCTTCCGAAGCTATAATGTGCAAAAGATTTGAAGACGGACTTAATGAAGATAATCGCTTACTAGTCGGGATTTTAGAAATAAAAGAGTTTATTGTACTTGTTGACCGAGCTTGCAAAGCTGAGGCACTCGGGAAAGATAAAAGAAAGGTTGAGTCTGAAGCTCGAGATATGAGAAAAAGATTTCAAAGTAAATCATTTCAGTCTGCTCCTAACATATTCAGAGATAATCAAAGTCGTTCCAAAAATAATATGGGACATTCGAATAGAAATCAATCTAGACTGCAAATGAGTTCTAAAACTCCAGCAACTTCAGTGGCCAGTGTTGGTAATGTCTGGACTGACAAACCTGAATGTAAACATTGTGGAAAAAGGCATTCGGGAAGCTGTAGATTAAACCTCAAAGCTTGCTTTAGATGTGGATCGCTTGACCATTTTATCTGTGATTGTCCTAAGTCTGTTGAGCCAAAGACTGTTCAGAATCCGAGACCTAACAATGCACCTGTGAGAAGTAGACCTTCTAAGAATGTGAGAAATGTCAGTTGTAGTCAAAGAATCATGAGAGACATTATTGCAAGATCTGAAGCTAGAGTGCCTGCCAGAGAATATACAATCCGAGATTGTGAGGAATCTTCATCACCTGATGTTATAACGGGTACTTTTACTCTTCATGAAACTTATGTGATTGCATTGATAGACCCTGGTTCTACGCATTCGTATATATGCATGAATTTAGTATATAGTAAGACTTTGCATGTAGAGTCTACTGAGTTTGCTATAAAAGTATAGAACCCCTTAGGTAAAAGTCTTCTTGTTAACAAAGTATGTAAGAACTGTCCATTAATATATCGAGATATCTGTTTCTCTGCTGATCTGATGCTTATGCCATTTGTTGAGTTTGGTATTATTTTGGGTATGGACTGGTTGTCATTACATGATGCTGTTATGAACTGTAAAAGAAAGACTATAGATTTGAGATGTCTGAATAATGAAATTGTACGGGTTGAGTCTAATGATTTGAATGGATTGCCTGCTATGATATCGGTACTAAAAGCTCAGAGTTATGTGAAAAATAGGTATGAGGCATATTTTGCTTATGTAATTTATTCAAAAATGTCTGAAAGGAAAATTGAGTCAGTACCTATTATCTACGAGTTTTCTGATCTGTTCCCTGAAGAGTTACTGGGTTTACCACTGATTCATGAAGTTGAGTTTGGTATTGAATTGATGCCTGGTACGACACCTATTTCGATAGCTCCGTATAGAATGGCACCAATAGAGTTGAAAGAGTTAAAGTCACAGTTGCAAGAGTTAACTGATAGAGGGTTTGCTAGACTGAGTTTCTCGCCTTGGGGTGCTCCTCTTCTATTTGTGAAAAAGAAAGATGGCACGATAAGAATGTGCATTGATTATCGTTAGTTGAATAAGGTGACCATAAAGAATAAATATTCGTTACCCCGAATAGACGATTTATTTGATCAGTTAAAAGGGGCTACTGTATTCTTTAAGATTGATCTGAGATCGGATACTACCAATTGAGAGTTAAAGATTCAGACATTCCAAAGACTGCTTTCAGAACAAGGTACGGGCATTATGAGTTTTTAGTTATGCCGTTTGGACTAACCAATGCTCCTGCTATTTTTATGGATATGATGAACAGAATTTTTAGACTGTACTTAGATCAATTTGTTGTAGTATTCATAGATGACATATTGATTTATTTAGGGAATAAAAATGAGCATGCTGAACACTTGAGGATTGTGTTGCAAACACTGAGAGAAAAGCAATTGTACGTGAAATTCAGCAAATGTGAATTCTAGTTGCACGAGGTTAGTTTTCTGGGACATATTGTATCAGCTTCTGGGATTCATGTTGATCCAAGTAAGATCTCTGCTATTCTAGATTAGAAACCTCTGAAGAATGTGTCTGAAGTCCGTAGTTTTCTGGGTCTAGCTGGTTATTATTGTCGTTTTGTAAAAGAATTTTTAGTGATAGATACTCCTTTGACTAAATTACTTCAAAAAGATGTTAGATTTGAGTGGTCGGATAAATGTCAGAAAATTTTTGATCAGTTGAAAGCTCTGCTAATAGAAGCTCTAGTGTTAGTACAACCAGAATTGGGAAAAGAATTTGTGATTTACAGTGATGATTTGTTAAACGGTCTAGGATGTGTTTTGATACGAAGGCAAAGTTGTAGCTTATGCCTCTAGACAATTGAAGCCTCATGAAAAGAACTCTCCGATGCTCGACATTGAGTTAGCTGTGATTGTGTTTGCACTTAAGATCTGGCGCCATTATCTGTACGGTGAAAAATGTCACGTGTTTTCAGATCATAAAAGTCTGAAATATCTAATGACCCAGAAAAATTTGAACCTGCGTCAAAGAAGATGGTTAGAACTGTTAAAAGATTATGAGCTTGTGATAGATTATCATCCGGGTAAAGCAAACGTTGTTGCTGATGCATTGAGTCGAAAATCATCAATTGCATTACGTGCTTTAAATGCTCAGTTAGATTTGTCTGATGATAGTTCTGTGATGGTTGAATTGAAAGTGAAATAGTTGTTCTTACAGCAGTTATGTAATGCTTAGAAGGTTGATAATGAATTGTTATCGAAACGAGCTCAGTGCAAGTTGAATTCTGAATCTGAATTTTGAATTGTTGATGATTGCTTGAAATTTCGAGATCGTATTTGTGTTCTGAGAAATCCAGTGTTGATTCAAATGATTTTGAGTGAAGCACATAATAGTCGCCTATCTGTCAATCCGGGAAGTACAAAGATGTATCATGATCTGAAGCAACACTATTGGTGATCTGGCATGAAATGAGACATTTTTTATTTTGTTTCGAAATGTTTAGTCTGTTAGCAAGT
This sequence comes from Gossypium rotundifolium, assembly GCA_025506655.1. NCBI lineage: Eukaryota > Viridiplantae > Streptophyta > Magnoliopsida > Malvales > Malvaceae > Gossypium > Gossypium rotundifolium. The sequence continues at coordinate 51,312,659 of CP106728.1, forward strand.
GAAAGCTGGACATCAAGTTCCGTCCGGTTTGTTACAACCAATTCTGATTCCTGAGTGGAAATGGGATAGAGTAACGATGGACTTTGTTTCTGGATTACCCCTAACTCCGAGAAAGAAAGATGGAACTTGGGTCGTGGTTGACCGATTGACAAAAATTGCCCATTGTATTTCGATAAGATCTGACTACTCACTTGAAACATTAGCTGAGCTATATATTTTTGAGATTGTGAAATTGGACGGAGTGCCACTATCCATTGTGTCAGATAGAGATCCAAGATTCAAATTGCGATTTTGGAAGAAATTGCAAGAAGCTTTGGGCACGAAATTACACTTCAGTATGGCTTTTCATCAACAAACAGATGCTCAGTCTGAGCGGATCATTCAGATTCTAGAAGATATGTTAAGATGTTGTATTCTTGAATTTAGCGGTACGTGGGAATAGTACCTGCCATTGATTGAATTTGCATATAATAATAGTTTTAAGTCAAGCATCAAAATAGCACCATATGAAGCTTTGTACGGACGTAAATGTCGTACACCTCTGTATTAGACTGAGCTTTGTGAAAATAAGTTATTTGGAGTTGATTCGATAAAGGATTTAGAATAGAAAGTGAAATTGATCCGAGATTGTTTGAAAGCAGCATCTGATCGTAAGAAGTCTTATGCGGACTTGTAACGAAAAGATATAGAATTTGAAATCGGTGACAAAGTATTTTTGAAAGTGTCTCAATGGAAGAAAGTGCTTCGATTCGGACGTAAAGGCAAATTGAATTCGAGATTCATCAGACTGTATGAGATCATTGAACGTGTCGGGTCTGTTGCATATAGATTAAAGTTTCCGTCTGAGTTAGAAAAGATTCATAATGTATTTAATGTTTCGATGCTCTGAAGATATCGATTTGATTTGTCACATGTAATTGCTCCGTCTAAAATTGAAATCTGATCTGATATGACATACGAAGAGGAACTGATCGTGTCAAACAGTCGAGTTTTAATATTTATAAAAAAGAATGATCGAACCTATAGACTAACTGTGACAATGATAGAGGCAAGTGCACCTATCAAACAGAAGTATAGTTTAGGAAAGAATATCTTATCGAACCCAAGGGAACCTAAAAGTACTACTACTTACTTTCTTTCTATTATTTAGCCTGAAATATGGAGTGATTGGTTTATGAAACTAATGAAAAAACTAAACTAAATGCAAAGACAAAAGAATGAATTAGAGAAAGACTTTAGGAAAACTCAGTTGATGAAGACAATACCCTCAGGAAGAATCCACCTATGACTTCACTTATTAATTATTCCCCAAACCATATGATTTCTTTACTTAGCTTGATCCGTGAGACTCCCTAACCTATATTAAACCCTCTCTCGAGGCGAATAACATCTAACCTTAGGTTAATTAGTGGAACTCTCGTTCTCCTATAATAACCCCCTAAGGAAGCAGTAAATCGATCAATGGATTCCCATATTAGGTTTCACCCTAATCCAGTAAAATCTCGTAACCCTATCTCTAGGCGCCCGATCAACTCCGCTCAATTATGCTAGATCTACTCTTAGGTAAGGTCTATTCCTCCTCCACCTAAGCACATCAGATTAAATTAAGCAACATAATTAAGAACAAACTAAGTACTTATCATATAATTTAGAAATCAAATAACAAAATCCATCATAGGTTTCATCCCCTTCAGGTATTTGAGGGGTTTAGTTCATAACTAAATAAGAAAAAATCTCAAGAGAAAAGATAAAACAAAACATAAGAAATCCCTAAAACCTCCTGAAGGAATTGAAGAGGAGATCCCCCGTCTTGAATAGAGCTCTGGCTTCTTGAGATGGATCAACTGGCTATCTTCAAGTGATACCCTAAAAGATGAAAGCTTCAGCAAAAGCCTCTGCAAAAATCCTTCTTTCAATGTCTACCTTGGGTTGTATATAGGCTTTGTGTAACATCCTGAAATTGGGCCTAGGAGAATTGAGCCCAATAGGCCTTGAGCGTAGTAGTGTTTAAATTTTTTGGAGAACAAGAGATCGGCTTAAATGCAAGTTGGACCAATTAGATAAGTGAGTTTGGAAGGTTAGGGGGCTTCTATGAAGTCCTGAGTTCAAGTTAGGCCTTAGGAAAAATTTTGGTTTTAGGTGAAAAACCCCTGGAGGTTGCCGGGTAGGCCTTAAGAATAAAATGTGGAGGAAAATGACACAAGTGGAGTGTGTGGTGTAGTGGCAAAGTGACGCCACTTAAGGACAAAGGAATGACGCCACAATGAAGGAAGGAGGTCCAAGGTTCTAGTTGTAGCGTTTGCTTTCCTTTTAGATTATTTTTATTAAATGAATTTAGACCTTGGCCATAGGGTTATATTTAGTTGCGCATGGTTTAAGACACAAGGAGCTAGTTGGTAAAGTGGCTAGCGGCGTGGATTATGCTACTGAGAGAGTGCAGGTTCAATCTCATGAGAAGCAAGGAGTATTTATTTTATGGATTGACCGTAAAAGTTTCAGTTGAATTTAAACTCTCTTGACGGAGGATCCCACATCGGAAAGATACAAAAAAGGATGGTGAAGAGCTATCTATATAAAGAGCATTCCAAGAGGAGAGTTAAGATACCTTGGTGGGCGTTTGGGCACAGGAGTGGTCGCAGTGTAGTTTAACACCAGACTCCTATCAGGTGTGTAACTCTCTCTACTCTAGCTGTAGAGCAGAAAATGCCAAAGTGCCGATCACGGCAATAGTAGCAACACGAGTGTGCGAGCGCACGTGTAGGGCTTCGACGCTATAGTTGAGGCCATCAGTAGTATTCTTGTGGGTTGGGGCTGCTTGGGCCGCGATAGGCCGAAGTAGGCCCAATGGGCCCGTAAGCCCAATAGAATAAATTGTATGATGATGTAGTATATAGTGAACTAGACTAGGTGGAACTTATATACGTGGCTAGATTTGTGTTAGGTGGGCCACACGAGCGTGTGGGCCTGAATGGGCCGAAATCGGGTTTTATGCCCAACAGTCCGGCAAAGACTGAAAATGGTAGTTGAGTCACTCAAGGCGACACTAGGCCTTTGGAAAGGCCATTCCAGGTACGAAATTACTGAAATACCCTTAGTGGGTAAATTACCAAAATACCCCTAAAAGGTAAATTATGGAAATACCTTTGGTAGGTAAAATTACGGTTATACCCTTAGAGGTTGATTAGCATGATTATGTTGTTTTATGTCTATCTGATTATGATGGTAATTCATGTTATAATTATATTTGATATATGTCTAGCATACATGATATACTGCATACACGAATTATTATTTCATATTGCATGGGTATGATGAGAGGAGAGGGAAGATGTGATATTTGTGACTTTGGGTCACTAGTCGTTTGGCACCACCAGTGGTTTGGTACCACATATATTTATCTTTGTGACTTGTCCCAGTGGTTCAGCACCACAGTGGGTTGGCCCCACATATTATATTTAAAGGGATCTTCACCAGTAGTTTGGTACTACAAAGTGGGTTGGCCCCACATATGTTATTTGTGACTTTGGGTCACCAGTGGTTTGGCACCACCAAAGGGTTTGGTACCACATATGTTATTTGTGACTTTGGGTCACCAGGTGGTTTGGCACCACCAAGGTTTGGTACCACACGGGTAGAATCGGAGTGTCGGATGGTTAGGTTTTGGGTTACATGACATGCATATTTTCATATGAAATTGTGTAAGGGTTTAACACCCGTTGGATGGGGATTTACACACTGAGTCTCGATGACTCACCCTTAGTTAAATTTTGTAGGTAATCATTAGATCGCGGATTTGGGAGCTGAGGTGGACTCGTGGAGGCCATACATATGTTTACTCGTAAATTCGTTTCTTTTATTTGGACTTATTTTTATTTGGGTTTTTGTTATGTAATAAGGCCTTAGGTATTTTATTTGGTTTCAGCTTTCAATTTGGTTATTGCTTATTATTAAATGATCAATATGGGATTTTCCTAAAATGATAATAAATCGTTTCTTATTCAAAATTACTTAAACTTGATTTTTCACAACAACTATAAAGAATACGAGCTTTTTAACGAACGCACAGTTTTTAGACATTCCTTTCATGTGACATGCCAGATCCGGTCGTAACGTTTAGGCCGGGTTTGGGATGTTACACTTTGAGATGCTATACTTGGCTCCTAAGTACCTCCCTCAAGTAGAACTGCTATTAGGGTGTTCAAGTAGACTTAGGAGTATGTTTCTTTGGCTTCAAGCATCCAATTCCGAGTGAAATTGCTCATTCCCGTAGCAGGGGCACGGTTATGGTACACGCCTGTGTAAATCGTGGTTGGGTCGTGTCTCGATTCTATCATTTTGTGCATGGCTGGGTAAGTCTGGATTCAGGCCGTGCTTCAGGTCTGTCAATTGGGACACGGCCATGTAGATCACTAGGCACGTCCGAGTGTTAAATGGATGATGCACGGCCGTGTGTGACAGAGTTGAGACCGTGTGCTAGGCAATCGACGAGGCACGGTCGTGCGGGATTTGGGCCAGGCCGTGTTGATTTCTTGCTAAGGCCCAATTACTCCTTTTTAAGCCCGTTTTACGTTCTTTTTATCCTCGGGTGCTTTCCTGAGTATATGACATGAAAAAAAAGGATTACAAGCACCTTTTATATAAAATCAAGGGCTGAATGATCAAAAAGCATACTAAATGTGGGATTAAAATATGTTACTTTTATGGTTTATCAAATACCCCCACACTTAAGCTTTTTCTTGTCCTCAAGCAAAATTCTCAACTTACAATGAAAATGAACTTTCTATAATTCATAATTCCTATCGACAATGTCTCATCATATTTCATAGACAATTTATACATGGATAATTCAACTCAAAGAACCCTAAAGATTCAATCAAGATAAGTCATACCTTTGTAGTACGAAAACATAGGTGTCTCCCCTTATCTGAATAATTACCTTTAATTTAAAACCGACAAGGATTGACATCCTCACAAAAGATTCACTCAAATCACTCAATGGTGTTTAAGGTTCAAGAATAAGCACTCCAAGTCGAATCTGAAAAGTTAATCCCATAGGCTTGCTTGAAAATCGAATCTCCACTACTGTATATAAGATGATACACAGATCAAAAGGTCTTTATAAGGGTTGTAACGGGGCTTGGTTTAAAAGGTGTGGATACAGGCTGAATTAGAAGGCTAGAATCGAGACCGACTTGACAAATTACCTAATTAGAAACACTGAACTAAATATGAATACTTACTTCGAATGAAAACTAATACTACCACTATTGATAATTACTCCATAATAAGAAGTATTTCCCTCACTTGAAATTTGATAATACTTTAATACGAGCTTTTTCTTCAACAATTGGAGTTTAAATGCTCTAAGCTCTTTTGTATACTACTAATAATGAATGAACTTGGATTTTTTTTAAGAATAAACTAAAAACAACATAATAGAAGGAACTTTGGTAATTGAAATAACCTAATTTGGCAACTGATCAAATCAATTCTTGATAGAGGGGTAGTCAAAAGAATGTTGATAACAAATACAAAGGGATTTTGGGTTAATATTAGTGGGTGAGTCAATAAGAAGGTTGTTAGGATTCAACGGGGTTCACTATGGGTTATTTATGTAGGTAAGCTTTTTAGTGGAGTGAACGGGTTAAAACCTAGGTGCCTTTATCATCTCAGTATATCAAATCATTAATGTGGTCTCCACATGTATAAACGAGGCAAGTTCTAGAATAACAGTTCAAAGTTGACACACACATAATCAATTAAAGTGAGCATGAAAAAGAATATATGCTCTATAAGGCTCAAAATCTCACAAAAATTATGGGTGTTTTGACATCAATCCTTATAAATTTTGAACTTCAAGGTGATACTCAAATTTGGTTCAACTACCTATCAATTTTAATTTTTAAAAAGTAGACTTATCATGCTCGATTCTCTAATATTCTTCAAATTTAATCATCAATGCACAATTAACTATGACTTACTCTAAAACATATCAATGGTAATCATAAATCATTAGAAATTTCATCCTACTTAATAATATGAAAAAATTACTTTCGAACAAGACTAAATTCAGGGTTTTGAAAAATTAGGCATTAAATTGATAATAATGCAAAAAGTTAGGCACTTTTACCCCCCACACTTAAGATGTACATTGTCCTCAATGTACAAAGATAGATAATGATAATTAATATTGCCCTCAATGTACAAAGATAGATAATGATAATTAATATAAGATCAAAAGAGAGGGAGATAGTGCCACTTCCTGAATTTTGGATGATTCCTGGTGTCTTTGGTAGAGGTGATGGTGTTTTTTATGGGCCTAGTGGTGTGGCTACTGAAAAGTAATTTGCTAGATGAAGAAATTGGGTAGCCTATGAAGATATAGCTAAAAGATCTAGAGAAATAATAATAATATACTAATAATATAATTAAAGATTAAGAAAACAAAGAGAAGGAGACTAAGAAGAAAACTAAAATTTAAAGAAAAGACTAATGGACTAAGGAGTCCTTATTAGCAGATGATTCGTGAGGTGGGTATGATCTCTAAAGCTGCGGAGTGTTGGTGATGGTGAAAGTCGCGTGATTCCCTAGCAGCTTTTAGAACCTAAAACCAAGAAACTAGTATGAAATAAATTAAATTAAGCAGAAAAGAAGTATAGATAAGGAAAATAAAGGAGAAGAAAAAGGAAAAATAGAACCGAAATGGTTTCGGAGACCCTTGGCGCGTCAATTGGCTGAAGCTACCGGCATGAACTCATGTTGAGGTCTCCTCTGAGGAGACGATGTTTACCTTCTTACGTTTCTTCGGCATGATTTTTGTGTTGCTCAAAAGTCTTGGACCTTTTCTATGAACAGAGGGAAAAAGTTTTGAAAGAAAGAGAAGGAAGGAAGAAGATGGGAAAAAGGGAAAGGGCTGTGGGGATTTAAATAAGATTTCAAATCTGGCACGTTCCCACATGTACCGCTGGTGTGTCGATTCACACGGCCTCATCGCACGACCGTGTTGTGGATTGTGTTAGTTCTTCCACGCCCGCTTGTTGATTGGCACGTCCGTTCTTAAAAGGCTAGTATGTGAGCACGGTTGGAATGTACGAGCGTGGTCTACCCGTGCTCAATAAGTCAGTATCTTAGTATGGTCGTGAGGCACGACCGTGCTATTTTGTCGGTGCCCGTGGTATGGGTGGTTGGCTCCGTGACGTTGGGGGGTGGGTGGACTGAGTTGCACGGCTCTACTCTATCAGAGTGGTGGTTTCGGTGGTCTACACGGCCACGGGCACGGCCGTGTGTAAGGCTGTGTGGCCTGGAAATCTGCATTTTTGTGTTAGTTTAAATGTTGAGATAAGAGAGAAGGAAAGAAAAGAAAATAAATTTGAAAGTAAATAGTGTTAGTGCTAGGGTTGTCTCCAGAGAAGCGCTCATTTATAGTCTTAAGCTAGACTGTCTTTGACTTTGAAAATTTTAGGGAGGTTTAAAAGTTTGAATATTTTCCCTCTTGCTGACAGTTTTATTTTCGTGACAAAGTTTAGGTCGAGAAGCGTTTACCTTGAAATTGCCAAATATTGGATTGCTTACATCGACTATTTCGTGTGGGAAATTATCGTGTACCTGAAGGAGTATTTCTCCCTTTTTCTTCAGGTCTGTTGAAGTGATGTGAGGATCGGCTTTGTCTAACAGCACCTGGTCTCCTATTTTAAAGTGATTTGATGTCCCTATGAGCTCTTCTGGTGGTTCCTCTGGTTTTATTTCGTGTGGATCTGACTTTTCTTTGGTGTGTACCTTCTGCTCTTCTAAATTGTCGATCTTACGATTTTATTTCTGGTGTGATTCTTCTATGACGACTTGGGGCCTATGAGTCTGCTTAGCTTTGATGCATTATGATGTTTCCTGCGATAAAGGTTGAACAATTTGGTTATCTATTGAAATGACTTTCTTACCTTCATCTTCTGTTGTTTTGGCTGAGTCAAGAGCTTGAAGATTGACCGATTCTTCTCCTACACGAAGTATGAGTTCTCCTGTGGCAACATCAATTTTAGTCTTGTCAGTTGCAAGAAAAGGTCTTCCTAAAATTAAAGGAATTTTACTAAAATGTCTTCAATAATGCCCCTAGGAATTCTAACAGTTTATCAGCTAGTTGAATATTCATCCTAGTTTGTTTGGGCTTCCCTAGACCTAATCGTTTAAACAGTGCATAAGGCATGACATTTATTCTTGCCCCTAAATCAGCTAATGCATTATCAATAGTTAAACTACCAATTAAACATGGAATTGTAAAACTCCCTAGATCTTTTAGCTTCTATGGTAGTCTATTCTGTAGCATTGCTGAGCATGTTGCGTTGAGTTCCACATGGTGCTCTTCATCTATTTTGCGTTTGTTCATCAAGAGCTGTCTTAAAAATCTCCTTGAGTTGGGCATCTAAAAAAGAGCTTCAAGAAGAGGTGAGTTAATATGTAATTTCTTTAAAAGTTTTAGAAACTTACCGAATTATTCCTCAGAATCATCGTTTTCAATGCTTCGGGATAGGGTATGCGAGGTTGGTATTCTTTGATTACCGATTTTGGCCTCTCTTGTGCTACCTCTATTTTACCTTTTTCTTACTTAGTTTCTTGTACTGAGGTGAGCTTGTCTACCTTTGTACCCTCTTGAGCTGTGATGGCTTGGATCTACTCTTTTGGGTTTATTTCTATGTTGCTTGGTAGACGTCCTTGTTGACGTTCAGAAATCAGCTTTGTAAGATGTCCCACTAACCTAGTAAGTTCTCCAACTTGATTCTCGACCCCTTTAATCGATTTTTGTTGTTCATCAAGTGTTGCTTCAGTCTTTTGGAGACGAGAATCTGTAGCTGCCATAAATTTTGTCAGCATCTCTTCAAGGTTTGATTTCTTTTCCTGTGGATAGGGCTGATTTTGGTAATTTGGAGGAGGTTGCTGCCTTTGATTTTCTTGATTTCCTTGTCCTCCCCATGAAAAATTTGGGTGGTTCCTCCAACCTACATTATAAGTGTTACTATAAGGATTATTAGATCAGAAATTGTTACCAATATAGTTTGTCTGCTCGTTTTTCGCACCAGGTTGGTAGGGTGGGTACTCAGAATTCGCCACATTTCCACTCGCTTTGCATTGCATGACTGGGTGTACCTGCGAAGAACATAAGTTATCAAGCTTTTTATTCATTAACTCCACCTGCGTTGACAGCATTGTCACTGCATCTATGTTAAAAACTCTGGCTGATTTTGTCAGTTTGGCTCTTGTAATTTGCCATTGATAGGTGTTCAACGACATCTCTTCAATAAAATCGTAAGCTGCTTCAGGAGTTTTGTTATTCAAAGTTCCACCGGCTGATGGATCAATCATTTGCCTACTTGGAGAATTCACACCATTGTAAAAAGTTTGGACTTGAAGCCACAAAGGTAATCTGTGGTGTGGACATCTCCTGAGGAGATCCTTGTATCTTTCCCATACATCATATAATGTTTCTGTGTCATTCTGCACAAAAGAAGATATGTCATTCCTAAATTTTGCCGTTTTGGCTAGTGGAAAATATTTTAAAAGAAATTTTTCGGTCATTTGATCCCATGTGGTGATTGACCTTTGTGGTAACGAGTTCAACCACTGCTTTGCTTTATTCCTTAATGAAAAAGGAAATAACCAAAGATGTATGGCATCGTCAGAAATGCCATTTATTTTGAAGGTATCATAGAATTCTAAAAAATTAGATATATGAGTGTTTGGATCTTCATCCTGCAAACCATCAAATTGAACAAACTGTTGAATCATTTGTATTGTGTTAGGCTTTAATTCAAAATTATTAGCAGCTATAGTAGGCCTAACAAAACTAGATTCTGCTCCTGTCAAATTAGGTTTAGCATAATCATAAATAGTACGCGGAGCATTCTGTTCTTGCACATTTGGCGGTAGATTCTATTCGTCCATCCCTTCAGTAGGATTGGATCTGTCTTGTTGTTCTTCTCTTGGGTAGTCTAGAGCTCGTCTAATTTCTCCGCGATTTCTGTGAGCGGTAGCTTCAATGTCACTTTTGTATTCTAGAGGTCCTCTCGGGTTCCTTCTAGTCATAAACTAGAGGTACCTGCTAGGAGAAGAAAGAAATTTAGTATAAATAAAAATTATATGTAGGAAAATAAGAAAAATTTAAAAATAAAAATAATGGCTAAAGTAATAGAAATAGAGCTTTCTTAATATTTTAGAGTTCCCGAATTGCGCCAAAAACTTGATCGTGTCAAGCAATTGAGTTTTAATATTTATAAAAGGAATGATCGAACACAGAGACTAATCGTGACAACGATAGAGGCAAGTGCACCTATCGAATGTAGTATAGTTTAGACAAGAATATCTTATCGAACCCAAGGGAACCTAAAAGTACTACTACTTACTTTCTTTCTATTATTTAGCCTGAAATATGGAGTGATTGGTTTATGAAACTAATGAAAAAACTAAACTAAATGCAAAGACAAAAGAATGAATTGGAGAAAGACATTAGGAAAACTCAATCGATGAAGACGATACCCTCAGGAAGAATCCACCTATGACTTCACTTATTATTTATTCCCCAAACCATATGATTTCTTTACTTAGCTTGATCCGTGAGACTCCCTAACCTATATTAAACCCTCTCTCAAGGCGAATAACGTTTAACCTTAGGTTAATTAGTGGAACTCTCGTTCTCTTATAATAACCCCCTAAGGAACCAGTAAATCGATCAATGGATTCCCATATTAGGTTTCACCCTAATCCGGCAAAATCTCGTAACGCTATCTCAAGGCGCCTGATCAACTCCACTCAATTATGCTAGATCCACTCTTAGGCAGGGTTTATTCCTCCTCCACCTAAGCACCTCAGATTAAATTAAGCAACATAATTAAGAACAAACTAAGTACTTATCATATGATTTAGAAATCAAATAACAAAATCCATCATAGGTTTCATCCCCTTCAGGTATTTGAGGGGTTTAGTTCATAACTAAATAAGAAAACATCTCAAGAGAAAAGATAAAACAAAACATAAGAAATCCCTAAAACCCCCTGAAGGAATTGAAGAGGAGATTCCTCGTCTTGAATAGAGCTCCGACTTCTTGAGATGGATCAACTGGCTATCTTCAAGTGATTCCCTAAAAGACGAAAGCTACGAAAAAAGCCTCTGCAAAAAGCCTTCTTTCAATGTCTATCTTGGTTTGTTTATATAGGCTTTGAGATGCTATACTTGGCTTCTAAGTACCTCCCTCAAGTAGAATTGCTATTAGGGTGTTCAAGTAGACATAGGAGTATGTTTCTCTGGCTTCAAGCATCCAATTTCGAGTGAAATTGCTCATTCCCGCGACAGGGGGATGACCATGGCACACGCCCGTGTAAATCGTGGTTGGGCCGTGTCTCGATTCTGTCTTTTTGGGCACGACCGTGTAAGTCTGGATTTAGGCCGTGCTTCAGGTCTGTTGATTGGGACACGGCTATGTAGATCACCAGGCACGTCCGTGTGTTAAATGGATGATGCACGGCTGCGTGTGACGGAGTTGAGGCCGTGCGCTAGGCAATCGGCGAGGCACGATCGTCTGGGATTTGGGCCAGGCCGTGTTGAGTTCTTGCTAAGGCCCAATTACTCCGTTTTAAGCCTATTTTACGTTCTTTTTATCCTCGGGTGCTTTCCTGAGTATATGACTTGAAAAGAAAGGATTACAAGCACCTTTTATATAAAATAAAGGGCTAAATCATCAAAAAGCATACTAAATGTGGGATTAAAATATGTTACTTTTATGGTTTATTAGTAACCGATCCGTATTTTAGCTAGTGAAGTGAAAGAGTTGAGAAATAAGAAAATTTCATTAGTAACAGTACTGTGGAAACGACATGAAATAGAAGAGGCTACGTGGGAACCTGAGGACTCAATGAGACAGCAATATCCAACTCTGTTTAACGGTAAGATTTTCGGGGACGAAAATCCATAAGGGGGAGAATTGTGACAGTTCGATTTATACCCTAGTCAAAACAGTGGTTTCGGGACCAAAATCTGAGTCAAAATAATATTTTAATATTATTTTCTGTGTTGTTGATATGTGACTAAGCATGTGGTAAATTTCCGTAAGTTAATTTGTCCGTCTGTGTGTTTAATTTGACAAAATGATGAAATTGCATTGAATGTGAAAGTTGCTCGCTATTTGTTAAGGTTTCTATTTGATGTGGCTTTTAAAAGAGGAGGCCTTATATGGCAATTAAACCACTTTTAAGATAGTGAACAATAGTTGGACAAATATGCTCTTATTGTTTAATTGTTGTAATTATATGAATGAAGGCTATTTTTGTAACACCCCAAACCCGGCCTAGAAGTTAGGCCCGAATCCGACGTGCCACACTAAAAATTTTTTCGATAACGTATAAAGAAAACATGTCAAATGAGATAAAAAAAAAACATGTTAGATCCTTTTTATTCGTACAAAAATAGATGTTGATTTGTTAAAAACAAGATAATCAAGTTTGACTTGAGATATTTGATAAAATATTACTAACCTCGAAGATTGATCGATTAAATTTGAAGTAATAAATTTATAAATCGTGACTTTTGGAAATATCGTTGATAGTTCGAGAGAAATTTCTATATTAAAATATTTGTAATAGTTTATGTTGAAATTCATTTGTTAATCTATTTTGGAAAACCTTTATTATGATTTTAGAAAATCCCATTTAAAATAATTTGAGTAAAATATAAACACGTCAAACATAAAGCAAAATAAAATAATTCAAAAACCTTATTACAACACATAACCCAAAATAGTAAAGTAATAAAGTAAACGAAGTAAGAAACTAAAGTCCAAATAAAACCATTTATGAAGTATGGCCTCTACCAACTCATCCATGGCCCCAAGTCCTCGTCACTGAGCATTACCTACAAGGGTTAATAAAGAAAAAGGGGTGAGTTACAAGAACTCAGTGTGTAACCCACTTACCGTTGTCCACTGTGCCAAAAATCCAATTAAGAATTTATTGGGCCAAAGCCCATTTACAATTATAACATAATAACATGTATATAATATGCATGTGATATGCAATTCCCAAACCAAACCTAGTTTTCCATCCGCTACACATCACCCGTACCAACCAACACACCTGTGGGGAGCTGTAGTCACCCACCCCGCCAACACACCAAACTGGGCATTAAGCCATATATCAAATTGTGGCAGAGCCACCGGTAATTTATTGTGGCAGAGCTATCGGTAATTTATTGTGGCAGAACCACCGGTAATTTGTAGCACAGCTACCAAAACTTCTCGTCATCAAAATCCCAACCCATGCAAATCATGTATATAATATGCATATCCAATTACAATATTCCATTCATATAATTATTACGATCAATATGGCCCATTTATCACATATCACATTTGGCCCATTTATCACATATCACATTTGGCCCATAAGACAATATGTCAATTCAGCCCATTAAGCAATTTCGTATTTCAGCCCATTAACACTTTACAAATCGGCCTAATAGGGGCTTTTCCATAATTTGGCCCATAAGGGCATTTTCATAATTTAGAAATCGTACCCGCTAAGGGTAATTCGGTAATTCGTAACCAAGGCTTAACTACAAATTTGGGGCATAAAAGTTTGAAACTGTCCATCTGCGTCATACTGACAAAATTGACCATAACTAGAGTGAGGAATCTCGAAATCTAAATCCGTAAATTTTCCTTAAAACTAGACTCATATATCTCCTTAATACAATTTTTCCAGAATTTTTGCCTTAACCATTTAGTACAGTTTATTCCTTAAAATTTCCCTTATTTCACTGTCCAACAATCCTGACCTCTCTTACCCAAAATTCAAATATCTCACTGTACAATTTTCATATGTTGTTCCCACTTGTTTCTATTGAAAATAGACTCACTAAGGAATCTTTGAATATAAACTATATCTCTTAATTCACTTTTTACAATTTTATACAATTTTTCCAAAACAGATTAGGGAACCACGAAATCATTCAGAACCAGTCTTACTAAAATTAACATATCTCAGAATATAAAATTCCTTTTCCTTCTCTATTTCTTCCTTATCAAAATAGACATAGTAAGCTTTGATTTAATATCTTATTCACTTATTAATTCCCTTTCTCCTATTTTTCATGATTTTTCGAAATCATGTCATTGCCACTAACCAAAACTGTTTTATTACAAAAACATGGTTACCTCTATGAACCTACGCGCCCCCGATTGATCCCAGATGCCGATTTTCGGTTTTCTTTGGTATTTCGACCAAATCACAGAGCATATCATACAAACTTTCAAAGAGATGTGAGATTACACACCATTTCAAACATGTTTTCGGAAGGTACGGGATTACACACCTTGATTTCGATTTCCTAACGAACCACTCGTCGTTGACCACTATATCCGAAGGTAGAAATATATCGAGTGATTTGTCCCTAAAACATATAGTTGATTAGTCGAAACTTCAATCCGATTTGCAACATAGCCGAATAGAGATTGTAACATCCTAGATTAGGGGTTATGCGTTTGTGCATAATTCATGAGTAGTAGGTTTTGGCAATGGTTGGAAGTGAATTAAGGGTTTTTTTAAAATCCTAGGATGGAAGAGAAAGCTTTGGACAATTATTGGTTTTTAAGTTAAAAACAAGAAGTGATGTGGAAAAGTGGCAAAGGACGCCACCTAAGGGGCAAGGGTTATGGCATCACGTGAAGTACTTTGAGGGAAGAGGTTCGAATCCCATTGTGTGCATTTTTGCTTAATGAAATAGCATGTTTACTGTGATATGGATGTGTGGTGTGCATCTTTAGAACCTTGGAAATGTAAGGAAATATAAGGAAATGTAAGGAAATAAAAGGAAGTATAAGGAAATGTAAGGAAATGTAAAGAAATGAAAGGACATAAAAGGAAATGTATGGAAATATATGGAAATGTAAGGAAATGTATGGAAATGTATGGAAATGTAAGGAAATGTAAGGAAATGTATGGAAAGGTATGGAAATGTATGGAAATGTAAGGAAATGTATGGAAATGTAAGGAAATGTATGGAACGATTAGTTAAAAGAGGAAAGTGAACATTTTGGAAACCTAAGCTAAAAGAGGAAAGTAAACATTTTGGAAACTAAGCCAAAATAGGAAAGTAAACATTTTGGAAACCTAGGAAATGTCAAGTTTACAGAGCCACGCGAAAATTTTTGGAAACTTAAAAATGACCCCGAAATGTCGAATTTTAAAGTTCAAAGGGGAACTTAGGGCCAGGTGACCCTAAAATATAAAGTATGTGAAATTTGACCCATTAACGAACTTGGAAAAGTGGCCTGAAGATGCCACTCAAGGCCTCAGGAAAAGGCCCACATGCAAGGGTGTTGGGCCTGAGTTCGAGTCACATAAGAAGCAAATAAAATAAGTTTTATTTTGCTTTTAGAAGCCCAAGAGGTGGACGGCACAAGGGTTGCAAAAGAGGAGTTTCACTCTCTTTAAAATTTGGCTAAATAGGTGGATAAATGAAGAATTATTCTTTAATTAGGAAAATAAGGAAGAGTGGTGGCCAAGTTAAGGATTCTTGGCCTAGTAATTTCGGCTATAAAAGGATGAGACTAGGGCCATTCATTATTCATTCTCCTCTCTCTTTTCCTCTGCCAATATTCTTCTTGAGCCTCCATTCTTTTCTTCTTTTCTTTTAGCCTCCTAGCCGATTTCTTCTAAGCCTATTATTCCTCTCTTCTTTCATCTTTGAAACCGAATACATAAGGGAATCATAGCCGATTGTTCATCAAGTCTCTAAGTGAATCTCGAAGGTTGAAGTGAAGGTGCAATCGATTCCTTCAAATAAGGGTAAGATCCAAGTTTGGTTTCCATTCTTTATATTTTAGACTTATCAAAATCTAGGGCTAATCCAATTAATGTTCATGGTTGCCAAACTTTGAAGGGATCTTTCGGGATTTACTAAGTGTAGGCTACAAGGAAGGAGAAGTTCTTTTCCGAAGGTACACCATAGGTCGTGTTCCCTAGTTATTCGGTGAGTTTCGGATTTAAAATCCACAAGGTAAGTGTCTATAGCTTTCGGCTAAGGCCTATTTTGATAATTAGATCTAATTCTTGTTTGTTTAAAATCCAAACTAACCCCGATGAGATTTAGTGCTTGGCGAATACAAGGAGGAGCATAGCATAGATTTTGGGATTTGATTAGTATTGAAATCGGCAACAAGGTAAGTTTTAAGAATACTAATCCTACTAGGATTTGGATTTATGGTCAAATGGTTTTTTTATTAAAGTAGTAAGTGATTAATCAAATGTAGGAATTGAGATCTAAAGCAATAGATCGGGTTTTCGAGATTTCAAGGAATTGATAAGCAAATCAGGTGTGTACCCTACACTAAATCTTGATAGATTTACGGCTTTAATTCAATATATGTATTAATATGAAAGTGTAAGAATATGGCTAAGGTACCGTGTGTACCCTACACTAAATCTTGATAGATTTACGGCTTTAATTCAATATATGTATTAATATGAAAGTGTAAGAATATGGCTAAGGTACCGTGTGTACCCTACACTAAATCTTGATAGATTTATGGCTTTAGTTCATTATATGTGTTAATATGAAAGTGTAAGAATATGGCTAAGGTACCGTGTGTACCCTACACTAAATCTTAATAGATTTATGGCTTAAACTTGATATATGTGTTAATATGAAAGTGTAAGAATATGGCTAAGGTACCGTGTGTACACCACACTAATCCTAATAGATTTATGGCTTAAATATGATATATATGTTAATATGAAAGTGTAAGAATGTGGCTAAAGTACCATATTATGGTACAAAGTACTCAGGTACGTTTTCCTACTCCTACTAGGATTTCAAAATATGTTATATTTAACATGTGAAAAGTGATGTGAAAGTGAAATTAAATATGATATGCATGATATGTATAATTGGGGCATTCAAGTTAATTAAGAAAGGGAAGTGAATGTGATGACTTCAATCTCACTAAGTGAATGTGATGACTTGGGTCTCACTAAGTGAAACGTGATTTACTTGGTCTCACTAAGTGAAACGTGATGACTTCGGTCTCACTAAGTGAAACGTGACGACTTCGGTCTCACTAAGTGAAACGTGATGACTTCGGTCTCACTAAGTGAATGTGGTGACTTCGGTCACATTAAGTGAATGTGGTAACTTCGGTTACATTATCTGAAAGTGGTGGCTATGCCACAATATTATAAGTGGGCGATGAGCACATCGACTACAGTGACTGCCTTCGATGGTGTGTAGCGGATGGAGGGTTGACTTAGTAGTCCCCACGGTGTGCAGGATGGTACGAGTGGTGTGTAGCGGATGGCTATATAGGTTTGGGTTCGGGTTTGCATCATTATCTTGAATTTTTATATGAATATGATATGTATGGTGTGCCTATTTCTATTATGTTTTGGTGTTGGTTACACATTGAGTCTATCGACTCACCCCGTTGTGGGAACATGTTTCGGTGATGAGCAAGAATGGACCGGACTGGCAGAACTTGTGGTGGCCATGTTCAAACTTGAAGTTTAATTTTATTTGAATCTTTATTTTATTTTAAGTCTTGTACAATTTTATTTTGGGTTTCATTTTATGTAATAAGGCCATCGTGACATTTTATTTCTACTTTAATTACTATGTTATGAATTTAGGGCTTTACAAAGAATAAGCCCATTTAATTTAAAATAAGTTTAAATATTTTGTCACCAAACAAATGGGTTTTTGTTATAAGTTAAATTGTTTTCAACTCGAGCCCAACCCACAACAAACTATCTTTCAAAACACACGCTTTCAAAGTATTCAATGAATTTTGAACCGGTTACTTGAGGAACATACCGGATCCGGTCCATTCTCGTGGGGGTGTGGGTGCTTCATTTAGTATCGAGCCAAGTTTTAAACTCTCGGCCGTGGGCTAAGGCCCAAAACGTTTCAAATCGAGCCCAAATAAGCTTTATAAAGTATCTTATGAAATAAGCGTGTTTTTCGGCATGGCACCTAAGTCTCCAACCATGATCCACCGGTAAGTACCCCTAACTATCTGTGTGATTATGTGAATTATAGAAGGGTAGAAAAGGAATGGAACGTAGAATAGCATGATAGGAACTTGAACCCTAGGATTAGTCTACTCAAACACAAATACATAAGACTTAATACACTAGATACACTAGACAAACCTGTGATTAAGTCACCGAGCTAGGGTGTGGTAACTGTTGTGCGCATGTCTAGAAGGGGATTCAGTAAGAGCTTGGTATTTAAGCAGTCCTAGTGACTCACCTCCTCTTTACTCGAATCCTACCTAGTGCGTAGTAACCGTTCACCCTAACCAAGAGGACTTAGTCACGGGCTAAACCCAATAACTAAAACCCGAAAGGGACTAGCCGTATTTTTATGGAAACCCTAATTTTAAAATTTCTAAATTACCCTCTTGATTTGAAAAGAATATTTTTATAAATTTTCCTGAAATATTTTTGATTTACAAATTTACTAAAATACCCCTAGTGGTAAAATTACAAAAATGCCATTGGTTTATAAAATGTCCTACTACTCAATAGTTTTGCCAAAATTTCATTATGTTATAAAAGTCCAAAAACCCTAATTTGCAAACTATCAAAAATACCGTGATTTTTGGAAAATTACAAAATTGCCTCTAACTTATCAAAATTTCCAAAATGACCCTAATTTCCAAAATTTTTGCAACTTCATCGTGCTGGAAAATAAATTTCTCAAAAAGAACCCTCAAAGTTTTGCAACTTCTGAAATATCCCTGATTTATTAAAATTTTACAATTTACCCCGGTTTGTGGAAAAATTACCAAAATAACCCCAAGGTCCAAAATTTTTGAAATACCCTCGGATTTCAAAAAAATTCCAAAATACCCCGAGAATTTAAAAATACCAAAATACTTTGTGACAAAATCACCAAGGAACCTTATTTTGACAAATTACGAAAAATACCCCCGTAGGACAAATTACAAAAATACCCCTGGGTAGTGGAAAAACAACAACAATGAAAACTACAACATTTCTCTGAATGAACGAAAGTTCATAATTGATTGATGGATGTATGAATGTAAAGACTGTGTGCATACGAAAGGACCACTTCTAAAAATTCTTTCCATAAAACTTCTTCGCAGTTAATTAGTGAAACAAATTTTTTTTAATACATAAAACTTCTTAATCAGATTAAATCGCGACGTTAGAAATGAGTTCTAAGGGACTTGAACTTAGAGATTGTGCCTGGAAAGTATGATGGTTCTATTAAGATCAGAGTGCGCAGCGTAAGCATAGTGCGGTGAGAAAGATTATACGACTGTCAGTAAGTAATTTCGAGGACGAAATTATTTTTAAGGAGGGTAGAACTATAACATCCTAGATTAGGGGTTATGCATTTGTGCATAATTCATGAGTAGTAGGTTTTGACAATGGTTGGAAGTGAATTAAGGGTTTTTAAAATCCTAGGATGGAAGAGAAAGCTTTGGACAATTATTGGTTTTTAAGTTAAAAACAAGAAGTGATGTGGAAAAGTGGCAAAGGACGCCACCTAAGGGGCAAGGGTTATGGCATCACGTGAAGTAATTTGAGGGAAGAGGTTCGAATCCCATTGTGTGCATTTTTGCTTAATGAAATAGCATGTTTACTGTGATATGGATGTGTGGTGTGCATCTTTAGAACCTTGGAAATGTAAGGAAATATAAGGAAATGTAAGGAAATAAAAGGAAGTATAAGGAAATGTAAGGAAATGTAAAGAAATGAAAGGACATAAAAGGAAATGTATGGAAATATATGGAAATGTAAGAAAATGTATGGAAATGTATGGAAATGTATGGAAATGTAAGGAAATGTAAGGAAATGTATGGAACGGTATGGAAATGTATGGAAATGTAAGGAAATGTATGGAAATGTAAGGAAATGTATGGAACGATTAGTTAAAAGAGGAAAGTGAACATTTTGGAAACCTAAGCTAAAAGAGGAAAGTAAACATTTTGGAAACTAAGCCAAAATAGGAAAGTAAACATTTTGGAAACCTAGGAAATGTCAAGTTTACAGAGTCACTGAAAATTTTTGGAAACTTAAAATGACCCCAAATGTCGAATTTTAAAGTTCAAAGGGAACTTAGTGCCGGTGACCCTAAAATATAAAGTATGTGAAATTTGACCCATTAACGGACTTGGAAAAGTGGCTCAAGATGCCACTTAAGGCCTCGTGAAATGGCCCACATGCAAGGATGTTGGGCTTGAGTTCGAGTCACATAAGAAGCAAATAAAATAAGTTTTATTTTGCTTCTAGAAGCCCAAGAGGTGGACGGCACAAGGCTTGCAAAAGAGGAGTTTCACTCTCTTTAAAATTCGGCTAAATAGGTGGATAAATGAAGAATTATTCTTTAATTAGAAAAATAAGGAAGAGTGGTGGCCAAGTTAAGGATTCTTGGCCTAGTAATTTCGGCTATAAAAGGATGAGACTAAGGCCATTCATTATTCATTCTCCCTCTCTCTTTTCCTCTGCCGAATATTCTTCTTGAGCCTCCATTCTTTTTCTTCTTTTCTTTTAGCCTCCTAGCCGATTTCTTCTAAGCCTATTATTCCTCTCTTCTTTCATCTTTGAAACCGAATACATAAGGGAATCATAGCCGATTGTTCATCAAGTCTCTAAGCTGAATCTCTGAAGGTTGAAGTGAAGGTGCAATCGATTCCTTCAAATAAGGGTAAGATCCAAGTTTGGTTTCCATTCTTTTATATTTTAGACTTATCGAAATCTAGGGCTAATCCAATTAATGTTCATGGTTGCCGAAACTTTGAAGAGATCTTTCGGGATTTACTAAGTGTAGGCTACAAGGAAGGAGAAGTTCTTTTTCTCAAGGTACACCATAGACCGCATGTTCCCTAGTTATTCGGTGAGTTTCGGGATTTAAAATCCACAAGGTAAGTGTCTATAGCTTTCGGATAAGGCCTATTTTGATAATTAGATCTAATTCTTGTTAATTTAAAAAGCCAAAACTAACCCCTAATGAGATTTAGTGCTTGGCCGAATACAAGGAGGAGCATAGCATAGATTTCGGGATTTGATTAGTATTGAAATCGGCAACAAGGTAAGTTTTAAGAATACTAATCCTACTAGGATTTGGATTTATGGTCAAATAGTTTTTTTTATTAAAGTAGTAAGTGATTAATCAAATGTAGGAATTGAGATCTAAAGCAATAGATCGGGTTTTCGAGATTTCAAGAAATTGATAAGCAAATCAGGTGTGTACCCTACACTAAATCTTGATAGATTTACGGCTTTAATTCAATATATGTATTAATATAAAAGTGTAAGAATATGGCTAAGGTACCGTGTGTACCCTACACTAAATCTTGATAGATTTACGGCTTTAATTCAATATATGTATTAATATGAAAGTGTAAGAATATGGCTAAGGTACCGTGTATACCCTACACTAAATCTTGATAGATTTATGGCTTTAATTCATTATATGTGTTAATATGAAAGTGTAAGAATATGGCTAAGGTACCGTGTGTACCCTACACTAAATCTTAATAGATTTATGGCTTAAACTTGATATATGTGTTAATATGAAAGTGTAAGAATATGGCTAAGGTACCGTGTGTACACCACACTAATCCTAATAGATTTATGGCTTAAATATGATATATATGTTAATATGAAAGTGTAAGAATGTGGCTAAAGTACCATATTATGGTACAAAGTACTCAGGTACGTTTTCCTACTCCTACTAGGATTTCAAATTATGTTATATTTAACATGTGAAAAGTGATGTGAAAGTGAAATTAAATATGATATGCATGATATGTATAATTCGGGGCATTCGGGTTAATTGAGAAATGGGAAGTGAACGTGATGACTTCGGTCTCACTAAGTGAATGTGATGACTTGGGTCTCACTAAGTGAAACGTGACGACTTCGGTCTCACTAAGTGAAACGTGATGACTTCGGTCTCACTAAGTGAAACGTGACGACTTCGGTCTCACTAAGTGAAACGTGATGACTTCGGTCTCACTAAGTGAATGTGGTGACTTTGGTCACATTAAGTGAATATGGCTGAAAGTGGTGGCTATGCCACAATATTATATGTGGGCGATGAGCACGTCGACTGCAGCGACTGCCTTCGATGGTGTGTAGCGGATGGAGGTTGACTTAGTAGTCCCTACTGCAGCGTGGATGGTACGGGTGGTGTGTAGCGGATGGCTATATAGGTTTGGGTTCGGGTTTGCATCATTATCTTGAATTTTTATATGAATATGATATGTATGGTGTGCCTATTTCTATTATGTTTTGGTGTTGGTTACACATTGAGTCTATCGACTCACCCCGTTGTGGGAACATGTTTGTGTGATGAGCAAGAATGGATCCAGACTGGCAGAACTTGTGGTGGCCATGTTCAGCTTGAAGTTTAATTTTATTTGAATCTTTATTTTATTTTAAGTACTGTACAATTTTATTTTGGGTTTCATTTTATGTAATAAGGCCATCGTGACATTTTATTTCTACTTTAATTACTATGTTATGAATTTAGGGCTTTACAAAGAATAAGCCCATTTAATTTAAAATAAGTTTAAATATTTTGTCACCTGAAACAAATGGGTTTTTGTTATAAGATAAATTCATTTTCAACTTGAGCCCAACCCACAACAAACTATCTTTCAAAACACACAGTTTTCAAAGTATTCGAATGAATTTTGAATTGGGTTACGTCGAGGAACATACCAGATTCGGTCCATTCTCGTGGGCCGGGTGTGGGGTGTTTCAGAGATATAACGAAAAATCCAAAAATGAACCCCCTTACCTTATCGATATTGGATCCAATTACCACCGCTTGACTTCGGCTAGAACGATACACGGTCTCCCACTTAAAGCACTACGAAAAGAGAGTGATTAAAACATGAAGAAGTAAGATGATGGATTAGTTTCGGTTTTTAAGGATGATGGATGAACAAGGAAATGGTCTTAAAGTTGTATGCATTCGGCAAAGAAAAGAAATGAAATAAGTCTCTTCAAGGTTGCATCGATTCGGCAAAAAGAGGACAAAGAAGTTTGGGAAGAAAAGAAAATGATACCAAGTTGTCAATGAAGAATAGGCCAAAATAACCAAAATTTACCAATTACCAATGACCATATTCGGCTAGGAGAGGGAGTTTTGAGAGAAAAAGAAACAATTGATGTGTTGATATTTTGTCCAAAACTAACACTTTTGTTTTTACCAAAACATCAAGCACCAAATTGGCTATCATCCTAGCCCCAAACCGTCCACATTCATCCCCCCTAGGATAAGAGTTTGGCCACCCAAACTTTCCAAAACACCATCCTCAAAATAAGCTCCTTGTCCCCCTTACTTACCTATTTTTCATGATTCCTTTCCCCAACTACAACCTTGTCTTATTCTTTTAGCCACCTTACCAAAATAGTGAAGTCCACCCTTGCCATATTTACTCCTTGACCGACACATTAAAGAAGGGAAACAAAAAATATATAAGTTAAGATGCACACAAGGTGATTCGAACTCCTTCCCTCAAGGTACTACAAGTGGCACCATAACCTCTTTACCCTTTGCTCATTTATGCTAGCTATTTTATCCATTTATTTCAATAAGCCTTGAAGCTTCTTACCATCACTCCTTAAAGTGCTAAAATACCAAGTTTTTCATAAGGCCCATTTAAACCCGAGACTTCATAGAAACCTCGTAAACTTCTAAATTCTCTTAACTAATAAGTCCAATTGCAATAATGTCATTCTCTTGTTCTCAAAATTTTAAACATTCCTACGCTCAAGGCCCATTGGGCCCAACCTACTAAGCCCAATTTCGGGATATTACAATTTTGGTAACTTAAACATTAGATTAAAGAAATAAAAAGATGAGTGTTCATCTTTCATTCTCTCCATTTGACAGAAATTAGCAAAGAAAGAAAAGAGAAAATTGAGCTAGGCATTCGACATTTACAAGCCAAAATTAAGGTAAGTTTTGATTTCGATTTTTGATAATTTCTACGTTTCTGCAATCATTGCCTTGAGAGCTACAAAACCCATGCCTTGATTTTGTATTTTGATGATGTATGTGAAATATGCTATTGATGAATTTATGAGATATGTGATATTTGATGATGCAAAATGAAAGATTTGAGCTAGATGAACATGTTATGTTCTTGAAGTTTTGATGAATTTAGGAAAACAGGGCTAAATTGTGAAAATAACAAATTAAGGGACTAAATTATGAATTTGATGAAAAGTATGGACTTATATAGTCCCTAGGGGCATTCGGTTATACATGTGTGTGAACAAATTTTATGAAATTGATGTTTTGAGAAAAATGGACTAAATTGATAAATTGTACAAATGTAAGGGCTAATTTGCAAATAGCCTTAAAAATGTGTCCTTGGATTGAATTGAATGAATTAGTGAATAAAAGGGTTAATTCTAAATATGTTTAGGTCAAGAACTGAGGAAAACGAACTTAGATCGCGGGAAAGCGAAAGTAATAGAGTAGCCATTTTCATTCCGATAAATCGAATCCGAGGTAAGTCACTATGCAAATAAACGTATTTGTATTGAATTGGATATATTCATATGATGATCGATGATAATGAATGTGTATGAGATGCTATGTACATGAATTCTGAGATAAGTTCGATATAGTGATAAAGTCCGAGAAGTCCCGTACGAACCTAGGAATAGATAGGATTAGCTATGTCATGACATAGGCATCTATTCTGTTTTATCATGTAAGACCACGTCTGGGACATTGGCGTTGATTTGTGATTTCGTATAAGACCACATCTGGGACATTGGCATCGATATGAGCTTTACGAGTAAGACCACGTCGGGGACGTTGGCATCGATATGAGCTTTACGTGTAAGACCATGTCTGGGACATCAGCATCGTATGGATTCATGTAAGACCCTGTCTGGGATAGTGGCATCGGTATCTAAGTGCATGTAAGACCTCGTCTGGGACGTTGGCATTGTACTACTATTCTGAGCTTTTCGATTATCCTACTAGATTCCTAAAGGTTCAACGGGCAAGTCTGTAATACGAATTGTAAAGTCGAGCTATGATCAATTAAGTGAATAAATGACCGTTTTAGGTATGTTAAATGCACATTAAGTGTTAATAAAAGGTAAGTACTTATATGACTTCGATTTGGAGAAATGTACACTTAGATGTGAGAATATGAATCTTGAATTGATGAGTGTGGCAAATGTGGCCACTAGTATGAATCAAAGCATATATGTGATAATTTGCGAAGTGATTGGGATGTGCCAATGTATCTACTTGCTTAAAATGCATTTTATGCTAAGTTTGTCTATATATTGACTTACAATATATTGACTTACAAATCTTTTGGAAAGCTTACTCTGTATGTGTCTGTTTTCTCAATTTTATAGGTCGCCAAAGCTACTAAAGGCTCGGGACCGTCAAGGAACGTCATCACACTACTAAACTCATTTTGGTACCCTTTTGAAAATATATATAGCTAAATATGGCATGTATAGGCTAGATATGTGTATACGTTTATGAAGTGAACTTAGCCGTGTGTTTTGGCAAATCTTGAGTTGATAAATTCTTGAATGAATGAGTTATATGATACAAATTTTGGTATGGTTTGATGTATATGAAATGGTTAAGTTTTGGCTAAGTAATTGGAGGATCTATGCTTGTGATGAGTTTTAGTTTGTAATTTGGCATTGAATGTATAGATTGAATGATCAAATTTGGTATGTTTTGGTTGCCATATATACATGTTATATGATGGAAAATTTTGCTTGTATGTATGACCCATTTGGGTGGCATTTTGGTCTTGTAAATGACCTATAATGTCACAAGGCCATGGCACACTGGCGTGCCTAGTGACCGTGGGGTAAAGTTAGTATATGGCCTAGTGGGACACGACCAAGACAAACGGACGTACCTGGTAGTCGTGTGGTGTTTGACAGGGTCGACCACATCCAGGGTACACGGGTGTGCCTGTTGGCCATGGTACATAAGTCAGTTTCGACCACGGGGAAGAAACACGGGTGTGTCTTGTAGCCGTGGGTGGGGCACAACCTACCCCCACAGGCGTGTATCCCCTGTATTATAGAGAAGTTTTTAATTTTCCATGAAATTTTATGTGTTTCGTTTTAGTCCCGACTCAATTTATAAGCATGCTTAGAGTCTCGATGACTCACTTAAGGGACATTATGTGTATGATAGATGAATGAAATGCATGAAATGTTATAAATGTTTCTGATCTGTCTGGTAACACCTTTGACCCTATTCCAGTGACGGTTACGGGTTAGGGGTGTTACATAAGAATTAAGAGAATTGTTTTTTAATCTAAAATTAACTAACTACTAAGCTAAAGATGCTAAGACACAGAGAAGGAATTGGGGAAATACTTGTGGGAAAAACCAATTGATTAAGACAATACCCGAGGAAGAATCCACCTAGACTTAACTTGTTATTTAACTATGAGCTAGATGATTTATTCACTTGACTTGGTTCGTAGGATTCCTTAATTCATGTTAATACCTCTCTCGAGGCTACTAACGTCTAACCCTAGGTTGATTAATTGAAATCTCTTTCTAATTAAAACCCCTAGAATTGCATTAACTCGATCTATGGACTCCCAGATTAGGTTTGACCCTAATCCTGTAGATTTTCGTCATCCTATCTCGAGGGTTGCGATCAACTCCACTTAACTATGCTAGATCTACTCTTAAACAGGGAATATTCCTCCTTTGCCTAAGCACATCAATACTTGAATCAATATCCTGAAATATCAAAGCAAGAATTAAGAACACATAGTTAAGAACAAATCAAGTATTTATCATATAGTTTAGAAAATAATAACAAGATCCGTCTTAGGTTTCATCCCCCTCAGGTATTTTAGGGGATTAGTTCATAATCATAAAAGAATACATCTCAGAAGAAAAATAACAAAACATAAATAAAACCCTAAAACCCCTGAAAGAAGTGAAGGAGAGATCCTCAATCTCGAGTGTGATTTCGACTTCTGAAATGGGTCAACTGGCTTTCTTTGAGTGAATCCCACAATTCAGCCTCTCCGGCTTGGCTCCGTGGCCTAGCTGAATGCCCTTTTGAAGGTTGGCCTCTAGGGTGTTTATATAGGCTTTTGGAATGTCTTTCTTTGCCTCTAGGTAACCTAACCCGAATAGAACTCTTCTTTGCTACGGCAGGGACACGCCCGTGTGGCACGCCTGTATGTTTCGGGGCCAGGCAGTGGTTGGATCTGCTAAAGAGGCACGGTCGTATGTCTCAGGTCCAGGCGGTGTTGATTTCGTACTTTGGCCCATTTTCTCCATTTTTGGCCTGTTTCTCATCCTTTTCATCCTTCGGTGCTCTCCTAAGTATAAAATATGGAATTAAAGGATTAGGAGCACCAAATTCCACAATTCAGGGAATAAATCATCCAAAATTATGCTGAATGTGGGATTAAAATATGAACATATTATGGTTTATCAAATACCCCCACATTTAAGCATTTGCTTGTCCTCAAGCAAAATTCTCAACTCACAATTAAAATTAACTTCCCTCGATTCATAATTTTAATCAACGATGCCTCATCATAATTCATAGATAATTTATACATGGATAATTTAACTAAAAGAGTCCTGAAGATTCAAATAATCAAAGTCACAAGTTTGTAGGTCAAAAAAAAATAGGTGTTTCCCCTTATCTAAATAGTTACCTTTAATTCAAAACCGACAAGAGTTGACGTCCTCACTAAAGATTCACTCAAATCACTCAAGGTGTTTAAGGTTCAAAATTAAGCTCTCAAAAGTCGAACATGAAAAGTTAATCCCATAGGCTTGCCTGAAAATCGATTCTCCACCACTATAAAATGAAATGATACACAGATCAAAAGGTTTTTTTTTTAAAAAAAGAGTTGTAACGGGGCTTAGGTTAAAGGTGTGGATAAAGGCTAAATTAAAGGGGTAGAATTGAGATTGAATTGACAATTTACCTAACTAGAAAAATGAACTAGTCCTGAATAATTACATCAATTGAAAACTAAAAATACGAGCTTCTTCTTCAAGATGTTGAATTTAAATGTATATGCTCACTTAATCACAGAACTAATAATGAATATACTTCGATTTTTTTTTAAGAACAAATCAAGTAAATACATCATATAAGATGGATTTAACTACTGAAATAAAATAATTAGACAACTGATCAAATCATATCTCGATAGAAGGGTAGTCAAGAGAAATGGTGATAACAAATACAAGATGGGTTTTAGGTTAACATTAGTGGGTGAATCAATAAAAGGGTTGTTAGGATCAAAGGGGTTCACTAGGGGTTAATTGTGAAGGTAGGCTTTTAGTAGAGTAAGTGGGTTAAATCCTAAGTGTCTTTATCATCTCTGTATATCAAATCAATGATGTGGTATTGACATGTATAATCGAAGCAAGTTCTAGAATAACAAATCAATGTTGACATACTCATAATCAATAAAGTGAGAAGAAACGAATATATGCTCTAAAAGGTTCAAAATCTCACAAAAATTATGGGTTTTTGATATTAACCTTGAAAATTTCAAACTTCAAGGTAATATTCATATTTAGGTCAACAACCTAACAAATTTTTAATTCTGAAAAATAGACTTATCATGCTTGATTCTCTAGTATCTTAAAGTTTAAATCATCAATGCATAATTAACTATGACTTAATCTAAAACATACCAATAAAAATCATAAACCAACAAAAGTTTCATTATAATTATTGATATGAGAAAATTACTTAACACAATATATCATTCAGGGATTTGTGAATAATGCAAAAGTTAGGAACTTTTTTGAAATAAAATTCACCCCCCCACACTTAAGATGTACATTTCCCTCAATGTACAAAAATATATAATAAACATATAGTAAGAAAATCAAAAGATAAGGAGAAGTGAAACTTTCTGAATTATGGATGAAATCCTTGGAGGATGATCAATGATGGCTAGGTATAGGTGAAGGTGGTAGAGAATACTCCGGTGGTGTGTTCGTTCCTTGAGTGGCACCTTGAACCTTTTTAAACTGCGAAGTCATCAATAAATTTTTTAGGGAGTTCTTATTTAATGGATTTTTTTATAGTTACTCTAGAGTTAAACAGCCAGAGATAAAAGAAATCAAATTTTACTTAATAATGAAAAATAAAAATAAAAATAATAAAAGGACTCAAAGGTCCTCATCATCGGAGTGATCTCAAGGTGGTGGTGGCGGCGATATGTGAAAAAGCTGATAATGTCGACAACGGCCGCCTCGCATGGCCGTGTGTATTTATCTCAGCCCGTGTTCTTTAGGCAGTTTCGACCACGGTCGCGTCGCACGGCCATGGTGTTTAGTCAGAGCCCGTGTTTTGGGGAAAATTTTCGTCATGTTTATATAGGCTTTTGAAATGACTTTATTTACCTCTAAGTACTCTAATCCGAATGGAACTCTTCTTTGCTGCGGCAAGGACACGCCCGTGTGGCACGCCCGTGTGATTCGAGGCCAGGCTGTGGTCGGATTTCCTAAAGAGGCACGACCGTGTGTCTCAGGTCCATGCCGTGTTGATTTTGTACTTTGGCCCATTTTCTCCGTTTTTGGCCCGTTTCTCATTCTTTTCATCCTCCGGTACTCTTCTAAGTATAAAACATGAAATTAAAGGATTAGGAACACCAAATTCCACAATTCAGGGAATAAATCATCCAAAAGTATGCTAAATGTGGGATTAAAATATGAACATATTACGGTTTATCAAGCATTCGTTAGTCCAAAAGGCATAACTAAAAATTCATAATGTCCGTACTCATTCTGAAAGCAGTTTTCGGTACATCTAATTTTTTGACTCTCAACTGATAATATCCCGATCTCAGATCTATTTTCAAAAACACTGTAGCTCCTTTTAACTGATCAAACAAATCATCAATTCACGGTAGAGGATATTTATTCTTCATTGTCACTTTATTTAACTGTCGGTAATCAATACACATCCTCACAGTACTGTCTTTCTTTTTCACAAACAACACAGGAGCACCCCAAGGCAAGAAACTCGGTTGAACAAATCCTCTATCTGTCAACTCTTGCAACTGAGACTTCAACTGTTTCAATTCCGTCGGTGCCATTCTATATGGATCTATTGAGATAGGAGTCGTCTCCAGCATTAAATCAATGCCAAATTCGACTTCTCGTATCGGAGGTAATCCTGGTAGTTCTTTAGGAAACACATCTGGAAACACACGAACCACAGGTACAGATTCAACTTTCTTTTCTGTCACTTTTGTATCTATCACATATGCAAGATAGGCTTCACATCCCTTTTTCACATAATTCAAAGCGTTCATTGATGATATTACAGCCAGTAGCCCATTCGAATCACTGGATTCAATTCGAACTATCTCACCATTCTGGCTTCTCAAATCAATACTCTTTCATTTGCAATTCACAATAGCATTATCCAAAGTTAGCCAATCCATACCCAAAATTATATCGAATCCATCAAAGGGTAGCAGCATTAGATTAGCCGGAAAAAAAATATTTCAAAACATCAACGGACAATTCTTGCACACTTTATCAACCAGAACACACTTGCCTAAGGGGTTTGATACTCTAATTATAAACTCAGTAGACTCAATAGGTAGAGTCTTACTAGATACTAAGGCTCTGTTTGTTTGCCACTAAAATATTTTTCGAAAAATGATTTCTAGAAAATGATTTACTTTTCTGGTGTTTGGAGTCTGTGTAAAATATTTTCTGTTGTTTGGCAGATTTCCTAAAAATATTTTTCGAAAAAGCTATTTTTACATATATTAATAAATTTATATATATAATTAAATTATGAATTCTGAAAAATAGATCCATAATGCCAAATACATGAAGAGAAAAAAAGCATGTATAAATAAGTTTGACATAAGTACAAAACTATCCATTCTTCTTTCAAATTTCTTTAATGAAATATTTACAATACCCTTTTTCTCAATGTCTGTGCGTCTTAATGCATGTTATTTCAAATTTTTGTCATCAATAACTCAATGCATGACATTGCTAGCACCAAATAACTTTAAAACTAAAACCAACAGTTGGCTAGTAACTAAAACAGCCTATGGCCACCATGTAGAACGTGCAATGTCAAGCCTTGAGCTGGTCATCAATGTTAAAGGGAAGAGCTATCACATCTGTTGGGGTTTTGACAGCAGAGGAAGAAAATAGAAGCAAGTAACCTGGATGATGTAAAGATTAACTTCATTACTTGAATAAGCAATATGCCATATACATAAGTAGTCTGGATTACATGTGTTGGTTTTTTTAGCAGAAAACTAAGGAGAAAAATAAAAACGAATACAAAGATTTTTGAACAAGAAAAAAACTAAATTTGATATCCAAAAATCAGATCTTTTTCATTGACTTGAGAAGCATTTATGTTACAATGAAAAATGGCAGTTACCTAATGTATACCTGCTCCCACTAAGACATGACTAAATCTTAGCTAGAATTACACACAAAATGCAGCGGACATACCGGCTATAACATCAAACATAAATAAACAACTACTCCTACTAACTTTAAGTATAAATTACATTGGAACTAAATCAAGTTACAAATAAACAAAATGTTACTGCTTCTCTGGTTTAGCTTTGATGCTGGTTTGCATGCTGGTTTGCTGCTAGTTTCCTGTTGCATTGCAGGCCAAAGTTCAACAACATCCTGTACCTTGCTTACTAACAAAGTAGTGCATATTCCGTTTAGTGCATTAAGGGGAATTATGATTATGGAATGTTTGACATCAAGAGAACCTATATATTCTTAAAAAGTAAAGATATGAAAAAGTAGAGTGTTGAAATGACTATTCAATAACATTGAAAATAATATATGGGTGTCCAAAATTCAGATTCAAGGGCATAAGCAAAGCAAATAACAAAGAAAATGTCACCACAGAAACTTTAAACTAAATGAAATATCGTGCAAGGTTGATCCAGAGATAAAAAATAAAATCTTTATTTGAAGTTCAAGGTCTTTGAAATGAACATACCCAAGCAAGCAGCAAGGTATCTTCCAAAGTAATACATTGCAAATGATACATAACAATCATGTAGTGTCGAACAATCAACACTAACTGATGGATGCACCAATGATACAAACTGTTAAAATAATCCAGGTTAGTAAGACTGAAAATTACATATAATTACACCAGATGCGTGGTGCAAAATTAACATGTTGCATGCTGTGCCAAAACTATACTCAAAACCTAAATAGTAACCTAAATATAGGTAAATTTTTTTATGAACAAACGTATCCAACTAACAACCACACCTTTCAATGTAGATTAACTTCATAGCTTCAAAGAAGCATGTTAGCAATATCAGATCAGACTGTTGAAGAGTCATAAAAGAAGTCACAGGAGTCTAACAACAAAAATTCCCACTGCAAGCATCTTTAGAAACAAAAGTTTACAGCATTGATCATAAAACATTTAGCTAGTGAATTCACTCAGATGTGAATTTCATTATATTTCCAAAAGACCAACTATCACCTAACGATCCATAAAATGGAGCAACAATAAACAACAATTTTAAGCATTGTAAAAAATTTTAAGTTATAATGATTTTAGCCTTATTATTATTAGAGACTCATATTTTCACCTTTTCCGTAGTCCATGTTAGGTGATTCACAGCTGGAAATTCGGTCATTATTCTATTTGATCAAGTCTTTATTGCTTACATTTCCACCAACCAATGGACCAGGGAAGGATTGTTGGGACAGAGTATTAAAATATTCACAGGCTACTGGTGTAGCAGCAGAAACACTTCTGTTTGAATTGAAAACTTCCAACATATTGAGAACAGAAATAAAGGCTCCCACAAAATCCGTCAAATAAACATAATCATACAACATTAGCATTTAGAATAATTAACATTTATAGAAAGAGCATCATGTTTGGTACTTAAAACTCAATAAGGGTTCCCTTGGCTACAAAACCATGCTTTAGACCCTCAATCAAGAAAGGTATATTTTCTGAAAACTAGAACAAGAGACACAACTCCATACTATTTCTTACTTCCATCAGCTTCTGTAAAATAAATTATATTATGAAGTAGTCTAACCTGGGTAACAAATGACGAGTTTTGCAGAGGACTACTATCCTTCATTATAATGACTTTTCCACCAAACCCAAAACTAACAAGTGCATATGGAGGACGACCAGCAGATGATCTCCCTGTATTGGAAGCATAAGGAAACAGCTGGCTACTCTAAAGCGGCTGCTGGGCAACATTAACAGATTTTTGGCTTCCATAGAAATCATTTGAGAAATTCATTTGCTCATTTTGCTTTAAATTTGTCTGTATAATGATAAACCATAATAGTAACATATTTTAATCCCACATTTATCATACTTTTGGATGATTTTCCCTTTAATTATGGAGATAGGTGCTCTTAATCCTTTGTTTTCATGTTTTATACTTAGGAGAGCACCGGAGGATGAAAAAAATGAATAACGGGTCGAAAATAGAGAAAATGGGCCAAAGTATGAAATCTACATGGCCTGGGCCCAAGACCACACGACTGTGCCTTGCAAGAAGATTCAACCACGGCCTGGACCCCAAA
The DNA here is from genome assembly GCA_025506655.1 of Gossypium rotundifolium. NCBI lineage: Eukaryota > Viridiplantae > Streptophyta > Magnoliopsida > Malvales > Malvaceae > Gossypium > Gossypium rotundifolium. The sequence continues at coordinate 51,346,252 of CP106728.1, forward strand.
AAACACAACTGTGCCTCATAACAGGTTCGAACATGGCGTGGCCACGATTTACACGGGCGTGTGCCATGGGCGTGTCTCTATTATAGATAAGAAGAATTCTATTCAGATTAGGGTACTTATAGAAAAAGAAACATATTCCGAAAGCCTATATAAAGACCCTAGAGGCCAACCTTTAGGGGGCGTTCAGCTAGGCCAAAGAGCCGAGCCAGAGCAGTTAAATTCAAGGATTTACTCGAAGAAAGCCAGTTGATTCATCTCAAAAAGCCGGAATCATACTCAAGACTGAGGAACTCTCCTTCAGTTTCTTTAGGGGGTTTCAGGGTTTTCTTATGTTTTGTTTTATCTTTTCTTATGAGATGTTTTCTTTTACAATTATGAACTAAACCCTCAGATACTTGAGGGGGATGAAACCTAAGACGGATCTTGTTATTGTTATCTGAGATGTATGATAAGTACTTGATTTGTTCTTAACTATGTGTTCTTAATTCTTATTTTAGTATTTCCGAGATATTGATTCAAGTGTGATGTGCTTAGGCAGAGGAGGAAGAGACCCTGTCTAAAGAGTAGATCTAGCATAGTTAAGCGGAGTTGCTCGCGCACCTAGAGATAGGGTGATGAAAATCTGTCGAATTAAGGTCAAACCTAATATGGGAGTCTATAGATCGAGTTAATGCAATTCTAGGGGTTTTAATTAGAAAGAGATTTCAATTAATCAACCTAGGGTTAGACGTTAGTAGCCTCGAGAGATGTATTAATATAAGTTAGGGAATCCTACGGGTCAAGTCAAGTGAATAAATCGTCTGGTTTAGAGTTAGAAAACAAGTGAAGTCTAGGTGGATTGTTCCTCAGGTATTGTCTAAATCAATAGGTTTTCCCTCAAGTCCTTCCCCAATTTCTTCTTTTTCTTAGCACCTTTAGTGTAGTTGATTAGTTAATTTTAGATTAGATAAAGAATTCCCTTAATTCGTAGGCTAAATAATAGAAAAAGAGATAATATTAGTACTTTTGGTTCCTTTGGGTTTTACAATCTAGTCTTGCCACTAACTATACTACTGTTCGATAGGTGCACTTGCCTCCATCGTTATCTTAGTTAGTTTCCAAGTTCAATCATTCTCTTTATAAATTTTTAAAAATCGACAGACATGATCATATAAACTGGTTGTTGAAGTTTTCACTAGGAAGAAAGGTTTGCAACCCAGTAACCCCATTAGCCTCAATATGAACCTGATTAGCACTATTGACAGATTGAGCTTCCTGTAGAGAATTATAGGACGACTGGAAGTTACTTGCATTTTTGTTCATAGGCATATTCAAACCAAAAGATGTATCTGATTGCTTGCTTGCATCAAAGCTTGAAAGTGCCCCACTATTGGCAACAGTCCCAGGCTGCCACATATTGAAACGTTGACTTTTATAAGTACCATAGGAGTCACTCCAATTATGATGTCCACCAGGGCTTCCAAGGCCTAGTGACCCATAATTATCACTGATTCTATAGAATACAACTAATACAAATAAACTCACTGATTCTACAGAATGGCAAGGAACTATAAGAACAACTTTGATCAAGAACTTTTGCTCCTTTCAATCCAAGAACACAATTTTTTTTAAAATGCAAAACCAAATAAGGAAAAAAGATGAAAATTTTAATTAGAAAAGAAAGAAAAATACAAAAACTTTCCTCAGGATTCTTATATGAAGAAAGGTGCTCGAAAATAAGAAACAATGAAGGGGAAATTGTTATGACTGAAAAAACTCCAGCAACAAAAGTCGCCCAAAAAGGAGGCAAATAGCCCAATAGATAATTTGTAATCTTCATCGGCTACTAAAATTTCTCTCAATTTGATGACAATCAATATAATTCATTAAAATAAAAATGTTAAAAATCAAAGAACGATCATCGCCTTAAGCCAAGACCCAGCGAAGAACTCATGGTAGATTTGCTTGAGAAAGAGAGAAAGAGAGGAAATGAAATAGAATATGGTTAGAAGAGAAGATATGCTACTGACTTTTACCTGGAAGAGAAGATGAAGAACAGAAGAAGGAAAAGGAATGAAGAACGGAAGAAGGAGAAGGAGCCTTACCTGGATGAAGGAGGAACCGGAAAAGGTCCTTGACCAAACTGATTTGCAACCCAAGGGAAGGGGAAGGGGAAGGAGAAAGGGGAGAAGAAATGCTTCATTTTCCAGAAAATGTCTTACTGAATTCAAAAGGGTAATACATTTTCCTAAAAATAGACGTCATTTTCTCGTGTTTTGTAAAATATTTTCCCATGGAAAATCATTTACAGCCAACCAAACATCAGAAAATCCTGAAAAGCTTTTACGAAAAAGCTTTTACAAGTTACCAAACGGAGCCTAAGTTCACACATACATATGAATGAGTAGATCCTGGATCTATCAATACAATCACATTAGTATCGAAAAGAGTAAAAGTACCAATTATAACGTCTGGAGATGGCGCTTCTTCACAAGCACGAATAGCATAAGCTTGGGCAGGTACTCTCGCCTCAGATCTTACAGCTGTATATGTTGTTCCTCTCTGGCTACCACTCACATTTTTGTTGTTTCTGGGTGGTCTACCTCTAACTGTCGTGTTATTTGGTCTCGCACTCTGAACATATCTTTCTTAGCTAACTCTGGGCAATCCCTAATAAAATGATCTCGTGATCTACATTTATAGCAACCTCTATTATTGTACTTGCCCCAGCATTCTCCGATATGACGTTTTCCACTCTGTCTACACTCAGGCTTATTGCTTCTGACACTTTCAACACTTTAATCTATTAGAGTTTAAGTTTTAGAACCGGTATTTTGTTTCACTCGATCTTTACTCGAATATCCGAACGAAACATTTGAATGATTGGTTGCATCTTTGAATCTCTTTGACAAAAAATGATACGACTTGCTCATCGACCCTTTTCTTTCGTCTCTAGCTTCTTAATCCTCTTTATTATTTTCTTTACTAAGCTCCTCTGCTTGCAGGCCCTTTCAACCAATACTACAAATTCATTCAAATCAAGAATTCCAACCAAAAGTTTAATGTCTTCATTCAAACCTTTAATGAATAATTTACACATAGTAGTTTCTGTTGAAACACATTCTCGCGCATACTGGCTCAATCTCACAAATTCTAGTTCATATTCCGTAACAGACATACGGCCTTGTTTCAGCTTAAGGAACTTTTCATGGTTCTGGCCTATAAACTGTTTACTAATATATTTCTTCCTTAATTCAGCTTGAAAGAAATCCCAGGTGATTCTCTCTCTCAGAACCACAGATGTTAATGTTTTCCACCAATGATATGTTGTATCTCTCAACAATGAAAAATCACATTTTAAGCATTCAAGAGTACATGATAATTCATCAAACACTCTTACAGTATTCTCAAGCCAGAATTCAGCTTGCTCAGCATCATCATCAACTGTAGCTCTGAACTCTTCAGCCCTGAACTTTTGAATTTTATCCACATAAGACTTACTCAATCGAATTGGATTTGAAACTTGTGGCATTACAGGAATTTGTGGAGGTGAAGGTTGTTGAGCAACCGAATTCGTTCGAACGAACTCTGTAAACTGCTCACTCATCATTTGGAAGAAAGCTTGCTTTGCTTCTCCCTCGTGACTACTATCAATCGGCTTAGATTCAGCCGGTGATGTCCCTTAAGCAGGAGCAGGCGCATTACTCTCAACATTGTTCGCTACTGCTCGATCAGAATCCATTTACTATATAAAAAACATTTTTAACTGTCAGGAATAATCACACTATCACAGACATATATATGGCTTGTATAGCTAGACTCTCACACGCTACGTTAGTCCTAGAATCGACTAAACCGTAGCTTTGATACCAATAAAATGTAACACCCCTAACCCGCATCCATCGTCAGATTAGGGTTATGAGGTAATTATCGATCAAATCATAACCTTTAACCTTCATATTTCATACAACATTAAATCATAATCAATCATCGTCACTAAGTCCCTTTATAAGGTCTACGAGACCTTAAACATGCATTAAAAGGGGGTCAGGACTAAACCGAGCTCATACGAATTTTTTTCAAAAACTTAACATTTTTAAAAGTTACAAAGGTCACACGCCAGTGTGGGTAGGCTCTATGCCTCACACGGCTTCAGACACACTCGTGTGTCCAAGTATGGCAAAACAGGGCATACATGCTGACTTGTCCACACGGTCGAAGACACGCCCGTGTGCTTAACCCGTGGTCGACAATAACTTATTTCACATGGCCAGTCACATGCCCATGTGTCCAGCCCATGTGAGAGTCTAACTTGTTTCAAAATACAAACTTATGAGACATGGTCGAGCCACACGCCTGTGTGCTCGACTGTGTGGGCAAATATAGGCCATTTGCAAGGCCAATTTGCTACCCACACTCTGGGTCACACCTACAAACATGAAACCATTCCAAAATCATACCTCAAATGCATCCAAAACATACATTTTAACCATCATTTCCACCAACCATTTCAAGCACAAAACAAACATTTTTATCTTCTCTAATTCATACCATAATGACCATTCACACAACCACATTTACACATTATAATCACCATCTTCACATACCCAAATATATACTAAAAGCATTTAACTTTCAAGCCATATCACATGACAAGAACTATACATATTAAACATACCATAATCTTTAGCCTATACATGCTGTATACCAATATACAACTTCCAAAAGTACCAAAATAGATAGCCGATAGTGTGATTGAGTCGCTGATGATCCCTAGATCCGAGCTAGCTTTAAGGACACTGTAAAACAGAGAGATACTTCACACGGTAAGCTTAAAAGCTTAGTAAGTTCGTAATTTAACACAATTCAAATTCAATATACAAAAAATTACCAACACTTAGTTAAATTCATCTAAATACTCAATTCTCATCCACAACAATTCATCACTTTCATACATAAATATGGGTTCAATGAACAAGAATTTACCAAGATGTTTAATCTCACTCATTCCACCATTCATTCACATAACTATCCATTTAACTCAAAATAAATCAATTCAACCACATAGGTTATACATGTACCTGTACCATCACGCATTCAACAACAACATTTACCATTTAATGCTTCGAGCCATTACTCATTCAATTCTATTTAATATTTGATGAATTCGCACACTCAGTGCCAAATAATTGGACGAAGCCACAATATTATCGCACACTTAGTGCCAATTTCTTAGCCAAAGCTTTAATATCATCACACAATTAGTGCCTCTCCTTTAAACCAAATTTGACTCAGTATCGCACACACAGTGCCAATTCATATAGTCAATGCTTTCTTTACTTCGCACACACAGTGCTGATCATCCAAGTATCAATCCCATTTACGCACACTTAGTGCCATATAAATTTAAAATCACACCTCACATTTCCAAGTTTTATACTCACATTTCCATTCATTTCAATACATAAAAACATCATTTAAACAACATGTATTATACCCGAACTTACCTCGGACGTAGAAATAACCAAATAAGTCAGTCAATCGATCACTTTGTCTTTGCCTCGATCTCGATCCAAATCTATCTTTTCTTGATCTATATAATATTAAAATCAACTCATTCAATCACCAATTCATTCAATTTAATCCAAACACAGATATTTAGGGGATTTTACAAAATAGGCCTCACATTTTCACATTTCGACATTTAAGTCCCAATTTCATAAAATCATCAAATACACATAATTTCACTATACTCTTGCTTAGCCGAATTTTCCCCTAGCTCAAACAAGTCCACACATTTCATTTATTTCACATTTTAGTCGTTCACTTTACACTTTTCTCAATTTAGCCCAAAAAAATCAAATTCATCAAAAATTCAAAATACAAAATATGTTAACCCAACATTAAACTTTCATATTCCACCAACTATCCACGCAAAGCTCACATATTCATCAATGGCATTTTACAAAATCACGATCAAATTCAAAAATTAAGACATGGGCTAGATAGAGTACAAAGCAACGATCACAAAAACATAGAAATCATCAAAAATCGAGCTCGAAACATAGCTCAATCAAGGACAATAATGGTCAAACCCTAGCTATCTATTTTTCTTTTCTTTTCTTTTCTTTCAATTTTTGGCGAATATGAGCATGAATTCCACTTATTCATGTTTTGTTTTAATTAGTACATATTATTTTATCAATTACTAAAATACCCTTTAATAAAGCATTATCATTTCATTCATTTAATGGCCATTTATGTCAGATTCCATTATCAATGGTCTAATTACAATATAAGAACTTCTCATTTAAGAAGTCATGCCAATCAAACGTCTTTAACAACAAGCACACAACTTTTGTATTTTACGCGATTAAGTCCTTTTTGTAAATTAAGCAAACAAACAATAAAATTTTCGCACAGAAGTTTTACACATGCTTAATCACATAATGTAAACACTAAAAATAATATTAAAATATTTTTTTGAACTCAGATTTGTGGTCCCAAAACTACTATTCTGACTAGGGTCTAAACTGGGCTATTACAAAAGACCTTAGTCTTGCCTTTCTTAGCGCACTTTTCTTTCCATTTTGAGGAAGTAGCGACGACTATGTTTTCTTCTGCTTTTTTGACTGATTGACTGCCATTCAACACCAACTTATATGATTGTGAATCCTTCATAAGTTGTGTAAGTGTCAGGGTCTTGTTCTTATGGTTATATATGACCCGAAAGCTTGGAAAATCCTTAGGTAAGATCTTAAACACCATCTCAATCTGAGTGTTCTGGTCCAAATTGGCCTTATTATCTATGACCTCGGTAAATTATCCCTTAAGGGTAATTATATTATCCTTGATCGTAGTGCCAGACTTTTGCTGGGCATTCATCAAACTAGTAATAGTCGACTGTCGAGCCAAGGCAGCTTGGCCTCCAAACATGTGTTCTAGTTTGTTTAGAATCGCTTTGGCAGTCTTATAGCTATCCAGTTGCTTATAAAGGGTGTTGGTCATGCTTGCCAGCATATAGCAAAGAACTATCTCATCATAATCCTCCCTACATTTTCTAGCCTGAACTTGAATGGCCAAATGGTACTTATTATCAAGAACTATTTTAATTTTCTCATAGCTTAGGACAACCATCAAGTTTCTTTTCCATTCTTTATAGTTATTTCTATTTGGTTTGTTCTCAGTGAGTATAATTTAATAATAGAGTAAATGTCATTTTTGAACTAAAAATAAAACATTCATTCATTAATATCTTTATGTTAAGAAAATATTTGAAATATTTTGCCACATTATGATATGCATTAAGATGGTGCATGCGTCTTACATTAAACATTGAAAACATTTGTATGTCATTGCAATGATAATTCTTACACCCACTGAATCAAGTCATTGTGGGGGTGATATGATCAACTAGTAAGAACATGATTTCCATCCAATTAGTACATGAACCTAATTCCTTAGGCATCCACATGTACAAATAATCGTGTAATGTTTGGACATCACTTTAACTTAACTAGAGCTTTGTGGGAAGTTACTTAACTAGAATATCTTGAGTGTATAACCATTAACTGGACACCTATCGCATCGTTGATTTGCCATAATTCGGTGTAGTACATTAAACTGGCTTTCATACTTAAGGAGCTTAAATATGAGAAATTTCATTATGTTTGAGTCAATTTTCTTATTTTAGTTTGAATTCAATAAAATGTAACGACCCAAATTTGGGCCTAGTAGAATTGGGCCCATTGAGCCTTGACTATAGAGCGTTTTAAAATTTTTTAGAATAAAAGAACGGCATTAATGCAAATTAGACCTATTAGGTGAGTGATTTTGGAAGGTTAGGGGGCTTCTATGAAGTCCCATGATCAAACTTGGGTTTTTAGGAAAATTTTGGTTTTAGGTGAATAAAACCCTAGGAGTTTGTAGTTAGGCATTAAGAATAAAATATGGAGAGAAATGACACAAGAGAAGCTTGTGGTGTAGTGGCAAAGTGACGCCACTTAGGGAGCAAGGGAGTGACGCCACATGGAGGCAAGGGATCCAAGGTTCTAGTCTTGGTAATTGCGTTTCTTTTAGATTATTTTCTTTTTAAGGGAAATAGACTTTAGTTGTAGGCTTAACTTTTGTTATGCTTGGTTTAAGACACAACTGGCCACATGGTGGAGTGGTGGTGGCATCAGTATGATAGTAATGTGAGAGAGTGTTTGAATCCTACATGGAACATATTGGAGGCTTTTATTTTTTGCTCAGGAAAGGGAGGTAGCTGAGTGGAGACCAAACTCTGTAGAAGAGAGGGAGGACTTGGTCAAATTTTTTGAATGGATGATGGAGAGGAAGTTGGGGAGAAAATTAAGGAGTGAATCATGGGATTAGTGTGAGAGGGGGTAGTGGCCAATTGTGGAACTATTGGGGGAGGTAAAATTCGGCAAGGGTGTGGTGTTTGGCATTTTCGGCTAAGGGAGGAGTAGGTGCTGACTTTCTTAGTCCCTCTCGGCTTTCCTTTGATTTTTGGCATTTACTACTCAAGTGTTTTCGGGTTCTTCTCTTTTGGATTTCTTTTCTTCTCTTCGTACATTTTCTTTCTTCTAGTTTCTCTCTTTGGAAACTGACCACTCGTGCACTTTTCTACTTCTATCCTTTACCTCCTTTGTTTGCTGGTATCAAGTGCCAATTATTTTCTGCTCCATTATTCCTTTCTCTTGGTAGTGGTCGAATAGGTAAGATTACTTTGCCATTTTTTTCTCTCTTCCTTTCTCGTTACACTAGTTCTTTTCATTGGCCGAATGCAACATACCCTTCTGCCTTATTGTCATTTTTTGTCTCCATTTAAAGCATAAGTCGAATCTCAGTTTCCTCTCTTCCTCTCGGGGTTTTCTTTTTGTGTTATTCTAGTAGGCCGAAACTCTTCTTGCCCATCTTTTCTCATCCATCTATTATTTTTCTTCTTTTCCTCCCATCTCCTTTCCTTGTCTTTCTCCATATATATTCTCTTTTTCCCTTAAGAGGCAACTAGCTCCTTGTTCTCTCCATCGACGATTCTACAAGGTGGCAATCGGTAAGTTGTAGTTCTCCCTTTGTCTATAACTTGGATTCCATTCTGTTTCTTTTGATAATGGTGTGTTCTTCTTGTCACTTTCGTAACCTTGATTTCATCAATCAAGAGTTCTTCATGGAGGTTGGTGGTAACCAATCTAAGGGGGGATCAGGAAAAGAGCCTAATAGAGGTGGATTCATAGCCCTGACTCCCAAGTTTAAACGGCGTAGGGTGTCAGCAGTTTGAGACTTTCCGCTGAGTTGTGTAAGGGAGTCAACATCTAGTTTAGTTAAGCAAATCGTTGCTGATCGCGCTAGTGAGGGTAGGTGTTAGTAAATCGTATGGTTAAGTGTGACTTAAAGATCTCCCATTTCTATTGTTATAAGTTAATTGTGTGATATTTTGGTATAGGTGATGACGATCGTGAGTGTATAGTTCTCTACGTGATCAGGTGTCTAATCTCACACCCACTTCGATGGTTGCTTGTGAAGTTCTGTGAAGCATGCGAATGCTCGTAATGGTAAACCGAGATACAGATCGTGACACTGGGTCGTTGAGGGTGTCACGAATACTCTCGCGATGCTGAGGCTGTAATGGGCCTAACTGGGCTAAAATGGACCAAATGGGCAATAAAGCTAACCATTTCACTCGAATGTAATCATTGGAAAACTATCCAATAATAGGCTCGGATATGAAATCTGCAAATCTGTAACCAAAACCATGCATTTGGGCCTAAAATGGGTTTTAGGCCCAATAGTGCCGTAAGGACCCAAAAAGGGTCCCGTGTCACTCGAGGCGACAGTAGGCCTTCGGAAAGGCCATGAGGGAGAAAATTACCTAAATACCCGTGGAGGGTAAATTATTGAAATACCCCTGGGTTGCAAAATTATCGAAACACCCTTGGAGGGTAAATTACCGAAATACCCCCACGTTGGAAAATTATCGAAATACCCTTGGAAGGTAAATTATCGAAATACCCCTGGGTTGCAAATTTACCAGAATATCCCCAATAGGGTAAAAAACTGTTATACCCTTAATTGTTAATGAATAACATGTGTATGTTTACATTACATTTTTATATGTTGATATGTATATTGCATCTTATCATCTTGCATGGGGCGGGTTAATGATTGAAGAGTAGTGTAGCCTGGTGGCATGGCCACAATATATATATATACACACATAATTATGACTCTGGTGGCTCAGCCACAAATATTCTGTGATTAGCAGCTTATCTGCAATATTGGTATGTTTGGCGGGGTGGGTTGACTTGATCCCCACAGGTGTGATTGGTTGGTACGGGGGTGTGTTTGGTTGGATTGGGTTGGGTTACATTACACTACATTATCAGCATTATCATGCTTATAGAGGTAAGGCCTAGATTGTTACTGTATTGGGCTTCGACCTAGTCTGCTTCTATATGGGCTTCGGCACAGTCTGCTTCTGTGTGGGCTTCGACCTAGTCCACTTCCGTATGGGCTCAGGCCCAGTTAATGAAAGATTAGGGGACTACACACTGAGTTCTCATAACTCACCCCTTTTCTTTAACCTTATAGGTAATCCTTAGCCTTAGAGGATTTGGAGCTGCGGAGGGCTCGGAGGTGGCATACATCGGGAATATTTCTCGTGAACTTAGTAAATTTAGTTTTACCTTATTTCAAGTTTATTTAATTTTTGTTATTTTTGTAATAAGGCCATTGGATTTTTATTTTGCTTTTAACTTTCAATTCGGCTATTATTAAATTGTTAGATATTTAAATACTGGGTTTTCCTAAAACAATAAATAATTGTTTTCAAAATATCACGTTTCCGCAACTCATTGAATTTGATTTCTCTATAAAAATATTTTGAAGATAACAATAACAAAATTTTTACTAGAAAACCACAAAAGCAAATCCGAATTTCACAAACAACAAATCTCAAAGTTTTCAAAAAGAATACGAACTCTTTTAACGAACACGTAGTTTTTAAACAAGCCTTTATGTGACATGCCAGATCCATTCGTAACGTCTAGGCCAGGTTTAGGGTGTTACATTTTATGGTATTGGAGCCCGGGTTGCAAAACTCGGCTGTGGAATAGGTTTTGAAATTTTTCCTTAAGTGTTTAAATTATTAACTTGGAAAGTGATAGTGTTACTAGAAGTATGGCACACCGAGTCTCCGGCACCAAATCCATAAGTTTCTTGATCTTAAAATTTTTTATATGATGAAATGACTGTATATTTTGTATTTATTTTTTTTTGTGCGTTTTGTTTGGATGTGGTGTTTGAATATAGAAATTGTATGCATGTGTGATAAATATCTGTTTGTTTCTGTGGTTAGATGGTTGATTGTGTGTAAGAGGTTTAAAGATTAAGTTAGAAGTGTTGTAGTGTTATTGGGATGAGAGTGCACAGCGGAAGCGTAGTGGGATAACCTGTGTTGTGCTGCTATTATATAGTTGGAAATTTCAAGGACGAAATTTCTTTAAGGGGGTAGATTTGTAACGACTCGAATTTGGGCCTAGTAGAATTGGGCCCATTGGGCCTTGAACGTAGAAGCGTTTTAAAATTTTTGAGAACAAGAGAACAGAATTGATGCAAATTGGACCTATTAGGTGAGTGATTTTGGAAGGTTAGGGGGCTTCTATGAAGTCCCGAGATCAAACTTGGGTTTTAGGAAAATCTTAGTTTCAGGTGAATAAAACCCTAGGAGTTAGTAATTAGGCATTAAGAATAAAAATGGAGAGAAATGACACAAGAGGAGCTTGTGGTGTAGTGGCAAAGTGACGCCACTTAGAGAGTAAGGGAGTGACGCCACAGGGAGGCAAGGGATCCAAGGTTCTAGTCGTGGTACTTGTGTTTCTTTTAGATTATTTTCTTTTTAAGGGAATTTGACATTTGATGTAGGCTTAACTTTTGTTTTGTGTGGTTTAAGACACAACTGGCCACATGGTGGAGTGGTGGTGGCGTCAGTATGATAGCAAGGAGGGAGAGTGTTCGAATCCCACATGTAGCATTGAAACACCCCAAACCCGGCCCACGAGCCTCGACCGGATCTAGCATGTTCCTTGAGTAAATCATTTCAATCACTTGTTTGTTAATTTGGAAAATTTGAGTGGGTTTGAAGAAAATGTGATTTGTGTTGTGATCAAATTGAAAACGGTGTTGCTCTTGAAGTCTAGATTTTTATTAAAACTTTATTATTATCTTTCAATCCATAGGTTAGAAAAAAAATGCCAAGTTGCTTTAAAGTTTACCATTAATTTGAAAATCGTTGATGTTTAAGTGTCAAAACATTTAAAATTTATTTTAAGGAAAAGCTATTTAATCTTGATTTAACAATAATTGTATCGTAATAAACCGAATAAAATGCATGCTTAAAACAGTTAATAGTAATGGCCTTATTACATCAAAGTAAAACCCGAAGTAAATCCAAATCTTAAATAATAAAACCAACGAAAATAAAATAACTCGAAATGAGCATGGCCACCACTAAGTTCCTCGCCGACCGGTCCATTATCGAGTGTCACCAAAAGATATCCCACAACGGGTGAGTCAATGACTCAATGTGTAACAACCAACACAAACTCCCAATGATTTAGGCATAAAAATCATATATATATATATATGTAACAAGTATAGCAATGATGCAATCCTGAACCCAAACCTAAATAACCATCATCTACACATCACCCATACCAGCCAATCACACTGTGGGGATTACAAAATCGACCCTCCATCCGCTACACACCATCGAAGGCAGTCGCTGCAGACGACTTGCACATCGCCCTTATAAATCGTGGCATTGCCACCAGATAATGTGACAGAGTCACCAGATAATAATATGTGACATAAGTCACCACATTCAGATAATGTGACATGAGTCACCAGATATTGTGGTAAAAACCACCAGATCACTTCCCCTTTTCAATATCACCCATATGCCCCATGCGTCATACAAATCATGCGAATATCATGTCATATGCCTTATTTCATATTCATAACCAATTCTCAAATATGTCATATTCAGTGTTCATATTACTATTAACAGAGCGTTAGAGGATAACGTACCTGAATATGCCGTACCATTGAATGGTACCTTTAGCCACATCTTTCATATTCTTATTAACACATGTATTAAGTTAATACCATAAATCTATTAGGAATTGGTGTAGGGCTACATACCTAGTTACTAACGTGTTTATTGAATCCCGAAAGTCTACCAAAATAGAGCGTACTCCTCCATAAAAATCAAAGTTAGAATTAGCCAACATTAATCACTAAATATGGCCTTGGCCGAATATTCTTACTCCCTTACCTTGTGGATCTAAATCCCGAAATCGTTACTTGGCTATGAAGATGTTGAAATCCTACATGGTACATGTTAAGGTCAGCCTATTGCACAAGATCGATGAAAATGATCCTTGGCCGAATACCACACATGACTTACCTTGGATCTTAAAATCCCAAAGATCTCCTCCTTATTGTTCACAACAACCAAATCCCGAAACCTCTTTCATAGTTTCGGCCAAAAAGCAATAATGGGATTAAAGCCTTGATTTTCGACAGTTAGAGAGAGAAAAGAATAGTAAATCAACATAGAAAAGATTCCTTACCGAAAAAGAAAGACCAAAACACAAATGGTCAAACCTTCCAAGAAATCGACAAGAAGAACTTGCAGAAGAAATCGTTTTAGATGAGCAAGATAATCGGCTCTTGGTGCTTAGAAGAAATTGGTTCCAATGGTGACAATGAAAAAGAACTTTCGGCTTAGAAGAGAATAGTAAGGAGTTATGGATTCGGCTTGATGGACTATAGGGAGATTCGGCTTCAACAAGAATGAAAAGGAAGAGTATGAAGCTTTTAGGGAGAATCGGCAATGGCTAGGAGAATCCTACTTTCGGCTTTTGAAAAATTGAAAAGAAAAGAGCACAAGTTGAATTAGAGGTTTTCGGCTCAAAGAGAAAGATGAGAAAAGAATGAATTTCGGCACACCCTTCCTACTATTCCCAAAACCAAAAATACCGTCCTCCTATGCCCCATATTCGGCCAACTCCTCTTCCCTTATCAACTCCTTTTTCTCCTACTTTCCCTCTTCCTTACCCCTTCAAAATAATTTAAATAAATCAATAATTATCTCCCTACCTTAGCCGAATTTTAAAAGGAACCTGACCACATCTGAAGCTCATCCCCTTGGTGTCCCATTGCCGTCCACCACTGCTCATCCTTGCTGCAAAATAAAACTCCTATTTGCGTCCCTTGCTGCTCGAACCTAAGCCCTGCCTGCACTGCCTGTGGCATCACTTACTAAGGCTTTAAGTGGCGCCTTCCTGACACTTTACCAAGCTAATTTTTATGTCCAATTTCCCCTACAATTCCTCTTAAGGCCTATCAAGCTTAGCTCCCATTTAATACTTAAAATCTGATATTTTCTAAGGCATTTACCTACTCTCTGAACTTCTCAAAAATTCATACAACACATTCAAACACACATAGGCATGCTACTTCATACAATTAAGCAATAATGCACAAGCCCAAAATCCCGGATATTACAGTTCTACCCCCTTAAAATAATTTCGACCTCGAAATACCTGGCTAAAATAAGTGAGGGTATTGTTGTCGCATTACTTCTTCCGGCTCCCACGAAGCTTCTTCTGATCCATGGTTACGCCACAACACTTTGACTAAAGGAACTGATTTCCTTTGTAATACTTTCACATCTCGTTCCAAGATCTGAATTGGCTCCTCCTCGTAAGACAAATCTAGCCTTAGCTCCACCTCTTAAACTGAAACTACATGAGATGGATCCGATCAATAATGACGTAGCATCGAAACATGGAATACATCGTGCATCTGCTGCAATTCCGAAGGCAACTCTAACTGGTATGCCATTGGTCCAACCTTTCTTTAATACCCGATAAGGTCCTATAAACCTGGGACTTAACTTTCCTTTGCGACCAAATCTCATCACCTTCTTCCAAGGTGAAACTTTAAGAAACACCTGATCTCCCACAGCAAACTCTATTTCCTTCCGCTTAAGATCTATGTATGACTTCTGCCTATCAGATGCCTCCTTTAACTGTGCTCGAATTACCTTAACCTTCTCTTCAGATTCTGCCACAATCTCTGGACCCAAAACTTGATGTTCCCCTAATTCTGTCCAACACGTAGGAGTGCGACACTTCCGTCCATACAGCGCTTCATACGGTGCCATCTGAATACTGGCTTGATAGCTGTTATTGTATGCAAATTCCGCTAAAGGCAAATATTCTTCCCAACTTCCTCTGAAGTCTATCACACATCCCCTCAGTATATCCTCTAACACTTGGATCACTCACTCAAACTGGCCATCTGACTGAGGATGAAATGCCGTACTGAAGTCCAATCTGGTGCCTAAAGCCTGATGTAGTACTTTCCAAAACCGAGACGTAAACCTTGGATCCCTATCTGAAATAATCGACACCGGTACTCCATGCAACCTCACAACTTCTGCCACATACAGCTTTGCTAACCTCTACAAAGAATAGTCAACCCGCACTAGAATGAAATGCACGGACTTTGTCAATCGATCCACTATCACCCATACCGAGTCCTTCTTTGTAGGCGTAAGGGGAAGCCCACTAACGAAGTCCATGGTGATTCTCTCCCACTTCCACTGCAGAATCTTTATCAGCTGAAGCAATCCTGACGGAACTTGGTGTTCAGCCTTAACTTGCTGACACGTTAAGCACTTCCCTACAAATTCGGTAACTTCCCGCTTAAGACCAGGCCACCAAAACTGTTGCCTTAGATCTCTATACAACTTACTACCTCCAGGATGCATAGCATAAGGGCTACTATGCGATTCTTGAAGAATTTTCTGCCTTAACTCTTTATTCTTAGGCATACAGACCTTACCCTTGACACACAATACTCTATCACTGTTAACACCATAATCCTCTAACTCTCCGTTCCGCACTTCCCATAGCTTAGCACTTAGATCATCATTCGCCAACTGACTCTCTTTCACCTCATTCAACCACGTCGGCTTAACTTGCAACTCTGCTAACAAACTTCCATCATCATACAAGCTAAGATGTGCAAACATTGCCCTCAGATCCGACACTACTTTCTGACTTAGGGCATCTGCCACTACATTTGCCGTGCCCGGGTGATGCTCTATAGAGCAATTGTAGTCCTTCAATAACTCCACCCACCTTCGCTGTCTCAGGTTCAGCTCTTTCTGAGTCAGCAGATACTTAAGGCTCTTGCGGTCTGTGTAAATCACTGACTTTTCTCCATATAGATAGTGCCTCCATACCTTAAGAGCAAAGACCACTGCTGCCAATTCTAAATCATGCGTCGGGTAGTTAACCTCATGTGGCCTTAATTGTCGAGACGCATAAGCAACTACCTTCCCATCCTGCATCAAAACACATCCCAAACCTGTGTGAGAAGCATCACAGTACACCACAAAATCCTTCCCTGCCTCAAAGTTGAATCAAACCTGAGCTTCACCAAGACCCTCTTAAGTTTCTCAAAGCTCTCCTGTTGCTTATCTGACCATACAAAAGGTACCTCCTTTCTCAACAACTTCGTCAAAGGTGCCACTATTGATGAGAACCCTTCCACAAACCTTCTGTAGTAGCCTGCCAATCCCAAGAAACTATGAACCTCAGCCACAGACTTAGGTGGTTTCCAATCTAGCTCTGCCTCAATCTTCCTAGGATCCACCCTTATCCCTTCTGCAGATACCACATGCCCTAAGAAAGCAACTTCTTTAAGCCAAAATTCACACTTGCTGAATTTGGCATATAGGTTCTTTTCCCTGAACACTTGTAAGACTATCCGGAGATGCTCATCATGCTCTTCCTCAGACTTAGAATACACTAGGATGTCGTCTATGAACACAACGACGAATCTATCCAAGTAAGGTTAAAAAGCCCGGTTCATCATATCCATGAACGCGACTGGGGCATTCATTGATCCGAACGGCATTACTAAGAACTCATAATGCCCGTATCTTGTCTGAAAAGCTGTCTTATGGATATCTACCTCCTTCACCTTAAGCTGATGATATCCAGACCTTAGATCTATCTTTGAGAATACCGCGGCCCCCTTAAGCTGATCGAACAAGTCGTCTATCCTTGGCAACGGGTACTTGTTCTTGATGGTCAGCTTATTCAACTGACGATAATCTATGTACATACGCATAGTTTCGTCCTTCTTCTTCACAAACACGACCGGTGCTCCCCATGGAGACACACTAGGTCGGATAAACCCACGATCAAGCAACTCTTGGATCTGAGCCTTGAGCTCAACCAACTCCTTTGGTGCCATTCTATACGGGGCAATTGACACAGAGTCAGTGCACGACAACAAGTCAATTTCAAGTCCACTTCCTATCCGTGGGTATTCTGTAACTCCTCCTAAAAACATCCACAAATTCTCTTCTCGTTCTAACTCCACTAACTCCCCTTCCTTTGCTCCAACGCACTAACAAAGGTCAAAAATGCCTTGCACCCTTTTCGAACCATCTTATTAGCCTTTAAAGCAGAGACTACGTTAGACAAGTAGTTTCTTCTTTCTCCTATCATAATTATCGCCTTATCCTCCGGCGTCCTTAACTCCATTCGCTTAGTCACAATCCAATACAACTGATGTTCCACTAGCTACCCATGCCAAGGATGAGATCAAATTCTCCGAAGGGTAGTTTCATCAAGTCGGCAGGAAATACCACTCCCTGAAGCTCTAGAGGTACACTCCGAAATATCTTATTCACCACTACAGTTTGACCTAATGGGCTCATTACAATCATCTCCCTATTAGACAGTTCAAAGGCTATGCCTAGTGTTTCAACTACTCTACATACAACATAAGAGTGGGTAGAGCCAACATCAATTAAAGCAAAGTAAGGCTTGTCAGCTATAAGGAACGTACTGATTATGACGTCTGATGCGTCTCCATCCTCCCTCCGGCGAACTACATACACCAGACCCAGCTGCCTTGCCTCTGTATTACCAACACCTCTGCCTGGTGTTCTCCGTCCTCTTCCAGCACCGTTACCTTTGCCAATCGGACCACGGCCCCGTGGTGGCTGCTGTCCACCTCTTCCTTCCTAATTAAAACCCTAACCTACTGGTCGGCTCCCATCTGTTTTCATAGGACAGTCCTTAATCATGTGGTCCTTGGACCCATACTTGAAACATCCTCCCGACTTCTTCCAACACTCTCCTAAGTGCATCTTTCCACACTGAGAACAAGTGCGGTACTGTCCTCTTGTAGCAACTTGCTGACCTCGCGACCTATCCGTTCTAGGTCTCTTCTGAACATTCCCAGATGACCCTGATGATCCAAGACCTCTCTTTTGCTTATTCCTATCCGTGTTCATCTCACGACTCCTTAACTCCTTCAAAGAACCTTTGCCTTTTCCACCAACACAAAGAACTCCCCTCCCGCTGTGGGGCAATCAGCAATCTCAGGTCATCCCTTAGTCCGTCCTCAAACCGGACACATCGTTCATGCTCCGTAGCCACTATACCTCGAGCGTATCAACTCAACCTTAGGAACTCTGCCTCATACTCCGCTACGGACTTATTTCCCTAAACCAGCCTTAGAAACGCCTTCCTCTGCGCATCAATGTAACTAGTCCCAATGTATTTCTTCTGATATGCCGCCTTAAAGTACTCCCAAGTGAGATCATCTGCGGGAGCACCATCCCGAACCGTGAGCCACCATTGATATGACTCATCGCAGAGGAGCGATACTATCCCTTTCAATTTTTCCTCAGCAGACAGGTCAAAATCATCCATAATTCACTCCGTTGCTTCTAACCAATACTCAGCCGTATTGGGCGCTACACCGGATATACCACGAAAAAACTCAGCTCCATTAGCTCGGAGTCGCTCAGGTACAGACTTTCGGGCTCCCATGCCTCCACCTGCTCCAGCCACCCTTTCCAGAACTCGCAACATCGCTGGATATCGCATCATCCCCATCCGATCCTCGACATTCCACACTGCGATCAAGGTGGTGGCATTTCATTCTCGGACCTTGACCGCACTCTAACGGGTTCGACATCGCTATTCGGCCTCTACCACGCCACGCACATTACGTCCCACGCCCCTAGAACTCATGCTTCTGAATCGTGTTTATCTGATTAAAGAATCTTATGAATTAGTTTTTGTTCCATTGATTTATCGCGAACAATCTTATGTTCAATAGTTCTAAAGAGTAGTTC
Source organism: Gossypium rotundifolium (assembly GCA_025506655.1). Lineage (NCBI taxonomy): Eukaryota > Viridiplantae > Streptophyta > Magnoliopsida > Malvales > Malvaceae > Gossypium > Gossypium rotundifolium. The sequence continues at coordinate 51,365,468 of CP106728.1, forward strand.
TTTCAAATTCATACACACACACAGTCTCAAATTCATTCATTCAATCATCATATTCATGAACTTGCGTTCATTACAGAGAAGTGTTGCAGTTGTCATTGTTGTTGTTTTCCACTACCCAGGGGTATTTTCGTAATTTTATCCTATAGGGGTATTTTGGTAATTTTCCAAATTAAGTATCTTGATACTTCGTAAAATAGGTGTTTTTGGATATTTTTGTAAAGTAAGCAAATCTTAGTAAAAATCGAGGGTAGTATGGTAATTTTATAAACCAAGGATATTTTAGTAATTTTACAACCAGGGGTATTTGGGTAATTTTGTAAATCGAGAATATTTCGGAAAAATTTTCAAAATAATAATTTTTTTTCAATTCAAAGGGGCAATTTGATGATTTTTAAAACTAGGGTTTTTATAAAACAGTATGGCTAGTCCCTTTCGGGTTTTAATTATTGCGTTTTAGCCTGTGAATAAGTCCTCTTGGTTAGGGTGAACCGTCACTACGCACTAGGTAGGATTCGAGCGAAGAGGAGGCGAGTCATTAGGACTGCTTAAATACCAGGCTCTCCCTGAATCCAATCCTAGACATGCGCACAATGGTTGCCATACCCTAACTCAGCGACTCAGTCAAAGGTTGGTTTAATTAGGCTTTAAAGTTTTATGTAATTCTGTGTTGGAGCAAGCAAATCCTAGGGTTCAATAACTAATCTACATTCCCGTAATACCCACCTACAAATCATACAATAAATCATACAACAGTTAGGGGTACTTACCTGATGGACTTCGGGTCAGAGACTTAGGTGCATGCCAGAAAAACCTGCTTATTTCACAAAAATTTTCACAAAACTTATTTGGGCTCAATTTTGAAAATGTTGTGGGCTTTAAACCCAAGGCCGAGAGTTTAAAACTGGGCTCTGATACCAAATTGAAACACCCCAAATCCGACCCACGAGCCTCGACCGGATCTGGCATGTTCCTTGAGTAAATCATTTCAAACACTTGTTTGTTAATTTGGAAAATTTGAGTGGGTTTGAAGAAAATATGATTTGTGTTGTGATCAAACTGAAAACGGTGTTGCTTTTGAAGTCTAGATTTTTATTAAAACTTTATTATTATCTTTCAAACCATAGGTTAGGAAAAAAAAAAATAAAATGCCAAGTTCCTTTAAGTTTTACCATTAATTTGAAAATCGTTGATGTTTAAGTGTCAAAACATTTAAAATTTATTTTAAGGAAAAGCTATTTAATCTTGATTTAACAATAATCGTATCGTAATAAACCGAATAAACTGCATGCTTAAAACAATTAATAGTAATGGCCTTATTACATCAAAGTAAAACCCGAAGTAAATCCAAATCTTAAATAATAAAAACCAACAAAAATAAAATAACTCTGAGCTGAGCATGGCCACCACTAAGTTCCCGCCAATTCGATCCATTCTTGAGTGTCACTGAAAAGATATCCCACAACGGGTGAGTCAATGACTCAATGTGTAACAACCAACACAAACTCCCAATGATTTAGGCATAAAAAATCATATATATATTTATATATATATATATATATATATATATGTAACAAGTATAGCAATGATGCAATCCACGAACCCAAACCTAAATAACCATCATCTACACATCACCCGTATTCACCAATCACACCGTGGGATTACTAAATCGACCTCTATCCGCTACACACCATCGAAGGCGATCATTGCAGACGACTTGCACATCGCCCTTATAAATCGTGGCATTGCCACGGATAATGTGACAGAGTCACGGATAATAATATGTGACATAAGTCACCACATTCGAATAATGTGACATGAGTCACCGATATTGTGGTAAAACCACCGGATCACTTCCCTTTTCAATATCACCCATATGCCCCATCGCCATACAAATCATGCGGATATCATGTCATATGCCTTATTTCATATTCATAACCAATTCTCAAATATGTCATATTCAAGGTTCATATTACTATTAACAGAGCGTTAGAGGATAACGTACCTGAATATGCCGTACCATTGAATGGTACCTTTAGCCATATCTTTCATATTCTTATTAACACATGTATTAAGTTAATCTTGTAAATCTATTAGGAATTGGTGTAGGGCTACACACAGTTACTAACGTGTTTATGAATCCCAAAGTCTCACCAAATAGAGTGCACTCCTCCCTGAAAATCAAAGTCAGAATCGGCCAACATTAATCACTAAATATGGCCTGGGCCGAATATTCAAACTCCCTTACCTTGTGGATCTAAATCCCAAAATCGTTACTTGGCTATGAAGATGTCAAAATCCTACATGGTACATGTTAAGGTCAGCCTATTACATAAGATCTATGAAAATAACCCTTGGCCGAATACCACACATGACTTACCTTGGATCTTAAAATCCCAAAGATCTCCTCCTTATTGTCAACAACAACCAAATCCTGAAACCTCCTTCATAGTTTCGACCAAAAAGCAATAATGGGATTAAAGCCTTGATTTTTGATAGTTAGAGAAAGAAAAGAATAGTAAATCGACATAGAAGAGATTCCTTATTGAAAAAGAAAGACCAAAGCGCAAATGGTCAAACCTTCAAAGAAATTGACAAGAAGAACTTGCAGGAGAAATCGTTTTAGATAAGCAAGATAATCAGCTCTTGGTGCTTAGAAGAAATCAGTTCTAATGGTGACAATGAAAAAGAACTTTCGACTTAGAAGAGAATAGTAAGGAGTTATGGATTCGGTTTGATGGACTATAGGGAGATTCAGCTTCAACAAGAATGAAAAGGAAGAGTATGAAGCTTTTAGGGAGAATCGGCAATGGCTAGGAGAATCCTACTTTCGGCTTTTGAAGAATTGAAAAGAAAAGAGCACAAGTTGAATTAGAGATTTTTGGCTCAAAGAGAAAGATGAGAAAAGAATGAATTTCGGCACACCCTTCCTACTATTCCCAAAATCGAAAATACCATCCTCCTATGCCCCATATTCGGCCAACTCCTCTTCCCTTATCAACTCCTTCTTTTTCTTCTACTTTCCCTCTTCCATGCCCCTTCAAAATAATTTAAATAAATCAATAATTATCTTCCTACCTTAACCGAATTTTAAAAGGAACCTGACCACATCTGAAGCTCATCCCCTTGGTGTCCCACTGCCGTCTACCACTGCTCATCCTTGCTACAAAATAAAACTCCTATGTGCATCTTGCTGCTCGAACCTAAGCCCTGCCTGCACTGCCTGTGGTGTCGCTTACTAAGGCTTTAAGTGGCACTTTCCTGCCACTTTACTAAGCTAATTTTTATGTCCAATTTCCCCTACAATTCCTCTGAAGGCCTATCAAGTTTAGCTCCCCTTTAATACTTAAAATCTGATATTTTCTAAGGCATTTACCTACAATCTGTAGTTCTCAAAAATTCATACAACACATTCAAACACACATAGGCATGCTACTTCATACAATTAAGCAATAATGCACAAGCCCAAAATCCCGGATATTACAAGCATATTGGAGGCTTTTATTTTGTGCTAAAGAAAGGGAGGTAGCTGAGTGGAGACCAAACTCTGCAGGAGAGAATGAGGACTTGGTCAAATTGTTTGAATGGGTGATGGAGAGGAAGTTGGGGAGTAAATTAAGGAGTGAATCATGAGATTGGTGTGAGCGGGGGTAGTGGCCGATTGTGGGACTATTGGGGGAGGTAAAATTCGGCAAGGTAGTGGTGTTGGGCATTTTCGACTAAGGGTGGAGTAGGTGCCGACTTTCTTAGTCCCTCTAGGCTTTTCTTTGCTTTTTGACATTTTCTACTCAAGTGTTTCCAAGTTCTTCTCTTTTGGATTTCTTTTCTTCTCTTTGTATGTTTTCTTTCTTTTGGTTTCTCTCTTTGGAAACTGGCCACTCGCGCACTTTTCTACATCTATCTTCTACCTCCTTTGTTTGCTGTTATCAAGTGCCAATTATTTTCTACTCTATTATTCCTTTTTCTTAGTAGTGGCCGAATAGGTGAGATTACTTTGCCATTATTTTTCTCTCTTCTTTCCTCGTTGTACTATTTCTTTTCATTGTCCAAATGCAATATACCCTTCTACCTTATTGCCCTTTTCCCTCTCCTTTCAAAGCATAAGCCGAATCTCAGTCTCCTCTCTTCCTCTCGGGGTTTTCTTTTTGTGCCCTTCTAGTAGGCTAAAACTCTTCTTTCCCATATTTTCTCATCCATCTATTATTTTTCTTCTTTTCCTCCCTTCTTTTTTCCTTGTCTTTCTCCATATATATTATCTTTTTCCCTTGAGCGGCAACTAGCTTCTTGTTCTCTCCATCGACAATTCTGCAAGGTGGCAATCGGTAAGTTGTAGTTCTCTCTTTGTCAATAACTTAGATGTAATTTAGTTTCTTTTGAAAATGGTGTGCTCTTCTTGTCTCTTTCGTAATCCTGCTTTCATCAATCAAGAGTTCTTCATGGAGGCTGATGGTAACCAATCTAAGGGGGGATCAGGGAAAGGGCCTAATTGAGGTGGATTCGTAGCCTCGGCTCCCAAGTTTAAACGGTGTAGGGTGTCAGCGATTCGGGACTTTTCGTCGAGTTGTGGAAGAGAGTCAACATCTGGTTTAGTTAAGCAAATCGTTGTTGATCACGCTAGTGAGGGTAGGTGTTAGTAAATCGTATGGTTAAGTGTGAATTAAAGATCTCGCATTTCTATTGTTATAAGTTAATTGTGTGATATGTTGGTATAGGTGACGACGATCGTGAGTGTATAGTTCTCTACGTGATCAGGTGTCTAATCTCACACCCACTTCGATGGTTGCTTGTGAATTTCTGTGAAGCGGTGAAAAGCCAACAAGCTGAAAAGTGAGCAATTGTGAGTACTCAAGCGTGCGAACGCTCGTAGTGGTAAACTGAGATATGAATAGTGACACTGGGTCATTGAGGGCGTCACGAACACTCTCGTAATACCGAGGCTATAACGGGCCTAACTGGGCTAAAATGGGCCAAATGGGCCCAATGGGCTAACCGGCCCACTCGGGCAGAACTGTTGGAAAACTAGCCAATGATAGGCTCGGATGTGAAATATGCAAATCTGTAACCGAAACCATGCGTTTGGGCCTAAAACGGGTTTTAGGCCCAATAGTGCCGTAAGGACCCAAAAAGGGTCCCGTGTCGCTCGAGGCAACAGTAGGCCTTCGAAAAGGCTATGAGGGAGAAAATTACTGTAATACCCTTGAAGGGTAAATTACCGAAATACACCTGGGTTGCGAAATTCCCAAAACACCCTTGGAGGGTAAATTACCGAAATACCAACGGGTTGCAAAATTATCAGAATACCCTTGGAAGGTAAATTACCGAAATACCCCGGGGTTGTAAATTTACCAGAATACCCCTAAAAGGGTGAAAATGACTATTATACCCTTAATTGTGAATGAATAACGTGTGTATGTTTACATTACATTTTTATATGTTGATATTATATTGCATTTTATCATCTTGTATGGGGCGGGTTAATGATTGAAGAGTAGTGTAGCTTGGTGGCATAGCCACAATATATATATATATATATATACAAAATTATGACTCTGGTGGATTAGCCACAAATATTCTGTGTTTAGCAGCTTGTCTACAATATTGGTGTGTTTGGCGGGGTGGGTTGACTTGATCCCCACAAGTGTGATTGGTTGGTACGGGGGTGTGTTTAGTTGGATTGGGTTGGGTTACGTTGCATTACATTACACTACATTAACTGCATTATCATGCTTATAGGGCTAAGGCCCAGATTGTTATTGTATTGGGCTTTGACCTAGTTTGCTTCTGTATGGGCTTCGGCCCAGTCCACTTTCGTATGGGCTCGGGCCTAGTTAATGATCGATTAGGGGACTACACACTAAGTTCTCGTAACTCACCCCTTTGTTTTAACCTTGTAGGTAATCCTCAGCCTTAGAGGATTTGGAGCTGCGGAGGGCTCGGAGGTGGCCATACATCGGGAATATTTCTCATGAACTTAGTAAATTCAGTTTTACCTTATTTCAAGTTTATTTAATTTGGGTTATTATTGTAATAAGGCCTTTGGATTTTTATTTTGCTTTTAATTTTCAATTCAGCTATTATTAAGTTGTTAGATATTTTAATACTCGGTTTTCCTAAAACAATAAAGAACTATTTTCAAAATATCACATTTTCGCAACTCATTGAATTTGATTTCTCTATAAAAAAGTTTTTCGATGGTAACAATAACAACATTTTTACAAGAAAACCACAAAAACAAATCTGAATTTCACAAACAACAAAGCACAAAGTCATCTTGAAATATCAACTCCACTTAACTATCTCGAGGGTATTTTGCACACATATTTAGGGCATTTTACAAAATAGCCCTCACATTTTCACATTCCGACGTTTAAGTCCCAATTTCATAAAATCATCAAATACACATAATTTCACTATACTCTTGCTTAGCCGAATTTTCCCCTAGCTCAAACAAGTACACATATTTCATTTATTTCACATTTTAGTCATTCAATTTACACTTTTCTCAATTTAGCCAAAAAGAATCAAATTCATCAAAAATTCAAAATACAAAATATGTTAACCCAACATAAAACTTTCATATTCCACCAACTATCCACGCAAAGCTCACATATTCATCAATGGCATTTTACAAAATCACGATCAAATTCAAAAATTAAGACATGGGCTAGATAGAGTACAAAGCAACGATCACAAAAACGTAGAAATCATCAAAAATCGAGCTCGAAACATACCTCCATCAAGGACAATAATGGTCAAACCCTAGCTATCTATTTTTCTTTTCTTTTCTTTCATTTTTTAGCAAATATGAGCATGAATTCTACTTATTCATATTTTGTTTTAATTAATACATATTATCTTATCAATTACTAAAATACCCTTTAATAAAGCATTATTATTTCATTCATTCAATGGCCATTTATGTCAAATTCCATTATCAATGGTCTAATTACAACATAAGAACTTCTCATTTAAGAAGTCATGCCAATTAAACATCTTTAACAATAAGCACACAACTTTTGTATTTTACGCGATTAAGTCCTTTTTGCAAATTAAGCACACAAACAATAAAATTTTCGCACAGAAGTTTTACACATGCTTAATCAAATAATGTAAACACTAAAAATAATATTAAAATATTTTTTTGAACTCAAATTTGTGGTCTCGAAACTACTATTCTGACTAGGGTCTAAACTGGGCTATTACAAAAGACCTTAGTCTTGCCTTTCTTAGCGCACTTTTCTTTCCATTTTGAGGAAGTAGCGATGACTATGTTTTCTTCTGCTTTTTTGACTGATTGACTGCCATTCAACACCAACTTATATGATTGTGAATCCTTCATAAGTTGTGTAAGTGTCAGGGTCTTGTTCTTATGGTTATATATGACCCGAAAGCTTGGAAAATCCTTAGACAGGATCTTAAACACCATCTCAATCTAAGTGTTGTGGTCCAAATTGGCCTCATTATCTATGACCTTGGTAAATTATCCCTTAAGGGTAATTATATTATCCTTGATCGTAGTGCCAGACTTTTGCTAGGCATTCATCAAACTAGTAATAGTCGACTGTCGAGCCAAGGCAGCTTGGCCTCCAAACATGTGTTCTAGTTTGTTTAGAATCGCTTTGGCAGTCTTACAGCTATCCAGTTGCTTATAAAGGGTGCTGGTCATGCTTGCCAGCATATAGCAAAGAACTATCTCATCAAAATCCTCCCTACATTTTCTAGCCTGAACTTGAATGGCCAAATGGTACTTATTATCAAGAACTATTTTAATTTTCTCATAGCTTAGGACAACCATCAAGTTTCTTTTCCATTCTTTATAGTTATTTCTATTTGGTTTGTTCTCGGTGAGTATAATTTAATAATAGAGTAAATGTCATTTTTGAACTAAAATAAAACATTCATTCATTAATATCTTTAAGTTAAGAAAATATTTGAAATATTTTGCAACATTATGATATGCATTAAGATGGTGCATGCGTCTTACATTAAACATTGAAAACATTTGTATGTCATTACAATGATAATTCTTACACCCATTGAATCAAGTCATTGTGGGGGTGATATGATCAACTAGTAAGAACATGATTTCCATCCAATTAGTACATGAACCTAATTCCTTAGGCATCCACATGTACAAATAATCGTGTAACATTTGAACATCACTTTAACTTAACTAGAGCTTTGTGGGAAGTTACTTAAGGAGTTTAAATATGAGAAATTTCATTATGTTTTAGTCAATTTTCTTATTTTAGTTTGAATTCAATAAAATGTAACGACCCAAATTTGGGCCTAGTAGAATTGGGCCCATTGAGCCTTGACTGTAAAGCGTTTTAAAATTTTTTAGAACAAAAAAAATGGCATTGATGCAAATTGGACCTATTAGGTGAGTGATTTTAGAAGGTTAGGGGGCTTCTATGAAGTCCCAGGATCAAACTTGGGTTTTAGGAAAATTTTGGTTTTAGGTGAATAAAACCCTAGGAGTTAGTAGTTAGGCATTAAGAATAAAATATGGAGAGAAATGACACAAGAGAAGCTTGTGGTGTAGCGGCAAAGTGACGCCACTTAGGGAGCAAGGGAGTGACGCCACAGAGAGGCAAGGGATCCAAGGTTCTAGTCTTGGTAATTGCATTTCTTTTAGATTATTTTCTTTTTAAGGGAATTAGACTTTAGCTGTAGGCTTAACTTTTGTTATGCGTGCTTTAAGACACAACTGGCCACATGGTGGAGTGGTGGTGGCATCAGTATGATAGCAAGGAGGGAGAGTGTTTGAATCCTACATGCAGCATATTGGAGGCTTTTATTTTGTGCTCAGGAAAGGGAGGTAGCTGAGTGGAGACCAAACTCTGCATGAGAGAGGGATGACATGGTCAAATTTTTTGAATGGGTGATGGAGAGGAAGTTGGGGAGAAAATTAAGGAGTGAATCATGAGATTGGTGTGAGAGGGGGTAGTGGCCAATTGTGGGACTGTTGAGGGAGGTAAAATTCGGCAAGGGAGTGGTGTTGGGCATTTTCAGCTAAGGGTGGAGTAGGTACTAACTTTCTTAGTCCCTCTAGGCTTTTCTTTAATTTTTGGCATTTACTACTCAAGTGTTTTCGGGTTCTTCTCTTTTGGATTTCTTTTCTTCTCTTCGTACGTTTTCTTTCTTCTAGTTTCTCTCTTTGGAAACTGACCACTCGTGCACTTTTCTACTTCTATGCTCTACCTCCTTTGTTTGCTGGTATCAAGTGCCAATTATTTTCTACTCCATTATTCTTTTCTCTTGGTAATGGTCGAATAGGTAAGATTACTTTGCCATTTTTTTCTCTCTTCTTTTCTCGTTACACTAGTTCTTTTCATTGGTCGAATGCAACATACCCTTCTGCCTTATTGTCATTTTCCCTCTCCATTTAAAGCATAAGTCGAATCTCAATTTCCTCTCTTCCTCTCGGGGTTTTCTTTTTGTGCCATTCTAGTAGGCCGAAACTCTTCTTGCCCATCTTTTCTCATTCATCTATTATTTTTCTTCTTTTCCTCCCATCTCCTTTCCTTGTCTTTCTCCATATATATTCTCTTTTTTCTTTGAGAGGCAACTAGCTTCTTGTTCTCTCTATCGACGATTCTACAAGGTGGCAATCGGTAAGTTGTAGTTCTCCCTTTGTCTATAACTTGGATTCCATTCTGTTTCTTTTGATAATGGTGTGTTTTTCTTGTCTCTTTCGTAATCTTAATTTCATCAATCAAGAGTTCTTCATGGAAGTTGGTGGTAACCAATCTAAGGGGGGATCAGGAAAAGAGCCTAATGGAGGTGGATTCGTAGCCCTGACTCCCAAGTTTAAACGACGTAGGGTGTCAGCAGTTCGGGACTTTCCGCTGAGTTGTGTAAGGAAGTAAACATGTAGTTTAGTTAAGCTAATCGTTGCTGATCGCGCTAGTGAGGGTAGGTGTCAGTAAATCGTATGATTAAGTGTGAATTAAAGATCTTTCATTTCTATTGTTATAAGTTAATTGTGTGATATTTTGGTATAGGTGACGACGATCGTGAGTGTATAGTTCTCTACGTGATCAGGTGTCTAATCTCACACCCACTTCGATGATTGCTTGTGAAGTTCTGTGAAGCAGCGAAAAGCCAAAAAGCCAAAAAACTGACAATTGTGACTACTCGAGCGTGTGAACGCTCGTAGTGGTAAACCGAGATACGAATCGTGACACTGGGTCGTTGAGGGTTTCACGAATACTCTCGCGATATCGAGGCTGTAACGAGCCTAACCGAGCTAAAATGGGCCAAATGGGCGCAATAGGCTAACTAGCCCACTCGAACAGAACTGTTGGAAAACTATCCAATAATAGGCCCGGATGTGAAATCTGCAAATCTGTAACCAAAACCATGCATTTGGGCCTAAAACGGGTTTTAGGCCCAATAGTTTCGTACGGACCCAAAAAGGGTCCCGTGTCACTCGAGGCGACAGTAGGCCTTCGAAAAGGCCATGGGGGAGAAAATTACCTAAATACCCTTAGAGGGTAAATTACTGAAATACCCCTGGGTTGCAAAATTACCGAAACACCCTTGGAGGGTAAATTATCGAAATACCCCCAGGTTGTAAAATTATCGAAATACCCTTGGAAGGTAAATTAATGAAATACCTCTGGGTTGCAAATTTACCAGAATATCCCCAAGAGGGTGAAAAAACTGTTATACCCTTAATTGTTAATGACTAACGTGTGTATGTTTGCATTACATTTTTATATGTTGATATGTATATTGCATCTTATCATCTTGCATGGCGCGGGTTAATGATTGATGAGTAGTGTGGCCTGGTGGCAAGGCCACAATATATATATACATAATTATGAATCTGGTGGCTCAGCCACAAATATTTTGTGATTAGCAGCTTATCTGCAATATTGGTGTGTTTGGCGGGGTGGGTTGACTTGATCCCCACAGGTGTGATTGGTTGGTAGGGGGGTGTGTTTGTTGGATTGGGTTGGGTTACATTACACTACATTATCTGCATTATCATGCTTATAGAGGTAAGGCCCAGATTGTTACTGTATTGGGCTTCGACCTAGTCTACTTCTATATGGGCTTCGACCCAGTCAGCTTCTGTGTGGGTTTCGGCCTAGTCCGCTTCCATATGGGCTCAGGTCCAGTTAATAACAGATTAGGGGACTACACACTGAGTTCTCGTAACTCACCCCTTTGCTTTAACCTTGTAGGTAATCCTTAGCCTTAGAGGATTTGGAGCTGCGGAGGGCTCGGAGGTGGCATACATCGGGAATATTTCTCGTGAACTTAGTAAATTCAGTTTTACCTTATTTCAAGTTTATTTAATTTGGGTTATTTTTGTAATAAGGCCATTGGATTTTTATTTTTCTTTTAACTTTCAATTCGGCTATTATTAAATTGTTAGATATTTGAATACTGGGTTTTCCTAAAACGATAAATAATTATTTTCAAAATATCACGTTTCCGCAACTCATTGAATTTGATTTCTCTATAAAAATATTTCGAAGATAACAATAGCAAAATTTTTACTAGAAAACCACAAAAGCAAATCTGAATTTCACAAACAACAAATCTCAAAGTTTTCAAAAAGAATACGAACTCTTTTAACGAACACGTAGTTTTTAAACAACCCTTTATGTGACATGACAAATCCATTCGTAACGTCTAGGCCGGGTTTAGGGTGTTACATTTTATGGTATTGGAGCCCGGGTTGCAAAACTCGACTATGGAATGGGTTTTGAAATTTTTCGTTAAGTGTGTAAATTATTAACTTGGAAAGTGATAGTGTTACTAGAAGTATGGCACATCGAGTCTCTGGCACCAAATCCATAAGTTTCTTAATCTTAAAATTTGTTATATGATGAAATGACTGTATATTTTGTATTTATTTTTTTGTGCGTTTTGTTTGGATGTTGTGTTTGAATATAGAAATTGTATGCATGTGTGATAAATATCTGTTTGTTTCTGTGGTTAGATGGTTGCTTGTGTGTAAGAGGTTTAAAGATTAAGTTAGAAGTGTTGTAGTGTTATTGGGATGACAGTGCACAGCGGAAGCGTAATGGGATAACCTGTGTTGTGCTGCTATTATAGAGTTGGAAATTTCGAGGATGAAATTTCTTTAAGGGGGTAGATTTGTAACGACTCGAATTTGGGCCTAGTAGAATTGGGCCCATTGGGCATTAAACGTAGAAGCGTTTTAAAATTTTTGAGAACAAGAGAACGAAATTGATGCAAATTGGACCTATTAGGTGAGTGATTTTGGAAGGTTAGGGGGCTTCTATGAGGTCTCGAGATCAAACTTGGGTTTTAGGAAAATTTTAGTTTTAGGTGAATAAAACCCTAGGAGTTAGTAATTAGGCATTAAGAATAAAAAATGGAGAGAAATGACACAAGAGGAGCTTGTGGTGTACTGGCAAAGTGACGCCACTTAGGGAGCAAGGGAGTGACGCCATAGGGAGGCAAGGGCTCTAAGGTTCTAGTCGTGGTACTTGCGTTTCTTTTAGATTATTTTCTTTTTAAGGGAATTTGACATTAGATGTAGGCTTAACTTTTGTTTTGTGTGGTTTAAGACACAACTGGACACATGGTGGAGTGGTGGTGGCATCAGTATGATAGCAAGGAGGGAGAGTGTTTGAATCCCACATGTAGCATATTGGAGGCTTTTATTTTGTGCTCAGGAAAGGGAGGTAGCTGAGTGGAGACCAAACCCTGCAGGAGAGAAGGAGGGCTTGGCCAAATTGTTTGAATGGGTGATGGAGAGGAAGTTGGGGAGCAAATTAAGGAGTGAATCATGGGATTGGTGTAAGAGGGGGTAGTGGCCAATTGTGGGACTGTTGGGGGAGGTAAAATTCGGCAATGGAGTGGTGTTGGGCATTTTCGGCTAAGGGTGGAGTAGGTGCCGACTTTCTTAGTCCCTCTAGGCTTTTCTTTGCTTCTTGGCATTTTTTACTCAAGTGTTTCCAGGTTCTTCTCTTTTAGATTTCTTTTCTTCTCTTTGTGTGTTTTCTTTCTTTTGGTTTCTCTATTTGGAAACTAGTCACTCGTGCACTTTTCTACATCTATCTTCTACCTCCTTTGTTTGCTGTTATCAAGTGCTAATTATTTTCTGCTCCATTATTCCTTTCTCTTATTAGTGGCCGAATAGGTAAGATTACTTTGCCATTATTTTTCTCTCTTCTTTTCTCGTTATACTATTTCTTTTCATTGTCCGAATGCAACATACCCTTCTACCTTATTACCCTTTTCCCTCTCCTTTCAAAGCATAAGCCGAATCTCAGTCTCCTCTCTTCCTCTCAGGGTTTTCTTTTTGTGCCCTTCTAGTAGGCTAAAACTCTTCTTTCCCATCTTTTCTCATTCATCTATTATTTTTCTTCTTTTTCTCCATTCTCTTTTCCTTGTCTTTCTCCATATATATATTCTCTTTTTCCCTTGAGCGGCAACTAACTTATTGTTCTCTCCATCGACAGTTCTGCAAGGTGGCAATCGGTAAGTTGTAATTCTCACTTTGTCAATAACTTATATTTAATTCAGTTTATTTTGATAATGGTGTGTTCTTCTTGTCTCTTTCATAATCCTAATTTCATCAATCAAGAGTTCTTCATGGAGGCTGGTGGTAACCAATCTGAGGGGGGATCAGGGAAAGGGCCTAATTGAGGTGGATTCGTAGCCTCGGCTCCCAAGTTTAAACGGTGTAGGGTGTCAACAGTTCGGGACTTTCTGCCGGGTTGTGGAAGGGAGTCAACATCTGGTTTAGTTAAGTAAATCGTTGTTGATCGCGCTAGTGAGGGTAGGTGTTAGTAAATCATATGGTTAAGTGTGAATTAAAGATCTCGCATTTCTATTTTTATAAGTTAATTGTGTGATATGTTGGTATAGGTGACGACGATCGTAAGTGTATAGTTCTCTACGTGATCAGGTGTCTAATCTCACACCCACTTCGATGGTTGCTTGGGAATTTCTGTGAAGCGGCGAAAAGCCAACAAGCTAAAAAGTTGGCAATTGTGACTACTCAAGCGTGCGAACGCTCGTAGTGGTAAATCGAGATATGAATAGTGATGCTGGGTCATTGAGGGTGTCAGGAACACTGTCGCAATGTCGAGGCTATAACGGGCCTAATCGGGCTAAAATGGGCCAAATGGGCCCAACGGGCTAACCGGCCCACTCGGACAAAACTGTTGGAAAACTAGCCAATGATAGGCCCGAATGTGAAATATGCATATCTGTAACCGAAACCATGCGTTTGGGCCTAAAATGCATTTTAGGCCCAATAGTGTCGTAAGGACCCAAAAAGGGTCCCGTGTCGCTCGAGGCGACAGTAGGCCTTCGGAAAGGCCATGAGGGAGAAAATTACTGTAATACCCTTGGAGGGTAAATTACCGAAATACACCTGGGTTGTGAAATTCCCAAAACACCCTTGGAGGGTAAATTGTCGAAATATCCACGGGTTGCAAAATTATCGGAATACCCTTGGAGGGTAAATTACCGAAATACCCCGGGGTTGTAAATTTACCAGAATACCCCTAAAAGGGTGAAAATGACTGTTATACCCTTAATTGTGAATGAATAACATGTGTATGTTTACATTACATTTTTATATGTTGATATGTATATTGCATCTTATCATCTTGTATAGGGCGGGTTAATGATTGAAGAGTAGTGTAGCCTGGTGGCATGGCCACAATATATATATATATACATAATTATGACTCTGGTGGCTTAGCCACAAATATTCTGTGATTAGCAGCTTGTCTACAACATTGGTGTGTTTGGCGAGGTGGGTTGACTTGATCCCCACAAATGTGATTGGTTGGTACGGGGGTGTGTTTAGTTGGATTGGGTTGGGTTACATTACATTACATTACACTACATTATCTGCATTATCATGCTTATAGGGCTAAGGCCCAGTTATTCTTGTATTGGGCTTCTACTAGTTTGTTTCTCAGATGGGCTTGACCCACCCGCTTCGTATGGGCTCAGGCCTAGTTAATGATTGATTAGGGGACTACACACTAAGTTCTCGTAACTCACCCATTTGCTTTAACCTTGTAGGTAATCCTCAGCCTTAGAGGATTTGGAACTGCGGAAGGCTCGGAGGTGGCCATACATCGGGAATATTTCTCGTGTACTTAGTAAATTTAGTTTTACCTTATTTCAAGTTTATTTAATTTGGGTTATTATTGTAATAAGGCCTTTGGATTTTTATTTTGCTTTTAACTTTCAATTCGGCTATTATTAAATTGTTAGATATTTGAATACTCGGTTTTCCTAAAATGATAAATAACTATTTTCAAAATATCATGTTTTCGCAACTCATTGAATTTGATTTCTCTATAAAAAATTTTTTTTCGAAGATAACAATAACAACATTTTGACAAGAAAACCACAAAAGCAAATCTGAATTTCACAAACAATAAAGCACAAAGTTTTCAAAAAGAATACGAATTCTTTAAACGAACACACATTTTTTAAAAACCCTTTATTTGACATGCCAGATCCATTCGTAACTCTAGGTCGGGTTTGGGGTGTTACATTTTATGTTATTAGAGCCCAGGTTGCAAAAATCAGCTGTGGAATGGGTTTTGAAATTTTTCCTTAAGTGTTTAAATTTTTAATTTGGAAAGTGATAGTGTTACAGGAAGTATGGCACACCGAGTCTCCGGCACCAAATTCGTAAGTTTCTTGATCCTAAAATTTGTTATATGATGAAATGACTGTATATTTTGTATTTATTTTTTTGTGCATTTTGTTTGGATGTGATGTTTGAATATAGAAATTGTATGCATGTGTGATAAATATCTGTTTGTTTCTGTGGTTAGATGGTTGATTGTGTGTAAAAGGTTTCAAGATTAAGTTAGAAGTGTTGTAGTGTTATTGGGATGAGAATGCACAGTGGAAGCGTAGTGGGATAACCTATGTTGTGCAACTATTATATAGTCAAAAATTTCAAGGACAAAATTTCTTTAAGGGGGTAGATTTGTAACGACCCAAATTTAGGCCTAGTAGAATTGGGCCCATTGGGCCATAAGCGTAGTGGCGTTTTAAAATTTTTGAAACCAATAGAATGACCCTATTAGGTGAGTGATTTTGGAAGGCTAGGGGGCTTCTATGAAGTCCCGGGATCAAACTTGGGTTTTAGGAAAATTTTGGTTTTAGGTGAATAAATCCCTAGGAGTTAGTAGTTAGGCATTAAGAATAAAATATGGAGAGAAATGACACAAGAGGAGCTTGTTGTGTAGTGGCAAAGTGGCGCCACTTAGGGAGTAAGGGAGTGATGCCACAGGGAGGCAAGGGATCCACGGTTCTAGTCGTGGTACTTGCATTTCTTTTATATTATTTTTTTAAGGGAATTAGACTTTAGTTGTAGGCTTAACTTTTGTTGTGCATGGTTTAAGACACAACTGGCCACATGGTGGAGTGGTAGTGGCATTAGTATGATAGCAAGGAGGGAGAGTGTTTGAATCCCACATGTAGCATATTGGAGGCTTTTATTTTGTGATCAAGAAAGGGAGGTGGCTGACTGGAGACCAAACTTTGCAGGAGAGAGAGAGAGGACTTGGTCAAATTGTTTGAATGGGTGGTGGAGAGGAAGTTGGGGAGCAAATTAAGGAGTGAATCATGGGATTGGTGTAAGAGGGGGTAGTGGCCGATTGTGGGACTGTTGGGGGAGGTAAAATTCGGCAAGGGAGTGGTATTGGGCATTTTCGGCTAAGGATGAAGTAGGTGTCAAATTTCTTAGTCCCTCTAGGCTTTTCTTTGCTTTTTGGCATTTTCTACTCAAGTGTTTCTGGGTTCTTCTCTTTTGGATTTCTTTTTTTTCTCTTTGTATGTTTTCTTTCTTCTGGTTTCTCTCTTTGGAAACCGACCACTCATGCACTTTTCTACTTCTATGTTCTATCTCCTTTGTTTACTGTTATCAAGTGCCAATTATTTTCTGCTCTATTATTCCTTTCTCTTGGTAGTGGCCGAATAGGTAAGGTTACTTTGCCATTATTTTTCTCTCCTCTATTCTTGTTATACTATTTCTTTCCATTGGCCGAATGCAACATACCCTTCTGCCTTATTGTCTTTTTCCCTCTCCATTCAAAGTATAAGCCGAATCTCAGTCTCCTCTCTTCCTCCTGGGGTTTTCTTTTGCGCCCCCTCTAATAGGCCGAAACTCTTCTTGCCCATCTTTTATCATTCATCTATTATTTTTCTTCTTTTCTTCCCATCTCTTTTCCTTGTCTTTCTCCATATATATTCTCTTTTTCCCTTGAGCGACAACTAGCTTCTTGTTCTCTCCATCGACCGTTCTGCAAGGTGGCAATCGGTAAGTTGTAGTTCTCTCTTTGTCTATAACTTGGATTCCATTCGGTTTCTTTTGATAATGGTAAGTTCTTCTTATCTCTTTCGTAATCCTGATTTCATCAATCAAGAGTTCTTCATGGAGGTTAGTGGTAATCAATCTAATGGGGGATCAGGGAAAGGGCCGAATGAAGGTGGATTCATAGCACCGGCTCCTAAGTTTAAATGGCGTATGGTGTCAGCGGTTCGGGACTTTCTGCTGGTTGTGGAAGGGAGTCAACATCTGGTTTAGTTAAGCAAATCGTTGTTGATCGCGCTAGTGAGGGCAGGAGTTAGTAAATCGTATGGTTAAGTGTGAATTAAAGATCCCCCATTTTTATTTTTATAAGTTAATTGTGTGATATGTTTGTATAGGTGACGACGATCGTGAGTGTATAGTTCTGTACATGATCAGGTGTGTAATCTCACACCCATTTCGATGGTCGATTGTGAAGTTCTATGAAGCGGCGAAAAGTCAAAAAGTCAAAAAGTCGGCAATTGTGACTACTCGAGCGTGCGAACGCTCGTAGTGGTAATCGAGATACGAATCGTGAAGCTGGATCATTGAAGGTGTCACGAACACTCTCGCGATGCCGACGCTGTGATGGGCCAAACTGGGATGAAACGGGCCAAATCGGCCCAATGGGCTAATCAGTCCACTTGGACAGAATTGTTGGAAAACTAGCCAATGATAGGCCCGGATGTGAAATCTACAAATTGTAACCAGAAGCATGCGTTTGGGCCTAAAACGGGTTTTAGGCCCAATAGTGCCGTAAAAACCCAAAAAGGGTCCCGTGTCGCTAGAGGCGACAGTAGGCCTTCGGAAAGCCCATGAAGGAGAAAATTACTAAAATACCCTTAGAGGGTAAATTATCTAAATACCTTGGGTTGCGAAATTGCCAAAACTCCCTTGGAAGGTAAAATACCGAAATACCCCCAGGTTACGAAATTATCGAAATACCCTTGGAGGTTAAATTATCGAAATACCCTTGGGTTGCGAATTTACCAGAATACCCCCAAGAGGGTGAAAATGATTTTTATACCCTTAATTGAGAATGAAAAACGTGTGTATGTTTTCATTACATTTTTATATGTTGATATGTATATTGCATCTTATCATCTTGCATGGGTTGGGTTAATGATTGAAGAGTAGTGTAGCCTGGTGGCATGGCCACAATATATATATATATATATATATATACACACATTTGTATACATAATTATGACTCTGGTGGCTCAGCCACAAATATTCAGTGATTAGCAGCTTGTCTGCAATATTGGTGTGTTTGGCGGGGTGGGTTGACTTGATCCCATAGGTGTGATTGGTTGGTATGGAGGTGTGTTTGGTTGGATTGGGTTGGGTTACATTACATTAGACTACACTACATTATCTGCATTTTATGCTTATAGGGCTAAGGCCCAGATTGTTACTATATTGGGCTTTGGCCCAGTCTGCTTTTGTATGGGCTTTGGCCCAGTCTGCTTCTATATGGGCTTCGGCCCAGTCCGCTTCTATATGCGCTCGGGCCTAGTTAATGACCGATTAGAGGACTACACACTGAGTTCTCATAACTCACCCCTTTGCTTTAACCTTGCAGGTAATCCTCAGCCTTAGAGGATTTGGAGCTGCTCAGAGGTGGCCATCCATCGGGAATTTTTCTCGTGAACTAAGGAAATTCAGTTTTACCTTATTTCAAGTTTATTTAATTTGGGTTATTATTGTAATAAGGCCATTGGATTTTTATTTTGCTTTTAACTTTCAATTCGGCTATTATTAATTTTTTAGATATTTGAATACTAGGTTTTCCTAAAATGATAAATAACTATTTTCAAAATATCACGTTTTCGCAACTTATTGAATTTGATTTCTCTATAAACAAAGTTTTTCGAAGATAACAATAACAACGTTTTTACAAGAAAACCACAAAAGCAAATCTGAATTTCACAAACAACAAAGCTCAAAGTTTTCAAAAAGAATACGAACTCTTTAAACGAACACGCAATTTTTAAACAACCCTTTATGTGACATGCCAGATCTCTCGTAACGTCTAGCCCGGGTTTGGGGTGTTACATAAAAAGTGTAAAATGAGTCTTTTTATGACTTTATAGGCCAAATGAGGCCTAAAGGTGAGCTAACGTTCTTAATGAGTGTGCAGGACACCATTGAAAGGTATAAGAACTCAAGGCTAGTCGTTGTGTTGAAACACAAGAAATTCAATGTCGCAACATAGTGAGCAGAATACAAGAACTGCAAGAATGCCTTTAGTGTCGCAACACAACCAGAGGATGTCACGACACATCCCTGAAGCCAAACTTGAATCAGAGTACACTGGCTTCGATGTCGCGACATAAGCACTAGGTGTCGTGGCACCGACCCTATATGAGAATAATTACAAGTGAGGGGAATTTTGGTCTGTACAATGTAAATTAACATGAAAACGTTAGCTAACTTAGGGTTAATGATGACGACTGATATAAACTCTATAAATTGGCTCAGTTAACACTTGTTTATGGACAGCTTTTAGATTCTCAATTCTTCCCTAAAATTGAGTACTCACCTCCATTGGGTACGATCCTCGGAGTACTCACCTACTTCATTGTTAAAAACTATATTACAACCTGACCCGTATACTTGCGGACACCACATCAATATTATATCCTTAGTTGAAGTATTCACACTTTGGATGTTAGTACGTCCAAAGGTGATTAATCATGCACCACAAATAAGTTATCGTAAGATAATCTCACCAAGTAACATGCTGTGACTAGTTGTCCTCTTTGAAGACAAACCTTCTTGTTATATCGTATGATAATACCTACCATAGAGGCTAGTCTAACTATTATATGATTACAAGACAATTCTATTTAGTTTCAAGAAATCTCTTTAGTGGGGTCCATATGAAAATCCTTCTGTGTGGTAGTTCAATTGTCATGCCATCACAATAGACCATTGATGGAGGCCATAGGTCTTGTTTAGAGAACTTTTCCCACTCAATATTTAAAAAACATGTAAGGTTTTTAATATCTGATTTCAATCATGAATTATCAATATATGCATGACAAGTACATGTGATATTCTTCCCTAAACTATATGGCATGCTTATCTTACATATGCATGAATATACATTCGCAGTCAAATAAATATCATCATGCTTATCACATATATAAAAGCATAAGAATTTAAATGGCCTTCATTAGCCAAAGTTTCCATGATTCCATCTTATAAAAATATAAAATTACAAAATTCACCCCAAAGCATACTTTGGTTCTTCTATTTTACCACCACGGACTTTTGCTGTGCTATTGGTTCACGTTTCCATTGTTGTCATTTTTGTGTCTTCGTCACTGCCAGCCGATGCTAAACCATCGTCGGTTGCCACTGACCACCACCTTCGGCCTCTGTTGTCGACCCTTGTCATTGAATACTAACGTCGAACCATTGATAGCCTCCTACTGCCAACCACCGTCAGTTTCTTGTTGATTTTGTTGGGTCAAATTTACATAATCTCGATCATCCTAGACACATCTCGATTCTTTAGGTTTCGTCAAAAATTATAGATTACAAATTCATATGTCAATTTTTTACGTACATAACTTATTTTAAAATAATAAAATTAAACCTTATGTGGAGATGATAGTCGAAGATCTAGAATATACATACATGAGAAATTA
Source organism: Gossypium rotundifolium (assembly GCA_025506655.1). Lineage (NCBI taxonomy): Eukaryota > Viridiplantae > Streptophyta > Magnoliopsida > Malvales > Malvaceae > Gossypium > Gossypium rotundifolium. Next base: position 51,386,444 of record CP106728.1, read on the forward strand.
ATAATTACATTTGATTTTCCAGGAATCACAATTTTGAAAAAATTACTTTATCATACATAATAATAAAATAATATCATACATTAATTCGCATACATTCCCTTAAACATGCGTGCAATTACAAGAATGCCACATTTTATTAAAATTAATCACACATGAATAAGAGAGAGAATTTGATCTCGGTTTATACTATAAACATAGCAAACCTAGTGTTTTGACATCAATTGTGTAACACCCGAAACTAGTCCTAGAAGTTTAGACCGAATCCTAGGTGTCACATTGATCACCGAAGTGATCATAGGTAAATTTTTACAAAGCAAGTTATCACGTCAAATCGAAACACTTAACCTTTTAAAATTCAGATAGTAAAGTTACAGTTAAGCTTAATACTTATTTAACTGAAATAAAATCACGTAAAACTTAAAACGAAATTTTTACCGCAATTTTTATAAAACCTTACATTTCAAAACTGATTAACGAAGTAGTAACCGAAAACCCGAACTGATAATTTATTTTCCACTGAGACTGTAACACCCCAAACCCGGCCTAAACGTTACGACCGGATCTGGCATGTCACATGAAAGGGTTGTCTACATACTGTGTGTTCGTTAAAAAGTTCGTGTACGTTATATTTGTTGTGAAAAGTCAAGTTTAGGTAATTTTGAATAAGAAACGGTTTATTAATATTTTGGAAAATGGTCATTAAGGGTTTAGGAAATTCCCATATTGAACATTTAATAATAAGCAGTAACCAAATTGAAAGCTGAAACCAAGTAAAATACCCAAGGCCTTATTACATAGCAAAAACCCAAATAAAAATAAGTCCAAATAAAAGAAACGAAACAATTAAACATATGTATGGCCTCCACGAGTCCACCTCAGCTCCCAAATCCGCGATCTAATGATTACCTGCAAAATTTAACTAAGGGGTGAGTCATCGAGACTCAGTGTGTAAAACCCATCCAATGGGTGTTAAACCCTTACACAATTTCATATGAAAATATCCATGTCATGCAACCCAAAACCTAACTATCCGAAACTCCCAATTCTACCCCGTGTGGTACCAAACCACTGGTGGTGCCAAACCACTGGTGACCCAAAGTCACTGATATCAATAATAATGTGGTGCCAAACCACTGGTGACCCAAAGTCACGAATAATCCATATGTTGGGCCAACCCACGTTGTGATACCAAATCATGGCGACAATCCCATTATCAAATGTGGGGCCAACCCAATCGTGGTGCGGCCACTAGGATGAGTCGCTATGAGGTGCCAAACCTCCGGTGACCCAAAGTCATGAATATCACCGTGGTACCAAACCACTTTGGTGGTGCTAAACCACTGGTGACCCAAAGTCACGATACCAATCTTCCCCCTCCTCTCATCATACCCATGTAATATGACATAATAATTCGTGTATGCAGTATGTCACGTATTCTAGACATATATCAAATATAAGTATAACATGAATTCCCATCACAATCAGATAGACATAAAACAACATAATCATGCTAATCAACCTCTAAGGGTATAATCGTAATTTTACCCACCAAGGGTATTTTCGTAATTAACCTACCAAGGGTATTTTTATAATTTACCCACCAAGGGTATTTTCATAATTTACCCACCAAGGGTATTTTTGTAATGTACCCACCAAGGGTATTTTTGTAATTTACCTCCCCAGGGTATTTTCGTAATTTTCCCACCAAGGGTATTTTCGTAATTTACCTACCAATGGTATTTTCGTAATTTCGTACCTGTAATGGCCCTCCCGGAGGTCTAATGTTACCCTGAGTGACTCGGCTACCATTTTTGATCGTCACCAGACTATTGGGCCTAAAGCCCGATTCTGGCCCATTCGGGCCTACACGCTCGTGTGGCCCACCTAACACAAATCTAGCCACGTATATAGGTTCCACCTAGTCTAGTTCACTATATACTATATCATCATATAATTTATTCCAATTGGGCTTAAAGGCCCATTAGGCCCACTTTGGCCCATCGCGGCCCAAGCAGCCCCAACCCACAAGAATACTACTAATGGCCTCAACTATCGCGTGAAGCCCCACGCGCAAGGCCGCACGCGCTCGTGTGGCTACTATTACTGTGACCAAGACTTCTAAGCATTTGCCGCTACAACTAGAGTAGAGAGTTACACACATGATAGGACTCGGTGCTAAACCGCCGCTACGACCACTCCATGCCCAATGCCCACCAATGTATGTTAACTCTCCTCTTGGCATGCTCTTTATATAGCTAGTTCTTCACCTTCATTCCTTGTATCTTTCGATGTGGGATCCTTCACAAGAGAGTTTAAATTCAACCTGAAACTCTTCTTGTCCAATCCAAGTAAAATAAATACTCCTTGCTTCTCATGAGATTCAACCTAGGCTCCCACAGGCAGAATCCATGCCGCTAGTCACTTTACCAACTAGCTTCTTGTGTCTTAAACCATGCGCAACTAAATATAACCCTATGGCCAAGGTCTAAATTCATTTAATAAAAATAATCTAAAAGGAATGCAAACGCTACAACTAGAACCTTGGACCTCCTTCCTTCCTTGTGGCGTCATTCCCTTGTCCTTTAGTGGCGTCACTTTGCCACTACACCACACACTCCACTTGTGTCATTTTTCTCCACATTTTATTCTTAAGGCCTACCTGCCAACTTCCAGGGTTTTTTTTCACCTAAAACCAAAATTTCTCCAAAGCCAATATTTCATCCCGAGACTTCATAGAAGCCCCCTAACCTTCTAAAATCACTTATCTAAAAGGTCCAACTTGCACTTAAGATGATCTCCTGTTCTCCAAAAATTTTAAACGCTACTATGCCTAAGGCCCATTGGGCTCAATTCTCCTAGGCCCAATTTCAGGATATTACGAATCTACCCTCCTTAAAGAAATTTTGTCCTCGAAATTTCCAACTACTAACAGTCACATATCCTAACCCACCACACTACGCTCTTGCTGCGCACTCTGATCTTAATAAAACTAATATACTTTCTAACTAAATCTTGGAACCCCTTCACATAACCAACTATCTACCACCGAGGCAACATATATTTTTCACACATACATACAATTCCTATATTCAAGCATTACATCCACACATCGCAGAATAAATACAATCATTCCACATATACCAGAATATAGTAAAAAGGAAACTTACGGATTTGGTGTCGGAGACTCGAGTGCCATACTTACAGAAAAGATATATATATTTTCTAAACCATCCTTTTGAAAACATTTTTGAACCCAAACCCATAGCCGAGTTTTTGAACCTTGGCTCTGATACCATAATTGTAACACCCCAAACCCAAATTTAAACGTTATTTAATAGGATCGGCATGTCACATGAAAGGATTGTCTACATATTGTGTGTTTGTTAAAAAGTTCATGTTCATTATATTTGCTGTGAAAAGTCAAGTTTAGGTAATTTTGAATAAGAAACGGTTTATTAATATTTTGGAAAATGGTTATTAAGGGTTTAGGAAATTCTCATATTGAACATTTAATAATAAGCAATAACCAAATTGAAAGCTGAAACCAAGTAAAATACCCAAGGCCTTATTACATAACAAAAACCAAAATAAAAATAAGTCCAAATAAAAGAAATGAATTTACAATTAAACATATGTATGGCCTCCACGAGTCCACCTCAGCTCCCAAATCCGCGATCTAATGATTACCCAAAAATTTAACTAAGGGTGAGTCATCGAGACTCGGTGTGTAAATCCCATCCAACGGGTGCTTAACCTTACACAATTTCATATGAAAATATCCATGTCATGCAACCCAAAACCTAACCATCCAAAACTCCCGATTCTACCCCTGTGGTACCAAACCACTAGTGGTGCCAAACCACCGGTGACCCAAAGTCAACGATATCAATAATAATGTGGTGCCAAACCACTTTGGTGACCCAAAGTCACGAATAATCTATATGGGGCCAACCCACGTTGTGATACCAAATCATGGCGACAATCTCGTTTATCAAATATGGGCCAACCCACTATGGTGCAAACCAGCGACGAGTCGCTATGAGGTGCCAAACCTCCGTGACCTAAAGTCACGAATATCAATCTGTGGTACCAAACCGCTGGTGGTGCCAAACCACTGGTGACCCAAAGTCACAGATATCAATCTTCCCCCTCCTCTCATCATACCCATGCAATATGACATAATAATCCGTGTATGTAGTATGTCACATATTCTAAACATATATCAAATATAAGTATAACATGAATTCCCATCATAATCAGATAGACATAAAACAACATAATCATGCTAATCAAGCTCTAAGGGTATAATCGTAATTTTACCCATCAAGGGTATTTTCGTAATTTACCCACCAAGGGTATTTTTGTAATTTACCCACCAAGGGTATTTTTTTAATTTTCCCACTAAGGGTATTTTCGTAATTTACCCACCAAGGGTATTTTCGTAATTTACCCCAAGGATATTTTCGTAATTTTCCCACCAAAGGGTATTTTCGTAATTTACCTACCAAGGATATTTTCGTAATTTCACACCTGCGATGGCCCTCTCGGAGGTCTAATGTTACCCTAAGCGACTTGGATACCATTTCCGGTCGTCACCAGACTATTGGGCCTAAAGCCCGATTTCGGCCTATTCGGGCCCACACGCTCGTGTGGCCCACCTAACACAAATCTAGCCACGTATATAGGTTCCACCTAGTCTAGTTCACTATATAATATATCATCATACAATTTATTCCAATTGGGCCTAAGGGCCCATTAGGCCCACTTCGACCCATCGCGGCCCAAGTAGCCCCAACCCACAAGAATACTACTAATGGCCTCAACTATCGCGTCGAAGCCCCACACGTGCGCTTGCACGCTCGTGTGGCTACTATTGCCGTGACCAGCACTTCGGCATTTTCCGCTCTACAACTAGAGTAGAGAGAGTTACACACCTAATAGGACTCTGGTGCTAAACCGCGCCGCGACCACTCCTGTGCCCAACGCCCACCAAGGTATGTTAACTCTCCTCTTGGCATGCTCTTTATATAGTTAGCTCTTCACCTTCATTCCTTGTATCTTTCTGATGCGGGATCCCTTCGTCAGTAGAGTTTAAATTCAACTGAAACTCTTACCGTCCAATCTGTAAAATAAATACTCCCCTGCTTCTCATGAGATTCGAACCCAAGCTCCCCTGTAGCAGAAACCACGCCGCTAGGACTTTACCAACTAGCTCCTTGTGTCTTAAACCATGCGCAACTAAATATAACCCTATGGCCAAGGTCTAAATTCATTTAATAAAAATAATCTAAAAGGAATGCAAACGCTACAACTAAAACCTTGGACCTCCTTCCTTCCTTGTGGCGTCATTCTCTTGTCCTTAAGTGGCGTCACTTTGCCACTACACCGCACACTCCACTTGTGTCATTTTTCTCCAAATTTTATTCTTAAGGCCTACCTGACAACTTCGAGAGTTTTTTTTCACCTAAAACTAAAATTTCCCCAAAACAAATATTTTATCCCGGGACTCCATAGAAGCCCCCTAACCTTCCAAAATTACTTATCTAAAAGGTCCAACTTGCACTTAAGCCGATCTCCTGTTCTCCAAAAATTTTAAACGCTACTATGCCTAAGGCCCATTGGGCTCAATTCTCCTAGGCCCAATTTTAGGATATTACAGAGACTGTCCGAGACCTCTGCATATTAAGTCCAGCGTCAGAATTCAGAAAGGGCACCTGAGAAGAAGCGCTAAGAGGGGGTGAGGTACTCGAGCTCAGTGTGAGTCCAAAACAAGTCTCAAACAAAGATACAGAATTCAAAACAGTAGCACAATATATTTTCAGTTACTCATGGAGTCAGAATGCACACTTGGGACTAATGTCCCAATAGAACTTAACAACCAGAGCACATCAAATTCACTCAAATACTCAACTCAAATGTTGATCAGACAAACAGATTATAGACAACTAGTCTTACAATCAGAACACACAGACAAATGCAGATGAAATACAGTCAAATAAATATAACCCACCCATCTAGCCAACACACCTCTCCGTCCCCTGATCACACTTCATAAGAGCTGTTAAAGCTCATCCAACCAATCACACCAATTAGGACATCAAAAGGCCCATCCAACCCTACACTCCACATATGTGGACTAAGGCACTCAAATAATAATACGCAGCAGGGCTAGCATATGTGTTGTACTGTGCAATGCGGTAGACCGTGGTATAGGCCAGATCAAATAATGGTACGCAGCAAAGCTGACGTACGTACAGTACAGTGTAATACGGTAATCCACTGTACAATCATGTTGTAATTAAACTGCCAGATCAGATAATATTGGGTAGCAAAGTTGATCATTGTTTTGTCGAGTTTTAAAATTTATAAAGAATATGATCAAACCTGGAAACTAACTCTGACAACGATTAAAGGCAAGTGTACCTATCAAACAGTAGTATAGCTTAGGCAAGACCGGATTATCGAACCCAAAAGAACTAAAAGTACTAATACTGACTTTATTTTTATTATTTAGCCTGAAATATGGAGTGATTGGATGATTTAATCTAGTTTAACAATTTCTAAGCTAGAGACAAAGACAAAAAGAACGAATAGGGAAATAACTCGAAGAAAACTCAATTGATCACAACAATTCCCTCAGGAAGAATCCACCTAGACTTCACTTGTTATTTAATATTGAACCATATGATTTATTTACTTAGTTTGATCCGTAAGACTCCCTAACCTATATTAAACCCTCTCTCGAGGCGAATAACGTCTAACCCTAGGTTAATTAGTGGAACTCTTCTTCGCTTATAATAACCCCCTAGAATAGCAGTAAATCGATCTATGGACTCTTATATTAGGTTTCACCCTAATCCAGCAAAATCTCGTCACCCTATATCTAGGCGTGCTATCAACTCTGCTTAATTATGCTAGATCTATTCTTAGGCAGGGTCTATTCCTCCTCTACCTAAGCACATTAGATTAGATTAAGCAATATAATTAAGAACAAACTAATTACTTATCATATAAATCAAAAATCAAATAACAAGGTTCATCTAGGTTTCATCCCCTTCAGCTATCTGAAGGGTTTAGTTCATAACAAAATAAGAAAACATCTCAAGAGAAAAGATAAAACAAAACATAAGAAATCCATAAAACTTCCTGATGGAATTGAAGGATAGATCTTCCGTCTTGAGTAGAGCTCTGGCTTCTTAAGATGGATCAACTGGCTATCTTCGAGTAATTCCCTGAATGAAAGCTCTGGCGTAAGGCTTACAAAGCTGCGACCCGAATAGCTGCCTTGGGGTGTTTATATAGGCCTTGAGATGCTTTACTTGGCTGCTAAGTATCCCCTTCAAGTAGAATTACTATTGGGTGTTTAAATAAACTTAGGAGTATGTTTCTTTGCCTTCAAGCATCCAATTCCGTGTGAAATTGCTCTTTCCCGTGGAAGGGGCACGCCCGTGGCACACTCCCATGTAAGTCATGGCTAGGCCATGTTCAGACTTTTCGGTTGGGGCACGACCGTGTAAATCGGGTTAAGGCTGTGTCCTAGAAGATTGGCGAGGCACGACTGTGCGGCTTGTAGTCCAGGCCATGTCGATTTCGTGAGTTGGCCCAATTTGGTCATTTTAAGCCCGTTTTGTGTTCTTTTTATCCTTGGGTGCTTTCCTGAGTATAAGACATGAAAAGAAAGGATTAAGAGCACCTTTTTACATAAATCAAGGATAAATCATCCAAAAGCATACTAAATGTAGGATTAAAATATGTTGCTTTTACGGTTTATCAAATACCCCCACACTTAAGCTTTTGCTTGTCCTTAAGCAAAATTCTCAACTTACAATCAAAACGAACTTTCCATAATTCATAATTCCTATCGACAGTGTCTCATCATAATTCATAGATAGTTTATACATGGATAATTTAACTCAAAGAACCCTAAAGATTCAATCAAGATAAGTCATACCTTTGAAGTACGAAAACATAGGTATCTCCCCTTATCTAAGTAATTACCTTTAATTCAAAACCGGCAAGGATTGACATCCTCGTAAAAGATTCACTCAAATCACTCGAAGTGTTTAAGGTTCAAGAATAAGCACTCATAAGTCGAACCTGAAAAGTTAATCCCATAGGCTAGCCTAAAAATTAAATCTCTACCACTGTATATGAGATGATACACAAATCAAAAGGTCTTTATCAGGGTTGTAATGGGGCTAGGGTTAAAGGTGTGGATACAGGCTGAATTAGAAGGTTAGAATCGAGACTTGACCTGACATATCACCTACTAGAAATATGTAATAATATGAGTGATTACATCAATTGAGAACTAATAATACTATTATTGATAATTCTATAATACGAGCTCTTCTTCAACAATTGGAATTTAAATGTATGAGCTCAATTAATCACGTAACTTAATACTGAATATACTTTGAAAAAATTTTTTAGAACAAACTAAGTATTACATAATAAATGGTAAATCTAACTACTGAACTAATATAATTCAGTAACTTAATCAAATCAAACCTCGATTAAAGGGTAGTCAAAAAGGAAGGGTGATATAAATACAAAGGGTCTTTGGGTTAATGTTAGTGGTTAAGTCAATAAAAAGGGTTGTTAGGATTCAATGAGGTTCACTAGAGGTTAATTGTGAAGGTAGGCTTTTTATGGAGTAAATGGGTTAAATCCTAGGTGCCTTTATTATCTCTGTATATCAAATCAAAAGTGTGGTCTCGATATGTATAAATGAGGCAAGTTCTAGAATAACAGTTCAAATTTGACACACTCATAATCAATAAAGTGAGCAAGAAAAAGAATATAAGGCTCAAAATCTCACAAAAATTATGGGTGTTTTTGACATCAATCCCTGTAAATTTCAAACTTCAAAGTAATACTCAAATTCAGTTCAACGACCTATTAATTTTAATTTTTAGAAAGTATACTTATCATGCTCGATTCTCTAGTATCCTTCAGATTTAATTATCAATGCACAATTAACTATGACTTAATCTAAAACATGTCAATAAAAATCATAAATCATTAGAAATTTCATCCTGATTAGTAATATGAGGAAATTACTTTCGAATAAGACTAAATTTAGGGTTTTGAGAATAATGCAAAAAGTTTGACACTTTTACCCCCACACTTAAGATGTACATTGCCCTCAATGTAAAAAGATAAATAATAACAATAATGGGATAAATCAAAGGAGAAGGGGTAGAGTGACACTTCCTAAATTCTGGATGGCTTTGGGAGTTGGCAGTGGTCGTGGTAGAAGATAGTTGGAGGAGGTAGTGGTGGCGTTTTCTATGGTCTTAGTGGGGAGCTCGTAGAGAATTAGCCAGTGATTTTTAAGACATATTTAAAATAAACTAAGTATATATTTGAAGATAAGAAAGAAGACGAGAACTAAAATAGAAAATAAACTAAATTGGAAATAAAAGATAAATGGACTGTTAAGTCCTTATTATTGGATGGTTCGTGCGGTGGGTGTGACCTCTAAGGTTACCGAGGTACTGGTAGTGGTCGTGGTGGTGTGATTCAAAAGTAGCCTGACGAACCCGGTACTAAGAAACTAAATTGAAATAAACTAAATTAAGCCAAAGATAGTCATAGAGAAGGAAATTGAAGCAAAAGAGATTAGAAAAATAAAAACTATATGATCTCAAAGACCCTTGGCTTGGTGTTTGGATGAAGCGGCCGATATGAACTTATGTAGATTGGTCTCCCATAGGGAGATTATGCTTGCTTTCTTTCGCTTCTTTGGCATAGTTTTGGTGTTGCTCAAAAGTCTTGACAATTTTCTAAAGAAAGAAAGAAAATTTTGAAGGAAAAAGAAAGAAGAAAGAAGAAAGAAGATGGGAAGAAGGGGAAGGGCTGTGGGGTTTAAATATGATTTCAAATTTGGCACGTTCCCACGCCCGTGGCCCAAGGGTGTGTCGATTCACACGGCCGCCTCACACGGCCGTGGTGTGGAGCGTGTCGCTTCGCCCACGTCTGTTGTCAAAGTGCCATGCTCGTGCCTGAGTAGTTAGTGTCAACCACAGCCGCGTCACACGGCCGTGGGTTAAGACGTGTTAAGTCTCCCACGGTCGTTTCTTGGTCAGCCATGCCCGTTGGGAAGAAGTCAGTATGTTGGCATGGTTGGGACGCACGGACGTGTCTAGCCCGTGCTCGACAAGTTAGTAGCTTTACATGGTCGTGAGACACGGCCGTGCTGATTTGTCGATGCCCGTAGGGAGGGTGGTTGGATCCGTGACATTGGAAGGTGGTTAGATTGAATTTCACGGCCTCTATTCTGTCAGTGTAGTGGTTCTGGTAGTCCACACGGCCACAGACACGGCCATGTGTAAGGCTGTGTGACTTGGAAACCTGCACTTTTGTGTTAGTTTAAAACTAAATTTTTAGAAAAGAAAGAGGGAAAGAGAAGAAATCAATAAATTTGAAAGTAAATAGTGTTAATGTTTGGGTTGCCTCCCGAGAAGCACTTGTTTATAGTCTTAAGCTAGACTGTGCTCGTATTTGAAAATTTTAGGGAGGTTTAAAGGTTTGAATATCTTCTCTCATGCTTACAATTCTATTTTTGTGACAAAGTCAAAGTCGAGAAGCGTTTACCTTGAAATTACTGAATACTGGATTGCTTACCTCGACTGTTTCGTGTGGGAAGATAACGTGTACCTTAAGAAGAATTTCTCCCTTTGCCCTCAGGTCTGTTGAAGTGATGCGAGGATTGGCTTTGTCTAACAGTACTTGGTCTCCTATTTTAAAGTGATTTGATGTCCCTACGAGCTCTTCTAGTGGTTCCCCTGATTTTACTTCGTGTAGATCCGGCTCTTCTTTAAAGTGTGTCTTCCATTCTTTTAGTTTGTCTTCTCTAAGGCTTTGTTCCTTATGTACCTCTTCTTTGTTGGCTTGGGGTCCATGATTCGGCTCAGGTTTGTATTCTTGTGGTGTTTCCTGTGATGAAATTTTTATAATTTGGTTATCAATTGAGTTATTTTTCTTATCTTCATCGATTGTTATCCTAGCCGAGTCAAGAGCCTGAAGACTGATTGATCTGTCACCTACATAAAGTATGAGTTCGCCTGTGGCAACATCAATTTTAGTCTTGGCAGTTGCTAGAAAAGGTCTTCCTAAAATTAAGGGGATTGAATTATCCTCATCCATGTCTAAAACAACAAAATCTACTGGGAAAATAAATTTATCGATTTTTAATAGAACGTCTTCAATAATGCCCTTAGGAATTCTAACTGTTTTATCAGCTAATTGAATACTCATCCTAGTTTGTTTGGGCTTCCCTAGTCCTAGTTGTTTAAACAATGCATAAGGCATGACATTTATACTTGCCCCTAAATCAGCTAACACATTATCAATAGTTAAACTACCAATTAAACATAGAATTGTAAAACTCCCTAGATCTTTTTGTTTCTGCGGTAGTTTATTTTGTAACATTGCTGAGCATGTTGCGTTTAATTCCACATGGTGCTCTTCGTCTGTGTTTAGTTTGTTCGTCAAGAGCTATCTTAAAAATTTCCTCGAGTCGGGCATCTGAAAAAGAGCTTCAAGAAGAGGTAAGTTAATATGTAATTTCTTTAAAAGTTTAAGAAACTTACCAAACTGTTCTTCTGAACTGTCTCTTTTCAATGCTTCCCAGGTTGGTACTCCTTTATTATCGATTTTGGCTTTTCTTGTGTTACCTCTACTTTACCTTCGTCTACCTTATTTTTTGGTGTCGAATTGGGTTCATCTGACTTCTTATTGTCCTGAGCTGTGATGGCTTGAATTTGCTCCTTAGGGTTAATCTCGGTGTTACTTCGTAGACATCCTTGCAGTTGTTCTGACATTAGCTTTACAAGTTGTTCGACTGCATTGGTGACTTTCTTGACTGACTTAGAAATTTCCTCAATTTGGCTCTCATTGCTTTTGATTTTTCTTTTAGTTTCTTGGATACGTTTCTCTGTGTCTATTGAAAATTTTGCTAGCATCTCGTTGAGGGTTGGCTTCTTCTCTTGTGGATAAGGCTGATTTGTAAGTTTTGAAGAGGTTGCTGTCTTTGATTTCCTTGACCTCCTTATATAAAATTTGGGTGGTTCCTCCAACCTGGATTATAAATGTTACTATAAGGATTATTACTAAATCTAAAATTATTACCTATATAGTTCATCTGTTCGTTCTCTGCTCCTGGTTGGTAGGGTGGGTACTCAGGATTCGCCACAGTTCCACTTGTGTCGCACTGCATGACTAGATGTGCCGGTGAAGGACACCAACTATCTTCCTTTTTATTCATCATCTCTATCTGTGTTGATAGCATGGTTATTACATCTAGATTGTAGACTCAGGTTGATTTTGTTGGTTTTGTCCTTGTAACTTGCCACTGATAATTATTCAGTGACGTCTCTTCAATGAACTCGTATGCTGCTTCAGGAGTTTTGTTGTTCAGGGTTCCACCGGCAGCTGAATCGATTAGTTTCCTCGTTGAGGGGTTTACACCGTTATAGAATGTTTGGACTTGTAGCCACAAGGGTAATCCATGGTGTGGACACCTTCTCAAGAGATCCTTGTATCTCTTCCATGCGTCGTATAGCATCTCTAAATCCATCTGCACAAAAGAAGAGATATCATTCTGTAATTTGGCCATTCTGGCCGGTGGGAAATATTTTAATAAAAACTTTTCGGTCATCTGCTCCCATGTAGTGATTGACCCTCGTGGTAACGAGTTTAACCACTGTTTGGCTTTATTCCTTAATGAAAAAGGGAATAATCGAAGACGTATGACATCATCAGAAATGCCATTTATTTTGAAGGTATCACAAAACTCTAGAAAATTAGCTATATGAGTATTAGGGTCTTCGTCCTGTAAACCATCAAATTGAACAAATTGTTTAATCATTTGTATTGTGTTAGGCTTTAATTCAAAATTGTTAGCAGCTATAGCAGGCCTAACAATACTTGATTCTGCTCCTGTTAAATGTAGTTTAGCATAATCAAACATAGTACGTGGAACATTGTTATCCCCCACATCTTGTGGTTGTGGATTATTTTCGTCCATCCCTTCAGTAGGATTGGATCTACCTTTTTGATTTTTCTCTGTGTAATTTAGGGCTTGCTTGATTTCTCTGCGATTTCTCCGAGCGGTAGCTTCAATATCACTGTCGTATACCAAAGGTCCTCTCGGGTTCCTTTTAGTCATAAACTAGAGGTACCTTGTAAGTAAAGAAAGAAAGAAAGAAAACCGGTGAAAATAAATAAAAATAAAAATAAAAGTAAATTGAAAAAATAATAAAAATAAAAAATAATGGCTAAAGTAATAAAAATAAACCTTTCTTAATATTTTAGTTCCCTGAAAACACCGCCAAAAACTTGATCGTTGTTTTGTCGAGTTTTAAAATTTATAAAGAATATGATCAAACCTGGAAACTAAATCTGACAATGATTAAAGGCAAGTGTACCTATCGAACAGTAGTATAGCTTAGGCATGACCGGATTATCAAACCTAAAAAAACTAAATGTACTAATACTAACTTTCTTTTTATTATTTAGCCTAAAATATGGAGTGATTGGTTGATTTAATCTAGTTTAACGATTTCTAAGCTAGAGACAAAGACAAAAAGAACGAATAGGGGAATAACTCAAAGAAAACTCAATTGATCACAACGATACCCTCAGGAAGAATCCACCTAAACTTCACTTGTTATTTAATACTGAACCATCTAATTTATTTACTTAGTTTGATCTGTAAGACTCCCTAACCCATATTAAACCCTCTCTCGAGGCAAATAACGTCTAACCCTAGGTTAATTAGTGGAACTCTCGTTCGCTTATAATAACCCCCTAGAATAGCAGTAAATCAATCTGTGGACTCCCATATTAGGTTTCACCCTAATCTGACAAAATCTCGTCACCCTATCTCTAGGCGTGCGATCAACTCCGCTTAATTATGCTAGATCTACTCTTAGGCAAGGTCTATTCCTCCTCTACCTAAGCACATCTGATTAGATTAAGCAACATAATTAAGAACAAACTAAGTACTTATCATATAAATCAAAATCAAATAACAAGATTCATCTAAGTTTCATCTCCTTCAGGTATCTGAAAGGTTTAGTTCATAATAAAATAAGAAAACATCTCAAGAGAAAAGATAAAACAAAGCATAAGAAATCCCTAAAACTCCCTGATGGAATTGAAGGAGAGATTCTCCGTCTTGAGTAGAACTCTGGCTTCTTGAGATGGATCAACTGGCTGTCTTCGAGTAATTCCCTGAATAAAAGCTCTGGCAGAAGGCTTCTGCCAAACTATGACCCCCCAGAATAGCTGCCTTGAGGTGTTTATATAGGCCTTGAGATGCTTTACTTGGCTTCTAAGTATATTCTTCAAGTAGAATTACTATTAGGGTGTTTAAGTAGACTTAAGAGTATGTTTCTGTAACATCCTAGATTAGGGGTTATGCGTTTGTGCATAATTCATGAGTAGTAGGTTTTGGCAGTGTTTGGAAGTGAATTAAGGGTTTTTAAAATCCTAGGATGGAAGAGAAAGCTTTGGACAATTGTTGGTTTTTAAGTTAAAAACAAGAAGTGATGTGGAAAAGTGGCAAGGGACGCCACCTAAGGTGCAAGGGTTATGGCATCAAGTGAAGTACTTTGAGGGAAGAGGTTCAAATCCCATTGTGTGCATTTTTGCTTAATTTTATGAAATAGCATGTTTACTGTGATATGGGTGTGTGGTGTGCATTTTTAGAACCTTGGAAATGTAAGGAAATGTATGGAAATGCATGGAAATGTATGGAGATGTATGGAAATGTATGGAAATGTATGGAAATGATGGAAATGTATGGAAATGTAAGGAAATGAAAGGAAATGTAAGGAAATGTAAGGAAATGTAAGGAAACTTGGAAATGATTTAGAAATGTTAAGTTTCAAAAGGAGGAAAGTAAACATTTTGGAAACCTAAGATAAAAGAGGAAAGTAAACATTTTGGAAACTTAAGTTAAAAGAGGAAAGTGAACATTTTAGGAAACCTAAGAAATGTCAAGTTTACAGAGCCGAACGAAAATTTTAGGAAACTTAGAAATGACCTCGAAATGTCGAGTTTTAAAGTTTAAAAGACGTAATTAAGGCAAGAAGGCCTTAAAAGAAAAAGTACGTGAAATTTGACACACAATCGGGCTTGGAAAAGTGGCCTGAAGATGCCACTTAGGGCCTTTGGAAATGGCGCCACATACAAGGGTGTTGGGCCTGAGTTCAAGTCACATGGGAAGCAAATAAAATAAATTTTATTTTTGCTTCTAGAAGCCCAAGAGGTGGACGGCACAAGGCTTGCAAAAGAGGAGTTTCACTCTCTTTAAATTGACTAATTAGAAGATAATAAGGATTATACTTTATTTGTTTCAAAATTAAAGAGATAAAATTATCACATAAGGAAGAGTAGTGGCCAAGCAAAGGATTCTTGGCCTAATTTCGGCTATAAAAGGATGAGACTAGGGCTATTCATTATTCATTCCCCTCTCTTTCTTTTGCCAAATATTCTTTCTCCTCTCCTCTCTCCGAAATTCTTCTTGAGCATCCATTCTTTTCCTCTTCTCTTTTAGCATCCTAGCCGATTCCTTCTAAGCCTATTATTCCTCTCTTCTTTCATCTTTGAAACCAAATACATAAGGGGATCATAGCCGATTGTTCATCAAGTCTCTAAGCCAAATCTCTAAAGTGGTTTTAGGAGGGATCTGTCGATTTCAATATAAAGGGTAAGGATCTATAGTTATAATTGTATTCCTTTCTTTTAAGCCGAAAGTTAGTCTAAACCTTCCTATATCTTATTGATCGAAATATGGAAGGTGAATTTCGAGATTTCAGATCTGAGGTATTTCGGCATCTCCATTAATCAAGAAGAGAGTTTCGGGATTTAAAAGATTTAAGGTAAGATATATGTATATTCGGCCAAAGGCCATGTTTATGTTTTAATGTTAGATTAAATCTAACATATGGTTATAGGAATTTCGACATCCTTAAAGAAAGCAAGAGATCAATTTTGGGATTTGAATAATAGGGAAATCGGCAACAAGGTAAACCTTAGTGTACTAATCCTACTAGGATTTGGATTTATGGCCGAATGGCTTTTTATTAAAGTAATAAGTGATAAAACAAATGTAGGGATTAAGGATCTAAGCATTAGATCAAGCTTTTCGGAATCTCAAGGAATCGCTAAGTGAATCAGATGTGTACCCTACCCTAAGTTTTAATACATTCATGGCTATGTGTTAAATTAAATGTGTTAATATGAAAGTGTAAGAACATGGGTAAGGTACCGTGTGTACCCCACACTAATCTTAATAGATTTATGGC
Organism: Gossypium rotundifolium; assembly: GCA_025506655.1. Taxonomy (NCBI): domain Eukaryota; kingdom Viridiplantae; phylum Streptophyta; class Magnoliopsida; order Malvales; family Malvaceae; genus Gossypium; species Gossypium rotundifolium. The sequence goes on from CP106728.1 coordinate 51,402,763, forward strand.
TTAAATATGATATATATGTTAATATGAAAGTGTAAGAATGTGGCTAAAGTACCATATTATGGTACAAAGTACTCAGGTATGCTTTCCTACTCCTACTAGGATTTCGAAATATGTTATATTTAACATGTGAAAAGTGATGTGAAAGTGAAATTTAAATATGATATGCATGATATGTATAATTTGGGGAATTCGGGTTATTTGAGAAAGGGGAAGTGAATGTGATGACTTCTGTCTCACTAAGTGAAACGTGATGACTTCGGTCTCACTAGGAATATGTGACGACTTCGGTCTCACTAAGTGAATGTAGTGACTTCGGTCACATTAAGTGAATGTGGTAACTTCGGTTACATTACCTAAATGTGGTGTCTCATGACACAAATATCAGGTGGCTATGCCACAATATTTTAAGTGGGCGATGAGCACGTCGACTGCAGCGACTGCCTTCGATGGTGTATAGTGGATGGAGGGTTGACTTAGTAGTCCCCACGGTGTGTAGGTTGGTACGGGTGGAGTGTAGCGGATGGCATATAGGTTTGGGTTCAGGTTTGCATCATTACCTTGAATTTTTATATGAATATGATATGTATGGTGTGCCTATCTCTATTATGCTTTGGTGTTGGTTACACATTGAGTCTATCGACTCACCCCGTTGTAGGAATATGTTTGGTGATGAGCGAGAATGGACCTGGATGGCGTAACTTGTGGTGGCCATGTTCAACGAAGTTTAATTTAATTTGAATCTTTATTTTATTTTAAATCTTGTACAATTTTATTTTGGGTTTCGTTTTATGTAATAAGGCCATCGTGATTTATTCTTATTTACTTTTAATTACTATGTTATGAATTTAGGGCTTTATAAAGAATAAGCCCATTTAATTTAAAATAAGTTAAAACATTTTGTCACTTGAAACAAATAGGTTTTGATATAAAATAAATTTGTTTTCAACTCGAGCCCAACCCACAACAAACTATCTTCCAAAACACACAGTTTTCAAAGTATTCGAATGAATTTGAACCGGGTTACTTCGAAGAACATACCAGAAGCGGGTGTGGGGTGTTTCAGTTTCTTTGCCTTCAAGCATCCAATTCCGTGTGAAATTGCTCTTTCCCGTGGCAGGGCACGCCCATGGCACATGCCCGTGTAAGTCGTGGCCAGGCCGTGTTCAGACTCATCGGTTGGGGCACGGCCGTGTAAATCAGGGTTGAGGCTGTCCTAGATGATTGGCGAGGCACGACTGTATGGCTTGTAGTCCAGGCTGTGCCGATTTCGTGAGTTGGCACAATTTGGTCTGTTTTAAGCTTGTTTTGCGTTCTTTTTATCCTTGGGTGCTTTCCTGAGTATAAGACATGAAAAGAAATGATTAAGAGCACTTTTTTACATAAATCAATGATAAATCATCCAAAAGCATACTAAATGTGGGATTAAAATATGTTACTTTTACGGTTTACCAGAAGCTGACGCACATACGGTACAATGCGATAAATCACTATACATATAAGTTTGCAATTAAACTGCCAGTTTAGAACATATATAGTCTTCCTTCTCTTCACAACCCAACCCGAAATATTTTATGCAAATGCATGAATGCATTCAAGCTAAGAAATAGTGACAAATTAATAGACAGTCAGTCAGAAAAGTTACCTTGCACACTCTTCAGACCATATTCAAAATCATACATCATACACAACCAGCATTGATATTGAGTCTTGAACACCCTCACTAAACTTAGTTAAGGTTCAGAGCACACACAAACACATATTCAGATAAAAAATGCATACCAAAGCATTATAAGTGCCTTAAAACCACACACCGATGTGCTCTGGAAGTGTGGTATTGCCTAGGCCGTGTGGGAGATCAAAAGCTCGTGTAAGGAATGGCACATGCTCATTTTGACCAGGGAGATAGCCATAGGGACAGGCCGTGTAACTCTCTATCCATTTGCACTAAATTTGAGTACTGGGCTGACACGGCCGTGTGAGGGTCTCACACGCCCGTGTGCCTACCAGACACGGTCGTGTGTCCATAACACACATGCCCATATGGAATCCCTAATTCCTAAATTAGCCACATGGCTGTGTGGCCAGACCGTGTGGCACCAAACCACTCAAACCCTAATCCCATAATCTCACACGCCTGTGTGCCCAGGGGACACGGTTGTTTGAGAAATGATAAAATCCCCAAGTCTGCCACACGGCTGTGTGCCACCAAAATTGGCCCTAAAACCCTAATTCCCAAAAGCATACGGCCGTGTGGACTAGTACATGCTCGTGTGGAAACCCTAGTGGCCACGAAACCACCTCAAAATAGGTCAAAACCACTATTTTAGCCATCTAAACCAGTCCCTAACCTTTACAATAACAAGAGTATAGCAAAATATGCAATACATAACGCCCCGAATTTGGGCCTATTGGGCCTTGGGCATTGGAGCGTTAAAATTTTTGAGAATAAGAGAACGAAACTAATGCAAATTGGACCTATTAGGTGAGTGATTTTGGAAGGCTAGGGGGCTTCCATGAAGTCCCGGGATCAAACTTGGGCTTTAGGAAAAAATTTGGTTTTAGGTGAATAAAACCCTAGGAGAAAGTGAGTAGGCTTTAAGAATATTTGAGGATAAAATGTGAGACAAGGAAGTGAGTGGCCTAGTGGCAAGGCGCCATTAAGGGTGTAAGGGAGAGCTTGGTTCAAGTCTTAGCGCTTGAGATTCATTTTGATTTCCTTTTAAATGAACTTAGATTTTTGCCCACAGGCTTATATTTAGTTAAACTTGCTTTGTTACACAAGGAGTTGATTGGTAAGGTGGCTAGTGGCGTGGATTAAGTTACAAGGGAGTCTGAGTTCGAAACCCCTTGCATGCAAAAGGTGATTATTTTGCTAATTTAGGACGATTTTTGAAGATCGATGAAGGGATCCCACATTGGGAAGCTAGCAAGAGAGTAGGCGAGAAGCTGGCTTTAAATAGAGCGATCTATGAGGAGAGTAAGCATACCTTGGTTGGCGTTTGGGCATAGGAGTGTTCAGAGTGCGGATTAACTCCAGGTTCCTATTAGGTGTGTATTTCGCACTACTCTAACTGTAGAGCGCAAATGCCGAAATGCCGATCACATGGCGATGGTAGCCACACGAGTGTGCGAGCGCACGTGTGGGGGCTTCGACTCGATAGTTGAGGCAATCATGAGTATTCTTGTGGGTTAGGCTGTTTGGGCCACGATGTGCCGAAAGGGGCCAAGTGGGCCCATATGAGTAACTTGTATGATTGTGTAGTAGATATTGGTCTGGTAAATGTGAATCACATATTTGTGGCTAGATTTGGGCTAAATGGGCCATACAAGCATGTGGGCCCATTTGGGCCGAAAACGAGCCCTAGGCCTATTCGCATCGCTATCTCTATTTAGAATACCTTGGTTTAAAAAATTACTGAAATACCCTCAGTTTGTAAAATTACTAAAATACCATTGGTTTACAAAATTACCAAAATACCCTTAGTTTATGAAATTACTGAAGTACCCCAATTTATAAAATTATCGAAATACCCCTGATTTGTGAAATTATCAAAGTACCCCTGATTTGGGAAATTATCAAAATACCCCGGGTTTGTAAAATTACCGAAATACCTCGATTTGCAAAATTATTGAAATACCCCCGATTTGTAAAATTATCGAAATACCCCTGTAGGGTAGAATTATTGAAATACCCTTATAGGGTAAATTATCGAAATACCCCAGTAGGGTGGAATTACCGAAATACCCCTATAGGGTAGAATTATCGAGATACCCTTATAGGGTAAACGATTATTTTGCCCTTGTGGGTAAATGATTGACTTGTGCTATGATTTGACTGTGATCGTATGACTGTGTTTTAATTGACTTGACTGTGGACGTATGACTGATATGCTGTTAATATGTGTTGAAATGACTGTTACTAAGCATGGCTATTTTGCACACACGTGTAATGATTGAGCATGACATACACGACATATTGCATGGGGTTGGGATTTGTAATTGGAGGAAGTACTGTACTGATGGCTATGCCACGTTTTACTAATTTAGTGGTTTTACCACGTATACTGATTCTAGTGGCTCAGCCATGTATACTGTTATTAGCAGCTTTGCTGCATTGATATTAGCAGCCCGGCTGTGTTATTGGTGCGTAAGGCTAGGTGAGTCAACTTGTTCCCCACATGGTGTGTACGGCTGGTACAGGTGGTGTGTTGGCTGGATTGGGTTGGGATGCATCCTCATACTGTTGCATATCTAGTTATGAGATCTGTCACTGTACTGGGCTTAGGCCACTTGTTCTGCTATTAGTTTGGGCTAGGCCCAATTGATTCTGTTATGGGCTGTGACCCAAATGATATTGTAGTGGGCTTTGGCCCACCTATGCTTTGAATTGGACTATACTATTACTATTAAAGGGCTTTGGCCCAGACTGTTTTAGTTTCTGTTTTTGTATACTAATTGTTACTCTAGTAAGGGGATTACACACTGAGTTTTCATAAACTCACCCCGTTTTTAACTGTGCAGGTAATCCTCAGTGTTAGTTGGATCGGTGCTGCAAAGGACTCGGGGGTGGCCACATGACTGCATTATTTTACATTTTTTTATTTTTATTTTTTATTTTGGGTTTTAAATTATGTTATAATTTGTGATATTTATAGCAATTAACCCTTTATCGAAATCACACCTGTGTTTTTGGCTAGACGAATCCTTGTCGTTCTTAGCTTTCAACCAAACAACCTTTTCCATTATTCTCGTACCATGAACTACTTTGCGTGTAGGCGCGAACGATTCGGATCAAACACAGAACCAAAAAATAGTTTTCTTTTGCTTTCAGTGTGAAAGCAAAATCTCTTCTCAATAGAAACTAGTAGAATTGTTATTCCGAAAAATAGATTTAATACTCAAAGAATAAAGTCTCACTATTTTTGGGTAGAGTAAAAATATCTTAAAGTTGTATATATAGCCCTCTCGATGCCATCTATTTATTGGGAGAAGAGGTAAAACCCATGTTGAATTGTAGAAGTATGTTTCAATAGAAAAATGTACACTTAGTTTAACTAAGAGTAGGTGGGGGTGGCAACCTTAGTTAAAGAAACTAGGGTTGGTTGTCTTTCTCGTAAACATGATAGGCTTTCCGGCCTCTCTTATATATCATCCAATTACAAGTACTTCTTAGACTTTTAACCTAGTATTTTATAAATCGATCCAACCCGATATTTGTTTTTCTATTTCTCAAAATAAACATCTTAAATTAATTGGAATCATGACGTCTTTACCACAAAATAATCTATGAGAAAATATATTTAATATTTCTACATTTAATGGATTCATTATGACCAAATGTTTTATTTCCATTTTCTAACTTCATTTAGTTTGTAACCATAAATTTATTTCCAAGTCATTTTTATTTTGGAGAAAACCACATTCATTTCCAAATGTATCCCATTTATCCATTTTTACCATTTCTATCAATTTCTGTTAATTTGATTCAACATGCAATTTGTTTCTGGTTTCAATGAGCTAGTGGATGGATCGATTGGAAATATGCGATTAAGGCTCAAATGGTTTATAATTAAGTTCCTGTAACAGCTCGTTTTTTAGTGTTACCAAAAATTACAATTTCAGAATCCCGTATTCTGATAATCAAGGAAGTAAATATTATTTATTAATATTTAAAAGTATATTAAATTGTTATAGTGATTTTTGGCCTACTAATTTTGTTGATCGGTTAATAATTAAAGTATAAGGATTAAATTGTAAAAGTGGTAAAAGTTGATTATTATAGATTCTTATTTGTAGAAGAGGAAATAATAAATAATTAGGGCTAAAAAGCCATTAGGTAAGTATAGTGGATAGCTTGGTGAGGAATAGGTTTAACAATATTAAAAAAATATATATTTATTTAATTAAAAGAAACATAATTGCTAAGAATTAAAAAGCCATTATCCATTCTTTCTTTTTCAAGCATGCGAACCAAAAAAAGAGAGGAAAAGCCATAATTTTAAAGCTTCAAGCTTTGTAGCTTTGCATGGGGAGTTAAACCAATTCTGTTTTTAGAAAAAATTATTTTTTTCTTATCATTGTAGCTTAATTTAGCTAACTTGGATATTAAATCGTAAAATTGTTGAAGTTTTTAAATGTTACCATTGATGAATTTTGAAGCTTTTGTTGTTAATATGTTAGTTTATAAGCTTGAAGATGAAATAGTGACTAATTTGTATAGTAAAATTTGTTAGTTTCGAGTTTAGGAATTAAAATGCAATTATATTAAAATTGTCATGGAATTTCTATAATTATGAATTCTAGAAGGGTATAAAAGGATGAAATTTAAAATGGATTGAAAAATGAAGCTTATATGTGATAGTTAGAGTTATTTTGACTTTACGGACTAAATTGAATAAAATGTAAAACTCTGGGGAAATTGTGAAAAGTGATAACTAGATATCAGATGCATCAAATACACTGTTATAAGGAATTTACAACTGATAATTTCAAATTAATTATCGTATAAATCAAGAAATGAACCAACTAGTAGATAATAGAAGGAAAGGGAAAATCGAAGAATAGTCACTGATACTTCAACCATCACCAATTTTACCGGGTAAGTTCATAAGATATAGTTATATACATAAATGTTTTGAATATAAATTATGTTAATTAAATATGTTTTTAATTGTATACAAATTGGTATAATAAGGTGATGAATTGACTGAATTGAAATGAATGATTTTGATGTGTAGGTTATGCCCAGATGAACGTGAGATAGGGTAGGATACGATTGGCATGGCAATAGGGTCATTTGTAAGATGTACAAGATAGTAATGAGATGTTATTGACGTACGAGAATACATTGATTGTACCAGAATCCAACATTTGTTGCGAATTACCAAGTTTATCTCTAAAGAGACCATTGTTACTGATTATTTCTACGGAGATCCAAGAGTGCTTTGGAGGGATGTGTAGCCTATGGGCTTAGCACTTTGGTGCTCAAGTATGTATTATAGTTATAGCTCAAATGAGCTACTAGGTATGTTTTGGTGGTTACCTGTAACACCCCAAACCCGGTCAACACACCACGAATAGAATCGGTATATTCTGAGGAAAAAGGATTTTGAGAAGGTAGGTTTCCGTTTAAATGTTTGATGAAAACACTTCGCGAAAATTTTGTATTTGAAGAAAAACTCGAGTAGGCTTGATTAAAATCTGATGATGTATTTGAAAACCCGAAAATTTTGAAAACTTAATTAGATGTGTAGGTAAAACGAGTTTATCTCATTTAGAAGTTTAAGTTGTTTCTTATTATTACTAAAACATTTTGACTTAGTAGAAAATCGAGTTTAAGTTAGAAAAAGCATTTGAGTTCTCTTTATCCCAAATCATAGTGTGATACCCGATGGTATAGTTTAAAACATCTCGATTTGTAGTTTTGAAATTGTTGTCCTTCCAAGTTTTAGCAAATTTTAACCCAATTAACTTGTTAAGGCATATTAAAAATCTACTTTAAGCATAAACATAGCAAAACATAATTTTAAAGGCCATTCACAAACAAAAATAAAACCAAATAGTAATAAATAAGCTTAAGTACCAAATTCTATAAAAGTCTGAGCAAATCCTTATTTAAGCATGGCATGAGCACCTCGAGTCTATCCCGGCTCCATGTCCGCATCTAAGTGTCACCTGAAATGTCAAAGGAGAGAGAGTGAGTCGCAAGACTCAGTGTGTAAATCCCCCTCCCGATAATACAACATGCTAACACACATCATAGCAAAGCAATACAATTAATGCACCCATTCCTAACCATCCATTACACCTTCTCTACCCCGTGTGGTACCAAACCACTGGTGGTGCCAAACCACTGGTGACCCAAAGTCACGATATCCATAATGTGGTGCCAAACCACTGGTGACCCAAAGTCACGAATAATCCAATGATGGGGCCAACCCATCGTGTGATACCAAATCACTAGCAACAATCCCGTATCTCATAAGTGGGGCCAACCCACGGTGGTGTCAAACCACAGGGACGAGTCGCAATGAGGTGCCAAACCTCTTGTGTCCCAAAGACACAAGTGTGATACCAAATCACTGGTGACCGCAGTCACAAATCCGATGATGGGGCCAACCCATCGTGTGATACCAAATCACTGGTGTCAATCCCGTAATATCAACTGTGGGGCCAACCCACCGTGGTGCTAAGCCACTGGGACGAGACGCTGAGGTGCCAAACCTCTGGTGACCCAAAGTCACAAAATATCATTTGTGGTACCAAACCACTGGAGGTGCCAAACCTCTGGTGTCCCAAAGACACAGTGTCCCAAAGACACGGATATCATACTCCCCCTCCTCTCATATTACCCATACATGTCATACTGATGCAAATCATGCCATAGTGCAAACATGCTAATATAGTATCACCTCACATATTACATACATCAGCAATCATGCTAGCATATACCCTTAAGAGAACTCGCAATGGAACGAACTTACCCGGATCCGAACACATACCCCATAGGGTACCATAGCAATCATCATACTGTTCCACTTAATACACGAACATATTATTATTAACATATTACTAGGTAATCAGTGTGTTAGTTTACACACCTGGTATATCGCAAGCCTTAATCCCAAAGAACCTGATCTAACACCCTCAATCCTCTTGCTCCTAAAAACAATCGGCCAACCATGGGTTAATCACTTAAACCATTCGGCCATAACCATTTAAACCAAAGGGTATATCGATTAACCCTTACCTTGCAAACGTTTGGTTTACTACCAAACCCGAACTGACAATGGTTCCTCTTTTAACAATCGGCACACCCTATTAAAAGAATAGTTAATCCATTGAAACTTTGACTTATAGAATTCTAAAAGAATAGACTAACAAGATAACCTCTTACCACTACTTACCACTTGACTTCTCTAATCGGCTGCTTCGAAATCCAAAGGCCCTATATGAAAATGATTACCAAAACCGAACGTTACCCCTTTTTAGCAGATACCAACATCGGCTCTCAAACACTAAAGATTGACAAAGCACAAGAAAGGGGAGAAATGGCCATTCGGCCTAGCACTTACCTCTTACTAGGCCGATTGAAACAAGAATCTAACAAGAGGAATAGGTTCGGCCAACACCCTTAATCAAAAAGAGAAAAGTTTTGGCTTCACACCAAGGAAGGTTCGGCTAGAGTCTTTGAAGTACCAAGCAAAAAGAAATGTGGTTTTTTTTCTAAAAACAAAGAAGAAATCGGCAAGGGTTGTAGTAAGGTTCGGCTAAAAGGTTTTGGAAAAGAAAGAAAATAAAATGATGAATGGAGGGTGCTTTCGGTTAAAAGAAAAGAAGATGGAGGATGTAGGTTTTGGAGGATGGTGTTTGGTCAAGAAGGAGAGAGAGGCTAGTTTGGTTTACAAGAAAAGGAATGGAGAAAAAAAATGGAGTATTCGGTTGGCAACCACAAGGTGTAGAAGAAAAAAGTGCAAAATTTTGCAAATAGAGTTGCTTGGGGTTTCGGTTTCAAGAAGCAAAATGGGAGGGTTTTTCGGCTTAGGCTATTTGCAAGTGAAGAGAGCTTTTGCTTACCACTCTTTGACCGAAAATGTACCAAAATGCCAAAAGAATATTCGGCACACTACTCCCCAACTCTTACCAACCGGCCACTCCCCAAAACCTCTCCAACAACCGGCCAAACTCCCCCAAACACTCCCAAGCCACCAATTCAAATTACCTTGACCAAGTCTTCCTCCACAATTTGCTCTCCACCCACCATTCAAATAGGAAGACTTAGTCCAAGGCAGAGTTTGAACTGCCTACAACTCCTCCCCTCCATGCCGTCAAAATGGAACAAAAATGTGGGATTTCATGCTTGAACCTGGACATCCTCCCTTGCACTTGACGCCACACAAAGCTCTAAGTGGCACATGCTTTGCCACTTTGCTAGCTCTTCACTTGTGTAACAATTCACCAAATAAAATACATAAGACCCAGCTCCTTCAAATTTCTATCACATAAAGCCCAAAAGCAAAAATTTTCCTACCACTCGAGCTTACACCCAGCTTATAACTAAGCCCCAACAACATCGAAATAACAACATAACACATCAAGCACATGCAGCAAAGCCAAAAATAAAATAGCCCTTAACCCGGGATATTACAGTTCTACCCCTTAAAAATAATTTCGGCCTCGAAATTACGATCGATCGTAAGAGTTGCGGTAATCTTTGTCTCATCATATCCTCGGGTTCCCACGTAGCTTCTTCCACGCCATGATTCCACCAAAGAACCTTAACCAAAGGCACAGACTTCCCATGCAGAACCTTCACATCCCGATCTAAAATCATGTACAGGCTCTTCCTCCATAGTCAAATCTGGGTTTACCTCGATCTCTTCCACTGCCACCACGTGCGATGGATCTGAGCGATATCGCCTAAGCATCGAAACGTGGAACACGTCGTGAATCTGACTTAGCTCTGCGGCAACTCGGTGATATACAAGCGGGTCCCACTCGTCTCGTAACCTTATCGCCCAATAAACCTCGGACTTAGCTTGCCTTTCCTCCGAACCTTAACACTTTCTTCCATGGCGAGACCTTGGAAAAGCTTGATCCCCACAAGAAATTCAATATCTCTTCGCTTAAGATCGGCATAGGACTTCGCGGTCCGAAGCTTCCTTCAATCGAGGTGAATCAACTTAACCTTGTCTTGGTCTCAACAACTAACTCTGTCCCAACAAGCGACGTTCACTTAACTCTATCTCCAACAAGTAGGTGGCGACACTTCCCTACCGTCTAACGCCTCATAAGGTGCCATCTTGATGCTTGCTTGGTAACTATTGTTGTAGGCGAATTCAGCTAACGGTAGATACTCCTCCCAACTACCCCTGAAGTCCAATACACAACCTCGTAACATGTCCTCCAAGATCTGTATAACCCTTTCCGACTGCCCGTCAGTCTGCGGATGAAATGCCATGCTGAAATCCAACCGCGTACCCAGAGCCTGATGCAACGCTCTCCAGAACCTTGATGTAAATCTGGGATCCCTATCCGAGATGATCGACACTGGCACCCGTGCGCCTCACAATCTCGACATATCTGACTTCGCCAACCTCTCAAGTGAGTAATCCACCTCTCCTAATAAAGTGAGTGATTTAGTCGATCGATCCACAATTACCCAAATGAATTCTTCTTGCTCCATAATCTTCACTTCGGTCAAGCAACCACGACGACAATCGATGCTCGGCCTGGACTCTGACATGTCGACACTTCCTACAAACTCTGTCACTTCCTTTTTAGACTCTTACCCACGTAATCGCTCTCTCGAGATCCCTATACATCTTACTACCTCCAGGATGCATAGCGTAGGGGCTGCTATGTGCATCTTGAAGAATCTTCTGCCTTGACTCAGTGTCTTTCGGCATACAAGCTTTCCCCTGAAAACATAGCACCCCATCACTAGACAAACTGTAACCCTCCAAACCATCATTCTGCACTTGTGTCCTCTGCGTACTCAAAACCTCATCCAACAACTGTTTTTCTCTGATCTGCTCAACCCAAGTAGGCTTAACCTGCAGCTCTGCCAGAATACTCCCGTCGTCATACAAACTCAAGTGGGCAAACAACGCTCTTAGATCTGAAACAACCTTACGGCTCAACGCATCTGCCACAACGTTAGCCTTGCCCGGATGGTACTCAAATGAGCAATCGTAGTCTTTCGCAGCTCAATCCATCTGCGCTGTCTTAGATTCAAGTCTTTCTGAGTCAGAAGGTACTTCAGACTCTTGTGATCCATGTAGACTATCGATCTCTCTCCGTACAAGTAATGCCTCCATATCTTCAAGGCAAAGACTACAGCCGCTAACTCCAGATCGTGCGTTGGATAATTTACCTCATGTGGCCTCAACTATCGAGATGCGTAAGCCACAACCTTCCCTTCCTGCATCAGCACACAACCCAAACCTGCATGTGATGCATCGCAGTACATTGTGAATTCCTTACCAGCCTCAGGTTGAATCAGAACTGGAGCTTCTGTCAAAATCTTCTTCAACTTATCGAAGCTCTCCTGCTGCTTCTCAGTCCAAATGAACGGAACCCCTTTTCTTAATAATTTAGTCATCGGCGCTGCAATCAATGAAAACCCCTCTACAAACCTTCGGTAGTATCCTGCCAAACCCAGAAAACTCCGAATCTCAGCTACTGACCTAGGCGGCTTCCAATCCAAAACCGCCTCAATCTTTTGAGGATCCACTCTAATCCCCTCAGCCGATACTACATGACCCAAGAACGTCACCTCCCTAAGCCAGAATTCGCATTTACTGAACTTCGCATAGAGCTGTTTCTCCCTCAGAATCTGCAATACCACCCGCAAATGTGCATCATGTTCCTCCTCAGTCCTTGAATATACCAAGATGTCATCGATAAAAACCACTACGAACTGATCTAAATACTGCTGGAACACCCTATTCATCATATCCATGAAAGCTGCCGGCGCGTTAGTCAACCCAAACGGCATAACTAAGAACTCAAAGTGCCCATACCGAGTACAAAATGCCATCTTGCAGATATCCGCCTCCTTCACCTTTAACTGGTGATACCCATACCTTAAATCGATCTTCGAGAAAACTGACGCACCCTTCAGCTGATCAAACAAGTCATCTATCCGAGGCAGCGGATACTTATTTTTGATCGTCAGCTTATTCAGTTGGCGGTAGTCTATACACATCCGTATAGTACCATCTTTCTTCTTGACAAAGAGTACCGGCGCTCCCCAAGGTGAAACACTTGGCCTGTTAAAGCCTCGATCCAACAATTCCTGGATCTAAGCCTTAAGCTCCACTAACTCTTTAGGCGTCATCCTGTACGGAGCTATAGATACGGGCGTAGTTCCGGGTAACAGATCTATCCCGAACTCTACCTCACGATCTAGTGGCAAACCCAGAAGCTCCTCAGGAAACACATCAACAAATTCCCTAACGATCCGAACCGTCTCTACAGCAGACTCTTTAGCCTCCAAGGAATACACATGAACCACATAAGCTTTACAGCCCTTTCTGACCATCTTCTCGGCTTCCAGAGAAGATACCACATTGGACAGATAATTTCTCCTATTACCGATCAGAACTACCTCATCCCCCTTAGCTGTTTTCAGAACTATGCGCTTAGCCGCGCAATCCAACTTTGCCTGGTACTTAACCAGCCAGTCCATCCCGAGAATCAGATTGAACTCCCCAAATGGCAGTTCCATCAAATCAGCCACAAACACTACCCCTTGGAGTTCTAGAGGTACGTCTCTATACAGCTTATCTATAACTACAGAGTGACCTAGAGGGCTTATTACGGTCATCTGCCTAGAAGATATCTCAGAGTCTAAATCCATGGTCTTCACTATGCTACTTGCAACATATGAATGTGTTGAACCCACATCAATCAAAGCAGGTAAATGGAGAACCAAAGATTAAAACCGTCCGGGTTATGACGTCCGGTCGTCGCCCTCCTCTCAGCGCCTCGACACGCTAGCCCCAACCGTCTGCCTCGAACTACTCACCTCTCTGCCTGCTCCACGGCCTCGACCAGAACCATTACCTCCTCTGCCATTACCTCGGCCCCTCTACGGTAGTGGTCCGTTATTCCTGTACTGTGTACGGCCCTGACTCTCGGACTGAATCCTAGCCAACTTGCGTGGACAGTCCCTCACACGTGGTCCAAATGAGCCACACTCAAAACAACCTTTTCCACCCGTCCAACATCCTCCCCAATGAGCTTTCCCACAACGGTTACACTACGGCAGTCCCTGCCTAGCAGCAACAAACCTACCCGACTGATTCGGCCCACTCGGTCTAGCCCTTTTTTGTGGATTACCTGATGACCCAGAAGATCCAAAACTCCTCTTGTGTCGATTTCTATCCATACCTTACCTCACAGACTCTTTAATGCCCTCGGCTACCTTCGCCTTTTCAACCAGAACAGCAAATTCACGCTCCTGCTGAGGCGCAATCAATAACCTTAATTCATCTCGCAGGCCATCCTCGAAAAGAACGCACCTCTCATGTTCAGTAGCCACCATACCCCTGGCATACCAACTCAGCCTCAGAAACTCTGCCTCGTACTCTGACACAGATTTACTCCCTTGAACTAACCTCAGAAATGCTTTCCGTTGCTCATTAATGTAGTTAGCTCCAACGTACTTTTTCTGATAAGCAGCCCTGAAATAGTCCCAAGTTAGATATTTCGCTGCAGCGCTGTCCCGAATCGTGAGCCACCACTAGTATGACTCATCTCGGAGAAGTGATACTATCCCCTTTAACTTTTCTTCAGTAGTCAGGTCTAGATTGTCCATGATCCGCTCTGTCGCTTCCAGCCAATATTCAGCAGTGCTAGGAGCAACACCCGAGACACCCCGAAAGAATTCGACCCGTTTACCACAACCGCTCGAGCCGATTTCCTAACTCCTGCGCCTCCGCCTACTCCAGCTACCCTTTCTAAAACCCGCAGCATCACCTGTGACACTGCGTCGTCCCCAGTCCGATCTTGAAACTCACCACCTCCAGCTGGTGGTAGAACCAGTATCTCGTTCTCTGACCCCTGACCAGAACCTACGGGTTCAAAAACTGCCATCCTACCGCGACCTCGTCCACGACCACGTCCACCTCGGGTACTCATGACTAAATCTCGTCTGATTTTAAGAATTTTATGCATCAGTAATTATTCCACTGTTTTAAAGCAGAGTCTTATGAATATTAAAGGAGCTTTGTTTTCGCGAGTCCACTCAGTCCTATCAGTTTTAGTTTCTAAAGTAGTCTTACTATCACTAGCCATCCAATCACATTTCATCAATATCATTATCACAACCAATAGTAAGGGGTACTTACCTGGGCGGATTGGTGCCGGAGACTCGGTGCCATGCCTTTCACACCATACTTTTTAAAACATAACACTTAAAACAGACTTTTGAAAACATTTTGGGCCTCAGGCCCACAGTCGAGCCTTTGAACTTGGCTCTGATACCACAATTGTAACACCCCAAACCCGGTCAACACACCATGACCGAATCTGGTATGTTACAGGGAAAAAGGATTTTGAGAAGGTAGGTTTCCGTTTAAATGTTTGATGAAAACACTTCGCAAAAATTTTGTATTTGAAGAAAAACTCGAGTAGGCTTGATTAAAATCTGATGATGTATTTGAAAACTCAAAAATTTTGAAAACTTAATCAGATGTGTAGGTAAAACGAGTTTATCTCATTTAGAAGTTTAAGTTGTTTCTTATTATTACTAAAACATTTTGACTTAGTAGAAAATCGAGTTTAAGTTAGAAAAAGCATTTGAGTTCTCTTTATCCCAAATCATAGTGTGATACCCGATGGTATAGTTTAAAACATCTCGATTTGTAGTTTTGAAATTGTTGTCCTTCCAAGTTTTAGCAAATTTTAACCCAATTAACTTGTTAAGGCATATTAAAAATCTACTTTAAGCATAAACATAGCAAAACATAATTTTAAAGGCCATTCACAAACCAAAATAAAACCAAATAGTAATAAATAAGCTTAAGTACCAAATTCTATAAAAGCCTGAGCAAATCCTTATTTAAGCATGGCATGAGCACCTCGAGTCCATCCCGGCTCCATGTCCGCGTCTAAGTGTCACCTGAAATGTCAAAGGAGAGAGAGTGAGTTGCAAGACTCAGTGTGTAAATCCCCCTCCCGATAATACAACATGCTAACACACATCATAGCAAAGCAATACAATTAATGCACTCATTCCTAACCATCCATTACACCTTCTCAACCCCGTGTGGTACCAAACCACTGGTGGTGCCAAACCACTGGTGACCCAAAGTCACGATATCCATAATGTGGTGCCAAACCACTGGTGACCCAAAGTCACGAATAATCCAATGATGGGGCCAACCCATCGTGTGATACCAAATCACTAGCGACAATCCCGTATCTCATAAGTGGGGCCAACCCACGGTGGTGTCAAACCACAGGGACGAGTCGCAATGAGATGCCAAACCTCTTGTGTCCCAAAGAAACAAGTGTGATACCAAATCACTGGTGACCGCAGTCACAAATCTGATGATGGGGCCAACCCATCGTGTGATACCAAATCACTGGCGTCAATCCCGTAATATCAACTGTGGGGCCAACCCACCGTGGTGCTAAGCCACTGGGACGAGACGCTGAGGTGCCAAACCTCTGGTGACCCAAAGTCACAAAATATCATTTGTGGTACCAAACCACTGGAGGTGCCAAACCTCTGGTGTCCCAAAGACACAGTGTCCCAAAGACACGGATATCATACTCCCCCTCCTCTCATATTACCCATACATGTCATACTGATGCAAATCATGCCATAGTGCAAACATGCTAATATAGTATCACCTCACATATTACATACATCAGCAATCATGCTAGCATATATCCTTAAGAGAACTCATGAATGGAGCGAACTTACCCGGATCCAACACATACCCCATAGGGTACCATAGCAATCATCATCTTGTTCCACTTAATACGAACATATTATTATTAACATATTACTAGGTAATCAGTGTGTTAGTTTACACACCGTATATCGCAAGCCTTAATCCCAAAGAACCCGATCTAACACCCTCAATCCTCTTGCTCCTAAAAACAATCGGCCAACCATGGGTTAATCATTTAAACCATTCGGCCATAACCATTTAAACCAAAGGGTATATCGATTAACCCTTACCTTGCAAATGTTTGGTTTACTACCAAACCCGAACCGACAATGGTTCCTCTTTTAACAATCGGCACACCCTATTAAAAGAACAGTTAATCCATTAAAACTTTGGCTTATAGAATTCTAAAAGAATAGACTAACAAGATAACCTCTTACCACTACTTACCACTTGACTTCTCCAATCGGATGCTTCGAAATCCAAAGGCCCTATATGAAAACGATTACCAAAACTGAACGTTACCTCTTTTTAGTAGATACCAACATCGGCTCTCAAACACCAAAGATTGACAAAGCACAAGAAAGGGGAGAAATAGCCATTCGGCCTAGCACTTACCTCTTACTAGGCCGATTGAAACAAGAATCTAACAAGAGGAATAGGTTCGGCCAACACCCTTAATCAAAAAGAGAAAAGTTTTGACTTCACACCAAGGAAGGTTCGGCTAGAGTCTTTGAAGTACCAAGCAAAAAGAAATGTGGTTTTTTTTTCTAAAAACAAAGAAGAAATCGGCAAGGGTTGTAGTAAGGTTCGGCTAAAAGGTTTTGGAAAAGAAAGAAAATAAAATGATGAATGGAGGGGTGCTTTCGGTTAAAAGAAAAAGAAGATGGAGGATGTAGGTTTTTGGAGGATGGTGTTTCGGTCAAGAAGGGAGAGAGAGGCTAGTTTCAGTTTACAAGAAAAAGGAATGGAGAAAACAAATGGAGCATTCGGTTGGCAACCACAAGGTGTAGAAGAAAAAAGTGCAAAATTTTGCAAATAGAGTTGCTTGGGGTTTCGGTTTCAAGAAGCAAAATGGGAGGGTTTTTCGGCTTAGGCTATTTGCAAGTGAAGAGAGCTTTTGCTTACCACTCTTTGACCGAAAATGTACCAAAATGCCAAAAAGAACATTCGGCACACTACTCCCCAACTCTTACCAACCGGCCACTCCCCAAAACCTCTCCAACAACCGGCCAAACTCCCCCCAAACACTCCCAAGCCACCAATTCAAATTACCTTGACCAAGTCTTCCTCCACAATTTGCTCTCCACCCACCATTCAAATAGGAAGACTTAGTCCAAGGCAGAGTTTGAACTGCCTACAACTCCTCCCCTCCATGCCGTCAAAATGGAACAAAAATGTGGGATTTTCGCAGCTTGAACCCAGGACATCCTCCCTTGCACTTGACGCCACACACAAGCTCTAAGTGGCGCATGCTTTGCCACTTTGCTAGCTCTTCACTTGTGTAACAATTCACCAAATAAAATACATAAGACCCAGCTCCTTCAGCCCCTATCACATAAAGCCCAAAAGCAAAAATTTTCCTACCACTCGAGCTTACACCCAACTTATAACTAAGCCCCAACAACATCGAAATAACAACATAACACATCAAGCACATGCAGCAAAGCCAAAAATAAAATAGCCCTTAACCCGGGATATTACATTACCCGCGTATCCGAATCTGTTAATTTAGTTCATCAGGCTTAATGGTACAAATGAAAGCTTATGTGATTGATGATTTGTGTATGTTGCAGATAGAAATGACTATATGATGTTGAATTTATATAGGTGGTGTACATATATGTTGACAATGCTATTTGGAAGGCTATTTGAAATATACATGTTATACTCACCTTTTATATTTGAACTGTGAAAACAAGAATGTCACATGATTAGATAAATTATTTTGTTAATTGTATATCGAGGTGAGTTGATGTTTTAATCTATGAACTTACTAAACATTAAAATGCTTACTCGATAATGTTTTTGTTTTGTAGTTGCCTTTTGTAGAACATGGCGATTGGATCACATCAGAGCTCACACTATCAAGCCTTCGATTTAGTAAAATTTTATCGTTCTGAACCTGATTATGTGGCATGTATATAGGGGATGTATTGTATATATAATTATTTTGACAGTTTACAAGTTAAACTACATGTGATTCCTAGTTTTGAAATTTGCATATAATGCTTATAAGTGTGTGTATATATGGCAAATGTCGAATATGGCTTGTTTGAGCTAATGTGGATTAAATGACAATAAGGAATTGGCCTAAAAACATGATGGCAATGTGGTAGGTTAAGCTTGAATGATTTAAGTAGTTGAATAGCTTGTGGTGGTACAAGATACCTTGAATTTTATTAGTACCAATGTGGCATATTGGTTAAATGTTTTAGAGAATGATATATGTATTGTACATAAAAGTGGTTACTTTGGCATTATAACAAGTAAAGGTTGAAGCATGAATGACATATTTTGATTGTGAATTGTTTGAGTTTGGAATCTACATATGAATGATGAGCTATGTTTGATTAGATGATGAAAACATAGGTTGTTATGTTTAGGAAAGTGTCAATTTCATGTGGAATTGTTTGAATGGTCTTAGGGTTGGTTAAAATAATTCCTTTTCATGTGTTTAAGTTGATATTGTGTAGGTTGGAATGTGAAAATATGAACCATTTGAGCTATTGGGTTGGCTTGGCACGAAAAAGCTATCAAATGCCCAAATTTTACCAAAAATAGGGTCATAATCTCGACGTGAAATCCTCCTCCTTGCAACATCGGATGATAGTTTCTGATGTCTCGATGGTAGGTGGTTCGACGTTGCGATATGAGTGACTAATTTGGACTACGTCATGACCTGGAAATGGGTTGTAACAATGTGGAGTCCAAATTTCCAAAAATTTGCAATTTGTCCTATTTCATGCCCGGGTCACCAATAGAGCTTCAGTAAGATTGATTTAGTCTCGATTTCAATTTGAATGACAACTTATGATTACGATTGTGATATGAATGCTTTTTTCATGATTTATTCTAAAGTTTTCAATTTCGATTACTATTATAACATCCCGTAGCTCGGGTCTGATGATCAAACTAGATAAGGGGTATTACATTTAGTGCTATCAGAGCTACAATTTATTTGATTCTTGATCGTCACTAGATGTGCGAATGACTGGACTGGAAATACTATAGCAAAAAGATAATAAGAAAAGCAGCGATGTCTACAAGTATACGAGTCAAATTGTAATATAATAAAGTGTTACAACAAAGCACTCTAGGAAGTATTCTGAGGATAGTATCCAAAGGATTATAGTTTAAAGAATTTTATTATTAAATTAATTACATAAAATAATTACTAATCTAATCGAATCATGAATTAGTAGTGTAAATAAAAAACTAAAATATTAATTAAAATAATTAAATTAATTAACCTAATGGAATTTCCTATTCTTAGTGTCGACCATGCCAGCTCCTGGCCTATGATCAATTAAATACCTAATTATAATTAAACCGCTAATTACCCTCAGTTGAGCTATTTACCACCCTTAATCAAGAATACCTTATTGGTCTCATCTTCACTAAGAATTACCACCTAAGTCACCCTTTTGATCTCTTCCTAGGCATATGGATACCCTTTCGGTCTCACCATTTGACACAAGTTATACATGACAGGATACCCTATTGGTTTTACCTGTCTAGATATTCTATTAGGGGTGTCACTCCCTAATATACTAAGTACTATTGAATAAACACTCAATTTTGGATAAATAATTACTTAATTAATAAATCAGACCCATAACCGAAATATGCTAAAATAAGCACAAGATTTTATCCCAATATTCATACGAACTTTCGTTGATCAGGATAACAAAATATAAATAACGGAATAAATATAAACGTGGTTCCTAAGCAATCACTGCTTGCAATTGTCTTCACATTGGAATAGGAAGAATCCCGACTAAATGAACATAAAAATAAACTAAACTGAAAAAAAGTAAAATAATTTTTTTTCTAGTTCTAGGTCTAAAAACCTCCTCTAAAGTGACTCTAAGATGACTTATATAGGCTAAATATTTTTTGGTGCCCACACAACCCTAAATACTCTTTAATTCTAATTAATACAATATACTACCGAATGATTAGGGTATAATTAAGGAAATAATACAAAATTTCCATCCAAGAATCAACCGTATTTTTCTCTAAAATTACCACGTTGTCGCGACATCATAAGGCCCACGTCACAACGTCATCCCCATTTCATCCCTTGCAGCTTCGATGTTCGGTGTCGTGACACCGCATGTCTATCTCACGAAACGACCATCGTCCTTTATATTCTTGGGCCTGAACTGGCACCCTAAACACTCAAATAGCCTATTAGTCATTCCTGATGCTCGAATTGCCTAACGGGTCGTTAAAACACTAAAATGTGTGTAAAAATGCTTATTTCGTAATAAAATGAATCTAAGCTACTAAATATGAAAATGCAATAAGTAAACATAAAATGGCTAGAAAGTAAGCTCGTTAAGTGTCGAAAAGACTCTAATTTATGTTGGAAAATCAGGTTGGAAAATACAGCGAAAAATAAATTTAGGAAAAAACCAAAGTTTTAATTTTTTTTTTCCAAAACAAGAACTTGGTTGTTATATCTAAAGTAATAAAAAAATTAATCAAAATAGTACCTTTTTGATTTGTCTAAGATGAACGCTTCGACCGAGTAGTCTTTTTCGCTATCCTCAAGCTTATGTCTGCCGAGAGTGGGCTCTCTTTGAATCAAAAAATTTTTCACTAAAATTACCAGTGGGATAATTTTGTAATTTTTCTAAACTTTTGGGCCAAGTTGTAAATAAGAAAAATATCTCTAGAAATTTTTTAAAATAATTTCTTCAGAGAATTTTCTCTCTATAACTTTCTCTTTAATTTATGTGTGCGTAAAATAATGACTGAAGGCTCACTTTATATAGGAAGAGTTTAGTGAATTTAACTATAATTAATATTAATCATTTTAATATTGAATTAATAAAATACTATTAAGATAAGTATCAGATTAAATTTAATATTAAATATATTAATATAATATTATTTATGGAATAGTTAACCTGAAATCAAATTCTTTGGTAGAGTCCCAGTAGGAGTGTAACTCTTCTATTGCTCAACCATCGAAGACCCACTGCCGCCGACTGTTTGTCGACCACCGGAATGCTGCCGTCGGCACCTTGAGATAGTTCGATTGCTATAGGTTTGGTCTAGGCCAGTGAAGGCCCGACCGGTCCGATCCAGCCACCAGTTGGAGCATTGGCTCAGTTTCACATACTAAGCTGATTCGACCAATTTTTGGGGCTTGGTCTCAATTTTGGGCTCCCGAGCTCAATTTATGATCTCAGCTCCAACTTTCAAGTTCAATTACCCATTGGACCAATTATCTGACTTGAAAATTAATTTCCAAAAATATCATATTAATTAATTTTACTTAATTAAAATTAATTTTCCAAAAAATCACTTAGATTTTTCAAATTAAATTTTCAAAAAAAAAATAATCAAATTCTCTAGTTGAACAAATCTTATGACTGCCCAATTTAATTCCTCATCGAATAAAACGACTCAATTAAATTATTTCCAAACTCGTAGAATTTTATTATGGTTCAAATATAATCCGGTCGAGCTTTTGTTGAGCTAATTGAGGGACCAATCAGACATATACAATTAGGCTCTAAATTGCAATTATATCCAGAAGCATCGTTCGATAATTCGCAATTACTTAATCATAGAGTCAGTCCATAAGAAGTACCTTGATTGAAAACTCCTTATTGTATACTCTTTACAAAAGCAATTCATCCAACTATTTTATCCAATGACCTCATCATGTGTGTGTTACCCTCATAAGATAACATTGATTCCTTTGAGTTAAATCCGTTCACTCAATACAATCTTATTTTATCTCTGTAACGCACCAAACCCAGCCCAAACGTTACGGCCAAATTCGGTATGTTACGGATGAAACCTTTTTGAAAACCTTTGTTTAGCCGGTTTGATTTTAGAGTAAAAGATGTTGCCTTATTTAAAAACAGTTGAGGTGTATAAAGAAAGCAATACTTAGTTCATTTAAAAATATATTAAGTCAAGTTGTTACCAATTTCGTCATTGTACCCGATGGTACGAAAGAAAATCATTTACGTTTGAATTTAAGAAACTTGTGTAACCATTTTAAAGTTATTAAGCAATTTAAGTAATTCATCCCAAACATGTAAAATAATAAAAATAATCTTAGGAGGCCTTATTACAACTGAACAATTAAAACCAAAATAAAATAAAAATACTTCAAAATAAACTCAAATTTCCACTGCATGGCCACCTCGAGTCCATCCGGCTCCTCATCTGCGATCTACGTGTCACCTGAAAAATGTTAAAGGAAAAGGTGAGTCACCAAGACTCAGTGTGTAACCCTTTTCCCGGTTTAATGCATCATCATACACATAAATCACAAATTAATTTAACATGCACCCAACCTAACCATCCAAACACCTTTTCTACCCCGTGTGGTACCAAACCACTAGTGGTGCCAAACCACTTGTGACTTATAGTCACAATATCCAACAATATTGTGGTGCCAAACCACTGGTGGGGCCAACCCACGTGTGATACCAAATCACTGGCGTCGATCCCATAATATAATTCATGGGGCCAACCCACTGTGGTGCTAAGCCACTGGGACGAGACGCTATGAGGTGCCAAACCTCTGGAGGTGCCAAACCTCTGGTGACCGTAGTCACGAAATGTGGTACCAAACCACTGGTGTTCGTTGACACGAAAATCACTTCCCCCTCCACTCATATATCCCACATCAATCCATGATATTTAACAGAAATCATGCCAACATGCTTATTTAGCAACATACACTGGATTTATCGTTAACCATATATTTAAGTCACATATACCAATTATGTCATGCTTCCCAAAAGCATCATAAAGGACTCATAACAACAAGGACTTACCTGAAGCCTTGCTTATACCTTTATGGTATTAAATCCGAAACTACACAAATCCGATTTAGCATACACAAAAAAAACTTAGCACATTAATTAGTTATAAAGTGTGTATGTACACACCTATTTTTACCGAAATTCCTAGATCCCGAAGTTTCCAATCTTTAGTGCTAGATCTTGACCCTATATTCGGCCAATCATCTTTGTTAGTATCAAAAGCCTATTTGGCCAAACCAAAATTATATCAAAGGGTTACACACGAACCCGAAACCTTACCTACACGTCCTTTGAACACTAACCACCTCATAATATGTAAATCCGTTTCACTTCCCTACAATCGGCAACCATACATGTTAGTAGCCTTTGGCTTTTCGATCACTAAAAATATTGTCTATTAAAATAGATCCTTACCACCACTTACCTTAGGGGAATAAATCCTGAAAGCTTTCCTTAATGGTTATGGCTTCCCTACAATCGCTTTAATCGTATTAGTAAAAGTCATAGGCCATAACTTTAATTTTAAAGGAGAGGATTACCCCTTACCACAATTATTGAAAATTGGCAGCACCTTGTTGGAGATAAGATTCGGCCTAATGCACAATTGGAAGGCTGAAATTTTAGAGAAGAGGAGAAGGGGTATTCGGCTAAGAGTAAACAACAATGCTGGAAATTTCTGAGCAAATTTTGGCTAAGATTTTAAGGAAGAATTTGGCAGCACAATGAAGAGAGAAAGAAGAAAAGAATTTGCTGGAAATTTTCTCTTAAAAAGGGGGTATATTCGGCTAAAAGGAAACAAGAAAAGCTGGAAATTTTGAATGATTTTGGCTATGAAACAATGGAGAATTTGGCGTGCCTAATTTGGTGAAAAAGAAAAGAAAATTTTGAAGAATTTTGGCCTCTTCCTCTAGGTGTTAGCAGAATAAGGACAAATTTCAAGGAGTCCCAATGTCGGCCAATTCCTTCCTTTTAGGTGATAATTCCACTCTTAATTATCAAAAATAGAGCAGAATTATCTTACATCTTTATCTCCAAATCTCCTTCAACAATTTAATAGCAAATAAAACACTATTAGTCCCCCCTTCCAGCCGATTATGCAAAAGAAATAAGCCTTATCACTATCAAAATTAGAGTCCAAATTGCAGCCAACTTCCACCCATGCACGCCAAAGAAGAAAAGAAAAGAAAATAAAACTAAATCTAACTTTGCTATGTTTGGCTCGAACCAAATGACCTCAAGCAAGTGAATTTCTTTTCACGCCTTATGCCACTCTTCCCTTTGGAATTTCATGACATAAAGCCCTCACCTTTTAATTATAAGCCTTCTTCTTGGCCTTCTCCTTAACGCCAAAACTCAAAAGAAAACTCTTTGCTTCCTTCATGTCTCGAACCCAGACCTCACTCTGACCCTCACTCTCCAACGCCTTTGCCACTTCTCCCATTAAACTTTCATGCCATGAACCTTCTCCAACTAATTTTAAGGCCTTCATACTTAAGCCCATCACTTCCAGAAAAAAAAACAAAACGCAGATTGCTCCTCCTGCCACTCGAACTTGTGACCTGCGCTTCACCTCCAACACTCAAGTGGCGCATGGAACCACTTAGCCAAGGATTTCTTTGTGTCACGTTTCGCCCAAAGTTTTATTTAACCCCTATCCCCTAGCTTCCTTCCTTTTAAACCCTTAAGAAGAAATTTTTAATTCCACATCTGACCTAATTCAGGGTTATGTCAAGGCCCTAAATATGCTTAGAAATCAAAATATTTATTTCTACAAGCACATAAGGGAAATTAATTAAATTTTTAACAACCCCTAATTTAGGGTGTTACAATTCTACCCCCTTAAAAATAATTTCGTCCTCGAAATTACTTACTAACGAATAGTCATACCTCTTAACTCACCGTACTATGCTTATGCTGCGCACTCTGATCTTAATAAAACTATCTTACTTCCTAAGCACCATCTCTAAATTCACAACCAAGGTTTCAGGCACTTTCCTAGCAAAACAAGAAAACTCTACAATAATCAAGCAATTAAGGATTCCAGAAATAAGGAGCATACCCGTTGTCACATCTGGCACATCTTCCTCCTCGCGATGGCCAATTACATAAACCAACCTTGGTTGCCTCGCCTCTACACCTTCAGCACCTTGGCCACGCCCGTTGCCATTTCCATTACCCCTAACTGCACCTCGACCCCTCTGTGGCTGTTGGTTATCCCTTAGATTCGGTGCACGATCTTGATCCTCAGATCTCAGTCTAGCTGCTTTCTTCAGACAGTCTCTAACTCGATGCTCCAAGGACCCACACTCGAAGCGTCCCCGATTACCCTTCCAACATTCCCCCGTGTGAGACTTGCCACACCTATCACACCATGGCGGCCATTGAGGATTAGCAACAGCAGCAGGCCTAGTAGCTTAATCCGACCCATCAAACCTCGTCCTCTTCTGCTCATTACCCGAGAACCTCGAAGGTTTGGAGCTCCTCTTATTCCAATTTCTATCTTGATTCCGTCTAACAGACTGTCTTACTCCTTCAAAGAACCTTCAATTTCTCCACTAGGACAAATGAACTCGTTTCTCGCCAGTAGAGCTATCATCATCCTTAGCTCATCTCTAAGCCCATCTTCGAATCTGACACAGCGCTCATGCTCGGTACCCACAATACCACGAGCATATCTACTCAATCGGAGGAACTCGGCCTCATACTCTGCCACTATTTTATTTCCTTGAACCAGGTTCAGGAAAGCCTTCCTCTGTGCGTCTACATAGCTAGTTCCAATATATTTCTTCTGATAAGCTTCCCTGAAGAACTCCCAAGTGAGATTTTCTGCCACCGTTCCATCCCTTACGGTGAGCCACCACTGATATGACTCATCCCGAAGCAGAGAGATGATACCCTTTAGCTTTTGCTCAGTGGTGAAATCCAAATCACCCATAATCCTTTTAGTGGATTCTAGCCAATACTCCGCCATACTGGGCGCCACCCCGGACACTCTTCTGAATACTTCTGCTCCGTTCACCCGGAGTCATTCAGCCATAAATTTACGGGTTCCTGCACCCGCGCCTGCCTCATCAACTCGTTCCAATACCTGTAATACAGCTTGAGATACGACATCATTACCACCCGTCTGATCTTGAAATTCAGTTTTCGCCGCCGGCAGATCCGGTATCTCATTTCCAGACCCATGACCCGACCTTGCTGGCTCAGACAAGGTTATCCTACCTCTACCACGGCCACGGGGCAGATGTCCACGACCTCTAGAACTCATTCTTATCGTTTGCGTTTATTTGATTAAGAATTTTATGTATTAGTACTTGTTTCACTAATTATCCACGTAGAAATTTTATGATAGGAGCTTAGAAGTGGTTCTTTCGTAATCAACCAAGCACACAGTCTTTCATTCATTCATTCCAGAGAGACGTTCTAGATTTTGTTGTGATTGTTTTCCACTACTCGGGGGTATTTTCGTAATTTATCCTATAGGGGTATTTTTGTAATTTTTCAAAATACAGGTTCTCGGATGATTTTGTCAAAAATTATTTTAAAACTTTTAATTTATCGGCGTATTTGGAAAATTTTTTTGAAATTCGGGGGTCTTTCGGTGATTTTGAAACCCAGGGGCATTTTGGTAATTTTCCACAAATTAGGTGAATTTGTAAAATTTGATAAATCACGGATGTTTCAAAAAGTTGTAAAACTTTGGGAGTTATTTTTAAGAATTTATCGTCCATTTTGATGGTGTTGCAAAAGTTTTGAAAACCAAGGTCATTTTGGTAATTTTGTTGGTTAGGGGCAAATTTGTAATTTTCCTAAAATCATGATATTTTCGATATTTTGCAAAGTAAGGTTTTTGGGCATTTTTCATGTGATGAAACTTTTGATTAAAACCGTGGGTATTTTGGGAATTTCATTATTCAAAGGCGTTTTCGAAATTTTACCCCTAAGGGTATTTTGATAATTTACAAGCCAGGGGTATTTTGGTCATTTTTCAAACTGAGGGGTATTTTGGTCATTTTTTTTTTCAAACAAGATTTTATTTTCCTCAAAAACAAAACGGCTAATCCCTTTCGGGTTTTAGTTATCAAATTTAGCCTGTGAGCTCGTCGTCTCAGCTAGGATGAACCGTTACTACGCACCAGGTAGGATTCAAGTGAGTAGGAGGTGAGTCACGAGGACTGCTTAAATACCAAGCCCCCACCGAATCCAATCCTAGACATGCATATAACGATTGCCACATCCTTTGCTCAGTGACAACTCACAGGGTTTGTTTAGAGAATTATTAAATCTTATGCAATTTTTTGTTGGGGTATGCTAGCCCTAGGGTTCAACAGTTTCTACTCTAGTAGTCTACGTTCCCATTTTACCCTTCTACCCCTCATCAAAAGAATTCATAGAAATTGATAGAAGTACTTACCTGGGCGGATAGGTTCCGGAGACTCGGTGCCATGCTGTTCATGCCAAAAACAGTTTCTCAAACATCATAATAAGGCCAACTATCCAAAAACAAAACATTTTGGGCCTTGGGCCCCCCACAGCCGAGTTAACGCCCCAAACCTGGCCCAAACGTTATGGCCAAATTCGGTATGTTACAGATGAAAACATTTTGAAAACCTTTGTTTAGCCGGTTTTATTTTAGAGTAAAAGATGTTGACTTATTTAAAAAATAGTTGAG
The DNA here is from genome assembly GCA_025506655.1 of Gossypium rotundifolium. Lineage (NCBI taxonomy): Eukaryota > Viridiplantae > Streptophyta > Magnoliopsida > Malvales > Malvaceae > Gossypium > Gossypium rotundifolium. The sequence continues at coordinate 51,430,860 of CP106728.1, forward strand.
GTGTATAAAGAAAGCAATACTTAGTTCATTTAAAAATATATTAAGTCAAGTTGTTACCAATTTCGTCATTGTACCCAATGGTACAAAAGAAAATCATTTACGTTTGAATTTAAGAAACTTGTGTAACCATTTTAAAGTTATTAAGCAATTTAAGTAATTCATCCCAAACATGTAAAATAATAAAAATAATCTTAGGAGGCCTTATTACAACTGAACAATTAAAACCAAAATAAAATAAAAATACTTCAAAATAAACTCAAATTTCCACTGCATGGCCACCTTGAGTCCATCCGGCTCCTCATCCGCGATCTACGTGTCACCTGAAAAATGTTAAAGGAAAAGGTGAGTCACCAAGACTCAGTGTGTAACCCTTTTCCCGGTTAAATGCATCATCATACACACAAATCACAAATTAATTTAACATGCACCCAACCTAACCATCCAAACACCTTTTCTAGCCCGTGTGGTACCAAACCACTGGTGGTGCCAAACCACTGGTGACTTATAGTCACGATATCCAACAATATTATGGTGCCAAACCACTGGTGGGGCCAACCCACGTGTGATACCAAATCACTGGCGCCGATCCCATAATATAATCCGTGGGGCCAACCTACTGTGGTGCTAAGCCACCGACGAGACGAGGCGCTATGAGGTGCCAAACCTCCTGAGGTGCCAAACCTCGTGACCGTAGTCACGAAATGTGGTACCAAACCACCGTGTCCGTTTAACACGAAAATCACTTCCTCCACTCATATATCCCACATCAATCCATGATATTTAATGTAAATCATGCCAACATGCTTATTTAGCAACATACATCGGATTTATTGTTAACCATATATTTAAGTCACATATACCAATTATGTCATGCTTCCCAAAAGCATCATAAAGGACTCATAACAACAAGGACTTACCTGAAGCCTTGCTTATACCTTTATGGTATTAAATCCGAAACTACACAAATCCGATTTAGCATACACAAAAAAAAAAAACTTAGCACATTAATTAGTTATAAAGTGTGTATGTACACACTGCTTTCTCTGTAAATTCCTAGATCCCAAGTTTCCAATCTTTAGTACTAGATCTTGACCTATATTTCGCCAATCATCGTTGTTAGTATCAAAAGCCTATTTGGCCAAACCAAAATTATATCAAAGGGTTACACACGAACCCAAAACCTTACCTACACGTCCTTTGAACACTAACCACCTCACGATACGTAAATCCGTTTCACTTCCCTACAATCGGCAACCTTACATATTAGTAGCCTTCGGCTTTTCGATCACTAAAAATATTGTCTATTAAAATAGATCCTTACCACCACTTACCTTAGGGGAATAAATCCCGAAAGCTTTCCTTAATGGTTATGGCTTCCCTACAATCGCTTTAATCGTATTAGTAAAAGTCATAGGCCATAACTTTAATTTTAAAGGAGAGGATTACCCCTTACCACAATTATTTAAAATTGGCAGCACCTTGTTGGAGATGAGATTCGGCCTAATGCACAATTGGAAGGCTGAAATTTTAGAGAAGAGGAGAAGGGGTATTCGGCTAAGAATAAACAACAATGCTGGAAATTTCTAAGCAAATTTTGGCTAAGATTTTAAGGAAGAATTCGGCAGCACAATGAAGAGAGAAAGAAGAAAAGAATTTGCTGGAAATTTTCTCTTAAAGAGGGGGTATATTCAGCTAAAAGGAAGCAAGAAAAGCTGGAAATTTTGAATGATTTTGGCTATGAAACAATGGAGAATTTGGCAGCAGCTAATTTGGTGAAAAAGAAAAGAAAATTTTTGAAGAATTTTGGCCTCTTCCTCTTGGTGTTAGCCGAATAAGGACAGCCCCCAAGGAGTCCCAATGCTGGCCAATTCCTTCCTTTTAGGTGATAATTCCAGCTCTTAATTATCAAAAATAGAGCAGAATTATCTTACATCTTTATCTCCAAATCTCCTTCAACAATTTAATAGCAAATAAAACACTATTAGTCCCCCCTTCCAGCCGATTATGCAAAAGAAATAAGCCTTATCACTATCAAAATTAGAGTCCAAATTGCAGCCAACTTCCACCTATGCACGCCAGCAGCAAAAGAAAAAGAAAATAAAAACTAAACTGCTGTTATGCTGGCTCGAACCAGTGACCTCAAGCAGCAGCCCCCCCTTTTCACGCCTTATGCCACTCTTCCCTTTGGACTTTCATGACATAAAGCCCTCACCTTTTAATTATAAGCCTTCTCCTTGGCCTTCTCCCTTACCGCCAAAACTCAAAAAGAAAACTCTTTGCTTCCTTCTTGCCTCGAACCCGAGACCTTACTGCAGCCCTCACTCTCCAACGCCCTTTGCCACTTCTCCCCATTAAACTTTCATGCCATGAACCTTCTCCAATTAATTTTAAGGCCTTCCTACTTAAGCCCATCACTTCCAAAAAAAAAAAAAAAAACGCAGATTGCTCCTCCTGCCACTCGAACTTGTGACCTGCGCTTCACCTCCAACACTCAAGTGGCGCATGGAACCACTTAGCCAAAGATTTCTTTGTGTCATGTTTTGCCCAAAGTTTTATTTAACCCCTATCCCCTAGCTTCCTTCCTTTTAAACCCTTAAGAAGAAATTTTTAATTCCACATCTGACCTAATTCAGGGTTATGTCAAGGCCCTAAATATGCTTAGAAATCAAAATATTTATTTCTACAAGCACATAAGGGAAATTAATTAAATTTTTAACAACCCCCTAATTTAGGGTGTTACAAGCTCATTGTCACCATTGTGTTTTCTTAATGATTAATATGGTCACCTTCAACAAATGACTATGATAAATAGCTCCATTTAGAACAAGCAACCCGTGGCCGCATTGCATATTTATCAATCCACACAATACCAATAAGAGGATATCATTAACCCTATAATTGAGTTATGAATTCCATTGTTGCTAGTAAAATCATGCCATACACAAGTCATGTATCCAACATATCGACTATCAGCTCGATCATCTTTAGAGCATAAGCCTCCACTTATATCAAAGCACATGAGTTACATACACATGGTTAATGACGAACTCAGGATTTAGGTAAATCACACCATGAGCGTCACAAGTGAATTAATTCACAAACGGATTCAGAATTAATTCATCTTGGGTCCAGTCTAATGTATCATTCTTTCAATGAATACATCTATGTCTCTTCCCATGGAGTCAACTGCTCCGGTAGCCAAGACTAGTTATCTACTCAATTGAAATTGTAGACGACATAATAATCTTTCTCAATATTTGAATCAAATGCTCACTTTGATTCTTTTACAGGGTTATAGAGTCGTTTAGATTATCTGATGAAGTAAGTTGTCTTTATTGCAATGTAAACGTTCTTACAGTGCCACTTATCATCAGTTTGAATTTAAACAATCATTTAGCTAATATTTTCTTGTCACAATTTCACTATTCATACAAAATATGAAAGACAAAAATATAAAAGACATAATAGGTAAATGTAAAATTAACTTTATTTATTTATTCATCGTTCAAATAAATAGAAAACAATTACATGTTTACTACAATATGGACACATTTCCCAACAATTTACCACAACGAGTTGTAGCAGATCAAATTCCCTCACACTTATCTTGTTGCTTGTCATCAAACAAAAAAACACACACACACAAAAAAAAAAAAAAAACAAGAAAATTAAACAACTAAATGGTGCTTGAGCATGCTTAATACATGAGACAAGTTTGGAACATTATAAACAAGACATTGTAACTAAACACATAATTCTAGCATGATATATAATTGACTTCCAATTTTCAATATCAAACATGTTAGATCACTAGGTTACAAGGTAAAAAAAATTCAAGAATATTAAGCATAGTATTCCATTGAAACAAGTACACAAATACAAATTTATGTTCGAAGAATACAAGTGGTCAAAGATGTCAATATTTAGTTCAATTTTCATCCATGATTCATATCACTTAGGTCACATAGAACTTTTTGGCTTGTAATGTTCTGAAGTTAGGTTGGTTCAGATTTGAATAACTGAATCCACAAAACGGTTTAAGCATGAAAATAGTTCAACATATTATATTGACCTCAATACTAACCCAATTATATCCCTTACTTTACCACCTTATATCCACTTCTCTCGCATTCCTTTTCTCTCCATTTCCTAATGTCTAGTATAGTATTCATAAGTACAATCATCTTAGTGAGTCTTATGTGCAAAACTGAGTATTTTCTTTCTTTCTTTTTCTTTTCTACTTAATTTTCTTTTGTTTATTTTAGATTTTCTCACTTGGCTTTTATAACAACTCGCCCAATTAAGTCTCTGTATCTGGTTACCGTTTGGTGTGTTACTAGTAAAAATGAGGATAGATGTGAGTTATTAAAGTGTTTATTTTAGCTAAGTATATGATTCTGTGTGATGTGCCATTTAGCGAAATTTTTGTTTTGGCGTGTTTTGTGGTTTGGTGGACTCTTCTGTAAGTACCTTCCCAACTCATATGCTTTGGGTGAACTCAGTAAGTTTGTAGTTTGTTTAGATTTGTTTATTATTTAAGTATGGTATTTGGTTAGTTAAGTTGAGACATAGTTAGAACGGAACTAGACTACTATAGATCATAAGATTAAATTAAATTAAGAGCACTTAACCATAGGAATCAAGAGAGTTAGTTAATTATCTAAATTTTCCACTAATCCTTGTCTCGGAGCTTAAGTATATAAGGATAGAAATGGTCCTTTTAAACACTTTTACATTTTCTTCTTCTTTCTTAATTTTCTTTGAAAACTCTTTGAAAACCTAAGTTTAGAAAACCTCTTTGAAGTAAGGTTTGTAGTATTCAGCTAACTCATACGTTAGTACTTACTAGTAATTACTGATGAACCCTAGGCTATTCTTTAAGTCATTTACGTGTTCTTCATTCTGCATGCATAAGTGTCAAAATACTGTACGAAGAAGGAAACTTCCTGATTATGGTTTAAGTGTTGTTGATTCTTGCATGCATGGTCAGATTTAATAGATTGATACTCTGATATGTTTAATTATCTTTATTTAGCTTAAGAAGATAACAAAGGAACAAGTGATAACGGCAAAGGACTTGCTTTATAGACTTGTGTTAGAGTTTATGGTTAATCGTGTGTCGGAGTCTTAAAAATTTATGTAATGAATGATCTAGCCTAAAAACTAACTGTGACAACGACTTGAGGCAAGCGCACCTATCGAACAGTAGTATAGTTTAGTGGCAAGACAGGATTGTCGAACCCAAAGGAACCAAAAGTACTAATACTAACTTTCTTTTTATTATTTAACCTAAGAATTAAAGGAATTGTAGTATAACCTAAAATTAACTAACTATTATGCTAAAGATGCTAAGACACAGAGAAGGAATTGGGAAATACTTGAGGGAAAAACCAATTGATTGAGACAATACCCGAGGAAGAATCCACCTAGACTTCACTTGTTATTTAACTCTGAACCAGATGATTTATTCACTTGAATTGATCCAAAGGATTCCCTAATTTATATTAATACCTCTCTCGAGGCTACTAACGTCTAACCCCAGGTTGATTAATTGAAATCTCTTTCTAATTAAAACCCCTAGAATTGCATTAACTCGATCTATGGACTCCCATATTAGGTTTGACCCTAATCTGATAGATTTTTGTCATCTTATCTCTAGGGTTGCGATAAACTCTGCTTAACTATGCTAGATCTACTCTTAGGCAGGGTCTACTCCTCCTTTGCCTAAGAGTATAAATGCTTGAATCAATATCCTGGAATATCAAAACAAGAATTAAGAACACATAGTTAAGAACAAATCAAGTATTTATCATACAGCTCAGAAAACAATAACAAGATTCGTCTTAGGTTTCATCCCCCTCAGGTATTTGAGGGGTTTAGTTCATAATCATAAAAGAATACATCTCAGAACAAAATATAAAACAAAACATAAAGAAAACCCTAAACCCCCTAAAGGAATTGAAGGAGAGATCCTCAGTCTTGAGTATGATTCTGGCTTCTTGAGATGAATCAACTGGCTTTCTTCAAGTGAATCCCACAATTTGGCCCCTCTGGCTTGGCTCTTTGGCGTAGCTGAACGCCCCCTTGAAGATTGGCCTCTAGGGTGTTTATATAGGCTTTTAAAATGTCTTTCTTTGCCTCTAAGTACCCTAATCCGAATGAAACTCTTCTTTGCTAATTCGTGTAACACCCCAAACCCGGCCTAGAAGTTAGGCCCGAATCTGGTGTGTCACAATGAAAAAAACGTATAAAGGATCTTGTGATTCGTACTAAAATAGGTGTAATTGAAGAAAAAAAGTTTGTTTAGAAATATTTGATAAAAATACTACTAATCTTTGAAAAGCTGATTGAAGAATTGATATTTGAACTAGTGATCTTTTAAAACTGTAACTTTTGAAAATGCCGTTGATAATTTGAAAGAAAATCTGAGTTAAATCATTTGTAAAAGTTTATTTATAAAATCCACTTATTAATCAATTTGGAAAATCGTTGATTATGCTTTTAGAAAATTCCCATTTAAAATAAACCAACAAAATAATAAATACGTCAAACATAAAATAAAATAAAATAATCCAGAGGACTTATTACAACAAAAAAACCCAAATAGTAAAAACAATGAAATAGAGCAGAAAAGTAATTTACTAAAGTTTGAAATATTTATTTCCGAAGTATGGCCTCCAACGAGTCATCCATGGGCCCAAGTCCTCGTCACTGAGATTTACCTACAAGGATTGAATAAGAAGGGGGTGAGTTACAAGAACTCAGTGTATAACCCCTTACCGTCATCCACTGGGTCTGAACCTGTAAAGCAATATCTTAGGCCTGAGCCCATATATCATAATCTTGGGCCTAAGCCCACTTTCATGTAATAAATAAACGATATGAATGCAACCCATCCCATCCAGCCAATCTCTCCACCCGTACCAACCAATCTCTCCTGTGGGGATCAAATCAACCCACCCATCCAGTCTCTCCAATTTGTAGTCAAGCTTCCATTTAAAATATTTTTGTGGCTAAGCCACCAGAGTATCATATACGGTAATTTAATCGGCACACAGCCTTAATCACGATGGCACAAAGCCATATTTAAATTAGCACATAGCCATTATCGGAATTTGTGGCAATGCCACCGGTCTACTCTTCTCTTCAACATTTCCCAATCCCATGGAAAATTATGTAAATGCAACATACATAATAAATCATGATATTTATAGATACAAACAACAATCATTAATTCAGAGATTCTTTACAAAAATTCGACCCATTATAACACTTTGCAAATCGGCCCAATAGGGGCATTTCCATAATTCGGCCCATTAGGGCATTTTTGTAATTTTACCCGTCAAGGGTAATTCAGTAATCTCGCAACCTAGGGGTATTTCGGTAATTTTCCCTCTAAGGGTATTATGGTAATTTCGCAACCCCATACTTTATTACTAATTTAGGGCATAAAATTGAAACTATCCATCTGCGTCATACTGACTAAATTGACCATAACTCATGTTAGGAAACTCGAAATCTGAATTCGTAAATTTTCCTTGAAACTAGACTCATATTTCTTCTTACTATAATTTTTCCAGAATTTTTAACTTAACTATTTAGTACAGTTTATTCCATAAATTTTCCCTTGTTTCACTGTCCAATGATTCTGACCTCTCTTCACTTAATCACAAATACCTTACTGTAACCTTTTCATCTACTGCTCCCACTTGTTTCAATTGAAAATAAGTTCACTAAGGAATCCATAAATATAAATTATGTCCCATAATTCACTTTTTACAATTTTATATGATTTTTCGAAAATAGAACAGAATACCCCAAAGTCATTCAGAACCAGTCTCACTAAAATTAACATATCTCAGAATATAATATTCCTTTTCCTTCTCCGTTTCTTCCATATTAAAGTAGACACAGTAAGCTTTAATATGATGTCTTACTCACTTTGTAATTCCTTTTATCCAATTTTTCGTGATTTTTCAAATACACGTTACTGTTTCTAACCAAAACTGTTTTATTACAAAACATGATTACCACTACGAGCATACGCAAGTCCGAGTGATCACGGATGCCGGTTATCGGTTTTCTTCGGTATTTCTACCAAATCATAGAATATTTTAAGTAAACTTTCAGAGAGATGCGAGATTTACTGACCATTTCAAACATATATTTGGAAAGGTACGGGATTACACACCTTGATTACGAGTTGTGCTTTCTACCAATTTCAACACCTATATTGATAGTTGATAGAAGGTTAGTCTCAACTTCGATAATCATAACTAGAAACACTTTATTAGGCTAAATCCACTTACCACGACTGTGATCTCCCTCGATGTACCAAGAATCGATCCTACCAACAATATCAATTAGCCAACATTCAATCCGATTAACTCAATAACCGAATGGAGATATCGAATGGACTATGAAAGATCTTCCTTACCTTAATCGATTATAATCCCGTTTCTCATGATCGTCCTATGACTAGAGATGATTAGGCGATGTTATGGTATTCGGCCTCCCTCTATACCACGATTGCTTAAGGAATGAGAAAGAAAGAACGATGGAAAGGTTTCGGTTATGGAGGAGAATGAACAATGATATTCGGCTATCAAGGAGATTAGACAAAAGATGATTATGTGACCAATTCAAGAGAAGAGAAAATTACACTATTGTGCTAGAAAATTTCGGCAAAGAAAGTAGCAAAAAGAGAGAAGATGACACAAAGGTTACAATAGGATTCTTGGCCAAAACAAAACCAAGGCCTTACCAAATGCCAAGGTAAAATTTTCAGCTGCCTATCTACCTCAAAACCGTCCACATGCATCCCCCCTTAGGATAAGAGTTTGGCCACCCAAGCTTTCCAAAACACCATCCACAAATTAAGCCTCATGTCCCCCTTTCATTCCTATTTCTCTTGATTCCTTTCCCAAACTTCAACATTGCCTTATTCTTATAGCCACCTTACCAAAAATAATAAAGTCAAGCTTGCCATAACTACCTCTTAGCCGACACTTAAGGAAATAGTACAAAATAAAAGTCAAAATTGCACACAAAGGGATTTGAACCTCTTCCCTCAAGTTACTTCACTTGATGCCATAACCTCTTTACTAATTGCTCACTTGTGCAACCATTTATTCATTTATTTCAATAAGCATTGAAGCTACTTACCATCTCTCCTTAAAGTGTTAAAATACCAAATTTTTCCTAAGGCCCAATTAAACTCGAGACTTCATAGAAACCCCGTAAACTCCAAATTCACTTAACTAACAAGTCCAATTTGTAATAATGTCATTCTCTTGTTCTCAAAATTTTAAAACGCCTAAGGCCCATTGGGCCCAATCCTACTAGGCCCAATTTTGGGATGTTACAATTCTACCTTCCTTAAAGAAATTTCATCCTCTAAATTTCTAATCAACTACTAAACGTATCGCTCAAATCACATCACTAAGCTTTCGTTGCGCACTCTGATCTTAATAACACTAATTCGCTTTATATTTCTAACCTTGGAAACTCTTCACATCATCAAATATTTAATCCCCAAAAGCTAACAGGTATTTATCACTCATTCATAAAATTTTCTACATTCAAACATCACATCCAACCAAAACATACCTGACTTGATAGTGATGAAACAATCCTGAGCCTTATGCTCCTTAGACCCGCATCTCAAGCATGCTCCTAACCTCCTCCAGTATTCTCCCAGATGATGTCTTCTGCAATAATCGCAAGCCGGAAAGTTTGGACGTTCCTTGACACGCTTCACAGAACGAGACTGCGATCCTAAAGAACCACGATCTCTTTTCTTCTTATAGTCCACGCACCCAACTCGAAGTGCCTCACTGATTCCTTTAACCTCCTCCAATACTTTCTTAACTATCTGAGTCAGCTCATCAACCTCAACTCGATCATGAGATCCCATCTCAGCCACTAACGACGTCTGCGCCTCCCTTTCGAGCACATGCCTTGGTGCTGAAGATCTAGCCCTAGCACCTTGGCCTCTACCACATCCACGTCTACCGCGTCCGCGTCTTCTAGCGCTAATGTTCACTAAGTCGATATAATAAAATTATGAGTTTTATGAATCATTATACTATTCAATGTTTATTAACCTGTAACACCCCAAACTCGACCCATGAGCCCTGACCGGATCTGGTATGTCACGGAGTAAAAATGTTTGAAAGATTCTGATTTTCTGATGAAAAATTTGAAAATTCTGCTAAGGTTATAAAACAGTGTTTGATAAAACTCAGGAGAAAAGGATTGATTTTTATAAACATGGTTGTGTTGAAAATCCTTTGAAAACATTTGACCATTTAAAATTTTAAAGTCATCAGATGTTATTGTTAACTTGGTGAATTTTGCTACCCGATGGTAACATCTTTGAAAACTCGTAAAAGTTACTTAATTTTGAAAATGTTACTTTTAACCGATTCAATTAACATTTATAATTTCGTTTGTAATATAGTATAAGTAAAGTAAAAACAACTATGTAAACATCCAAATAATAATTAGCGGCCTTATTACAACCCAAAATAAAAATTTAGTAAATAATCAAACTTAAACTGTATTAAATAAATTCCATATCCAAGGAACAAGCATGGCCGCCTCGAGTCCTCTCCGGCTCCATCTCCGCGGTCTACTCATCTGCAAAATAATATGGGAAGGGGTGAGTCACCAAGACTCAGTGTATAAATCCCCTACCCAGAAATGCAACTCATACATAGATTATTAGTAAACATGCAAACATGCAACCCAAACTAACCATCCATACTCCTCTTTCTACCCCGTGTGGTCAAAACCACTGGTGGTCAAAACCACTGGTGACTAGAGTCACAAATCGAGTGATGGGGCCAACCCATCGTGTGGTCAAAACCACTGATGACCATAGGTCACAATTTATCAATATGTGGTCAAAACCACTGGTGGTACCAAACCACTGGGACTTAGTCACAATTTATCAACGGTGTGGTCAAAACCACTGGTGACCGAAGTCACAATTAAACTGATGGGGCCAACCCATCTTGTGGTCAAAACCACTGGTGACAGTCCATAGAGATCATCCCCCTCCTCTCATCAATCCCACCATCATCATGCTTACATAACCAATATCATAATCCCATATATCATGCATTTATGTATAGCATAGCATTCAACCGCATATGATGGCATACACAAACATATATCATAGATCACGTAATAGGGGACTTACCCAAATCCATGCTTATGCCCACAAGGGAAAGTTACAACACGAGAGGTTATACAAAGAACATAATAAATAAATTTATGCTAATAAAGTGTGTAAGAGTTTACACACTGCTTACTCGTGAGACTAGCAAATCCCGAATATACTAGTGAAATCCTGAGAGGTTGTTTCCCCCTACAATCGGGCAACACATAAATTCTTAGATCTATTAGCCATTCGGCTAAACTAAAGATCTCGAAGGATTAATCGCGCTCATAACCAAAATATGGCCCTAGGCCGAATCTTACCATCACTTGCCAAAGCAAATCGAAATCCTAAAAGCCTTTGTTTGCCTTGGCCGATTAGTCCCTAGATCCATGGCACACAATCGGTTATACTTTAGGTACCAAAAATGACCTTTGGCCGAATATAACTAATCACCTTACCTTAGGGAATCAAATCCCGAAAGCTTCCTTCAATCGGCTATGGCCTCCCTACAATCGGTTTAATCACTTTATTAGAGAGCTAAAGGCCATTCAGTCATAATCATAAACCTAAAGGAAGTTGTCGCCCCTTACCTTGATGACTATCTCAGCCTTTAAACACCACAAGTCGGCACCATTTGGTCGGCTACCTTTAAGGAAAAAGAGTAAGTTTAACATATAGATCTATAATAGAAAGAAAGATGGAAAAGATCTACTTACCAAATGATTTGGCTAACCCGAATGGAGAGTTAGATTTCGGCTCTTGATGTGATGATGAGAAAACACAAAAAGAAAAGAGAGGATATTCGGCCAAAGCTCTTGTTGAAACCGATAGAGAAACAATGGCTTTCGGCTTTCGAAACAAAATAGAAAAGAGGGAGATGGGGGTGATGGGAGTTTCGGCTAAGTATTTGAGAGAAAAGAGAGGAAAAAGAAACAACAACCAATGAGTCAAGGACATTTGGCCATACTAAAAGAAATCCACTAAAATCGATGGCCCTAAGGAGTCCTACATTCGGCCATTGCTTCCTATTGTGATAAATCCTATCTTTGATTATCACCCTTTTAATTAATTTAAAACAACACCTATCTTCTATCCCTTTTTAGCTGAAATTATCAAAAAAAGGGCTTATCCCATCCTTTCCAAAGTCCCACATACCGTCCAACTCTTCCCTCTTCATGGCGCCAACTTTCAAAAATAAAAATAAAAACCTTATGCTACCATCGTGACTCGAACTTGAGTCCATTCGCCAAGACCCTTAAGTGGCGCCCCAAGCCACTCCACCAAACCGACTTTCATGTCCAACCTCACCCACAAAAATCTTTTAAAGCCTTCTTAACTTAGCCCCCTTCCTTTAACGCCAAAAAGCCCAAAAAAATAAAACGCATCCCCCTTGTAACTCCCAAGATTCGAACCTCTTCCCTTGAAGCTCCCCTTTGACGCCACCTTCCAAGCCCTTAAGGTTGCGTCCCAAGCCAACTTATCACATGATCTCTTGTGTCATGTTTCGCACCAAATAATTTTTAAAGCCTCACTCACTTAGCTTCCTCTTCTCAAGTGCTAAAAAAACTTCTAGCCCTAAGTCAGGCCTAACCCGAGATTATTTCTAGACCCTAGAACATGCCTAGCAATCATAGCATTCATTTCTTTTCAATCAAGCATAAGAAAATAGTTAAATTGCAAACAACCTCCAATTCAGGATGTTACAGTTCTACCCCCCTTAAAAATAATTTCGGCCTCGAAATTACCTAGATCAAAAAAGTTAGGGGTATTGCTATTGCATCACATCCTCGGGTTCCCACGTGGCCTCTTCCGCACCATGGTTTCGCCATAACACCTTTACCAAAGGTACTGACTTCCTCCTCAAAACCTTGACATCTAGATCCAAGATCTGTACTGGCTCTTCCTTGAAAGACAAGTCCGAGTTCACCTCAATTTCCGTAATCGGCACTACGTGTGAGGGATCTGATCGATAGCGCCTCAGCATCGAAACATGGAAGACATCATGGATCTGGCTCAATTCTGTCGGTAACTCAAGCTGATAAGCTATCGGTCCCACACGTTTCAACACCGTGTAAGGTCTGATGAATCTAGGGCTTAGCTTGCCCTTCCGGCCAAACCTCAGCACCTTCTTCCGAGGTGATACCTTCAAGAAAACCTTATCACCCACTGCATACTCAACATCTCTGCGTTTAAGATCGACGTAGGATTTCTGCCTGTCCGATGCCTCCTTAAGACGAGCCCGAATTACTCTGATCTTATCCTCCGTCTCCGCCACTAACTCTGGACCCAACATCTGTCGCTCTCCTAGTTCCGTCCAACATGTAGGAGTACGGCATTTCCGAACATATAGTGCCTCATACGGTGCCATCTGAATAGTCGCTTGATAACTATTGTTATAAGCGAACTCTCCCAATGGTAGGTACTCCTCCCAACTACCACGGAAGTCCAAAACACAGCCCCTTAACATATCTTCCAACACTTGGATAACCCTCTCAGATTGCCAATCAGACTACGGGTGAAAAGTCGTGCTAAAATTCAACTTCGTGCCTAACTCCTGATGTAAAGCCTTCCAGAATCTCAACGTAAAATGAGGATCTCGATCTGAAATAATGGACACCGGTACTCCATGCAACCGTACTATCTCTGCTATATACAGCTTGGCTAACCTTTGAAGCAAGTAGTCAACCCTTACCGGTATGAAATGGGCTGACTTGGTCAACCGGTCTACTATTACCCAAACTGCATCTTTCTTACTGGGCGTAAGGGGAAGCCCACTCACGAAATCCATTGTAATCTCCTCCCACTTCCACTATGGGATCTTTACCTATCAGTAATAACCACGATGGCAATTGATGCTCAAATTTAACTTGTCGGCATGTCGACACTTGCGTATTAACTCGCCATTTCCGCTTAAGACCCTACCACCAAAATCGCTCCTTAAATCGATACATCTTGTTGCTTCCGGGTGCATAGCGATGGATCGCTATGAGCTTCTTTAAGGATTCATTTGCCTCAAATCATCATCCTTAGGCATACATACTCTCCTTGAAAATACAACACTCCATCACTACCCCAAATGAACCCTTCTACCACCATTCTCAGACTTGCAACCTCCGAGTACTCAAAGCTTCACGATCATCTACCTTTCTTTGACCTCATCAATCCAAGACGGCTTCACTTGCAATTCTGCCAAAAGGCTCCCATCCTCATAGAGACTTAGGTGAGCAAACATTGCTCAAGAATCCGCTACCACGCTTCGCTCAATGCATCACTACCACATTAGCCTTACCTGGATGGTATTCAATTGAGCAGTCGTAGTCCTTCAGCAACTCAATCCACCTCCGCTACCTCAGATTTAAATCTTTCCGAGTCAAGAGGTACTTCAGACTCTTGTGATCTGTGTATACTACCGACTTCTCCCCATACAGATAGTGCCTCCAATTCTTCAAGGCGAAAACTACAGCAGCCAATTCCAAATCAAGTGTCGGATAGTTAACTTTGTGAGGCCTCAACTGCCGTGACGCATAAGCGACCACTTCCCCTCTTGTATCAACACACACCCTAAACCAGTATGCGATGCATCACAATACACAGTAAATTCCTTTCCTACCTCAGGCTGAATCAAGACTGGTGCTTCTGTCAAAATCCTTTTCAGCTTATCAAAATTCTCTTGCTGTTTCTCCAACACACAAACGGAACTCCTTTCCTCAGCAGCTTAGTCAACGGTGCTGCGATTAAGGAGAAATTTTTCGTAAATCTCTGGTAATATCCTGCCAACCCCAAAAAACTCTGAATTTTCGTAACTAACTTGGGTGGTTTCCATTCCAAAACTGCCTCGATCTTACGGGGATCCACCCTGATTCCCTCGGTGGAAACAACATGCCCCAGAAAAGTTACCTCCTTAAGCCAAAACACACACTTGCTGAATTTGGCGTACAACTGTTTCTCCCTTAGAACTTACAGAACCACATGAAGATGTGCGTCATGTTCCTCCTCAGACTTCGAGTACACCAAAATATTGTCTATGAATACCACGACTAATCGATCCAGATAGGGTTGGAAAACCCGGTTCATCATGTCTATAAACGCGACTGGTGCATTCGTCAACCCAAAAGGCATTACCAGAAACTTGCAGTGCCCATACCGAGTACGGAATGCCGTCTTATGGACATCAGCCTCCTTCACCTTAAGCTGATGGTACCCCGACCTAAGGTCAATCTTAGAGAACACCGATGCACCCTTGAGTTGGTCGAACAAATCATCAATCCTGGGTAAAGGATACTGGTTCTTTATTGTTAACTTGTTCAGTTGTCGATAGTCTATACACATTCTCATCGTTCCATCCTTCTTCTTGACAAAAAAGCACTAGAGCTCCCCAATGTGATACACTTGGTCGAATGAACCCTCTATCCAACAATTCCTAGATCTGCGCCTTTAACTCTACCAATTCTTTCGGCGCCATCCGATACGGAGTTATAGATACTGGCGCAGTTTCGGGTAATAAGTCTATACCAAATTCAACCTCACGGTCCGGAGATAGACCCGGAAGTTCCTCTGAAAACACATCAACATAATCCCTTACGATCCGGACATCACTCACAGCTGCACCCTTAGCTTCCAAAGCACAGACATGCACTATATAAGCTTCACAATCCTTTCTAACCATCTTTTCTGCCTTCAACGCAGAAACTAGATTAGATAGGTAATCTCTCCTTTTACCTATCATCACCACCTCTTCCCTTCCATATTCTTTAACACCATGCGCTTAGCTGCGTAATCCAGGCTAGCCTGATACTTTACTAGCCAATCCATCCCGAGGATTAAATCGAACTCCCGAAATGGTAGTTCCATCAAGTCAGCCAAGAACACAACCCCTTAAAGTTATAGGGGTACGTTCCTATAGAGTTTACTTACTTCTACAGTGTGACCTAGAGGGCTTAATACAGTCATCTTCCTAGAAGAGAGCTCAGAGTCTAAGTGCAGAGTTTTCACTACGCTACTAGCAATATACGAGTGTGTAGAGCCAATGTCAATTAAGGTACTATAGGGTACTCCAAAGATAAAAAACATACCGGTTATGACGTCCGGTGCGTCACCCTCCTCTTGACGCCTCGCGGTATAGACCAAACCAGGTTGCCTAGCCTCAGTACCACTGGTACCTCCCCTCGGTGCCCCATGACCTCTGCTAGCACCGTTACCTCCTTTTTCTACACCACGACCTCTCGGTGGCTGTTGGTTATCCCTCCTATTCGGTGCACGATCCTGACCCTCTGACCTCAGCCTGGCTGTCTTTTTTGGACAATCTCTAACTCGATATTCCATGGACCCGCATTCGAAGCATCCCCGATTACCATTCCAACACTCCCCCGTGTGAGACTTCCCACACCGAGCACACCGTGGCGGCCATTGAGGATTAGCAGTAGTAGCAGGCCTAGCAGCTTGATCCGACCCACCATACCTCGTCCTCTTCTACTGATTACTAGAAAACTTTGAAGATTCAGAGCTCCTCTTATTCCAATTCCTATCCTGATTCCGCCTAACTGACTGCCGTACCCCTTCAGCAACCTTAGACTTCTCCACTAGGACAGCGAACTCCCATTCCTGCTGTAGAGCTATCATCATCCTTAACTCATCTCTCAGCCCATCTTTGAATTTAACACAGCGTTCATGCTTGGTACCCATATTACCACGAGCATACCTGCTCAACCGGAGAAATTCAGCCTCATACTCCGCCACTGTCTTATTACCCTGAACCAGGTTCAAGAAAGCCTTCCGCTGCGCATCCACGTAGCTAGTTCCTATATACTTCTTTTGGTAGGCAGCTTTGAAGAATTCCCACGTGAGATCCTCCGCCATCGCTCCATCCCTTACGGTCAGCCACCACTGATATGACTCATCCCGAAGCAGAGAGATTATACCCTTTAACTCCTCCTCAGCTGTAAAATTTAGGTCACCCATGATCCGCTCAGTTGATTCCAACCAATACTCTGCCGTACTGGGTGCCACTCCAAAAACTCCTCTAAACACCTCTGCTCCGTTAGCCCAAAGTCGTTCAACCACAGATTTACGGGCTCCTGCACCTGCGCCCGCCTCGGTAACTCGTTCCAACACTCGTAGTACAGCTTGAGATACTACATCGTTACCATCGGCCTGATCCTGGAACTCAGTTTCTGCCGTCGGCAGATTCGGCATCTCATTTCCAAACTCATGACCAGACCCTGCTGGCTCCGACAAGGTCATCCTACCCCTACCACGGCCACGCGGTGGACGTCCATGACCCCTTGTACTCATTCTTCTCGTTCGCGTTTATCTGATTAAGAATTTTATGCATTAATTATACTGTTCATTGTTTACACACGAGCAATTTTATGAGAAATAATTTTTTAAGTGATTCTTCCGAAATCGAATCTACCTATAGTTCCAGTTTCAGACTTATCTCCTAGTTCTGAGTACATCCATCACACAAACATCATTCACAGACCATAGCTAACGTGTAGAGCCTTTTCAACATTTCACTACCCGGGGGTATTTTCGTAATTTTAACCTATAGGGGTATTTTTGTAATTTTCCAAAAATAGAAGTTCTCAGATGATTTTGTCAAAAAGTATTTTGAAACTTTTAAATTCCCGGGGTATTTTGAAAAATTTTGAAATTCAGGGTATTTTGGTGATTTTGAAGCTCAGGGGCATTTTGGTAATAAATGAGGGTAACTTTGTAAAGTTTGATATTTTCGGAGTATTTCCAAATGTTGCAAAACTTTGAGGGTTCCTTTTTAAGAATTTGCTTTTCCAAGTTGATAGTGTTGCAAAAATTTTTAAAATCAGGGTCATTTTGGTAATTTTGTTGGTTAGGGGCAATTTCGTAATTTTCCAAAATCATGATATTTTCAATATTTTGCAAATTAAGGTTTTTGGGTACTTTATATGTAATGGAAATTTTGATTAAAACTGTGGGTATTTTGAGAATTTCATGAACCAAGGGCATTTTTGTAATTTTACCCCTAAAGGTATTTTAGTAATTCTACAAATCGGATATTTTTCAAAAAAATGTTGTAAAGCAATAATTCTCACAAATTAAAAAGAAATTTTAAGAGTTTTAAAACTAGGGTTTTTATGAAAATACGGCTAGTTCCCTTTCGGGTTTTAATTAGGGTTTAGCCCATGATTAAGTCCTCCCGGTTAGGGTGAACTGAAGCTACGCACCAGGGAGGATTCGAGTGGAGAGGAGGTGAGTCACGCGGACTGCTTAAATACCAAGCTCCTACTGAATACCAATCCTAGACATGCGCACCGTGGTTACCACACCCTAACTCGGTGACTTAGACATAGGTTTGTTTTAATTAAGCAATTAAGTCTTATGAAGTAGTTGGGGTAGACCAGTCCTAGTGTTCAAGTACCTATCAGTCTATTCTACGTTCCCAAGTTACCCTTTTACCCTTATCAAGTATTCATAGAACAGACAGAGATACTTACCTGGGCGGATAGGTGCCGGAGACTCGATGCCATGCTGTTCAGACTGGAAACCATTTCCATAATAATTCACAAAGGCCTACAAAAACATTTTGGGCCACAGGGCCCCCACAAATGAAGTTTTGAACCGGCTCGATACCAAAATGTAACACCCAAACCCGACCCATGAGCCCCGACCGGATCTCGTATGTTACGGAGTAAAAATGTTTGAAAGATTCGATTTTCGATGAAAATTTGAAAATTCTGCTAAGGTGATAAAAGCGAAGGCTTGATAAAACTCAGGAGAAAAGGATTGATTTTTATAAACATGGTTGTGTTGAAAATCCTTTGAAAACATTTGATCATTTAAAATTTTAAAGTCATCGATGTTATTGTTAACTTGGTGAATTTTGCTGCCGATGGTAACATCTTTGAAAACTCGTAAAAGTTACTTAATTTTGAAAATGTTACTTTTAACCGATTCAATTAACATTTATAATTTCGTTTGTAATATAGTATAAGTAAAGTAAAAACAACTACGTAAACATCCAAATAATAATTAGCGGCCTTATTACAACCCAAAATAAAAATTTAGTAAATAATCAAACTTAAACTGTATTAAATAAATTCCATATCCAAGGAACAAGCATGGCCACCTCGAGTCCTCTCCGGCTCCATCTCCGCGGTCTACTCATCTGCAAAATAATATGGGAAGGGGTGAGTCACCAAGACTCAGTGTATAAATCCCCTACCCAGAAATGCAACTCATACACATATTATTAGTAAACATGCAAACATGCAACCCAAACAAACCATCCATACTCCTCTTTCTACCCCGTGTGGTCAAAACCACTGGTGGTCAAAACTACTGGTAACTAGAGTCACAAATCGAGTGATGGGGCCAACCCATCGTGTGGTCAAAACCACTGATGACCATAGGTCACAATTTATCAATATGGGGTCAAAACCACTGGTGGTACCAAACCACTGGGACTTAGTCACAATTTATCAATGGTGTGGTCAAAACCACTGGTGACCGAAGTCACAATTAAAATGATGGGGCCAACCCATCTTGTGGTCAAAGCCACTAGTGACAGTCCATAGAGATCATCCCCTTCCTCTCATCAATCCCACCATCATCATGCTTACATAACCAATATCATAATCTCATATATCATGCATTTATGTATAGCGTAGCATTCAACCACATATGATGGCATACACAAACATATATCATAGATCACGTAATAGGGGACTTACCCGGAATCCATGCTTATGCCCACAAGGCAAAGTTACAACACGAGAGGTTATACAGCAACATAATAAACAGCCTATGCTAATAAAGTGTGTAAGAGTTTACACACCTATTTACTCGTGAGACTAACAAATCCCGAATATACTAGTGAAATCCCGAGAGGTTGTTTCCCCCTACAATCGGGCAACACATAAATTCTTAGATCTATTAGCCATTCGGCTAAACTAAAGATCCCGAAGGATTAATCGCGCTCATAACCAAAATATGGCCCTAGGCCGAATCTTACCATCACTTACCAAAGCAAATCGAAATCCCGGAAGCCTTTGTTTGCCTTGGCCGATTAGTCCCTAGATCCATGGCACACAATCGGTTATACTTTAGGTACCAAAAATGGCCTTTGGCCGAATATAACTAATCACCTTACCTTGGGGAATCAAATCCCGAAAGCTTCCTTCAATCGGCTATGGCCTCCCTACAATCAGTTTAGTCACTTTATTAGAGAGCTAAAGGCCATTTGTCCATAATCATAAACCTAAAGGAAGTTGTCACCCCTTACCTTGATGACTATCTCGGCCTTTAAACACCACAAGTCGGCACTACTTGGTGATGTTAGGGGTTTCGGCTACCTTTAAAGAATAAGAGTAGGTTTAACATATAGATCTATAATAGAAAGAAAGATGGAAAAGATCTACTTACCAAATGATTTGGCTAACCCGAATGGAGAGTTTGATTTTGGCTCTTGATGTGATGATGAGAAAACACAAAAAGAAAAGAGAGGGTATTCGGCCAAAGCTCTTGTTGAAACCGATAGAGAAACAATGGCTTTCGGCTTTCGAAACAAAATAGAAAAGAGGGAGATGGGGGTGATGGGAGTTTTAGCTAAGTATTTGAGAGAAAAGAGAGGAAAAAGAAACAACAACCAATGAGTCTAGGACATTCGGCCATACTAAAAGAAATCCCCTAAAACCGATGGCCCTAAGGAGTCCTACATTCAGCCATTGCTTCCTATTGTGATAAATCCTATCTTTGATTATCACCCTTTTAATTAATTTAAAACAACACCTATCTTCTATCCCTTTTTAGCCGAAATTATCAAAAATAAAGGCTTATCCCATCCTTTCCAAAGTCCCACATGCTGTCCAACTCTTCCCTCTTCATGGCGCCAACTTTTAAAAATAAAAATAAAAACCTTATGCTACCATCGTGACTCGAACTTGAGTCCATTCGCCAAGACCCTTAAGTGGCGCCCAAGCCACTCCACCAAACTGACTTTCATGTCCAACCTCACCCACAAAAATCTTTTAAAGCCTTCTTAACTTAGCCCCCTTCCTTTAACGCCAAAAAGCCCAAAAAAATAAAACGCATCCCCCTTGTAACTCCCAAGATTCGAACCTCTTCCCTTGAAGCTCCCCTTTGACGCCACCTTCCAAGCCCTTAAGGTTGAGTTCTAAGCCAACTTATCACATGATCTCTTATGTCATGTTTTGCACCAAATAATTTTTAAAGCCTCACTCACTTAGCTTCCTCTTCTCAAGTGCTAAAAAAACTTCTAGCCCTAAGTCAGGCCTAACCCGTGATTATTTCTAAACCCTAGAACATGCCTAGCAATCATAGCATTCATTTCTTTTCAAGCAAGCACAAGAAAATAGTTAAATTACAAACAACCCCCAATTTAGGATGTTACATAACCAATGTTTTATGAAGTGTGAGTAGGAAAGTTATTTTCGAGAGTCAAATCCGCATCCTAGAGTCTCAGTCTCTATAGTTTCAACTCCTAAAGCTAACAGTTCTAGAGTATTCTACTTTGTAGAATTTCCATAACTCAAAATCATAAAATGAAAACAATTACTTACATGACTTGGTGCCGGATACTTGTGGTGCCATACTTCCTTTAGAACATATATTTATAAATCAAAATTCTAAATAGCTTTGGAAAATGCTTTTGAACCCAAACTACGGCCGAGTTTTGCAATTGGGCTCTGATACCATAAAATGTAACACCCTAAACCCAGCCTAGAAGTTAGGTCCGAATCTGGTGTGTCACAATGAAAAAAAACGTATAAAGGATCTTGTGATTCGTACAAAAATAGGTGTAATTGAAGAAAACAAGTTTGTTTAGAAATATTTGATAAAAATACTACTGATCTTTGAAAAGCTAATTGAAGAATTGATATTTGAACAAGTGATCTTTTAAAACCGCAACTTTTAAAAATGTCGTTGATAATTTAAAAGAAAGTCTGAGTTAAATCATTTGTAAAAGTTTATTTATAAAATCCACTTATTAATCAATTTGGAAAATCGTTGATTATGCTTTTAGAAAATTTCCATTTAAAATAAACCAACAAAATAATAAATACGTCAAACATAAAACAAAATAAGATAATCCAGAGGCCTTATTACAACATAAAAACCCAAATAGTAAAAATAACGAAATAGAGTAGAAAAGTAATTTACTAAAGTTTGAAATATTTATTTTCGAAGTATGGCCTCTACCGAGTCATCCATGGGCCCAAGTCCTCGTCATTGAGATTTACCTACAAGGATTGAAAAAGAAGGGGGTGAGTTACAAGAACTCAGTGTATAACCCCTTACCGTCATCCACTGGGCTTGAACCCATAAAGCAATATCTTAGGCCTAAGCCCATATATCACAATCTTGGGCCTAAGCCCACTTTCATGTAATAAATAAATGATATGAATGCAACCCATCCCATCAAGCCAATCTCTCCACCCATACCAACCAATCTCCCCTGTGGGGATCAAGTCAACCCATCCCGCCAGTCTCTCCACCCGTACCAACCAATCTCTCCTGTGGGGATCAAGTCAACCCACCCATCCAGTCTCCCCAATTTGTAGTCAAGCTGCCATTTATAACATTTTTGTGGCTAAGCCACCAGAGTATCATATACAGTAATTTAATCGGCACACAGCCTTAATCACGATGGCACAAAGCCATATTTAAATTAGCACATAGCCATTATCGAAATTTGTGGCAATGCCACCGGTCTACTCTTCTCTTCAACATTTCCCAATCCCATGCAAAATTATGTAAATGCAACATACATAATAAATCATTATATTTACAGATACAAACAACAATCATTAATTCAGAGATTCTTTACAAAAATTCGGCCCATTATAACACTTTGCAAATCAGCCCGATAGGGCCATTTCCATAATTTGGCCCATAAGGGCATTTTTTTTAATTTTACCCGTCAAGGGTAATTCGGTAATCTCGCAACCTAAGGGTATTTCGGTAATTTTCCCTTTAAGGGTATTATGGTAATTTTGCAACCCCAGACTTTATTACTAATTTGGGGCATAAAATTGAAACTGTCCATCTGCGTTATACTGACTAAATTGACCATAACTCATGTTAGGAATCTCAAAATCTGAATTCGTCAGGTTTCCTTGAAACTAGACTCATATTTCTTCTTACTACAATTTTTCGAGAGTTTTTAACTTAACCATTTACTACAGTTTATTCCTTAAATTTTCCCTTGTTTCACAGTCTAATGATTCTGACCTCTCGTTCCTTAATCACAAATATCTTACTATACGCTTTTCATCTACTGCTCCCACTTGTTTTCCTTGAATATAGGTTCACTAAGGAATCCATAAATATAAATTATGTCTCATAATTCACTTTGTACAATTTTATATGATATTTCCAAAACAGAACAGAATACCCCAAAGTCATTCAGAACCAGTCTCACTAAAATTAACATATCTCAGAATATAATATTCCTTTTCCTTCTCCATTTCTTCCATATTAAAGTAGACACAGTAAGATTTAATTTGATATCCTACTCACTTTGTAATTCTTTTTATCCAATTTTTCGTGATTTTTCAAATACACATTACTGTTTCTGACTGAAACTGTTTTATCACAAAACATGATTACCACTACGAGCATACGCAAGTTTGAGTGATCACGGATGCCAGTAATCGGTTTTCTTTGGTATTTCTACCGAATCACAAAATATTTCATGTAAACTTTCAGAGAGATGTGAGATTTACTCACCATTTCAAACATATATTTGGAAAGGTACGGGATTACACACCTTGATTACGAGTTGTGCTTTCTACCGATTTCAACACCTATATTGATAGTTGATAGAAGGTTAGTCTCAACTTCGATATTCGTAACTAGAAACACTTTATTAGGCTAACTCCACTTACCATGACTATGATCTCCCTCAATGTACCAAGAATCGATCCTACCAACAATATCAATTAGCCAACATTCAATCCGATTAACTCAATAATCGAATGGAGATATCGAATGGACTATGAAAGATCTTCCTTACCTTAATCGATTATAATCCCATTTCTCACGATCGTCCTATGACTAGAGATGATTAGGCGATGTTGTTGTATTCGGCCTCCCTCTATATCACGATTTCTTAAGGAATGGGAAAGAAAGAATGATGGAATGGTTTCCGTTATGGAGGAGAATGAACAATGATATTCGGCTATCAAGGAGATTAGACAAAAGATGAATATGTGACCAATTCAAGAGAAGAGAAAATTGCACTATTGTGCTAGAAAATTTCGACAAAGAAAGTAGCAAAAAGAGAGAAGATGACACAAAGGTTGCAATAGGATTTTTGGTCAAAACAAAACCAAGGCCTTACCAAATGCCAAGGTAAAATTTTCAGCCACCTATCTACCTCAAAACCGTCCACATGCATCCCCCCTTAGGATAAGAGTTTGGCCACCCAAGCTTTCCAAAACACCATCCACAAATTAAGCCTCATGCCCCCCTTTCATTCCTATTTCTCTTGATTCATTTCCCAAACTTCAACCTTGCCTTATTCTTATAGCCACCTTACCAAAAATAATAAAGTTAAGCTTGCCATAACTACCTCTTAGCCGACACTTAAGGAAATAGTGCAAAATAAAAGTTAAAATTGCACACAAAGGGATTTGAACCTCTTCCCTCAAGTTACTTCACTTGATGCCATAACCTCTTTACTAATTGCTCACTTGTGCTAACCATTTATTCATTTATTTCAATAAGCATTGAAGCTACTTACCATCTCTCCTTAAAGTTCTAAAATACCAAATTTTTCCTAATGCCCAATTAAGCCCGAGACTTCATAGAAACCCCGTAAACTCCAAATTCACTTAACTAACAAGTCCAATTTGTAATAATGTCATTCTCTTGTTCTCAAAATTTTAAACATTCCTACGCCTAAGGCCCATTGGGCCCAATCCTACTAGGCCCAATTTTGAGATGTTACAATTCGAGTAATAGGCTGTGGTCAGTCTTGCTAAAGAGGCACGGCCGTGTGACTCGGGGTCCAAGTCGTGTGGATTTCGTACTTTGGCCCATTTTCTCTGTTTTTGGCCCATTTCTCGTTCTTTTCATCCTCCGGTGCACTCCTGAATATAAAACATGAAAACAAAGGATTAGGAGCACCTATTTTCATAATTAAAAGGATAAATCATCCAAAAGTATGCTAAATGTGGGATTAAAATATGTGTATATTATGGTTTATCAAATACCCCCACACTTAAGCTTTTGCTTGTCCTCAAGCAAAATTCTCAATTCACAATTAAAACGAACTTCCTCGATTCATAATATTCATCGATAATGTTTCATCATAATTCATAGATAATTTATACGTGGATAATTTAACTCAAAGAGTCCTAAAGATTCAAACAATCAAAGTTATAGTTTTTAGCACAAAAAATATACGTGTTTCCCCTTATCTAAATAATTACCTTTAATTCAAAATTGACAAAAGTTGACTTCCTCACTAAAGATTCACTCAAATCACTCGAAGTGTTTAAGGTTCAAAATTAAGCTCTCAAAAGTCGAACATGAAAAGTTAATCCCATAGGCTTGCCTGAAAATCAAATCTCCACCACTATAAAATGAGATGATACATAAATCAAAAGGTCTTTAAAAGGGTTGTAACGGGGCTTAGGTTAAAGGTGTGGATGAAGGCTGAATTAGAGGGTTAGAATCGAGATTGAATTGATAATTTACCTAACTTGAAAAATGAACTAATCCTGAATAATTATATCAATTGAAAACTTGAAATACTAATAATACGAGCTTCTTCTTAACGATGTTGAATTTAAATGTATAAGCTCACTTAATCACGAAACTAATAATGAATATACTTCGATTTTTTTAAGAACAAATCAATAAATACATAATATAAGAAGAATTCAACTACTAAAAGAAAATAATTAGGCAATTGAACAAATCAAGTCTCGATAGAAAGGTAGTCAAGAAAAATGGTGATAAGAAATACAAGATGGGTTTTGGGTTAATATTAGTGGGTGAATCAATAAAAAGGGTTGTTAGGATCAAAGGGGTTCGCTAGGGGTTAATTGTGAGGGTAAGATTTTAGTGGAGTAAGTGGGTTAAATCCTAGGTGCCTTTATCATCTCAGTATATCAAATCAAATATGTGGTCTCGACATGTATAATCGAAGAAAGTTCTAGAATAACAAATCAACGTTGACACACTCATAATAAAAAAAGTGAGCACCAAAAGAATGTATGCTCTAAAAGGTTCAAAATCTCACAAAAATTATGGGTTTTTGATGACAACCTTGTAATTTTTAAACTTTAAGGTAATAATTAGATTCAGGTAGACAACCTAGCAAAATTTTAATTTTTGAAAATAGACTCATCATGCTTGATTCTCTAGTATTTTAAAGTTTAAATCATCACTGTACAATTATCAATGACTTATTCTAAAACATATCAATAAAAATCATAAATCAACAGGAATTTCATTCTAATTAGTGACATGAGAAAATTACTTAAGAAAAGATATAATTCAGGGATTTGAGAATAATGCAAAACGTTAGGAACTTTTCTAAATAAATTTTCACCCCCTACACTTAAGATGTACATTGCACTCAATGTACAAAGATAAATAGTAATCATATATTAAGAAAATTAAAAGAGAGGGAGAGAAGTGAAACTTCTTGAATTTTTGGATGGATTCCTTCAGTTGGAAGTGTGGAAACTTGATTCGGAGGTGAAAGATAAGTTGGAGGGGGAGCCTCTAATTCCTACGCAAGATGACGAAATTGGGAATCTCATGAAGAGTTAGCTAGGAAATAATAAGAATAATTCTAAATTTACTAATTATATATTTTAAGAAAAGAAAAATAAAAAGAAAGAGTGTAAAAAGTGAAATAAGACTAAAAGAAAAGATTAATGGATTGAAAAGTCCTTATTGTTAGATGGTTCACGAGGTGGGAGTGATTTCTAAGGCCGTGGTGTGTGATTCTCAAGCAACCTGAAGAACCCAAAACCAAGAAACTAAAATAAAATCAACTAAATTTAGTATAAAAAAAATAAAGATAAGGAAAATAAAGGAGAAGAGAAAAGGAAAAAAAGATTAAATGGACTCAAAGGTCCTTTTCCTGTTGAGTTAATGAAGCGGCCGACATGAACTGAAACACCCCAAACCCGGCCCACAAGCCCTGACCGGATCTGGTATGCTTCTAGAGGAAAACCATTCAAAATACTATTTGGACTTTGCTAAAATCTTGTGTGTTTTTGAAGAACCATTGATTTGGGTAGGATTCAAAATTAAAAAACAGTGTTGATTAGGTGCCAAAACATTCAATATTTATATTTAAGAAAAATTGACTTTAACTTTAAATTAATAAAAATCATATCATACTAAAATAATTAAAATGCATGCATAAACTGTTTAATACTTATGGCCTTATTACATCAAAGGAAACCCGAAATAAATCCAAAACTTAAATAATAAAAACTAATAGAAATAAAGTAGTCTCTGAGCTAAGCATGGCCACCCTTGAGCTCCTGTCGACCCTGTCCATTACTGTGTGTCACCTAAAAAAATAATCCCACAAAGGGGTGAGTCAAACAGACTCAGTGTGTAATAGCCAACACTAAGTCCCAACAAATTTAGGCACATCAGTTCAAACATGTACAGATAGCAAATATAAGTAATGATGCAATCCCGGACCCAAACCTAGATAACCATCCGCTACACATCACCCGTACCAACCATCACACTGTGGGGACTACTAAGTCGACCCTCCATCTGCTACACACCATCGAAGGCAATCGCTGCAGACGACATGCTCATCGCCCTTATAATTTTGTGGCATAGCCACCAGATAATATTTCGTGACATAAGTCACCACATTCAGATTTCGTGACATAAGTCACCACATTCAGATTTCGTGACATAAGTCACCACATTCAGATATTGTGGTATAAAACCACCAAATCACTTCCCCTTTACATATCACCCATATGCCCCATGTCATACAAATATGCATTAGCCATGTCATATTCCTTATTCACATTCTTATAGTTTCACATATATTCTATAACAGATCATATTATACTCATAGTAGGAGTAGGTAAACGTACCTGGGTACTTTGTACCATTGCATGGTTAGCCATATTTCACATTATTATAAACACATATATTAATTGATGCCATAAATCTATTAAGAGTTAGTGTGGGGTACACACCTGGTTCACTTAACGCTTTCACTGAAATTCTGGAAACCTGATCTAATGCTTTAGATCCTTAATTCCTACATTCGGCCAACCTTAAGTACTTTAGCAAAAAGCCATTCGGCTAATTAATCAAATCCTGAAGGATTTATCACAACTTAAATCTTACCTTGGTGCCGATTTCACTACTAATCAAATTCTGAAATTCCGTAGCCTTTCTCCCTTGGAATCGGCTAACACTAGATCACTTGATTTGGTTAGTTTTCGGCTTTTGAATATCTTAAGCACTTACCTTGTGGATCTAAATCCCGAATTATCACTTGTCCTTGGTCTTTGTCGAAATCCCTACAAAGACTATGTTAGATCCAATCCTAACATTTGAATAAATGGCCTTCGGCCTAATCCACACTTTGCTTACCTTAGATTTTGGAATCCCGAGTGATCTCCTACTTGTAGTTGACACAACCAAATCCCGAATTCCCCCTTCAAAGTTTCGGCCAAACAATGCTAATGGGATTAGATTCCATCTTTCGACTTAATGGAGAAATCGGCACAAGAGAAAAGAATGGAGAAGAGAATGAAATAAAAGGTTTGACACAAGAATTCAAAAGAAAAAAAATTGCAGAAAGTAACTAGGGTTTTGGCTTTTAGAAGAGACGGAGAGAAAAGATTGAGAGAATGGGGTTCAAATGCTGAAATTGAAGAGATATCCCCTCTCTATTTAAAGAGAATTTCGACACCCATATTTATACTAAAATAAATAAATAAATAAATAAATAAATCTACACTCCCTAATCGACTCAAACTTATCACCAATTAAATTCCTTTATTTAGCCAAAAAATCAATTTGAATTACATTCAAATACTTTCCCCACGTCAGAAGCAAAATAACAAGTTAATGTGCACAAGGCAACTCGAACCCAAGCCCTCCAAGCACCAACACACGCCCCCTACCACTGTACCACAACCGTTCTTGTGATATATTCCATTCTCAACTTATTTTAAGGTATACTTTCCAGCGACCAATTTACACACGCCTGCAGCAAAATAACAAGTTAATGTGGACAAGGCAACTCGAATCTGCGACCTGGAAGAGCCACAACACGCTTCTTGCCACTGCACCACAACTTTGCTTGTGACATGTTCCATTCTCAACTTTTTTTAAAGCATATTTTCCAGCGACCGAATCATCTAAAGGAATCTAAAAATGTTAGCCAACATCCAGAATCGAACCTCTGACCTCTTCATGATGGTCCACGCCCCTTACCACTATTCCGCGTATTTTATTTGTGTTATGTTGCCTACCTATTTAATTATAAACCTTCTGTTGCACTCCACGTTTACTTAAAAAAAAAACATAACATGCGCATGCCGCGACTATAACCATGCTCCCCCTACAACTCCTAACCACTGGGCCAGGCGTTTCCTTGTGTCATAAAACAGTCCCAACTATTTATAAGGCCTAAACTCTGGCCTTCATACCACTTATGCGCAATAAAAAGTTTTTTGCCAAGTCCAGGACTTGAACCTTTGACCACCAGCTTATTCAAGCACCCCAAGCCACCCGCCAACCTACTTCTTTGTGATATGTTTTAACCCAACAATATTTTAAAAGCCTTATGACTACCACCAACCTCCCTAAAAAAAACAACATTTTTACTAAAGCCCTTGATCGAGCCTAGGACTTTTCCAACACTACCAACCCTTCCTAAACCTCCTAAAAATTAAATTAAACATGCAATAATAATTTTTTTAACGACAAAATCCATTCTCTCGACACACGAACCCACTTATTCTAGGCCCAAATTGTGGTGTTACAATTCTACCCTCCTTAAAGAAATTTCGTCCTCAAAATTCCAACTAACTAGTAATCTTACTACCTAAGTCTCACTACCATGCTTTATTGCAAGACTCCAATTCTAAACCCAAAATAAACACTTAGTATACTATGGTAGAGTACGCACCAGTATTCACATCTAGAGCGACCTCGTCCCCTTGTACTCATGCTATCGGTTCACATTTATCTGATTAAAAATTTTATGAATTATTGGTTTTCTTCCACTGATTATCCACGAATAGTCTTATGATTAGTAGTTTTAAGAGTAGTTCTTTCGAATTCGCAATTCAGTCTCAAGTTCACATTTCCTAGTTCTATAAACTACATATATTCAACAATCAACATACAGACAACATCCATACATCTACACTCAATACATAGGGGTATTCTCGTTATTCCACTATCTAGGGGTATTTTTGTAATTTTATCTTATAGGGGTATTTTCGTAATTTTAAAAGTAGAGTTCCTTGTTGATTTCATGAAATAAGGGTATTTTTATAAATTTTTTTTTGCAATCTAGGGGTATTTTGATAATTTTTGAAATTCGAGGGTATTTCGATAATTTTAAGATCAGGGGTACTTTGGTCATTTTACAAATCAGGGACAATTTAGTAATTTTTGCAAATCAGGGATATTTTGGGAAATTTTACAAATCAAGGGTATTTTCAAAAAAAAAATTACAAAACTAAGAAGATATATATATTTTTTAAAACCGGGGTAACTTGGAGAATTTGATTTCAAAGAAAATAGTAGTGTTCAGTTGTTTGTGAGTTTTTTTTTCTAAGGAATAATTTTGTTGACTTTGTAAATCGAGGTATGTTTGCAAATCATGGGTATCTTAGTAATAATAAATTTTTTTTTGCAAAAATAAGGTGGCTGGCCCCTTTTGGGTTTTAATTATAGATTTAGGCTCGTCAACAAATCCTCGTGGCTAGGGTGAACAGTCACTACGCACTAGGTAAGATTCCAGCGAAGAGGAGGTGAGTCACTAGGACTGCTTAAGTACCAGGCTCTTTCGGATCCAATCCTAGACATGCGTTTGCCTGTTGCCACACCCTAGTCTTGCGACTCGTTCACGGGTTTTTTAGTGAAGTTAAGTCTTATGAGATTTAAGGAGTTGTTTAAGCTAAGCCTAGAGTCCATCAAGTTCTAATCTAAATAGTCTACGTCCCATAAGCCCATCAAGTCCACATATATATATATATCACACAATGGTGCAGAATATTTACAGGCGGACTTGGTAGGAGATGCAGTGCCATCTTGAGCTAACGGACACTGTAATCCTTTAAAAACATATTTATTTCAAGAGCCCATTTTGAAAACGTTTTGAGCCCAAAACCCTGTAGAAGTTTTGAACAGTGCTCGATACCAAGTGAAACACCCCAAACTCGCCCACAAGCCCGACTGATTTGGTATGCTTCTAGAGGAAAACCATTCAAAATACTATTTGGACTTTGCTAAAATCTTGTGTGTTTTGAAGAACCATTGATTTGGGTTGGATTCAAAATTAAAAAACAGTGTTGATTAGGTGCCAAAACATTCAATATTTATATTTAAGAAAAATTGACTTTAACTTTAAATTAATAAAAATCGTATCATACTAAAATAATTAAAATGCATGAATAAACTGTTTAATACTTATGGCCTTATTACATCAAAGGAAACCCGAAATAAATCCAAAACTTAAATAATAAAAACTAATAGAAATAAAGTAGTCTCTGAGCTAAGCATGGCCACCCTTGAGCTCCTGTCGACCCGGTCCATTACTGTGTGTCACCTAAAAAACTAATCCCACAACGGGGTGAGTCAAACAGACTCAGTGTGTAATAGCTAACACTAAGTCCCAACAAATTTAGGCACATCAGTTCAAACATGTACATATAGCAAATATAAGTAATGATGCAATCCCAGACCCAAATCTAGATAACCATCTGCTACACATCACCTGTACCAACCATCACACCGTGGGGACTACTAAGTCGACCCTCCATCCGCTACACACCATCGAAGGCGCAACAGCAGCATTTACATGCTCATCACCCTTATAATTTCGTGGCATAGCCACAGATAATATTTTGTGACATAAGTCACCACATTCAGATTTCGTGACATAAGTCTCCACATTCAAATTTCGTGACATAAGTCACCACATTCAGATATTGTGGTATAAAACCACCAAATCACTTCCCCTTTACATATCACCCATATGCCCCATGTCATACAAATATGCATTAGCCATGTCATATTCCTTATTCACATTCTTATAGTTTCACATATATGCTATAACAGATCATATTATACTCATAGTGGAAGTAGGTAAACGTACCTGGGTACTTTGTACCATTGCATGGTTAGCCATATTTCACATTATTATAAACACATATATTAATTGATGCCATAAATCTATTAAGAGTTAGTGTGGGGTACACACCTGGTTCACTTAACGCTTTCATTGAAATTCCGAAAACCCAATCTAATGCTTTAGATCCTTAATTCCTACATTCGGCCAACCTTAAGTACTTTAGCAAAAAGCCATTTGGCTAATTAATCAAATCCCGAAGGATTTATCACAACTTAAATCTTACCTTGGTGCCGATTTCACTACTAATCAAATTCTGAAATTTCGTAGCCTTTCTCCCTTGGAATCGGCTAACACTAGATCACTTGATTTGGTTAGTTTTCGGCTTTTGAATAAATAGTAAATAGATCTAAGTCACTAAATAGGGCCTTGGCCGAATATCTTAAGCACTTACCTTGTGGATTTAAATCCCGAATTATCACTTGTCCTTGGTCTTTGTCGAAATCCCTACATAGACTATGTTAGATCCAATCCTAACATTTGAATAAATGGCCTTCGGCCTAATCCACAGTTTGCTTACCTTAGATTTTGGAATCCCGAGTGATCTCCTACTTGTAGTCGACACAACCAAATCCCGAATTCCCCCTTCAAAGTTTTGGCCAAACAATACTAATGGGATTAGATTCCATCTTTCGGCTTAATGGAGAAATCGGCACAAGAGAAAAAGAATGGAGAAGAGAATGAAATAAAAGGTTTCGGCTTCTGAAGAATTCAAAAGAAAAAATTGCAGAAAGCAACTAGGGTTTTGGCTTGTAGAAGAGACGGAGAGAAAAGATTGAGAGAATGGGGTTTAAATGCCGAAATTGAAGAGATATCCCCTCTCTATTTAAAGAGAATTTCGGCACCCATATTTATACTAAAATAAATAAATAAATAAATAAATAAATAAATCTACACTCCCTAATCGACTCAAACTTATCACCAATTAAATTCCTTTATTTAGCCAAAAATTCAATTTGAATTACATTCAAATACTTTCCCCACGCCAAAGACAAAATAACCGATTAATGTGCACAAGGCAACTCGAACCCAAGCCCTCCAAGCACCAACACACGCCCCCTGCCACTGTACCACAACCGTTCTTGTGATATATTCCATTCTCAACTTATTTTAAGGTATACTTTCCAGCGACCAATTTACACACGCCTGTAGCAAAATAACAAGTTAATGTGGACAAGGCAACTCGAACCCGCGACCTAGAAGAGCCACAACACGCTTCTTGCCACTGCACCACAACTTTGCTTGTGACATGTTCCATTCTCGACTTCTTTTAAAGCATATTTTCCAGCAACCGAAACATCTAAAGGAATCTAAAAATATTAGCCAACATCCAGATTCGAACCTCCAACCTCTTCACGATGGTCCACGCCCCTTACCACTATGCCGCGTATTTTATTTGTGTTATGTTTCCTACCTATTTAATTATAAACCTTCTGTCGCACTCCAGGATTACTTAAAAAAAAACATAACATGCGCATGCCGTGACTAGAACCATGCTCCCCCTACAACTCCTAACCACTGGGGCAGGCGTTTTCTTATGTCATAAAATAGTCCCAACTATTTATAAGGCCCAAACTCTAGCCTTCATACCACTTATACGCAATAAAAAGTTTTTTGCCAAGTCTAAGACTTGAACCTTTGACCACCAGCTTATTCAAGCACCCCAAGCCACCCGCCAACCTACTTCTTTGTGATATGTTTTAACCCAACAATATTTTAAAAGCCTTATGACTACCACCAACCTCCCTAGAAAAACAACATTTTTGCTAAAGCCCTAGATCGAGCCTAGGACTTTTCCAACACTACCAACCCTTCCTAAACCTCCTAAAAATTAAACTAAACATGCAATAATAATTTTTTTAATGATAAAATCCATTCTCTGGACACACGAACCCACTTATTCTAGGCCCAAATTCTGGGTGTTACATGAACTTATGTAGATCGGTCTCGCACAGGGAGACTGGGATAGTATCCTTTCTTTTCTTCAACATGGATGAAGTTTAGATTAAGAGTTTGAAAAATGAAGAAGGAGGAAATGAAAAGGGAGGAGAGTGAAAAGGTTGTGGAAGAAGGGAATGGAGTGTAACATCCCGAAATTGGGCTTAGTAGAATTGGGCCCAATGGGCCTTAGGCGTAGTAGCGATTAAAATTTTTGAGAATAAAATAACGGCTTTAATACAAGTTGGACCTAGTAGGTGAGTGATTTTGAAAGGTTAGGGGGCTTCTATGAAGTCCCGGGATCAAACTTGGGCTTAGGAAAAATTTTAGTTTTAGGTGAATAAACCCTGGGAGTTAGTAGGTAGGCTTTAAGAATAAAATGTGGAGAAAATGACACAAGTGGAGTGTGTGGTGTAGTGGCAAAGTGACGCCACATAAGAGGCAAGGGGGTGATGCCAAAAGGAAGGAATGAGGTCCAAGGTTCAAGCCTTGGCTTTTGAATTTTGGTTTTCTTTTTCTATGAACTTTAGAATTTGGCCATAGATTTATATTTACTTGCGCATGGTTTTAGACACAAGAGAGCTTGTGGCCTACTGGCTAGTGGCGTGAATTATGCTACAAGGGAGCTTGGGTTCGAATCTTATGGAAAGCAATAGAGTATTTATTTTGCGGATTGGACGGCAAGAGTTTGAGTTTGATTTAAACTCTGCTAACGGAGAGATCCCACATAGGAAAGATACAAAGAAGGGAGGTGAGAAGCTAGCTATATATAGAGCTATCTAGGAGGAGAGTAGGCATACCAGGTTGGCGTTGGACGCAGGAGTGGTCAGAGCACGGATTAGCACCAGATCATATCAGGTGTGTATTCTCTCTACTCTAGTTGTAGAGCGACAAAAGCCGAAAAATCGGTTACACGACGATGGTAGCCACATGAGCATGTGAGCGCACACGTGGAAGCTTCGACGCGATAGTCGAGTCCATCATGAGTATTCTTGTGGGTGTGGGCTGTTGGGCCTAATGGCCCGAAAGGGGCTAAGTGGGCCCAATGGGCTCGGGGGCCCATATGAGTAAATTGTATGATTGAGTAGTAGATAGTGAACTAGACTATATAAATCTCATATATATGGCTAGGTTTGGGCTAAATGGGCCACACAAACGTGTGGGCCCATTTGGGCCGAGAATGGGCTTTAGGTCTATTTGCATCATTATCTATGTTTAGAAATACTTGAGTCGTTCGAGGCGACAGTGGACCTTCTGTTGGGTCGTTAATACCCTAATTTGTAAAATGACCAAAATACCCCTAAGTTGTAAAATTACTGAAATACCCTGGTTTGTAAATTACTAATATACCCCTGGTTTGTGAAATTACCAAAGTACCCTCAATGGGTAAATTACCGAAATACCTTTGGTTTGTAAAATTATCGAAATACCCCTGGTTTGTAAAATTACTGAAATATCCCTGGTTTGCAAAAATTATCGAAATACCTCTAGTTTGCAAAATTACCGAAATACCTCTAGTTTGGAAAATTACCAAATTACCTTTGGTAGATAAATTACTGAAATACCCTCAGTGGGTAAAATTATCGTTATACATTTAGGGGTTGATTAGCATGATTGTGTGTAATACTCACACGCTTCTTTACTGTTTGTGTTATTAACTGTGTTGGCTGAAAGCCGAAATGATTCACTTGATAGTTGAAATACCCTCGTGGGTAAAGTTCGCGACACCGGGTAAGTACCTATATAGTTCTACTTTTGATTATATGAATATATGATATAATTCACCATTGTGCTTTTGGAGCATGTTACATTCATATCATTATGTCAATATGTGCATGGGCTTGGGTTATGATGTGAAAAGGGGAAGCATGATTCTAAGACTGTCACAGTAGTTTGGTACCACAGTGGGTAGGCCCCATATAATTTATCCAGTGACTATGTCTTAGTGGTTTGGCACCACCAGTGGTTTGGCACCACATAGTTTAATTTTGTGACTCGTCCTAGTGGTTTGGTACCATAGTGGATTGGCCTCACATATTTATTTAGTGAATCTGTCACCAGTAGTTTGGAACCACCAGTGGTTTGGTACCACAGTGGATTGGCCTCACATATTTATTTAGTGACTCTATCACCAGTAGTTTTGAACCACTAGTGGTTTGGTACCACAGTGGCTTGGTGCCACAGGCGTTAGGCTGATTTGGTGTTATAGAGGTTGGAAAAGTAGGATTGGGCTGGGCTTCATTGCATATATTTTTAATATGCCATATTGTGTGGGCTAAGGCCCTATGTGCTTTTGTGGGCTTAGGCCAAATTATGTTCGTAAGGGGAATTACACGCTGAGTCTTGGTGACTCATCGCTTTGCTTAATTTTGCAGGAAACCCCTAGTTGTGGATTTAGAGCTGAGGTGGACTCTGAGGTGGCCATGCGTTACTGCTTTCGTAAATTCCATTTTTCTTTATTTTAAACTTATTTTAAATTTGGGAATTTATCATGTAATAAGGCCTCTGGGATTTTAATTTGGATTTTGCTTTTATTCAGTTGTTATCTCTTATGAATTGATCAATACGAGGTTTCCCTAAAAATGTAATAACCGTTTTCCAAAATGTGAACAAACTGATCACAAGCAATAAATAATTAAACTTGGGATTTTCTTAGAACTTCAAAAACTATTTCAAAACGGTGCATTTTCCTAAAACAATCGACCCTAATTTCTGTATTGTAAAATAAAACTCGAAAATTTTAATCACAAAGTTTCTTTTACAACCTTTCCTTGTAACATACCAGATCTGGTCATAACGTCTACGTCAGGTTTGGGGTGTTACAATTATGGTATCAGAGCCTAGGTTGCAAAACTTGGTGTGGAATGGGTTCAAAAATGTTTTCCAAATTTGTTTGAAATTTGATTTAGAAAAACATATCGTTTTTGGGGAAGTATGGCACCTGAGTCTCTGGCACCAAATCCGTAAGTTTCCTGACCTTACACTCTGTTATATGCTGTAATGACTGTATGTTGGTATTTATTCTGTGTGTGTTCTGTTTGGAAGAGTTTCTTGAATATTGGAATTATGTGCATGTGTGATAAACTTCTATTTGCTTCTGCGGTTAGGTATCTAGTTGTGAGGAAGAAGCTTCGAGATTTAGTTAAAAAGTATATTAGCGTTATTAAGATCAGAGTACGCAGTAAGAGCGTAGTGTGGTAGGTTAGGATGTGTGACTGTTCCTATAGTTGGAAATTCTGAGGACGAAATTTCTTTTAGGGGGTAGATTTGTAACATCCCAAAATTAGGCCTAGTAGAATTGGGCCTAATGGGCTTTGGGCGTAGTAGCGGTTAAAATTTTTGAGAATAAAATAACGGCTTTAATGCAAGTTGGATCTAGTAGGTGAGTGATTTTGTAAGGTTAGGGGGCTTCTATGAAGTCCCGGGATCAAACTTGGGCTTAGGAAAAATTTTGGTTTTAGGTGAATAAAACCCTGGAGTTAGTCGGTAGGCTTTAGGAATAAAATATGGAGAAAATGACACAAGTGGAGTGTGTGGTGTAGTGGCAAAGTGACGCCACATAAGAGGCAAGGGGGTGACGCCAAAAGGAAGGAAGGAGGTCCAAGGTTCAAGTCTTGGCTCTTGCATTTTGGTTTTCTTTTTATATGGACTTTAGAATTTGGCCATAGATTTATATTTAGTTGCGCATGGTTTTAGACACAAGAGGAGCTTGTAGCCTAGTGGCTAGCGGCGTGGATTATGCTACAAGGGATCCTGGGTTCAAATCTCATGGAAAGCAAGGGAGTATTTATTTTATAGATTGGACGGTAAAATTTTGAGTTGGATTTAAACTCTGCTAACGGAGGGATCCCACATCGGAAAGATATAAAGAAGGAAGGTGAGAAGCTAGGTATATATAGAGCTGTCTAGGAGGAGAGTATGCATACCTGGTTGGCGTTGGACGCAGGAGTGGTTGGAGCGCGGATTAGCACCAGATTTTTATCAGGTATGTATTCTCTCTACTCTAGTTGTAGAGCGACAAATGCCGAAATGTCAGTCACACGGCGATGGTAGCCACAGAGCGTGCGAGCGCACGTGTGGAAGCTTCGACGCGATAGTCGAGGCCACCATGGGTATTCTTGTGGGTGTGGGCTATTGGGCCACGATGGCCCGAAAGGTGCCAAGTGGGCCCAATGGGCCCGGGGGCCTATATGAGTAAATTGTATGATTGAGTAGTAGATAGTGAACTAGACTATGTAAATCTCATATATATATATATCTAGGTTTGGGCTAAATGGGCCACACGAGCGTGTGGGCCCACTTGGGCCGAGAATCGGCCTTAGGCCTATTCACATTATTATCTCTATTTAGAATACTTGAGTCGTTCGAGGCGATAGTGGACCTTCTGTTGGGTCGTTAATAGCCTGGTTTGTAAAATAACCAAAATACCGTTGGGTTGTAAAATTACTGAAATACCTTAATTTGTAAAATTACCAAAATACCCCTAGTTTGTGAAATTACCAAAGTACCCTCAATGGGTAAATTACCAAAATACTCTTGGTTTGTAAAATTATCGAAATACCCCTGGTTTGTAAAATTATCGAAATACCCCTAGTTTGCAAAATTACTGAAATACCCCTGGTTTGCAAAATTATCGAAATACCTCTAGTTTGTAAAATTACCAAATTACCCTTGGTAAGTAAATTACTAAAATACCTTCAGTGGGTAAAATTACCGTTATACCCTTAAGGGTTGATTAGCGTGATTGTGTGTAATACTCACACGCTTCTTTACTATTTGTATTATTAACTGTTTTAGCTAAAAGCCGAAATGATTGACTTGATAGTTGAGATACCCTCGTGGGTAAAGTTGGCAACACCGGGTAAGTACCTATACAGTTCTACTTTTGATTATATGAATGTATGATATAATTCACCATTGTGTATTGGGAGCATGTTGCATTCATATCATTATGTCAATATGTGCATGGGCTTGGGTTATGATGTGAAAAGGGGAAGCGTGATTCTAAGACTGTCACAGTGGTTTGGTACCATAGTGGGTAGACCCTACATAATTTATTCAGTGATTATGTCTCAATGGTTTGGCACCACCACTAGTTTGGCACCACCACTGGTTTGGCACCACATAGTTTATTTCTGTGACTCGTCTCAGTGGTTTGGTACCATAGTGGGTTGGCCCCAAATATATATTATCAGGGATTATCACTAGTGGTTTCGTTCCACAGTAGGTTGGCCCCACATATTATATTTAGTGACTCTGTCAACAGTGGTTTGGTACCACAGTGGCTTGGTGCCACAGGCGTTTGGCTGATTCAGTGTTATAGAAGTTGGAAAATTAGGATTGGGTTGGGCTGTATTGCATACATTTTTAATATTCCATATTATGTGGGCTAAGGTCCAATGTGCTTTTGTGGGCTTAGGCCAAATTACATTCGTAAGGGGAATTACACACTGAGTCTTGGTGACTCACCCCTCTACTTAATTTTGCAGGTAACCCCTTGTTGCAGATTTGGAGCTTAGGTGGACTCTGAGGTGGCCATGCGTTACTTCTTTCGTAAACTCTATTTTTCTTTATTTTAAACTTATTTTAAATTTAGGAATTTATTATGTAATAAGGCCTCCGGGATTTTAATTTGGATTTTGCTTTTATTCAGTTATTATCACTTATGAATTGATTAATACAAGGTTTCCCTAAAAATGTAATAATAATTTTACAAAATGTGAACAAATGGATCAAGAGCAATAAATAATTAAACTTGGGATTTTCTTAGAACTTCAAAAACTATTTCAAAATAGTGCATTTTCCTAAAACCACCTACCCTGATTTTTGTATTGTAAAACAAAACTCAAAAATTTTAATCGCAAAGTTTCTTTTACTACCTTTCCTTGTGACATAGCAGATCCGATCGTAACGTCTAGGTCAGGTTTGGGGTGTTACATGGAGAGTAGGTGAGAAGATGAGTAGGTGGTTTAAATAAAATTTTCAGCTCTAGTACATCCCCAAGCCCGTGTTTCATGGGCGTGTCGTGTCACACGGCCGTATCGCACGGTCGTGTAACATCCTAGAATTAGGGGTTCTACATTGTGCACTATTTCTTGTGTTTGGCTCATTAAGCACATTATTTTGGTATGTTTGGGGGTCTTGGAGAGGCTCGGGGTCAAGCCAGAGCCTTGGTAAAGTTTTTTCTTTTGGCACTTTAGGGGGGAGAGCTGGTTGAAGTAGGCCTTAATAGTATTTCCTTGTGTTTGTTGACACACAAGAAGTGTGGTGTAGTGGCGAGGTGACGCCACTTAAGTAGCAAGGGAGTGGCGTCACAAGATAGCAGGAGAGGGAAGGAGTTCGAGCCTCATCAGCAGTAAGTGGGAGCTTTATTTTTTTTGTGCTCAAGGTAGTGAAGTCTTGGCATTCGGCTTGGACTCCTCAAAGGAGGCTGTTGACAGGGTTAAAGCATTTGAATGGAAGGTGAGGAGGAGTTTGTGGAGGAAGACTTGGTCTACTAATTCAAAAGGAGTTATGGGGAGTGAAACAAGGAGGGGATCGTGGGATTCAAGTTGTTGCAGTTGCTGGCCGATTGTGGGTAGTGTGTGGGGGAGCATCTCGGTTTAGCTAGTAAGGGGGTGTGTGCCAAAATTTTCTTGAGGCTTAGACATTTCTTTCGTTGCATATTCAGCTATAGGGTGTGAGAGGTGCCGAATGTTGCAAATTCTTTGGGATTATTTTCTCTTCATTTCCTTTTTGCATCTTTGGTCTTAGCCAAATTAGAGAGGGACCGTTTGAGTATTTTCTCTTCATCTTAGCCGAAACCTTGCAGCTCCTCCATTAACACCTTTTTATTTCTCTCTTTAGCCGAATAGCTCCTTTGGTCCCAAGTAAATCGGTTTCATCCTGTTATTCGATTGTTGAGGCTTAAGGCGTTAAGGGTCATTTCTCTCTGTCAAATCTATGGTGGCGTTTCACCACCATTATTATTGCAAGGCTGAACTTTTGGTTCTCTCACAACTCATATCTGATTTAAGGACGAATTAGTTGCTGTGCGGTTCATCATTTACCAAGGTAAGGGTCACTTCTTTTTGATTCTTGGCTATTGTATCCCTTATCAGTTGTAGTCTGCCTTAATCGATTCTCTTGTTAGACAAGCGACGTTTCACTCTGAGTACTGATCAAATCTCTTCATGGATGCAAGTGCCAGTCAAACTAAGGAGGGGAGTGGGTTCGTAGTCTTTGCCCCTAAGTTTAAAAGACGTGCTGTGTCAGCAGTTTGGGACTTTCTGTCGGGGTGTGGTTAAGAGCCTACGTCTGCCTGGAATAGGCAAATCACTATTATCCCTACTAGTGAGAGTGTCGATGTAGAGAGTCTAGTCTTACGTGTAATCAGGTGTGTAATGCTCACATTTTCTTTATTTTTTTGCGTAATAATTGTGTTGGGTAAAAGCCGAAACGACTGTGTAGATAGCTGAGTACCCTTGTGGGTAAGGTTGGAAACATCGGGTAAGTACTTCTACGATTCTACTTTCGAATGTATGTATGTATGATTTAATTATCTGTTGTACATTGGAAGTGTGTTTGCATTCATCTCAGTATGTTAATATGCTGCATGGGCTTTGGGATATGATGTGAAAAGGGGAAGTGTGATTCAATGACTGTCACAGTGGTTTGGTACCACAGTGGGTTGGCCCCACATATTTAATCCAGTGACTATGTCTCAGTGGTTTGGTACCATAGTGGTTTGGCATCACATTTATTATTCAGTGACTATCACAGAGGTTTGGCACCATAGTAGGTTGGCCCTACATATATTTAACAGTGATTGTCACAGTGGTTTAGTACCATGGGTTAGCCGCACATA
This sequence comes from Gossypium rotundifolium, assembly GCA_025506655.1. Taxonomy (NCBI): domain Eukaryota; kingdom Viridiplantae; phylum Streptophyta; class Magnoliopsida; order Malvales; family Malvaceae; genus Gossypium; species Gossypium rotundifolium. Next base: position 51,473,184 of record CP106728.1, read on the forward strand.
TTATATTTCGTGACTCTATCATAGTGATTTGGTATCACAGTGGTTTGAAAACACTGTGGCTTAGGGCCACAGACGTTTGGCTGATTCAGTTGATATAGAGGATGGAAACCTAGGTGGGGATAGGTTACATTGCATACATATTTTTCGTATACCATATTGTGAGGGCTAAGGCCCAACGTGCTATTATGGGCTCAAAGCCGATTGTGTTATAAAGGGAATTACACACTGAGTCTTGGTGACCCACCCGTCTGCTTAAATGTGCAGGTAACCCCTAGTAGCGAATTTGGAGCCGAGGTGGGCTTGAGGTGGCTATGCATTATTTTCTCGTAAATTTTTGTTTCTTAATTAGACTTACTATTTAATTTTGGGATTTTGCAATGTAATAAGGCCTCTATAACTTTAATTTGGGTTTTTACTTCAATATGACTTTTATATACCGTATGAAATGTCAAATGAGGAGTTTTCTAAAATAAAACTATAAACAATCATATTTTTAAAGTGTTAACAAAAGATAAGAAGCGAATAAATGTTAAGCTAAATAATCCAAATAATTTCTTAAAACCTCAAACATCATTTGCAACTGACACGTTTATGGAATTCCCTGATTTCGACTTTTGTAAATCAAAAATGTTTACGACCTTTTTAGTTCATGGTAAGAAAATCTTCAAACATACCTCTCTTTAATATTATCTTTGAGATAAAATTACTGAACGAAACGTTTTTCCAAAAATTTCAATTTTCCTTTCAAACTACCTTTCCTGTAACATACCAGATTTGGTCGTAATGTATAGACCAGGTTTAGAGTGTTACAATTGTGGTATCAGAGCCTAGGTTTACAAAACTCGACTGTGGGTTTGAGGTTCAAAATATTTTCAAAAGTTGGTGTGGAAAATGGTTTAGAAAAATACATGTTCTCTAGAAGTATGGCATCCGAGTCTCCGGCAGCAATCCACACTGTAAGTTTTCTAATTATCACTTGAATTCTCATGAAATATTGTGATAGATAGTTTTAAGAATTACAACTTTAGAAAATGATATCTTTAGAAACATTTCTTGCGAAAACCTACTGCTAATGTTATTTTCATAAGACTGTTCGGTAATTAACAGTGGAAGAAATACTAATTCATAAAACTTTTAATCAGATTAAGTTGAATCGATATTCATTAGCGCTAGAAGACGTGGACATGGTATGCGCGGCTGTGGTAGAGGCCAGGGTGTTGAGGCGGAACCCTCGGAATCAGGGCATGGACCGAAAGGTAAAGTATCGGCATCACTAATTAAAGAAACGAGATTTCAAGACCAAACTGGTGAAGACGATGCAGCGTCTCAAGCTATGTTGCGTGTTTTGGAGCAGGTTGCTGAAGGAAGCATAGGATCAGTAGCTCAAAAATCTATTTCTGTGCGCCTCTGAGCAAATGGGGCTGAGATGTTTAGGGGTATTTCTGGTGAGGCTCCTAACGTAGCTGAGTACTGGCTGGAAGCGGTGGAATGAATCATGGATGATCTTGATTGTACTGCAGAAGAGAAACTAAAAGAAGTAGTGTCTCTCCTTCGAGATGAGGCATACCAATGGTGGCTCACGGTAAGGGATGGTACAGTAGCTAATCGCATTACCTGGGATTTCTTTAAGATAGCATTCTAGGGAAAATATATTGGGGCGAGCTATGTGGACGCTCATAGGAAAGCATTTCTAAACTTGGTCCAGGGGAATAAGTTAGTGGCTGAGTATGAGGCAGAATTCCTGCGTTTAAGCTGTTATGCTCGGGGTATCATTGCAATAGATCACGGGCGTTGTGTCTGATTTGAGGATGGTCTAATGGACGAGCTGCGAGTGCTGATAGCTCCACAACGGGAAAGAGAATTTGCTGTTCTAGTTAAGAAGGCTAAGATAGTCGAAGAGGTGAAGCGATCTGAAAGACAGAATCAGGATAAGGATAGGGGTACGAATAAAAGGAATTTTGGGTCATCAGGGTCTACTGGGAGTTTCCAGAAGAGGCCTAGGATTGATGGGCTAAGTCAAGTTACGAAGCCTATTACTGTTGTTCGATCTTAGCAGTGTGCTCGGTGTAGGAAATTCCATTCGGGGGAGTGTTGGGTAGGTAATAGAGGATGTTTCAGGTGTGGATATATGGATTATCGGATAAGGGACTGTCCACAGGAGCCAAATAGATCACGGCCAGTTGGTCAGGGTTATACTCAGGCCAGAAGAGGTGGTCAGCAGCCGTTGAGAGGTCGTGGTTCGGTCAGAGGAAAAAATGGTTTTGGTCAAGGGCGTGGAGCACCGGGCAGAGGTACTGGGAATACAGATGCGAGACAGCCTGGGTTGGTTTATGCAGCTAGACGCCAAGAGTACGGTGATGCACCAGACGTCATAATCGGTACGTTCCTTATTTTTGGTTTGCCCTATACAGCACTGATTGATATTGGGTCTACACATTCGTATGTTGCTAGTAATGTGTCTAGAAATTTGAACATAGAATCAAAGGTTGCTTCTAGAGAAATGACTAGTGGTAAAAAGACTTTTTAGGAGTGTGCCTTTAGAAGTTCAAGGGATAGTTTTTTCGGCTGACTTGATGGAATTGCTGTTCAGCGAGTTTAACTTAATTTTAGGCATGGACTGGTTAGTTAAGTATCGAGCAAACTTGGATTGAGCTGCTAAGCGCATGGTGTTGAAGACTCCTGATGATAAAGAGGTGCTAGTGATAGGTGAAAGAAGGAATTACTTGTCCAATGTAGTGTCTGCTCTAAATGCTGAAAGGATGGTATGAAAGGGTGTGAAGCGTTCTTAGCTTTCATCTGTGCTTTGGAGGCCAAAGAGTTGACTGTAAAGGATGTTAGAACGGTGAAGGAGTTCACAGACGTCTTTCCAGAAGAGTTTTTAGTGTTACCACCAGATCGCGAGGTGGAGTTTGGTATTGATCTTCTTCCAAGAACAGCTCTGGTGTCCATTGCCCCGTATAGGATGGCCCCGAAGGAGTTGGTGGAATTTAAAGCCCAAATTAAAGAGTTGTTGGACCGTGGTTTTATCTGACCAAGTGTGTCACTATGGGAAGCTTTAGTGTTATTTGTCAAGAAAAAAGATGGGTCACTGCGGATGCGCATTGACTATAGGCAGCTGAACAAGTTGACAATTAAGAACAAGTACCCGTTGCCAAGGATTGACAACCTGTTCGATTAGCTGCGAGGTGTTTCGGTCTTCTCAAAGATAGACTTAAGGTCAGGTTATCATCAACTTAAGGTCAAGGAGGTGGATATTCATAAGACTGCTTTTCGAACTCGTTATGGTCACTACGAGTTCTTAGTGATGCCGTTCGGGTTGAGGAATGCACCAGCTGCTGATCATGTCAAACAGTCGAGTTTTAATATTTGTAAAAGAGTGATCGAACCTGTAGACTAACTGTGACAACGATATAGGCAAGTGCACCTATCGAACAGTAGTATAGCTTAAGCAATAATATCTTATCGAACCCAAGGGAACCTAAAAGTACTACTACTCACTTTCTTTCTATTATTTAACCTTAAATATTGAGTGATTGGTTTATTAAACTAATGAAATACTTAAACAAAATGCAAAGACAAAAGAATGAATTGGAGAAGGACTTTAGGAAAACTCAGTTGATAAAGACGATACCCTCAGGAAGAATCCACCTATGACTTCACTTATTATTTATTCCCCAAACCATATGATTTCTTTACTTAGCTTGATCTATGAGACTCCCTAACATATATTAAACCCTTTCTCGAGGCGAATAACGTCTAACCTTAGGTTAATTAGTGGAACTCTCATTCTCTTATAATAACTCCCTAAGGAAGCAGTAAATCGATCAATGGATTCATATATTAGGTTTCACCCTAATCTGGCAAAATCTCGTAACCCTATCTCTAGGCGCCCGATCAACTCCTCTCAATTATGCTAGATCTACTCTTAGGTAAGGTCTATTCCTCCTTCACCTAAGCACATAAGATTAAATTAAGCAATATAATTAAGAACAAACTAAGTATTTATCACATAATTTAGAAATCAAATAACAAAATCCATCATAGGTTTCATCCCCTTCAGGTTTCTGAAGGGTTTAGTTCATAACTAAATATAAAAATATCTCAAGAGAAAAGAATAAATAAAACATAAGAAATCCCTAAAACCCCCTGAAGGAATTAAAGGAGATATCCTCCGTCTTGAATAGAGTTCTAGCTTCTTGAGATGGATCAACTGGTTATCTTAAAGTGACTTCCTAAAGGATGAAAGCTTCGACAAAAGCCTCTGCAAAAAGCTCCCCTTCTAATGTCTAGCTTGGGTTGTTTATATCAGCTTTGGGATGCTACACTTGGCTCCTAAGTACCTCCTTCAAGTAGAATTACTATTAGGGTGTCGGAGTAGACTTAGAAGTATGTTTCTTTGGCTTCAAGCATCCAAATCTGGGTGAAATTGCTCTCTCCCGTGGCAAGGGCACGTCCATGGCACACGCCCGTGTAAATCGTGGTTGGGCCGTGTCTCGATTCTGTCATTTTGGGCACGGCCGTGTAAGTCAGGATTCAGGCCGTACTTCAGGTTTGTCGATTTGGGCACAGCCGTGTAGATCACTAGGCACGTCCGTGTGATAAATGGATGCTGTACGGCCATGTGTCACGGAGTTGAGGCCATGCTCTAGGTAATTGGCAAGGCACGGTCGTGTGGGCATTGGGTCAGGCCGTGTTGATTTCCTGCTAAGGCCCAATTACTCCGTTTTAAGCCCGTTTTGTGTTCTTTTTATCCTCGGGTGCTTTTCTGAGTATAAACATGAAAAGAAAGGATTAAAAGCACCTTTTTTACAGAAATCAAGGGCTAAATCATCCAAAAGCATATTAAATATGGGGTTAAAATATGTTACTTTTACGGTTTATCAAATACCCCTACACTTAAGCTTTTGCTTGTCCTCAAGCAAAATTCTCAACTTATAATTAAAACGAACTTTCCATAATTCATAATTCCTATCAATAATGTCTTATCATAATTCATAGATAATTTATACATGGATAACTCAACTCAAAGAACCCTAAAGATTCAATTACGATAAGTCATACCTTTATAGCAAGAAAACATAGGTGTCACCTCTTATCTAAGTAATTACCTTTAATTCAAAATCAACAAGGAATGACATCCTTGCTAAATATTCACTCAAATCACTCAAAGGTGTTTAAGGTTCAAGAATAAGCACTCTAAGTCGAACCTGAAAAGTTAATCCCATAGGCTTGCCTGAAAATCAAGTCTCCACCACTGTATATAAGATGATACATAAATCAAAAGGTCTTTATCAGGGTTGTAATGGGTCTAGGGTTAAAAGGTGTGGATAAAGGCTGAATTCGAGGGTTAGAATCGAGACTGACTTGACAAATCACCTAACTAGAAACACTAAACTAAATATGAATATTTACATCAAACGAAAACTAATAATACCACTATAGATAATTACTATATAATAACGAATATTTTCAGTACTTAAAATTTTATAATACTTTAATACGAGCTTCTTTTTCAACAATTGGAATTTAAATGCTCTAAGTTCTTTGATATACTACTAATATTGAATAACTTGGATGATTTTTTTAAGAACAAACTAAAAACAAACATAATAGAAGGAACTTTGATAATTGAAATAACCTAATTCAGTAATTGATCAAATCAATTCTCGATATAGGGGTAGTCAAAGGAATGTTGATAACAAATACAAAGGGATTTTGGGTTAACATTAGTGGGTGAGTCAATAAAAAGGTTGTTAGGATTCAACGGGATTCACTAGGGGTTAATTTGTATGGGTAGGCTTTTTTAGCGGAGTGAACTGGTTAAAACCTAGGTGCCTTTATCATCTCAGTATATCAAATCATTAATGTGGTCTCGATATGTATAAACGAGGCAAGTTTTAGAATAACAGTTCAAAGTTGACACACTCATAATCAATTAATATGAGCACGAAAAAGGTATATACTCTATAAGGCTCAAAATCTCACAAAAATTATGGGTGTTTTGACATCAATCCTTATAAATTTTGAACTTCAAGGTGATACTCAAATTCGGTTCAACAACCTATCAATTTTAATTTTTAGAAAGTAGACTTATCATGCTCGATTCTCTAGTATTCTTCAAATTTAATCCTCAATGCACAATTAACTATGACTTATTCAAAAACATATCAATAAAAATCATAAATCATTAGAAATTTCACCCTAATTAATAATATGAGAAAAATACTTAAGATCAAGACTAATTTCAGGGTTTTGAGAATTATGCAAAAAGTTAGGCATTATTACCCCCACACTTAAGGTGTACATTGCCTTCAATGTACAAAGATAGATAATGACAATTAGATGCCAAATCAAAAAGATAAGTGGGGAAAGTAATACTCCCTAAAATCTGGATGATCCTTGGCGTCTTTGGTGGCGGTGATGGTGTTTTCTATGGGCCTAGTGGAGTGGCTACTGAAAAGCAATTTGCTAGATAAAGAAATTGGGTAGCCTGTGAAGATATAGCCAAGAGATCTAGAGAAATAATAATGCTATACTAATAATATAATTAAAGACTAAGAAAATAAAGAGAAGGAGACTAAGACGAAAACTAAAATTTAATGAAAAGTCTAATGGACTAAGAAGTCCTTATTAGTAAGTGGTTCGTGAGGTGTGTACGATTTTAAGGCTACGGAGTGTTGGTGATGGTGGAAGTGGCGTGATTCCCTAGCAGCCTTTAGAACCTAAAACCAAGAAACTAATATGAAATACATTAAATTAAGCAGAAAAGAAGTATAGATAAGGAAAATAAAGGAGATGAGAAAAGAAAAATAGAGTCGAAAAGGTTTTCGAGACCCTTTGGCGTGTCAATTAAGTGAAGCTGCCGGCATGAACTCATGTTGAGGTCTCCTCTGAGGAGACGATGCTTACCCTTTTACGTTTCTTCAGCATGATCTTTGTGTTGCTCAAGAGTCTTGGACCTTTTCTATGAACAGAGAGAAAAATTTGCAAGAAAGAGAAGAAAGAAGGAAGATGGGAGAGAGGGAAAGGCTGTGGGGATTTAAATAAGATTTCAACTCTAGCACGTTCCCACGCCCGTGTGCCGAGGGTGTGTCAATTCACACGGTCGCCTCGCACAGCCGTGTTGTGGAGTGTGTTATTCTTCATGCCCGTTTGTCAATTGGCATGCCCGTTTCTAGAAAGCCAGTATGTGAGCACGATTGGAATGCATGGGCGTGGTCTGCCCGTGCTCAATAAGTCAGTATCATAGCATGGTTGTGAGGCACGGCCGTGCTGTTTTTGTCAGTGCCCGTGCTGTGGGTGGTTGGATTCGTGACATTGGGGGGTGGTTGGACTGACTTGCATGTCTCTGCTCTGTCAGTGTGGTGGTTCTGGTGGTCCACACGGCCACGGGCACAATCGTCTGTAAGGCCGTGTGGCCTGGAAACCTGCATCTTTGTTTTAAATGTGGAGAGAGAAGAGAGAAGGAAAGAAAAGAAAAAATAATTTTGAAAAATACAAAGTGTTAGTGCTCGGGTTGCCTCCCGAGAAGCGCTCGTTTATAGCCTTAAGCTAGACTGTCCTATACTTTGAAAATTTTAGGGAGGTTTAAAAGTTTGAATATTTTCCCTCTTACTGACAGTTTTATTTTCGTGACAAAGTTTAGGTTGAGAAGCATTTACCTTGAAATTGCCGAATATTGGATTGCTTACCTCGACTATTTCGTGTGGGAAAACATCGTGTACATGAAGGAGTATTTCTTCCTTTTTCTTCAGGTCTGTTGAAGTGATGTGGGGATCGACTTTGTCTAACAGCACCTGGTCTCCTATTTTACAGTGATTTGAGGTCCCTATGAGCTCTTCTGGTGGTTCTTTAGGTTTTTCTTCGTGTGGATCCATCTTTTCTTTGTTGTGTATCTCCTGCTCTTGTAATTTGTAGGTCTTCCGATTTTGTTTCTGGTGTGATTCTTCTGTGACGACTTGGGGACTATAAGTTGGCTCAGCTTTGATGCTTTCTGATGTTTTTTGCGATGAAGTTTGAACAATTTGATTATCTATTGAAACGACTTTCTTACCTTTATCTTCTATTGTTTTAGCTGAGTCGAGAGCTTGAAGATTGACCGATTCTTCTCCTACACGAAGTATGAGTTCTCCTGTGGCAACATCAATTTTAGTCTTGGCAGTTGCAAGAAAAGGTCTTCCTAAAATTAAAGGGATTGAATTTTCCTTATCCATGTCTAAAACAACAAAATCTACTAGGAAAACAAATTTATCGATTTTTACTAAAACGTCTTCAATAATGCCCCTAGGAATTCTAACAGTTTTATCAGCTAGTTGAATACTCATCCTAGTTTGTTTGGGCTTCCCTAGACCTAGTCGTTTAAACAGTGCATAAGGCATGACATTTATACTTGCCCCTAAATCGGCTAACGCATTATCAATAGTTAAACTACCAATTAAACATGGAATCGTAAAACTCCCTAGATCTTTTAGTTTCTGTGGTAGTCTATTCTGTAGCATTGCTGAGCATGTTGCGTTAAGTTCCACATGGTGCTCTTCATCTATTTTGCGTTTATTCGTCAAGAGCTGTCTTAAAAATCTCCTTGAGTCTGGCATCTGAAAAAGAGCTTTAAGAAGAGGTAAGTTAATATGTAATTTCTTTAAAAGTTTTAGAAACTTATCGAATTATTCCTCTGAATCATCTTTTTTCAATGCTTCGGGATAAGGCATGCGAGGTTGGTATTCTTTCATTACCGATTTTGGCCTCTCTTGTGCTACCTCTGTTTTACTTTTTTCTTCCTCAATTTCTTGTACTGAGGTGGGCTCGTCTACTTTTGTATCCCCTTGAGCTGTGATGGCTTGGATTTGCTCTTTTGGGTTTATTTCTGTGTTGCTTGGTAGACGTCCTTGTTGACGTTCAAAAATCACCTTTGTGAGATGTCCCACTGACCTAGTAAGTTCTCCAAGTTGATTCTCGATCCCTTTGATCGATTTTTGTTGTTCATCACGTGCTGCTTCAATCTTTTAGAGACGAGAATCTATATCTTCCATGAATTTTCCCAGCATCTCTTCAAGGTTTGATTTCTTTTCCTGTGGATAAGGCTGATTTTGGTAATTTGGAGAAGGTTGCTGCCTTTGATTTCCTTGTCCTCCCCATGAAAAATATGGGTGGTTCCTCCAACATGCATTATAAGTGTTACTATAAGGATTATTATTAGATCAGAAATTGTTACCTATATAGTTTGTCTGCTCGTTTTCTACTCCTGGTTGGTAGGGTGGGTACTCAAAATTCGCCACATTCCCACTTGCTTTGCATTGCATGACTGGATGTACCTGTGAAGAACATAAACTATCAAGTGTTTTTATTCATTAACTCCACCTGTGTCAAAAGCATTGTCACTACGTCTATGTTAAAAACTCCGGCTGATTTTATCGGTTTAGCTCTTTTAATTTGCCATTGATCAGTGTTCAATGACATCTCCTCAATAAAATCGTAAGCTGCTTCAGGAGTTTTATTATTCAAAGTTCCATCGGCTGATGAATCAATCATTTGCCTAGTTGGAGAATTCGCACCATTGTAAAAAGTTTGGACTTGAAGCCATAACGGTAATCCGTGGTGTGGGCATCTCTTTAGGAGATCCTTATATCTTTCCCATGCATCATATAATGTTTCTGCGTCATTCTGCACAAAAGAAGATATGTCATTCCTAAATTTAGCCATTTTGGCTGGTGGAAAATATTTTGAAAGAAATTTTTCGGTCATTTGATCACATGTGGTGATTGACCCTCGTGGTAACGAGTTCAACCACTGCTTTGCTTTGCTCCTTAATGAAAAAGGAAATAACCGAAGACGTATGGCATCGTCAAAAACACCATTTATTTTGAAGGTATCACAGAATTCTAAAAAATTAGATATGTGAGTGTTTGGATCTTCATCCTGCAAACCATCAAATTGAACAAACTGTTGAATCATTTGTATTGTGTTAGGCTTTAATTCAAAATTATTAGCAGCTATAGCGGGCCTAACAATACTAGATTCTACTCCTGTCAAATTAGGTTTAGCTTAATCATACATAGTACTCGGAGCATTCTATTCTTGCACATTTGGCGGTGGATTGTTTTCATCCATCCCTTCAGTAGGATTGGATCTTTGCTGTTCTTCTCTTTGATAGTCTAGGGCTCATCTAATTCCTTTGTGATTTCTACGAACGGTAGCTTCAATGTCACTTTCGTATTCTAATGGTCCTCTCGAATTTCTTCTAGTCATAAACTAGATGTACCTGCTATGAAAAGAAAGAAAGAAATTTAGAAAAACAAAAATATATGTATAAGAATAAGAGAAATTTAAAAATAAAAATAATGGCTAAAGTAATAGAAATAGAACTTTCTTAATATTTTAGAGTTCCCTGACAATGGCGCCAAAAACTTGAACATGTCAAACAGTCGAGTTTTAATATTTATAAAAGAGTGATCGAACCTGTAGACTAACTGTGACAACGATAGATGCAAGTACACCTATCGAACAGTAGTATAGTTTAGGCAAGAATATCTTATCGAACCCAAGGGAACATAAAAGTACTACTACTCACTTTCTTTCTATTATTTAACCTTAAATATGGAGTGATTGGTTTATTAAACTAATGAAATACTTAAACTAAATGCAAAGACAAAAGAATGAATTAGAGAAAGACTTTAGGAAAACTCAGTTGATAAAGACCCCTCATGAAGAATCCACCTATGACTTCATTTATTATTTATTCCCCAAACCATATGATTTATTTACTTAGATTGATCTGTGAGACTCCCTAACCTATATTAAACCCTCTCTCGAGGCGAATAACGTCTAACCTTAGGTTAATTAGTTGAACTCTCATTCTCTTATACTAACCCCCTAAAGAAGCAGTAAATCGATCAATCGATTCCCATATTAGGTTTCACCCTAATCCAGCAAAATCTCGTAAACCTATCTCTAGGCGCCCGATCAACTCCACTCAATTATGCTAGATCTACTCTTAGGTAGGGTCTATTCCTCCTCCACCTAAGCACATCAGATTAAATTAAGCAACATAATTAAAAACAAACTAAGTATTTATCATATAATTTAGAAATCAAATAACAAAATCCATCATAGGTTTCATCCCCTTCAGGTATCTGAAGGGTTTAGTTCATAATAACTACGAAAACATCTCAGGAGAAAAGAATAAACAAAACATAAGAAATCCCTAAAACCCCCTGAAGGAATTAAAGGAGAGATCCTCCGTCTTGAATGGACTTTCGGCTTCTTGAGATGGATCAACTGGTTATCTTCAAGTGACTCCCTAAAAGATGAAAGCTTCGGGAAAAGCCTCTGCAAAAAGCTCCCCTTATAATGTCTGCCTTGGGTTGTTTATATCGGCTTTGGGATACTATACTTGGCTCTTAAGTACCTCCTTCAAGTAGAATTACTATTAGGGTGTTGGAGTAGACTTAGAAGGATGTTTCTTTGGTTTCAAGCAACCAAATCCAAGTGAAATTGCTCTCTCCCGCGACAGGGGCACAACCATGGCACACGCCCGTGTAAATCATGGTTGGGTCGTGTCTTGATTCTGTCATTTTGGGCACGGCCGTGTAAGTCAAGATTCAGGCCGTGCTTCAGGTCTGTCGATTTGGGCATGGCCATGTTGATCACCAGGCACATCCGTGTGATAAATGGATGATGTACAGCCGTGTGTCACGGAGTTGAGGCTGTGCTCTAGGTAACTGGCGAGGCACGGTCGTGTGGGCTTTGGGCCAGGCCGTGTTGATTTCTCGCTAAGGCCCAATTACTCCATTTTAAGCCCGTTTTGTGTTGTTTTTATCCTTGAGTGCTTTTCTGAGTATAAACATGAAAAGAAAGGATTAAAAGCACATTTTTACAGAAATCAAGGGCTAAATCATCCAAAAGCATATTAAATATGGGGTTAAAATATATTACTTTTACGGTTTATCAGGTGCGTTTATGGATATGATGAACCGGGTATTCCAACCCTACCTGGATCAGTTTTTTGTAGTGTTTATAGATGATATCTTGGTATATTCAAGGACGAAAGAGGAGCATGATTTGCATCTTCAGATTGTTCTACAGATTTTAAGAGAAAAGCAACTATATGCCAAATTCAGCAAGTGTGAATTTTGGTTGAGGGAAGTTACTTTTCTAGGGCATGTTGTGTCTGTGTAAGGGATTAGGGTTGATCCCCGAAAGATTGAAGCTATTTTGGATTGGAAACCACCGAAGTTAGTGGCAGAAATTTAAAGTTTTTTGGGATTAGCTGGGTAGTACAGAAGGTTCGTGGAGGGATTCTCGTTGATAGCTATACCTTTAACCAAGTTGTTACGGAAAGGGGTACCATTTGTTTGGGCTAATAAGCAACATGAAAGCTTTGAGAAATTGAAGAGGATTTTGACTGAGGCACCAATGTTGATTCAGCCTGAGGCTGGGAAATAGTTTGTCATCTTTTGTGATGCGTCACACACAGGGTTAGGATGTGTGTTGATGTAAGAGGGGAAAGTGGTAGCATATGTGTCTCAGCAATTGAGACCACATGAAGTGAACTATCCCACCCATGATCTAGAGTCAGCTACGGTAGTGTTTGTTTTGAATATTTGGAGGCATTACTTGTATGGAGGGAAGTCTATTATCTACATAGATCAAACGAGCCTGAAATATCTCCTTATCCAGAAGGAGTTGAATTTATGGCAGTGGAGGTGGATTAAATTGTTGAAGGATTACGACTGCTCGATTGAATATCACCTCGGGAAAGCTAACGCAGTGGCAGATGCGTTGAGCCATAAAGTGATATCAGATTTGAGGGCAATGTTAGCTCATCTCAGTTTGTATGATGATGGAAGCTTGTTCGCTGAAATTCAAGTGAAGCCTTCATGGGTAAGTCAGATTAAAGAGAAGCAGTTGTCAGATGAATCGTTGAGTTCTAGATTTCAGCAAGTGGAAGGTGGTGAGATAGAAGATTTTAGTTTGAGCAGTGATGGGGTATTGTGCTTCCGGGGAAAGGCTTGTATGCCGAGGGATTCCGAGTTGAGGCATAGGATCCTGCAGGAAGCGCACAGTAGTCTATACCCAATGCGTCCCGGTGGGAGTAAGATGTATCGGGATCTACACAAATAGTTTTGGTGGCCAGGTCTGAAGCAAGAAGTTATTGAGTTTGTGAGTAAGTGCTTGACGTGTCAGCAGGTAAAGGCGAAACATCAGTTGCCTTCAATGTTGCTACAGCCAGTGAAGATTCCACTTTGGAAGTGGGAGAGGATAACTATGGACTTTGTTAGTGGGCTACATCTTACGCCTACTAGGAAAGATTCAGTGTGGGTGGTGGTTGATCGATTGATAAAGTCTGCTTACTTCATATCGGTTTGTGTTGATTACACGCTACAGAAGTTAGCCAAGCTGTATGTAGTAGAGATTGTGAGGTTGCATGGGGTACCAGTGTCGATCATATCCGACAGAGACCCCAGGTTTACTTCACGATTTTGGAAGGCGTTACATCAAGTGTTAGGAACAAAACTGGATTTCAGCACAGCGTTTCATCCACATTCTGATGGTCAGTCAGAGAGGGCAATTCAGATTCTGGAAGATATGCTGAGAGGCTGTGTTATTGACTTCAGCGGTAGTTGGGAGGATTTTCTACCGTTGGTAGAGTTTGCATAAAACAATAGCTATCAATCCAGTATTAGGATGGCACCCTACAAAGCATTGTATGGTCGTAAGTGTCGTACCTCTACGTGCTGGACAGAGTTGGGTGAGCGACAGTTGTTGGGTCCAGAATTGGTTCCAAAAATAGAGGAAAATGTTAGGTTGATTCGGGATCGGTTAAAGAAAGCTTTTGACAGGCATAAGTCATATGCAGATCTGAGGCATAAGGAGATAGAATTTTTAGTGGGTGATCGGGCTTTTCTAAAAGTCTCACCTTGGAAGAAGGTCTTAAGGTTTGGACGGAAAGGCAAGTTGAGTCCCAGGTTCATCGGGCCCTATCGAGTGTTTAAATGTGTGGGACCAGTAGCGTATCAGCTCGAATTACCTTCAAAATTGAGGCAGATACATGATGTATTTCATGTTTCAATGTTAAAGCGTTACCGTTCAGATCCATCTCACATAGTACCAGTCGAAGAAATTGAAGTAAGACCTGATTTATCTTTTAAAGAGGAACCAGTGCAGATTTTGGATCGAGATGTCAAGGTATTGAGAAGGAAGTCGATTCCTATAGTCAAGGTGTTATGGCATAATCATAGTTCAGAGGAAGCCATGTAGGAGCCAAAGGATGTGATGCAACAACAATACCCTCACCTCTTTTGATCAGGTAAATTTCGAGGCCGAAATTTGTTTAAAAGGGTAAAACTGTAACATCCTAGAATTAGGGGTTCTGCATTTTGCACTATTTCTTGTGTTTGGCTCGTTAAGCATGTTATTTTGGTATGTTTGGGGGTCTTGGGGAGGCTCGGGGTCAAGCCAGAGCCTTGGTAAAATTTTGTTTTTGGGCACTTTAGGGGGGAGAGCTGGTTGAAGCAGGCCTTAAGAGTATTTCCTTGTGTTTGTTGACACACAAGAAAGAGTGTGGTGTAGTGGCTAGGTGATGCCACTTAAGGAGCAAGGGAGTGGCATCACAAAAGAGCAGGAGAGGGAAGGAATTCCAGCCTCATCAGCAGCAAGTGGGAGCTTTATTTTTTTGTGCTCAAGGTAGTGAAGTGTTGGCATTCGGCTTGGACTCTTCAAAAGAGGTTGTTGGCTAGGTCAAATCATTTGAATGGAAGGTGAGGAGGAGTTTGTAGAGGAAGACTTGGTCTACTAATTCAAAAGGAGTGATGGGGAGTGAAACAAGAAGGGGATCGTGGGATTCAAGTTGTTGGAGTTGTTGGTCGATTGTGGGTAGTGTTTGGGGGAGCATCTCAATTTAGCTAGTAAAGGAGTGTGTGCCGAAATTTTCTTGAGGCTTAGACATTTCTTTCTTTGCATATTCGGCTATAGGCTGTGAGGGGTGCCAAATGTTGCAAATTCTTTGGGATTCTTTTCTCTTCATTTCCTTTTTGCATCTTTGGTCTTAGTCGAATTAGAGAGTGACCATTTGGGTATTTCTTTCTCTCTTCATCTTTTTTTTGTTGTTTCTCTGCAACTATCTTCTCTATTATTTTCTCTTGGCCGAAACTCTCTTCTCCTCTACTTCTTCTTCTCTAGCCGAAACTCTCTTTGGTTCCTCATTATTTCTCTACATTTTTCCCCATCGACCGAACCTTCCCCATCCTCTGTGAACCGGTTCCTACTTCATTTGTTGGTAGCCAAACCTCTTCTTTTGTGATCTCCACCATAGCCGAAACCTTGCAGCTCCTCTATTAACACCTTTTTATTTCTCTCTTTAGCCGAATAGCTCCTTTGTACCAAGTGAATCGGTTTCATCCTGTTATTCGATTATTGAAGCTTAAGGCGCAAAGGGCCATTTCTCTCTGTCGAATCTATTGTGGTGTTTCACCACCATTATTATCGCAAGGCCAAACTTTTGGTTCTCTCACAACTCATCTCTGATTCGAGGACGAATCATTTGTTGTGCGGTTCATCATTTACCAAGGTAAGGGTTACTTCTTTTTGAGTCTTGGCTATTGTATCCCTTATCGGTTGTAGTCTGCCTTAATCGATTCTCTTGTTAGACAAACGACGTTTCACTCTAAGTACTGATCAAATCTCTTCATGGATGCAAGTGCCAGTCAAACTAAGGAGGGGAGTGGATTCGTAGTCTTTGCCCCTAAGTTTAAAAGACGTGCTGTGTCGGCAGTTCGGGACTATTCTCCAGGGTATGGTAAAGAGCTGACATCTGCCTGGGATAGGCAAATCGCTGTTATCCCTGCTAGTGAGAGCGTCGATGTAGAGAGTCTAGTTTTAAACGTAATCAGGTGTGTAATTCTCACATTTTTCTTTATTTTTTTGCGTAATAATTGTGTTGGCGAAAAGCCGAAACGACTGTATAGATAGCCAAGATACCCTTGTGGGTAAGATTGGAAACACTGGGTAAGTACTTCTATGATTCTACTTTCGTATGTATGTATGTATGTATGTATGTATGGTTTAATTATTTGTTGTACATTGAAAGTGTGTTTGCATTCATCTCAGTATGTTAATATGCTGCATGGGCTTTGGGATATGATGTGGAAAGGGGAAGTGTGATTCAATGATTGTCACAGTGTTGTGGTACCACAGTGGGATGTTCCCACATATTTAATCCAGTGACTATGTCTCAGTGGTTTGGTACCACAGTGATTTGACACCACATTTATTATTCAGTGACTATCACAGTGGTTTGGTACCATAATGGGTTGGCCTCACATATATTTAACAGTGATTGTCACAGTGGTTTCATACCACAGTGGGTTGGCCCCACATATTATATTTCGTGAATCTGTCACAGTGATTTGGTATCACAGTGGTTTGGAACCACAATGGCTTGGGGCCATAGGCGTTTGGCTGATTCAGGTGATGTAGAGGATTGAAACCTAAGTGGGGATGGGTTACATTGCATATATATTTTTCATAAACCATATTGTGAGGGCTACGGCCCAACGTGCTATTGTGGGCTGAAAGCCGATTGTGTTATAAGGGGAATTACACACTGAGTCTTGGTGACTCACCCGTCTGTTTAAATGTACAGGTAACCCCTAGTTGCGGATTTAGAGCGGAGGTGGGATTGAGGTGGCCATGCATTATTTTCTCGTAAATTTTCATTTCTTAATTAGACTTACTATTTAATTTTGGGATTTTGCAATGTAATAAGGCCTCCATAACTTTAATTTGGGTTTTTACTTTAATATGGCTTTTATATACCGTATGAAATGTCAAATGAGGAGTTTTCTAAAATAAAACTATAAACAATCATATTTTTAAAGTGTTAAAAAAGATAAGAAGCGAATAAATGTTAAGCTAAATAATCAGGAAATTTTCTTAAAACCTCAAACATCATTTGAAACTGACACGTTTATGGAATTCCCTGATTTCAGCTTTCGTAAATCAAAACTGTTTACGACCTTTTTAGTTTATGGTAAGAAAATCTTCAAACATACCTCTCTTTAAGATTATCTTTGAGATAGAATCAATGAACGAAAAGTTTTTCCAAAAATTTCGATTTTCCTTTCAAACTACCTTCCCTGTAACATGCAAGATTTGGTCGTAACGTATAGACCGGGTTTGGGGTGTTACAGGTCATGCGGTGGTCCATTCGTTTCTCCCACGCCTTTTATTCAGATCGTCACGCCCGTGTTGATAAAACAGTGTCGGCCACGGCTGTGTCGCACAGTCGTGGGGTTTAGTCGAAGCCCGTGGCTTGAAGATATTTTCATCCTGTTTCGTACTATCTCTGTCATGCCAGTACGAAAATCTGTAGTATCCACACTCCCATGGCCACGGTCATGTGCAAGGTCGTGTGGTGCAAAAATCTGCGCTTCATTAACTTGTTTAGTTTGTAGTTAGGTGCCAAAAGAAAGAGAATAAAAATAAATGGGGTTAGTGCTCAGGTTGCCTCCCGAGAAGCGCTCTTTTAAAGTCTTAAGCTAGACTTACCTCTCATTCACACATTCATGGTGGTTTGAGGAGTGAAAAATCCTTTCTCATGCTATCATTATATAGTTTGAGTTGAGTTGCGTTTATTTTAAAAGTACCGAATCTAGAATTACTTGCCTCGATTGTTCAGTAAGGGAAAACATTGATTACTTTAAAAGGGATTTCTTAGTTTATATTTAGGTTTAATATGGCGATTTGAGGGTCTGTTTTATCTAACAGTACCCGATCTCCTATTTTGAAGTGATTTGATGTTCATGTAAGCTTGTTTGGGGGTTCCTTCAGTTTCACTTTGTGTGGTTTTTATTTCTCCTTAAAATGCGCTTTCCACTCATCTAGTTCATCAATCTGAAGCCTTCATTTCTCGTGACTTTTTTCTTTATTGGCATGAGGTTTATGATCTGGCTCAGATATGTAGCTTCGTGGTGCTTCCTGTAAAGAAGATTGAACCGAATGATTATCAATAGAATTTACATTTTCACCGTTGTCACTCGATGTCCTAGCTGAGTCGAGAGCTTGAAGACTGATTGATTCGTCACCTACACGAAGTGTGAGTTCACCTGTACTAATATCAATTTTAGATCTGGAAGTTGCTAAAAAGGGCCTTCCTAAATTAAAGGAACCGTATTATCCTCATCCATATCTAAAACAATAAAGTCTACGGGGAATATGAATTTGTCAATTTTAACGAGTACATCTTCAACTATACCCCTAGGAATTCAAATAGTCTTATCAGCTAATTGAATACTCATCCTAGTTTGTTTGGGTTTCCCTAGTCCTAGTTGTTTAAACATTTTATAAGGTATAACATTTATGCTTGCCCCTAAATCAGCTAACACGTTATTAATAGTTAAACTACCAATTAAACATGGAATTATAAAACTCCCTGGATCTTGTAATTTTCGTGGTAGTTTCTTTTGCAACATTACTGAGCACAATGCGTTTAATTCCACATGCGACTCCTCGTCTAACTTCCACTTACTTGTCAAAAGCTCTTTTAAAAATTTTCTTGAATCTAGCATCTGCGAAAGAGCTTCAAGAAACGGTAAGTTAATATGTAATTTCTTTAAAAGTTTAAGAAACATACCGAACTGTTCATTTGAATTGTCTTTCTTCATCGCATCGGTATATGGTATACATGGTTGGTATTCTTTAATTATCGATTTTGGCTTTTCTTGGCTTACCTCAAACTTAGCTTCACTTACCACAGGTTCTTACCTTGGCTCAGGTTCAGAATTTACTAACCTTTCACTATTCTGAGCGGTTATGGCTTGAAGTTGCTCTTTTGGGTTAGTCTCAGTGTTACTTAGTAAGCAACCTTGTGGTCGTTCGGAGATCAGCTTAGCGAGTTGCCTGTAACTAGTTCTCAATTCCTTTAATCGATGCTTGTTGATTTTTAAGTGTTGTTTCGGTGTTTTGGAAATGAGTTTCTGACACCGCTATGAATTTTGTCAGCAACTCCTCAAGGTTAGGCCTTTTTTCCTGTGGGTAGGGCTATCATTGGAAGTTTGGAGGAAGTTGTTGTCTTTGATTTCCTTGACCAGCCTATGAGAAATTGGGGTGAGTCAAAACCCTACGACCGAATCTGGTGTGCCACGGGAAAGAAAACGTTTTGAAAACTGATTTGTCGACTTGGTTAAAGAGAGTTCTGTTGCAACATTTTGAAGAAAATGTCGTTGGATCTTATGATGTCTAAAACATGTTGAAACTTGTTCTAGAAAAACTTGGTTGCCTTATTGTTACTCCGTATTTAATACTTAGTCAGTGTACACTTTAGAAAACAAGTATTTGTTTAGAGTTTTGAAAACACCCAATTTCGTAGTTTAACCGACATACTTATGGAAACTTTAAGAAACAACTAAATAAAATGTCCCAAAATAATACTTAAGCGGCCTTATTACAAAACTAAAAAAACCAAATTAAAGAAAATAACTAAGTCCATATCGAAAAAATTAAAATAAAACGAATGCTGAGCATGACCACCTCGAGTCCACCTCGGCTCCAAATCCACGATCTAAGTTTTATCTGCAAAATATAAAGGAAGGGGTGAGTCACCCAGACTCAGTGTGTAAACCCCCATCCCAAGAGACGTTATGCTCTTACACAAATTCATATACAAATACGAATGTCATGTAACCCATCAACCTAGATATCCATCCATACCTCCGAAATCTACCCCGTGTGGTACCAAACCACAAGTGACCGAAGTCACAAATAAACATATGTGGTACCAAACCACTGTGGTCCCAAACCACTAAGACATAGTCACAATATTATAATATGTGGGGCCAACCCACTGTGTGGTACCAAACCACCGTGACAACCGATAGATTATACTTCCCCCTCCTCTCAACACCCATATCACATGTTCGTGCTCACAATACAAGTATGATCATGCTTTAACATGTAGAATATTGAATAAAGAATGGCATGCACTTATAGATCACATTTCAATTAACGCTAGCAACCATAACAACTTACCTGGCATCCTCGTTATTACCCACAAGGGTAACTTAGTAATCACTGCCGTCACTTCGGCTTTTATCATCATATAACATTTAACATATTAAGTAAAGAAAGTGTGTAAGAGTTACACACCTGGTTCCCGTACTAACACTCTCACTGCTTCTATGCTACTGTCACTCGAGACTACCACTATCAGCTTACGATTTACTTCAGATGTCAGCCAACACCCGGATGGCCAATCGCGTACTCCTAACATAGATCGCTTCTTGTATTTAGGTACTGGGTTTACAGATTCAACCCATCCTACTGCTTGGCTTTTATTCAAGTCCATAATAATCCCTTGGTCACTAAACCAATTTAAACGATGAGATCTAACTAATTTAAATAATCATAAAACTTAAAACGAGCCCTTACCTAATCTGTCGAATCCCGAAAGTCCTTAAGAAAATGTCACCTTCCTACCTACATTCGGCCATCATGAAAATATTAGACCAAACCGCTGATCCCAACCAACCGAGTACCAAATGACATTCGACAAAAGAATAAGGAACAAGAAGTGGCCATTCGGCCGAACCTACCACCACCTACCTTCGGCTTCCTTCACAAATCGGCACAAGAGATTATAGGGAGGAGAAATCGGTTTCTAAGAATGGAGATTGAACATCATCGAGATATTAGAGGAGTGATTCAGGTGAGGATCTAAAAATAATACTGAAGAAAAACAACAAAGAACTTACCAAGCTACGAAGGACTATTCGGCTATGGTGCACCTTCGGGAAAAAGAGATAAACCTTGAAGATTCGGCTATGGGAGAAAGAGATATGTGCAAGGAGAATTCGGCTTTTAGAAAAATTTTAGAGAGGATAATAAAGCTAGGGAATTTCAGCTAGAAGAGAGAAAAAGAAGAGAAAGAAAGAAAATAATGAAAGAAAAAGATGAAAACTTGGCTACTAATTTCGGCAACACACACCCACTCCCAGAGTTGGATTTTCGGCCAACTCTTTCATCTCCTGATAGCTTTTATCCACCCTTATCAACTAGATCTTTATCTATTCTTAAAAAGAAACCTACCAAGTACCAACTCTTCTCTCCATAAATTAATATATTATCTACATAAAATAAAAATTAACTCCCTTATCTCCCTAACTTTGTGCTATCCCCTCTCCCCCCTTTGGAGTGTAGAATTTTTGCCCCAAAACACTTGGGCACAAATGGCAACCCTTGGCCCAATTCCCTCCTTAGTGCCGCCACCAACATGCCCCTTACAACATTACTAAATTTTGGGCCACAAGCCCAACTTGCTACTAAACATGGATACCTCACTTAAATTATGTCATGTAGCTCTTTATTAGAAAAGTTAACCCAGGTTTAAGCCCAAACCTGAGCCCAATTCACACCTCTAAATCTCAAGCTAACACTATTAACCCTACAACACACAAAATGCACAGACCCACTTACTCAGGATGTTACAGTTCTACCCCCTTAAAGAAATTTTGTCCTCAAAATTTTCAACTAACTATCAATTGTACTACCCAAGTCTCACCACTATGCTTTCGCTGTGCACCCCACTTTTAAAAATAAACATTCAGTATACTACAGTAGGGTATGCACCATTATTCGCATCTGGAGCGTCTGCGTCCCCTTGGCCATGAGCTGCATAGACCAAAGCTGGCTGCCTTGCCTCAGCATAACCTGCACCTCTACCTGGTGCTCCACTACCGTATTCATTACCAATATCGCCCCTGGCTTGTCCACGACCTCTCTGCGGCTGCTGGCCTCCTCTATCCAGCTAAGCATTTCCCTACCTTGCGAGTCCTACATCGCCCCGTGGCTATGGACATTCTCTAATATGATGATCCAGAGATCCACACCTAAAACACTTTCCACTGCCTGCCAAACACTCACCTACATGAGATCTACCACATCGAGCACACTTCTGTGTTTGTCTGGCAGCAGCAGGTCTCTCTACCTGGTTCGGTCCATCCAACCTAGGTCTTTTCTGAGTGCGCTGCCCCTGATGATTTAAAATTTCTCCTACTTCCACTCCTATCCCTACCACGACCACGCGGAGGACGTCCATGACCCCTTGTACTCATTCTTCTCATTCGTGCTTATCTGATTGAGAATTTTATGGATTATTAACTGTGTTCACTGTTTATCCACGAACAATTTTATGAGAGATAGGTTTAAAAGTGATTCTTTCGAGCTCGAACCTAACTATAGCTTTAGTTTCAGGCTTATCTCCTAATTCCGAATACCACATACATTCATCACACAACAACCTCCATGACCTCACATTCAACATGTAGGAGTATTTTCGTAATTTCACTACCTAGGGGTATTTTCGTAATTTTAACCTATAGGGGTATTTTTATAATTTTCCAAAATAAAGTTTTAGGTAATTTTTTGAAATAAAGTATTTTGGTAATTTTGTGAAGCAGGGGTATTTTGGTAATTCTGTAAGTCAGGGGTAATTTGGTAATTTTACAAATTAAGGGTACTTTGGTCATTTTTCAAATCTAGGGTAGTTATTACAAATCAAGGGGTAATTTGGTAATTTCAAAACTAGGGTTTTTTTCAAAACAGGGTGGTTGATCCCTTTCGAGTTTTAACTATAAGGTTTAACCTGTGAACAAGTCCTCATGGTTAGAGTGAACAGTCACTATGCAGCAGGTAGGGTTCGAGCGAAGAGGAGGTGAGTCACTGGGACTGCTTAAATGCCAAGCTCTCCCTGAACCCAATCCTAGACATGTGTATGGCTGTTGCTACACCCTAAGTCGGTGACTTACTCACAGGTTTGTTTGATTAGACTTAAGTCTTATGTAATTAAGAAGTTGTGCAAACTAGCCTTATGGTCCATCAGCACTATCATGCTTGTCTATGTCTAAAACCCACGAAGCCCAACATACAAATATTATACCAAAGGTTAGGGTACTTACCTGGGTGGATCGGCGCTGGAGACTTAGGTGCCATGCTTTTCGAGATATTCATCATCTAAAAATCATTTTACAGACTCTTAAAACATATTTTAGGCCTTATGCCCACATTCGAGCTTTTGAACCGGGCTCTAATACCAAAATATAACACCCCAAACCCGGTCAAAACCCTACGATCAAATCTGGTGTGCCACGGGAAAGAAAACGTTTTGAAAACCGATTTGTCGACTTGGTTAAGGAGAGTTCTGTTGCAACATTTTGAAGAAAATGTCGTTGGATCTTGTGATGTCTAAAACATGTTGAAACTTGTTCTAGAAAAACTTGGTTGCCTTATTGTTACTCCGTATTTAATACTTAGTCAGTGTACACTTTAGAAAATAAGTATTTGTTTAGAGTTTTGAAAACACCCAATTTCGTAGTTTAACCAGCATACCCATGGAAACTTTAAGAAACATCTAAATAAAATGTCCCAGAATAATACTTAAGCGGCCTTATTACAGAACTAAAAAACCAAATTAAAGAAAATAACTAAGGCCATATAGAAAACATTAAAATAAAACGAATGCTAAGCATGGCCACCTCGAGTCCACCCCGGCTCCAAATCCACGATCTAAGGTTTATCTGTAAAATATAAAGGAAGGGGTGAGTCACCCAGACTCAATGTGTAAACCCCCATCCCAAAAGACGTTATGCTCTTACACAAATTCATATACAAATACGTATGTCATGCAACCCATCAACCTAGATATCCATCCATACGTCCCCAAATCTACCCCGTGTGGTACCAAACCACTGGTGGTGCCAAACCACTGGTGACCGAAGTCACAAATAAACATATGTGGTACCAAACCACTAGAGGTCCCAAACCACTAAGACATAGTCACAATATTATAATATGTGGGGCCAACCCACTATGTGGTACCAAACCACTGATGACAGTCTGATAGATCATACTTCCCCCTCCTCTCAACACCCATATCACATGTTCGTGCTCACAATACAAGTATGATCATGCTTTAACATGTAGAATATTGAATAAAGAATGGCATGCACTTATATATCACATTTTAATTAACGCTAGCAAACATAACAACTTACCCGGCATCCTCGTTATTACCCACAAGGGTAACTTAGTAATCACTGCCGTCACTTCAGCTTTTATCATCACGTAACATTTAACATATTAAGTAAAGAAAGTGTGTAAGAGTTACACACCTGATTCTCATACTAATGCTCTCACTGCTTCTACGCAACTGTCACTCGAGACTACCACTATCGACCTACGATCTACTTTCGATGTCGACCCACACCCGGATGGCTAATCGCGTACTCCTGACACAGATCGCTTCTTGTATTTAGGTACTGGGTTTACAGATTCAACCCTTCCTACTGCTTGGCTATTATTCGAGTCCATAATAATCCATTGGTCACTAAATTGACTTAAACGATGAGATCTAACTAATTTAAATAATCATAACACTTAAAACGAGCCCTTACCTAATTTGTCGAATCCCAAAAGTCCTTAAGAAAATGTCACCATCCTACCTACATTCAGCCATCACCAAAATATTAGACCAAACTGCTAATCTCAACCAGTCGAGTACCATATGACATTCGACAAAAGAATAAGCAACAAGAAGTGGCCATTCTGCCAAACCTACCACCACCTACCTTCGGCTTCCTTCACAAATCAGCACAAGAGATTATAGGAAGGAGAAATCGATTTCTAAGAATGGAGAGTGAACATCAGCAAGATATTAAAGGAATGATTCGGTTGAGGATCTAAAAATAATACTGAAGAAAAACAACAAAGAACTTACCAAGTTAGGGAGGACTATTCGGTTATGGTGCATCTTCAGGAAAAAGAGATCAACCTTGAAGATTCGGCTATGGGAGAAACAGATATGAGCAAGGAGAATTTGACTTTTACAAAAATTTTGAAGGGGAGAATAAAGTTAGGGAATTTTGGCTAGAGGAGAGAAAAAGATGAGAAAGAAAGAAAATAAGGAAAGAAAAAGATGATAACTTGGCTACTAATTTCGGTAACACACACTCACTCCTATAGTTGGATTTTTGGCCAACTCTTCCATCTCTTGATAGCTTTTATCCACCCTTATCAACTAGATCTTTATCTTTTCTTAAGAAGAAACCTAACTCTTCTCTCCATAAATTAATATATTATCTACATAAAATAAAAATTAACTCTCTTATCTCCCTAACTTTGTGCCGTCCCCTCTCCCCCCTTTGGAGTGCCGAATTTTTGCCCCAAAACACTTGGGCCCAAACGAAACCCTTGGCCCAATTCCCTCATTAGTGCCACCACCTACATGCCCCTTACAACATCACTAAATTTTGGGCCACAAGCCCAACGTGCTACTAAACATGGATACCTCACTTAAATTATGTTATGTAGCTCTTTATTAGAAAATTTAACACAGGTTTAAGCCCAAACCTGAGCCCAATTCACACCTCTAAATCTCAAGCTAACACTTTTAACCCTACAACACACAAAATGCACAGATCCACTTACTCAGGATGTTACAGTTCTACCCTCTTAAAGAAATTTCGTCCTCAAAATTTTTAACTAATTATCAATTGTACTACCCAAGTCTCACCACTATGCTTTCGCTGTGCACTCCAATTTTAAAAATAAACATTCAGTATACTACAGTAGGGTACGCACCATTATTCGTATTTGGAGCGTCTTCGTCCCCTTGGCGAAGAACTGTATAGACCAAAGCTGGCTGCCTTGCCTCAGCATAACCTGCACCTCTACTTGGTGCTCCACGATCGCATCCGTTACCAATATCGCCCCTGGCTTGTCCATGACCTCTCTACGGCTACTGGCCTCCTTAATCTGGCAGAGCATTTCCCTACCCTGCGGGTCCTACATCGCCCCGTAGCTGTGGACAGTCTCTCATCTGATGATCCAGAGATCCACACCTAAAACACTTTCCACTGCCTGCCAAACACTCACCTACATGGGATCTACCACATCGAGTACACTTTTGTGTCTGTTTGGCACCAGCAGGTCTCTCTACCTGGTTCGGTCCATCTGACCTAGGTCTTTTCTGAGTGCGCTCAGCTACCTCTGACGATTCAAAATTTCTCCTACTTCCACTCCTATCCCTACCACGGCCACGCGGCGGACGTCCATGACCCTTGTACTTATTCTTCTCATTCGCGCTTATCTGATTAAGATTTTTATGGATTATTAACTCTGTTGACTATTTATCCACGAATAATTTTATGAGAGATAGGTTTTAAAGTGATTCTTTCAAGCTCGAACCTAACTATAGTTTCAGTTTTAGGCTTATCTGCTAATTTCGAATACCACATACATTCATCACACAACAACCTCCATGAACTCACATTCAACATGTAGGAGTATTTTTGTAATTTCACAATCTAGGGGTATTTTCATAATTTTAACCTACAGGGGTATTTTTGTAATTTTCCAAAATAAAGTTTCAGGTGATTTTTCAAAATAAGGGTATTTTGGTAATTGTCATGAAGCAGGGGTATTTTGGTAATTCTGTAAGTCAGGGGTAATTTGGTAATTTTACAAATTAAGGGTACTTTGGTCATTTCAAAACTAGGGTTTTTTTTCAAAACAGGGTGGATGATCCCTTTCGGGTTTTAACTCTAAGGTTTAGCCTGTGAACAAGTCCTCATGGTTAGAGTGAACAGTCACTACGCACCAGGTAGGGTTCGAGCGAAGAGGAGGTGAGTCACTGGGATTGCTTAAATACCAAGCTCTCCCTAAACCCAATCCTAGACATGCATATGGCTATTGCCACACCCTAACTCGGTGACTTACTCACAGGTTTGTTTGATTAGACTTAACTCTTATGTAATTAAGAAGTTGTGCAAACTAGTCTTATGGTCCATCAATACTATCATGCTTGTCTATATCTAAAACCCACGAAGCCCAACATACAAATATCATACCAAATGTTAGGGTACCTACCTGGGTGGATCGGCATCGGAGACTTAGGTGCCATTCTTTTCGAGATATTCATCATCTAAAAATCATTTTACAGACTTTGAAAACATATTTTGGGCCTTATACCCACATCTGAGCTTTTGAACCGGGCTCTGATACCAAAATGTAACACCTCAAACCCAGTCAAAACCCTACGATCGAATCTGATGTGCCACGGGAAAGAAAACATTTTGAAAACCGATTTGTCGACTTGGTTAAAGAGAGTTCTATTGTAAAATTTTGAAGAAAACGTCGTTGGATCTTGTGATGTCTAAAACATGTTGAAACTTGTTATAGAAAAACTTGGTTACCTTATTGTTACTCCGTATTTAATACTTAGTCAGTGTACACTTTAGAAAACAGGTATTTGTTTAGAGTTTTGAAAACACCCAATTTCGTAGTTTAATCGGCATACTTATGGAAACTTTAAGAAACAACTAAATAAAATGTCCCAGAATAATACTTAAGTGGCCTTATTACAGAACTAAAAAACCAAATTAAAGAAAATAACTAAGTCCATATAGAAAACATTAAAATAAAACGAATGATGAGCATGGCCACCTCGAGTCCACCTCTGCTCCAAATCCACGATCTAAGATTTATCTGTAAAATATAAAGGAGGGGGTGAGTCACCCAAACCCAGTGTGTAAACCCCTATCCCAAAAGGCATTATGCTCTTACACAAATTCATATATAAATACGTATGTCATGCAACCCATCAACCTAGATATCCATCCATACCTCCCAAATCTACCCCGGGTGGTACCAAACCATTGGTGGTGCCAAACCACAGGTGACCGAAGTCACATATAAACATATGTGGTACCAAACCACTCGTGGTCCCAAACCACTGAGACATAGTCACAATATTATAATATGTAGGGCCAACCAACTGTGTGGTACTAAACCACTGGTGACAGTCTGATATATCATACTTCCCCCTCCTTTCAACACCCATGTCACATGTTCGTGCTCAAAATACAAGTATGATCATGCTTTAACATGTATAATATTGAATAAAGAATGGCATGCACTTATAGATCACATTTTAATTAACGCTAGCAACCATAACAACTTACCCTACACATCGTTATTACCCAAAAGGGTAACTTAGTAATCACTTCACACTTGCTTTTATCATCACATAACATTTAACATATTAAGTAAAGAAAGTGTGTAAGAGTTACACACCTGATTCCCGTACTAACGCTCTCACTGCTTCTACGCTACTGTCACTCGAGACTACCACTATCGGCCTACGATCTACTTCCGATGCCAGCCCATACCCGGATGGCCAATTGCGTACTCCTGACATAGATCGCTTCTTGTATTTAGGTGCTGGGTTTACAGATTCTACCCTTCCTACTGCTTGGCTGTTATTCGAGTCCATAATAATCCCTTGGTCACTAAACCGATTTAAACGATGAGATCTAACTAATTTAACAATCATAATATTTAAAATGAGCCCTTACCTAATCTATCGAATCCCGAAAGTCCTTAAGAAAACGTCACCTTCCTACCTACATTCGGCCATCACCAAAATATTAGACCAAATCGCTGATCGTAACCAACCGAGTACCATATGACATTCCACAAAAGAATAAGGAACAATAAGTGGCCATTCGGTCGAACCTACCACCACCTACCTTCGGCTTCCCTCACAAATCGGCACAAGAGATTATAGGGAGGAGAAATCAGTTTCTAAGAATAGAGAGTGAACATCAGCGAGATATTAGAGGAGTGATTCAGTTGAGGATCTAAAATAATACTGAAGAAAAACAACAAAGAACTTACCAAACTAGGGAGGACTATTCGGCTATGGTGTACCTTCGGGAAAAAGAGATCAACCTTGAAAATTTGGCTATGGGAGAAAGAGATATGAGCAAGGAGAATTCGGCTTTTAGAAAAACTTTGGAGGGGAGAATAAAGCTAGGGAATTTCAGCTAGAGGAGAGAAGAAGATGAGAAAGAAAGAAAATAATGAAAGAAAAAGATGATAACTTGGCTACTAATTTCGGCAACACACACCCACTCCCATAGTTGGATTTTAGGCCAACTCTTCCATCTCCTGATAGCTTTTATCCACCCTTATCAACTAGATCTTTATCTATTTTTAAAAAGAAACCCACCAAGTACCAACTCTTCTCTCCATAAATCAATATATTATCTACATAAAATAAAAATTAACTCCCTTATCTCCCTAACTTTGTGTCGTCCCCTCTCCCCCCTTTAGAGTGCCGAATTTTTGCCCCAAAACACTTAGGCCTAAACGGCAACCCTTGGCCCAATTCCCTCATTAGTGCCGCCACCTACATGCCCCTTACAGCATCACTAAATTTTGGGCCACAAGCCCAACTTGCTACTAAACATGGATACCTCACTTAAATTATGTCATGTAGCTCTTTATTAGAAAAGTTAACCCCAGGTTTAAGCCCAAACCTGAGCCCAATTCGCACCTCTAAATTTCAAGCTAGCAGTTTTAACCCTACAACACAAAAAATGCATGGACCCATTTACTCAGGATGTTACAATTGTAGGGTGGGTACTCAGGATTCGCCACACCTCCTAGATTTGAGTCACATTGCATTACTGGGTGTACCTGCATGGAACCACACAAACTATCAATCTTTTTATTTAACATCTCTACCTGATTTGATAGCATGGTGACTGCATTGAGGTTGAAAACTCTAGTTGTTTTTATTGGCCTTGTCCTTGTAACTTGCCACTAATCTCATCTATAAACTCATAAGTCGCCTCAGGAGTTTTGTTATTCAGGGTTCCGCCGGTTGCTGAATCAATCAGTTGTCTTGTTGAAGGGTTCACACCGTTGTAAAAGGTTTAGACCTGTAGCCACAAGGGTAATCCATTATGTGGGCACCTTTTCAATAGATCTTTGTATCTCTCCCATGCATTGTATAGTGTTTCTAAATCCATCTGCACAAAAGAAGAGATGTCTTTCCTTAATTTGGCCGTTTTGGCCGGCGAAAAGTATTTTAATAAAAATTTTTTGGTCATTTGTTCCCATGTAGTGATTGATCCTCGTGGGAGAGAATTCAGCCACTATTTAGCTTTATTCCTCAAAAAGAAGGGAAATAACCGAAGACGGATGGCATCATCAGAAACGCCATTAATTTTAAAAGTATCACAAAATTCTAGGAAATTGGCCAAGTGATTATTTTGATCTTCACCCTACAAACCATCAAACTGAACAAATTGCTGTATCATTTGTATAGTGTTAGGTTTCAGTTCAAAATTATTAGTAGCTATAGCAGGTCTAATAATACTTGACTCAGTTCCTGTTAAATTAGGTTTAGCATAATCATACATAGTTCGAGGAGCATGATTTTTGGCCACCTCTTGAGGTAGTGGATTATTCTCAGCCATCTCTTCGGTATTATTAATTTTGTTCTCTTGCTCTTCTTGTATGTAGTTTAAGCTTCGCCTTATTTCTCTATGATTTCTACGAACCTTACCTTCGATATCACTGTCATAAATCAAGGGTCCTGTCGGGTTCCTTCTAGTCATAAACTAGAGGTACATGCTAGGGAAAGAAAAAGAAAAAGAAAAAGAAAATTAGAAAAGTAAAAATAAAATTTAATTGCAAAAAAAAAATAAAATATGGCTAAAGTAATAAAAATTGAGCTTTCTTAATATTTCAGCTCCCCAGCAACGACGCCAAAAACTTGAACTTGTGTCAGAGTCTTAAAACTTTATATAATGAATGATCTAGCCTAAAAACTAACTGTGACAATGACTTGAGGCAAGCGCACCTATCGAACAGTAGTATAGTTTAGTAGCACGATCGAATTGTCGAACCCAACGGAACCAAAAGTACTAATACTAACTTTCTTTTTATTATTTAACCTAAAATTAAAGGAATTGTAGTTTAACCTAAAATTAACTAACTATTAAGCTAAAGATGCTAAGACACAGAGAAGGAATTGGGAAATCCTTGAGGGAACAACCAATTGATTGAGACAATACCCGAGGAAGAATCCACCTAGACTTCACTTGTTATTTAACTCTGAACCAGATGATTTATTCACTTGACTTGATCCGTAGGATTCCCTAATTTATATTAATACCTCTCTCGAGGCTACTAACATCTAACCCTAGGTTGATTAATTGAAATCTCTTTCTAATTAAAACCCTTAAAACTGTATTAACTCGATCTATGGACTCCTATATTATGTTTGACCCTAATCCAACAGATTTTCATCATCTTATCTCTAGGGTTGCAATCAACTCTGCTTAACTATGCTAAATCTACTCTTAGACAGGGTTTATTCCTCCTCTGCCTAAGAGCGTAAATGCTTGAATTAATATCCTGGAATATCAAAACAAGAATTAAGAACACATAGTTAAGAACAAATCAAGTATTTATCATATAGCTCAGAAAACAATAACAAGATCCATCTTAGGTTTCATCCCCCTCAGGTATTTGAGGGGTTTAGCTCATAATAATAAAATAATACATCTCAGAAGAAAATATAAAATAAAACATAAACAAAATCCTAAACCCCTTAAAGGAATTGAAGGAGAGATCCTCAGTCTTGAGTATGATTCAGGCTTCTTGAGATGAATCAACTGGCTTTCTTCAAGTGAATCCCAAAATTTGGCCCATCTGGCTTGCTCTTTGGCCTAGCTGAATGCCCCCTTGAAGGTTGGCCTCTAGGGTGTTTATATAGGATTTTGAAATGCCTTTCTTTGCTTCTAAGTACCCTAATCCGAATGAAACTCTTTTTTGCTATGATAGGGACATGCCCATGTGCCACGTCCGTGTAATTCGAGTAATAGGCTGTGGTCAGTTCTGCTAAAGAAGCACGACCGTGTGACTCGAGGTCTAGGCAATGTGGATTTTGTACTTTGGTCGATTTTCTCCATTTTTAGCCTGTTTCTTGTTCTTTTCATCCTCTGGTGGTCTCCTGAATATAAAACATGAAAACAAAGGATTAGGAGCACCTATTTTCATAATTAAAGGGATAAACCATCCAAAAGTATGCTAAATATGGGATTAAAATATTTGTATATTATGGTTTATCAATGGTGAGTCCTTATTTGCATGTGCTGTAGTTTCTTTATTTTATATTTTATGTAAGGTAAGTATTCTTCCTTTATAAAGGATGAAAAGTATGAGTGGATAATGAATGAAAGATGTTTGTGTGGGTAATAGTTATCCATTGATAAACCGTAATATATACATATTTTAATCCCATATTTAGCATACTTTTGGATGATTTAGTCCCTGAATTGTGGAATTTGGTGCTCCTAATCTTTTAATTTTATGTTTTATACTTAGGAGAGCACCAGAGGATGAAAAGAACGAGAAATAGGCAAAAAATGGAGAAAATGGGCTGAAGTACAAAATCAACACAACCTGGGCCCGAGACATATGGCTATGCCTCTTTAGTAGACCCGAACACGGCCTGGCCACGATTCACACGGGCGTGCCACACGGGCATGTCCCTGCCGTGACCTGTTTTAATTTCACTCAGATTAGGATACTTTGAGGCAAAGAAAGACATTCCGAAAGCATAAATAAACACCCTAGAGGCCAACCTTCAAGGAGCGTTCAGCTAGGCCAAGGAGCCAAGCCAGAGAGGCCGAATTGTGGGATTCACTCGAAGAATGCCAATTGATCCATCCCAGAAGCCAGAATCACAGTCAAGACTGAGGATCTCTCCTTCAATTCCTTCAAGGGGTTTAGGGTTTTGTTTATGTTTTGTTATTTTTCTTCTGAGATGTATTCTTTTATGATTATGAACTAACCCCATCAAATACTTGAGGGGGATGAAACCTAAGACAGATCTTGTTATTGATTTCTGAACTATATGATAAATATTTGATTTGTTCTTAACTATGTGTTCTTAATTCTTGCTTTAATATTTTAGGATATTGATTCAAGTATTTATGTGCTTAGGCAGTGGAGCAAAAGTCCCTGTTTAAGAGTAGATCTAGCGTAGTTAAGTAGAGTTGATCGCAACCCTAGAAATAGGATGATGAAAATATGTCGGATTAGGGTCAAACCTAATATGGGAGTCCATAGATCGAGTTAATTCAATTCTAGGGTTTTTAATTAGAAAGAGATTTTAATTAATCAACCTATGGTTAGATGTTAGTAGCCTCGAAAGAGGTATTAATATAAATTAGGGAATCCTACGGATCAAGTCAAGTGAATAAATCGTCTGGTTTAGAGTTAAATTGAAAGTGAAGTCTAGGTGGATTCTTCCTCGGGTATTGTCTTAATCAATTGGTTTTTCCCACAAGTATTTCCCCAATTCATTCTCTGTGTCTTAGCATCTTTAGCTTAGTAGTTGGTTAATTTTAGATTAAATAACATTTCTCTTAATTCTTAGGCTAAATAATAAGAAGAAAGTTTGTATTAGTACTTTTGGTTCACTTGGGTTCCACAATCCGGTCTTGCCACTAAACTATACTACTGTTCGATAGGTGCGCTCAATCGTGGTGATAGTTAGTTTCTAGGCTCGATCATTCATTATATAAATTTTAAGACTTTTTCCACCACTATCAAGTTTTTGGCACTGTTGTCGGGGAACTGAAATATTAAGAACGCTTAATTTTTATTACTTTAGCCATATTTTATTTTTACAATTCAATTTTATTTTTACTTTTCTAACTTTCTTTTTCTTTTTATCTGTTCCTAGCAGGTACCTCTAGTTTATGACTAGAAGGAACCCGACAGGACCCTTAATTTACGACAGTGATATTGAAGGTACTGTTTACATAAATCGTAGAGAAATAAGGCGAAGCTTAAATTACATAGAAGAAGAGCAAGAGAACGAAATTAATACTACCGAAGAGATGGCTGAGAATAATCCGCTACTTCAGGAGGTGGCCGGAAATCATGCTCCTTGAACTATGTATGATTATGCTAATCCTAATTTAACAGGAACTGAGTCAAGTATTGTTAGACCTGCTATTGCTGTAAATAATTTTGAACTGAAACCTAATACAATTCAGATGATACAGTAATTTGTTTAGTTTGATGGTTTGCAGGATGAAGATCCAAATAATCACTTGGTGAATTCCCTAGAATTTTGTGATACTTTCACAATAAATGGCGTTTCTAATGATGCCATCCATATTCAGTTATTTCCCTTTTCTTTGAAGAATAAAGCTAAATAGTGGTTGAGTTCTCTTCCACGAGGATCAATCACTACATAGGAACAAATGACCGAAAACTTTTTATTAAAATATTTTCCGCCGGCCAAAACGGCCAAATTAAGGAATGATATCTCTTATTTTGTCCAGATAGATTTAGAAACACTATACGATGCATGGGAGAGATACAAAGATCTATTGAGAAGGTGGCCACACCATGGATTACCCTTGTGGCTATTGGTCCAAACCTTTTACAACGGTGTGAACCCCTTGACTAGGCAATTAATCGATTCAGTCACCGGTGGAACCTTGAATAACAAAACTCTTGAGGAGGCCTATGAGTTTATAGAGGAGATTTCACTGAACAACTATCAGTGGCAAGTTACAAGGATAAGGCCAACAAAAGCAGCCAGTGTTTTCAACCTCGACGCAATAACCATGCTATAAAAATCAGGTAGAGATGTTAAATAAAAAGATTGATTGTTTGTGTTCTTCGCAGTTACATCCAGTCATGTAGTGCGAAACAAGTGGAGGTGTGGCGAATCCTGACTACCCACCCTACAGATATGGCATGGAAAACAAGGAGATAAATTATATGGGTAATAATCCTCGACCTCAAAATAATCCCTATAGTAACACTTACAATGCAGGTTGGAGGAACCATCCAATTTTTTTTGTGGGGTGGCCAAGGAAATCAAAGACAACAACCCTCTCCCAGGATTTCAAAAGAAACCCTACCCACAAGAGAAAAAGTCGAACCTTAAGGAGATCCTGACAAAATTCATAGCGATGTCAGAAACACGTTTCTAAAACACCGAAACAACACTTAAAAATCAACAAGCATCGATTCAAGGGATTGAGAGCTAGTTAGGGCAACTTGCTAAGCTGATCCCTGAACGACCACAAGGTAGCTTGCCAAGAAACACTAAAACTAACCCAAAAGCGCGACTTCAAGCCATAACTGGTCATGACAGTGAAGGGTTAGACGAACCAAACCCAAGGAAAGAACCTGTGGTAGGCGAAGGTAAGGTTGAGGTAAACCATGATAAGCCAAAATCAGTAATTAAAGAATACCAACCACGTATACCATATCCCGATGCGATGAAGAAAGACAACACAGATGAACAATTTGGTAAATTTCTTAAACTTTTAAAGAAATTACATATTAACTTACCATTTCTTGAAGCTCTTTCGTAAATGCCAAATTCAAGGAAATTTTTAAAAGAGCTTTTGACAAACAAACTGATAAACCATAAAAGTAACATATTTTAATCCCATATTTAGCATACTTTTGGATGATTTATTCCTTGAATTATGTAAAAAGGTGTCTTAATCCTTTCTTTTCATGTTTTATACCCAGTAAAACACCTAGGGACGAAAAGAATGAGAAACGGGCCTAAAACAGACCAAATTAGGCCAAATAAGAAATCAACACAGCCTGGGCCCAAGACCACACGGCTGTGCCTCATTAAATTACTAGAACACGGCCTGGACCCTAAAACACATGAGCGTGTCTCTTCAGTAGACTCGACCACGGCCTGAAATCGATTCACACGAGCGTGTGACATGACCGTGTCCCTACCACGGCCAAGAGAAGTTCTACTCGAAATACGGTACTTAGAGGCAAAGAAACACATTTCAAAGCCTATTCAAACACCCGAGTAGGAATTATACTTGAATTAGGATACTTAGGGGCCAAATAAAGCATTCCAAGAGCCTATATAAACACCCTAAGCATAACCTTCGGGGGTTAGCTAGCAATTAGCTAGGCCAAGGAGCCGACCCGAAAATGTCAGATTTGTGGGAATCACTCGAAGATAGCCAGTTGATCCATTTCAAGAAGCCAAAATTCTACTCAAGATGGCGGATCTCTCCTTCAATTCTTTAAGGGAGTTTTAGGGATTTATTATGTTTTGTTTTATGTTTTCTTCTGAGATGTTTTCTTTTTTTATGAACTAAACCCTTCAGATACCTGAAGGGGATGAAACCTAAGATGAATCTTGTTATTGTTTTCTGAACTATATGATAAATACTTGATTTCTTCTTAATTACGTAAGCTTAATTCTTGTGTTAATTTTTCTGAGATATTGATTCAAGTTGGATGTCCTTAGGTGGTGGAGAAAAAGTCCCTGCCTAAGGGTAGATCTAGCATAATTAAGCGGAGTTGATCGCGCACCTAGAGATAAGGTGACAAGATTTTGCCAGATTAGGGTGAAACCTAATATAGGAGTCCATAGATCGAGTAAATGAAATTCTAGGGGTTTTAATTAGAAAGAGATTTCAATTAATCAACCTAGGGTTAGACATTATTTGCCTCAAGAGAGGGTTTAATATAAATTAGGGAATCTTAAGGATCAAGTCAAGGGAATAAATCGTCTGGTTCAGTGTTAGATCAAGTGACGTCTAGGTAGATTCTTCCTAAGGGTATCGTCTTAGTCAACTAAGTTTTCCTAAAGTTATTTCCTCCATTCATTCTTTTTGTCTTTGCGTCTTTAGCGTAGTAGCTAGTTAATTTAGATTAAACAATCAAATACTTAATATTTAGGCTAAATAATAGAAAGAAGGTTAGTATTAGTACTTTTAGTTCCTGTGGGTTCGACAATCCGGTCTTGCCTAAGCTATACTACTGTTCAGTAGGTGCACTTGCCTTAAGTCATTGTCAGAGTTAGTTTTTAGGTTTGATCATTCTCTTTATAAATTTTAAAACTCGACAAAACAACGATCAAGTTTTTGGCGCCGTTGTCGGGGAACTAAAATATTAAGAAAGCCCTATTTTTATTACTTTGGCCATTATTTTTATTTTTCCACAATTTATATTTATATTTATTTTAGTTTTTAACCTTATTAATTTTCTTTCTTTCTTTTCCAACACAGGTACTGATCGCTGAAATCAGAGCTTTAAAATTTATAAATAGAATGATCAAACTTGGAAACTAACTCTGACAATGACTTAAAGGCAAGTGTACCTATCGAACAGTAGTATAGCTTAGGCAAGACCGGATTATCGAACCCAAAGAAACTAAAAGTACTAATACTAACTTTCTTTTTATTATTTAGCCTAAAATATGGAGTGATTGGTTGATTTAATCTAGTCTAACGACTACTAAGCTAAAGACGCAAAGACAAAAAGAACGAATTTGGGAAATAACTTGAAGAAACTCAATTGACTACGATGATACCCTCAGAAAGAATCCACCTAGACTTCACTTGTTACTTATTACTGAATCATATGATTTCTTTACTTAGCTTGATCCAGAGGACTCCCTAACCTATATTAAACCCTCTCTCAAGGCGAATAACGTCTAACCCTAGGTTAATTAGTGGAACTCTCGTTCGCTTATAATAACCCCCTAGAATAGTAGTAAATTGATCAATGGATTCCCATATTAGGTGTCACCCTAATCTACTAAAATCTCGTAACCCTATCTCTAGGCGTTCGATCAACTCCGCTTATTATGCTAGATCTACTCTTAAGCAGGGTCTATTCCTCCTCCACCTAAGCACATCAGATTTTGATTAAGCAACATAATTAAGAACAAACTAAGTATTTATCATATAATTCAGAAAATAATAACAAAATTCATCTAGGTTTCATCCCCTTCAGGTATCTGAAGGATTTATTTCATAACTTTAAAATAAAACATCTCAAGAGAAAAGATAAAACAAAACATAAGAAATCCCTAAAACCCCTTTGAGGAATTAAAGGAGAAATCCACCGTCTTGAGTAGAATTCCGACTCTTCGAGATGGATCTTCTAGCTATCTTTGAGTGATTCCCACAAATGTAATCCTTCTGGCTATGCTGCTTGGCCTAGCTCACCACCCCCTTTCAGGATACACTTAGGGTATTTATATAGGCTCTTGGTATACTTTACTTGGCCTCTAAGTGTCCTCATTTAGGTGTCCTCATTTAGGTCTGCTTCTTACTCGGTATTTGAATAAAATTTAGAAAGTGTTTCTTTGGCTCTAAGTATCCAAATTCGAGTGAAATTACTCTCTCCCGTAACAGGGGCACGGCCATGGCACACGCCCATATAAATCGTGGTTGGGTCATGTCTCGATTCTGTCGATTGGGGCACGCCCGTGTAAATCGTGGCATGGCCGTGTCTTAGTTAATTTTTGAGGTACGACTGTATGGATTGAAGTCCAGGCCGTGTCAATTTCTTCTTTGGCCCAAATTGGCCCGTTTTAAGCCCGTTTCCTGTTCTTTTCATTCTCGGGTGCTTTCCTGAGTCTAAATATGAAAAGAAAGGATTAAAAGCACCTTTTTACATAAATCAGGGCTAAATCATCCTAAAAGCATACTAAATATGGGGTTAAAATATGTTACTTTTACAGTTTATCAGGTTCTTCTAGTTTATGACAAGAAGGAACCCGAAAGGACCACTAGTATACTACAGTGATATTGAAGCTACCACTCGCAGGAATCGTAGAGAAATTAGGTGAGCCCTAAATTACAGAGAAGAAGAACAACAAGGCAGATCCAATCCTACTGAAGGGATGGGCGAGAATAACCCACCACCACAAGATGTGGCAGAAAATAATGCTCCACGTACTATGTATGATTATGCTAAACCTCATTTAACAGGAGCAAAATCGAGTATTGTTAGGCCTACTATGGCTGCTAATAATTTTGAATTAAAGCCTAACACTATACAAATGATTCAACAATGTGTTCAATTTGATGGTTTGAAGGACGAAGACCCAAATACTCATATAGCTAATTTTTTAGAGTTCTGTGATACCTTTAAAATAAATGGCATTTCTGATGATGCCATACGTCTTCGGTTATTTCCCTTTTCATTAAGGAGTAAAGCCAAACTGTGGTTAAACTCATTACCCCGAGGGTCAATCACCACACGGGATCAAATGACCGAAAAATTTTATTAAAATATTTCCCACCAGCTAAAACGGCCAAATTACGGAACGATATCTCTTCTTTTGTGCAGATGGATTTAGAGACATTATACGATGCATAGGAGAGATAAAAGGATCTCTTGAGAAGGTGTCTGTACCATGGTTTACCCTTATGGCTCCAAGTCCAAACTTTCTATAATGGTGTAAACCCTCAATGAGGCAACTAATTGATTCAGCCGCCTGTGGAACCTTGAACAACAGAACTCCTGAGGCAGCCTACGAGTTTATTGAAGAGATGTCGCTGAATAACTATCAGTGGTAGGTTACAAGGACAAAACCAACAAAATCAGCCAGAGTTTTCAACCTTGACGCAGTAACCATGCTATCAACGTAGATAGAGATGATGAATAAAAAGCTTGATAGTTTGTGTTCTTCGCAGGTTGATCATGTCAAATAGTCAAGTTTTAATATTTATAAAAAGAATGATCGAACCTGTAGACTAGCTATGACAACGATAGAGGTAAGTGCACCTATCGAACAGTTGTATAGTTTAGGCAAGAGTATCTTATCGAACCCAAGGGAACCTAAAAGTACTACTACTCACTTTCTTTCTATTATTTAGCATAAAATATAGAGTGATTGGTTTATTAAACTAATGAAATACTTAAACTAAATGCAAAGACAAAAGAACAAAACTTTGGGAAAAGACTGTGGAAAAACTCAGTTGATTACAACGATACCCTCAGAAAGAATCCACCTCTGACTTCTCTTGTTATCTAACTTTTAATTCATATGACTTCTTTACTTAGCTTGATCCGTGAGACTCCCTAACCTATATTAAACCCTCTCTCGAGGCGAATAACGTCTAACCTTAGGTTAATTAGTGGAACTCTCATTCTCTTATAAAAACCCCCTAAGGAAGCATTAAATCGATCAATGGACTCCTATATTAGGTTTCACCCTAATTCGGCAAAA
Source organism: Gossypium rotundifolium (assembly GCA_025506655.1). Taxonomy (NCBI): domain Eukaryota; kingdom Viridiplantae; phylum Streptophyta; class Magnoliopsida; order Malvales; family Malvaceae; genus Gossypium; species Gossypium rotundifolium. The sequence goes on from CP106728.1 coordinate 51,513,064, forward strand.
TCTTGTAACACTATCTCTAGGCGCTCGATCAACTCCGCTTAATTATGTTATATCTACTCTTAGACAAGGTCTATTCCTCCTCCACCTAAGCACATCAGATTAAATTAAGCAATATAATTAAGAACAAACTAAGTACTTATCATATAATTTAGAAATCAAATAACAAAATTCGTCATAGGTTTCATCCCCTTCAGGTATTTGAAGGGTTTAGTTCATAATAAAATAAGAAAACATCTCAAGAGAAAAGATAAAACAAAGCATAAGAAATCCCTAAAACCCCCTAAAGGAATTGAAGAGGAGATCCTCTGTCTTGAGTAGAAATTTGGCTTCTTGAGATGGATTAACTGGCTTTCTTCGAGTAATTCCCTGAATAAAAGCTCTGGCAGAAAACTCTGCCCAAAAACTCTCCCTTTAGAACGGCTGCCTTGGGTTGTTTATATAGGCTCCTTAGATGCTTTACTTGGCTCCTAAGTACCTCCTTCAAGTAGAATTACTATTAAGGTGTTTAAGTAGGCTTAGGAGTATGTTTCTTTAGCTTCAAGCATCCAAATCCGAATGAAATTGCTCATTCCCGTAGTAGGGGCACGGCCATGGCACACGCCCGTGTAAGTTGACTTCAGTAGTGTGACAATTACATTGATTGAGTCACGGTAGTAGCACTAGTATGTAAGTCAGGATTTAGGCCGTGCTTCAGGTCTGTCGATTGGGACACAACCATGCAAATCGTGCTTAGGGCATGTCTTTGAATGATTGGCGAGGCACGGCCATGTGACTTGAAGTCTAGGCCATGCCAATTTCTTGGGTTGGCCCAATTTGGTCCGTTTTAAGCCCGTTTCTCATTCTTTTTGTTCTCGGGTGCTTTCCTGAGTATAAAACATGAAAAGAAAGGATTAAGAGCACCTTTTTACGTAAATTGAGGGCTAAATAATCCAAAAGCATACTAAATGTGGGATTAAAATATGTTGCTTTTATGGTTTATCAAATACCCCCACACTTAAGCTTTTGCTTGTCCTCAAGCAAAATTCTCAACTTACAATTAAAACGAACTTTCCATAATTCATAATTCCTATCGACAATGTCTCATCATAATTCATAGATAATTTATACATGGATAATTCAACTCAAAGAGTCCTAAAGATTCAATCATGATAAGTCATACCTTTTTAGTACGAAAACATAGGTGTCTCCCCTTATCTAAGTAATTACCTTTAATTCAAAACTGATAAGGATTGACATCCTTACAAAAGATTCACTCAAATCACTCGAAGTGTTTAAGGTTCAAGAATAAGCACTCTAAGTCAAACCTGAAAAGTTAATCCCATAGGCTTGCCTGAAAATCAAATCTCCACCATCATATGAGATGATACACAAATCAAATATTTTAATCGTATGTAATGGGCTTGGGTTAAAAGGTGTGGATAAAGGTTGAATTAAAAGGTTAGAATCGAGACTGACTTGACAAATTACCTAACTAGAAACAATGAACTAAATATGAATATTTACATCGAATGAAAACTAATAATACCTACTATTGATAATTACTCTATAATAAAGTGTATTTTCATCACTTGATATTTGATAATACTTTAATCTGAGCTTTTTCTTCAACAATTGGAGTTTAAATGCTCTAAGCTCTTTTATATACTACTAATATTGAATAAACATGGATTTTTTTAAGAACAAACTAAAATATTACATCATAAATGATAAATGTAACTCTTGAACTAATATAATTACGTAATTTAATCAAATCAAACCTCGATTAAAGGGTAGTCAAAAGAATGGTGATAACAAATTCAAAGGGATTTTGGGTTAATATTAGTGGGTGAGTCAATAAAAAGGTTGTTATGATTCAACGGGGTTCACTAGGGGTTAATTTGTGAAGGTACGCTTTTTATGGAGTAAGTGGGTTAAAACCTAGGTGCCTTTATCATCTCAGTGTATCAAATCAATAATGTGGTCTTGACATGCTTAAACGAGGCAAGTTCTAGAATAACAGTTCAAAGTTGACACATTCATAATCAATAAGGTGAGCATGAAGAAGAATATATGCTCTATAAGGCTTAAAATCTCACAAAAATTATGGGTGATTTTGACATCAATCCTTATAAATTCCAAATTTCAAGGTAGTACTCAAATTCAGTTCAATGACCTATTACTTTTTAATTTTTAGAAAGTAGACTTATCATGCTCGATTCTCTAGTATTCTTCAAATTTAATCATCAATGCACAATTAACTATGACTTACTCTAAAACATATCAATAATAATCATAAATCATTAGAAATTTCATCCTAATTAGTAATATGAGAAAATACTTTTGAACAAGTTTAAAATTCAGGATTTTGAGAACAATGAAAAAATTAGGCATTAATTTGAGAATTATGCAAAAATTTAGGCACTTTTATCCCCCCACAATTAAGATGTACATTGCCCTCAATGTACAAAGATAGGTAATAACAATTAATATAAGATCAAAAGAGAGGGATAGAGTGCCACTTCTTGAATTTTGGGTGATTTCCGGGAGGATGCGTCTTTGGTAGGGGTGATGGTGTGTTCTATGGGCCCCGTGGGGTAGTTACCGAAAAGCATTTTGCTAGATGAATAAATTGGGTAGCCTGGGAAGATATAGCCAAGAAATCTAAAGAAACATTAAGAATATACTAATAATATAATTAAGGACAAGAAAAATAAAGAGAAGGAGACTAAGAAGAAAACTAAATTTAAAATAGAATACTAATGGACTGAATAGTTCTTATTGACAGATGGTTTGTGAAGTGGGAGTGATTTTGAAACACCCCAAACCCAGCCCACGAGCCTGTAAGAGTATGCCCAAAGATCAATCATGAGATGGTTGTAATAACATACTTGATTTACCATGTTTATTAATATAAAGCGTTGTCATTATTATTTCTGTTTTCCTTCTGTGTGTACAAATAAACTGTTTTATAATAATGTCCTAAGAATAATATGATTATTCTTAAAATATCCTTAGTCAAGTATTATTGTTGACTAGGACAACAATAATGCATTAAGACTAACATGTAGTTGATTGATGATAAAGAGTTGTCATTGATATGGAGTGTCAAAATCAATGCATGAATATGTGTGTTAGAGAACAACATATTGGGTGACCCGCTATGAGTATGTTTCTTGGATTATTATGTAATTGTCACAACATTACTCATAGTGATCAATATGTATATGATCCTTAGACTTGAGATAATCATTATCCCAACATCGTGAGTCGTATATTTTGATACGATCAAGCGTGCAAATGGCGGTTTGTTCTATAAAGGCGATGTTGGATATATCACAATCAATGTAGAGGATATTGTTGATCAATATAGGATAAGTCCCTCCACATAATGGGAGTAATATCTTAGGCCACTTGATTGAGTGAGACTAGAAATGCATGGCCATGCTCAAATAAGTTGACATGAGATGTCATACTAATTTGTATATCATAGTCTACTCAAGATATCAAGAAACATGGGATGGACTATACAAGTGTGACTATTCCATGACTTGTATCTATTCCGAGATAAAGGACTTAAGGATTAATGCATGAAAAGTTAATCACAAAAGTTATGTCGAATCATGACTTCTTGTATCTTAGGTAGCAATGATGCATTGCTAGATGCCACTCATTGTTTGTGACATTAGAATCGTTTTAGTATTACTACTAACGTTACAAGAACCTCTGAGGTCACACCCTATGGTTGAAATGAGCGGAATGAAACATAGTTGGTATTGTGTTTGATTGTCACATGAATTAAATTAATTAAAGAATTAATTTAATTGGGCAATCAAATATTGAATATATTATATGTACAAGGATGTTGTACACATAATGAGAATTAATATATGAATTTGGTTAGTATATAAATTTAAATAAATATAGTTTACGAAATCCATGTTATAATTAATGTAATTATAACTTTTGGGTATAATTAATGTAATTATAATTTTCGGTTAAAACATTATTATATTTATTTAATTTTATTATTCATAAATGATATCTTGATTATAAAAGGGTAATAAGTGAAGAAAAACCCTAAAATTTTGCTTAAAAAAGGTCTAGCGGTAGTCAAGCAAAACACCTCGAAAAATAGTTTTGGAGATTTACGCGTTCATAGTCAAACCGGTTGGATTACGTGAGGCCGACATCGCAAAGGTTGTGGCTTGGTTCGACGATGAGATCGGATATCTTGTCGCCGAGGCGTCGCTATCTACTCGATTGAAACTTTGGTAATTTGAAACCTTTATTTCACCCGATTCATTCCTCACACATGGATTCATGGTTTGGATCACGGGATTAATTTTATTTATTGCGCCATGGGGTGCCGGCGTTCCAACAATGGTATCGAGCCACTTGTGTGATCTGGACTCGGGTTTAAATACTTGGATGATGCAATTGTATGAGATGCATGCTTTTATTTTACAACATTTTGGTTGTTTAAATCGTTTAAGCATAACACGATAATTGTTCCTTTCGATAATTGATTAAATGTTAATCATGGTGTTGTGGCCTATTCGATCTTATGTTATTTACATTAACTATTAACAAATCTTTAATATTATGACGGTGGTATTTACGGTTTCGATGAGGTTAATCGCTAGTGGAACAAGGGTTGTTCGATATGAACCTCAAGGATTAAAATCTTGAAAACACGATTCCGTTGATAAAAGTTATCAAATCGTGAGGTTTCATTTGATTGGGGTATCACGATTTGTACCGCATGGTCCATCTGCATGAGGCTCCGCCCGCACCCCGACTCCTCTTGTAACATCCCTCTTATATTTTGAGGATGGGGATCGAGGATGACTCGACTCGGCGGGCCTTGACCCGCTTCCTCCAACATCCTCGGACCCCATTTTCTTATTATAGTATATTTTGTTAATAAAAGAAATATATATAAACTTGATGGGCCACATAAGGTTGAAAGGATATTTTATAATTCACCTTAGCAAAAGAGCATTGAATTATGTATGCTATTTTTGACATGCACGGTGTTTGAAATGCATAGTTATAGCCCAATGACCCATTTGATAAAAGGTTGTAATTATATATATATAAATCTGACTGCGTGTGTCGTGCCTTACTACTATTCTCTTGTATTTCTCTTCTCATCTTACTCCCTCATATGTAAAACGAGTTTACGCATATTGTAATTTGCAAAAGTTGCTATGGGCAGACGAGAAGGAAGTTGGGACAACTATTGAAGAATGATAGTTTATGAAACCGCTTACACCTTTAGGTTTCCTTTTGGTTCTCCCATTGGCTTGGGTTGAATCACCTTAGTTTATGGGCTATAACTATTGCATTTATTTATTGCTTTATTTATTCATGTATGAGATGCTATGGATGTTTAAAGCATGCCAATTTTATATATTAAAATTTAATAATAAACCCAATTAATTGATGAGATCAATTAAAAGACTAAATGGACTAAATTAGACCATAATTGGTGAGATGGAACATCCTTAATAAAATCCTCTATTAAAATATTAAGTCAACATGGCCTTCCAATTTTGCCCTCGTTAAGGCCTCGATCAATACTATGTAGGTTATGCCAAAGCAAAGTACTAGTATTTATCTTGGTTAAACGAAGAATAAACAAGTGATATTATTTGGTTAAAAATTGGTTAATGACTTAACTAGGTTACTCTAATAGGATTAGAAACCTAGAGGCAATTAAATTGGATAAATCATAAGATGATTAGAACAAGAGTTGTTCACCAAATATTAGGAGTTACATATGATGTAATTAGCAAAGGTTGCTTACCTAAATAACCTTAGTCTTGAGAGTAAAGCCAAAGCTGACTTAAGAGGAGGTGAAATATGGATCCTTAACCCACTAGAAATACTTTGGAAAAAGTTTTTCCGAAATTAATATATGGGGGTTATTAATTTTGAAATAAAATAATGGGATCATCATTTAATAAAGTCTTTTTAATGATTGATATAAACTTGGTAAATTTACTCACACGCATATTCAATTATTGTAGATATATTATGGCTGCAAATACTAGCACACTCTCATTGCGATCGGTCCTTGAGAAGGACAAATTGAATGGTTTGAATTTTCTTGACTGGTTCCGTAACTTGAGGATTGTCCTCAAACAAGAACGGAAATTATTTGTCATTGAACAACCACTTCCTAATGAACCACCTATTAGTGCCTCGAGAACTGATAAAGATGCTTACAAGAAGTATCTCGATGACATGGTAGATGTTGGATGTCTTATGCTTGCCACTATGAATCCTGAGCTTCAGAAGCAACATGAGGACATGGTTGCTTATGATATGATCGAGCACCTAAAGAACTTTATCAAGGGCAAGCACGGCAAGAGAGGTTCGATGTCTCTAAAGCCCTATTCAATGTAAGTTGGTGAAGGAAGCCAGTGGGACCTCATGTCCTTAAGATGATTGGCTATATTGAAAGTCTGTCTAAGCTTGGTTTTCCATTGGGCCAAGAGTTGGCCACCGATGTTATTCGCAATCGTTGCTTGGATAGCTACTGACCGATTTGTTCTTAATTTCAATATGAATGAAATTGACAAGACTCTACCACGTTGCTCGGTATGTTCTGAATGCTGAAGGTAACATGAAAAGGTTGGACCCAAGCCCATCTTGATGGTCCGTAACAACAAGGGCAAGGAAAGACCAAAATTCGGACAAAGCCCAAGAGTAAAGGTAAGCCCAAGCACGGAAAAGGAAAGGCTGCAATGAAACCTAAAGGTGGAGTGTCTAAGGAAGGAAGCGCTTTCATTGTGGTGTGTTGGACATTGGGCGGAGCGCCTATCTATCTTGAGGAAGTCAAGAAGGCCAAAACAAGCGAACGTCTGCTTGGTATTTATGTTATTGATATTAATTTATCAACTACTACTTCTTGGGTATTAGATCTTTGGTTGTGGTTCTCATATTTGTACTTACATGCGGGGACTACAAAGGAGTAGGGCGTTGGCTAGAGGAGATGTGGACTGCGAGTTGGAAATGGAGCAAAGGTTCTTGCATTAGGCGTGGGAACATATACTTTATCTTTGCCTAGTGGACTTGATTTAATTTTAGAGGATTGTTATTTTGTGCCCGGTTTGACTAAAAACATTATTTAGGTTTCTTGTTTAGACAAAATTGGTTTTGAGATAATTATTAAGAATAATTGTTGTTCCTTTTATCTCAATAATGTTTTTATGGTTCGGCACAATTGATTAATGGCCTCTATATTTTAGATCAAATGAACCCTATTTACAACATAAATACTAAAAGATCTAAAATAAATGACTCAAATCAAACTTATCTTTGGCATTGTCGTTTGGGCCACATAAGTGAGAGACGCATATCCATACTCCATAAAGATGGTTTCTTAGATTCATTTTTGAACAATTTGAAGTATGTGAATCTTGCTTATTAGGAAAAATGACTAAATCTCCTTTTCTTGGTAAAAGTGAGCGAGCTAGTGATTTATTGGGCCTAATACATTCGATGTATGTGGACCAATAAATACACAAACGAAGGAGGATTTCAATACTTCATTACTTTCATTGATGATTTGAGTGATATGGGTATATTTATCTCATCCGCCATAAGTCCGAGTCTCTTGAAAAGTTCAAGGAATTCAAAATGAAGTACAAAATCAACTAGGCAAAACTATCAAGTCACTTGATCGATCGAGGTGGAGAGTATTTGAGCCTAGAGTTTGATGATCTATTGAAGGAATGTGGGATTGTCTCACAACTTACTCCTCCTGCTACTCCTCAATGGAATGGAGTTTACGAGAGAAGAAATCAAACTTTATTAGACATGGTTCGATCCATGATGAGTCATCTTGATCTATCGACTTCTTTTGGGGACATGCAATTGAGGCAATTGCTTTCACACTAAATCGTGTTCCATCTAAATCGATTCAAAAGGCGCCATATGAGATGTGGACCGGAAACATCCCAAGATGTCTTTTATGAAAATTTGGGGTTACGAAGCTTATGTTAAACGTCAGACGTCTACTAAGCTTGAACCCAAATCTGAAAAGTGTATTTTTGTGGGGTATACGAAAGAAACCAAAGGATATTATTTCTTTAATCCCACTGAGAACAAAATGTTTGTTGCTAGGACTGGTGTTTTCCTATAGAGAGAATTTATTTTTAGAAAAGGAAGTGGGAGAAAGATTGAACTTGAAGAAATTTGAGATTCACAAGATACCACTGAACCAGAGATAGAACAACAACAAATTCCACAAGAAATTGAGGAACAAGTAAATCTTGTAGAAACACAACCACCGCGCAGATCTTTAAGAGAACGCCATGCACCTGAGAGATAAAGCATGGTGAGGTTCTTCTTATAGATCAAGATGAGCCTAGGACTTATCAAGAAGCGGTGATGAGCCGGACTACGAGAAATGGCTTGAGGCCATGAGATGCGAGATGGATTCCATGTATGAAAATCAAGTATGGACTTTGATTGACCCACCAAGGGGTTAAACCTATAGGGTGCAAGTGGGTTTTCAAAAGAAAACCGACATGGATGGTAATGTACAAACATACAAGGGCGATTAGTCGCTAAAGGTTTTCGCCAAATTCATGGTGTTGACTATGATGAAACTTTTTCTCATGTAGCTATGTTTAAATCCATCAGATCTTGCTACGCCATAGTTGCATTTCATGATTATGAAATCTGGCGGATGGACGTCAAAATAGCTTTCCTTAACGGAAACTTGAAGAGGATGTGTACATGACACAACTTTGAAGGTTTTGTCAATCAAAGGATGCTAGAAAGATTTGTAAGCTACAAAGATCCATTTATGGATTAAAGCAAGCTTCTCGAAGTTGGAATCTTTGTTTTAACGATGCAATTAAAGAGTTTGGGTTTATCAAAAATGAAGATGAACCATGTGTTTACAAGAAAGTTAGTGGGAGCACTATCACATTCTTGGTACTATATGTGGATGACATACTTATCATGGGAAATGACATACCTACCTTGCAGTCTATTAAGACTTGGTTAAGAAGTTGTTTTTCTATGAAGGACTTGGTGAAGCTACTTACATCTTAGGAGTCATGATCTATAGAGATAGATCAAGGCGACTACTAGGTCTAAGCCAAAGTACATACATAGATAAAATCTTGAAAAGGTTCATATGGAAGAATCTAAAGAGGATTTCTACCTATGAGACATGGTGTTTCACTCTCGAAGGAAATGTGTCCTTCAACTCCACAATAGAGAGAACGCATGAGTAAAATTCCATATGCTTCGCTATTGGATCTATCATGTATGCCATGTTATGTACCGTCCGGATGTCTCGTATGCCTTAAGTATGACGAAAGGTACCAAGTAGATCCGGTGAAGGTCAACGGACCACGATCAAGAATATCCTTAAGTACTTAAGAAGAACTAAGGATCGTTCCTAATATATGGAGGTGAGGAAGAGTTAAGTGTAAAGGTTACACCGATGCTAGCTTCAAACCGACAAGGACGATTCTCGATCGCAATCGAGTTTGTGTTTTGCCTTAATGGTGGTCTTTGTGGTGGAAGAGTTCAAAGCAAAGTACGATGGCGATTCTACAACAGAGGTAGAGTATATTGCGACGGTGAGGCGACAAAAAGCGATTTGGATCAAGAAGTTCATTCTTGGACTAGGGGTTGTGCCTAGCATATCGGATGCTATAGAACTCCGATGTGATAACAATGGAGCTATTGCACAAACAAAGAACCCAGATCTCACCAATGATCCAAAAATATACTTAGGCGCTATCATCTTATTCGAGATTATCGATCGAGGAGATGTTGAGATATATAGAGTACCTACAGATGATAACATTCTTGATCCTTGACCAAGCCTCGACACGGTGAAGCATGATCGTCACACTAAGTCTCTTGGTATTAGATATATGATTGATTGGTCTTAGTGCTAGTGGGAGATTGTAAGAGTATGCCCAAAGATCAATCATGAGATGGTTGTAATAACATACTTGATTTACCATGTTTATTAATATAAAGCGTTGTCATTATTATTTGAGTTTTCATACGTGTGTACAAATAAACTGTTTTATAATAATGTCCTAAGAATAATATGATTATTCTTAAAATATCCTTAGTCAAGTATTATTGTTGACTAGGACAATAATAATGCATTAAGACTAACATGTAGTTGATTGATGATAAAGAGTTGTCATTGATATGGAGTGTCAAAATCAATGCATGAATATGTGTGTTAGAGAACAACATATTGGGTGACCCGCTATGAGTATGTTTCTTGGATTATTATGTAATTGTCACAACATTACTCATAGTGATTAATATATATATGATCCTTAGACTTGAGATGATCATTATCCCAACATCGTGAGTCGTATATTTTGATCTGATCAAGCGTACAATGGCGGTTTGTTCTATAAAGGTGATGTTGGATATATCACAATCAATGTAGAGGATATTGTTGATCAATATAGGATAAGTCCCTCCCACATAATGGGAGTAATATCTTAGGCCACTTGATTGAGTGAGACTAGAAATGCATGGCCATGCTCAAATAAGTTGACATGAGATGTCATACTAATTTGTATATCATAGTCTACTCAAGATATCAAGAAACATGGGATGGACTATACAAGTGTGACTATTCCATGACTTGTATCTATTCGGAGATAAAGGACTTAAGGATTAATGCATGAAAAGTTAATCACAAAAGTTATGTCGAATCATGACTTCTTGTATCTTAGGTAGCAATGATGCATTGCTAGATGCCACTCATTGTTTGTGACATTAGAATCGTTCTAGTATTACTACTAACGTTACAAGAACCTCTGAGGTCACACCCTATGGTTGAAATGAGCGGAATGAAACATAGTTGGTATTGTGTTTGATTGTCACATGAATTAAATTAATTAAAGAATTAATTTAATTGGGCAATCAAATATTGAATATATTATATGTACAAGGATGTTGTACACATAATGAGAATTAATATATGAATTTGGTTCGTATATAAATTTAAATAAATATAGTGTCTTGAAATCCATGTTATAATTAATGTAATTATAACTTTTGGGTATAATTAATGTAATTATAATTTTGGTTAAAACATTATTATATTTATTTAATTTTATTATTCATAAATGATATCTTGATTATAAAAGGGTAATAAGTGAAGAAAAACCCTAAAATTTTGCTTAAAAAAGGTCTAGCGGTAGTCAAGGAAAACACCTCGAAAAATAGTTTTGGAGATTTACGCGTTCATAGTCAAACCGGTGGATTACGTGAGAGGCCGACATCGTAAAGGTTGTGGCTTGGTTCGACGATGAGATCGGATATCTTGTCGTAGAGGCGTCGCTATCTACTCGATTGAAACTTTGGTAATTTGAAACCTTTATTTCACCCCGATTCGTTCCTCACACATGGATTCATGGTTTGGATCGCCGGGATTAATTTTATTTCGCTGCGCCATGGGGTGCCGGCGTTCCAACAGAGCCTTGACCAGATCTGGTATGTTCCTCGAGTAAAACACTTGAAAAACTGTTTGTCACTTAGGAAAAATTCGAATGGTTTTGAAGGAAAATTTGATTATGTTGGGTCCAATTGGAAACTTTGTAAATTTTGAAATCGGAGATTTATTAAAACTAGGTTTTTATATCAAAAACACATGCCGATTTTGTTTTAATAATTTTACTTTTGAATTTAAAGCATTTGTATATAGATGTCATAATATTTGAAGGTTTATTTTAAGAAAATTTACTTAACTTTAAATTTTATAAAAATTGTATCGTACTGAAATAAATGACATGCATGCATAAAATGGTTCATACTATGGCCTTATTACATCAACATAAAACCCAAACTAAATTCAAAGTACTTAAAATAAAAGGTCCAAATAAGATAAATTCCTTGCTGAGCATGGCCACCACTAAGCTCCTTCCGACCCGGTCCATCACTGATCATCACCTGAAAATGTTCCCACAACGGGGTGAGTCAAACAGACTCAATGTGTACGGCCAATACTAAGGCCCAACAGATTATGGCATACAGAATCATACATACAAATATAAAAACATAAATAATGATGCAATCCCGAACCCAACCTAGATGCCATCTGCTACACATCACCCATACCAACCTGCTCACCGTGGGGACTACTAAGTCAACCCTCCATCCGCTACACACCATCGAAGGCACTCGCTGCAGTCGATGTGCTCATCACCCTTATATAAATGTTGTGGCATAGCCACCAGATAAAATATTTTGTGTCATGAGACACCACATTCAGATAATATGACCGAAGTCACCACATTCAGATATCGTGACATAAGTCACCACATTCACTTCCCCTTTCATAATCACCAACATGCCCATGTTATACAAGTCATACATTAACATGCCATGTTCTATATATTCACATTCTTATAGGTGCACATAAGTGCCACAACAAATCAAATCATACTCATAGTAGGAGTAGGAAAATGTACCTGAGTACTTTGTACCATTGCATGGTACCTTAGCCTTATTTTTACACTTTCATATTATCACATGCATAAAAACAATACCATAAATCTATTAAAGTGAGGGTGGGGTACACACGATATATAACAAATTCACTCCAAATCTCGAAAAGCCCGATCTAAAGCCTTAGATCTCAAGTTCCTACATTCGACCGATATGCAATATTTTAGCTAAAGGCCATTCGGCCAATTAATCAAATCCCGAAACTTACCTTGTTGCCGATTTGTCCCCTAACCAAATCCTGAAACTTGCAAACCCTCTTCCTTGTAATCGACTAACACTAGATCAATTGATTTGATTAGTTTTCGGCTTTTGAACAATTAAAAAATAGATCTAGGTTCCTAAATAGGCCTTGGCAGAATGTGTAAATACACTTACCTTGCGATCCACAATTCTCAAAACGCTACTTGATTATGGAAGTGCGAATTACCTATAGACATAGGTTAGATTTAATTCTAACATTAAATCACATAGATTTGGCCTATGGTAGAATACCACATAACCTACCTTGGATGTTGAAATCCAGAATAATCCTCCTTATAGTCGACTACACCGAAAATCTGAAAGATCCTTCCAAATTTGACAACCAACAATATTAATGGGATTAGTTCTAGATTTGACAAGTCTAAAGAAAAGGATGGAAATTAAATGATATTTGGCCTTTACCTTCTTTAAAAAAAAAAATCGACAATGACTTGCTTCACACCTTAGAGGAATTCACTTTGAAGGATACTAGAGAGATTTGGCTATAGGCTATGCAATGATCAACACGTTTGACTTTTGATGATTGCTAAAGAGATTCGACCTCACAAGGATGAAAAGAGAGGATATGAGGCTTAGAAAGAATCGGCACTAGTGGAATTTGGAAGAAGTTTGGCTAGAACACGAGGTATTTTGGCTTTGGAAAAATAAAAGAGAAGAGAAGAGTTTTACTTGAGAATTGAGGAGAAAAGAAAGAATGAAGAATAGCCACCCTTTCCCTTTCTCGCCAAAATTAGTCTACCAAGAGACCCTTATTCTACCAACTCTCCCTATTCGATAGCTTTATCTCTTCAATTATCACCTTATTCAAATTAATAAAATTTAATCCAACATTTATCCCTTGCTAGCGAAATTTTAAAAGAGTTTAATCCTAACTAAAGCTCATCCTTTCAAAGTCCTTTAGCCGTCCATCACTCCCCTCTCTTTGGCGTCAACAAGGAAAATAAAACCCCAAAATATTGCTTCCCACGCGACTCGAACCTTAAGACCTTCGCCATGCTTGTGGCGTCATTTCCAAAGCCCCTAAGTGGCACCTCCAAGCCACTTTTCCAAGCCCATTTGTGTGTCATATTTTCCCTTCATTTTCTCTTAAGGCCACCTTGCTTTAGTTCCCTCTTTTAAACTTTAAACTTAATATTTTCTAAGGCTTTCTCCTATTTTCTAAAGTTCACAAATTTCATTAGACACATTCACAACATACTCAAGAATGCTATTTCATATAATTAAGCACAAATGCATAAGTCCATTTTCAAGATGTTACAGATTTCTAAGGCTGCGTATTGTTAGTGATGGTGGAAGTGGCGTGATTCCCTAGCAGCTTTTAGAACCTAAAACCAAGAAACTAGGATGAAGGGAATTAAATTAAGCATAAGAGAAGTATAGATAAGGAAAATAAAGAAGAAGAGAAAAGAAAATAGGACTGAAATGGTTTCAGAGACCCTTGGCGTGTCGAATAGCTGAAGCTGCTAGCATGTACTTATGTGTTGGGGTTTCCTTTAAGGAGACAATGTTTACCTTCTTACGCTTCTTCGGTATGATTTTAGTGTAGCTCAAGAGTTTGGACACTATCTTAAAGAAATAAGAGAAATTTGAAAGAAGAAGGAGGAAAGAATGAGAGAAGAAATTAGTAAGAAAGGAGAGGGCTGTGGGGTTTAAATAGGTGCTCAAATCTGGATCGTTCCCACGCCCGTGGACCAAGGGTGTGTTGAATTACACGGCCGCATCGCACGGCCAGGTTGTGTTCGTCCATACTCGTGTTTTAGTCTCGCACAGTCATAGGGCACGACCGTGCTAATTTTTCGGTGCCCGTGGGAGAGGGTGGTTGGATCCGTGACGTCGAAGGGTGGTTGGCCTGATTTGCATGGACTCTACTATGTCAGTATGGGGATTCCGGTGGTCCACACGGTAACGAACACGGCCGTGTGACCTTGAAATTTTGCATTCTTGGTTTAGTAAAAAAAAAGAAAGAAGAAAGGGAAAGAAACTGAAAATAAAATTGAAAATAAAAAGTGTTAGTATTCGGGTTGCCTCCCGAAAGCGCTCATTTATAGTCTTAAGCTAGACTTTCCTCGTATTTGAAATTTATACGGAGGTTTAAAGGTTTGAATATCTTCACTCATACTTACAGTTTTAGTTTCTTGACAAAGTTTAGGTCGAGAAGCTTTTACCTTAAAAGTTTCAAATGTTGATTTGCTTACCTCGACTGTTCCGTGCGGGGAGATATCGAGTACCTTAAGCGAGACTTCTCCCTTCGCTCTCATGTTTGTTGAAGAGATGTGAGGATCGGCTTTGTCTAATGTTACCTAGTCTCCTATTTTGAAGTGGTTTAATGTCCCTACGAGCTTTTCTGGCGGTTCCTTTGGTTTTACTTTGTGTGGATTCGACTTTTCTTTGACTTGTATCTTCTGCTCTTCAAACTTGTCAAGCCTAAGGTCTTGTCCCTTGTAGGATTCTTCTTTGTTGTTTTGGGACTTATGAGTCGGCTCAGGGTTGTCTTTATGTGGAAACAATGAAAGTTGAACAATTTGATTATCTATTGAAATGACTTTCTTACCTTCATCATCTATTGTTCTGGCTGAGTCAAGAGCTTGAAGCTTAATCGATTCATCTCCTACGTGAAGTATGAACTCGCCTATGGCAACATCAATTTTAGTCTCGGCAGTTGCTAGAAAAGGTCTTCCTAGAATTAAGAGGATTGAATTATCCTCATCCATGTCTAAAACAACAAAATCTACTGGGAAAACAAATTTATCGATTTTTACAAGCACATCTTCAATAATGCCCCTAGGAATTCTAACAGTTTTATCAGCTAGTTGAATACTCATCCTAGTTTGTTTGGGCTTCCCTAGACCTAGTCGTTTAAACAATGCATAAGGCATGACATTTATAATTGCCCCTAAATCAGCTAACACATTATTAATAGTTAAACTACCAATTAAACATGGAATTGTAAAACTCACTGGATCTTTTAACTTTCGCGATAGTCTATTCTATAACATTGCTGAGCATGTTGCGTTGAGTTCCACGTGGTGCTCTTTGTCTATTTTGCGTTTGTTTGTCAAGAGCTGTCTTAAAAATTTCCTCGATTCTAGCATCTGGAAAAGAGCTTCAAGAAGTAGTAAGTTAATATGTAATTTCTTTAAGAGTTTAAGAAACTTACCAAACTATTCCTCTGAATCATCTCCTTTCAATGCTTTGGGATAAGGTATGGAGGTTTGTATTCCTTGATTATTGGTTTTGGCTTTTCGTGTGCTACCTCTATTTTACCTTTTTCTTCCTTGGTTTCTTGTGTCGTGGTGGGCTCGTCTACCTTTGTACCCTCTTGAGCTATAATGGCTTGGATATGTTCTTTTGGGTTTTTTTCTGTGTTACTTGGTAGACGTCCTTGTTGACGTTCAGAAATCAGCTTTGTGAGATTTTCCACTGTCCTAGTAAGTTCTCCAACTTTATTCTCGATCCCTTTGATCAATTTTTGTTGTTCATCAAGTGCTACTTCAGTCTTTTGGAAATGAGAATCTGTGGCTACCATGAATTTCGTCAGCATGTCTTCGAGGTTTGATTGCTTCTCTTGTGGATATGGCTGATTTTGATAATTTGGAAGAGGTTGTTGCCTTTGATTTCCTTGTCCTCCCCACGAAAAATTTGGGTGGTTCCTCCAACCTGCATTATAAGTGTTACTATAAGGATTATTTTTGGATCTGAAATTGTCACCTATATAGTTTGTCTACTCATGTTCTGCTCCTGGTTGGTAGGGTGGGTACTCAGGATTCGCCACATTCCCACTTGCTTCACATTGCGTTACCAGGTGTACCTGTGAAGAACATAAATTATCAAGCTTTTTCTTCATCATCTCCACATGTGTTGACAGCATTGTTACTACATCTATGTTAAAAAATCTAGCTGATTTTTTCAGTTTGGCCCTTGTAATTTGCCATTGATAAGTGTTCAGCGACATCTCCTGAATAAAATCATAAGCCGCTTCAGGAGTTTTGTTATTCAAAGTTCCACCGGCTGATGAGTCAAGCTTTTGCCTCGTTGAAGAATTCACACCGTTGTAAAAAGTTTGGACTTGACTCCACAAAGGTAATCCGTGGTGTGGACATCTTCTCAAGAGATCCTTATATCTTTCCCATGCATCATATAACGTTTTTGCGTCATTCTGTACAAAAGAAGATATGTCATTCCTAAATTTGGCTGTTTTGGCTGGTGGAAAGTATTTTAAAAGAAATTTTCGGTCATTTGTTCCCATGTGGTGATTGACCCTCATGGTAACGAGTTCAACCACTGCTTTGCTTTATTCCTTAATGAAAAGGGAAACAACCGAAGACGTATGGCATCATCAGAAATGCCATATATTTTGAAGGTATCACAGAACTCTAAGAAATTAGCTATATGAATATTTGGATATTCGTCCTGCAAACCATCAAATTGAACAAACTGTTGAATCACTTGTATTGTATTATGCTTTAATTCAAAATTATTAGCAGCTATAGCAAGCCTTACAATACTAGATTCTGCTCTTGTCAAATTAGGTTTAGCATAATCATACATAGTACGTGGAGCATTCTGTTCTTACACATTTGGCGGTGGATTGTTTTCGTCCATCCCTTAAGTAGGATTGGATCTATCTTGTTCTTCTCTTTGGTAGTCTAGAGCTCGTCTAATTTCTCTGTGATTTTTACGAGCGGTAGCTTCATTGTCACCTTCGTACACTAAAGGTCCTCTCGGGTTCCTTCTAGTCAAAAACTAAAGGTACCTACTAGGAGAAGAAAGAAATTTAGTGTAAATAAAAATCTAATCTAAAAATAAAAGTAAATTGTGAGAAAAATAATAAAATAATGGCTAAAGTAATAGAAATATAGCTTTCTTAATATTTTAGTGTTCCTTGGCAACGACGCCAAAAACTTGATCGTGTCAAACAGTCAAGTTTTAATATTTATAAAAAGAATGATTGAACTTGTAGACTAACTATGACAACGATAGAGAAAAGTGCACCTATCGAATAGTAGTAAAGTTTAGGCAAGAGTATCTTATCGAACCCAAGGGAATCTAAAAGTACTACTACTCACTTTCTTTCTATTATTTAGCCTAAAATATAGAGTGATTGGTTTATTAAACTAATGAAATACTTAAACTAAATGCAAAGACAAAAGAACGAAACTTTGGGAAAAGACTGTGGAAAAACTTAGTTGATTACGACGATACCCTCAAGAAGAATCCACCTATGACTTCTCTTGTTATCTAACTTTTAATTCATATAACTTCTTTACTTAGCTTGGTCCATGAGACTTCCTAACCTATATTAAACCCTCTCCCTAGGCGAATAACGTCTAACCTTAGGTTAATTAGTGGAACTCTCGTTCTCTTATAATAACCCCATAAGGAAGCAGTAAATCGATCACTGGACTCCCATATTAGGTTTCACCCTAATCTGACAAAATCTCATAACCCTGTTTCTAGGCGCTTGATCAACTCCGCTTAATTATGTTAGATCTACTCTTAGGCAGGGTCTATTCCTCCTCTACCTAAGCACATCAGATTAAATTAAGCAACATAATTAAGAACAAACTAAGTACTTATCATATAATTTAAAAATCAAATAAAAGATTCGTCATAGGTTTCATCCCCTTCAAGTATCTGAAGGGTTTAGTTCATAACAAAATAAGAAAACATCTCAAGAGAAAAGATAAAACAAAACATAAGAAATCCCTAAAACCCCCTAAAGGAATTGAAGAGGAGATCCTCTGTCTTGAGTAGAAATCTGGCTTCTTATGATGGATCAACTGGCTATCTTCGAGTAATTCCCTGAATAAAAGCTCTGGCAGAAAACTCTGCCCAAAAACTCTCCCTTTAGAACGGCTGCCTTGGGTTGTTTATATAGGCTCCTTAGATGCTTTACTTGGCTCCTAAGTACCTCCTTCAAGTAGAATTACTATAAAGGTGTTTAAGTAGACTTAGGAGTATGTTTCTTTGGCTTCAAGCATCTAAATCTGAGTAAAATTGCTCATTCCCGTAGTAGGGGCATGGCCGTGGCACACGCCCGTGTAAGTCGACTTCAAGCCACGTGTCGATTCTGTTGATTGAAGCACGATCGTGTAAGTCGAGATTCAGGCCATGCTTCAGGTCTATCGATTGGGACACGACCATGCAAATCGTGCTTAGGGCGTGTCTTTGAATGATTGGCGAGGCACGGCCGTGTGACTTGAAGTCCAGGCCGTGCCAACTTCTTGGATTGGCCCAATTTGGTCCGTTTTAAGCCCGTTTCTCATTCTTTTCGTTATCGAGTGCTTTCCTGAATATAAGACATGAAAAGAAAGGATTAAGAGCACCTTTTTACATAAATTGAGCACTAAATCATCCAAAAACATACTAAATGTGGGATTAGAATATGTTGCTTTTACGATTTATCACAGGTACATCCAGTAATGCAGTGCAACGCAAGTGGAAATGTGGCGAATCCTGAGTACCCACCTTACCAACCAGAGAGTGAGTAGATGAACTATGTAGGTAACAATTTCTAATCTAATAATAACCTTTATAGTAATACTTATGATCTAGGTTGAATGAACCACCCAAATTTTTCGTGGGGAGGTCAAGGAAATCAAGGAAATCAGAGACAACAACCTCCTCCAAATTTCCAAAATTAGCCCTACCCACAGGAATAGAAGCCGAACCTTGAAGAGATGCTGACAAAATTCATGGCAGCCACAGAAAATTATTTCCAAGACACTGAGACAACACTTAAAAACTAACAAACATCGATTGAAGGGATCAAGAACCAAGTTAGGGAACTTACTAAGTTAATTGGGGAAATTACTAAGTCAGTTGGACAACTTGCAAAGTTAATTTTTGAACAACCGCAAGGGCGTCTACCAAGCAACACTGAGATTAACCCAAAGGAGCAAATCCAAGCTATAACAGCTCAGGAAAATGTAGGGTTTGATCATCCCAATTCAATACAAGAAAGTGAGGTAGAAGAAGGTAAAATTGAGGTAACACAAGAAAAGCCAAAGTCGGTAATCAAAGAGTACCAACCTTGCATACCTTATCTTGAAGCGTTGAAGAAAGAGGATACAGAAGAATAGTTTGGTAAGTTTCTTAAACTTTTAAAGAAATTACATATTAACTTACAGCTTCTTGAAGCACTTTCACAGATGCCAGATTCAAGGAAATTTTTAAAACAACTCTTGATAAACAAGCATAAGTTAGACGAGGAACCACATGTGGAATTAAACGCAGTATGCTCAGAATTCTACAAAATAGACTACCACAGAAGCTAAAAGATCCAGGGGGTTTTACAATTCCATGTTTAATTGGTAGACTAACAGTTGATAATGATTTGGCTGATTTAAGGGAAAGTATAAATGTCATGCCTTATAAAATGTTTAAGCAGCTAGGTCTAGGGAAACCCAAACAAACTAGGATGAGTATTCAATTAGCTGATAAAACTGTTAGAATTCCTAGGGGTATTATCGAAGATGTTCTCGTAAAAATTGGTAAATTCATTTTCCCAATAGATTTTGTTGTCTTAGACATGGATGAGGATAATTCGATTCCTTTAATTTTAGGAAGACCCTTTTTAGCAACTGCCTGGACTAAAATTGATGTTGGCATAGGAGAACAAATTCTTCGTGTAGGTGACAAATCGATCAGTCTACAAGCTCTTGACTCGACCAAGGCATCAATTGATGAAGGTGAGAAAGTAATTCAGATGATGACCAATTTGTTCACCTTTCACCATAGGATCCAGCACAAAGCCGCAAACCTGAGCTGAATCATAGACCTCATGCCAATAAAGAAGAATTAAATGAGGAACGAAGCTTAAGGTCGACAAACTAGAAGAGTGGAAGACACACTTTAAAGAGAAACCGAAATCGCATGAAGAATATTTGAAGGAACCCTCAGACGAGCTGATAAAAACAACAAATCACTTCAAAATAGGGGATCAAGTATTGATGAATAAGGAAGACCCTCGAATCACCACTTCATACATCAAAACAAACAAAGAAATCACCTTTAAAGTACTTAATGTCTTCCTGTACGGGGCAGTCGAGGTAAGCAATCCTAAATTCAGCACTTTTGAGGTAAACACTACTCGACTTAAACTTTATATCAAAAACTGAGTTGATTGCATGGGAAAGGATTTTCACCTCCTCAAACCACCATGACCATACAAATAACAGGTAAGTCTAGCTCAAGACTTTAAATGAGCGCTTCTCGAGAGGCAACCCGAGTACTAACCCCATTTTTATTTTATTATTTTTATTTTTATTTTCCCTTTTTAGCATTCAAATAAACCAAAAGTGTAGATTTCCAGACCACATGACCTTGCACACGGCCGTGGCCGTGGCCATGTGGGCACCACAGGAAGGAACACGGGCGTGGGATGCATCTATATTTAAACCCCCTTCTTCCCTTCTCTTTTCCAGTTGTCTTTCTTCTTTCATTTTCCATTATTTACTTTTATTTTTATTTTTATTTTTATTTTCTTTATTGTTTTCTTCTTATTCTTCATACAATTTAGATTTAGCCTAGGATACAATAAAATCAGACTAACTGCTTTGAGGATTCAATTTCAAACAGTTCAAGATGCTTCCCCACGTTTACCTCCAATCTTATCCGGTTTCTTTTTATTGACTTCATCCAAAATTCAAGAAGTTTCACTTCTCTCCCAATCTTATGATTTTATGATTATTTTGATATTATCTATCTTTGTACATTGAGGGCAATGTACATCTTAAGTGTGGGGGGGATAAAAGTGCTTAACTTTTTGCATTATTCTCAAATCCCTAAATTATACCTTGTTCTTAAAAAATTTTCTCATATTACTAATTAGGATGAAATTTCTGATGATTTATGATTCTTATTGGTATGTTTTTGATTAAGCCATATTTAATTGTGCATTGATGATTTAAACTTTAAGATACTAGAGAATCAAGCATGATAAGTCTATTTTTCAGAAATAAATTTTTTTTTCTAGGTTGGCGAACTGAATTTGAATATTACCTTGAAGTTTGAAATTTACAGGGGTTGACATAAAAAACACCCATAATTTTTGTGAGATTTTGAGTCTTACAGAGCATATATTCTTTTTCATGCTCACTTTTTGACTATGAGTGTGTCAACATTGATTTGTTATTCTAGAACTTGCCTCGATTATACATGTCAAGACCATATTTTTGATTTGATATACTGAGATGATAAAGGCACCTAGGTTTTGACCCACTCACTCCACTAAAAAGCCTACCTTCACAATTAACCCTTAGTGAACCCTTTTGATCCTAACAACCCTTTTTATTGATTCACCCACTAATATTAACCCAAAACCCCACTCGTATTTGTTATCACCATTCCTTTGACTACCCTTCTATCGAGAATTGATTTGATCAGTTGCCTAATTACTTTATTTCAATTGATAAAAGTTCTTTCTTATATTATGTATTTATTGATTTATTCTTAAAAAAATGAAGTATATTCATTATTAGTTCTGTAATTAAGTGAGCTTATATCTTTAATTTCAATATCTTGAAGAAGAAGCTCATATTATTAGTATTTTCATGTGATGTAATTATTCATATTATTAGTTCAATTCTTTTTCTAAAGTTAGGTAATTTGTTAGGACAATCTCCATTCTAACCCTCCAATTCAGCCTTTATCCACACCTTTAACCCAAGCCCCGTTACAACCCTGTTAAAGACCTTTTGATTTGTGTATCATCTCATATTACAGTAGTGGAGATTTGATTTTCAAGCAAGCCTATGGGATTAACTTTTCAGGTTCGACTTATGAGTGCCTATTCTTGAACCTTAAACACTTCGAGTGCTTTGAGTGAATCTTTAGTGAAGATGTCAATCCTTGTTGGTTTTGAATCAGAGGTAATTATTTAGATAAAAGGAGACACCTATATTTTCATGCTACAAATATATGACTTAGAATTGTTTGAATCTTTAGGAGTCTTTGAGTTAAATTATCCATGTATAAATTATATATGAATTATGATGAGGCATTGTTAATGAGAATTATGAATTGTGGAAAGTTCGTTTTAATTGTAAGTTGAGAATTTTGCTTGAGGACAAGCAAAAGCTTAAGTGTGGGGGTATTTGATAAACCGTAAAAGTAACATATTTTAATCTCACATTTAGTATACTTTTGGATGATTTATTCCCTAAATTGTGTAAAAAGGTGCTCTTAATCCTTTCTTTTCATGTTTTATACTCAAGAAAGCACCTAGGGACAAAAAGAATGAGAAACAGGCCTAAAACGGACCAAATTGGGCTAAAGAAGAAATCGACATGGCCTGGGCCCAAGACTGCACGATCGTGCCTCATTAAATTACTATAACAAGGCCTAGAACCTGAAATACACGGTCGTGTCTCTTCAGCAGACTTGACCACGGCCTAAAATCGATTCACACAGGCGTGTGCCATGACCGTGTCCCTGCCATGGCCAAGAGAAGTTCTACTCGGAATAGGGTACTTAGAGGCATAGAAACACATTCCAAAGCATATTCAAACACCTGAGTAGGAATTATACTTGAATTAGGATACTTAGGGGCCAAATAAAGCATTCCAAGAGCCTATATAAACACCCTAAGCATAACCTTCGGGGGTTAGCTAGCAGTTAGCTAGGTCAATGAGCCAAGCCAAAAATGTCATATTTGTGGGAATCACTCGAAGATAGCCGGTTGATCCATCTCAAGAAGCTGGAATTCTACTCAAGACAGTGTATCTCTCCTTCAATTCCTTCAGGGAGTTTTAGGGATTTCTTATGTTTTGTTTTATCTTTTCTTCTGAGATGTTTTCTTTTGTTATTAACTAAACCCTTCAGATACCTGAAGGGGATGAAACCTAAGATGAATCTTGTTATTGTTTTCTGAACTATATGATAGATACTTGATTTGTTCTTAACTATGTAAGCTTAATTCTTGTGTTAATATTTCTGAGATATTGATTCAAGTTGGATGTCCTTAGGTGGTGGAGCAAAAGTCCATGCCTAAGAGTAGATCTAGCATAATTAAGCGGAGTTGATCGCGCACTTAGAGATAGGGTGATAAGATCTTGCCAGATTAGGGTGAAACCTAATATAGGAGTCCATAGATCGAGTAAATGAAATTCTAGGGGTTTTAATTAGAAAGAGATCACAATTAATCAACCTAGGGTTAGACATTATTCGCCTCAAGAGAGGTTTGAATATAAATTAGGGAATCTTAGGGATCAAGTCAATGGAATAAATCGTCTGGTTCAGTGTTAGATTAAGTGAAGTCTAGGTAGATTCTTCCTAAAGGTATCGTCTTAGTCAACTGAGTTTTCGTAAAGTTATTTCCTCCATTCATTCTTTTTGTCTGTGCGTCTTTAGCGTAGTAGCTTGTTAATTTAGATTAAACAATCAAATACTTAATATTTAGGCTAAATAATAGAAAGAAGGTTAGTATTAGTACTTTTAGTTCCTGTGGGTTTGACAATCTGGTCTTGCCTAAGCTATACTACTATTCGGTAGGTGCACTTGCCTTAAGTCATTGTCAGAGTTAGTTTCTAGGTTCGATCATTCTTTTTATAAATTTTAAAACTCGACAAAACAATAATTACAAACGGAGGTTAGAAGAGGCATCGCATGTGGAACTAAACACAGTATGCTCAGCAATTCTACAAAATAAACTACCACGAAAGTTAAATGATCTAGGGAGTTTTACAATTCCATGCCTAATTCGTAGTTTATCTGTTGATAATGCTTTAGCTAATTTAGGGGAAAGCATCAATGTTATGCCTTATAAAATGTTTAAACGGCTAGGTCTAGGGAAACTGAAACAAACTAGGATGAGTATTCAATTAGCTGATAAGACTATTCGAATTCCTAGGGGTATAATTGAAGATGTACTAGTTAAAATTGACAGATTCATATTCCTAGTAGACTTTGTTATTTTAGACATAGATGAAGACAATAATATCCCATTAATTTTAGGAAGACCCTTTTTAGAAACTGCTCGACCTAAAATTGATGTTGGTACATGTGAACTCACACTTCGTCTAGGTGACGAATCAATCAGTCTTCAAGCTCTCGACTCAGCTAGGACATTGAGTGATGAAGGTGAGAGCGTAAATTCTATTGATAATCATTTGGTTTAACTTTCTTTACAAGAAGCACCACAAAATCACATAACTAAGCCAGATCTTAGACCTCATACCGATAAAGAAGTAATTCAGAAGGAATGATCAGGTCGACGAACTAGATGAGTGGAAAGCGTATTTCAAGGAGAAATTAAAACCACACGAAGTGAAACCAAAGGAACCCCCATATGAGCTTATAAGAACATCAAATCACTTCAAAATAGGAGATCAGGTACTGTTAGATAAAACAGACCCTCGAATCTCCACTTCAGACCTCAAGATAAAAGAAAAGACCCCTTTTAAGGTACTCAACATCTTCCCTTACGGAACAGTTGAAGTAAGTAATCCCATATTCGAAACTTTTAAGGTAAATTCCACTCGACTCAAACTATATAATGATAGCATGAGAAAGGATTTTCATCTCTTCAAACAACCATGATTATGCGAATAAGAGGTAAGTCTAGCTTAAGACTTTAAACGAGCGCTTCTCAGGAGGCAACCCGAGCACTAACCCTATTAATTAGTTTGTTTTCATGTTTTAAAACGTAGATTTCCATACCCACGTGGCCTTGTACACGGCCGTGGCCGTGGCCGTGTGGCCACCACAGGTAGGTACAAGGGGGTGGGCAACCACCAAATCCCTAATCTCTATTTAAAATCCCCTTCTTCTGTTCACTTTCCCCTTTCTTCTTTCTTTTTGAACGCATATCCATTTTCCATTATTTACTCTTATTCTTATTTTTATTTTTACTTTCTTTATTACTTTCTTCTTATTCTTCATGCCATTTATCTTATGATACAACAAGATCAGACCAGCTGCTTTGAGGATTCAATTTCAAATGACTCGAGGCGCTCCCCACGTTCACCTATACTCAATCCTATCCGGTTTCTCTTCATTAACTCCATCCAAAATTTAGAAAGTTTCACTTCTCTCCCTATCTTTTTGATTTTATCACTATATTGTCAGTTTATCTATCTTTGT
This sequence comes from Gossypium rotundifolium, assembly GCA_025506655.1. Lineage (NCBI taxonomy): Eukaryota > Viridiplantae > Streptophyta > Magnoliopsida > Malvales > Malvaceae > Gossypium > Gossypium rotundifolium. Next base: position 51,538,903 of record CP106728.1, read on the forward strand.
ACATTGAGGACAATGTACATCTTAAGTGTGGGGGGTTAACTATAGTATTATTTGAAAATCCCTAAATTATGCCTTATTCTTAAGTAATTTTACGATATTACTAATTAGAATGAAACTTCTATTGATTTATGATTTTTTTATTGATATGTTTTGTATTAAGTCATAGTTAATTGTGCATTGATGATTTAAACTTTAAGATACTAGAGAATCAAGCATGATAAGTCTATTTTTCAGAATTAAAAAATTTGCTAGGTTGTTGACCTAAATTTGAATATTACCTTGAAGTTTGAAATTTACAAAGTTGATATCAAAAACCAATAATTTTTGTGTGATTTTGAGCCTTTTAGAGCATATATTCTTTTCCTGCTCATTTTTTTTATTATGAGTGTGTCAATATTGATTTGTTATTCTAGAACTTGCTTCAATTATACATGTTAAGACCACACCTTTGATTTGATATACAGAGATGATAAAGGCACCTAGGATTTAACCCACTTACTCCACTAAAAGCCTACCTTCACAATTAACCCTTAGTGAACCCCTTTGATCCTAACAACCATTTTATTGACTCACCCACTAATATTAACCCAAAACCCATCTTGTATTTGTTATCACCATTCCTCTTGACTACCCTTTTTGTCGAGATTTGATTTTGAGTAGTTATCTAACTATGTTCTATATTTCAGTAGTTAAAATTATTTCTTATTATTGTTGATTTGTACTTAAAAAAATAAAAAATAAAAATAATCGAAGTATATTCATTACTAGTTCTGTGATTAAGTGAGCTTATACGTTTAAATTCAACATCTTGAAGAAGAAGCTCGTATTATTAGTTTCAAGTTTTCAATTGATGTAATTATTCAGGATTATTTTCATTTTTTCTAGTTAGGTAAATTATTAATTCAATCTCAATTCTAACCCTTTAATTTAGCTTTTATCCACACCTTTAACCTAAGCCCCGTTACAACCCTTTTTTAAAGACCTTTTTATCTGTATATCATTTCCTTTATAGTGGTGGAGATTTGATTTCCAGGCAAGCCTATGGGATTAACTTTTCATGTTCGACTTTTGAGAGCTTAATTTTGAACCTTAAACATTTTGAGTGATTTGAGTGAATCTTTAGTGAGGATGTCAACTCTTGTCGATTTTGAATTAAAAGTGATTATTTAGATAAGGGGAAACACCTATATTTTTCGTGCTACAAACTTGTGACTTTGATTGTTTGAATCTTCAGGAATCTTTTAGTTAAATTATCCGTGTATAAATTATCTATGAATTATGGTGAGGGATCGTTGATAAGAATTATGAATCGAGGGAAGTTAGTTTTAATTGTGAGTTCAGAATTTTGCTTGAGGACAAGCAAATGCTTAAGTGTGATAAGCCGTAATATATACATATTTTAATCCCGCATTTAGCATACTTTTAGATGATTTATTCCTTGAATTATTGAATTTGGTGCTCCTAATCCTTTAATTTCATGTTTTATACTTAGGAGAGCACCGGAGGATGAAAAGAACGAGAAACGGGCCAAAAACGAAGAAAATGGGCCAAAGTACGAAATCAACACGGCCTGGGCCCGAGACACACAGTCGTGCCTCTTTAATAGACCCAAACACGGCTTGGCCTTGATTCACTCGAGCATGTCCCTGCCGTGACCTGTTTTAATTTGACTCGAATTAGGATACTTAGAGGCAAAAAAGGGCATTCCGAAAGCATATATAAGCATCCTAGAGGCCAACCTTCAAGGGGGCGTTCAGCTAGGCTAAGGAGCCAAGCCAGAGAGGCAGAATTGTGGGATTCACTCGAAGAAAGCCAGTTGATCCATCCCAGAAGCCGGAATCACACTCAAGACTGAGGATCTCTCCTTCAATTTCTTTAGGGGGTTTTAGGGTGTTCTTTATGTTTTATTATTTTTCTTCTAAGATGTATTCTTTTATGATTATCAACTAAACCCTCAAATACCTGGGGGATGAAACCTAAGACAGATCTTGTTATTGTTTTCTGAACTATATGATAAATATTTGATTTGTTCTTAACTATGTGTTCTTAATTCTTGCTTTAATATTTCAGGATATTGATTCAAGTATTTATGTGCTTAGGCAGTGGAGCAAAAGCCCCTGTTTAAGAGTAGATCTACCATAGTTAAGCGAAATTGATCGCAACCCTAGAAATAGGATGACAAAAATATGTCAGATTAGGGTCAAACCTAATAGGGAGTCCATAGATCGAGTTAATGCAATTCTAGGGGTTTTAATTAGAAAGAGATTTTAATTAATCAACCTAGGGTTGACGTTAATAGCCTCGAAAGAGGTATTAATATAAATTAGGAATCCTACAGATCAAGTCAGGTGAATAAACCGTCTGGTTTAGAGTTAAATAGCAAGTGAAGTCTAGGTGGATTCTTCCTCATGTATTGTCTTAATCAATTGGTTTTTCCCACAAGTATTTCCCCAATTCATTCTCTGTGTCTTAGCATCTTTTGCTTAGTAGCTGGCTAATTTTAGATTCGATACAATTCTCTTAATTCTTAGGCTAAATAATAAGAAGTTAGTATTAGTACTTTTGGTTCCCTTGGGTTTGACAATCCTGTCTTGCCACTAAACTATACTACTGTTCGATAGGTGCGCTTGCCTCAATCGTGGTGATAGTTAGTTTCTAGGCTCGATCATTCATTATATAAATTTTAAGACTTTTTCCACCACCATTAAGTTTTTGGCACTATTGCTAGGGAACTGAAATATTAAGAACTCTCAATTTTTATTACTTTAGTCATATTTTATTTTTTCAGTTAAATTTTATTTTTTACTTTTCTAATTCTTTTTCTTTTTATTTGTTCCTAGCACATACCTCTAGTTTATGACTAGAAGGAATCCGATAGGACCCTTAATTTACGACAATGATATTGAATGTACTGTCTGTAGAAATCATAGAGAAATAAGGTGAAGCTTAAATTACATAGGAGAAGAGCAAGAGAACAAAATTAATACTACCGAAGAGATGGTTGAGAATAATCTGCTACCTCAGGAGGTGGCCGAAAATCATGCTCCTTGAACTATGTATGATTATGCTAAACCTAATTTAACAGGAATTGAGTTAAGTATTATTAGACCTGCTATTACTGCAAATAATTTTGAACTGAAACCTAACACAATTCAGATGATACAGCAATTTGTTTAGTTTGATGGTTTGTAGGATGAAGATCCAAATAATCACGTGGTGAATTCCCTAGAATTTTGTGATACTTTCAAAATAAATGGCGTTTCTGATGATGCCATCCGTCTTCAGTTATTTCCCTTTTCTTTGAGCAATAAAGCTAAACAGTGGCTGAATTCTCTTCCACGAGGATCAATCACTACATGGGAACAAATGACCGAAAAAAATTTATTAAAATATTTTTCGCCGGCCAAAATGGCCAAATTAAGGAATGATATCTCTTCTTTTGTGCAGATGGATTTAGAAACACTATACGATGCATGGGAGAGATACAAAGATCTATTGAGAAGGTGCCCACACCATGGATTACCCTTGTGGCTACAGGTCTAAACTTTTTACAACGGTGTGAACCCCTCGACTAGGCGATTAATCGATTCAGCCACCGGCGGAACCCTGAATAACAAAACTCCTGAGGTGGCCTATGAGTTTATAGAGGAGATTTTACTGAACAACTATCAGTTGCAAGTTACAAGGACAAGGCCAACAAAAGCAGCCAGTGTTTTCAACCTCGGCGCAGTAACCATGCTATCAAATCAGGTAGAGATGTTAAATAAAAAGATTGATGGTTTGTGTTGTTCGCAGGTACATCTGGTAATGCAGTGCGAAACAAGTGGATGTGTGGCGAATCCTGAGTACCCACCCTACAAATATGGCATGGAAAATAAGGAGATAAATTATATAGGTAATAATCCTCGACCTCAAAAATAATCCCTATAGTAACCTTGCAATGCAAGTTGGAGGAACCATCCAAATTTTTTGTGGAGTGGCCAAGGAAATCAAAGACAACAACCCCTCCCAAGCTTTCAAAAGAAACCCTACCCACAAGAGAAAAAGCCGAACCTTGAGGAGATGCTGACAAAATTCATAGCAGTGTCAGAAACTATAACATCTGGGATTTAGGGGTCCGCTTTTTAATTCATATCTATGTGTTGTTATGCTTTGTATGCTTGTTTGAGTATGTCTAGGGCTTCGGGAAACCTTGAGGGTAAGTTTGAGCCTTAGGTAAATTTTTTGGTTCTAAGCTGTTAGGGGAGAGCTAGTGGCGTCAGACCTTAAGGGATTTAATGTGGTGTTTAAGGACACAACAAGTGAAGTGGTGGAGTGGCAAGGTGATGCCTAGGAGCATGAGGAGTTGACGCCTCAAGGGGGAGTACAAGGGGGAAGGAGTTCGAGTAGCATGGGTGGCATTTTGAGGATTTATTTTGGCGTCTGGAGGGGAGGTGTTGGAGCTCGACTGGGACACTTAAGGGGAAAGGTTTGAAGGGGTCAAATACTTTTGAATAAGTGGTGGAGAGGATTATTAGGAGTTTGAATCACTCAAACTAGTTTGAATGAGTGAAGGGGAGGAAATTTAGGAGAGAAAGAAGGGATGAGGAGAGGGGTTTAAGTGTTGGCCGAATATGGGGTTCTTGGGAGGGGATTTTCGGTCATAAGGAGAGTGTTTCGATTGGGGGGCTTTAGGTGCCAAAATGAGGTGTTGTGATAGGGGGTTTTGAGCATTTTTCTTTTTGAGTTTTTCTTCTCTAGTTCTTTGCCAAAAGTGTCAAGCAAGAGTCATTATTTTTCTTCTTTTTCCTTCTATAGTCGAAAGCCGAAAGCGAAAGAGGTCATTTGGGAGCATTTTGTTCACCTTGTTTTCCCTCTACTTTTCTCTGGAAACCGAACCTTACCTTTGTTCTCCTTCATTTTCATTTTGATAACCTTCAAACCCTCACCTCTCTTCCAAAAGCCAAATTTTACCCTTCGCTATCTCCCATAGCCGAAACCTCTTAACTTTAATTTTCTCTTCCTCTTTTTCATTGATTCTTTCACTTCCAAAATCTGAATAACCCACTTTCCTTTTTATTTTGTGGCCGAATGAATTTTCCCCATTGGTTGAACCATAGCCGAACCTTTCAGCTATTTCTATTTCTTCTCTTAAAAGTTTTCACTTGGTTCTTATTACTTTCAAAGCTGAATCTCTCCTGTGTGGTGATTCTTTTCATGTGTTGATTGCTAGAAGAAGCACCGTCATTCATTTAGTGCCAATTCTCTCAATCGATTTCTAGTAATAGTGGTAAGAAGTTCTCTTTTAACTAGATCTTTCTCTCTTTTTTTCTCTTTGGGATTATCGAAACCAGAGTTTAACTCTATCTCTTTTATGTGGCCAAATCCTTGGAGGGCTTGAATTTATGCCTCTTGTTTGTAGCCAGCGTGATAGGCATTAGGGATCAGTTGGGTTCGATTATTCAAGGTAAGAAGGATACACTTTTTGTTCTATAGAAAATACCGTTTGGATCATAGGTGTTAGGCTGAATCTAACCTGGGTTTGTATAGGGATTTCGACAATCGTTTAAACTTAAGCGAATAGCCTTCAGGATCCTGTCGATTTTGGTAAGGGTATTCTTTCATCAAAACCTTCTTTTGGTTTCGTTATAGTTTTATTCAACATTTTAACTGGGTCTTCTGACCAAGATCTTATTTGATGGAATCGAGTACCAATCAATTGAAGGAAGGGGTTGGGCCTATAGTCCCTACCCCCAAGTTTAAGCGATCGGTTTATTGATTCGGGATTGGCCATCGGTCGTGGACGGCGTCTGAAAAGGATAAGCGGTCATTGTAATCTCTTGAATGAAGGCGTTAGGGAGATCGATAGTCTAGTTCTACAGGTTTTCAGGTGTGTAATTATCACACTGTTTCCTTTGTTGATTTAAATTAATATATGTATCATGTGTGGTAGCCAAAATAGTGGTTGTGGTGGTGTTAATACCTAAATGGGGTAATCTGGTAAACCAGGTTAGTATACAACCTACGTTACAATTGATGATAAATGGTTGTGGATGCATGTAAGCATGTTATATATATATATATATATATATATATATATGGATGTGTTCATATTCTATCATATTGCCATTTACCATTTTATGCTGCATGCGCATGGGATCCAGGATATAATGATTAAAGGGGAAATGTATTTACATGTAGGTGACTCTGTCACGATTAGTGATGGCTTTGAGCCTCATTGTGGATTGATGATGACCTCGAGTCTCATCGTGGATATTTGTGATCTAATCACGTTGATTAGTGGCTAGACCACTTAAGTGGACTTTGAGCAGTGTGTCTGTCAGCATAGACTGCCAAAGAGGTGTGTAGCGGATGGAGGGTTGATTGTAGAAATCCCCCGGTGTGTGTGAGGATGGATGTACAGGTGGTGTGTAGTGGATGGATACTAGGTTGGGGTGGGTTAACATATTGCATCTTTATATGTGGTATATCGATTTGACATGGATTTGGGGCCAAGCCCGTTTGTGGAATGACGTGGAATAATTGCACACTGAGTCCCCATGACTCACCCTGTTTTCCAAACACATTACAACTAAACCTTGACTCGTTGGACTGGGATTGGATCGGACTCGAGGTGGCCATACAGGGTTTTGATTTAAATTTTGTTTTAAAAACCTTAATTGCTATTTTCTGTTGGGATATTTTCATTTTGTAATAAGGCCTAATTTGATAAACTTTGGGAATTTTTAAGTAGTTTTACAATTTCATAACTATTAAATAAATGTTTTACTTTACATATGATAATATCGAAACAATAAAAAAATGGGTTTTCAAAACTTGAGCAATGTAATAAAACAACGGCTTTCTACTTGTAACAAAGATGGTATTAAATTATATTTTTCACTCAACAGCTGAAATTTTCTTCAACTACAAACCCCTAATTTTAAAAACCCCAATTCCAATTGACAGTCTTTATTTTACAATATTTTTCCTTCCTTAGAAACAAAATTTCTTTTTTTTTCACCTTTTTCCTAGTAACATGTCAGATCCGGTTGTGATGTTGGGCCGGGTTTGGGGTGTTACAGAAACACATTTCCAAAACACCGAAATAACACTTAAAAATCAACAAGCATCAATTCAAGGGATCGAGAACCAGATAGGGCAACTTGCTAAGCTGATCTCCGAATGACCACAAGGTAGCTTGCCAAGAAATACTGAAACTAACCCAAAAGCGCAACTTCAAGCCATAACTGGTCATGACAGTGAAGGGTTAGACGAACCAAACCCGTGGCAAGAGCTTGTGGTATGCGAAGGTAAGGTTGAGGTAAACCATTATAAGCCAAAACCGGTAATTAAAGAATACCAACCTCGTATACCATATCCCGATGCGATGAAGAAAGACAACACAGACGAACAATTCGGTAGATTTCTTGAACTTTTAAAGAAATTACATATTAACTTACCGTTTCTTGAAGCTCTTTCGCAAATGCAAAATTCAAGGAAATTTTTAAAAGAGCTTTTGACAAACAAACTGATAAACCGTAAAAGTAACATATTTTAATCCCACATTTAGCATACTTTTGGATGATTTATTCCCTGAATTATGTAAAAAGGTGCTCTTAATCCTTTCTTTTCATGTTTTATACTCAGTAAAACACCTAGGGACGAAAAGAATTAGAAACGTGCCTAAAATGGACCAAATTGAGCCAAAGAAGAAATCGACACGGCCTGGGCCTAAGACTACACGGCTGTGCCTCATTAAATTACTAGAAGACAGCCTGGACCCCGAAACACACGGGCATGTCTCTTCAGCAGACTCGACCACGGCCTGAAATCGATTCACAGGGGTGTGTGACATGACCGTGTCCCTACCGTGGCCAAGAGAAGTTCTACTCGGAATAGGGTACTTAGAGGCAAAGAAACACATTCCAAAGCTTATTCAAACACAAGAATAGGAATTATACTTGAATTAGGATACTTAGGGGCCAAATAAAGCATTCCAAGAGCCTATATAAACACACTAAGCATAATTTTCGGGGGTTAGCTAGCGATTAGCTAGGCCAAGGAGCCGAGCCGAAAATGTCAGATTTGTGGGAATCACTCGAAGATAGCCAATTGATCCATTTCAAGAAGCCAAAATTCTACTCATGATGGTAGATCTCTCCTTCAATTCCTTTAGGGAGTTTTAAGGATTTCTTATGTTTTGTTTTATCTTTTCTTCTAAGATGTTTTCTTTTGTTATGAACTAAACCCTTCAGATACCTGAAGGGGATGAAACCTAAGATGAATCTTATTATTGTTTTCTGAACTATATGATAAATACTTGATTTGTTCTTAATTATGTAAGCTTAATTCTTCTATTAATATTTCTTGGATATTAATTCAAGTTGGATGTGCTTAGGTGGTGGAGCAAAAGTCCCTGCCTAAGAGTACATCTAGCATAATTAAGAGTAGTTGATCACGTGCCTAGAGATAGGGTGACAAGATTTTGCCGGAACCTAATATGGGAGTCTATAGATCGAGTTAATGCGATTCTAGGGGTTTTAATTAGAAAGAGATTTCAATTAATCAACCTAGGGTTAGACGTTATTCTCCTCGAGAGAGGGTTTAATATAAATTAAGAAATCTTACGGATCAAGTCAAGTGAATAAATCGTCTGGTTCAGTGTTAGATAACAAGTGAAGTCTAGGTGGATTCTTCCTAAGGGCATCGTCTTAGTCAACTGAGTTTTCTTAAAGTTATTTCCTCAATTCATTCTTTTTTGTCTTTGCGTCTTTAGCTTAATAGCTAGTTAATTTAGATTAAACAATTAATCACTTAATGTTTAGGCTAAATAATAGAAAGAAGGTTAGTATTAGTACTTTTAGTTCCTGTGGGTTCGACAATCCGGTCTTGCCTAAGCTATACTACTGTTCGATAGGTGCACTTGCATTAAGTCATTGTCAGAGTTAGTTTCCAGGTTCGATCATTCTCTTTATAAATTTTAAAACTTGACAAAACAACGATCAAGTTTTTGGCGCCGTTGTCGGGGAACTAAAATATTAAGAAAGCCCTATTTTTATTACTTTGGCCATTATTTTTATTTTTCCACAATTTATATTTATATTTATTTTAGTTTTTAACCTTGTTAATTTTATTTCTTTCTTTTCCAACACAGGTACTGATCACTGAAATCAGAGCTTTAAAATTTATAAATAGAATGATCAAACCTGGAAACTAACTCTGACAATGACTTAAAGGCAAGTGTACCTATCGAACAGTAGTGTAGCTTAGGCAAGACCGGATTATCGAACCCAAAGGAACTAAAAGTACTAATACTCACTTTCTCTTTATTAGTTAGCCTAAAATATGGAGTGATTGGTTGATTTAATCTAGTTTAACGACTACTAAGCTAAAGACGCAAAGACAAAAAGAACGAATTTGGGAAACAACTTGAAGAAACTCAATTAATTACAACGATACCCTTAGAAAGAATCCACCTAGACTTCACTTATTACTTATTACTGAATCATATGATTTCTTTACTTAGCTTGATCCGTAAGACTCCCTAACCTATATTAAACCCTCTTTCGAGGCGAATAACGTCTAACCCTAGGTTATTAGTGGAACTCTCGTTCGCTTATAATAACCCCCTAGAATAGCATTAAATCGATCAATGGATTCCTATATTAGGTTTTACCCTAATCCGACAAAATCTCGTAACCCTATCTCTAGGCGTTCGATCAACTCCGCTTAATTATGCTAGATCAACTCTTAAGCAGGGTCTATTCCTCCTCCACCTAAGCACATCAGATTTGGATTAAGCAACATAATTAAGAACAAACTAAGTATTTATCAAATAATTTAGAAAATAATAACAAAATTCATCTAGGTTTCATCCCCTTCAGGTATCTGAAGGATTTAGTTCATAACTTTAAAATAAAACATCTCAAGAGAAAACATAAAACAAAACATAAGAAATCCCTAAAACCCCTTTGAGGAATTGAAGGAGAAATCCACCGTCTTGAGTAGAATTCTGACTCTTCGAGATGGATCTTCTAACTATCTTCGAGTGACTCCCACAAATGTGATCCTTCTGGCTCGGTTCCTTGGCCTAGCTCACCGCCCCCTTTCAGGATACACTTGGGGTGTTTATATAGGCTATTGGAATGCTTTACTTGGCCTCTAAGTGTCCTTATTTAGGTTTGCTTCTTACTCGGTATTTGAATAAGCTTTGGAAAGTGTTTCTTTGGCTCTAACTATCCAAATCTGAGTGAAATTGCTCTCTCTCGTAACAGGGGCACGGCCATGGCACACACCCGTATAAATCATGGTTGGGCTGTGTCTCGATTCTGTCGTTTGGGGCACAGCCGTGTAAATTATGGCATGGCCATGTCTTAGTTAATTATCGAGGCACGGCCGTGTAGCTTGAAGTCCAGGTCGTGTCAATTTCTTCTTTGGCCCAAATTGGCCCGTTTTAAGCTCGTTTGTTGTTCTTTTCATCCCCAGGTGCTTTCCTGAGTATAAATATGAAAAAATGTATTAAAAGCACCTTTTTACATAAATCAGGGCTAAATCATGGGGTTAAAATATGTTACTTTTGCAATTTATCAAATACCCCCACACTTAAGCTTGTGCTTGTCCTCAAGCAAAATTCTCAACTTACAATTAAAACGAACTTTTCGTAATTCATAATTCCTATCAACAATGCTTCATCATAATTCACAGAAAATTTATACATGGATAATTTAACTCAAAGAGTCTTAAAGATTCAAACAATTTAAGTCATGAATTTTGTAATACGAAAACATAGGTGTCTCCCCTTATCTATGTGATTACCTTTAATTCAAAACCGAAAAGGATTGACGTCCTCACTAAAGATTCACTCAAAGCACTCAAAGTGTTTAAGTTTCAAGAAAAGCACTCATAAGTCGAACCTGAAAAGTTAATCCCATAGGCTTGCCTGAAAATCAAATCTCCACCATTGTAATATAAGATGATACACAAATCGAAAGGTCTTTGACAGGGTTGTAATGGGGCTTGGTTTAAAGGTGTGGATAAAGGCTGAATTAGAAGGTTTTAGAATCAAGATTGACTTGACTAATTACTTAACTAAAAATAATAAATGATTACATCAATTGAAAATTTGCAACTAATAATACTACTTTTGATAATACTTTTGATACGAGCTCTTCTTCAACAATTGGAATTTAAATGCATAAGCTCCTTTAATCATATACTAATACTTGAATATACTTTGGTTTTTTTAATTAAGAACAAACTAGAAACATAATAGAGAGAACTTTAATAATTAAAATAAACTAATTCGACAACTGATCAAATCAATTCTCGATAGAAGGGTAGTCAAAATAATGGTGATAACAAATACAAAGGGTTTGGGGTTAATATTAAGCGGGTAATTCAATAAAAAGGGATTAGGATTAAAGGGGTTCGCTAAAGGTTAATTATGTAGGTAAGCTTTTTAGTGGAGTGAATGGGTTAAAACCTAGGTGCCTTTGTCATCTCAGTATATCAAATCATTAATGTGGTCTCAATATGTATAATCGAGGCAAGTTCTAGAATAACAATTTAGTGTTGACATCCTCATAATTAATAAAGTGAGCATGAAAAAGAATATATGCTCTATAAGGCTCAAATCTCACAAAAATTATGGGTATTTGACATCAATCTTGTAGATTTCAAACTTCAAGGTAATATTCAAATTTAGTTCAACAACCTAAGAAATTTTTTATTCTTGAAAAATAGACTTATCATGATTGATTCTCTAGTATTCTTTACGTATAGATCATCAATGCACAATTATTAGTGACTTACTCAAAAACATGTCAATAACAATCATAAATCATTAGAAATTTCACCCTAATTAATAATATGAGAAGATTTCTTATGGACAAGACTAGAATTCAGGATTTGAGAATAATGCAAAAAGTTAGGTACTTTTACCCCCCCACACTTAAGTTGTACATTGTCCTCATTGTATAAAGATAGATAAACAATTATGTGATAAAAAGAAAAGGGGAGAAGTAACACTTCCTGAATTTTGGATGATTCTTGGAGTTGGCGTCTTTGGTGGTAGAAAGTAGGTGACTTATGTAGAAGTGAACTACTCCTAGTGATTTGTGTATGTGGACTATGAAGTCATTAGTCAGGTATGTCAGAGGCATAAATAAATATATGTTAGGTTTACTCGAATATTAGATAACCAATCATAACTAAAATAACAAAAGCTATTTGCAATGAAGAAAAGTTTAAAGTTTCGGTGAATATAGAGATTTAAAATAAATGAAAAGTAGAAATATAATAGAACTAAAAATAAGAAAGGACTCAAAGGTCCTCATCATTTGTCGGATCCCGTGGTGATGTTGGTGATGATATATGGAAGTGATGGCATATTTGCTGGAGTGTGGCCTTGATCCATCAAAAATCAAGCGGTGTCGGTGAATTGCGGAGTACAGTACTGCTCGAGCTGGATGAAGCATGTAGATATATCTTCCATTGAGGCTACTGGATGGGATGGCTGCTGGCTTGGAATTGGTGCTTACTGTGTTGGTGGTGGGACATCATCAATAATGTCCTCTGGCTCTGCCTCGTCTGTGGTTAGTCGGTACTATGGTGGATCTGTCCCTTGACGATATTTAACCAGCTTCATGTGCAACATCGTCTGAATACCCTGTGGTAGCATCTGGCTGACTAGTGTGAGAGAGGAAGTCTGAGCATCGGCGTTGAGGAGACCAAAATGTCGAGCTAACCGAGTGATGTACGGCCCCATTGATAATATGCCCTTTCTGTGTAGTTTTGTTTGGTGTTGGATTGCACAGGCAGTGAAGTAGGCAAGGTCCAATATGTGCCCTTCTGACATGCGCGACAGGTAGTAGACATCGTGCTTGTTTACTACACCCATGCTCTCACGTCGACCGGTGATTGTATGAGGGAGAAGGGCGTGAATATACCTCAAGGCTAGTCCAAGGGCTGTCGCTTTAGAACGACTGGGGTCGTAGACACCTATTATGGGTTTTAGGCTTCGCCAACAGTTTGACGGAGTACGGTGGAGTTGGCGGTCTAACTCGGAGAGGTTGTTCTCTACTATAAATTCTTCTGTGTAAATTTTGAGTGATGATCCAAATTGTGGTATGCTATTCTGTCGTACCGTGCCCCCTAATCGAAATTGGATTATTCCCAGATCGTTGTAATTAGGCATCACTGACTGAAAAGTGAAAGTAGTACAGAGCTCGAGTGTGAGTTCCAAATAGGTCAGCTGGATAATAAAAAAGAACTGCTCCCATGGTTCAGTGATACTAGGGCTCGGATATCTGTTTCTAGTCTGACTTACTGCACTGCATCATAATCGATGCATCTCCCAGTGCCTAAAGGCCTTTGCTGGAATGCTCTACATCGTTCTTCCTGAGTGTCTTGATTAAATTGAAGAAAGTGGTGGCAGATCTCGGAAGAAGCACTTGCTGAGGAAGAGCCGGGCCCCTTTCTCTTCTTGCTTGGGGCAGTTGTGGATCACTTTGATCGTGATGACAACATGTTACCTGGCAAAAGGGAGAAAATTCGCACCAAATATAATTCCAGTTTAAGATATTTGAATAGGCAACCAATAGCTATTCATGAGGAAAATTATACATTATCATAAACAGGAAATAAATTATATGAACAAAATATTGAAATAATCATGAGCATTTTAAAGTTATAGAATCAATATAATAATTCATGCTTGAGAAAGAAATATATACATAATACAAAATAAAAAAACATGAGAAATTTATACTTTAGACTAAAACAAAATTGAAATGACTATTATCTCTTATAGTGATGAGAAAGGCTATATTTAGAACTTAAATTAAAGGTATAAAAGAAATTAGAAGTGAATTAATAGAAAGAACCAGGGCTGATGGTGGAGGTTTTCTGCAGAACACGGGCTAGGCACGGTGGTGGTGAGGCATTGTAGGATGAGCATGGCGGAAGCAGGGGCATGGGGTTTATGTCGCATGACGGTGTTTCGGGCGTGTAGATGGTTTTTGTTTTGTTTTAGATGGAAAAACGGCGGTTTGGGTGAGAGCGTGGCCAGAATTTTAGACGAAAGGGTTGAAAAATTTTTTTAGGGTTAAAAATAGAGAGGGATTTCGGTTAATTGGTTTAAATAGCAGTAGAGGCACAGGCTGGGGCCATAGCCGTGCTATTTTTTCAAGTGCCCGTGTAATTTAGGGTTTTGAATTTTTAGACGCGATTGGTTTTTTAGCATAGTTGTAACATGGGCGTGCGTTATCCGTGTACGATATGTTAGTATGTCCCTACTGTCATAAAGCATGATCGTGGGTGGCCCATGTTTTGGAAGTAAGTATTTAAGCACGGCTCTTAGCACGGGTGTGTGTTACCCGTGTTCAATAAGCCAGTATGTCCCCACGGTTGTTACGCACGGCCGTGTCTAGGAAGTTAGTATCTTAGCACGGTCATGAGGCATGGTCGTGTTTTTCCCGTGTCGATAAAAGTTTTACCTTTTGTCATACACAGTCATAAGAGTGCCCGTGTTTTGTCTCGTGTACTCCACACGGCAATGGGCACGCCCATGTGTAAGGCCGTGTGGTCTACGAAACTTATGCTTTAATCATACTAATGGCATTAAGATGCTTAAAGTCAAAAGTATAATGTTTAGATAAATCATGTTAGTGCTCAGGTTGCCTCCCGAGAAGTGCTCATTTTATAGTCTTAAGCTAGACTTTCCCTATTTTCGGTTCTAAACAAAGGTTCATGGAGCGTAAGCTCCTCTCCTATATCTCCAAAATCTACACCATTATAAATTTTAAGTCGGTGACCATTTACCTTGAATGTGCCTTTAGTGGGATGAGCTACCTCGATGGTGCCGTATGGAAAAATTATTTTGATCATAAATGGGCCTAACCATCTTGATTTTAGCTTTCCTGGAAATAGTTTAAGCCTTGAGTTGTATAGTAGGACCAGGTCCCCTACCTCGAATTATTTTAATCTCTTCAGACTTGCATCGTGGCGTCGCTTTGTTGCTTCCTTATACAGTTTTGAGTTTCATAGGCTTTCGTTCTCCACTCATCCAGCTCATTTATCTACATCATTCTTCTCTTTCCTGTAGTTCTAATATCAAATTTTAAAAACTTTATAGCCCAAAAAGCTTTGTGCTCTAACTCAAATGGTAGATAACAGCTTTTTTCATATACAAGTTTGTATGGGGATGTCCCTAGAGGTGTTTTAAAAGCTGTTCTATATGCCTATAAAGGATCATCTACTCTAACTGCCCAATCTTTTCTATTTGATTCAACCGTTTTTTCTATAATGCGCTTAAGTTCTTGGTTTGCTACTTCAACTTGCCCGCTGGTTTGGGGGTGATATGGGGCAGCTGTCCTGTGGTATACTCCATATTTCTTTAGGACTCTTTCGAATTGGGTATTACAGAAATGAGTACCGCTATCACTAATGATAGCTCTTGGTGTGCCAAATCAAAAGAACAATATTTTTGGGAAATTTAACTACTACCCTGGCATCATTTGTAAGAAAAGCTTCCGCTTCAACCCATTTTGACATATAATCAACTGCCACTAGGATGTACTTGTTTCCAAATGATCTAGGGAATGGTCCTATAAAATATATACCCCATACATCAAATACTTCACATGACGACATTTATGTTTGAGGCATTTCATCACGTTTAGAAATATTACATGTTCTTTGGCATCTATCACATGAGGCAACATACCTGTTGGCGTCTTTAAATAGAGTGGGCCAATAAAAACCTGAATCGAGTATTTTGTGTGCTGCTTAATACCACTATAGTGTCCTCCTAAGGGTCTTGAATGGCAATGCTCCAGGATTTTGCTTACTTCCATTTTCGTAACACATCTTCTAATTACTTGATCTGCACATATACGGAAAAGAAAAGGATCTTCCCAAAAATAATTTTTTCACATCAGCAAAGAATCGCTTCTTTTGGTGATGTGTTAATTTTCTAGGCAAGATATTAGCTGCTAAATAATTCGTAATATTTGCAAACCATGGTAGCTTAGAATGTGTTATGAAAAAAGATTTGTTCATCGGGAAATGAATCATTTATTTCACTTTTATTGAGCTCTTTGGTGTACGGATTTTCAAGTCTAGACAGGTGATCCGCTGCAAGATTTTTGGCTCCCTTTTTATCTTGTATTTCCAAGTCAAATTCCTGTACGAGTAAAATCCATCGTATGAGTCTTGGTTTTACATCAGGTTTGTTTAAAAGATAACAAATAGCTGAATGCTCAGTGTATACGACAACTTTAGACAATATTAAATACTATCTAAATTTGTCAAAAGCAAAAACTATAGCTAGCAATTCTTTATCTGTAGTGGTGTAGTTTTCTTGTGTTGGTGTTAATGTTTTGCTAGCGTAGTAAATTGGCTGAAAATGCTTATTTCTTTGTTGTCCCAAAACCGCACCTACTGCAAAATCACTTGCATCACACATTAGTTCAAAGGGTAAGTTCCAATTAGGGGCAATTATAATCGGAGCATTTATTAATTTATCCTTAAGGACATTAAATGCATCTAAACATTCCTGATTGAAATTAAAAGGAGCATCTATTTCTAGTAAGTCAAAGGCTTAGCTATTTTAGAAAAATCTTTAATGAATCTTCTATAAAACCCCGCATGGCCTAAAAAGCTTCTAATAGCCTTAACTGAACTAGGGGGAGGTAATTTTTCTATAGTTTCAACCTTCGCTTTATCTACCTCAATCCCTTTACCAAAAATCTTATGTCCTAATACAATTCCTTCTCTAACCATAAAGTGACATTTTCCCAATTCAAAACAAGGTTGGTTTCTTCACATCTCATTGGAACTCGTTTTAAATTTTTAAGGAAAAGATTGAAAGAATTATCGAATACTGAGAAACCATCCATGAATACCTCCATGATATCTTCCACGAGTTCATCAAAGATTGCCAACATGCAACGTTGAAAAGTAGCAGGAGCATTACATAATCCAAAAGGCATTCTACGATAAGCAAACATAACATATGGACATTTAAATGTTGTCTTCTCTTGATCTTCAGGAGCTATGGGAATTTGGAAGTAGCCAGAGACTCCGTCCAAGAAGCAGTAGTACATATGCCTGGATAGTCTTTCTAACATCTGATCTATGAAGGGTAGATGGAAGTGATCCTTTCTGGTGGCATCATTGAGCTTTCTATAGTCTATACAGACTCACCATCCTGTAACTGTTCTTGTGGGGATTAATTTATTCTTCTCATTGGGCACTACTGTCATACCTCCTTTCTTTGGAACTACCTGCATAGGACTTCCCAAGTGCTGTCAGAAATAGGATAAATTATTCCTGCATCTAGAAGTTTAATTACCTTGGCTTTGACTACTTCTTTCATGTTGGGATTTAGTTGTCTCTAGGGCTGCACACATGGCTTGTGTTCTTCTTCTATTAAAATTTTGTGGGTGCAGAACGAGGGATTTATACCCTGTATATTAGATATTTTCCAAGCTATGGCTTTTTTATGTTCTCTTAGTACCTTTATCAACTCCTCTTTTTCCTTAGGTTCTAGTTCTGAAGTGATAATTACCGGTAGCGTAGAATTGTCCCTGAGGAAAGCATATTCTAAGTGTTTTGGTAATTGTTTCAATTCCAGACTGGGTGGCTCATCAATGGAGGATTTCTATTTTATTTCATCATTATTTTCAATGCTTTCTTCTTTCACTTGCCTGAATGACAATGCCGTTCCTTCGTTATCCTTGCTGGATATGGGATTGGTAGTTTACTTCCTTTTGCGTACTGGATTTTCATCCTCAACTCCCTCATATCTTTCTTTGTTATCTTCATGTGGAATTTGTTTCTTTGATTCCACTAATTCCTTTCCACTTCTTAGTGTTACTGATTTCACCTGTTCTGTTTCTTTAGAAAAAATCTCTGCTCGTATTTCACAGATCATCTTAGTAAGTAGTCCAATCAACTTAGTGAGCTCCCCGAATGACTCATCAAGTTTTTCAATTGACACTTGTTGATCTTTAAATGTTCTCTCAGTATCTTGGAAACGGTTTTCTGTGTCTACCATGAATTTTGTCAGCATCTCTTCGAAGGTTGGCTTCTTTTCTTGCGGATATGGTTGATTTTGGAAATTTGAGGGAGGTTGTTGTCTTTGATTTCCTTGAATTCCTTGGCCTCCCCATGAAAAATTTGGGTAGTTCCTCCAACCTGGATTGTAAGTGTTACTATAAGGATTGTTATTAGATCTGAAATTATTACCTATATAGTTCATCTATTCGTTCTCCGTGTCCGGTTGGTAGGGTGGGTACTTAGGATTCGCCACAGTTCCACTTGCATTGCATTGCATGACTGGGTGTACCTGCGAAGAACATAAACTGTCAAGCTTTTTATTCATCATCTCTACCTGATTTGATAGCATGGTTACTACATCAATGCTATAGACTCCGGCTGATTTTGTTAGTTTTTTCCTTGTAACCTGCCACTGATAATTATTCAACGACATCTCTTCAATGAATTCATAGGCTGCTTCAGGAGTTTTATTATTCAAGGTTCCACCAGCAGTTGAATCAATTAGTTGTCTCGTTGAGGGATTTACACCATTGTAGAAGGTTTGGACTTGAAGCCATAATGGTAATCCGTGGTGTGGACATCTCCTCAAGAGATCTTTTTATCTCTCCTATGCATCGTATAATGTCTCTAAATCCATCTGCACAAAAGAAGAAATATCATTCCGTAATTTAGCCGTTTTGGCTGGTGGAAAATATTTTAATAAAAAATTTTCGGTCATTTGTTCCCATATAGTGATTGACCCTCGTGGTAATGAGTTCAACCACTGCTTGGCTTTATTTCTTAATAAAAAGGGAAATAACCAAAGACGAATGGCATCATCAGAAATGCCATTTATTTTGAAAGTATCATAGAACTCTAAAAAATTTGCTATATGAGTGTTCGGGTCTTCGTCCTGCAAACCATCAAATTGAACAAATTGTTGAATCATTTGTATTGTATTAGGCTTTAATTCAAAATTATTAGCACCTATAGCAGGCCTAACAATACTAGATTATGCTCCTGTCAAATTGGGCTTAGCATAATCATACATAGTGTGCGGAGCATCCGCCACATCTCATGGTTGATTATTCTTGTCCATCCCTTTAGTAGGATTGGATCTATCTTTTCGCTCTTCTTTTGTGTAATTTAGAACTTGCCTAATTTCTCTGCGACTTCTTCGAGCGGTAGCTTCAATTTCACTATCGTATACTAGAGGTCCTGTCGGGTTCCGTCTAGTCATAAACTAGAGGTACCTGCTATGAAAAAAAAAACAAAAATAAAATTTAGAAAACAGTAATGGAATAAAATAAATTGCGAAGTAAAATAATGGATAAAGTAATAAAAATAGAGTTTCCTTAATATTTTAGTTCCCCGGCAACGGCGCCAAAAACTTGATCGCTGAAATCAGAGCTTTAAAATTTATAAATAGAATGATCAAACCTAGAAAATAACTCTGACAACGACTTAAAGGCAAGTGTACCTATCGAACAGTAGTATAGCTTAGGCAAGACCGAATTATCGAACCCAAAGGAACTAAACGTACTAATACTAACTTTCTTTTTATTATTTACCCTAAAATATGGAGTGATTGGTTGATTTAATCTAATTTAACGACTACTAAGCTAAAGACGCAAAGACAAAAAAAATGAATTTGGGAAATAACTTGAAGAAACTCAATTGATTATGATGATACCCTCAGAAAGAATCCACCTAGACTTCACTTGTTACTTATTACTGAATCATATGATTTTTTTACTTAGCTTGATCCGTAAGACTCCCTAACCTATATTAAACCCTCTCTCGAGGCGAATAATATCTAACCCTAGGTTAATTAGTGGAACTCTCATTTTCTTATAATAACCCCCTAGAATAGCAGTAAATCGATCAATGGATTCCCATATTAGGTTTCACCCTAATCCAAAAAAATCTCGTAACCCTATCTCTAGGCGTTCAATCAACTCCGCTTAATTATGCTAGATCTAATCTTAAGCAAGGTCTATTCCTCCTCCACCTAAGCACATCAGATTTGGATTAAGCAACATAATTAAAAACAAACTAAGTATTTATCATATAATTTAGAAAATAATAACAAAATACATCTAGGTTTCACCCCTTTCAGGTATCTGAAGGATTTAGTTCATAACTTTAAAATAAAACATCTCAAGAGAAAAGATAAAACAAAACATAAGAAATCCCTAAAACCCCTTTAAGGAATTGAAGGAGAAATCTGTCGTCTTAAGTAGAATTCAGACTCTTCGAGATGGATCTTCTGGCTATCTTCGAGTGATTCCCACAAATGTGATCCTTCTGGCTCGGCTCTTTGGCCTAACTCACCGCCCCCTTTCAGGATACACTTAGGGTGTTTATATAGGCTCTTGGAATGCTTTACATGGCCTCTAAGTGTCCTCGTTTAGGTCTGCTTCTTACTTGGTATTTGAATAAGCTTTGGAAAGTGTTTCTTTGGCTCTAAGTATCCAAATCCGAGTGAAATTGCTCTCTCCTGTAATAGGGGCACGACCATGGCACACGCCCGTGTAAATCGTGGTTGGACCGTGTCTCGATTCTATCAATTGGTGCATGGCCATGTAAATCATGGCGTGGTCGTGTCTTAGTTAATTGTTGAGGCACGACCGTATGGCTTGAAGTCCAGGCCGTGTTCATTTCTTCTTTGGCCCAAATTGGCCCGTTTTAAGCTCGTTTCTTGTTCTTTTCGTCCTCAGGTGCTTTCTTGAGTATAAATATGAAAAGAAGGGATTAAAAGCACCTTTTTACATAAATTAGGGCTAAATCATCCTAAAAGCATACTAAATATGGGGTTTAAATATGTTACTTTTATGGTTTATTAGGTACCTCTAGTTTATGACTAGAAGGAACCCGGAAGGACTACTAGTATACAATAGTGATATTGAAGTACCGCTCGCAGGAATCGCAGAGAAATTAGGCGAGCCCTAAATTACAGAGAAGAAGAACAACAAGGAAGATCCAATCCTACTGAAGGGATGGACGAGAATAACCCACCACCACCAGATGTGGCAGAAAACAATGCTCCATGTACTATGTATGATTACGCTAAACCTCATTTAACAGGAGCAAAATCGAGTATTGTTAGGCCTGTTATAGCTACTAATAATTTTGAATTAAAGCATAACACTATACAAATGATTCAACAATTTGTTCAATTTGATGGTTTGTAGGACGAAAACCCAAATACTCATATAGCTATTTTTTTAGAGTTCTGTGATACCTTCAAAATAAATGGTGTTTCTGATGATGCCATACGTCTTCGGTTATTTCCCTTTTCATTAAGGAATAAAGCCAAACTGTGGTTAAACTCGTTACCACGAGGGTCAATCACCACATTGGATCAAATGACCGAAAAAATTTTATTAAAATATTTCCCACCAGCTAAAACGGCCAAATTACGGAATGATATCTCTTCTTTTGTGCAGATGGATTTAGAGACATTATACGACGCATGGGAGAGATACAAGGATCACTTGAGAAGGTGTCCGTACCATGGTTTACCCTTATGGCTCCAAATCTAAACTTTCTATAATGGTGTAAACCCCTCAACGAGGCAACTAATTGATTCAGCCGCCTGTGGAACCTTGAACAACAGAACTCCTGAGGCAGCCTACGAGTTTATTGAAGAGATGTCACTGAGTAACTATCAGTGGCAGGTTACAAGCACAAAACCAACAAAATCAGCCGGAGTTTTCAACCTTGACGTAGTAACCATGCTATCAACGTAGGTAAAGATGATGAATAAAAAGCTTGATAGTTTGTGTTCTTCGCAGGTACATCCAGTAATGCAGTGCAACGCAAGTGGAACTGTGGTGAATCCTGAGTATCCACCTTACCAACCAGAGAGCGAGCAGATGAACTATATAGGTAACAATTTCAGATCTAATAATAACCTTTATAGTAATACTCATAATCTAAGTTGGAGGAACCACCCAAATTTTTCGTGGGGAGGTTAAGGAAATCAAGGAAATCATAGACAACAACCTCCTCCAAATTTCCAAAATCAGCCCTATCCACAGGAAAAGAAGCCGAACCTCGAAGAGATGCTGAAAATTCATGGCAGCCATAGACAACCGTTTCCAAGACAATGAGACAACACTTAAAAACCAACATACATCGATTGAAGGGATCAAGAACCAAGTTAGGGAACTTAATAAGTCAGTTGGGAAAATTACTAAGTCAGTTGGACTACTTGCAAAGTTAATTTCTGAACAACCGCAAGGGCGTCTACCAAGTAACACTGAGATTAACCTAAAGGAGCAAATCCAAGCCATAATAGCTCAAGAAAATGTAGGGTTAGATGAACCCAATTCAATACAAGAAAGTGAGGTACAAGAAACCGGTAATCAAAGAGTACCAACCTCGCATACCTTATCCTGAAGCGTTGAAGAAAGACAATACAGAGGAACAGTTAGGTAAGTTTCTTAAACTTTTAAAGAAATTACATATTAACTTACCGCTTCTTGAAGCACTTCCATAGATGCCAGATTCAAGGAAATTTTTAAAACAACTCTTGACAAACAAGCTTAAGTTAGACGAGGAACCACATGTCGAATTAAACGTAGTATGCTCTGCAATTCTACAACATAGACTACCACGGAAGCTAAAAGATCCAAGGAGTTTTACATTTCCATATTTAATTGGTAGACTAACAGTTGATAATGCTTTGGCTGATTTAGGGGAAAGTATAAATGTCATGCCTTATAAAATGTTTAAGTGGCTAGGTCTAGGGAAACCCAAACAAACTAGGATGAGTATTCAATTAGCTGATAAAACTGTTAGAATTCCTAGTGGTATTATCGAAGATGTTCTCGTAAAAATTGTTAAATTCATTTTCCCAGTAGATTTTGTTATCTTAGACATGGATGAGGATAATTCGATTCCTTTAATTTTAGGAAAGCCCTTTTTAGCTACTGCCAGGACTAAAAATGATGTTGGCACAGGAGAACTCATTCTTCGTCTAGGTGACGAATCGATCAGTCTACAAGCTCTTGACTCGACCAAGACATCAATTGATGAAGGTGAGAAAGTAAATTCAGTTGATGACCAATTTGTTCACCTTTCACCACAGGATCCACCACAAAGCCGCAAACCTGAGCTGAATCATAGACCTCATGCCAATAAAGAAGAATTACATGAGGAATGAAGCCTTAAGGTCGACAAACTGGAAGAGTGGAAGACACACTTTAAAGAGAAACTAAAACCGCATGAAGAAAAATCGAAGGAACCCCCAGACGAGCTGATAAAAATAACAAATCACTTCAAAATAGGGGATCGGGTATTGATGAATAAGGAAGACCCTCGAATCACCACTTCATACATCAAAACAAACGAATAAATCACCTTTAAATTACTTAATGTCTACCTGTACGGGACAGTCGAGGTAAGCAATCTTAAATTCAGCACTTTTGAGGTAAACACTACTCAAATTAAACTTTATATCAAAAACTGAGTTGATTGCATGAGAAAGGATTTTCACCTCCTCAAACCACCATGACCATACAAATAACAGGTAAGTCTAGCTCAAGACTTTAAACGAGCGCTTCTCGGGAGGCAACCCGAGTACTAACCCTATTTTTATTTTATTATTTATTTTTATTTTTATTTTCCCTTTTTAGCATTCAAATAAACCAAAAGTGCAGATTTCTAGACCACATGGCCTTGCACAAAGTTGTGGCCGTGGCCATGTGGGCACCACAGGAAGGAACACGGGCGTGGGATGCATCTATATGTAAACCCCCTTTTTCCCTTCTCTTTTCCAGTTGTCTTTCTTCTTTCATTTTCCATTATTTACTTTTATTTTTATTTTTATTTTTATTTTCTTTAATATTTTCTTCTTATTCTTCATACAATTCAGATTTAGCCTAGGATACAATAAAATCAGAGCGACTGCTTCGAAGATTCAATTCCAAACGGTTCAAGACGCTTCCCAACATTCACCTCCAATATTATTCAGTTTCTTTTCATTGACTTCATCCAAAATTCAGGAAGTTTCACTTCTCTCCCAATCTTAGGATTTTATGATTATTTTGATATTATCTATCTTTGTACATTGAGGGCAATGTACATCTTAAGTGTGGGGGGATAAAAATGCCTAACTTTTTGCATTATTCTCAAATACCTGAATTATACCTTGTTCTTAAAAAATTTTCTCATATTACTAATTAGGATGAAATTTCTGATGATTTATGATTCTTATTGATATGTTTTTTATTAAGCCATATTTAATTGTGCATTGATGATTTAAACTTTAAGATACTAGAGAATCAAGCATGATAAGTCTATTTTTCAGAAATAATTTTTTTTCTAGGTTGTCGAACTGAATTAGAATATTACCTTGAAGTTTAAAATTTGCAGGGGTTGACATCAAAAACACCCACAATTTTTGTGAGATTTTGAGCCTTATAGAGCATATATTCTTTTTCATGCTCACTTTTTGATTATGAGTGTGTCAACATTGATTTGTTATTCAAGAACTTGCCTCGATTATACATGCCAAGACCACATTTTTTATTTGATATACTGAGATGATGAAGGCACTTAGGTTTTAACCCACTCACTCCACTAAAAAGCCTACCTTCACAATTAACCCTTAATGAACCCTTTGATCCTAACAGCCTTTTTTATTAATTCACCAACTAATATTAACCCAAAACCCCGCTCGTATTTGTTATCACCATTCCTTTGACAACCCTTCTATCGAGAACTGATTTGATCAGTTGCCTAATTACTTTATTTCAGTTGATAAAGTTCTTTCTTATATTATGTATTTATTGATTTATTCTTAAAAAAATGAAGTATATTCATTATTAGTTCTGTAATTAAGTGAGCTTATATTTTAATTTCAATATCTTGAAGACGAAGCTCGTATTATTAGTATTTTCATGTGATGTAATTATTTAGATTATTAGTTCAATTCTTTTTCTAAAGTTAGGTAATTTGTCAGGACAATCTCCATTCTAACCCTCAAATTCAGCCTTTATCCACACCTTTAACCCAAGCCCCGTTACAACCATGTTAAAGACCTTTTGATTTGTGTATCATCTCATATTACAGTGGTGGAGATTTGATTTTCAGGCAAGCCTATGGGATTAACTTTTCAGGTTCGACTTATGAGTGCTTATTCTTGAACCTTAAACACTTCGAGTACTTTGAGTGAATCTTTAGTGAGGATGTCAATCCTTATCGGTTTTGAATCAGAGGTAATTATTTAGATAAAGGGAGACACCTATGTTTTCATGCTACAAATATATGACTTAGAATTGCTTGAATCTTTAGGAATCTCTGAATTAAATTATTCATGTATAAATTATCTATGAATTATGATGAGGCATTGTTAATGAGAATTATGAATTGTGAAAAGTTTGTTTTAATTGTAAGTTGAGAATTTTGCTTGAGGACAAGCAAAAGCTTAAGTGTGGGGGTATTTGATAAACCGTAGAAGTAACACATTTTTATCCCACATTTAGAATACTTTTGGATGATTTATTCCCTAAATTGTGTAAAAAGGTTCTCTTAATCCTTTCTTTTCATGTTTTATACTCAGGAAATCACCTAGAGACAAAAAGAACGAGAAACGGGCCTAAAACAGACCAAATTGGGCTAAAGAAGAAATCGACATGGCCTGGGCCCAAGACCGCACAGCTGTGCCTCATTAAATTACTAGAACAAGGCCTGGGCCCCAAAACACACGGTCATGTCTCTTCAGCAAACTCGACCACAGCCTAAAATCGATTCACACAAGTGTGTGCCATGACCGTGTCCCTGCCCCAGCCAAGAGAAGTTTTACTCAGAATAGGGTACTTAGAGGCAAAGAAACACATTTCAAAGCCTATTCAAACACCCAAGTAGGAATTATACTTGACTTAGGATACTTAGGGGCCAAATAAAGCATTCCAAGAGCCTATATAAACACCCTAAGCATAACCTTTGGGGGTTAGCTAGCGGTTAGCTAGGCTAAGGAGCCGAGCCGAAAATGTCATATTTGTGGGAATCACTCGAAGATAGCCAGTTGATCCATCTCAAGAAGTTGGAATTCTACTCAAGACGGCGGATCTCTCCTTCAATTCCTTCAGGGAGTTTTAGGGATTTCTTATGTTTTGTTTTATCTTTTCTTCTGAGATGTTTTCTTTTGTTATGAACTAAACCCTTCAGATACCTGAAGGGGATGAAACCTAAGATGAATCTTGTTATTATTTTTTGAACTATATGATAAATACTTGATTTGTTCTGAATTATGTAAGCTTAATTCTTGTGTTAATATTTCTGAGATATTGATTCAAGTTGGATGTGCTTAGGTGGTGGAGCAAAAGTCCCTGCCTAAGAGTAGATCTAGCATAATTAAGCAGAGTTCATCGAGCGCCCAGAGATAGGACGTCGAGATTTTGCTGAATTAGGGTGAAACCTAATATGGGAGTCCTTAGATCGAGTTAATAAAATTCTAGGGGTTTTAATTAGAAAGAGATTTCAATTAATCAACCTAGGGTTAGATGTTATTTGCCTCGAGAGAGGGTTTAAGATAAATTAGGGAATCTTACGGATCAAGTCAAGTGAATAAATAATCTGGTTCAGTGTTAGATAACAAGTGAAGTCTTGGTAGATTCTTCCTAAGGGTATCGTCTTAGTCGACTGAGTTTTCCTAAAGTTATTTCCTCCATTCATTCTTTTTGTCTTTGTGTCTTTAGTGTAGTAGCTAGTTAATTTAGATTAAGCAATCAATCACTTAATATTTAGGCTAAATAATGGAAAGAAGGTTAGTATTAGTACCTTTTAGTTCCTGCCGGTTCGACAATCCGATCTTGCCTAAGCTATACTACTATTCGGTAGGTGCACTTGCCTTAAGTCATTGTCAGAGTTAGTTTCCAGGTTTGATCATTCTCTTTTTAAATTTTAAAACTCAACAAAACAATGATCACAAACGGAGGTTAGAGGAGGCGTCGCATGTGGAATTAAACACAGTATGCTCAACAATTCTACAAAATAAACTACCACGAAAGTTATATGATCCAGGGAGTTTTACAATTCCATGCCTAATTGGTAGTTTATCTGTTGATAATGCTTTAGCTGATTTAGGGGAAAGCATCAATGTTATGCCTTATAAAATGTTTAAATGGCTAGGTCTAGGGAAACCAAAACAAACTAGGATGAGTATTCAATTAGCTGATAAGACTATTCGAATTCCTAGGGGTATAATTGAAGATGTACTAATTAAAATTGACATATTCATATTCCCAGTAGACTTTGTTGTTTTAGACATGGATGAAGACAATAATATCCCCTTAATTTTAGGAAGACCCTTTTTAGCAACTGCCAGAGCTAAAATTGATGTTGGTACAGGTGAACTCACACTTCGTGTAGGTGACAAATCAATCAGTCTTCAAGCTCTCAACTCAGCTAGGACATCGTGTGATAAAAGTGAGAACGTCAATTCTATTGATAATCATTTGGTTCAAATTTCTTTACAGGAACCGCTACAAAATTATATAACTGAGCTAGATCTTAGACCTCGTACCGATAAAGAAGTAATTCAGAAGGAATGAAGGCTTTAGGTCGATGAACTAGACCAGTGGAAAGCGCATTTCAAGGAGAAATTAAAACCACACGAAGTGAAACAAAAAAAAAAACCCCAGATGAGCTTATAAGAACATCAAATAACTTCAAAATAGGAGATCAGGTACTGTTAGATAAAGCAGACCCTCAAATCCCCACTTCAGACCTCAAGACAAACGAAGAGACCACTTTTAAGGTACTCAACATCTTCCCTTATGGAACAGTTAAGGTAAGTAATCCCATATTCGGCACTTTTAACTATATAATGATAGCATGAGAAAGGATTTTCATCTCTTCAAGCAACCATGATTATGCAAATGAGAGGCAAGTCTAGCTTAAGACTTTAAACGAGCGCTTCTCGGGAGGCAACCCAAGCACTAACCCTACTAATTAGTTTATTTTCATGTTTTAAAACGCAAATTTCCATGCCCACACGGCCTTGCACACGACCGTGGCCGTGGTCGTGTGGCCACCACATGTAGGTACAAGAGGGTGGGCAACCACCAGATCCCTAATCTCTATTTAAAATCCCCTTCTTCTGTTCACTTTCCCCTTTCTTCTTTCTTTTTGAACGCATATCCATTTTTCCATTATTTACTCTTATTCTTATTTTTATTTTTACTTTCTTTATTTTTTTCTTCTTATTCTTCATGCCATTTATCTTAGGATACAATAAGATCAGACCAACTACTTTAAAGGATTCAATTTCAAACGACTCCAGGCGCTCCTCATGTTCACCTCTACTCAATCCTATCAGGTTTCTCTTCATTAACTCCATCCAAACTTCAGGAAGTTTCACTTCTCTCCTTCTCTTTTGATTTTATCACTATATTGTCAGTTTATCTATCTTTGTACATTGAGGACAATGTACATCTTAAGTGTGGGGGGTTAACTATAGTATTATTTGAAAATCCCTGAATTATGCCTTATTCTTAAGTAATTTTCTGATATTACTAATTAGAATGAAACTTCTATTGATTTATGATTTTTTTATTGATATGTTTTGGATTAAGTCATAGTTAATTGTGCATTGATGATTTAAACTTTAAGATACTAGAGAATCAAGCATGATAAGTCTATTTTTCAGAGTTAAAAAATTTGCTAGGTTGTTGACCTAAATTTGAATATTACCTTAAAGTTTGAAATTTACAAAGTTGATATCCAAAACCCATAATTTTTGTGTGATTTTGAGCCTTTTGGAGCATATATTCTTTTCCTGCTCATTTTTTTATTATGAGTGTGTCAATATTGATTTGTTATTCTAGAACTTGCTTCGATTATACATTTTAAGACCACACCTTTTATTTGATATACAGAGATGATAAAGGCACCTAGGATTTAACCCACTTACTCTACTAAAATCCTACCCTCACAATTAATCCTTAGTGAACCCCTTTGATCCTAACAACCATTTTATTGACTCACCCACTAATATTAACCCAAAACCCATCTTGTATTTGTTATCACCATTCCTCTTGACTACCCTTTTTGTCGAGATTTGATTTTGAGTAGTTACCTAACTATGTTCTATATTTCAGTAGTTAAAATTCTTTCTTATTATTGTTGATTTGTACTTAAAAAAATGAAAAATAAAAATAATCGAAGTATATTCATTATTAATTCTGTGATTAAGTGAGCTTATACGTTTAAATTCAACATCTTGAAGAAGAAGCTCGTATTGTTAGTTTCAAGTTTTCAATTGATGTACTTATTCAAGATTAGTTTCATTTTTTCTAGTTAGGTAAATTGTCAATTCAATCTCAATTCTAACCCTTTAATTTAGCCTTTATCCATACCTTTAACCTAAGCCCCGTTACAACCCTTTTTTAAAGACCTTTTGATCTGTGTATCATTTCATTTTATAGTAGTGGAGATTTGATTTTCAGGCAAGTCTATGGGATTAACTTTTCATGTTCAACTTTTGAGAGCTTAATTTTGAACCTTAAACACTTTGACTGATTTGAGTGAATCTTTAGTGAGGATGTCAACTCTTGTCGATTTTGAATTAAAAGTGATTATTTAGATAAGGGGAAACACCTATATTTTTCGTGCTACAAACTTGTGACTTTGATTGTTTGAATCTTCAGGACTCTTTTAGTTAAATTATCCGTGTATAAATTATCTATGAATTATGATGAGACATTGTTGATAAGAATTATGAATCAAGGGAAGTTAGTTTTAATTGTGAGTTGAGATTTTTGCTTGAGGACAAGCAAATGCTTAAGTGTGATAAACTGTAATATATACATATTTTAATCACACATTTAACATACTTTTGGATGATTTATTCCCTGAATTGTGGAACTTGGTGCTCCTAATCCTTTAATTTCATGTTTTATACTTAAGAGAGCACCGAAGGATGAAAACAATGAGAAACAGGCCAAAAATGAAGAAAATGGGACAAAGTACGAAATCAACACGGCTTGGGCCCGAGACACACGGCCTTGCCTCTTTAGCAGACCTGAACACGGCCTGGCCTTGATTCTCACAGGTATGTCCCTGCCGTGACTTGTTTTAATTTCACTCGAATTAGGATACTTAGAGGCAAAGAAAGACATTCTGAAGGCATATATAAACACCCTAGAGGCCAACCTTCAAGGGGGCATTTAGCTAGGCTAAGGAGCCAAGCCAAAGAGGTAGAATTGTGGGATTCACTCGAAGAAAGCCAGTTGATCCATCCCAGAAGCCGGAATTACACTCAAGACTAAGGATCTCTCCTTCAATTCCTTTAGGGGGTTTTAGGGTTTTCTTTATGTTTTATTATTTATCTTCTAAGATGTATTATTTTATGATTATGAACTAAACCCCTCAAATACCTGAAGGGGATGAAACCTAGGACGGATCTTGTTATTGTTTTCTGAACTATATGATAAATATTTGATTTGTTCTTAACTATGTGTTCTTAATTCTTACTTTAATATTTCAGAATATTAATTCAAGTGTTGATGTGCTTAGGAAGTGGAGCAAAAGTCCCTGTTTAAGAGTAGATCTAGCATAGTTAAGCGGAGTTGATTGCAACCCTAGAAATAGGATGAGGAAAATCTATCAGATTAGGATCAAACCTAATATAGGAGTCCATAGATCGAATTAATGCAATTCTAGGGGTTTTAATTAGAAAGAGATTTCAATTTATC
The DNA here is from genome assembly GCA_025506655.1 of Gossypium rotundifolium. Classification (NCBI taxonomy): domain Eukaryota; kingdom Viridiplantae; phylum Streptophyta; class Magnoliopsida; order Malvales; family Malvaceae; genus Gossypium; species Gossypium rotundifolium. Next base: position 51,569,631 of record CP106728.1, read on the forward strand.
AACCTAAGGTTAGACATTAGTAGCCTTGAAAAAGGTATTAATATAAATTAGGGAATCCTACGGATCAAGCCAAGTGAATAAATCGGTTGGTTCAGAGTTAAATAACAAGTAAAGGCTAGGTGGATTCTTCCTCGGGTATTGTCTTAATCAATTGGTTTTTGCCACAAGTATTTCCCTAATTCATTCTCAGTGTCTTAGCATCTTTAGCTTAGTAGTTGTTTAATTTTTTATTAAATAACAATTCTCTTAATTCTTAGGCTAAATAATAATAGGAAAGTTAGTATTGGTACTTTTGGTTCCCTTGGGCTCGACAATTCGGTATTGCCACTAAACTATACTACTATTCGATAGGTGCGCTTCCCTCAATCGTGGTGATAGTTAGTTTCTAGGCTCGATCATTCATTATATAAATTTTAAGACTTTTTCCACCACCATCATCCATAGTTATCAGTCTGAGTACAGTCTGTCTGTAAAATTAAGTATGCGCCATTCTTCATGCTTAAGCCCCTACCATCTGCTTCTGATGTTTATGATACGATATGATCTGATATGTGGTGATGAGGATGTGGAGATATGTTTGTGTGGCCTCTTGTAGGGAAGATATATTGCCAACTAGATTGGCAGATCACGATAAAACATGATGTTCTGAATGAAAATGATGTGAGGAGTTAAGGGGGAGAATGATTATTAATAAGTCTAAATGATATGCTTCTGATTTTGTATTCTAAGTACATGGATGGCGTGAAGATGAATTTGTCTAAGTTATGTTAAGTTGGAGTATAGTATACATATAAATAATAAGTAAGTTGGTGTTATGAGTTTGTCTGTGTTCTGTATATGCTAGTAGGCCTACTCTATGTAATTCATATATGATCTTCAGAAGGGTTCGGTTAATGTACTAAGTAATGTATTGTATGATTTTTCTTTAGAACTCACTAAGTTCAAACGAACTTACTCTGTTATTCTTTTTTCCTTCTTATGATTATTGATAGAAGCGAGATTTTGTTCAAGGACTACAACAAGGTGTTGTTACAATTGTGAGCTAGCTAACTATTTTGTGTCATTATCATGCATGTCTTATGGGGGTGGCGCATAATTGTATTTTGAAAAGAAATTGTTTAAAGAACTTATTTTTGTTAAGACTCTGTTTTGATGAGATTTTTATAAAGTACTAATATTTGGTTTAAGTTAATACAATTTGTTTACAAAGTTACCATATTTAAACTTATACACCATATGACTTGTATATTATTTTTAAACTGATGATATTTCTTTCACCTTAATAAAATAACAACTAAAATAATTATATATATAACTTTGTAAGTATTATTCAAATTTTCTGCCAAAATGTTTTAAAGTTGGTTTATTTTCATGTAGTGATATAAGAAAGATGCCAGATAGATCAAACGAAGCTATTCGAGAAGAGATAGAAAGTCATATGCCTCCTATTGCTTCAGAGAAGACCCCTATAAATAGCATGGGCACTGCTGGAAACGCTTTCAGAAGCATTTTCTTCACAATGATGTCATAGATATTTGATTGCTTTATGGAGAAGACTCAAACGCCCTAACCACAACAGTCTTAGCATGTAATATCTGGGAATTAGGGCTTGTGCATTATTGCTTAATTGTATGAAGTAGCATGCCTATGTGTGTTTGAATGTGTTGTATGAATTTTTGAGAGCTTCAGAGTGTAGGTAAATGCCTTAAAAATATCAGATTTTAAGTATTTCAAGGGGAGCTAAGCTTGATAGGCCTTAAGAGGAATTGTAGGGGAAATTAGACATCAAAATGAGCTTGTTAAAGTGGCAAGGAGGCGCCACTTAGGGCCTTGGTAAGTGACGCCACAAGGAGTTCAAAGGGAGCCTAGGTTCGAGTGGCAAGGGAAGCAAATGGGAGTTTTATTTTGTTGTAAGGAAGAGAGGTAGTGGACGGCATGTGGACTCTAGAAGGAGGAGGTATAGATGAGGTTGGAGAGTTTGAGGATTCAGCTAAGGTGGAGGGGATCAAGGGATAAGGGAGAGGGGAAGAAGTGGCCGAATATGGGACTCTAAGGGGGTGCATAATTCAGTCATACAAGGGGAGCTAGGTGCCGAATTTACTTAGTGAAGTGCTAGGCATCTTTTGCGATTTTTCTCTCTTCCAAAAAAAAAAAAGCTCTATTCCCTTTCTCTTTTCTTTTGTGACTAGAAACCGAAACCTCTCAAACCTTATTCTCTCTTCTTCTTCATCTTTTCACGATTCAACCATCATCAAAAGCTGAAACTTTGATCTAGTTCTCTCCTTGGCCGAATACTCTGACCATAAACTCTCTTCTGTTGTGATTTCTCTCTTCATCCTTAAGGTACCGAAACCCATCTCTACCTTGGTTTCCAAAAGCCAATTCTCTTAGGAAGTGCTGTCGACTACTCTCTTTCAATCTCTGCAAGCAAGCGTTGGTGGTAAGTAATCACTTCTTTAGCAATCGGTTTTGCCTCTTCTTCATTGGTGTGCCAAAATCAAGTGTTTAGGCCTTGGTTTTAGGGATGGCCGAATGTTCATAGTGCCATAATACGTGTTTCTTTTGTATGTAGCCAACGTTAAGGAGCATTAAAGGAGTCTCTTGGATTCGATTACTCAAGTTAAGGGCATAGTGTTCGGCCATAGGCTACTTTCATAAGTTTTTGTATTAAAGCCGACTCTAACATTTACTAAATAGATTTCGACAACGTCAAGAGCAAGTGACAGTTTCGGGATTTATACAATCAAGGTAAGGAAGTCTTGATATTTGGCCAAGGCTAGATTGAGTATTAGAGACTAGCCGATTCTGACATTGGTTTTTAGGAAGGAGTACAATCTATTTTGGTAGTCATTCGAGATTCAGTGAAAGCGTTAGTACCAGGTGTGTAGCCCCACACTAATTCTTGATAGATTTATGGTATTGATCTAATATATGTGTTAATGAAAATATGAAAGTTGTGGCTAAAGGTACCATACGATGGCACAGAGTACTCAGGTACGTTATTCTCTAAAGATCTGTTAATAGTATTATAAACATTGAATATGACATATACGTGAATTCGTTATGAACATAGAATAAAATATTTGGCATGATTTCGCATGTATTGTATTGTGCATGGGCATAAGGGTGATTATGAAAAGGGGAAGTGATTTGGTGGTTTTTACCACAATATCCGGTGACTCATGTCACATAATCTGAATGTGGTGACTTATGTCACAAAATATTATCTGGTGACTTTGTCACAATTATCTGGTGGCTATGCCACAATTTATAAGGGCGATGTGCAAGTCGTCTGCAGCGACTGCCTTCGATGGTGTGTAGCGGATGGAGGGTCTATTTAGTAATCCCCACTGTGTGATGGCAGGTACGGGTGATGTGTAGAGGATGGTTAATTAGGTTTGGGTTCGGGATTGCATCATTGCTATACTTGTTGTGTATATATATATGATTTGTTATGCCTAAATTATTTGGGAGTTCGTGTTGGTTGTTACACATTGAGTCTGTTAACTCACCCCGTTGTGGGATATCTTTTCAGGTGAAACTCAGTAGATGGACTGAGTCAGTAGGAGCTTAATGGTGGCCATGTTCAGCTCGACATTTATTTTATTTTGAATTTTTATATTTAAGTATTTTGGATTTATTTTGGGTTATAAGTTGATGTAATAAGGCCATTATACTTAATTATTTTATGCGTTTTTAATTTTCTCGATATGATACAAACAACATCAAATGTTTTGAAACTCAATTACCTACGGTTTTTCAAGTTACAATAATAATGAAATTCTAAAATTTGGTATTCTTTTCAACTTGTGGTTTTTTTTAAAACTTATCGATTTTGCACAAAATTAAACACAACTCGAATCAACTTTTCTACAAACCACCATGATTTTCAAAATGTTATTCGAAACTTAACTATGTTTTTACTCGAGAAGCATGCCAGATCCGGTCAGGGCTTATGGGCCGGGTTTGGGGTGTTTCATAGCAGCCATAGCCTGAAGTGGTTCATCCAACATAACCTGCCTCACCAATACCTATTGTGATTCCATCTAGAGTTGACCCTGTGAAAGAATTTTGTAAAAAAGGTGTTAAGGATTTTTTTGGAGATAAAAGTGATGATCCCACTATAGTTGAGAAGTGGTTGTCTCGTATGATAAAATAATTGAAGTGTACACCAGAAGACAGTCTCTTATGTGTCATATCTTTGCTAGAAGGAGAAGCTTACCAGTGGTGGGAAATATTGATTAGTGTGACTTCTAAAGAGATAATTGACTAGGACTTCATTTTTAAAATTTTCAGAGAAAGACACGTAAACTAGATGTATTTTGAACAAATGAAGAAAGAATTTATGTATCTAAGAAAAGGAAGAATGTCTATGATGCAATATGAGTGAGAATTTTTCAAACTTAGCCGTTATGTTAAAAACATGTTCCAAACAAAAAAAAATGTGTGATAAGTTTGAGTGGGGACTAAGAGATGAAATCCATGCTTTAGTATGAACTTCTAAATGTAAAAGTTTAGCAACCATGACAACCAAGGCTCATAAGATGGAAACTATTATTAAAGATAGAAGCAAAAATTTTGAAAGAGAAAGGATGAAGAGGGGAATGACAGTCCTTCACCTTTAGTGAGCTTTAAGAAGCCCAGAGATCAAAATTTTTCAACTTCAAGAAGAGATTCACAGTTTACAAGTTTCAAGCATGAAGGATTTAATCGATTAGACATTTCAATGGCAAGTTTTGGTAGGTCTAGAGTGGTAAGAAATGTTAAATGTGAACACTATAGCAGAAACCATGGTGGAGAATGCTGGAAATGTTCAGGGGCATGTTTTGGATGTGGATCCAAGGATCATATGATCAAATATTATCCTTCCAGGCTAAAAGAAAGCATAAAGTAGTTTGTACAAGAACCTCAGAAGTTTCAGCAAGAGACCAGATCTGGAATGGTAGCAAAGTCTGGTTTAGTACAGGGAGCACCAAAGAAATATTTTAATAAGCCAACTTCTGAAGTGTCAACCCGAGCACATGTAATTAAAATAAAAATATATCATAATTTTTTAAATAGAAAATCAATTGAAAAGGGAAGGAAAACTCTCCCATTGGTCAACAAAAAAGTTGTCACCAAACTCACCTGTGCTACCCCCATACTCATCTGAGACAACCCTCACTAGATCCCCTCTTGATGTGGATGGACCTACTTGTATGGGTCGGGTGGTGTCAGGTGGATTGTGAATAGATATCCTTCCTTAGAGTCATAGTGGTGGAAATGGAGGTACCCTAGTAGGAGTGGTCCAGAACAGTGGTGGTGGTGGCCATCAGAAGTCTTCAATGTGAAATTGCTTCGCAAATTGGGTCATAACTTTCCCTTATTCTTCATAGCATTGTGTGTGATGCTCTATATGTGTGAGGATTTTCATGATAATTTTCTTACTCGTCGAATCAACTTGAATTCCCTAAGTTTGATGTACCCATGGTGGTACTGGTTGGGGTGCTTCCATCGATTCTGGGAGCCTATGGTCTCTGGAGTACTTCCTATGTGTGACCACTTATTCATTCAGTTTTCTACTCGACTGGCTTGTTGGTTGCAGAACTTCTCGTAAATGATGTTTTTTAACACCCTTTTTGGTAAGCATGTTGGTTCCTTAGGATCAATTGCTACACTAGCCCTCATTCACATCTCCGTAATCAGATGCGAATATGGGAGTCCTCATGTGTTCCCTTCGACACATTGCCTCATATTTGTGAGAATCTAGTCTCCCACATTGATTTTCCAACCTTGCAAGCTAGCATACAAGAAAAGAGCACGATCATGGGTAACTTTCGTGATGTACTGAGCAGGAAGAAATTTGGTGCTAATAAAGTACATCCATATTTTGGCCACCTGGGTCATAATTAACTGTTGAAACCTTAATGCTTCTTTGGTTATGGCCCTTCGGACCCATGTTCCTCTAACTTCGGTTAAAATATTTATTATTTCATCGTAGTGTACCTCACTATCTTGTAAATTTTCGTAAAAGTCTGGGGTATAGTGGGGTGTCCTATGAAATGTTTTGATTGCAATTGAGGAGGTATCTACAAAATTGCTTCGCACGAAGACTTTGTTGTCTTGTGCAATTAGGAAATCCACATAGAATTCCTGTACAATTGATACCATGACCAATTTTAGAGGTTGTTGGCAAAATTAGGACCACCTTAATCGATCAACCCTAGCTATGAACGGGCTGTGAAATAATTGTGTGTAAAAATAGAATCCACGCTCGAGAATTATCGGTTTGTCTACAAAATTTTCAGCTCAGGTTGCAACATTGTTGGAGACAAATCGTCTCCTTGATTCAATGGGGGCATTGTACTCCTTACTTCCCTAGGACGCTAGTCATTTACAAGGGCTATATTATGAAATTTCAACAATCAATTAGAACAATTGAATCGATCTAAAAAAATTTGGGTTCTATACTCTAATTTTTGAAATATAGTGCAAATATTAAAAGATTTAGAGCAATTGAATATCACCAAGGTTTTGGTTACTGTCGAGACGGTCGGAGTATGGTGCTTCCACGTCAGCTACCGTCGATTCTTCATTGAAGAACTTGGTTGCTGCACTTGTGAAAGGATTTTTTATTTATGAACTACTTAAAAGTTAAGGATTAAAGTTTAGAAATGAGAAAAATTAAAGAACTATGGGTGCTTGAGCCCTTGAAGGGTGGAGAATAGAGGCAAGGGGAGAGAAATAAAAAAGAGTGGCAGTGGCTAACTAGGGTTTGTCGTGATGAGATCCCTTTTATAATTGTCCCCATGTTGTGACGAGAGGTTTCAACTTGTCATGACATTGCCTCGTTGGTTCAAGCTCTAAAACCATTACACATTGGCTCGTTGTAACGTGCTATGCATCTTTTAGCTACGTAGAGCCTCTTGTCAAGATGACGCGATACGACTTGTCATGACGTCACCATCTATTACATTGCTCGTTGGGCTAGCTCGTTATGATGTTTTTAGGCCACATTGGGATGTGGCTTGCACATCATGACAATGCGGTTTCCCACGTTGGGACGAGGATAGCTCATCGTGACGCCTTGTTGAGATTCATCATGACGTCATGGCTATTTCCATCCTCTCCATGTGTGAATTTTTTACTTCTCATTTCATCTATTTTTTAAATTTTTACGAACGTAGCAACCCCTAAAAATACAAAAAAATACTCTAGTTAAAAAATACTTAAATGGAAATTAATAATTTGAAATTAAAAAAATTCAAACGAAAAGTCTTTTTTTAGATTCGGGGTGATCCATAGCTATTCCTTCTTCAAGCTACCGAGAAAGATGATAAACGAGAGAAAATGGTACAAATTCGGGAAGAAAATCATCCCTAGGAATCCATTTCCATCTATTTATAGTTCTTTCCACTCTATTACCAACCTCATGAGAACCGTACATTCACCATCATTATGTCTTCCATAATGGAATCGGCTAGTACCTTTCTAACAAAGCAAGATTTGGCTCTCAACCATGTCAAATTCTATTTCTAGCTTTCCCATTTCTTTCAATGTAAGCCGCCAACTTGTGATCTCTTTCAATTTAGTCCTCCAATCATTTCAAATTTCTAGGTTATTAGCAATCTGGATGTTACAAAACCCATATGTTTAAATGCTTGCCAACTCAGTACCTTGACTGTGCTACCTCTGTCAATCAAAATTCTTTTGACTTAAAAATCGGTGATCGTAGCTAAGATAACCAAAAGGTCATTGCCTTCAGCATCAAGCCACTTCACCTTATCTCGTTCAGAGAAACCCATTCCTATGCCATAAAAGGGCGAGGTTTTTTGACAGGGTAGTCATTGACATCACATTGCAAAGGTACAGATTTCTCTTACTATTGGATCTTGCCAGTTCCTCATTAGAACTCACGATGGCATTATTGACTCCTTCTAATCGCCTATTTTCCCTTACCTTTACTTATATGATCTCTGTGAGCATATAAAGAACATGCGCTTGCATCGTATGAACCCCTCTAACCTCTAAGCTTCCATATACGAGCTAAAAACTACTTGAGTTGGCCTTCATGTATTGTGGACTCATTACATCACTCAATTGGACAAAACCTTCTGTTTTGTGGTCGAGTGCATGGTGAAGTTGACATCTTTCATTCGAGTTATCCCTATAAAGACTAGGCCTCATGGGTGGTGGTGGATCAAAGATTCCTTGATGCTCAATTTAAATAAGGATTTAAGTTGGGGAAGTGGTTAAATCATGGTAAGAATTAAATTTGTTATATGGAGCTCTATTTTGCTTCTTTCGTTGTTGTTGATTGGATCTATCATCGTTAGGGATCATTTGATACTTAGAAGAATTGTTTAGGCTATAAGTTAGTTTCTCTCTTAAGTATGGTTGATTCATAAAGTCTCTCATTGGCTTGTCACCACATGGTGGCCTACCTTCCTTGGAATTACCAAAGTTTCCTAGAGTACACTGATATTTATAGTGGAAATGATCATTGCCCTTTTGGATTTCATTGCTCTCGATGAACCTATGAGTTACTTCATAAAGGGAAGACAACTTCGAAGCCGATTTTCTAACCAAATTATGCTTTAAAAATTGATGATTGGTACTTAACATAAATGCCTGAATTGTAAAACCATTCGATACATCTTTGGTGATCATTATCACAACATTAAATATCTTGAAAAAATCTCTTAGGGACTTGTCTTCTTGATGCTTAATCAACATCAGGTATGGTGGAGATTATTGCATGTTTTATTTGCTAAGGACTTACTCATAAAAAATATTTGAATGACTCAAAGTTGGAGATAGAATGCTTCGGAAGTACCTATGTAGGATCTTTTAAATTCATCAAAAATTCTTTACACTTCTCTTCATCCAAAGCACTCAAAATGTTCATATGGTTTCTATGATACTTCAAGTGATCTTACAAATCTTCGCATCTGTCATACAACATCTTAGGAAATCTAACCGTTTAAGGGACATGATGTCGGAGTATTTCTATAGCTAATAGCTCATTGGTTTAATTCGTGGGTAGGCCAGAAAATTGTGCCTTCTTGAAATCTTATGTTTCTTTTCTTAATTGCTACATTTTTATCCTCAAAGGCATATTCATTCAATAGAAAAACTCGACTAATACCATGGTCTGTAGGATCACTTTTACTCTCGGTATCACGCTATTGTACATGAATGGAATGAGATGTCTTGTCTTTTTGCTTTTGGGGGGCTTGCCTTGTAACACCCCTTATGTAACATCCTGAAAAGGGCCTATGCATTTTCGGTTTAATTGTACGAAATGGCATGTCTTATGTGTTATGAATATATTATGAACATTTTTAGAAACTTCGAAATGTAAGAAATGATTTAGAAATGTTAAGTTTCAAAAAGAGGAGAGTGAACATTTTGGAAACTTGGAAATGTTAAGTTAAAAGAGGAAAGTGAACATTTTGGAAACTTAAGTTAAAAGAGGAAAGTGAACATTTTGGAAACTTAAGTTAAAAAAGGAAAGTGAACATTTTGGAAACCTGGAAATGTATGGAAATGTTAAGTTTAAAAAGAGGAAACTAAGGCAAAGTGGCCTTAAGAAAATTAATAGAAAAAAAATTGACACAAAAAGGGGCTTGGAAAAGTGACAAGGAGGCACCACTTAAAGCCCAGTAAATGACGCCACTAGCATGTGTGCAAGCTTAGGTTCGAGTAGCAAAGAGAGCATTTCTGAGAGTGTTTTTGCGTCTGAATTGGGCTTGTGGCCCAATTCGTTATTAAAGCTTAACTAATCATAGGGAGGCGCCACTTAGGTGGATAATTTGGGCCTCGTATGGCCACAAGGAGTCAAATAGAATAAGTTTAAATTCGGCTCATCAAGGGAAGGGGGTGGATGACATCTAGCTAAGACTTTAAGTGATTTTTATTTAATTACTTAAAGAGGAAGCAATGGACGGCAATAGGGACTCTTAAGGGAAGAGTTTAATTCTCCTTAAAACTCGGCTAAATAGGTGGATAAAAGATGATTTATTTTAGATTATTTTTCAAAGAGATAATTGAGGGATTATTCTTTAATTTTTAATTAAAGAGATAAAGCTATCAAAATAGAAGAGTGATGGCCAAGTAAGGGATTCCAAGTTAGTAATTTTGGCTATAAAAGGAAAAGAGGGCCATTCATTCTTTCTTCTAACTCTCTCTCTGCCGAATTCTCTCTAGCAAATATCTCCTTTCTTCATTGTTTTGCCAAGCCGAAAATACACCTTGTGTAGCCGAAACTTCATTACCAAATTGCTCAAACTCTTTTCTCTTCTTGTTTCATAATCTTTCAAAAGCCGAAAGTTTGCTAAAATCAAGGCCATAGCCGAATAGTTTTGAGACTTCAAGCAAGGGGTTGTCGACTTCTGTATTAAGGGTAAGAACTAGTTATCATTCGATTTTCATCATTTTTCTTTTAAGATTTGCCGAAATCTAGGACTAACCCCATTAATATCTTGTTGCCGAAACTTTGAAGAGATCTTTCGGGATTTACTAAGTGTCGACTACAAGGAAGAAGAAATTCTTTTCCCGAAGGTACACCATAGGCCACGTGTTCCCTAGTTATTCGGTGAGTTTCGGGATTTAAAATCCACAAGGTAAGTATCTATAGCATTTGGCCAAGGCACGTATTGATACTAAGATCTATTTCTTACATGTTAAAAAGTGAAACTAACCTATGTAGAGATCCAGTGTTTGGCCGAATACAAGGAGGAGTATAGCAAAGTTTTCGGGATTTGAGTGATAAGCAAATCGGCATCAAGGTAAGTTTTACTGAACAAATCCTACTAGGATTTGATTTTGTGGCCGAATAGGTTTTCATTAAAACTTTAATATGGGCCGAATGTAGGGAGTTAAAGATCTAAGGTAGTAGATAGGATTTTCGAGATTTCAGTGAAATTGTTAAGCGAATCAGGTGTGTACCCTACCCTAAGTTTTAATATGCTCATGGCTATGTTTTAAATTAAATGTGCATGCTTATAAGAATGTGAATATGGCTAAGGTACCATACTATGGTACAAAGTACTAAGGTACGTTTCCTACTCCTACTAGGAATATGAATATATGTTATTTTTAACATGTGAAAAGTGATAAGAATGTGAATTAAGGCATGATTTTGCATATTGTGGATGAAAATTGGGGGCACATGTGTTATATGAAAAGGGGAAGTTAATGTGGTGACCTAAGACCACGAAATCTGAATGTGGTGACCTAAGACCACGATAACTGAATGTGGTGACCTAAGACCATGAATTCTAAATGTGGTGACCTAAGACCACGAATTTTTATAAGGGCGATGAGCACGTCGACTGCAGCGACTGCCTTCGATGGTGTGTAGCGGATGGAGGGTTGACTTAGTAGTCCCCACGGTGTGCGAGGATGATGCAATGTGGTGTGTAGCGGATGGCATATAGGTTTGGGTTCGGGTTGCATCATATTGTTTAAATGCTTTATGAACATGAATGATATTGTATGCCTGAATATTAAATTTTAGTGTTGGTTACACATTGAGTCTGTTAACTCACCCCGTTGTGGGATTACTTTTCAGGTGACAACCAGTGATGGACCGGGTCGGCAGATGCTTAGTGGAGGCCATGTGAAGTTCAATTTTCTTTTATTTGGACTATTTTACTTTAAGTATTTATGATTTATTTAAATTTTGGGAATTATTTGATGTAATAAGGCCTTAGTAGAATTATTTTATTCTGTTTTTATTTTACAAACTTTTATTTATTAAAAGATCAAGTAAATCTATTTTTTTAAAACAAAGCCCAAACGTTTTGTCACCTAAAGTAAAGGATTTTTAATAATGAAATAAACTTGTTTTCATCTCAAGCCCAACCCAAAATGATCTTTCTTCCAAATCACACAAGTTTTTCCTAAGTAACAAAAGAATTTGAAACGGTTTACACCGGGGAACATACCAGATCCGGTCAAGGCTCGTGGGTCGGGTCTGGAGTGTTTCATCTTAACTCGTACCCGTCACCGAATTAGGGTTATGAGGCGTTACCGAACTAGACACAATTTAGCACAGTCATATATGGAATAAACCCAATACGCATATTTAAATTTCCATATCAACAAATGATGATTAAGACTTACATTACGAGCAACCATGATTCATAATGCAATACATCATTAATCATAATCTATACAAGTTTTAATCAAGCTTCCACATAACAACACCAAATTTCATATGTTAAACATATATAAATACATCTATTTCATTAGTCTAATATCAACATATCTTTTTATACCTTATACAAATATGCATAATAAAAACGAATAGATCCATGATACTCTATTAGCTTTTCCTTCCCATATGTGACATTCGAACATTATAGCATAACCAAACATACACATCATCCTATCATAATATGCGCAATGTCCCTAAAACAAAAACCGTGTCAAACCATAATTATCAATTCATCCTACCTTATTAATTAATGGGCACAAAGATTATTGCATAACCTACCAAACACGTATGATATGTGACTAGTCCAAAATATATAAATATAACCAATCCATTGACCAGATATTCGGTCCTCAATTTAAAACTCCAATGATCAACCCAAAACATAAGTATACACATTTTCATGACTAGCTCTGAATTATAACCAACCACATAATAATTTAAGTACAAAAATTCACACGATATAATATGCATACTTATACATATATATATATGTATATGTGTATATATAATACATATAAATGATTATTTATATATAACCATATTAAACTTCCAAGCATAATATGCACACCTCTTATACCAAAAATTAAAACAAACCATTATATCAATCATACAAACGATGCTTAACCAAAAGTAATAGCCTTATTCGCAAGGCCATATATATATATATACATTTACAAAACCAAACATCATTCATTCAAGTCATAATTCAGCCTATACATGCCTTTGATTCGAAAAGTAAACAAATATATACCAAAGAGAGTGATAGTGTGGTCGACTTTCTTGATGATCCCCTGAGCCCGTAGTTGAATCAATGATCTATAAAACATAAATACAAACACATACAGAGTAAGCTCACTAGCTTAGTAAGTCTTAAGCAAAAGATAATTCACTAATCAAGCACTTTAACATTTTAATCAATAAATGTAGGACATTGTATATGTATATTTCGATATGCAACTGATACAAAACCGAATACTAGTAATGTATTTACTCAATTACTTTACTTCACTACCATCAACCTGCAACTCATCAAAGCACAAAGTACATATGTTACATGAATCGCATGTTTATAATCATGTAAATTCAACATTCCAATCCATTACATTATCACACCAAAAATTCTATTATTTCTATATTCATACACGTCGATTATGAGCTTAAATTCACATAACATCCTTCTTAACATAATATATTTCAACTCAAGTAACATTAATCACAACTTACCTTACTTCTGATTAATTCAAATGAGACTTATGCTTATCTGAGTTTTTAACACAATAGATTCACTATGTTACACCTCGAGTAATTTATGGTTCCTTCGTTTTAAAGTATCATCGGCATTAAGCACCGCTAGGCACGAAGCTTAGAATATATCACCCAAGACTAGGCACGCTAGGCACGAAGCTTGAATATATCACGTGCACTAAGCTCGCTAGGCACGAAGCTTAGAATATATCGCCAAAGACTAAGCTTCGGCTAGGCACGAAGCTCGAATATATCACCAAGCACTAAGCACGCTAGGCACGAAGCCCGAATATCAACACATTTAAATTTGTGATACACAGTACTTAGTACTAAACTACTATCCATCTCATATTCTTCTTTTTACTTTCACCTATTAATCCAAACATACATATTCACATTGTGTTTATCAAATTAATTTCACTACAAATTCATACTCCACATTATTAACAAGATAATTATGCTTTAAATATTCAAAAATCATCATATACTATGTTTGTAAATAATTCTTTGGCGTATACTTGCTTAAGGACTTACCTCGACTGTCGACAAACCACGTAATCCGGCTAGTCGATAACCTTTGTCTTCCTCGATCTAAATCCGTTTTTCTTTGCTTTTGATCTTGAATTTGTGATTGAAGTTGCCGAAATTCAAATGAAACCAAATCCCATTTCTTTTCTCAACATTCGGCCAAGCAAATAAAAGATGATAATGGCCATTTTTTTATGTTTTATTTAACATATATATGACATTTATTCATTTACCTTTATAACCTTATTATAAATAATTATACAATATAAAAATTAAGGTTAAACATGTCATATGTCACCCACTAACTTAAAAATGGGTTATTTACCCATTTAATGCTTCATATTAAAAAGCCATCCTCATTCTAGCACTTTACTCTATAGCCTGCAACTTTTACACTTTACGCGATTAAGTCCTTTTTGTTAAATTAAACACTTAAACGATAAATTTTTCTACGAGACTTTCACACACATTAATTCACATATAATAAACACAAAATATAATATTAAAATATTTCTCAAACTCGGATTCGTGGTCTCGAAACCACTGTTCAGACTAGGGTCAAATTCGGTCTGTTACAACTCTCCCCGTTAAGGATTTTCATTCCCAAAAATCTTACCGTTAAACAACGTCGGATATTGTTGCCTCATTGAGTCCTCAGGCTCCCACGTAGCCTCTTCAACTCCATGCCGATTCCATAGTACTTTCACTAATGGAATTCTTTTGTTTCTTAACTCTTTCATTTCCTGAGCTAAGATACGGATCGATTCTTCCTCATACGTCATATCGGGTCAGATTTCAATCTCAGATGGAGCAATCACATGTGACAGAACTGATTTGTATCTACGGAGCATAGAAATGTGAAATACATTGTGTATCTTTTCTAATTCAGAGGGTAACTTCAACCTATAAGCAATAGGCCTAATACGTTCGATGATTTCATACGGTTCGATAAATCTCAGACTCAGTTTGCCTTTTCGACCAAAACGGAATACTTTCTTCCACGAAGATACTTTGTAACATCCTAGATTAGGGGTTAAGCGTTTGTGCATAATTCATGAGTAGTAGGTTTTGGTAGTGTTTGGAAGTGAATTAAGGGTTTTTAAAATCCTAGGATGGAAAAGAAAGCTTTGGACAATTATTGGTTTTAAATTAAAAACAAAGTGATGTGGAAAAGTGGTAAGGGACGCCACCTAAGGTGCAAGGGTTATGGCAACAAGTGAAGTACTTTGAGGGAAGAGGTTCGAATCCCATTGTGTGCATTTTTGCTTAATAGCATGTTTACTGTGATATGTGGTGTGCATTTTTAGAACCTTGGAAATGTAAGGAAATGTATGGAAATGTAAGGAAATGTATGGAAATGTATGGAAATATAAGGAAATGTATGGAAATGTATGGAAATGTAAGGAAATGTATGGAAATGTTTGGAAATATAAGGAAATGTATGGAAATGTATGGAAATGTAAGGAAATGTATGGAAATGTAAGGAAATGTAGGGAAATGTCCTGGAAATGTAAGAAATGATTTAGAAATGTTAAGTTTCAAAAAGAGGAAAGTGAACATTTTGGAAACTTGGAAATGTTAAGTTAAAAGAGGAAAGTGAACATTTTGGAAATGCTAAGCTAAAAAGAGGAAAGTGAACATTTATGGAAACTAGGAAAATGATTTAGAAATGATTCAAAAGAGGAAAGTGAACATTTATGGAAACTAGGAAAATGATTTAGAAATGATTCAAAAGAGGAAAGTGAACATTTCTGGAAATTAGGAAATGTAAGGAAATGTCAAGTTTAAAGAGCCAAACAAAAATTTTTGGAAACTTAGAAATGACTTAGAAATGTCGAGTTTTAAAGTTTAAAAGAGGAAATTAAGGCAAGGTGGCCTTAAGAGAAAAAGTATGTGAAATTTGACACACAAACAAGCTTGGAAAAGTGGCCTGAAGATGCCACTTAGGACCTCTGGAAATGACGCCACATGCAAGTGTATTTGGGTCAGGGATCGAGTCATTTAGGAAGCAAATAAAAGAAGTTTTATTTTGCTACAAAGAGCAGAGAGGTGGACGGCATGAGGGCTCTTAAAAGAGGAGTTTTATTTCCTTTAGAATTTCGGCTAAATAGGAGATAAATAATAGATTTAATTATCATTATTTTTAAGAGATAATTGTTGGATTAATTCTTTTAATAAAGTGAAAATTTAAAGGATAAAGTTATCAAAATAGAAGAGTGGTGGACAAGTAAGGGATTCTGAGTAGTAAATTCAGCTATAAAAGGAAAAGAGAGGCCATTCAGCATTATTTTCTCTTCCTTGATAACCTCTGCCGAATTCTCTTAAGCAACTATTCTTTTCTTCTTCATTCTTCTCCTCTCAATATTCCAAAAGCCGAAACTTGTGTGACTACTCTCTAGGTCTTAAGCCAAATCTTTGAGGACTCAAGAAAAGGGGGCTGTCGATTACAAAGATTAAGGGTAAGGTTAGTAGTTATCAATTTCCATTCTTTTTCTTCTAAGATTAAAGCCGAAACTAGGAAATCTAACCCCATTATTGTGTTAGTTGAAACTTGAAAAGAAGGCTCTTCGGGATTTGCTAAGTGTCAACTACAAGGAAGGAGAAGTTCTTTTCCCGAAGGTACACCATAGGCCGCGTGTTCCCTAGTTATTCGGTGAATTTTGGGATTTAAAATCCACAAGGTAAGACATGCGAATATTAGGCCAAGGCCTATTTTTGGTGTTTTAGATCTAGTTCATATTTATTCGAAAGCTAAAACTAATTTGTTAAAGTGACTTAAAGCTTTGCCGAATACAAGAAAGAGTATAGTGAAGATTTTGGGATTTGGCACCAAGGTAAGTTTTAGTGTACTAATCCTACTAGGATTTGGATTTATGGTCAAATGGCTTACTAAGTATTAAATGATTGATTAAATGTAGAGATTTAAGATCTAAGGCATTAGATCGAGCTTTTCGGTATTTGGATTGGAAACCTTAAGCGAATCAGGTGTGTACCCCACACTAAATCTCAATAGATTTACGGTTTTAATTCATTATATGTGTTAATATAAAAGTGTAAGAATATGGCTAAGGTACCGTGTGTACCCCACACTAAATCTCAATAGATTTACGGTTTTAATTTATTATATGTGTTAATATGAAAGTGTAAGAATATGGCTAAGGTACCGTGTGTAACCTACCCTAAGTTTTAATATGTTCATGGCTATGTTTTAAATTAAATGTGCATGTTTATAAGAATGTGAATATGGCTAAGGTACCATACTATGGTACAAAGTACTAAGGTACGTTTCCTACTCCTACTAGGAATATGAATATATGTTATTTTAACATGTGAAAAGTGATAAGAATGTGAATTAAGGCATGATTTTGCATATTGTGTATGAAATATGGGGGCATATGGGTTATATGAAAAGGGGAAGTTAATGTGGTGACCTAAGACCACGAAATCTGAATGTGGTGACCTAAGACCACGGATTCTGAATGTGGTGACCTAAGACCACGAATTCTAAATGTGGTGACCTAAGACTATGAATTTTATAAGGGCGATGACCACGTCGACTGCAACGACTGCCTTCGATGGTGTGTAGTGGATGGAGGGTTGACTTAGTAGTCCCCACGGTGTGCAGGATGGTACGGGTGGTGTGTAGCGGATGGCATATAGGTTTGGGTTCGGGTTGCATCATATTGTTTAAATGTTTTATGAACATGTATGATATTGTATGCCTGAAATATTAAATTTTAGTGTTGGTTACACATTGAGTCTGTTGACTCACCCCGTTGTGGGATTACTTTTCAGGTGACGACCGGTGATGGACCAAATGGCGAGATGCTTAGTGGAGGCTATGTGAGGTTGATTTCTTTTATTTGGACTATTTTATTTTAAGTATTTTGAATTTAAATGTGGAATTATTTGATGTAATAAGGCCTTAGTAGAACTATTTTATTCTGTATTTATTTATTAAGCTTACAAACTTTTACTTATTAAAAGATTAAGTAAATCTATTTTTAAAACAAAGCCCAAACGTTTTGTCACTTAAAGTAAAGGATTCTTAATAATAAAATAAACCTGTTTTCATTTTAAGCCTAACCCAAAACGATCCTTCCAAATCACACAAGTTTTTCCTAAGTAAGAAAAGAATTTGAAACAGTTTACCCCGGGGAACATACCAGATCCGGTCAAGGCTCGTGGGCCGGGTTTGGGGTGCTTCATACTTTCAAGAATACCCGATCTCCGACTTGAAATTCCATATCTTTGCATTTCAAATCAGCATAAGACTTTTGACGATCTGATGCAGCTTTCAAACTATCTTTGATTACAGCCACTTTCTGTTCAGTCTCTTTAATCAAATCAACCCATTGTATCTTATTCTCACTGAGCTCGGTCCAGTACAAAGGCGTACGACACTTACGGCCATATAGAGCTTCATAGGGTGCCATTTTGATACTTGATTGAAAACTGTTATTATAGGCAAATTCAATCAAAGGTAAGTACTTTTCCCACGTACCTTCAAAATCGAGAACGCAACATCTCAACATGTCCTCAAGTGTTTGAATGGTTCGCTCAGATTGATCGTCTGTCTGCAGGTGAAAGGCGGTGCTAAAATGAATTTTAGTTCCTAAAGCATCCTGTAACTTCTTCCACAATCGCGATGTGAATCTTGGGTCTCTGTCTAAGATAATAGAACTCGGTACACCATGTAATCTCACGATTTGAGATGTATACAACTCAGCAAGTTTATCGAGTGAAAAGTCCATACAAACCGGTACAAAATGAGCTGATTTGGTCAGTCTATTTACTATAACCCAGACTGCATCTTTCTTGCTCGGTGTCATAGGCAAACCAGATACAAAATCCATAGTGATTTTATCCCATTTCCATTCAGGTATCATGATCGGCTGAAGTAACCCAGAAGGCACTTGATGCTCGGCTTTTACTTGCTGACAAATTAAGCACTTTGACACAAATTCAGATATATCCCGTTTCATGCCAGGCCACCAATAAAAATGTTTCAAATCATTATACATTTTCACGCTACCCAGATGTATCAATAATCGACCACTATGAGCCTCACTCAGAATCATCCGAATCAACTCTGAGTTCTTCGGAACACACATTCGGCTTTTAAAGTTCAAACAGTCATTTGCATCAATTTGAAACTCTGATTTCGTATCTTTTTCACACTGAATTCGTCTAGCAATCAAATCTTTGTCAACTTTCTGTGCATCACAAATTTGTTGAATAAACATCGATCTTGCTTGTAACTCGGCTATGATCGAACCATCACTAGACATAACCATCTGTGCGTTCATCGCACGAAGAGCAAATAATGATTTTCGACTTAATGCATCTGCAACAACATTGGCTTTTCCCGGATGGCAGTCAATCACCAACTCATAGTCTTTCAACAATTCTAACCATCTGCGTTGTCTCAAGTTCAGATCTCTCTGAGTCATCAAATACTTTAGAATTTTATGATCCGAATAAACGTGACATTTCTCGCCGAATAAGTAATGACGCCAAATTTTCAATGCGAAAATAATGGCTGCTAATTTTAGATCGGGAGTCAGATAATTTCTTTCGTGCGGCTTCAATTGTCCCGAAGCGTAGGCTATAACTTTGCCTTCCTGCATCAAAACACAACCCAACCCATTCAAAGAAGCATCACTAAAAATGACAAATTCTTTACCCGATCCAGGCTGAGTTAACACTGGAGCTTTGGTCAAAAGAGCTTTCAGCTGTTTGAAACTTTTCTGACACTTTTTTGACCACTCAAACTTGACATCTTTCTGTAGTAGCCTTGTCAAAGGTGTAGCTATCATAGAAAAACCTTTTACAAACCGTCTGTAGTATCCCGCAAGGCCTAAAAAGCTTCAAATTTTGAAAACATTCTTTGGTGCTTTCCAATCGAGTATAGCCGTTATTTTGTTTGGATCCACCCGAATATCTGATGCTGAAACAACATGACCCAAGAAACTGACTTCATTCATCCAGAACTCACATTTACTAAACTTTGCATACAGCTGTTGATCTCGCAAAGTTTGTAGCACTAATTTTTAAATGCTCGGCATGCTCGGTTTCATCTTTGGAGTAGATCAGTATATCATCAATAAACACTACTACAAATCGATCCAAAATCTGTCTGAAGACCCGATTCATTAGGTCCATAAAAATAGCAAGTGCATTAGTAAGTCCAAAAGGCATAACCAGAAACTCAAAATGTCCATACCTCGTCCGGAATGCAGTCTTTGGCACATCTATATCTCTGACTCGTAACTGATAATAACCCGATCTCAAATCTATTTTTGAAAATACCGAAGCCCCTTTCAACTGATCAAACAAATCATCAATTCGAGGTAACGGGTATTTATTCTTTATAGTTACCTTATTCAGTTGCCGATAATCAACACATATTCCTATCGTTCCATCTTTCTTCTTCACAAAAAGAACTGGTACACCCCAAAGAGAGAAACTCGGTCGTGCAAAGCCCCTATCTATTAACTCTTACAACTGTGCTTTCAACTCTTTTAACTCAGTAGGTGCCATCCGATACGGAGCTATCGAGATTGGAGTCGTTTTCGGTGCTAATTCAATGCCGAACTCAATCTCTCGTACGGGTGGTAAACCTGGTAGCTCTTCAGGAAACACATCTGGGTATTCACAGACAACCGGTATAGATTCAATATGCTTTTCAGACACTTTATTATCCAGTACATAGGCCAAATAAGCTTCGCACCCTTTTCTCACATACTTTCGGGCTAACATCGAGGATATTACTGTAGGAAACTCCCTTAAATCACTGGATCCAATTCTGATGATCTCACCGTTCTGACATCTCAAATCGATAGCTTTCTTTTGCAATTCACCACTGCATCATGTAAAGTTAACCAGTCCATTCCCAAAATTATGTTGAACTCATCGAAGGGCAACAACATTAAATTGGCTGGGAAGCAAGAATCCTGAATCATCAACGGGCAACCTTTACACACTTTATTAACAAATACACATCTACCCAAAGGGCTAGACACACGAATCACAAACTCAGTAGACTCAACTGGCAGAGTCTTACCGAATACTAGAGTTTCACACACATATGAATGAGTCAAACCAGGATCAATCAATGCAATCATAGTAGTATCATAAAGGGTAAAAATACCGATAATGACATCGGGTGAGGAAGCATCCTCTCTGGCTAGTGTAGCATAAACTCTAGCTGGAGCTCTAGCCTCTGATCGTATTGCGGTCTCCTTCGTCCCTCTCTGACTGCCACATACATTGCCTGAATGTCTGAGTGGTCTACCCCGTGCTGGCGCACTGCTCGGTCTAGTGTTCTGAGTTGTATTTTGCTCGGCTAATATCGGGTACTCTCAAAAAAAAAGATTCGACGATCCATATTTAAAGCAGGACCGATCACGAACTCTACAACTCCCAGGATGCCATTTCCCACAATGTTTACACTCAGCCCGGTTCTGTAGAACATTACTGACACTAGCTATCGACGTGGCTCGGGATCTCACTAGAGGTCGATCACATCTAGGCAGGTCTAAAGTGGCTTTATGTTGACTAGGGTCATCTCTGAACTTCTTATGAACAGAATGGAAAATTTTACTCGATGATCTTTTTCGAGTGTCTCTAGCTTCTACTTCAGTTTTTCTTTTCTCCTTTCTGAGCTCTTCTGCTTTACAAATTCGCTCGATTAATGTCACAAACTATTTGATTTCAAGAATGCCAACAAGTAACTTTATGTCTTCATTCAGGCTGTCTTCAAATCTTTTACACATAATGGCTTCGGTAGATATACACTCCCGAGCGTAACAGCTCAATCTGACAAACTTCTGCTGTAATACCCTGGATTATGGCTTATGCATTATTTGCTTAATTATATGAAATAGCATGCTTATGTGTGTTGTGGATGTGCATTATGAATTTTTGTGAACCTTAGTGCATAGTTAAATGCTTTAGAAATTATTAGATTTAAAATCTAAAAGAGGGAGCTAGGCTGAGGAGGCCTTAAGAAAATAAATAGGGGAAATTAAACACAAGGATAGGCTTGTCTAAATGGCATGGAGGTGCCACTTAGGGCCTCTGTAAATGACGCCACCAACAGGTGTAAATGGGCCAAGGTTCGAGTCATAAGGGAAGCAAATTAAGGGAGATTTTATTTTGCTGTATAGTGGAGCAGCAGTGGACGGCACATGGACTCTGGAGGAAGGAAGTATAGATGGGGTTGGAGTGTTAAAGATTTGGCTAAGGAAGAGTGAATTAGGGGATTTGATAAGAGAGGATGTAGTGACCGGCCTAAGGACTCTCTTGGGTGGTATTTTCGGCCAAAAGGGGAGAAGTGAGGCCATTCTTTTCTTTTCTCTTTAGCTTTCTGCGAAAATTCTCTAGTGAACCTCCTCTGTTCTTTGTTATTTTTGATCAAAGCTGAATATTTTCTTTCTCAAAATCCACCATTGCCGATTCTCTCTAAGACTTATACATCCTCTTCTCTTTTTCTTTTGATTCCCTAAAAGTCGAATCTCAAGGTACTCTGGCCAATTTCTTCACTTTTTTTTCTTCTTCTTTTCGCAAACTTCCAAGAGCCGAAAGCAAGTTCCTTCTAGGCCATAGCCGAATAATCAAAGTAGTCCTAGCCGAATATCTCTCTGATTTTTGTTAAGGGTGCCGTCGCCTACAACATTAAGGGTAAGGATTCAATTGATGTCATATTATTATTATTTCTTTTAGCCGAAAAATAGGTGTCTAATCCCAATAATTCTCTATAGCCAAAACTTTGAAGGGTCTTTCGGGATTTGGTTGTGTCGACTACAAGTAGGAGATCACTCGGGATTCCAAAATCTAAGGTAAGCAAAGTGTGGATTAGGCCGAAGGCCATTTATTCAAGTGTTAGGATTGGATCTGACATTGTGTTTGTAGGGATTTCGAAAGATATCAAGGACAAGTGATATTTTCGAGATTTAGATTCGCAAAGGTAAGTAGATACACCAATCGGCCAAGGCCATATTCAGTGACTAGGATCTATTTCTTATTTATTCAAAAGCTGAAAACTAATCATTTAGGTGATCTAGTGTGTGGCCGATTGCTAGGAGGGAATATCACAAAATTTTGGGATTTGGTTAGTGACCAAATCGACGGCAAGGTAAGAAGTTGATTTCGTTAATCCTTTAGGATTTGGTTTTATGGCCGAATGGGTTTTATTAAATTTTGAGTGTTGGCCGAATGTAGGAACTAGAGATCTAGAGGATTAGATCGAGATTCTTCGGGATTTCAGTAAAACCGCTAAGTAAATCAGGTGTGTACCCCACACTAAGCCTTAATTAATTGACGGTTATGTTTTAATTAATATGTTACAAGAATATGTTATGATGTGGCTAAGAGTACCATGCAATGGTACAAAGTACTCAGGTACGTTTACCCACTCCTACTATGAGTGTGATAAGATTTGTTATGGCACATATGTCAATAGTGATAAGAATGTGAAATAAAGCATGATATTGCATGATATGTTTGACATGGGGCATATGAGATATGTAAAGGGGAAGTGAATTGGTGGTTTTATACCCCAATATCTGAATGTGGTGACTTATGTCACAAATATTTATCTAGTGGCTATGCCACGAATTTTATAAGGGTGATGAGCACATCGACTGCAGCGACTGCCTTCAATGGTGTGTAGCGGATGGAGGGCTGACTTAATAGTCCCCACGGTGTGATGGCTGGTACGGGTGATGTGTAGCGGATGGTTATCTAGGTTTGGGTTTGGGTTTGCATCATTAATTATATATGTTATTATGTATGATTTGACATGCCTGAATTTAATTGAGACTTAGTGTCGGTTGTACACATTGTCTCTGTTTGACTCACCCTGTTGTGGGAATATTTTTCAGGTGACGCTCAGTAATGGACCGGGTCGGCAGGAGCTTAGCGGTGACCATGCTCAGCACAAATTTTATTAGTTGGACATTTTATTTTATTTAAGTACTTTAAATTTTATTTTGGGTTTATTTTTGGTGTAATAAGGCTATAGTATGAACTATTCATGCATGCACTTAAATTATGTTATTATGGCACCATACTTATCAAATTAAAGTAAGCAAATTTTCTTAATGAAAAATGTTTCGACATCTAAAATACAAATGATTTTCAATTTAATTAACAAACTTTAAAGACTCGACTTTTACCCGTAACTCATGGTTTTGAAATATAACCACGAACTTTTCTTAAACGAAATCTTTGAAAAGTTTCTATGTTTTCAACTTGAACCCAAATCAACTATTTTCAAAAACACGAAAAATTTTAGCAAAGTTCAAATAAGATTCGAATGGTTTTTCCTAAAAGCATGCCAGATCCGGTCAGGGCTTGTGGGCTGGGTTTGGGGTGTTTCAGCTTGGTATCAGAGCCCAGTTTTTAAACTATCGGCCTTGAGTTTAAAGCCCACAATGTTTTTAAATAGAGCCCAAATAAAGTTTTGTGAAAAGTTCTGGAAAATAAGCAGGTTTTCAGGCATGGCACCTGAGTCTCCGGCCCGAAGTCCACCAGGTAAGTACTCCTAACTTCTCTGTGATTTGTATGTGGGAATATATAGGGACGTAGATTAGTGGACTAGGAATTAAACCCTAGGATTAGTTTACTCCAACACCAAGATACATAAGACTTAAAGTCAACCAAACAAACATGTGTCTAAGTCACCGAGTTAGGGTGTGGCAACCGTTGTGCACATGTCTAGGATTGGTTTTAGTGGGAGCTTGGTATTTAAGCAGTCCTAGTGACTCACCTCCTACCCACTCGAATCCTACCTGGTGCGCAGTGATGGTTCACCCTAACCAAGAGGACTCAAACACAGGCTAAACCCAATAACTAAAACCTGAAAGGGACTAGCAATATTTTTTATAAAAACCCTAGTTTTAAAATCACCAAATTACCCCTTTGACGTATAGGAAAACTATTTTGAAAAAAATTCCAAAATATTCTCGATTTACTAAAATGACCTAAATACCCTTGGTTGGAAAAAATTACTAAAATGCCCTTGGATCATAAAATTTCCAAACTACCCACAGTTTTTATCAAGATTCTCTTAATTTACAAATATCCAAAAACCCTACTTTTACAAAATATTAAGATACTCTGATTTGGAAAATTTACGAAATTAACCCTGATTTACAAAATGACCAAATTACCCCTAACCTGTACAAATGACCAAAATACCCTCAAAGAGGACAATTACCGAAGTATACTCAAATTAGAAATCTTTAAAAATACCCTTGTTTTGAAAAGTCACCAGGAACCATATTTTGCAAAAAATTACCGAAATGACCTGGCTTGTAAAAATTACAAAAATACCCCTAGTGTATAAAATCACCATTTCACTCTTGAAATTTTTCCAGCAAGTATTTTAATTTTGTAAAAATGTCAAAAATCTCTATCTTGCAACATTTTCAAATACCTTAATTTGGAAAATTATCAAAATACCCCTATAGGATAAAATTACAGAAATACCCCTAGGTAGTGGAAAACAACAAACAATGACAACTACAACATTTCTCTGTAATGAACGCAAGTTCATAAATGTGATTGAATGAATGAAATGAGACTATATGTGTATGAAATCGAAAGAACTACTTCCTAGAACTATTAAACATAAAACTGTTCGTGATAAATCAATGGAACAAAACTAATTCATAAAATTCTTTAATCAGATAAACGCAAATTGAAAGTATGAATTCAAGGGGACGTGGCCGTAATGTGCGTTGCTGTGGAAGAGGCTGAATGATCGTGTCTGAACCCGTTAGATCGGGTCAAAGATCTAAAAATAAAATGCCACCACCACCACCAGCCACTGATGTGGAATATCAGGATCAGACAGGGGATGACGCAGTGTCGCAGGCGATGTTGCGGGTCTTGGAAAGGGTGGCTAGAGTAGGTAAAGGCATGGGAGCTCGGAAGTCGGTACCTGAGCGACTCCGAGCCAATGGAGCTGAGGTGTTCCGTGGTGTATCTGGTGTGGCACCCAGTCTGCGAGTATTGGTTGGATCGATGGCGGATTATGGATGAGCTCGATTTAACTGCCGAGGAAAAACTGAAAGGAATGGTGTCGCTTCTCTGCGATGAGTCATATCAATGGTGGCTCACGGTTTGGGATGGTGCTACAGCTGAGGAACTCACTTGGGATTATGCTAAGGCGGCATACCAGAAGAAGTATATTGGTACTCATTACATCGATGCACAAAGGAAGGCATTTTTGGGGTTGGTTCAAGGGAACAATTCCATGGCAGAGTACGAAGCTGAATTCCTAAGGCTGAGCCGTTATGCTCAAGGCATAGTGTCAACTGAGCATGAACAGTGTGTCCGGTTTGAGGACGGACTGAGGGATGACTTGAGACTATTGATAGCTCCACAGCAAGAGCGGGAGTTTACTGTGTTGGTGGAGAATGCCAAGGTAGCCAAGGGTATCAAGGATTCTATAAGGCAGAACACCGATCGGAATAGGCAAAAGAGAGGCTTTGGATCTTTAGGGTCTTTTAGGAATGAGCAAAAGAGGCTTAGAGTTGATGGGCCGTGAGGTCAGCAAGCTACTACTGGAGGGTAGTATCGTACTTGTGATCAGTGTAGGAAGAAGCATTTAGGAGAGTGTTGGAAGAAGACGGGAGGATGCTTCAAGTGTGGGTCCAAGGACCACATGATTAAGGATTGTCCTATGAGAACCGAAGAAGGCGACCAAGAAGTCAAGGTTTTAATCAGGCTGGAAGAGGAGGACAACTGACCTTCACCGGGCCGTGGTTCAATGGTAGAGGTAATCTTTGGTAGAGGATGGGGAACATCGGGCCGAGGTGTTGGTAACACGGAGGCCAGGCAGTCGGGTTTGGTTTATGCGATTCGTCGGAGGGAGGATGGAGACGCGCCGAACATCATAACCGGTACGTTCTTTATATCGGGCAAACCTTATGTTGCTTTGATTGATGTGGGCTCGACCCATTCTTATGTTGCATGTAGAGTAGTTAAAACTCTAGGAATAGTCTCTGAACTTTCTAATAGGGAGATTTAGGGAGTGTGCCTTTGGAGCTTTAGGGAGTGGTATTTCATGCCGACTTAATGGAATTACCCTTCAGGGAATTTGATCTTATACTTGGCATGGACTGGCTAGTGGAGCATCGGGATGTGTTGGATTGTGCAGCTAAACGAATGGAGTTAAAGACCCCAGAAGATGAGGTGATAATTATGATAGGAGAAAGAAGGAACTACTTGTCTAACGTAGTTTCTGCTTTGAAGGCTGATAGGATGGTACGGAAAGGGTGTAAGGCATTTTTGGCTTTTGTTAGTGCTTTGGATGTGAAAAAAGGGGTAGTTAGTGGAGTTAGAACCGTAAGGGAGTATGTGGATGTCTTTTCAGAGGAATTACCCGGAATACCCCCGGACAGGGAGGTGGAGTTCGAAATTGAGTTACTGTCGGGTACAGCTCCTGTGTTAATTGCCCCATACAAAATGGCACCAAAGGAGTTGGTTGAGCTCAAGGCTCAAATCCAAGAATTGCTAGACCGTGGATTTTTCGACCCAGTGTGTCTCCATGGGGAGCACCAGTCTTGTTTGTAAAGAAGAAGGACAGAACTATGCGCATGTGCATAGATTATCGTCAGTTGAATAAGCTGATCATCAAGAACAAGTATCCGTTGCCAAGGATAGACGACTTGTTCGATCAACTTAAGGGGGCCGCAGTATTCTCAAAGATAGATCTAAGGTCTAGATATCATCAGCTTAAGGTGAAGGAGGCTGATATCCATAAGACGATTTTTCGCACAAGGTACGGGCATTATGAGTTTTTGGTAATGCCATTCGGATTGACAAATGCCCCAGCCGCGTTTATGGACATGATGAACCGGGTTTTCCAACCCTATCTGGACCGGTTTGTTGTTGTGTTCATAGACGATATCTTGGTGTATTCGAAGTCTGAGGAAGAACACGATGAACACCTTCGAGTTGTATTGCAAGTGTTAAGGGAAAAGAAGCTCTATGCCAATTTAGCAAGTGTGAATGTTGGCTTAAGGAGGTTACGTTTTTAGGACATGTGGTATCTGCTGAAGGAATAAGTGTGGATCCTTGAAAGATTGAGGCAGTTTTGGATTGAAAACCCCCTATGTCTGTGGCAGGAGTTCGGAGTTTCTTAGAATTAGCAGGCTATTACTGAAGGTTTGTGGAAGGGTTCTCATCGATAGTCGCACCTCTGAAAAAGTTATTGAGAAAGGAAGTGCCTTTCGTATGGACCGATAAGCAACAAGAGAGATTTGAGAAGCTTAAGAGGGTCTTGATCGAAGCTCCAATGTTAATTCAGCCTGAGGTAGGGAAGGATTTTGTGGTGTATTGTGATACTTCCCATACAGGGTTGGGAGGTGTCCTTATGCAAAACGAGAAGGTGGTTGCTTATGCGTCTCGACAACTAAGGCCACACAAGGTTAACTACCCGACGCATGATTTGGAGTTGGCGGCAGTGGTCTTTGCTCTTAAGGTATGGAGGCATAATCTTTATGGAGAGAAGTCAGTGATTTACACAGACCACAAGAGCCTGAAGTATCTGCTGACTCAGAAAGAGCTAAATCTGAGACAGCGAAGGTGGGTGGAGTTATTGAAGGATTATGATTGCTCCATAAACTACCACCCGAGCAAGGCGAATGTGGTGGCAGATGCCCTAAGTCGGAAGGTAGTGTCGGATCTAAGGGCCATGTTCGCACATTTGAACCTTTATGACGATGGAAGTCTGTTAGCAGGGTTGCAAGTTAAGCCGACATGGCTAAATGAGGTGAAAGAAAGTCAGTTAATGGATGAGGATCTAAGGGTTAAGTTATGGCAAGTACAGAATGGAGAGTTGGAAGATTATGGCATTAATGATGAAGGAGTATTGTGCTTCAAGGGTAAGGTCTGTATGCCGAAGAATGAAGAACTTAGGCAGAGAATTCTTCAAAAATCGCATAGTAGCCCTTATGCGATGCATCCTGGAGGCAGTAAGATGTATAAAGATCTAAGGGAACAGTTTTGGTGGCTTGGTCTTAAGCGAGAAGTTACCAAATTTGTAGGGAAGTGCTTGACATGTCAGCAAGTTAAGGCTGAACACCAAGTTCCATCAGGATTGCTTCAGCCAATACAAATTTCGCAGTGGAAGTGGGAGAGTATTACCATGAACTTCGTTAGTGGGCTTCCCCTTGCAGCTACTAAGAAGGACTTGGTATGGGTGATAGTGGATCGGTTGACAAAGTCAGCGTATTTTTTACCAGTACGGGTTGACTATTCTTTGCAAAAGCTGGCAAAGTTATATGTGGCGGAAATTATGAGATTGCATGGAGTGCCAATGTCAATTATCTTGAATAGGGATCCGAGGTTCACGTCTCGATTTTGAAAGGCACTACATCAGGCTTTAAGCACTAGATTGGATTTCAGTATGGTTTTTCATCCACAGTCGAACGGCCAGCCTGAATGAGTGATCCAAGTATTAGAGGATATGTTAAGAGGCTGTGTGATAGACTTCAGAGGAAGTTGGGAAGAATATTTTCCTCTAGCGGAATTTGCTTACAACAACAGCTACCAGGCCAGTATTCGGATGGCACCGTATGAAGCGCTATATGGACGAAAGTGTCGCACTCCTACATGTTGGACGAAATTGAGAGAACGTCGAGTTTTGGGTCCAGAAATGGTGGCAGAATCTGAAGAAAAGGTTGAGGTAATTCGGGTACGATTGAAGGAAGCATCTGATAGGCAAAAGTCGTATGCAGACCTCAGACGGAAAGAAATAGAATTTGATGTGGGGATCAAGTGTTTCTGAAAGTCTCACCTTGGAAGAAGGTGATGAGATTTGGTCGCAAAGGGAAGTTGAGTCCAAGGTTTATAGGACCTTATCAAGTATTGAAGCAAGTTAGACTAGTGGCATACCAGTTGGAGTTGCCTTCAGAATTGAAACAGATGCACGACGTATTCCATGTTTCCATGCTACGTCGTTATCGATTAGATCCATCTCATGTGGTACCGGTTGAAAAGGTGGAGCTAAGGCCATACTTGTCCTACGAGGAGGAGCCGATTCAGATCTTAGAGCGAGATGTGAAAGTGTTGCGGAGGAAATCAGTTCCTCTAGTCAAGGTATTATGGCAAAATCATGGATCGGAAGAAGCTTCGTGGGAGCCGGAAGAGGCGATGCGACAGCAATACCCTCACCTATTTTTGCCAGGTAATTTCGAGGATGAAATTATTTTAAGGGGGTAGAACTGTAATACCTTGGATTATGGCTTATGCATTATTTGCTTAATTATATGAAATAGCATGCTTATGTGTGTTGTGGATGTGCATTATAAATTTTTGTGAACCTTAGTGCATAGTTAAATGATTTAGAAATTATTAGATTTTAAATCTAAAAGAGGGAGCTAGGCTGAGGAGGCCTTAAGGAAATAAATATGGGAAATTAGACATAAGGATGGGCTTGTCTAAGTGGCTTGGAGGCGCCACCTAGGGCCTCTGTAAATGATGCCACCAACGGGTGTAAATGGGCCAAGGTTCAAGTCACAGGGGAAGCAAATTAAGGGAGATTTTATTTTGCTGTATAGTGGAGCAACAGTGGACGGCACATGGACTCTGGAGGAAGGAAGTATAGATGGGGTTGGAGTGTTAAAGATTTGGCTAAGGAAGAGTGAATTAGGGGATTTGATAAGAGAGGATGTAGTGGCCGGCCTAAGGACTCTCTTGGGTGGTATTTTCAGCCAAAAGGGGAGAAGTGAGGCCATTCTTTTCTTTTCTCTTTAGCTTTCTGTCGAAATTCTCTAGTGAACCTCTTCTGTTCTCTATTATTTTTTATTAAAGCCGAATATTTTCTTTCTGAAAATCCACCATTGCCGATTCTCTCTAAGACTTATACATCCTCTTCTCGTTTCCTTTTGATTCCCCAAAAGCTGAATCTCAAGGTACTCTAGCCGATTTCTTCACTTTTTTTTCTTCTTCTTTTCGTAAACTTCCAAGAGCCGAAAGCAAGTTCCTTCTAGGCCATAGCCGAATACTCAAAGTAGTCCTAGCTGAATATCTCTGTGAGTTTTGGTAAGGGTGCCGTCGCCTACAACATTAAGGGTAAGGATTCAATTGATGTCATATTATTATTATTTCTTTTAGTGAAAATAGGTGTCTAATCCCAATAATTCTCTATGGCCAAAACTTTGAAGTGTCTTTCGGGATTTGGTTGTGTCGACTACAAGTAGGAGATCACTCGGGATTCCAAAATCTAAGGTAAGCAAAGTGTGGATTAGGCCGAAGGCCATTTATTCAAGTGTTAGGATTGGATCTGACATAGTGTTTGCAGGGATTTCGACAGATATCAAGGACAAGTGATATTTTCGGGATTTAGATTCGAAAAGTAAGTAAATATACCAATCGGTCAAGGCCATATTTAGTGACTAGGATCTATTTCTTATTTATTCAAAAGCCAAAAACAAATCATTTAGGTGATCTAGTGTGTGGCCGATTGCTAGGAGGGAATATCACAAAATTTTGGGATTTGGTTAGTGACCAAATCGGCGGCAAGGTAAGAAGTTGATTTCGTTAATCCTTCAGGATTTGGTTTTATGGCTGAATGGTTTTTATTAAATTTTGAGTGTTGGCCGAATGTAGGAACTTGAAATCTAGAGGATTAGATCGAAATTCTTCTGGATTTCAGTAAAACGGCTAAGTAAATCAGGTGTGTACCCCACACTAACTCTTAATTAATTGACGGTTATGTTTTAATTAATATGTTACAAGAATATGTTATGATGTGGCTAAGAGTACCATGCAATGGTACAAAGTACTCAGGTACGTTTACCCACTCCTACTATGAGTATGATAAGATTCGTTATGGCACATATGTCAATAGTGATAAGAATGTGAAATGAAGCATGATATTGCATGATATGTTTGACATGGGGCATATGGGTGATATGTAAAGGGAAAGTGAATTGGTGGTTTTATACCTCAATATCTAAATGTGGTGACTTATGTCACAATATCTGAATGTGGTGACTTATGTCACAAATATTTATCTAGTGGCTATGCCACGAATTTTATAAGGGCGATGAGCACGTCGACTGCAGTGACTGCCTTCGATGGTGTGTAGCGGATGGAGGGTTGACTTAGTAGTCCCCACGGTGTGATGGTTGGTACGGGTGATGTGTAGCGGATGGTTATCTAGGTTTGGGTTCGGGTTTGCATCATTAATTATATATGTTATTATATATGATTTGACATGCCTGAATTTAATTGAGACTTAGTGTCGGTTGTACACATTGAGTCTGTTTGACTCACCCTGTTGTGGGAATATTTTTCAGGTGACGCTCAGTAATGGACCGGGTCGGCAGGAGCTTAGTGGTGACCATGCTAAGCATGAATTTTATTAGTTGGACATTTTATTTTATTTAAGTACTTTAAATTTTATTTTGGGTTTATTTTTGGTGTAATAAGGCTATAGTATGAACTGTTCATGCATGCACTTAAATTATGTTATTATGG
This sequence comes from Gossypium rotundifolium, assembly GCA_025506655.1. Lineage (NCBI taxonomy): Eukaryota > Viridiplantae > Streptophyta > Magnoliopsida > Malvales > Malvaceae > Gossypium > Gossypium rotundifolium. Next base: position 51,602,107 of record CP106728.1, read on the forward strand.
CACCATACTTATCAAATTAAAGTAAGCAAATTTTCTTAATGAAAAATGTTTTGACATCTAAAATACAAATGATTTTCAATTTAATTAACAAACTTTAAAGACTCGACTTTTATCGGTAACTCGTGGTTTTGAAATATAACCACAAACTTTTCTTAAACGAAATCTTTGAAAAGTTTCTATGTTTTCAACTTGAACCCAAATCAACTGTTTTCAAAAACACGAAAAATTTTAGCAAAGTTCAAATAAGATTCGAATGGTTTTTCCTAGAAGCATGCCAGATCCGGTCGGGGCTTGTGGGCCGGGTTTGGGGTGTTTCATCCGCTCATATTTCGTCACAGTCATGCGACCCTGTTTTAATTCCAGAAATTCTTTCCGTTTCGGATCGATGAATCTCTGACTGATATATTTCTTACGGAACTCAATTTGGAAGAAGTCCCAAGTTACTTTTTCTTTCGGAACTAGGGATACCAGCGTGTTCCACCAGTGATAGGCAGTGTCCCGAAGTAGAGATATAGCACACTTTAGGCATTCATCTGGAGTACAAGATAACTCATCGAGTACTCGAATAGTGTTATTAAGCCACATCTCGGCTCGCTCTGCGTCATCATCATCGTTGGCCTTGAATTCCTCGGCCTCATATTTCCTGATTTTATCAACGGGAGGCCTACTAGATCTCATCGGATCTATCATCGGGGGTGCTGAAGGTACCGGAGTTGGATTATTCGTGGTTAGAGGTTGTTGTACAGCCGGATTAGTCTGAATAAACTGGGTAAACCATTCATTCATCATCTGATAGAAGGCATGTTTAGCCTCCCCTCATGGCTACCCGAAACTGGTCGAGAGTCTAATGGTGCTGATCCACACGCGGGAACAGGCGCAACGCTCTCAACATCATCAGCTACGGCTCTATCGGGATCAGGATCCATTTCCTATATAAAATACAATTGAAATTGTCAGAAGTCACCACACTATCATATATACAATTCAAAGGCATGTATAGCTAGACTCTTACGCACTACGGTAGTCTTAGAATCGACTAAACCGTAGCTCGATACCAATAAAATGTAATACCCTTAACCTGCACTACCATCGAATTAGGGTTATGAGGCGTTCTAGAACTAGACACAATTTAGCATACCATATATGGAATAAACCCAATACGCATATTTAAATTTCCATATCAACAAATGATGATTAAGACTTACATTACAAACAACCATGATTCATAATGCAATACATCCATTACTCATAATCCATACAAGTTTCAATCAAGCTTCCACATAACAACACCAAATTTCATATGTTAAACATATATAAATACATCTATTTCATTAGTCTAATATCAACATATCTTTTATACCTTATACAAATATGCATAATAAAACGAATAGATCCATGATACTCTATTAGATTTTCCTTCTCATATGTGACATTCAAACATTATAGCATAACCAAACATACACATCATGCTATCATAATATGCGCAATGTCCCTAAAACAAAAACCATGTCAAACCATAATTATCAATTCATCCTACCTTATTAATTAATGGACACAAAGATTATTGAATAACCTACCAAACACGTATGATATGTGACTAGTCCAAAATATATAAATATAGCCAATCCATTGACCATATATTCGGTCCTCAATTGAAAACTCTAATGATCAACCCAAAACATAAGTATACACATTTTCATGACCAGCTCTGAATTATAACCAACCACATAATATTTTAAGTAGAAAAATTCACACGACATAATATGCATACTTATACATATATATATATAATACATATAAATGATTATTTCTATATAACCATATTAAACTTCCAAGCATAATATGCACACCTCTTATACCAAAAATTAAAACAAACCATTATATCAATCATACAAACGATGCTTAACCAAAAGTAATAGCCTTATTCGCAAGGCCATATATATATATATACATTTACAAAACCAAACATCATTCATTCAAGTCATAATTCAGCCTATACATGCCTTTGATTCGAAAAGTAAACATATATATACCAAAAAGAGTGATAGTGTGGTCGACTTTCTTGATCCCTGGGCTCGTAGTTGAATCAATGATCTATAAAACAGAAATACAAACACATATAGAGTAAGTCTTAAGCAAAAGATAATTCACTAATCAAGCACTTTAACAATTTAATCAATAAATGTAGGACATTGTATATGTATATTTCGATATGCAACTGATACAAAACTGAATACTAGTAATGTATTTACTCAATTACTTATACTTCACTAGCATCAACCTGCAACTCATCAAAGCACAAAGTACATATGTTACATGAATCGCATGTTTATACTCATGTAATTCAACATTCATATCCATTACATTATCACACCAAAAATTCTACTATTTCTATATTCAACACGTTGATTATGAGCTCAAATTCACATAACATCCTTCTTAACATAATATATTTCAACTCAAGTAACATTAATCACAACTTACCTTACTTCTGATGAATTCAAATGGGACTTATGCTTACCTGAGTTTTTAACACAATAGATTCACTATGTTACACCTCGAGTAATTTATGGTTCCTTCATTTTAAAGTATCACCTAGGCATTAAGCTCGCTAGGCACGAAGCTTAGAATATAACACCTAAGACTAGGCTGCTAGGCACGAAGCCCAAATATATCACCAGCACTAAGCCTGCTAGGCACGAAGCCCGAATATATGACCGGCACTAAGCCTGCTAGGCACGAAGCCCGAATATATCATCGGCACTAAGCCTGCTAGGCACAAAGCCCGAATATTAACACATTTAACTTTTTGATACACATTACTTAGTACTAAACTATTATCCATCTCATATTCTTCTTTTTACTTTCACATATTAATCTAAACATACATATTCACATTGTGTTTACCAAATTAATTTCACTACAAATTCATACTCCACATTCGGCCAACATATATAATTATGCTTTAAATATTCAAAAATCATCATATACTATGTTCGTAAATAATTCTTTGGCATATACTTGCTTAAGGACTTACCTCGACTGTCGACGAACCACGTAATCCGGCTAGTCGATAACCTTTGTCTTTCCCTGATCCAAATCCGTCTTTCTTTGTTCTTGATCTTGAATTTGTGATTGAAGTTGCTAAAATTCAAAGGAAACCAAATCCCATTTCTTTTCTCAACATTCAGCCAAGCAAATAAAAGATGATAATGGCCATTTTTTTATGTTTTATTTAACATATATATGACATTTATTCATTTACCTTTATAACCTTATTATAAAAAATTATACAATATAAAAATTAAGGTTAAACATGTCATATGTCACCCACTAACTTAAAAATGGGTTATTTACCCATTTAATGCTTCATATTAAAAAGCCATCCTCATTCTAGCACTTTACTCTATAGCATGCAACTTTTACACTTTACGCGATTAAGTCCTTTTCGTTAAATTAAACACTTAAACGATAAATTTTTCTACGAGACTTTCACACACATTAATTCACATATAATAAACACAAAATATAATATTAAAATATTTCTCAGACTCAGATTCGTGGTCCCAAAACCACCTTTTTGACTAGTGTCAAATTCGGTCTGTTACATGCCTTTGAGACTCTCTAGTTGCTATTAATTCTTTAATAATATTCTCTCTTTTTTCATTCCTCAAATCCATTTCTTGGGTTTTCCAACTATTCCTGAAGAAACTTTCTTCTTACCTTCTTTGTTGGGAAGATAACAACTCCTCAAGTGTTCATATTTTCCTACATTTTTGTAAATTGTTGTGATCCTAATTGAGGATTCTGATAGCTCTGATTAGGTGAAGGCGTTAGTGTGGCCTTGCGGGTAATAATTATAGTACCATGGTGGTGGGTATTTATATTACTACAGATAGAGGTTGTATTGTGCATGTTGATTGTCTTAGGTGGCCTTCTTGGAACTTGTCTGCTTGCAACCAATGTCTCTTGGGGATATCAACATGGGAGTTGCACTCGATAGTTAGAGGGGCATTAGTATTTAGATTTTTCATTGTGCTCTATGCTCATCGCACCTAATTATTGACGTGTTGAATCAACAAAAGGTACGTGGATTAAGATAATAGTGGCGGTTCACCCAAACTGGGTGGAAAGCCATCGCGTTTGATGGTTGGAAAGGGTGGAGAATATGAATGAGGAGAGAAAGGGTAAAGAGTTTCTTGAATGTGTTTTCTTTATTTGCATTCTTAATGCAATGAGAAGGCTTATAAACACGAGCTAAGGGTGTGCCATGTGATAAGATCTCATTAGTGGCAATGTCACATATTGTCTTCTTATAGGAGCAACTATATGACACTGTAGGTTATTGATGTGACATCTTAGGATAGCTGAGCACTCAATAGGTGATGGTCACTAAACTAACTAAAATTACAACAAAGGCAAGCACACCTATCGAACAATAATATAGCTATGGTGAGTAGGGAATATCGTATCCACGAGGACTAAAAGTACTAGTAATTACTGTTTTCCTATTATTTAGTCGATAAAATGGGATGATTGTTTTTAATTTGAAATTAAATAAACTAATTTACTAAGAACACAAAAGAGAATAAATTGGGAAAATAAACGAATATAACCAATGAGATAAACAATACCCAAAAAAGAATCCACCTAGACTTCACTTATTATTCTGAATCTGAATTAAACGATTTATTCACTTGTGTCTTGATCTGTAGAAATCCTTAAATTATATTAATATCTCTTTTGAGAGTAAGAACAACTGACTCTAGGTTGATTAATTGAAATCTCTTCCTAATTAAAACCCCTATTATCGCATTAAATCGATCTATGGATTCCCCTATTAAATTTGACTCTAATCCAGTAGATTTATGTCGTCCTATTTCTAGGATTGCATGCAAGTCCACTCAATTCTGCTAGATCTACTCTTAAATAGGGACTTTTGCTCCACTGAAATAAGCACATTTAACATGAATCAATATCCTGAAAATATTAAAACATGAAATAAACATACATAATTGACAACGAGAATCAAGTATTTATCATGTAATTCAGAAAATTAAATATTAAGATTCATCATAGGTTTTATCTTCCCTAACTATCTAGGGAATTTAGTTCATAATCTGGAATGAAAACATCTCAAAGTTAAGATAACAACAAAACATAAAGAAATCCAATAAAACTTTTGCAGAAATTAAATGGAGATCTTCAATCTTGAAGGAGATCCGCTTCTAAGTTGCTTCTGATGGTGTTCTTCGAGTAATTTCTTCGTTCTTCTCTGCTTCTCCCTAGGTCCTCTTTTAGTGTGTATTTATAGACTTTTGAATGCTCAAAAAGCCTAAAAATTGGGTTTTTTTTGTGTGTTTGGGAAACGGGGAGCGATATCGACATGGGCTGGCACACGGGCATGTGGTCAGCCCGTGTGGCTCACACGGGCATGTGGTCAGCTCGTATGGAAGTGCCTAGGCCATGTGGATCCTAAAAGTAGCTTTTTTTGTCCTATTTTGGCCCGTTTTTCACTCATTTCACTTTCCTATGCTCACCTAAGTATAGAAACATGAATTTAAAGGATTAGGAGCATCAAATTCACTAATTTACATAATAAATCATCCAAAAAACTCATCAAGAATTAGATTAAAAACATGTTACTTTTATAGCTTATCAAATATCCCCACACTTAAGCGTTTGCGTGTCCTCAAGCAAAATCCTCAACTCACAATTAAAAATTAGTCTTTCTCAACTTATAATTAACATTAATAATGTTTTGAAATAATTCACAAATAATCATACATTGATAATTTAACTAAAAGAGCACTAAAGATTCAAACAATCTAAGTCGAATATTTTTAAAGCACGAAAACATAGGTAATTCCCTTTATCTAAGTAATTACCTTTAATTCAAAACCTACAAGAGTTGATATAATCACTAAATATTCACTCAAATCAGTCACAGTGTTTAACGTTCAAAAATAAGCACTCAATAGTCAAACATGAAAAGTCATTACCATAGGCTTGCTTGAAAATCAAATCTCCACCACTATAAAATGAAATGATACACAAATCAAAAGGTCTTTAAAAGGTTGTAATGGGGCTTAGGTTAAAGGCGTGAACAAAGGATGAAAAAGATGGTTAAAATCGAGATTGTATTGATAAATCATCAAACTAGAAAAATAAACAAATGCTAAATTAAAAACAATTACATCAATCGAAAACTATTCAAGAATAACACGAGCTTCTTCTCAAAATATGAATTTAATTGTTCAAACTCAATTAACATAAAACTAAATAATAATCAACATATATGTATATATATATATTCATCATTTTTTATTTTTTGATTTTTTATAACAATAATAAATAACTCAGCAAATGAAACAAAAGAGTATAGTTAGGCAACTAACCAAATCAAATCTCGACAAAAAGGGAGTCAATAAAACGAGAAAAATTCTCAACGATTAAAAAGAGTGAGTTATGGGTTAACATGAATGGGTAAATCAAGAAACGGTGTGTTAGGCTCAACGGGGTTCACTAAGGGTTAATTATGAAGGTAGGCTTTTTATAAGATAAGTGGGTTAAAACCTAAATGCCTTTATCATTTCAGTATATCAAATCAAAAGTGTGGTTTCGACAAGCATAATCGAAACAAGTTCTAGAATAACAATTCAATATTGACACACTCATAACCAATAATAAAATGAGCAAGAAAAATGTATGCTCTAAAGGCCCAAAATCTCAAAAAAAAAAAATGGTTTTTTATGTCAATATTGCAAATCTCAAACTTCAAGGTAATACCTTAATTCAGGGAAACAACCTAAAGATTTTTAATTCTGAAAATATACTTATCATGCTTGATTCTCTCATGTCTTAAAGTTTAAACAATCAATGCACAAATACCTATGAATTTAATCCAAAACACATCAATAAAAATCACAAATCGGTAAAAATTTATTCTAATAATAGTATGAGAAAATTACTTAAACACAAGACATAATTCAGGGTTTTTCTAATAATTCTATAAATAACCTCCCCACACTTAAGATGTACATTGTCCTCAATGTACAAACATATATAATCACAACATAAACATAATATCATAAGAGAGAGATAGAAAACTAAAACTGCCCTGAATATTGGATGAAATCCCTAGAATAGTGAAAAGCGAAATTGTAGACAAAGGTAGAAGTAGTGCATGATTCTACGCAAACTACTAATACAATAAACACAACTAGTGAATAAGATTAAGGGATTATACTCGATTAGAAACAACCATTAAAATAAAAAATATAGTTCAAAAGATAAAAACAAAATAAGTCTAAGAAAATAAAAATAAAAATAAACATAAACATAAAAATAAAAATAAAAATAAAGTAAAACAAATGGACTCAATGGTCCTCATCATCAGACACGTCGGTGTCGTGAGTCGTCAGCACTGAAGAGGAGATATGGAGATGCTAACATATCTGCTGCAATGTCACATCAAGACTATCGAACCTCTGAACGCAGTACTGCTCGTAACGAGCGTACCGCTTGGGGAGGTCCGCTTAAGTAGTAGCAGAAGGAATAGGGCGGTGACTCAAAGGTGGAGGCTATGGTGGTTCCTCGTGATGGAGAGGAACATCATCAGTGAAGTCCTCGGGTTCATTCTGGGCGTCAAAATCAAACAATTGATACTAAGGGGGATCCACTCCATGATGCCGCTCGATCATCCTTACATGAATCATGCTCGAGATTCCCTGTGGGGTCATTTGGCCGACGAGAGTAAGTATAAAAGACTATTTCAGTGTGTCGAGGAGACTGAAGTATCGAGCGAGGCAAGTCACATAAGGGCCTAAATAGATGGGACTCTTCCTATAGCAGTCAGTCTGATGGAGGAAGGCTAAGGCGATGAAGTATACCAAAAGTGGCCATGCTCCATAGAGAATAAGCATCATAAGGGCTAACAACTCCGATGCTCTCTCTCCTATTGGTCAACGTGTGAGCTAAAAGTGCACGAAGATACCGTAAAGCTGGAGTGAGAGAAGTCGCCTTCGAGCGACTTGCATCATAGAGTGTCTGACTCACTGGCTCTGCCCAACAATGACATAGGGTGTAATGGATGTGCCGATGTAGACGAAAGAAGTGCTCGGCACTCATGAACTCCTCAGTGTAGAGTCCCATAGCAGCACCGAACTCGGGGACACTCATCTGGAGCACCAAACCTCTAAGTCGGAAAGTGATAGTGCCTCGCTCGTCATGAGTCGTCATGATCTGTTGTAGAAGAGATGTCACACAGAACTCCAAACTAAGCTCCATATATATGGGCTCAATGATGGAGAAGAATCTGTCCCACGGAGCTGTGGCAATAAAGGCGTGAACATCATCAACTAGTCAGACTTGCTCTAGTGCGGCCCAATCAATACATCGACCTAAGCTGAGTGGGCGCTTTCTAAGTAACTGAAATAGATCCTCTTATGGGTCCATCGATAATCTGAGATAAAGGTGGCGAGTCTCGGCAGAAGCGCTCGAGGAGGAGGTCGCACCATGGGTCTTCTGCTTTTTTGAAGTAGGGACGACGGCCTTAGTCTTATCACGAGTGTTTATCATGATGTACCTGAAATAAAATAATTGTAATATCCCGAAATATGGCTTATGCATTTACGCTTAATTATATGAAATAACATGCTTGAGTATGTTGTGAATATGCCTAATGAAATTTGTGTACTTCAGAATAATAAGAAATGCCTTAGAAAAATATCGTATTTTAAGTCTTAATAAGGGAGCTAAGCCTAACAGGGCCTTAAGAAAATTTATAGAGGTAATCTGAGATGAAATTGGGCTTGGTAAAGTGGCTGCAAGGTGCCACTTAGGGCCTTAGTGTGTGACGCCATATGCTAGGGGGGAAAGGGCTTGAGTTCGAGTCGCATGGGAAGCAAATAAAAGAATTTTATTTTTACAAGGAGCAGAGAGGTGGATCGGCATCAAGGCACCCAAGGAGGAGTTTAATTCCTCTAAAATTCGGCCAAGATAAGATAAATGAGGAATTTTTTTTATCAAGTTTTAGATGAAGAGATAAAGAGGAAAATAATGATATGAGAGTGATGGCCAAGAAAGGGACTCTAGGATTAGAAATTTCGACAAAAGGAGAAAAAAAAATAAGGCCATTCATTATTCTTTCTTTCTCCTTTTCTCTCTGCCAAAATTCTCTGGCAACAATTCTCCTCTTCTCTTTTCTTTTGTTAAGCTAAAATACTCCCTGTGCTAGCCGAATTTACATTCCACCATTGCCGAAACCCTCAAGTTTTTCCTTTCCAATCTTGTTGAAGCCGAATACCCAAGTGACCATAGCCGACTATTTTCCAAGTCTCAAGGCTGAACCTTTGTGTTGTCAAGATATAGGAGCTGTCGATTTCTTCAAGTAAGGGTAAGAGCAAGTTCGATTTTTATTTCTTTTAGACTTGCCGAAAACAAGGTTCTAATCTCCTTAGGGTACTTTGCCGAATCTTTGAAGGATCTCTCGGGGATTTGGTTGCCTATTGTCGACTACAAGGAAGGGATCTATCGGGATTTTAAGATCTAAAGTAAGTAAATATAAGGTTTGGCCATAGGCCATTCTATTGTGATTTAATGATTCGAAAATTGGATCTAACATATGGCCATAGGTATTTCGACATCTCCATAGTCAAGTGGTGTTTTCAGGATTTAGATCCACAAGGTAAGTCCATATGAACATTCGGCCAAGGCCTATTTTGATACTCAGATCTATTTCTTACCTGTTCAAAAGCCGAAAACTAACCTATAAGGTGATTTGGGTGCTAGCCGATTGCAAGGATAAAGCATTACAAAGTTTTCGGGATTTGAGTGGTACGCAAATCGGCACCAAGGTAAGTTTTGGGTTATAATCCTAGTGGGATTTGGTTTTATAGTCGAATGGCTTTTACTAATATGAATGGGATTGGCCGAATATAGGCACTAAAAATCTAAAGCAGTAGATAGGATTTTCAGGATTTGGAGTGAATTGCTAAGTTAATCAGGTGTGTACCCCACACATTTCTTAATAAGTTTTATGGCATGTTTAATATATATATGCGATACTAAGAATGTGAAAAGTATGGCTAAAGTACCATAAAGTGGTACAAAGTACTAAGGTACGTTTTCCTACTCCTACTATGAGTATGATATGGTTTGTTATGGCATGAATGTGAATATGATAAGAATGTGAATTAAGGCATGATATTGCATAATGTGTATGATATATGGGGGCATATGGGATATTATGAAAAGGGGAAGTGAATGTGGTGACTCATGTCACGATATAAGAATGTGGTGACTTCGGTCACATTATCTGAAAGTGGTGACTTCGGTCACATTATCTAAATGTGGTGTCTCTTGACACAAAATATTATTTGGTGGCTGTGCCACGAATTTTATAAGGGCGATGAGCACGTTGACTGCAGTGACTACCTTCGATGGTGTGTAGCTGTTGAAGGGTTGACTTAGTAGTCCCCACGGTGTGCAGGTTGGTACGGGTGATATGTAGTGGTTGGTAACTAGGTTTGGGCTTGGGAATGCATCATTAATTATATATTTTGATAGGAACATGTATGACTTGATATGGCTGAATCTATTTGGACCTAGTGTTTGTGTACACATTGAGTCTGTTTGACTCACCCCATTGTGGGATCATTTTTCAGGTGACGCACAGTAGTGGACCGGGCCGGCAGGAGCTTAGTGGTGACCATGCTCAACAAGGAATTATTTTATTTGGACAATTTATTTTGGGTATATTTTGATGTAATCAGGTCATAGTATGAACTAATTATGCATGCATTTAAATTTACGATACTATGTTTCGAATGTTATCAAAATTAAAATTAAGTAATATCTTTAAAATAAACTCGTAAATATTATGACATCTAAACACAAATGTTTTCAAAGGCAATATCTTTAAAATTAAATCGGCATATCTTTTACTTAAAGTTTTGGGACTGAATAAAGAAATTTTATAAAAACTTATATTTTACAAAAATGAACTAGTTTCCAACTTGAGCCCAACCCAAATTGAGTTTTCTCCCAAAATCACTTAAAGATTTTCTAAGAACCCACGAATTTGAACCATTTTTACTCGAGGAACATACCAGATCTGGTCGAGGCTCGCGGGCCGAGTTTGGGTGTTTTAGCTTGGTATCAGAGCCCAGTTTTAAACTCTCAGCCTTGGGTTTAAGGCGCAAAACGTTTTCAAAGTTAAGCCCAAAAGGAATTTTGTGAATTATGCAGGTTTCTGGCATGGCACACTAAGTCTCCGACCCGAAGTCCACCAGGTATGTACTCCGATCTTTTGTGTGATTTATATTATGATTTGTAGAAGGGTAGAAACGAAACGTAGAATAGAGATTAAGTATTTGAACCCTAGGACTAGTGTACCCCAACAAATACATAAAACTTAAATGCCTAACTAAACAAACCCGTGGTTAAGTCGCCGAGTTAGGGTGTGGCAACCATTGTGCGCATGTCTAGGATTGGTTTCGGTGGGAGCTTGGTATTTAAGCAGTCCTAGTGACTCACCTCCTCTCCACTCGAATCCTACCTGGTGCGTAGCCTCGGTTCACCCTAACCAAGAGGACTTATACACGGGCTAAAACCCCTAACTAAAACCCGAAAGGGACTAGCCATACTTTTATGGAAACCCTAGTTTAAAATTACTAAATTACCCTTTTGATTTGTAAAAACTATTCTATAAAATTTTTCTGAAATATTTTTTTAATTTACAAAATTACTAAAATACCCCTAGTGGTAAAATCACAAAAATGCCCTTAGTTTATGAAATTTTCAAAATACCCACAGTTCTTATCAAAATTACATTACTTTGTTTAAAAACCCTAAATTTGCAAAATATCAAAATACCTTGATTTTGGAAAAAAATTACGAAATTGCCCCTAACCTACGAATTACCGAAATACCCCCGACTTACAAAATTACCAGAATGACCCTCGATCTTCAAAAAAAAAATTTTCTGCAACAACACTGATTTGGAAAACAAATTCTCAAAAACAACCCCCAAGTTTTGTAAATTCCAAAGTACCCTTAATTTATTAAGATTTACAAAATTTACCCAGGTTAATTACCAAAATACCCTCAGATTTCCAAATTCCCCAAAATATCCTGAGAATGCAAAATCACCAGAATACCCTTATTGACAAAATCACCAAGAAACCTTATTTTGACAAATTACAAAAATACCCCTGGGATAGGAACGGACAGAAATGTCCGAAGAGTGAATGTGTATGGGAGATAATATGGAATGGATGTGCTTTTCTGTGAAATAGGATAGAAGACTTGAAACTTTGATTGATCGAAAGAACTGCTACTAAACTCTTTACATAAAACTTCTTCGCGGATAATAAGTGGAATAAAGGCTAATTCATAAAATTTCTTAATCAGATTAAAGCGCGGTAGTAGAAATGAGCTCTATGGGACGTGGTCGCAATGTACGAGGACGCGGTCGAGGTAGAATGACCGTGTCGGAACCCGTTAGATCGGGTCAAGGATCTGAGAATGAGGTACCACTGCCACCACCACCACCACCGCTCGGTGTTGAGCAAAGAAGATCGACGGGAGAAGATCTTTAGATCGCAGTCGTCTTTGTGAGTTCTTGAAATGGTGGCTGGTGCTGGAAGGGATATGGGAGCTCAAAAATATGTACCCGAGTGACTCCGAGCCAACGGAGCTGAGGTGTTCCGTGAAGTATCTAGTGTGGCACCCAAAGACTGGTGAATATTGGTTGGAAGCAATGGCGCATTATGGATGAGCTCGATCGACCCCGAGGAGAAGTTGAAAGGAATGGTGGCATCGCTGGCGATGAAGTGTATCAATGGTGGCTAACGATTCGGGATGGTGCCACGATCGAGGATCGACACAGGAGTATGTTAAGATAGCGTGTCGGAAGAAGTATGTGGAACCGATATATCGATGAGCGAGAGGAAGGTATTTAAGGGTTGGTTCAAGGAATAAGTCTGCAAAATACTGAAGATGAATTACTAAGGCTGAGCCGGTATGCTCGAGGAGTGGTGGCAACAGAGCATGAGCGGTGTGTTCGGTTTGAGGACGGACTAAGGGATGACCTGAGGTTGTTAGTCGCTCCACATCAAGAACGGGAGTTTTCTGCTTTAGTAGAGAAAGCTAAGATAGCGGAAGGAATTAAGGACTCTGTGAGGCAGAACATGGACCGGAATAAGCAGAAGAGAGGATTTTGGTCGTCTGGATCATATGGGAATGCTCAGAAAAGACCTAGAGTTGATGGGCCGCGAGGTCAGCATGAAACACCCCACACCCGACCCACGAGCCTGGACCGGATCTGGTATGTTCCTCGATGTAAACCGGTTCAAAATTCTTTTGTTACTTTGAAAAATGTGTGTTTTGAAGATAGTTTGTTTGTGGGTTGGGCTCGAGTTGAAAACAAGTTTATTTTTATATTGAAAACCCATTTATTTCAGGTGACAAAATATTTAAAGTTTATTTTAAATTAAATTGACTTAATCTTTAAATAACATAAATTCGTAACATAGTAATTAAAACAACAATAAAATCATCACCATGGCCTTATTACATAAAACAAAACCCAAAATAAAATTGTAGAGTACTTAAATAAAATAAAATGTCCAAATTAAATAAAACTTTAAGCTGAGCATGGCCACCACAAGTTCTGCCGTCCCGGTCCATCACTGTTCATCACCAGAAACATGTTCCCACAACGGGGTGAGTCAACAGACTCAATGTGTAAACAACACTAAAATTTAATCGATTTAGGCATACCATACATATCATGTTCACATAATAATTCAAGATAATGATGCAATCCCGAACCCAAACCTAGATGCCATCCGCTACACATCCCCGTAGCAACCTGCACACCGTGGGGACTACTAAGTCAACCCTCCATCTGCTACACACCATCGAAGGCAGTCGCTGCAGTCAACGTGCTCATCGCCCATATAAAATTCGTGGCATGGCCACCAGATTAAATAATTGTGTCATGAGACACCACATTCAAATATTGTAACCGAAGTTACCACATTCAGATAATGTGACCGAAGTCACCACATTTAGATAGTGAGACCGAAGTCACCACTTTCACTTCCCTTTTTCATATAACCCGAATGCCCCATATTATTCATATCATGCATATCATACTTAAATCCACATTTAAGTCACTTTTCACATGTTAAATATAACATATTTCGTAATCCTAGTAGGAGTAGGAAACGTACCTGAGTACTTTGTACCATAACATGGTACTTTAGCCACATTCTTACACTTTCATATTAACACATATATCAAGTTAAAGCCATAAATCTATTAAGATTAGTGTGGGGTACACACGATTAAACAACAACTTCTTTGAAATCCCAAAATCGATCTCGCCTTAGATCTCAAGTTCCTACATTTGATTAATCACTTACTATTTAGTAAAAGCCTATTTTGTCATAAGACTAAATCCCGAAGGATTATTGCAACCAAAACTTACCTTGTTGCCGATTGAATTAAAAATCAAACCCCGGAAACTTGTATTCTTCCCCTTTGAAATCGGCTAATCACTAGATCCCTTAAATCAGTTAGTTTTCGATTAAAACAAATAGATCTAAGTACTTAAGATAGGGCCTTGGCCGAATATGTGAGTACACTTACCTTGAAATTCTCAAATCCCGAAAAGTATCCCTTGCCTCAGATGTCTGTCGAAATACCTATACACCTATGTTAGATTCAATTCCAACATTAAACCATCATAGATGGCCCTTGGCCAAATGTAAATCCTGACTTACCTTAGATCATTGAATTCAGAAAGATCCCTCCTTGGAGTCGACAGTTGCAGAACCCCGAAACATTCCTTATAATTTTGGCAACAAAATAATAATGATATTAGTTCCTATGTTGCGGCTTAAAGAAGAGAATAAATTAATGACCATAAAATTCTTACCCTTAATATTGAATTCGACAAAGACCTAGGCTTGAAGCCACTTGAGATATTCGCTATGGCCTTAAAAGGCTTACTTAGGCTTTTGGAGGGATTAGAAGGAAAAGAGAAGGAAGAATAAAGATGGAGGATTCGGCTAGAACACAAGATATTTCAGCTTTGGCTAACAAAAAGAAGAATAAAACTGTAGGAAATTCGGCAGAGAGAGGAGAATCTGCTTAAGAAATTCGGCAAAGGAAGAGTGAATGAATGAATGGCCTCTTTTCCTCTAGTAGCCGAAATTACTAGCTAGAGTCCTTTACTTGGCCACCACTCTTCCTTATTTTGATAAAGTTTATCTTTTATTTATCACCTTAATTAATCTTATCAATAATCCACTTAAAATAATCTAATATTAAATCTTTATTTATCCCCTATTTAGCCGAAATTTGAAGAGAATAAAACTCCTCTTTTAAGAGCCTTAATGCCGTCCACCTCTCTACTTCTGGATGCCAAAATAAAACTTCTTTTATTTGCTTGCTATGTGACTCGAACTTAGGCCCAATTCCCTTATATGTGGTGCCATTTCCAGACGCCCTAAGTGGCATCTCCAAGCCACTTTTCCAAGCCTGATTGTGTGTCAAACTTCTTCTATTAATTTCCTTAAGGCAACCTTGCCTTAGTTTCCTCTTTTTAAACTTAACATTTCCATACATTTCCAGGTTTCCAAAATGTTCACTTTTCTCTTTTAACTTAAGTTTCCAAAATGTTCACTTTCCTCTTTTAACTTAAGTTTCCAAAATGTTCACTTTCCTCTTTTAACTTAACATTTCCAAGTTTCCAAAATGTTCACTTTCCTCTTTTTGAAACTTAACATTTCTAAATCATTTCTTACATTTCTAAGTTTCCAAAAATGTTCATAATACATTCATAACACATAAGACATGTCATTTTGTACAATTGAACCGAAAATGCATAGGCCCTTTTCAGGATGTTACAGTTCTACCCCCTTAAAATAATTTCGTCCTCGAAATTTCCTAGCTAAAATAATTGAGGGTATTGCTATCGCATTGCCTCTTCTGGCTCCCACGAAGCTTCCTTCGTTCCATGATTGCGCCACAACACTTTGACTAGGGGAACTGACTTCCTCTGTAATATTTTCACATCATGTTCCAATATCTGAATCGGCTCTTCCTCGTAGGATAAGTCTGGTCTTAGCTCCACTTCTTCGACTGGTACCACATGAGATGGATCTGATCGGTAGCGACGTAGCATGGATACATGGAATACGTCGTGCATCTGCTGCAACTCCGATGGCAACTCTAGCTGATATGCCACTGGCCCAACTCACTTTAGCACTCGATAGGGCCCTATAAACCTTGGGCTTAACTTCCCTTTTCGACCAAACCTCATCACCTTCTTCCAAGGTGAGACTTTCAGAAACACTTAGTCTCCCACTTCAAACTCTATTACCTTCCACTTGAGGTCGGCGTAAGACTTCTGCCTATTAGAGGCTTCCTTTAACCGTGCTCAGATTATCTCAACCTTCTCTTCAGTTTCTGCCACTAACTCTGGTCCCAAAACTCGACGTTCTTCTAACTCCGTCCAATAAGTAGGAGTTTGACACTTTCGACCGTACAATGCTTCATATGGTGCCATCTGAATGCTAGCCTGATAACTGTTGTTGTAGGTGAACTCTACTAAAGGTAAGTAATCCTCCCAACTTCCTCGGAAATCCATCACACAGCCTCTCAACATATCCTTCAACACTTGTATTACCCGTTCAGACTGCCCGTCTGATTTTGGATGAAAAGTCGTAGTGAAGTCCAACTTAGTGCCTAAAGCTTGATGAAGTGCCCTCCAAAATCAAGACGTGAACCTTGGGTCTCTATCCAAAATAATTGAAACCCAGCACTCAAGTGTAACCTTACAATCTACGCCACGATAATTTGGCTAACTTCTGAAGGGAATAATCCACTCTTACCGGGATGAAGTGTGCGGACTTAGTTAAACGGTCCACTATTACCCATACCGAGTCCTTCTTAGTAGGCGTAAGGGGAAGCCCACTAACGAAGTCCATGGTAATTCTTTCCCACTTCCACTGCGGAATCTCGATTGGCTGAAGCAATCTCGATGGAACTTGGTGTTCAGCCTTAACTTGTTGACATGTCAGACATTTTCCCATGAATTCAGTAACTTCCCGTTTAAGATCAGGCCACCAAAATTGTTCTCTTAGATCTCTAGACAACTTAATGCCTTCGGGATGCATAGCATAAGGGCTACTATGCGCTTCGAAGAATCCTCTATCTTAACTCCTCGTCCTTGACATCTGAGACTTTTCCTTTGTAGCACAATACTCCTTCATCATTAACGCCATAATCCTCTAACTCTCCGTTCTGTACTTGCTGTAACTTAGCACTTAGGTCCTTATCAGTCAACTGTCCTCTTTTCACCTCATTCAGCCATGTGGATTTGACTTGCAACTCTACCAACAGGCTCCCATCATCATACAAACTTAAGTGAGTGAATATAGCCCTTAGATCCGTCACAACCTTCCAACTTAGGGCATCAGCTACCACATTCGCCTTGCCCAGGTGGTACTCTATCGAGCAATCATAATCCTTCAATAACTCCACCCACCTTCGCTGCCTCAAGTTCAACTCCTTCCGAGTCAACAGATACTTAAGGCTCTTGTGGTCTGTGTAGATCACTGACCTTTCTCCATAGAGATAGTGCCTCCACACCTTAAGAGCGAAAACCACTGCTGCCAATTCCAAGTCATGGGTTGGGTAGTTAACCTCATGCGGCCTTAACTGCTAAGATGCATATGCGACTACCTTTCCGTTTTACATCAATACGCAACCCAAACCTGTATGGGAAGCGTCACTATACACCGTGAATTCCTTTCACCGCCTCTGGTCAATCAATCTTGGAGCTTAGTTAAAACCTTCTTAAGCTTCTCAAAGCTCTCCTGCTGCTTATCCGACCATACAAAGGGTACTTCCTTCCTCAACAACTTTGTCAAAGGCGCGGCTATAGACAAGAACCCTTCCACAAACCTTCTGTAATAGCCTGCCAAACCTAAGAAACTTCGGATCTCATCCACGGACCTAGGTGGCTTCCAATCCAACACCGTTTCGATCTTCTTAGGATCCACTCTTATTCCCTCTGCGGATACCACATGCCCTAAGAACGCCACCTCCTTGAGCCAAAATTCACACTTGTTGAATTTGGCATAGAGCTTCTTCTCCCTTAACACTTGCAGCACAACTCGGAGATGCTCATCATGCTCCTCTTCGACTTGAGTACACCAAAATATCGTCGATGAACACAACGACGAACCTATCCAAGTAAGGTTGGAAAACTCGATTCATCATATCCATGAACGCGGCTGGAGCGTTCGTCAACCCAAACGGTATTACTACAAACTCAAAATGGCCGTATCTTTTCCGAAAAGCTGTCTTATGGATATCTGCCTCCTTCACTTTCAACTGATGATATCCTAACCTTAAATCTATCTTTGAGAATACTGCTACCCCTTTCAGCTGATTGAACAAGTCATCGATCCTAGGCAAAGGATACTTGTTCTTAATGGTCAGCTTATTTAACAGACGGTAATCTATGCACATATGCATTGTTCCGTCCTTCTTCTTTACAAACAGGACCGGTGCTCCCCATGGAGGCACACTGGGTCGAATGAACCCATGATCCAGCAATTCTTGGATTTGAGCCTTGAGCTTTACTAACTCCTTTGGCGTCATTCGGTATGGAGCGATTGACACAGGAGCTGTTCCCGGTAGCAAGTCTATTCCAAATTCCACCTCCCTATCTGGGGGTATTCTTGGTAATTCCTTCGAAAACACATCTTCAAAGTCTTTTACCGTTCTAACTCCACTGACACCTTCTTCTTTTTCACCCAACGTACTTACGAAGGCTAAGAACACCCTGCACCCTTTCCTAACCATTTTCTCAGCCTTCAATGTTGAAACTACGCTAGACAGGTAGTTTCTTCTTTCCCCGACCATTACTACTACTTTATTCTCCTGGGTCCTTAATTCCATTCGTTTAGCCGCACAATCCAACACAGCCTGGTGCTCTACTAGCCAGTCCATTCCGAGTATGAGTTCAAACTCCCCAAAGGGTAGTTCCATTAAATCAGCCCGAAAGTTCACTCCCTGAATCTCCAAAGGTACATTCTGAAAGATCTTATCCACCACTACAGTTTGGCCTAATGGGCTAACTACAGTCATCTGCCTATCAGAAAGTTCAGAGTCTAGGCCTAGTGTTTCCACTACACTACATGCAACATAAGAATGGGTCGAGCCCACATTAATTAAGG
This sequence comes from Gossypium rotundifolium, assembly GCA_025506655.1. Lineage (NCBI taxonomy): Eukaryota > Viridiplantae > Streptophyta > Magnoliopsida > Malvales > Malvaceae > Gossypium > Gossypium rotundifolium. The sequence goes on from CP106728.1 coordinate 51,621,369, forward strand.
CATAATAAGGCTTGCCATAAATAAGAAACGTATCGGTTATAACATCCGGCGCGTCTCCATCCTCCTCCCAAAAAGCGCATAAACTAAACTCCGGTGCCTTACCTCGGTGTTAGCGAGACCTCGCTTTGTGTTCCACATCCTCTGCCAAAGACCATTACCTCATTATTGAACCACGACCTCGTTGAGGTCAGCTGTCCTCCTCTACCACCTGATTAACATTACGAGTCATTGATCGACTTTCATCTGGTTTCTTAGGACAATCTTTGAGCATATGGTCCTTGGACCTACACCTAAAACATCCTCTCATCTTTTTCCAGTACTCTCCTAAGTGCTTCTTTCCACAATGATCACAAGGACGATACTGCCATCCTGTACCACCTTGCTGATTTCGCGGCCCATCAACTCTAGGCCCCTTTTGAACCTTCCCAGATGATCCAAAACCTCTTTTTAGTTTATTCCGATCCATAGTCTGCTTTGTAGCATCCTTAATTCCCTCGGCTACCTTGGCCTTTTCTACTAAAGCAGAAAACTCTCGCTCTTGATGCGGTGCTATCAACAATCTCAAATCATCCCTTAGTCCGTCCTCAAAACGGACACAGTATTCATGCTCAGTTGCTACTACTCCTCGAGCATATCGGCTCAACCTCAGAAATTCACTTCATCTGCCATCGACTTGTTCCTTGAACCAAATTTCTTAAAAGCCTTCCTCTGCTCATCAATATATCTGGTCCCCACATACTTCTTCTGATACTCTGTCTTAACATAATCCTAGGTCAGATCCTCAGCTGTGGCACCATCCCGAACTGTTAACCACCATTGATACGCTTCATCGCGTAACAGTGCCACCATTCCTTTCAACTTCTCTTCAGGGGTTAGGTCGAGCTCATCCATAATGCACTCGGTCGCCTCCAACTAGTATTCAACTGTACTGGGTGTCACACCAGACACTCCACAGAACACCTCAGCTTTGTTGGCTCAGAGTCGCTCAGGTACAGACTTCTGAGCTCCCATATTTCTGCTCGCTCCAGCCACCATTTCTAGAACTCGCAGTACAGCCTGCGATACAGCATCATCCCCCATCTGAGCCTACTGCTCGACACCAACAGCTAGGGGTGGTAGTGGTGGTAGTAACTCATTGTCAGACCCTTGACCCGATCTAACGGGTTCTGACACAGCCATTCTTCCTCTACCGCGTCCATGACGACCGCATCCTCTAGAACTCATATCTAACGATACGCTTTAATCTGATTTAAGAAAGTTTTATGAATTAGCCCTTATTCCACTGATTATCCACGACAAAGTTTTACGAAAAGAATTTTAAGAGTGGTTCTTTCATATTCATACATGCACACAGTCTTCACATTCGTACATCCATCAATCAATTATGAATTTCAGTTCATTCAGAGAAATGTTGTAGTTATCATTGTTGTTGTTTTTCCACTACCTAGGGGTATTTGCGTAATTTATCCTATAGGGGTATTTTCGTAATTTGTCAAATAAGGCTCCTTGGTGATTTTTTCAAAGAGTATTTTGGAAATTTTAAAATCCCAGGGCTTTTCGGTAAATTTGGAAATTCCAGGGGTATTTCGGTAATTTTGAATTTCGGGGGTATTTGGTAATAAACCAAGGTAAATTTCTAAAGTTTAATAATTCGGGATATTTCAAAATTTGCAAAACTTTGAGGGTTCTTTTTGAGAAATTTATTTTCCAAAACGATGAAGTTGCAAAAATCTTGGAAATCAATGTCATTTTGGAAATTTTGGTAAGTTAGGGGTAATTTTGTAATTTTCCAAAATCAAGGTATTTTTGATAGCAAATAAGGGTTTTTGGACTTGTTATAAAATAATGAAAATGTTGATTAGAACTGTGGGTATTTTAGACATTTTTATAAACCAAAGGTATTTTTATAATTTTACCACTAGGGGTATTTTTGTAATTTTATAAATCAGAAATTTTTCAGAAAATTGTGTAGGAAAAAATAGTTTTCACAAATTAAAGAAAAATGATTTTAAGAGTTTTACAATTAGGGTTCTTTTAAAAAAAACATGGCTAGTTACCTTTCGGGTTTTAGTTACTAGGTTTAGCCTATGACCGAGTCTTCTTGGTCAGGGTGAACCAAAGCTACGCACCAGGTAGGATTCGAGTGGAGAGGAGGTGAGTCACACGGACTGCTTAAGTACCAAGCTCCCATTGAAACCATTCCTAGGCATGCGTACAGGGGTTGCCACACCCATTAAGTCCTCTGGGTTAGGGTGAACCGAAGCTACACACCAGGTAGGATTCCTACGAAGAGGAGGTGAGTCACTAGGACTGCTTAAATACCAGGCTCTTTTAGATCCAATCCTAGACATGCACACAAGAGTTACCACACCCTAACTCGGTTGACTTAGCCATAGGTTTGTTTAGTTGGGCATTTAAGTCTTATGTAGTAGTTGGGGTAGACTAGTCCTAGGATTCAAGTACCTATCATTCTATTCTACGTTCCATTCCTTTTCTACCCTTCTATAAATCACATAATCACACAGATGGTTAGAGGTACTTACCTAGTGGACTGCGGGTAGGAGACTTAGGTGCCATGCCATCAAACCTGCCTATTTTCAGAAATACTTCCATAAAACTCCTTTGGGCTCGATTTGAAAATGTTTTGGGCCTTAGACCATAGGCCAAGAGTTTAAAATTGGGCTCTGATACCAAACTGAAACACCCCACACCCGGCCCACGAGCCTGGACCGAATCTGGTATGTTCCTCGATGTAAACCGGTTCAAAATTCTTTTGTTACTTTGAAAACTATATGTTTTGAAGATAGTTTGTTTGTGGGTTGGGCTCGAGTTGAAAATAAGTTTATTTTTATATTGAAAACCCATTTATCTCAGGTGACAAAATATTTAAAGTTTATTTTAAATTAAATTGACTTAATCTTTAAATAACATAAATTCGTAACATAGTAATTAAAACAACAACAAAATCATCACTATGGCCTTATTACATAAAACAAAACCCAAAATAAAATTGTAGAGTACTTAAATAAAATAAAATGTCTAAATTAAATAAAACTTTAAGCTGAGCATGGCCACCACAAGTTCTGCCGTCCTGGCCTATCACCGCTCATCACCAAACATGTTCCCACAACGGGTGAGTCAATGACTCAATGTGTAACCAACACTAAAATTTAATCGATTTAGGCATACCATACATATCATGTTCACATAATAATTCAAGATAATGATGCAATCCCAACCCAAACCTAGATGCCATCCGCTCATGATCCCCGTAGCAACCTCGCACACCATGGGGACTACTAAGTCAACCTCCATCCGCTACACACCATCGAAGGCGATCGCTACGATCGACGTGCTCATCGCCCATATAAAATTCGTGGCATAGCCACCAGATTAAATAATTGTGTCATGAGACACCACATTCGAGATATTGTAACCGGGTTACCATATTCGTATAATGTGACCAAGTCACCACATTAGAGATAGTGAGACCAAGTCACCACTTTCACTTCCCTTTTCATATAACCCGAATGCCCCATATTATTCATATCATGCATATCATAGTTAAATCCACATTTAAGTTACTTTTCACATGTTAAATATAACATATTTCATAATCCTAGTAGGAGTAGGAAACGTACTTGAGTACTTCGTACCATAACATGGTACTTTAGCCATATTCTTACACTTTCATATTAACACATATATCAAGTTAAAGCCATAAATCTATTAAGATTAGTGTGGGGTACACACCTGATTCACTTAACAACTTCACTGAAATCTGGAAATCTGATCTACTGCCTTAGATCTTAAGTTCATACATTTGATTAATCACTTACTATTTAGTAAAAGCCTATTTGGTCATAAGGCAAAATCCCGAAGGATTATTGCAACCAAAACTTACCTTGTTGTCGATTGAATTAAAAATCAAATCCCAAAAACTTGTATTCTTCCCCTTTGAAATCGGCTAATCACTAGATCCCTTGAATCAGTTAGATTTCGATTAAAACAAATAGATCTAAGTACTTAAGATAGGGCCTTGGCCGAATATGTGAGTACACTTACCTTGAAATTCTTAAATTTCGAAAAGTATCCCTTGCCTCAGATGTCTGTCGAAATACATATACAGCTACGTTAGATTCAATTCCAACATTAAACCATCATAGATGGCCCTTGGCCGAATGTAAATCCTGACTTACCTTAGATCCTTGAATTCTAAAAGATCCCTCCTTGAGTCGATAAATCAGTAACCTCAAACACTCCTTATAATTTCAGCAACAAAATAATAATGATATTAGTTCCTATGTTGCGCTTAAAAAGAGAATAAATTAATGACCATAAAATTCTTACCCTTAATATTGAATTCGACAAAGACCTAAGCTTGAAGCCACTTGAGATATTCGCTATGGCCTTAAAAGGCTTACTCGACTTTTGGAGGGATTAGAAGGAAAGAGAAGGAAGAATAAAGATGGAGGATTCGCTAGAACACAAGGTATTTGACTTTGGCTAACAAAAAGAAGAATAAAATCAGAGGGAAATTCGACGAGAGAGGAGAATCGCTTAAGAAATTGACAAAGGAAGAGTGAATGAATAATGGCCTCTTTTTCTCTAGTAGCCAAATTACTAGCTAGAGTCCTTTACTTGGCCACCACTCTTCCTTATTTTGATAAAGTTTATCTTTTATTTATCACCTTAATTAATCTCATCAATAATCCACTTAAAATAATCTAATATTAAATCTATTATTTATCCCCTATTTAGCCGAAATTTGAAGAGAATAAAACTCCTCTTTTAAGAGCCTTAATGCCGTCCACCTCTTTGTTTCTGGACGCCAAAATAAAACTTCTTTTATTTGCTTCCTATGTGACTCGAACTTAGGCCCAATTCCCTTATATGTGGTGCCATTTCCAGAGGCCCTAAGTGGCATCTCTAAGCCACTTTTCCAAGCCTGATTGTGTGTCAAACTTCTTCTATTAATTTCCTTAAGGCAATCTTGCCTTAGTTTCCTCTTTTTAAACTTAACATTTCCATACATTTCCAGGTTTCCAAAATGTTCACTTTCCTCTTTTAACTTAAGTTTCCAAAATGTTCACTTTTCTCTTTTAACTTAAGTTTCCAAAATGTTCACTTTCCTCTTTTAACTTAACATTTCCAAGTTTCCAAAATGTTCACTTTCCTCTTTTTGAAACTTAACATTTTTAAATCATTTCTTACATTTCCAAGTTTCTAAAAATGTTCATAATACATTCATAACACATAAGATGTGTCATTTCGTACAATTAAACCGAAAATGCATAGGCCCTTTTCAGGATGTTACACAGCAAACTGGTGCTGGAGGGCAATATCCTACGTGTGAGCAGTGTGGGAAGAAACTCTTAGGCGAATGGTGGAAGAAGACAGGTGGATGTTTCAATTGCGGGTCAAAAGACCATATGATTAAGGACTGCCCGATAAGACCAGATGGGAATCGACCAGTAGCTCAGAATGCTAATCAGACTGGTAGAGGTAGACAGCAGCCTCAGCGGGGCCATGGTCTGAATAACAGAGGAAATGGTGCTGGTAGAGGACGTGGAACACCAGGCTGAGGTGCTGCTAATATTGAGGCAAGGCAACCGGGTTTGGTTTATGCGGTTCACCGTAGGGAAGAGGGAGACGCACCGGACGTCATAATCGGTACGTTCCTTGTATTTGGAAAGCCTTATTATGCTTTGATTGATGTGGGCTCGACCCATTCTTATGTTGCCTGTAGTGTAGTTGAAACACTAGGCATAGCCTTTGAACCTTCTAATAGGGAAATGCCTGTAGTAAGCCCACTAGGTCAAACTTTAGTGGTGAATAAGGTCTTTCGAAGTGTACCTTTAGAAATTCAAGGCGTGGTATTTTCTGCCGACCTGATGGAACTTCCCTTTGGAGAGTTCGAACTCATTCTTGGAATGGACTGGCTAGTAGACCATCGGGCTGTGTTGGACTGTGCAGCCAAGCGAATAGAGTTAAGGACCCCGGAGGATGAGGTGGTCAATATGGTAGGAGAAAGAAGAAACTACTTGTCTAATGTAGTTTCAGCTAAAAATTCAAAAGATGGTTCAGAAGGGTGCAAGGCATTTTTAGCCTTCGTAAGTGCGTTAGATGGAAATGAAGAAGGTGTTAGTGGAGTTAGAATGGTAAGGGATTGTAACATCCCAAAAAGGGGGTTATTTGGAACTTAATCATTTTTCTTATGTAAGAACTGCTGAGATATTATTTATGGAATAATAGAGTTTAATTTAAGGCTTTGTGTTGGCTCGATTTGGTAGGAAATTTTAGTTTTAACTTCTAAGGTAAGGAGCCTTAGCAAGAGGGTGTTATAAGAATAAATGGGGATAATTTGGACATAAAATGAGCTTAGACCAAGTGGCAAAGTAAGCCCACTTAAGAGCTACATGTGACGCCACCAAGGAGCAAGGAAGAGCTTGTGTTCGAGTCATGGAAATCCCTCTTTTGGTTCTTTATTTTGACTGGCATGGGAGGAGAGTTTTCTTCTCTTTAAACTCTTTAATTATTGTTAATAGATAATATAAGCATTTTATTTTAAGGATAATCAAGTAGATTATGAAGATTTAAAAGAATTATTATTGGATTATTATTATGGTTTTAATTTAAGTGGTTTAGAGTGAATTAAGGAAGTAAGAGGAATCTAGGACTCCTTATTGAGGAGGAGTGGACTGCAAGGACTTATGGAAGAGGGGAGTTGCGAATGTTTATAAATAGCATCACTTAGCACTTGTTTTGCTCTTTTCTCCATCTTTGCAAACTGCCGAAATTCTCAAACCTTCCATCTATCTTCTCTCCTTTCTTTTCTCTCAAACACTGCTAGCCGAAAACTCTCACCATCTCCTCCTCTCCATTAGTTTTCTACCATTAATTCTCCTCTATTCTTTTGGCGAATATCCACTCCTCTGTTCAAATCCTCTTCTCTGTTAAGACTCACTTTGGCCGAATATCAGGAAGTCATAAGAGTTTCTCGGGATTTCTTCTTCAAACCGATTAGCAAGGGGTGCCGGGATTTTAAAGTATTCGATCTAAGTCTCTATCCTCCATCAACCGAAGTTGGTAAGTGTGGGTAAGGCCTATGTTGGTATTCAAAAGCCGAAAGCTTTGGTTATAAGTAATAATGACTAATCATTTATTTTGGAAAAAAGATTCAAGTATCGGTGCCGTGGTTAGTAGCCAAAGCGAGGAAAGGTAAGATACCGGATCATAAGGAACCCTTTCAATAATTTGGTTTGGCCGATTAGGCCATAGTATTGATCCCAAGAGTTGGTCAATGCCATGTTCTCTCCCTCTCTTGTCGGCTTTGATAAGGGTAAGTAGTGGGTTGACAATTGGCCATAAGGAGCTAATCTTTTGTTGAATCAAATCTATTTAGGTACTTGATTTTGGAGATCGACAAAGCAAGCCGTCATTCGTGACCAATCAAGTGATTCGGAATCGAGCATTGTGATTAAGTATCCAAAAGCGCAAGGGTAAGGATTCGGGTTCAAAAGGAGAACCCTTTAAATAAATTAATTTGGCGAATGTACTAACTCATGCCTTGGCGAATATAGGGCGAGATCTAGGGTGGTCGACTCTTCTTTCCGGGATTTAGAACACTCAATAGTGAAAGGTGTGTACATACACACATATAATTTGTTAATATGCTGTTTGTTGTGAATGCTAACTTGATTTCTATGTAGCATTGATAATATACCATATCGGTATAGTTGGCAATCCGGGTAAGTCCCTAAAAATGTGCACTTGTTATTCGATGCTTTTGGTAAGCATGTTGCATTAATACATGAAATTTAAGTATGTGATTGATGCGGGATTGATGAGTGGAGGGGGCAGTATTATTGTGCCGACGGGCACCAGTGTTTTGGTAACACACCGTGACTATATGTCACCAGAGGTTTGGTACCTCCAGAGGTTTGGTACCTCAATAGCGACTTATCCCTGTGGTTAACACCACCGTGGGTTGGCCCCACTTGAGATATGGGATCGCCGCGCGGTGATTTGGTATCACACGATGGGTTGGCCCCATCACCCGATTTGTGTCTCACGGACACCGGTGTTTTGGTAACACATTGTGACTATATGTCACCAGTGGTTTGGCACCACCAAAGGTTTGGTACCACAACGGGTAGACAGATGGCGTTTGGATGGCTAGGTCGGAATTAAATATTCTCGATATTTATTGTTATATGTTGTGTATGAAAAATTATTTTTAAAGCGGGAAGGGTTACATACTGAGTCTTGGTGACTCACCTTCTCCATTAATTTTTCAGGTGATGCTTAGATCGCGGACATGGAGCCGGAGGGACTTGAGGAGGCCATGCGGTGGTTTAAATTTAAATAGACTTTGATTTTTGCTATTTTAAATTTGGTTATTGGGTTGTTTTATTTTGGATGTAATAAGGCCTCATTTTACTCTACTTTAGTTATTTTCTTATATGTTGGATATATTTATTTTACTATAAATTTGAATCACACGCTTTAAAAAAATTAACACGAAAAATGTTTTATCGTGCCATCGAGCACATCCAAGTTTGTATAACAACTTGACTCAATTAAATTTTCGAATTTGGACTAAGTAAAATTTTCAGCAAGGTAACTTAAAACGAGCAGTTTTCAGCAAAGCTTAAGTGGATTTTGAAAATGGGTTTCAAAAAGTTTTTCTTCGTAACGACCCATATTCGGTCCTAACGTTTGGGCCGGGTTTGGGCTGTTACAAATTGGTATCAGAGCCCAGTTCAAAACTCGGCTGTGGGGGCCCAAGGCCCAAAAATGTTTTAGTAGGCCTTATTAATTGTTTTTGGGTTTTAAGCAGCATGGCCCGAGTCTCCCAGACCGATCCGCCTGTAAGTACATCTAAACCTCTGTGTGAATTATATTCTGTAGAAGGGTAGGAAGCATGGAACGTAGATAGACTTATAGGAATTTGAACCCTAGGATTAGATTACTCAAACACACAAGCTAAACATAAGACTTAAAGAACTAAACCAATCTATGACTTAGTCATCGAGCTAGGTGTGGTAACCCACAGACGCATGTTCAGGATTGGAACCTAAGAGCACGGTATTTAAGCGGTCAGTGACTCACCACCTCTTCGCAGTATCCTACCCAGTGCGTAGCTTGGGTTCACCTTAACTCGTAGGCTCAGGGTGTGGTAACCTCTGTGCGCATGTCTAGAAGGGTTCGGTGGGAGCTTGGTATTTAAGCAGTCCGCGTGACTCACCTCCTCTCCACACGGAACCTGCCTGGTGCGTAGCTTGGGTTCACCCTGACCAGAAGGGCTCGGTCATGGGCTAAACATAACGACTAAAACCCGAAAGGGAATTAGCCTTGATTTTTGGAAAAAAGAAATGGAACAACAAAACTTGGTTTTAAAACTTTTCAAATCACTCCTTCAAAAGTAAGAACAACTCTTTTTACAATATTTTTCCCCGAAAAGTTTGATTTGTGGAAAATTACGAAAATGCCCTTAGGGGTAAAATTTCTAAAATACCCTTGGTCCATAAAACATCAACTCAATGGTTTTGTCCAAAATTTTAACTACTTTTCCAATATTCAACTTAGCTTTGGAAATCCTCAATGAAACACTTTGGTTTTGAAAAAAAAAAAATTACGAAAATGCCTTCAACTTATAAAATTACTAAAATGCCCCTGAGTACGAAATTTTTGCAACATCACCGTTTTAAGAAAGAAAAATTCTCAAAAGGGACCCTCAGAGTTTTACAATGGTTAAAACATCCTTGATTTACAAAATTACAAAATTACCCCTGGAGGACCAAATTACCAAAATACCCCTGGTTTTCGAAATAATGCCATAACTTCAAATCTTATCAATTTTTAATAATACCCTCCAGTGTTGAGAATTGCAAAACAACCTACTCTACTAAAGTTTTAAAATCTCTTTTATTACGAAAATACCACAGAGGAAAATGACGAAAATACCCACAGGTTAGAAATGGGCGTAAATGTCCAAGAGCGAATAGGTATGGAAAGTATTAAGGAATGGATGCAAGAACTTCTTTGTGTGAACTAGGATAGAAGATCAAACCTTGTTTGCACGAAAGAATCCCTAATTAAAATTTCTTCATAAAATTTCTTCATGAGTAATGAAGTGGAACAAACGCTAATACATAAAATTTCTCTTAATCGATTAAAAGCGCAGAGATAGAATGAGTTCTAGAGGACGTGGGCGCCGTGGGCGCAGTAGGGGTAGGATGATTTGTCCAACCCGCAGTCGGGACAAGGTTTTGAAAACGATGTACCACCGCCACCACCACCTCCAACTTTTGGAGCAGAGGAGCGAGATCGACGGAGGAGAGGCGTGATCGCAAGCGGTGTTGCGAGTCCTCGAATTGGTGGTCAATGGTGGAAATTTAGAGCTCAAAAATCTGCTCCCGAGCGAATTCGGTCCAACGGAGCCGAGGTGTTCCGGTGTGTCGAGTGGCACCAGTGTAGCAGTATTGGTGGAATCTATGAAAGGATAATGGATGATCTTGACCGACCGAGGAGGAAAAGTCGAAAGGCGGTGTCGCTTCTAAAGGATGAAGCATACCGGTGGTGGTGACGATTCGGGATGGAGCCACAAATGATGATCTTCGTGGGACTACTTTAAAACCGCTTTTCGGAAGAAGTATGTGGGCACCACCACACCGACGCCAGAGAGAGGAAGGCTTTTCTGCGTCTAATACAAGGAACTAAGTCCGTGGTAGAGTCTGAGGCGAGTTTCGAGACCGAGTAGGTATGCTAGAGGCATCGTGGCTCTCGAACACGAGCGTTAGTGTCCGCTTTGAGGACGGACTCGAGATGATTTGAGGTTACCGATTGCCCCGCACAAGTTCGTGAGTTTTCATCTCTAGTGGAAAAGGCTAAGGTAGCCGAAGGGATCAAGGAGGCTGTGAGGCAGAATTATAGTAGAAATAATCAGAAGAGAGGATTTGGGTCAGCTAGATCCAGTGGTAATGATCAGAAGAAGGCCAGGCAGAGTAGGCCAAATCAAGCAGCAAGGCCCGTAGCTACTAATCAGAGGCCGGCTCAGTGCAATCGCTGTGGGAAGTCCCATTGGGGAGGTTGCTCGATCAACGATAGAGGATGTTTTGAGTGTGGATCTTTTGAACATCGGGTCAGAGATTGTCCCCTGAAGCGAGCTCAAAATCACCGTAGGGGCGTAACTGCATCGGGACCGAAATGTGGGACCGCAGAGGGTCGTGGTAATGGCAGAGGAAGCAATGGTCCTAGCCGAGGTCGAGGAACTCGAGGCGAGGTTCAAAAGACAGAGGCTAGGCAGCCTGGCTTAGTCTATGCGGCAAGGCGTCGCGAGGAGGGTGACGCACCGGATGTCATAACCGGTACGTTTCTGATTTTTGGTCTCCCTTATTATGCATTAATTGATGTGGGGTCTACACATTCATACGTAGCAAGTAGTGTGGTAGAGACTTTGAACCTAGACTCTGAGACTGCTGCTAGGGAGATGACTGTAGTGAGTCCGTTAGGTCACTCTGTAGTGGTAGACAAACTTTTTAGGGACGTACCCCTAGAACTCCAAGGGGTCGTATTCGGGGCTGATCTGATGGAACTACCATTCGGGGAGTTCGATTTGATCCTTGGAATGGATTGGCTGGCTAAGTATCAGGCGAATTTGGATTGCGCGGCTAAGCGCATGGTTCTTAAGACGGCTGAGAATGATGAAGTGGTTATGATAGGTGATAGAAGGAATTACCTATCCAATGTGGTGTCTGCCTTGAAGGCGGAAAAGATGGTCAAGAAGGGTTGTAAGGCGTATTTGGTTCGAATCTGTGCTTTGGAAGCTAAGGAGTCAGTAGTTGGAAGGGTCCGAACGGTTGGGGAATTTGCTGATGTATTCTGTAAGAACTTCCGGGTCTACCTCCGCATCGGAAGTCAAATTCGGTATAGACGTGCTACCTGGAACGGCACCTGTGTCTATAGCACCTTATCGAATGGCACCAAAGGAATTGGTGGAGCTAAAGGCTCAAATTCAGGAGCTCTTGGATAAAGGGTTTATTCGACCTAGCATATCTCCGTGGGGAGCGCCTGTGTTGTTTGTCAAGAAGAAGGACGGTTCTATGTGAATGTGCATCGATTACCGTCAGTTAAACAAGTTAACGATCAAAAACAAGTACCCATTGCCACGGATCGATGACTTGTTTGACCAGTTGAAGGGGGCATCGGTGTTTTCGAAGATAGACCTTAGGTCGGGTTACCATCAACTTAAGGTGAAGGGGGCCGATGTTCACAAGACGGCGTTTCAAACTCGGTATGGGCATTACGAGTTCCTAGTGATGCCATTCGGGTTGACCAATGCCCCAGCGGCGTTCATGGACTTAATGAATAGGGTATTTCAACAGTACCTAGACCAATTCGTCGTGGTGTTCATAGACGACATATTGGTCTACTCTAAGACGGAGGAGGAGCATGACAAGCATTTACGGATAGTTCTACAAGTGTTAAGGGAAAAGCAATTATATGCCAAATTCAGTAAGTGCGAATTCAGGTGAGGAGGTGGCTTTCTTAGGTCACGAGTGTCGGTGGAAGGATTAGAGTGGATCCCGCAAGATTGAAGCGGTATTGGAGTGGAAACCGCCTAAGTCGGTGGCGTAGATAATGAAGTTTTCGGGTTTAGCGAGGTATTATCGGAGATTTGTGGAAGGGTTCTCTCGATCGCAGCGCCATTGACTAAGTTGCTAAGGAAAGGTGTTTCATTTGTATGGTTGGAGAAGCGAGAAGAAAGTTTTGATAAGTCGAGGAAGATTACGACGAAGCTCGGTTTAGTACAACCCAAGCGGGAAATTATTCACGATCTATTGTGATGCATCACACACCGGTTTGGGGTGTGTTGATGCAGATGGGAAGGTAGTAGCCTATCGTCCGTCCACCGAGACCGCATGAGGTTAACTACCCAACTCACGATCCGAGTTAGCCGCAATGCGTCTTACATACGAAAATATGGAGACATTATCTTTATGGGGAGAAGTCGGTAATTTACACGGACCATAAAAGTTTGAGGTATCTTCTGACACGTATGATCTCAATCAGAGGCAATACCGATGGATTGAGTCATTAAAGGACTACGATCGCTCCATCGAGTATCATCCGGGTAAGGCTAACGTGGTGGCCGACGCGTTGAGCCGGAAGGTCGTGGCGGATTTAAGAGCAATGTTTGCTCAGTTGAGCCTATATGACGATGGAAGCCTTTTGGCAGAACTTCAAGTTAAGCCAACGTGGATCGAGGAGATTAAGAACAAACAGTTAGTGGATGAAGGGTTAAATACGAGGAGAATACAAGTTCAGAATGGTGGTGTAGAGGGGTATAGTGTGACCGGTGATGGTGTGCTATGTTTTCAAGGACGGCCTCAGATGCCAAAGGATATGGAGTTGAGGCAAAAATTCTCCGGGATGCTCATAGCAATTTCTACGCTATGCATCCGGAGGAAGCAAGATGTATGGAGATCTACTAAATAGTTACGGTGGCGGATTGAAGCGTGAGATAACGGAATTGTAGGGAAGTGTTTGACGTGTCAGCAGGTTAAGGCTGAACACCAGTTACCATCGGGGTTACTTCAACCGGTAAAGATCCCTCAATGGAAGTGGGAGCGGATCACTATGGATTTCGTCAGTGGTCTACCCCTTACGCCCAGCAAGAAAGATGCAGTTTGGGTAATTGTAGACCGTCTGACTAAATCAGCTCATTTCATACCGGTGAGAATGGATTACTCACTCCAGAAGCTAGCAAAGTTGTATGTGGCCGAGATAGTCAGATTGCATGGTGTACCCGTGTCGGTTATCTCAGATAGGGACCCAAGGTTCACTTCGAGGTTTTGGAAAGCGTTACATCAAGCGTTGGGTACGCGGTTGGATTTAACCTGACTTTCCATCCTCGGTCGACGGCAATCCGAAAGGTCATCAGATCTTAGAAGATATCTTTGAGGGTCGTGTCTTGGAATTCGAGGTAGTTGGGAAGAATTCTTACCTCTAGCCGAAGTTCGCCACAACAATAGCTACCAAGCGAGTATTCAGATGGCACCATACAAGCAATCAGATGGATTTGAATGCCGAACTCCGACGTGTTGGACGGAGTTGGGTGAACGACAAGTGTTGGGCCCGAATTAATAGCGAGACCAAGACAAAGTCAAAGTGATTCGGTCTCGTCTTAAGGAAGCATCGATAGATGTAAGTCCTATGTCAACCTTAAGCGCAAGGAGATAGAGTATCTTGTGGAGATAAGGTCTTCTGAAGGTGTCGCCTTGGAAAAAGGTGTTAAGATTTGGACGAAAGGGAAGCCGAGCCCAAGATTCATTGGCCCATATATGATTGAAGCGAGTAGGACGGTAGCTTATCGCCTTGAACTATGGCAGAGTTAAGTCGATACATGACGCCTTTCACGTATCAATCTTTGAGATCAGTATCGGTCGAGATCCATCACATGTGGTGCCCGTGATGTAAATCGAGGTTAACGCAGACTTATCTTTTGAGGAGGAACCATTCGGATCTTGGATAGAGATATAAAGGTTCTCGTAGGAAGTCGGTGCCCTTAGTGAAAGTGCTATGGCGGAACCATGGTCTTTGAGGAAGCTACGTGGGAACCCGAGGATGTGATACTGACGGCAATACCCTCATCTGTTTTAGTTATGTAATTTCGGACTGAAATTTATTTTAAGGGGTAGAACTGTAACATCCCAAAAGGGGTTATTTGGAACTTAATCATTTTTCTTATGTAAGAATCACGAGATATTATTTATGGAATAATAGAGTTTAATTTAAGGCTTTGTGTTGGCTCGATTTGGTAGGAAATTTTAGTTTTTAACTTCTAAGGTAGGGAGCCTTAGCAAGAGGGTGTTATAAGAATAAATGGGGATAATTTGGACATAAAATGAGCTTAGACCAAGTGGCAAAGTAAGCCCACTTAAGAGCTACATGTGACGCCACCAAGGAGCAAGGAAGAGCTTGTGTTCGAGTCGCGGAAATCCCTCTTTTTGGTTCTTTATTTTGACGGCATGGGGAGGAGAGTTTTTCTTCTCTTTAAACTCTTTAATTATTGTTAATAGATAATATAAGCATTTTATTTTAAGGATAATCAAGTAGATTATGAAGATTTAAAAGAATTATTATTGGATTATTATTATGGTTTTAATTTAAGTGGTCTAGAGTGAATTAAGGAAGTAAGAGGAATCTAGGACTCCTTATTGAGGAGGAGTGGACGGCAAGGACTTATGGAAGAGGGGGGAGTTGCCGAATGTTTATAAATAGCATAAGCTTAGCACTTGTTTTGCTCTTTTCTCCATCTTTGCAAACTGCCGAAATTCTCAAACCTTCCATCTATCTTCTCTCCTTTCTTTTCTCTCAAACACTGCTAGCTGAAAACTCTCACCATCTCCTCCTCTCCATTAGTTTTCTACCATTAATTCTCCTCTATTCTTTTGGCGAATATCCACTCCTCTGCTGAAATCCTCTTCTCCGTTAAGACTCACTTTGGCCGAATATCGAAAGTCATAAGAGTTTCTCGATTTCTTCTTCAAACCGATTAGCAAGGGTGCCGGATTTTAAAGTATTCGATCTAAGTCTCTATCCTCCATCAACCGAAGTTGGTAAGTGTGGGTAAGGCCTATGTTGGTATTCAAAAGCCAAAGCTTTGGTTATAAGTAATAATGACTAATCATTTATTTTGGAAAAAAAGATTCAAGTATCGGGTGCTGTGGTTAGTAGCCAAAAGCGAGGAAAGGTAAGATACCGGATCATAAGGAACCCTTTCAATAATTTGGTTTGGCCGATTAGGCCACGATTGATCCTAAGAGTTGGTCAATGCCATGTTCTCTCCCTCTCTTGTCGGCTTTGATAAGGGTAAGTAGTGGGTTCGGCAATTGGCCATAAGGGAGCTAATCTTTTGTTGAATCAAATCTATTTAGGTACTTCGGGATTTTGGAGATCGACAAAGCAAGCCGTCATTCGTGACCAATCAAGTGATTCGGGAATCGAGCATTGTGATTAAGTATCCAAAAGCGCAAGGGTAAGGATTCGGGTTCAAAAGGAGAACCCTTTAAATAAATTAATTTGGCCGAATGTACTAACTCATGCCTTGGCCGAATATAGGGGAAGTAGATCTAGGGTGGTCGACTCTTCTTTCCGGATTTAGAACACTCGGTGGTGAAAGGTGTGTACATACACACATATAATTTGTTAATATGTTTGTTTGTTGTGAATGCTAACTTGATTTCTATGTAGCATTGATAATATACCATATCGGTATAGTTGGCAATCCGGTAAGTCCCTAAAATGTGCACTTGTTATTCGATGCTTTTGGTAAGCATGTTGCATTAATACATGAAATTTAAGTATGTGATTGATGCGGATTGATGAGTGGAGGGGCGAGATTATTGTGCCGACGGGCACCAAGATGTTTTGGTAACACACCGTGACTATATGTCACCAGAGGTTTGGTACCTCCGGAGGTTTGGTACCTCAATAGCGACTTATCCCTCGTGGTTAACACCACCGTGGGTTGGCCCCACTTGAGATATGGGATCGCCCGCGGTGATTTGGTATCACACGATGGGTTGGCCCCATCACCCGATTTGTGTCTCGGACACCGGTGTTTTGGTAACACATTGTGACTATATGTCACCAGTGGTTTGGCACCACCAGTGGTTTGGTACCACAACGGGGTAGACAGTGGCGTTTGGATGGCTAGGTCGGGAATTAAATATTCTGCATATTTATTGTTATATGTTGTGTATGAAAAATTATTTTTAAAACGGGGAAGGGTTACATACTGAGTCTTGGTGACTCACCTTCTCCATTAATTTTTCAGGTGATGCTTAGATCGCGGACATGGAGCCGGAGGGACTTGAGGAGGCCATGCGGTGGTTTAAATTTAAATAGACTTTGATTTTTGCTATTTTAAATTTGGTTATTGGGTTGTTTTATTTTGGATGTAATAAGGCCTCATTTTACTCTACTTTAGTTATTTTCTTATATGTTGGATATATTTATTTTTACTATAAATTTGAATCACACGTTTAAAAAAAATTAACACGAAAAATGTTTTATCGTGCCATCGGGCACATCTGAAGTTTGTATAATAACTTGACTCAATTAAATTTTCAAATTTGGACTAAGTAAAATTTTCAGCAAGGTAACTTAAAACGAGCAGTTTTCAGCAAAGCTTAAGTGGATTTTGAAAATGGGTTTCAAAAAGTTTTTCTTCGTAACGACCCATATTCGGTCCTAACGTTTGGGCCGGGTTTGGGCTGTTACAGGGATTTTGAAGACGTGTTTCCGGATGAATTACCAAGAATACTCCCAGACAGGGAGGTGGAGTTTAGAATTGACTTGCTGTCGGGAACAGCTCCTGTGTCAATCGCTCCGTACAGAATGGCACCAAAGGAGTTGGTGGAGCTCAAGGCTCAAATCCAAGAATTGCTGGATCGTGGGTTTATCTGACCCAGTATGTCTCTATGGGGAGCACCGGTCCTGTTTGTGAAGAAGAAGGACGGAACTATGCGTATGTGCATAGACTATCGTCAATTGAATAAGTTGACCATCAAGAACAAGTATCCTTTGCCAAGGATTGATGACTTGCTCGATCAGCTTAAGGGGGTGGCAGTGTTCTCAAAGATCGACTTAAGGTCAGGATATCATCAGTTGAAGGTGAAGGAGGCAGATATCCATAAGACAGCCTTTAGGACAAGATACGGCCACTATGAGTTTGTGGTAATGCCATTCGGGTTGACAAACGCCCCAGCCACGTTCATGGATATGATGAACCGGGTTTTTCAACCTTACTTGGATAGGTTCATCGTGGTGTTCATCGACGACATCCTCGTATACTCCAAGACTGAGGAGGAGCATGATGAGCATCTCCGGATTGTGCTGCAAGTATTAAGGGAGAAGAAGCTTTATGCCAAATTCAGCAAGTGTGAATTTTGGCTTAGGGAAGTTGTCTTCTTAGGGCATGTGGTGTCAGCAGAAGGAATAAGGGTGGATCCTAGAAAGATTGAAGCGGTGTTGGATTGGAAACCACATAAGTCGGTGGCAGAGATTCGTAGTTTCTTGGGATTGGCTGGCTATTACAGAAGGTTTGTAGAAGGGTTCTCGTTAATAGCAGTGCCTTTGACAAAGTTGTTGAGGAAGGAAGTACCCTTGGTATGGGCGGATAAGCAACAGGAGAGTTTTGAAAAACTCAAGAGGGTATTGACGGAAGCTCCAGTGTTGATTTAGCCTGAGGCAGGAAAGGATTTTACGGTGTATTGTGACGCTTCCCATACAGGTTTGGGTTGCGTATTGATGTAAGATGGGAAGGTAGTCGCATATGCATCCCGACAATTGAGGCCATATGAGGTGAATTACCCAACGCATGACTTGGAATTAGCAGCAGTGGTCTTTGCTCTTAAGGTATGAAGGCACTACCTTTATGGTGAAAAGTCGACGATCTACACAGACCACAAGAGTCTCAAGTATCTGTTGACTCAGAAGGAGTTGAATCTGAGGCAGCGAAGGTGGGTGGAGTTACTGAAGGATTACGACTGTTCTATAGAGTATCACCCGGGCAAAACAAATGTAGTGGCAGATTCCCTAAGCTGGAAAGTTGTGTCGGATCTGAGGGCAATGTTCGCACACTTGAGTTTGTATGATGATGGAAGCCTGTTGGCAGAGTTACAAGTCAAGCCGACGTGGTTGAATGAGGTGAAAGAGGGACGCTTGGTTCTTGAGGACCTAAGTGCTAAGCTACTGACAAGTATAGAATGGAGAGTTGGAAGATTATGGCATTAATGGCGAATGAGTGTTGTGTTTCAAGAGCAAGGTCTGTATGCCTAAGGATAAGGAACTTAGGTGAAGGATTCTTCAGGAATCGCATAGTAGCCCTTATGCTATGCATCCGGAGTCACTAAGTTGTACAGAGACTTAAGAGAACAGTTTTGGTGGCCTGGTCTGAAAAAGGAAGTTACAGAATTTGTCGGGAAGTGTTTAACGTGTCAGCAAGTTAAGGCTGAACACCAGGCTCTGTCCGGATTGCTTCAGCCAATCAAGATTCCACAGTGGAAGTGGGAGTGAATTACCATGGACTTTGTTAGTGGGCTTCCCCTTACGCCTACTAAGAAGGACTCGGTATGGGTAATAGTGGACCGTTTGACCAAGTCCACGCACTTTATTCCAGTGAGAGTCGATTATTCTTTGCAGAAGTTGGCAAAGTTATATGTGGCGAAAGTCGTAAGGTTGCATGAAGTGCCGGTCTCAGATAGGGACGCAAGGTTTACTTCTCGGTTTTGGAAAGCTCTACATCAGGCTTTAGGCACCAAATTGGATTTCACTACGGCTTTTCATCCACAGTATGACGGGCAGTCTGAACGAGTAATCCAGGTCTTAGAGGATATGTTACGGGGCTGTGTGATGGATTTCAGAGGAAGTTGGGAGGAATATTTGCCTCTAGCGGAATTTGCATACAACAACAGCTATCAGGCAAGTATTCGAATGGCACCTTATGAAACGCTGTATGGCTGGAAGTGTGGGACTCCTACATGTTGGACAGAATTAGGAGAACGTCGAGTATTGGGTCCAGAAATTGTGGCGGAGTCTGAAGAGAAGGTTAGTGTAATTCGGGTTCGATTGAAGGAAGCATCTGATAGACAGAAGTTGTATACGGATCTTAAAAGGAAAGAAATAGAATTTGATGCGGGAGACCAAGTATTTCTTAAGGTTTCGCCTTGGAAGAAGGTGATGAGATTTGGTTGGAAGGGGAAGCTGAGCCCAAGGTTTATAGGACCCTATCGAGTGTTGAAGCGAATTGGACCAGTGGCACATCAGTTGGAGTTGCCACTGGAACTGAAGTAGATGCACGACGTATTTCATGTTTCCATGCTCTGTCGATACCGATCAGATCCATCTCACGTAGTTTCGGTTGAAGAGGTGGAACTAAGGCCAGACCTGTCCTACGAGGAAGAGGCGATTCAAATTCTGGAACGAGATGTGAAAGTGTTACGAAGGAAATCGGTCCCTTTGGCCAAGGTGTTGTGGCGAAATCATGGATCAGAGGAAGCTTCGTGGGAGCCAGAAGAGGCAATGCGACAGCAATACCCTAACCTATTCTACCCAGGTAATTTTGGGGACAAAATTATTTTAAGGGGGTAGAACTATAATATCCCGAAATATGGCTTATGCATTTACGCTTAATTATATGAAATAGCATGCTTGAGTATGTTGTGAATATGCCTAATGAAATTTGTGAACTTCAGAATAATAAGAAATGCCTTAGAAAAATATCGTATTTTATGTCTTAATAAGGGAGCTAAGCCTAACAGGGCCTTAAGAAAATTTATAGAGGTAATCTGACATGAAATTGGGCTTGGTAAAGTGGCTACAAGGCACCACTTAGGGCCTTAGTGTGTGACGCCATATGCTAGGGGGAAAGGGCTTGAGTTCGAGTCGCATAGGAAGCAAATAAAAGAATTTTATTTTTATAAGGAGCAGAGAGGAGGACGGCATCAAGGCACCCAAGGGAGGAGTTTAATTCCCTCTAAAATTCGGCCAAGATAAGATAAATGAGGAATTTTTTTATCAAGTTTTAGATGAAGAGATAAAGGGGAATATAAGGATATGAGAGTGATGGCCAAGAAGGGGACTCTAGGATTAGAAATTTCGGCAAAACGAGAAAAAAGTAAGGCCATTTATTATTCTTTCTTTCTCCTTTTCTCTCTGCCGAAATTCTCTGGCAACAATTCTCCTCTTCTCTTTTATTTTGTTAAGCCGAAATACTCCTTGTGCTAGCCGAATTTACATTCCACCATTGCCGAAACCCTCAAGTTTTTCCTTTCCAATCTTGTTGAAGCCGAATACCCAAGTGACCATAGCCGACTATTTTCCAAGTCTCAAGGCCGAACCTTTGTGTTGTCAAGATATAGGAGCTGTCGATTTCTTCAAGTAAGGGTAAGAGCAAGTTCGATTTTTATTTCTTTTAGACTTGCCGAAAACAAGGTACTAATCTCCTTAGGGTACTTTGCCGAATCTTTGAAGGATCTCTCGGGGATTTGGTTGCCTATTGTCGACTACAAGGAAGGGATCTATCGGGATTTTAAGATCTAAAGTAAGTAAATATAAGGTTCGGCCATAGGCCATTCTATTGTGATTTAATGATTGGAAAATTGGATCTAACATATGGCCATAGGTATTTCGACATCTCCATAGTTAAATGGTGTTTCCGGGATTTAGATCCACAAGGTAAGTCCATATGAACATTCGGCCAAGGCCTATTTTGATACTCAAATCTATTTCTTACATGTTCAAAAGCCGAAAACTAACCTATAAGGAGATTTGGGTGCTAGCCGATTGCAAGGATAAAGCATTACAAAGTTTTCGGGATTTGAGTGATAGGCAAATCGGCACCAAGGTAAGTTTTGAGTTATAATCCTAGTGGGATTTGGTTTTATAGCCGAATGGCTTTTACTAATATGAATGGGATTGGCCGAATATAGGCACTAAAAATCTAAAGCAGTAGATTGGACTTTCGGGATTTGGAGTGAATTGCTAAGTTAATCAGGTGTGTACCCCACACTATTTCTTAATAAGTTTTATGGCATGTTTAATATATATATATGCGATACTAAGAATGTGAAAAGTATGGCTAAAGTACCATACAATGGTACAAAGTACTAAGGTACGTTTTCCTACTCCTACTATGAGTATGATATGGCTTGTTATGCCATGAATGTGAATATGATAAGAATGTGAATTAAGGCATGATATTGCATAATGTGTATGATATATGGGGGCATATGGGATATTATGAAAAGGGGAAGTGAATGCGGTGACTCATGTCACGATATAAGAATGTGGTGACTTCGGTCACATTATCTAAATGTGGTGTCTCTTGACACAAAATATTATTTGGTGGCTGTGCCACAAATTTTATAAGGGCGATGAGCACGTCGACTGCAGCGACTGCCTTCGATGGTGTGTAGCGGATGGAGGGTTGACTTAGTAGTCCCCACGGTGTGCAGGTTGGTACGGGTGATGTGTAGCGGTTGGTAACTAGGTTTGGGCTTGGGAATGCATCATTAATTATATATTTTGATATGAACATGTATGACTTGATATGCCTGAATCTATTTGGACCTAGTGTTTGTGTACACATTGAGTCTGTTTGACTCACCCCGTTGTTGGATCATTTTTCAGGTGACGCACAGTAGTGGACCGGGCCGGCAGGAGCTTAGTGGTAACCATGCTCAGCAAGAATTATTTTATTTGGACAATTTATTTTATTTAAGTACTTTCAATTTATTTTGGGTATATTTTGATGTAATAAGGTCATAGTATGAACTAATTATGCATGCATTTAAATTTACGATACTATGTTTCGAATGTTATCAAAATTAAAGTTAAGTAATATCTTTAAAATAAACTCGTAAATATTATGGCATCTAAACACAAATGTTTTCAAAGGCAAAATCTTTAAAATTAAATTGGCATATCTTTTACTTAAAGTTTTGGGACTGATTAAAGAAATTTTATAAAAACTTATATTTTACAAAAACGAACTAGTTTCCAACTTGAGCCCAACCCAAATCGAGTTTTCTCCCAAACTCTATTAAAGATTTTCTAAGAACCCACAAATTTGAACCGTTTTTACTCGAGGAACATACCAGATCTGGTCGAGGCTCATGGGCCGGGTTTGGGGTGTTTCAATAATTCACTATCAAAAAATGTGCATCACCAAATAAACACACAATTAAGCTGAGAAACAGTTGTGTAAATTAAATTTCGACACGAAGAATCATCCAAAGGCTCGCATCCAAATCTCAATCGCCGAAATAGAAAATCAACTCTTAACATACTATGAACCAGTGTCAAGCAAGCAATAATAATGAAATAACATTAACAATGGAAATACAAACACATAATAATAATAATAATAATAATAATAATAATAATAAAAACATAAAGAAATAAATAAATAGAACAATAGTCATATAAACGGTGAGCAATTAAAATAATAAACTAATGAAGAATCAGAACAGAAGTTATGAACGAAAATAGTAGCATGAAGAATGAACACAGAATGATATAAAAATGAAAGAGAATAAGAGAAGTAATCAAGTAAAAATGTATATATAAAACTAAGTATAAAAATAACAATAAGCAATAAACAAATAATATTTTTGTCCCCGGCAATGGCGCCAAAAACCTGATGGTCACTAAACTAACAAAAATTACGACAAAGGCAAGCGCACCTATCGAACAATAGTATAACTATGGTGAGTAGGGAATATCGTACTCACTGGGAATAAAAGTACTAGTAATTACTATTTTCCTATTATTTAGCAGATAAAATGGGATGATTATTTTTAATCTAAAATTAACTAAACTAATTTACTAAGAACGCAACAGAGAATGAATTGGGAAAATAAACGAATATAACCAATGAGATAGACAATACCCAGGAAAGAATCCACCTAGACTTCACTTATTATTCTAAATCTGAATTAAACGATTTATTCACTTGTTTCTTGATCCATAGAAATCCCTAAATTATGTTAATATCTCTTTCAAGAGTAAGAACAACTGACTCTAGGTTGATTAATTGAAATCTCTTCCTAATTAAAACCCCTATTATCGCATTAACTCGATCTATAGATTCCCCTATTAGATTTGACTCTAATTCGATAGATTTATGTCGTCTTATTTCTGAGATTGCATGCAACTCCACTCAATTATGCTAGATCTGCTCCTAAACAGTGACTTTTGCTCCACTGAAATAAGCACATTTAGCATGAATCAATATCCTGAAAATATTAAAACATGAAATAAGCATACTTAACTGAGAAAGAGAATCAAGTATTTATCATGTAATTCAGAAAATCAAATATTAAGATTCATCATAGGTTTCATCTTCCCTAGGTATTTAAGGGAATTTAGTTCATAATCTGGAATGAAAACATCTCAAAGTTAAGATAACAACAAGACATAAAGAAACCCAATAAAACTTCTAGAGAAATTAAATATCTTGAAAGAGATCCGCTTCTAAGTTGCTTCCGATGGTGTTCTTCGAGTAATTTCTTCATTCTTCTCTAGTGTATTTATTGTGTGTATTTATAGGTCCTCTTCTAGTGTGTATTTATAGAATTTAGAATGCTCAGAAAGCCTAAAAATTGGGTTTTTCCTCGTGTTTGGGAAACAAGGATCTATATTGACACAGGCTAGCACATGGGCGTGTGACAGCCTGTGTGGCTCACACGGGCGTGTGCCCAGCCTATGTGGAAGTGCCCAGGTCGTGTGGATCCTGAAAGCAGCTCTTTTTGTCCGATTTTGGCCCGTTTTTCGCTCCTTTCACTTCCCTATGCTCAGCTAAGTATAGAAACATGAATTTAAAGGATTAGTAGCATCAAATTCACTCATTTACATAATAAATCATCCAAAAACGCATCAAGAATAGGATTAAAAACATGTTACTTTTATAGCTTATCAATAGGCACGAAGTCTCATGTGTTTTAGATATAGACAGTCTTGTGCAAAAATCCTTTGAGTTCATCGTGGAGCTACCCAATATCAGATGTTTACTTGATGTGAAGTCAACTTGAAAAGGAAATGTGTAAGGTGTATGGGGGTGGTATAACAATTTTAATTTTAATACCTCCAATATAAATACAAGTAATAATCAATAAAAAGGGTAATAAAGTGATTAATGGCTTATAGCTTCACCACTACAATAATCATCATAATTGTTTTTTTATAATTCAAGTTTTTCTTATATATCTTTTATGGTACATGAAGATTAATATTTTAAAGATTCATAGCTATCTCTTTCAATAATATCTTTTCGAGTTTAAACTTAAGTTAAATATCTTATTTTTACGAAGATGATTATATAATATGAGTTGTTTTGAAATAATTATTAATGGTATACCTAAGAATATACACATCTTCTTACTTCTCAAGTATATACTAATCCCAACCATTTTTACACATTCCCTTAGAAATCATATCGTACTTGAATTCTTTAATGACATCACATTCCATAACAATCATTATGATATTTAAATTCCTTCCAATATAAACAAAAGGAATAAAAGAGAAAATTTTCATAAATTTCCTCATGTTTTGTGATAGGGATGTATTTTTCTCTATAATGAAGTCCCCAAAGTCACTTAATATATGTACAATGGAAACAAAATAAATAATTACAGTTGTACCAAAATACTCTATGATCATTTTTCATTATTTGTGGGGTTTGATCTATTTATGGGTATAGATCAATCATCATATCAATCAGACGCTTGAAAATGATTTTGAAAACAATAGATGGAAGCAAATAATTAACGGAAAATCAGTGAAAAAAAACTTATCTAATTAATTAATTTATAAAATCATCTTTATAATGAAAATAATTATTAAGCTTAGATATATTTGGGCAAATTCTGCCATCAATTTTTATACTTTGAAAAAGTTATAGATTTAATCTTTATATTTTAATTTGGTCATTTTAGTTTTTATTTTTCTAAAATTAAAATTTCAATTCTTAACAAACATTAACGGTTAAATTCATTAAATTCTATTGTTTCCGAATCTAATCGTCAAACATATTATCATATGTGTAATGTCATGCTAGCTTATTATTTTCACATATTACTCACTAAAAATTCAATTAATTGATTAACGATCGTCATTTGCGTCAAGACTGAAATTTTAAAATCTCAAAAGTATAGGACTTAAAATGATCCAATTGGAGAAAATGGACTAAATTGATCATTGTACACATAGTACATGACTATTAATTAAATTTCACCAAATGGATTTAACTTTTACCATTTGGGTCAAGATTAATATTGATCAATTCGCGAAGTATAGGGATTAAAATTGATCAAATCAAAAAAATACAGGGACAAAAATTAATCAAATAAAAGCACATAACCTAAATCCATAACTTTCGCGAAGTACAAAGACTAATAACAAAATTTAACCTTAAAATTTAGGTCTTCTAACACTTTAATTTCCAAACCGTGACATTTTTAGGTTTTTTTTTTTTTTTCTATAAAATGAAAATAGAGAAGAAAATGAATTGGTATAGGCGTGTTCTTTAATGAGCTAAAAGGAAAGCAATTTTCATGAGGGTATCCACTTTAACCAATATTGAAGGGAGCCATCTTTATCCCCAAAAGTAATCCAACCAAGATATTATACATTAATAATTTTACCTTATGATGGATCAATAAATCTCATTGATCTTCTTTACTAACAAACAAACCAGTTGCTCAAACTTTGATTTCCATTTCATACGTGTGTGCATACGTTTGCTACCTAATCTTTTCTCAAAAGCAACTGTATGGAGTGCATAATAATAATATGAATGTATTTTAGATTGTTTTATGTGAAGATTAGAATTTAGACCTAAATAAAGTCTGAAATGCAGTTGATCAGAATTATTACTATTATTTTTCCTGAGGGATGGGTAGGGATGTTAGTTTTTGAACCATAAGTCCAATACCACACAGACTATTTGCTACTAGGTTAGATCAATGAACTTAATTTACTATCAAAATGCTAGGGCTTAAATTAAATCTGTTGCAGTACTTGGAAATTTACCATGTTATGCTTGCACTTTGTTTAATTATAAGCGACACCAACTCAAGATAAACAAAGAAATGAAAGGAATGAAAATATTAGTTATTTACATAGTTTATGGATGGGTATTCTTCCTTTAAACTACTCAAAAACAATCTCAAAATGAATGAAAAAAAAAAAAAAAGGCTTATCTTTTTTTGTGGTGAAATCATGGCCGACAAGAGCATCATCAAAATATATATTGCTTTTTCTTTAAAGTACATAAATGTTCCTAACTTTGACATGGGTGGTGGAATATAATCAGTAGCTTTTTTTTCCCCTTTCTTTGCTTTCACTTTGGGCTTAGGTGGAAGCTTACATTTTCTCCCACCAAATGATGGTGCGGCAGGAAAACATTTTATGAAACTTCAAAAAAGACCCAAAAAAATAGGTTTTAAAAAAGAAGTTAGGGTTTTGAAAAAAGAACAATAAAATAAAAAGTGTTTCGAGGTTTATATAATGTCTAACATTAGGCTGAAAATATATCCAAAAAGATAACAGTAGAGAGGATTTTATGTTTCCTAAAATTGGATGATATGGGGTTTGTAAGTTGATGGACCCATTTCCAAAGATTTATTTATTACATCTGTTTTTGCCACAAGATGCCAACATCTAAAACCCATGAAATTAACTTTTCTTTCTTACTCTCCACACAAGCAGTGTGCAAATGCTTCTAGCTTAGAAAGCCTTTTACTTGATCTAAACCGAAAATTTTGGATACATGATGTAAAAACATAATACAATTATACAAATATGGTAATTAATAAACAAAAATTGTTACCAAAAAGAATAAATAAACATAAAAAAACCATGTGAAAAACATCACACCACACATTTAAATACAATTAATATGTTTAACATTATATGTTCTGAATAAGAAAATTTGATCTAGTCAATTCAAACTAAAATTTCACCTAATCTAATTTCATCATAAAATATTAATAATATAATTTCATCTAATTCAAAGATAAATTATTCAAATAAAAATAATATAAATATCAAATAATTCAAACTTAAAATAATTAAAACTTAAAATGATTCAAATTCTTAATAATTCATCTAAAAATAACAAAATCTCAAACTTAAATTATTCAAACTCCAAATAATATAAACAAAAAATTTACATAGCCCTAAAATTTTAACCACAATTTGGCTCTATCAAGATTAACCAGACGCGTCAAATTGACAAAACTAAATACACAATTAATATGTTAAACATGACGTGTTTAATACACATACAATTGTATCAAAAAGAATCAATAAACATGAAATTTATGTGATAAACATCACACAACACATTTAAATACAATTAATATATTTTTTAAATTTTTTTTTTTGAAAAGTTTTAAAAACAAGTCCGCTTGATAGTGCGTTTCTCTGTCTGTCGAATAGCAAGTTTCGTATTTTTTTTAGGGTTTTGGGCGACTTTGGTTTCGTTAGTTTTGAATCTAGGTTGAAGATTCCATAGTTAATGGAAGAAGAATTGGAAAATCTCAACAGCTCAGATGATGAAGAGGAGATTTTAGAAGGACAATGAAATGAAGATGAAGGTGAGGAGTATAGACTATTTTTGGTAAGGAAAGTTTTGACAGATAGTGTGGCCCACTTTATGTCCATGAGAAGCACCACGTCAAAACTATAGCATCTGGTGAGTGGAATATTCATTACAAATACTGGGGAGAAGATGAGTTTGTTTAGGTTCTACCATGAGATAGACCTAAAGAGGGTTCTTCGGGGCACACATTGGTTTTTCAACAGACGTCTTTTTTTATTCCATTGGGTAGAAAAAGGGAAAGAACCGTTGCAAGTTTTGCTTTTCTTTACAGAATTATGGGTTCAGATTCACAACTTGCCGATGGGATTTATGTCTGAGGGAATGGCGCGTGAATTGGGTGATTTTATTGGAGAGCTCTAGAATATGATGCAGCTTCGATAACTAGAGGAGTTAAAAAGTATCTGAGTGTTGGAGTGAAGTTCGATGTTCGGAAACCCCTGAAGAGGAAAAAGAGACTAGCCATTGGCTAGAATAGCTCGAGTTATGCTCTATTCTAGTATGAAAAAATCTCACTTTTCTGTTTCCTCTATTGGAAAATTGGGCATGGGGAAAGTTTCTATCCAATTAGATTATCACTGGATTCAAAAAAAGTAGACTTTGGTTGGGATTTGTCAATAAGAGCACCCTCAAGAAAGGCACCGATGGAGGTTAGTAAGTGGTTGAGAGAGGACAATCAAGTAGCTAAATCAATGGGATTGGATATGAGGGCGGTATTAGGGATAGGAGGTTCGGTGTCAACTAAAATTCCAGTCTGTATCGGGGATGAAAAGGGAAAGGAGTGATTGGGCATAAAGGGACAAACTTTGGGGGGTCGGACATAGAGGATTTCCCTTTTTGGATGGCAGACAGTAAGAAAAGACAAAGAATGTATCTGAAGAATTTGATTGTTTCTCATAAGAGTGATTCAAAGGATTCAGGAGTTTCTTCTGAGATATCGATGACTGTTGTTAAACAAACCGACCAGAAATAATGAAAACATTAAGTTGGAATGTCTGTGAACTGAGGCATCCGCAGGCTGTTAAGCGTCTCAAAAATAAAATGAGAAATGTTCAGCCCCAATTATGGTTTCTTATAGAAACAAAGGTTAGTGCGAGAAGGGTGGAACAAATTAGGAAGTGTGGTTTTCTAAATGGTATTGATGTGGATGCTATGGTGTCTAGAGGTGGTTTATCTTTGGGTTGGATAGGAGATTGCAAGGTTCAGATAAGAAATTTTTCATATTCACATATTGATGTAGAGATTTGAGAAGAAGAAGGTATGACAACATAGAGGCTTATGGGGTTTTATGGGTCACCAAAGGAATATTGTAGGGTCGACTCATGGAATTTATTATAACAGTTAAGCAGAAACAATAGTCTGCTATGGCTATCGATAGGTGTAACAGTCCGAATTTCACCCTAATCGGAACGGTAGTTTTGAGACCACGAATCTGAGTCTGAAAAACTTTTAAAAATTATTTTCGGTGTTTATTATATGTGAATTATCATGTGTGAAAGTTTCGTATGAAAATTTGATTGTTTGTGTGTTTAATTTAACAAAAGGACTTAATCGCGTAAAGTGCAAAAGTTACAAACTATAGTGAAATGTGCTAATGTGATAGTGGCTTTTTAATATGAGGTATTAAAAGGGCAATTAGCCCATTTTACAGGGTAGTGGATGGCTTAAGACTATAATGCCCTTATTATATATGTTAGTTTTATTTTAATTAAAAGGTTATATTATTAATTAAGCAAATAACATATTATATGCTAAAATAAAACAAAAGAAAGGCCATTATCATCTTTTATTCTCTTGGCCGAATATTGGAGAATAAAGAAGGGCTTTGTTTCATTTGATTTTTGACACTTATAAGCTTAAATTCAAGGTTAGTTTGATTTCGGTTCTTGATAATTTTTACGTTTTTGAGATCGTTGCTTAGAAATCTTCAAGACCCATGCTTTAATTTTTGAGTTTGATGAATTTGAGTATTTTGGGCTAAATTACAAAAAATAAATTTTTAGGGGTTAAAATGCAAAATAAATGAAATGTAGGGACTTATATAGTCATGAGGAAGATTCGGCCCTAAAGGTGTAGTTCCAAAGTATGTGTATTTTGTGTTTTGTGCAATAGGGACTAAATTGTGAAAGTTATAAATGTCAGGGGTAAATTGGCAATTTTCCCATTTAAGTGTTTTTGGATTAAATTGAAATGAAATGTGTTTGAATGAGCTCAAATTGAATGTGTTTAGATCAAGAACAAAGAAAAATGGACTTTGACCGGGGGAAGGCAAAAGTTATTAAATAGCCGGTTTTTACTGTCCGACGATTTTCGAAGTAAGTCTTTAAGCAATTTAATACCGTTAATATTAATTATAACCTCGGTTCCATGCTGAATTTTGAATTAATAAGGATGAAATTGACCAAAAGCCGAAAGTGATAATTGATTTTTTAATAATGTAATGTAGTTAAAATTTATTTGAATTTGATATGTGATAGTAATATGAATCATATGTGATATATGTGATATTGGTATTATGAAATGTGTATGAAATGATTTAATCATATTGATACTCGGGCTTTGAGCCTAGTAAGCCTTGTTCCGGTGATCTATATCGGGCTTAATGCCTAGCAAGCCTTGTGCCAGTGAATTATATCGGGCTTACTGCCTAGCAGGCTAAATACCGGTGTTTAAATCACAGACCTTGGGTCTAGCAGGCCTAGTGCCAGTGTGTGTGATTCGGGCTAATGCCTAGCAGGTTTTATACCGGTGAGTTGCAATTTCGAGCTTAGACTACGGATTAATAAAGTCATGAAACAAATCGAGTAAGCCTAAGCTTTTGAAAGTGAATCTTGTTAATTCGGCCATAAGGTATGTGTTTTTCATACTTATATGTTATATATATGTAACATCCTTAAACCGGTGCCTTTGCATTTCGTGTGGTTACATGTGTATTGTATGGTAGGTATGTTAGTTTGGGCTATTTTAGGGTCTAGGCTCGAGCTAGGGATAGGCTAGAGTCATAGCAAAAATTTGCGTTTTGGGCTTTAGAAGAGGGGAGCTATTGGTGTTAGGTGTTAAGAGTATTTGGTAGAGGAGTGTGTCGCAAGAGATGCCTTGGTAAAGTGGCAAGGGAGGCGCCACTTAAGCACAAGGGGGAGGGACGCCTCATGCAGGTGGGAGAGCTTTGGTTCAAGCTGCAACAATCCCCTTTGTGCATTTCTTTTTGACGCCAGGACAAGGGGGAGTTGAACTCAGGAGGGACTCTGATGGATGAGGTTTGAAAGGGTCAACAATTTCAAATGGGTGAAAGGGAGAAAATGGTGGAAGTTGACTCATTCAAATTGTTTGAATGAGTGGAAGAGAGGAATTCAAGGAGGAAGAAGGGGGGCGGCATAGAATTTGAAGGGAGTTGGGGTGTGTGGCCAAAATTTGAAGTGGTGTGGGTGTGACCATTCAGTTTTAGAGTGTGGTTAGGGGGTGTGCCAAATTTGAGTTGTTTTGGGGTATGATTTTCGGCATTTTGGTGTGAGCTTCATTTTCTTTTTGACTTAAGTTCTTCTATTCTCTATTTGTGCCGAAATCTCTCTCAATTGCACACTTTTGGCGTTTTGGTTCTTTTTCCCCTCTCTTTCAAAATACCTTGGCCGAATGTCCTCATAAGCCCCTTCTCATATTGTTTCTTTCAACTTCATCTCTTCTCCCAATCCCTCTCATTGTGCCGAAAACACCAAGAGCTTCTCTCTTTTTCTCTCTTCTTGTGCTAAAGCCAAAATCGTCACCCTCCTTCTCTATTAACATCTTTTTCTTTCTCTTCTCTTGAAGCCATAGTCGAACCTCTCCTATCCTCTTCTCTCTATTTCTTTTCTCAAAGCCGAATCACCACTTATTCTTCCCCTTTCATATTGTTATTTTTTTCTTCCATTCACAACTTCTTGATAGCCGAAACTACCTTTCCTCTTCATCAGATTTGGCTCGAGATCGAAGCATAGTTAATATTCGTTGGTAAGTTCATCCCTTAGCCGAATCAGTCTCAAATCTATATTCTTATTGATCTCTTTGATTCTCTTTGTGCGATTCTTACATCTCCTTTTCTTGATTTGCCGAATTCCCTCATCTTCTGTGGTAGGGCCGAATCATTCTAGGTGCCAAAGGGATCTTTCACGTTAAGGTTAGTGATGTTCTCTTGAGTCAATCTTTTCTCTTCCGGGATTTTCATGCCTAAGCCGAATGGCTATGTGGCCAATGGTTTGTTTGGTCGATTATAGGGAAGGTGTGATGCAAGCGTTTAGATTCTCGGGAGTTACTCGACTCATGGTTTAGATTTAAATCTTCGGGATTTATCGATTAGGTAAGGGATCTAATTTCGGGATTTAGTTCTTTACGATTTGTTTTACTGCTTTAATCTGAGTTAGTGACTAAGGTGTTATGGACTCGAAGGCTAACCAATCATTGGGAGGGGTTGGATTTGAGACCCCAGTTCCTAAGTTCAAAAAGAGGGAAGTGTCGGCGGCTCGCGATTGGCCACCTGGGTGTGGGCGAACACTTGAGCAGCGTAGTAGTCAAATAGCAGTGGTGTCGATTAACGACAGTACCGACGTGGAGGGTGTCATATTGCGAGTAATCAGGTATGTAACCCTTACACACTTTCTTTGTTAATATGTATTAGTGTGTAAACTGCTAAAAGCTGGGTTAACGATTAGAATGGGTATGATACCCATGAGGGTAAAATCGAGGACTCCGAGTAAGTCCACTTTGTTTGGTTAACATTAAAATGCCTGATAAAATCTGTATATGCCATGCCATGTGATCTCTAATTGCTAAGCATGATATTTATGCCATGAAAAGTACGTACATTAATGGGTATGATGAGAGGAGGGGGAAGGATGATTCAGACTGACACCAGTGGTATTGACCACACGTGGGTTGGCCTTGCTTTCTATATATTATTGTGACTAGTCTCAGTGGTTTTGACCACCAGTGGTTTGGTACCACGTGTTGTTGTTCTTGTGACTTGTCCCAATGGTTTGGTACCACAGTGGGTTGGCCCTACATGTTGATAAACGGGATTGTCATCAGTGGTTTTGACAACAAGATGGGTTGGCCCCATCAAATTATTTCGTGACTACGGTCATCAGTGGTTTTGACCACACTTACATTATTTGTGACTACGGTCACCAGTGGTTTTGACCACCAGTGGTTTTGACCACACGGGGTAGATACAGGAGTTCGGATGGTTAGGTGGGGTTGCATGACTTGCATGTTAATTTATGAAATTGTGTAAGGGCTTGATGATATCAGGATGGGGATTTATATGCTGAGTCTCGTTGACTCACCCCTTCCTCAGCATTTTTGCAGATGATTCGTAGATCGCGGATGCTGGCCAAAAAGGCACTCGAGGTGACCATGTGCATTTTCTTTTGGGTTTTGTTTTAAACTTCTATTCCTGTTTTACTTACTTTAAAATTTGGTTTTGGGTTGTAATAAGGCCATTAAATTTTATTTTGGAGTTTATTTATCTGTTTTATTTTCATGGAAATTTGTATAAATTAAATAAAATGGCATGCCTAAATAACTTATTAATTGAATGTTTTATAAATTCACACAAATTATCAGGTTTTTCTAAAACTTCACCTTCGGATAGATAAGCAAACTTGTAAGATTAACAAAGTATCGAGATTTTTTTTAAAGCTAAATTCAAAACAGTTTTAGTAATACTTCTAAATCAACTCGGTTTTTCATAACATCAAAAGTTTTCCTTAAATTAGAGACGGCAACTTGTTTTCAAAATCGTTTTCTTCCCTGTGACATACCAGATTTGGTCGTAGCGTTTTGACCGGGTTTGGGGTGTTACAATATATGATGCTAATGAGCAAATAAAATGATGAAAGAAATGTGTTGTACTTTTGGTTGTTGAAATATGTGTATAAACTATGCTATGTGTATTGGTTACTTGAAAGCATGAGAGTGGTTAAAGATGTTCTTGTAGGTATATCTATATACATAGATATGTGTATATATATTCGGTTATGGTGAATTTTATAATTTAAATTATTTATATTTAATGCCATGAACCGATTGTTTAAAAAAAATGCTTGAATGTTTGAATGTTATGATATACTTTCTTAGGACTTACTAAGCTAGTAAGCTTACTCTGTGTGTGTTCATTGTTCTGTTTTATAGATTTTGATCAAGCTACGAGCTTAGGGGATCGTCATTGAAGTCATTCACACTATCGGCTCACTTTGGTATCTTTAAGTTTAGACATTTGAACTTAAGGCATGTATAGGCTAGTTTAATATTTGAATGATATATTGCTAATGAATAAAAGCCATGCGAAATTGGCTTGTTTTAAATGTTAATGTTTGATGGTTTATTCAATCTTTGGTATAATATGCGTGTATGTTATGCTTGGAAGATGAATGTGGCTTTGATGCATGTTCTTCATGATTATATGATTAGGTAATGAATAATGAAAATGTTTATGATTATTTTGGGTTGAACATTAGAGATGCTTATTTATGTGTAATATATATATATATATATAGGTATGCCTATTATGTCGTGTGGATTTCTTAACCTAGATTAATATGCATAGCTTGTGAATTGGCATAGTCACAAAAACTCGTTAATAAAATATGATAATATTAAATTGATATTCATGGTTTGATATGGCTTTTGTTTCTAGGAATTATGCGCATGTTATAATATCATTAGGAGCATGTTCGGTTATGCTATAATGTTCTAATTTCACATATGTGAATGGATATTTAACAGAATATTATGGGTCTATATGTTTTGATATGCACATGTGCATAAGTTAAGAAATGATATGCTGATATTCGACTAATGAAATAGATGTATTGACACGTATTTGATATATATATATATATATATAAAGTGAATGATATATGCATGGATATGTTTAAAATGTTTGAATGTCATAGATTCAATGGTCAGATGGTTCGAATTTTAGAAGTATGAAACATGTATAATTTGGTTTTGGTATTTGAAAGCTTGATCCGAAACTTGTATAAATTATGAGTAATGATGTAATTGAATTACGAGCATGATTTGTAATGCAAGTCTTGATTAACATGAAATAAGAGTATGGGTTATGCATGAGCTATTTGTTGGATATTGAGAATCAAATATGCGTATTTGGTTTAATAAATAAATGAATCATGAATGTGTATGAGATTGAAATGTTAAAGAGTTATAATTATAACCTGTAGTATGAATAGTGATGAATGACTGTGATGAATTGAGTCTAGTTCGATAATGCCTCATAACACTAATCTGGCAACGGATACGGGTTAGAGGTGTTACATTTGATTGGTATCAGAGCTTACAGTTTAGTCGATTCTAGGACTACCGTAGCGCATGTGAGTCTAGCTATACATGCCTTAAATTTTATAATACTATAGTGTGGTGACTTCTGACATTTAAATTGTGTTTTATATAGTAAATGGATCCCGACAGAGCTGTAGCTGATGATGTAGAGAGCGTAGCACCTGATCTCGCACGTGGGTCAGCGCCGGTAGACTCTCGACCTATCACGGGTGGCCATAAGGGGGAGGCTAAGCAAGCCTTCTACCAGATGATGAATGAATGGTTTACCCAATTTATTCGAACTAATCTGGCTGTACAACAACCTCTACCCCCGAATAATCCAACTCCGATACCTTCAGCACCTTCGATGATAGATCCGATGAGATCTAGCAGGCCTCCAGTTGATAAAATCAGGAAACATGAGGCCGAGGAATTTAAAGCTAATGATGATGACGACGCGAAATGAGCTGAGATGTGGCTTGATAATACTATCCGTGTGCTCGATGAGTCATCATGTACTCAGATTTAATGCTTGAAGTGTGCTATATCCTTACTACGGGACACCGCATATCACTGGTGGAATACACTAGTATCGGTGGTTCCGAAAGAAAAAGTTACTTGGGATTTCTTTCAGACCAAGTTCCGTAAGAAATATATCAGTTAGAGATTCATTGATCAGAAACGAAAAGAATTTCTAGAATTGAAACAGGGTCGAATAACCGTGACTGAGTATGAACAGAAATTTGTCAGACAAAGTCGATATGCCCATGAATGTGTGTCAACTGAAGCCATTATGTGTAAAAGGTTCGAAGACGGTCTGAATGAAGATATTAAGTTGCTAGTCGGCATACTCGAGATCAAAGAGTTCGTGGTACTTCCCGAACGAGCTTGCAAAGCTGAAGAGCTTGGGAAAGAAAAAAGAAAAATTGAAATGGAAGCTAGAGACATCCGTAAAAGATCATCAAGTAAGACTTTCCATTCTGTATCCAAGAAGTTTAAAGATGAATACGGCTGACATAAAGCTACTTCAGACATATCTAGACGAGATCGACCTCCTGTGGGTTCTAGAGCTACTTCGATGGCCAGTATTGGTAATGTTCAGCAAAATCGGGTTGAGTGCAAGCATTGTGGCAAATGGCATTGTGGGAGTTGTAGATTTCGAGATCGGTCTTGCTTTAAATGTGGATAGTCGGATCATTTTATTCGGGAGTGCCCGATGCTAGCTAAGCAAAATACGGCTCAGAATATCAAACCGAGTAATGTATTAGTGTGAGGCAGACTACCTCGGCATTCGATAATTGTAAGTGGTAGTCGGAAAGAAACCAAAGACACTGCAGTTCGATCAGATGCTCGTGCACCTACTAGAGCATATGCTATACGTGCCAGAAAGGATGCTTCTTCCCAAGATGTTATCACCCGTACTGTCACTCATTATGATACTACTGTGATTGCATTGATTGATCCTGCTTCGACTCATTCATATGTGTATGAAACTTTAGTATCCAGTAAGACTCTACCTATTGAGTCTACTGAGTTTGTGATTCGTGTATCCAACCCCTTAGGTCGATGTGTTCTAGTTGATAAAGTGTGAAAAAGTTGCCGGTTGATGATTCGGGATTCATGCTTTCCAACTGATTTAATGTTGTTGCCTTTCATGAGTTTGATATAATTTTGGGAATGGACTGGTTAACTTTTCACGATGATGTTGGTAATTGCAAAAGAAAGACTATTGATTTGAGATGCCAGAACGGTGAAATCCTCTAGATTGAATCTAATGACTTGAATGGGTTACCGACAGTAATATCCTCGATGTTAGCTCGTAAGTATGTAAGAAAAGGGTGTGAAGCTTAATTGGCTTATGTGTTGGATAGCAAAGTGACTGAAAAGTAGATTGAATCCGTACCAGTTGTGTGTGAATACCCAGATGTGTTTCCTGAAGAATTACCAGGTTTACCACCTATTCGATAAATAGAATTTGGCACAGAATTAGTATTAGGGACGACTCCAATTTCAATAGCTCCGTATCGGATGGCACCTACAGAATTAAAAGAGTTGAAAGCATAGTTGCAAGAGTTAACAGATAAAGGCTTCGCACGACCGAGTTTCTCTCCTTGGGGTGCACCGATTTTATTTGTGAAAAAGAAAGATGGAATTATGCGAATGTGTATTGATTATCGATAGCTAAATAAGGTGACAATAAAGAATAAATATCCGTTGCCACAGATTGATGACTTGTTTGATCAGTTGAAAGGGGCTTCAGTGTTTTCAAAGATAGATTTGAGATCGGGTTATTATCAATTGAGATTCAGAGATTCCAATGTGCTAAAGACTGCGTCTCGAACGAGGTACGTACATTATGAGTTTCTGGTTATGCCTTTTGGACTTACTAATGCACCTGCTATTTTTATGGATCTGATGAATCAGATTTTCAAACAGTATTTGGATCGGTTTGTGGTAGTGTTTATAGATGATATTCTGATCTACTTCAGAGATGAAACCGAGGATGCTGAGCATCTGAGACTGGTGCTACAAACTTTTCGAGTTAAACAGTTGTACGCAAAGTTTAGTAAGTGTAAGTTTTGGCTGAATGAGGTTAGTTTTCTGGGTCACGTTATTTCAGCGTCAGGCATTCGGGTTGATCCGAATAAAATATTTGCTATACTTGATTGGAAACCACCAAGAAATGTTTCTGAAATTCGAAGCTTTCTGGGACTCGCTGGTTACTATAGACTATTCGTGAAAGGTTTTTCTATAATAGCCACACCTTTGACAAAGCTATTACAGAAAGATGTCAAGTTTGAATGGACGGAAAAATGTCAGAAAAGTTTCGATCAGTTGAAAGCTCTTTTGACTGAGGCTCCAATATTAGTTCAGCCTGAATTGGGTAAAGAATTTGTTGTGTATAGTGATGCTTCTTTGAATGGTTTGGGTTGCGTTTTAATGCAAGAAGGTAAAGTGGTAGCTTATGCTTCGAGACAGTTGAAGCCTCATGAAAGAAATTATCTGACACATGATTTGGAGTTAGCAGCCATTGTATTTGCGTTAAAGATTTGGCGTTATTATCTATTCAGTGAGAAATTTCATGTCTGTTAGGATCACAAGAGTTTAAAGTACTTGATGACTCAGAAAGATTTGAACCTGAGACAACGCAGATGGTTAGAACTGTTGAAAGATTATGAATTAGTGATTGACTACCATCTGGGTAAAGTTAATGTTGTTGCGGATGCCTTAAGTCAAAAACCATTATTTGCTCTTCGTGCGTTGAACGCACATATGGTTATGTCTGATGATGGTTCGTTAATAGCTGAATTGAAAGCAAGACCGTTGTATACCCAACAAATTTGTGATGCTCAGAGAGTTGACAAAGATACAATGGCAAGACGAGTTCAGTGTGAAAGTGATGCAGAGTCAAAGTTTTGAATCGATGAAAATGACTATTTGAACTTCAAAGGCCGAATATGTGTTCCGAGGAAAGTGGATTTGATTCAGATGTTATTGAATGAGGCTCATAATAGTCGATTTTCGGTACTCTGTGTAGCACTAAAATGTATAATGGGTTGAAACAGTTCTATTGGTGGCCTCGTATGAAACGGGGCATATCTGAATTTGTCTCAAAGTGCTTAATTTGTTAGCAAGTAAAAGCCAAACATCAGGTGCCTTCTGGGTTACTTCAGCCGATCATGATACCTGAATGGAAATGGGACAGAATTGCTATGGATTTTGTATCTGGTTTGCCTATGACCCCGAGCAAGAAAGTTGCAATTTGGGTTATAGTAGATAGACTAACCAAATCAGCTCACTTCATTCCAGTTCGTACATACTATTCGCTCGATAAGCTTACTGAGTTATATGTATCTCAAATTGTGAAATTGTATGGTGTGTCAATTTCCATTGTTTCAGACAGAGACCCGAGATTCACGTAGTAGTTTTGGAAGAAATTACAAGATGCTTTAGATACCAAACTACACTTTAGCACAGCTTTTCATCCCCAGACAGATGGTCAGTCTGAAATTACCATTCAGATAATTGAGGATATATTGAGATGTTGCGTCCTCGAGTTTGAAGGTACGTGGGAACGATACTTACCTTTGACTGAATTTGCTTATAATAACAGTTTTCAATCTAGTATCAAAATGGCACCTTACGAAGCTCTTTATGGCCGCAAGTGTCGTACACTATTGTACTGGACCGAGCTCAGTGAAAATAAGATACACGGGGTTGATTTGATTAAAGAGACTAAACAGAAAGTGGCCGTAATTCGAGATAGTTTAAAAGTTGCATCAGATCGCCAAAAGTCATACACGGATTTGAAACGTAAAGACATTGAGTTTCAAGTCAGAGACCGGGTATTTTTGAAAGTTTCTCCGTGGAAGAAAGTACTTTGATTTGGTCGAAAAGGCAAATTAAGTCGGAGATTCATCGGACCAAATGAGATCATCGAACGTGTTGGGCCTGTTGCTTATAGATTGAAGTTGCCTTCTAAATTAGAAAAGATACATAATGTATTCCATGTTTCGATGCTTCGTAGATATAGATCAGATCTATCACATGTCATCGCCCCATCTGAGATTGAAATCTGATCTGATATGACGTACGAGGAAGAGCCGATCCGTATCTTAGCTCGTAAAGTGAAAGAGTTGAGAAACAAGAAAATTCCATTAGTAAAAGTACTATGGAATCGACATGGAGTAGAAGAAGCTACATGGGAGCCTGAGGATTTAATAAGGCAACAATATCCAACTTTGTTTAATGGTAAGATTTTCGGGGACGAAAATCCCTAAGGGGGGAGAGTTGTAACAGTCCGAATTTGACCCTAATCGGAATAGTGGTTTCGGGACCACGAATTTGAGTCCAAAAAACTTTTAAAAATTATTTTCGGTGTTTATTATATGTGAATTATTATGTGTGAAGTTTTGTATGAAAATTTGATTGTTTGTGTGTTTAATTTAACAAAAAGACTTAATCGCGTAAAGTGCAAAAGTTACAAACTATAGTGAAAGGTGCTAATGTGATAGTGGCTTTTTAATATGAGGGATTAAAAGGGCAATTAGCCCATTTTACAAGGTAGTGGACGGCTTAAGACTATAATGCCCTTATTATATATGTTAGTTTTATTTTAATTAAAAGGTTATATTAGTAATTAAGTAAATAATATATTATATGCTAAAATAAAACAAAAGAAAGGCCATTATCATCTTTTATTCTCTTGGTCAAACATTGGAGAAAGAAGAAGGGCTTTGTTTCATTTGATTTTTGGCACTTATAAGCTTAAATTCAAGGTTAGTTTGATTTCGATTCTTGATAATTTTTACGTTTTTGAGATCGTTGCTTAGAAATCTTCAAGACCCATGCTTTAATTTTTGAGTTTGATAAATTTGAGTATTTTGGGCTAAATTGCAAAAAATAAATTTTTGAAGGGTTAAAATGAAAAATAAATGAAATGTAGGAACTTATATAGTCATGAGGAAGATTCTGCCCTAAAGGTGTAGTTCCAAATTATGTGTATTTTGTGTTTTGTGCAATAGGGACTAAATTGTGAAAGTTGTAAATATTAGAGGTAAAATGGTAATTTTCCCATTTAAGTGTTTTTGGATTAAATTGAAATGAAATGTGTGTGAATGAGCTCAAATTGAATGTGTTTAGATTAAGAACAAAGAAAAACAGAATTGGATCGGGGGAAGGCAAAAGTTATTGAATAGCCGGTTTTTGCTGTCCAACGATTTCTGAAGTAAGTCTTTAAGCAATTTAATACCGTTAATATTAATTATAACCTCGATTACATGCTGAATTTTGAATTTATAAGGATGAAATTGACCAAAGCCGAAAGTGATAATTGATTTTTAATAATGTAATGCAGTTAAATTTATTTGAATTTGATATGTGATAGTAATATGAATCATTTGTGATATATGTGATATTGGTATTATGAAATGTGTATGAAATGGTTTAATCATATTGATACTTGGGCTTCGAGCCTAGCAGGCCTTGTGTCGGTGATCTATATCGGGCTTAATGCCTAGCAGGCCTTGTACCGGTGAATTATATCGAGCTTATTGCCTAGCAGGCTAAATGCCAGTGTTTAAATCTCAGACCTTGGGTCTACCAGGCCTAGTGCCAGTATGTGTGATTCGGGCTAATGCCTAGCAGGTTTTATACCGGTGAGTTGCAATTTCTAGCTTAGACTACGAATTAATAAAGTCATGAAACAAATCGAGTAAGCCTAAGCTTTTGAAAATGAATCTTGTTAATTCGGCCATAAGGTATGTGTTTTTCATACTTATATGTTATATATATGATGCTAATGAGCAAATAAAATGATGAAAGAAATGTGTTGTACATTTGGTTGTTGGAATATGTGTATAAACTATGCTATGTGGATATTGGTTACTTGAAAGCATGAGAGTGGCTAAAGATGTACATGTAGGTATATCTATATACATAGATATGTGTATATATATTCGATTATGGTGAATTTTATAAGTTAAATTATTTATATTTAATGCCATGAATCGATTGTTTAAAAAAAATGCTTGAGTGTTTGAATGTTATAATATAGTTGCT
The DNA here is from genome assembly GCA_025506655.1 of Gossypium rotundifolium. Classification (NCBI taxonomy): domain Eukaryota; kingdom Viridiplantae; phylum Streptophyta; class Magnoliopsida; order Malvales; family Malvaceae; genus Gossypium; species Gossypium rotundifolium. The sequence continues at coordinate 51,663,418 of CP106728.1, forward strand.
TAAGGCTTATTAAGCTAGTAAGCTTACTCTGTGTGTGTTCATTGTTCTATTTTATAGATTTTGATCAATCTACAAGCTCAGGGGATCGTCATTGAAGTTATTCACACTATCAGCTCACTTTGGTATCTTTAAAGTTTGGACTTTTGAACTTAAGACATGTATAGGCTAGTTTAATATTTGAATGATATTTTGCTAATGTATAAAAGCCATGCGAAATTGGCTTGTTTTAAATGTTAATGTTTGATGGTTCATTCAACCTTTGGTATAATATGCGTGTATGTTATGCTTGGAAGATGAATGTGGCTTTGATGCATGTTCTTCATGATTATATGATTCGGTAATGAATAATGAAAATGTTTATGATTATTTTGGGTTGAACATTGGAGATGCTTACTTATGTGTAATATATATAGGATGCCTATTATGTCATGTGGATTTCTTAACCTAGATTAATATGCAGAGCTTGTGAATTGGCATAGTCACAAAAACTTGTTAATAAAATATGATAATATTAAATTGATATTCATGGTTTGATATGGCTTTTGTTTCTAGGAATTATGCGCATGTTATAATAGCATTAGGAGCTTGTTCGGTTATGCTATAATGTTCTAATTTCACATATGTGAATGGATATTTAACAGAGTATTATGGGTCTGTATGTTTTGATATGCACATGTGCATAAGTTATGAAATGATATGCTGATATTCGACTAATGAAATAGATGTATTGACATGTCTTTGATATATATATATATAAAAAGTGAATGATATATGCATGGATATGTTTAAAATGTTTGAATGTCTTAGATTCGATGGTCAGATGGTTCGGATTTTAGAAGTATGAAACATGTATAATTTGGTTTTGGTATTTGAAAGCTTGATCTGAAACTTGTATAAATTATGAGTAATGATGTAATTGATTTACAAGCATGATTTGTAATGTAAGTCTTGAGTAGCATGAAATAAGAGTATGGGTTATGCATAAGCTATTTGTTGGATATTGAGAATCAAAAATGCGTATTTGGTTTAATAAATAAATGAATCATGAATGTGTATGAGATTGAAATGTTAAAGAGTTATAATTATAATCTGTAGTATGAATAGTGATGAATGAATCTGATAAACTGAGTCTAGTTCGGTAATGCCTCATAACCCTAATCTGGTGACGGATACGGGTTAGGGGTGTTACAATAGGAGACTTTAATGAAATTTTGTATTCATTTGAAAAAAGATGTGAATGCCATTGAGATGAGAATCAAATGATGGTTTTTTGTCAAGTGTTAGATGAGTGTGACCTTAATGATTTAGGGCTCTTGGGGCAGTGGTTCACTTGGGAAAAAGGCAGGCTCCCAGGGACAAATTTATTGATTATATTAATATAGTTTATATGATTTTCCTCATATATTTTTTGCACACAAAGAAAAATGGAAGAAAATGCCACTCATTGGTTGTCTGTAACACCCCAAACCCAGCCTAGACGTTATGGCCGAATCTGACGATGTTACATGATAGGGTGTTTGAAAACCATGTCATCGCGATAAAACCGTTTTCATTTAATTAATTTTCCTTATCCCTTATTAGTTCCAAAATTTGTTTTACTCATTTAATCAATTGTTTAAAATGTGACTCGTTGTGGAAGCTTTAAAAATAATTTATTTTATGAAAAATCGAGTTAATTAAGTAAATCCGTCCATTTTAAGAAAACCCCTTTGTTTTAGAGAAAACTGTTTGTTCGTTGAGTTTGTGCAGTTATAAAATCCATGAAAATCACAATAAAGAAAAAGTCCAAGGGAAATCCCAAATTACATCAAGAAAAATTTACCCAACAATAATAGTAAAAATAGTATAACCAGAAATCAAAACAGAGAGTTTTATTAACCGTGGTCACCGCTGATTCCTCCGCCGCACCGCTTCGTCTAAACTTGGGGAATACATGATCACATTAAACAGAAGAGGTGAGTTTACGTAAACTCGATGTATAATCCCCACAAAAAACATGCATACAGTCAATTAGCAGCAAATAATCAAATACAGTCTGGGGCCTAAAGCCGATTACAGTTTTAGTAGTAGTTTAGGCCTTAGCCCATTTCAGTTCAGTATCAGATATGCATTAGGGCTTTAGCCCATCACAGTAACAGCAATGAAAATAGTAATCAGTGAACAGATTCCTACCCACCAGCCTCTACACACTATCTCCGTCCATCCCTACACTCCATGTGAGGTTTATAACACCCACCTATCCCTACACTCCAAGTCGCACCGAATGCGTCACATATCAGTAAATTTGCAACCGAGTTGCCAGATAATAGGCTTAAGAGCCTTTTAGTACTCTTCCTCCAATAATAATCATCCCCACCCCATGCAATGCAACATACAGTATATCATGCTTTTATGCAACTATCAGTCATTCATATATAATTATTGATCCCTGCAAAACAGTCTAGTTTTATATTTATAAAAGAGTGATCGAACTTGTAGGTTGACTGTGACAACGATAGAGGCAAGCGCACCTATCGAACAGTAGTATAGCTCAGGCAAGAATATCTTATCAAACCCAAGGAACCTAAAAGTACTACTACTCACTTTCTTTCTATTATTTAGCCTAAAATATGGAGTGTTTGGTTTATTAAATCTAAAACAAATGAAATACTTAAACTTAAATGCAAAGACAAAAGAACAAAACTTTGGGAAAAGAATTTGAAGAAAACTCAAATGATAAAGATGATACCTTCAGGAAGAATCCACCTATGACTTCACTTATTATCTAACTTTCAATTCATATGATTTCTTTTACTTAGCTTGATCCGTGAGACTCCCTAACCTATATTAAACCTTCTCTCGAAGTGAATAACGTCTAACCATAGGTTAATTAGTGGAACACTCGTTCTCTTATAATAACCCCCTAAGGAAGCAGTAAATCAATCAATGGACTCCTATATTAGGTTTCACCCTAATCCGGTAAAATCTCGTAACCCTATCTCTAGGCGCCCGGTCAACTCCGCTTAATTATGCTAGATCTACTCTTAGGTAGGGTCTATTCCTCCTCCACCTAAGCACATCAGATAAATTTAAGCAACATAATTAAGAACAAACTAAGTATTTATCATATAAACCAAAACAATTAAATAAAAAAATCCATCATAGGTTTCATCCCCTCCAGGTATCTGAGGGGTTTAGTTCATAATAAAATAGGAAAACATCTCAAGAGAAAAGATAAAACAAAACATAGGAAATCCTTAAAACCCCCTGAAAGAATTGAAGAGGAGATCCTCCATCTTGAGTAGAATTTCGACTCTTCGAGATGGATCAATTGGCTATCTTCGAGACAATACCTAAATGATTAAAGCCCTGGCAAAAAATTTTGCTAAAACCTGACGCCCTGTTTCGGCCTCTGCCGAACTCCCCTTCCACGATGCCTCCTAAGGTGCTTATATAGACTTTGTGATGCCTTACTTGGCCCCTAAGTATCCTAAATTAAGTCTAATTCCTAATAGGGTGTTTGAATAGGCTTTAGAATGTGTTTCTTTGCGTCCAAGTATCCTTTCCCGAATGAAATTGCTCTTTCCTACGGCAGGGGCACGGTCAAGGCACGCCTGTGTAAGTCGTGGTCCAACCCATGTCTTGATTCTATTGATTGAGGCACGGTCGTGGCATGTCCGTGCTAGTCAAGGTTCAAGCTGTGCTTCGGGTCTGTCGATTGATGCACGGCCATGGAAATTGAGAACAGGCCGTGTTAGGCTTTTTGTCGACGAGGCACGGTCGTGTATGTAACACCCTTAACCCGTATCCATCGCTGAATTAGGGTTATAGGCGTTACCAATAGTCAAATCTTTTTCAATTTATTAATTCATATCCTAAACAGATAAAGCACATGGGCATAATAAATATATATAAATATACTTAATATACAAGTTAAAACATATTTAATGTAATCATCCACAAATACAAAATGATCAAACAATATACTTCTATCCTCATTACTAGCATATTTCTCTATTTTATTCTATGATACAAACACCTAATTAGTACCACTCCTTTGTATACATTTCATGCAAACATGCCTCACGTATCATTTCATTTTAAACCAAAACACACCGAACCTGGTAATTGGAACTACTAATAAGCATCATTACGATTACATGCATACATCACTTGACATTACACCTATGGACTAAGAGACAATACACTTCATATATATATATATATATATAACTATATCCGAATATGCATAACCCCAAAATAACTTTGCATGTTATATACATAGATCAAAGACCGAATGTACCAACTAAACTTCCATAATTCATGCAAAATTTACGTTACTTATTTGTACTACAATTGACCATACTTAAACATAGGTTTCAAAACCAACTTAACCTAAAAACACAAGCATATAAACCATGCCTTGACCGAACATTCATTACCAATTTTCCATAATTTATAACTACTTATACTTATCATTAACAATGAATCCAACAAGTTAACTTATACATATATATAATCATTTCTATACAACTACATTTAACTTTCAAGCATTATAAGCATACGTCTTATACCAATGTTTAAAACAAACTATTATATCAAACATATAAACAATGCTTAAACTAAAAGTAGCAGCCTTATTCGCAGGCTATATATATACATTTACAAAACCGAACATCATTCATTACTTATCAAAATACAGCCTATACATGCCTTTGATTCAAAAAGTATACAAAACATATATATACCAAAGAGCGTGATAGTGTGGTCGACTTTCTTGATGATCCCCTGAGCTCGTAGTTGAATCAATGATCTATAAAATGTAAATACAAACACATACGAGTAAGCTCACTAGCTCGAGAAGTCTTAAGCAAAAGATAATTCACTAATCAAGCACTTTAACATTTTTAATCAATAAATGTAGAACATTGTATATGTATATTTTGATATGCAATTGATACAAAACCGAATACTAGTGATGTATTAACTCAATTACTTATACTTCACTACCATCAACTCGCAACTCATCAAAGCACAACGTACATTTATTACATGTCGATTACCACTCAAATTCACATAACACCATTCTTATCATAATATTTCAACTCAAATAACATTAATCACAACTTACCTTACTTGATGAATTCAATGGGACTTAAGCTTACCCGAGTTTTTAACTCAATAGTTTCACTATGTTACACCTCGATCAATTATGGTTTCTTCATTTTAAAGTATCACCCATTAAGCACCGCTAGGCACGAAGCCGAATATATCATCGGCACTAAGCACGCTAGGCACGAAGCCCGAATATGTCACCGCACAAGGCCCGCTAGGCACAAAGCTCGAATATGTCACCCAAGACTAAGCTTGCTAGGCACGAAGCCGAATATGTCACCCAAGACTAAGCCCGCTAGGAACGAAGTCTAATATGTCATCGACACTAAGCTTGCTAGGCACGAAGCTCGAATATGTCACCCAAGACAAGGCCTGCTAGGCAATAAGCCCTAATATGTCACCAAGACAAGGCACGCTAGGCAATAAGCCCAAATAATTCATAAACCATCCATCAAATTTCATTCCTTAACACTATCATCATTAACTAAACATATACACAATTCACATTCACATATCACCACTAATGTACAAATTCTTATCATATATACAAAACACATCTAATCCATTTTAAAGCCTTTACATTCGGCTAACACATATATTCATACTCAAATTTATCAAATAATTTCATTGAACCTATTCATAAATAATTCTTTAACATACTTTAGCTTAAGGACTTACCTCGACTGTCGACGGACAACTTAGACCGGCTATTCGAGAACTTTCGTCTTTCCCCGATCCAATTTTGTTTTTCTTTGCTCTTGATCTAAAACACATTAAATTCAGCTCATTCAAGTACATTTCAATTCAATTTAGTCCCAAAACACATAAACATGCAAATTACCATTTTACCCCAAAGGTTTCACATTTTTACTATTTAGTCCTAATTGTACAAAACACAAAATGCACACAATTTGCCAAGACTATACAAGGGCCGAATATTCCTAGGGACTTTATAAGCCCTCTCATTTCATTTATTTTGCAATTAAGTCCCTCTAAAATTTTATTTTTATAAAATAGCCCTAAATACAAAATTTCACCAAAATTTCTAATACAAAACTTGTAAATCTTTAACACATCTTTGATCTAAAACCATCAAATATCAAAACCATAAGAACACATCAATGGCCGAACCTCATATACACATGATTCTCAAAAATTCAAGCATGGGTCGGGTAATATACGAAGCAACGATTTCAAAAACGTAAAAATTAACAAAAACTGAAATCAAACTAACCTTGATTTTAAGCTTTAAAATGCCGAAAATTTAAACAAGGTTTTCTCCCTTTTCTTTAACACATTCGGCCATGAAAGGAAATAAGATGATAATGGCTTTTCTCATGTTTTATTTAACATATATTATAACATTTAATTAATTACCTATTTAACCTTATAACATAAAATTATATAATATAAATCTGAAGGTTAATCTTGTCATATAGCATCCACTAACATAAAAATGGGTTATTTACCCATTTAACACCTCATATTAAAAAGCCATCATCATTCTAGCACTTTACACTATAGCATGCTACTTTTACTTTTTACACGATTAAGTCCTTTTTCTAAATTAAACATACAAACGATAATATTTTTCTATGAGACTTTCACACACATTAATTCACATATAATAAACACAAAATATAATATTAAAATATTTCTCAGACTCAAATTCGTGGTCTCGAAACCACCATTCCGATTAGGGTCAAATTTGGTTTGTTACAACTCTCCCCCCTTAATGATTTTCGTCCCCGAAAATCTTACCGTTAAACAACGTCGGATATTGTTGCCTCATTGAGTCCTCAGGCTCCCACGTAGCCTCTTCAACTCCATGCCGATTCCACAGTATTTTCACTAATGGAATCTTTTTGTTTCTTAACTCTTTCATTTCCCGAGCTAAGATACGGATCGGTTCTTCCTCATATGTCATGTCGGGTCTTTTTCAATCTCAGATGGAGCAATCACATGTGATGGATCTGATTTGTATCTACGGAGCATCGAAACGTGAAATACATCGTGTATCTTTACTAATTCAGAGGGTAACTTCAATCTATAAGCAACAGGCCTAATACGTTCGATGATTTCATACGGTCTGATAAATCTCGGACTCAGTTTGCCTTTCCGACCAAAACGAAGTACGTTCTTCCACGGAGATACTTTCAAGAATACCCGATCTCCGACTTGAAATTCTATATCTTTACGCTTCAAATCAGCGTAAGACTTTTGACGATCTGATGGAGCTTTCAAACTATCTTTGATTATAGCCACTTTCTGTTCAGTCTCTTTAATCAAATCAACCCCTTGTATCTTGTTCTCACTGAGCTCGGTCCAGTACAATGGCGTACGACACTTGCGACCATATAGAGCTTCATAGGGTGCCATTTTGATACTTGATTGAAAACTGTTATTATAAGCAAATTCAATCAAAGGTAAGTACTTTTCCCACATACCTTCAAACTTGAGAACGCAACATCTCAACATGTCCTCAAGTGTTTGAATGGTTCGCCAGATCGACCCATGCATCTCATGGATGAAAGGCTATGCTAAAGTGAAGTTTAGTACCTAAAGCATCTTGCAGATTCTTCCAAAACCGCGATGTGAACCTCGAATCTCTATCTGAAACAATGGAACTTGACACACCATGTAATCTCACAATCTGTGATACATACAACTCAAAGAAGTTTATCAAGTGAATAGTCCGCATTTAATCGGCACAAAATGAGCTGATTTGGTCAGTCTATCCACTATAACCCAAACTGCATCTTTCTTACTCGGTGTCATAGGCAATCCGAATACAAAATCCATAGTGATTCTATCCCATTTCCATTCAGGTCTCATGATTGGCTGAAGTAACCCTGAAGGCACTTGATGTTCTGCTTTTACTTGCTGACAAACTAAGCACTTCGAGACAAATTCGGATATATCCCATTTCATACCAGGCCACCAATAGAACTGTTTCAGATCATTATACATTTTCGTGCTACCCGAATGTATCGATAATCGACTATCATGAGCCTCGCTCAAAATCATCTGAATCAAGTCCACATTCTTCGGAACACATATTTGGCCTTTGAAATTCAAACAATCATTGGCATCAATTCGAAACTCTGACTCTGCATCATTTTCACATTGAACTCGTCTAGCAACCAAGCCTTTGTCAATTCTTTGCGCATCACAAATTTGTTGAATGAACATCGGTCTTGCTTTTAACTCAGCTATGATCGAACCATCACTAGACATAACCATCTGTGCGTTCATCGCACGAAGAGCAAATAATGATTTTCGACTTAATGCATCTGCAACAACATTGGCTTTTCCCGGATGGTAGTCAATCACCAACTCATTGTCTTTCAACAATTCTAACCATCTGCGTTGTCTCAAGTTCAGATCTTTCTGAGTCATCAAATACTTTAGACTTTTATGATCCGAATAAACGTGATATTTCTCACAGAATAAATAATGACGCCAAATTTTCAATGCGAAAATAATGGCTGCTAATTCCAGATTGTGAGTCAGGTAATTTCTTTCGTGCGGCTTCAATTATCTCGAAGCGTAGGCTATAACTTTGCCTTCCTGCATCAAAACGCAACCCAACCCATTCAAAGAAGCATCACTAAAATGACAAATTCTTTACCCGATTCAGCCGAGTTAACACCGAGCTTCGGTCAAAAGAGCTTTCAGCTGTTCGAAACTTTTTTGACACTTTTTCGACCACTCAAACTTGACATCTTTCTGTAGTAGCCTTGTCAAAGGTGTAGCTATCACAGAAAAACCTTTTACAAACCGTCTGTAATATCCCGCAAGGCCTAGAAAACGTCAAAATTCAGAAACATTCTTTGGTGGTTTCCAATCGAGTATAGCCATTATTTTGTTTGGATCCACCCGAATACCTGATACTGAAACATCATGACCCAAGAAACTGACTTCATTCATCCAGAACTCACATTTACAAAACTTTGCATACAGTTGTTGATCTCACAAAGTTTGTAGCACTAATCTCAAATGCTCGGCATGCTTGGTTTCATCTTTGGAGTAGATCAGTATATCATCAATAAACACTACTACAAACCGATCCAAAAACTGTCTGAAGACCCGATTCATTAGGTCCATAAAAATAGCAGGTGCATTAGTGAGTCCAAAAGGCATAACCAGAAACTCAAAATGTCCGTACCTTGTCCCAAGATGCGCCTTTAACACATCTCAGATCTCGACTCAGAATCGATAATAACCCGATCTCAAATCTATTTTTGAAAATACCGAAGCCCCTTTCAACTGATCAAACAAATCATCAATCATGCGGTAACGGGTACTTATTCTTTATAGTTACCTTATTCAGTTGCCGATAATCAATACACATTCGCATCGTTCTATTTTTCTTCTTCACAAAAAGAACTGTGCACCCAAGGAGAGAAACTTCGGTCATGCAAAGCCCCTATCTGTTAACTCTTGCAATCGTGCTTTCAACTCTTTTAACTCAAGAGGTGCCATCCGATATGGAGCTATAGAGATTGGAGTCATTCCTTGCTAATTCAATGCCAACTCAATCTCTCGTCGGTGGTAAACCCGTAGTTCTTTAGGAAACACATCTGGGTATTCACACACAACCGGTACAGATTCAATATACTTTTTAGACATTTTATTATCCAGTACATAGGCCAAATAAGCTTCGCACCCTTTTCTCACATACTTTCGGGCTAACATCGAGGATATTAATGTAGGAAACTCACTTAAATCACTGGATCCAATTCTGATGATCTCATCGTTCTGACATCTCAAATCAATAAGCTTTCTTTTGCAATTCACCACTGCATCATGTGAAGTCAACCAGTCCATTCCCACAATTATGTCGAACTCATCGAAGGGCAACAACATTAAATCGGCTGGGAAGCAAGAATCCCAAATCATCAACGGGCAACCTCTACACACTTTATTAACAAATACACATCTACCCAAAGGGTTGGACACACGAATCACAAACTCAGTAGACTCAACTGGTAGAGTCTTACCAAATACTAGAGTTTCACACACATGAATGAGTCGAACCAGATCACTCAATGCAATCACAAGAGTATCATAAAGGGTGAAAGTACCAGTAATGACATCGGGAGGAAGCATCCTCTCGCTCATGTAGCATAAGCTCTAGCTGGAGCTCTAGCCTCGATCGTATTATGTGTCCTTCGTCCCTCTCTAATCGCCACCTATATTGCCCGAATGTCCGAGTGGTCTACCCGTCTTTGGCACAATCGCTTCTGTCCTAGTGTTCGAGTTGTATTTTGCTCATTAACATCGGCACTCTCGAATAAAATGATCCGACGATCCATATTTAAAGTAGGACCGATCACGAACTCTACAACTCCTAGAATGCTATTTCCCACAATGTTTACACTCAGCCTGGTTCTGCGAAACATTATCGACACTAGCTATCGACGTGGCTCGGATCTCACCGAGGTCGATCACGATAGGCAAGTCTGAAGTGACTTTATGTCGATGGGGTCATCTCTAAACTTCTTATGCACAGAATGGAAAATTTTACTCGATGATCTTTTTCGAGTGTCTCTAGGTTCTACTTTAACTTTTCTTTTCTCCTTTCCGAGCTCTTCAGCTTTACAAGCTCGCTCGACTAATGTCACAAAATCTTTGATTTCAAGAATGCCAACAAGTAACTTTATGTCTTCATTTAGGCCGTCTTCAAATCTTTACACATAATGGCTTTGGTAGATATACACTCCCGAGCGTAATGACTCAATCTGACAAACTTCCGCTCATATTCCGTCACAATCATACGGCCCTGTTTTAATTCCATAAATTCTTTCCGTTTCTGATCGATGAATCTCTGACTGATATATTTCTTACAAAACTCAATTTGGATGAAATCCCAAGTTACTTTTTCTTTCGAAACTACGGATACCAGTGTGTTCCACCAATGATAGGCAATGTCCCGAAGTAGAGATATAGCACACTTTAGGCATTCATCTGGAGTACAAGATAACTCATCGAGTACCCGAATAGTGTTATCAAGCCATATCTCGGCTCACTCTGCGTCATCATCATCATTGGCCTTGAATTCCTTGGCCCCATATTTCTTGATTTTATCAACAAGAAGCCTGCTAGATCTCATCGGATCTATCATCGGGGGTGCTGAAGGTACCGGAGTTGGATTATTCAGGGGTGGAGGTTGTTGTACAGCTGGATTAGTCTAAATAAACTGGGTAAACCATTCGTTCATCATCTGATAGAAGGCTTGTTTAGCCTCCCCCTCATGGCTACCCGAAACTGGTCGAGAGTCTAATGGCATTGATACACGTGCGAGACCAGGCGCAACGCTCTCCACATCATCAGCTACGACTCTATCGGGATTGGAATCCATTTACTATATAAAATACAATTGAAATTTTCAGAAGTCACCACACTATCATATATACAATTCAAAGGCATGTATAGCTAGACTCTTACGCACTACGGTAGTCCTAGAATCGACTAAATCGTAGCTCTGATACCAATAAAATGTAACACTTTTAACCTGTATCCATCGCCGGATTAGGGTTACAGGCGTTACCAATAGCCAAATATTTTTCAATTTATTAATTCATATCCTAAACAGATAAAGCACATGGGCATAATAAATATATATAAATATACTTAATATACAAGTTAAAACATATTCAATGTAATCATCCACAAATACAAAATGATCAAACAATATACTTCTATCCTCATTATTAGCATATTTATCTATTTTATTCTATGGTACAAACACCTAATTAGTACCACTCCTTTGTATACATTTCATGCAAACATGCCTCACGTACCATTTCGTTTTAAACCAAAACACACCGAACCTGGTAATTGGAACTACTAATGAGCATCATTACGATTACATGCATACATCACTTGACATTACACCTATGGACTAAGAGACAATACACTTCATATATATATCTATATACCTATATCCGAATATACATAACCTTAGTTTTTAATGCATAACCCTAAAATAACTTTGCATGTTATATACGTAGATCAAAGACCGAATGTACCAACTAAACTTCCATAATTCATGCAAAATTTACGTTACTTATTTGTACTACAATTGACCATACTTAAACATAGGTTTCAAAACCAACTTAACCTAAAAACACAAGCATATAAACCATGCCTTGACCGAACATTCATTACCAATTTTCCATAATTTATAACTACTTATACTTATCATTAACAATGAATCCAACAAGTTAACTTATACATATATATAATCATTTCTATACAACTACATTTAACTTCCAAGCATTATAAGCATACGTCTTATACCAAAGTTTAAAATAAACTATTATATCAAACATATAAACAATGCTTAAACCAAAAGTAACAGCCTTATTCGCAAGGCCATATATATACATTTACAAAATCGAACATCATTTATTACTTATCAAAATACAGCCTATACATGCCTTTGATTCAAAAAGTATACAAAACATATATATACCAAAGAGAGTGATAGTGTGGTAGACTTTCTTGATGATCCCCTGAGCCCGTAGTTGAATTAATGATCTATAAAACAGAAATACAAACACATACAGAGTAAGCTCACTAGCTTAGTAAGTCTTAAGCAAAAGATAATTCACTAATCAAGCACTTTAACATTTTTAATCAATAAATGTAGAACATTATATATGTATATTTTGATATGCAATTGATACAAAACCGAATACTAATGATGTATTAACTCAATTACTTATACTTCACTACCATCAACCTGCAACTCATCAAAGCACAACGTACATATATTACATGTCGATTACCAGCTCAAATTCACATAACACCATTCTTATCATAATATTTCAACTCAAATAACATTAATCACAACTTACCTTACTTTTGATGAATTCAATGGGACTTAAGCTTACCTGAGTTTTTAACTCAATAGTTTCACTATGTTACACCTTGATCAATTATGGTTTCTTCATTTTAAAGTATCACCGGCATTAAGCCTGCTAGGCACGAAGCCCAAATATATCACCGGCACTAAGCCTGCTAGGCACGAAGCCCAAATATGTCACCAGCACAAGGCCTGCTAGGCACAAAGCCTGAATATGTCATTGGCACTAAGCCTGCTAGGCACGAAGCCCAAATATGTCACCTAAGACTAAGCCCGCTAGGCACGAAGCCAGAATATGTCACCGGCACTAAGCCTGCTAGGCACGAAGCCCGAATATGTCACCGACACAAAGCCTGCTAGGCAATAAGCCCGAATATGTCATCGGCATAAGGCCTGCTAGGCAATAAGCCCGGAATAATTTATAAACCAGTCCATCAAATTTCATTCCTTAACACTATCATCATTAACTAAACATATACACAATTCACATTCACATATCACCACTAATGTACAAATTCTTATCATATATACAAAAACACATCTAATCCATTTTAAAGCCTTTACATTCGGCTAACACATCTTTAACACATCTTTGATCTAAAACCATCAAATATCAGAACCATAAGAACACATCAATGGCCGAACCTCATATACACATGATTCTCAAAAATTCAAGCATGGGTCGGGTAATATACAAAGCAACGATTTCAAAAACGTAAAAATTAACAAAAACTGAAATCAAACTAACCTTGATTTTAAGCTTTAAAGTGCCGAAAATTTAAACAAGGTTTTCTCCCTTTTCTTTAACACATTCGGCCATGAAATGAAATAAGATGATAATGGCTTTTCTCATGTTTTATTTAGCATATATTATAACATTTAATTAATTACCTATTTAACCTTATAACATAAAATTATATAATATGTATCTAAAGGTTAATCTTGTCATATAGCATCCACTAACTTAAAAATGGGTTATTTACCCATTTAACACCTCATATTAAAAATCCATCATCATTCTAGCACTTTACACTATAGCATGCTACTTTTACTTTTTACGCGATTAAGTCCTTTTTCTACATTAAACGCACAAACGATAAAATTTTTCTACGAGACTTTCACACACATTAATTCACATATAATAAACACAAAATATAATATTAAAATATTTCTCGACTCAGATTCGTGGTCCCAAACCACCATTCGATTAGGGTCAAATTCGATTACATTATAAAGTAAATCGAGTGTGTGACCGTGCAATCTAAATATTGGGGTACGACTGCAGTGAAAGGAAGCCCAGTAGTGTCGACTTCTTGGGTTGGCCCAATTTGGTCCGTTTTAAGCCCGTTTTACGTTCTTTTTATCCTTAGGTACTTTCTTGAGTATAAGATATGAAAAGAAAGGATTAAGAGAACCTTTTTTACATAAATTAAGGATAAATTCATCCAAAAGCATACTAAATGTGGGATTAAAATATGTTACTTTTATGGTTTATCAAATACCACCACACTTAAGCTGTTGCTTAACCTCAAGCAAAATTCTCAACTTATAATTAAAACGAACTTTCCAAAATTCATAATTCCCATTGACAATGCCTCCTCATAATTCATAGATAATTTATACATGGATCATTTAGCTCGAAGTGCCCTAAAGATTCAAACGAGATAAGTCATGATTTTGTAGCATGAAAACATAGGTGTCTCCCCTTATTTAAATATTTACCATTGATTCAAAACCGACAAGGATTGACATCCTCACTAAAGATTCACTCAAAGCACTCAAAGTGTTTAAGGATCAAGAAAAGTGCTCAAAAGTCGAACTCAAAAGTTAATCCCATAGGCTTGCTCGAAAATCAAATCTCCACTCATCAGATATGAGATGATAAATGTTAAAAGGTCTTTTTAGGGTTGTAACGGGCTTGGGTTAAAAGGTGTGGATAAAGGCTAAATTAGAGGTTAAAATCGAGATTGAATTAACTAATTACCTAATCTAAAAATAATGAACTAAATATGAATATTTACATCGAATGAAAAGTAATAATACCACTATTGATAATTACTCTATAATAAAGAGTATTTTCTTCAATTTAAAATTTGATAATACTTTAATATGAGCTTTTTCTTTAACAATTGGAGTTTAATTGCTCTAAGCTCTTTTATACTACTAATATTGAATAAACTTGGATTTTTTTGTAAGAACAAACTAAGTAAAACTTAATAGAAGGAACTTTGATAGTTGAAATAACCTAATTTGGCAATTGATCAAGTCAATTCTCGATAGAGGTGTAGTCAAAAGAATGTTGATAACAAATACAAAGGGATTTTGGGTTAATATTAGTGGGTGAGTCAATAAAAAGGTTGTTAGGATTCAACGGGGTTCACTAGGGGTTAATTTGTATAGGTAGGCTTTTTAGTGGAGTGAATCGGGTTAAAACCTAGGTGCCTTTATCATCTCTATATATAAATCATTAATGTGGCCTTGACATGCATAAACGAGGCAAGTTCTAGAATAATAGTTCAATGTTGACACACTCATAATTAATAAAGCGAGCACAAAAAAAGAATATATATGCTCTACAAGGCTCAAAATGTCACAAAAAATTATGGGTGTTTTTGACATCAATCCCTATAGATTTCAAATTTCAAAGTAATACTCAGATTTAGTTTGACAACCTATCAATTTTAATTTTTGAAAAATAGACTTATCATGCTTGATTCTCTAGTATTCTTCAAATTTAATCATCAATGCACAATTAACTATGACTTACTCTAAAACATCTCAATAAGAATCATAAGTCATTAGAAATTTCATCCTAATTAATAATATGAGAATAATTCTTAATATCAAGACCAATTTCAGGGTTTTGAGAATTATGCAAAAAGTTAAGCACTATTACCCCCACACTTAAGATGTACATTACCCTCAATGTACAAAGATAGATAATGAAATTTATGTGCCAAATTAGAAAGATAAGTGGGGAAAGTAATACTCCCTGAAATTTGGATGATCCTTGGCGTCTCTGGTGGTGGTGATGGCGTTTTCTATGGGCCTGGTGGAGTGGCTACCGGGAAGCAAATTGCTAGATGAAGAAATTAGGTAGCCTGTGAAGATATAGCCAAGAGATCTAGGGAAATAATAATACTATACTAATAATATAATTAAAAATTAAGGAAATAAAATGAAGAAGACTAAGAAGAAAACTGAAATTGAAAGAAAAGACTAATGGACTAAGAAGTCCTTATTGTTGGATGGTTTGCGAAGTGGGTGTGTCATCTAAGGCTGTGGTGTGTGATTCCCTAGCAGCCTTTAGAACCTAAAACCAAGAAACTAATATGAAATAAATTAAATTAAGCAGAAAAGAAGTATAGATAAGGAAAATAAAGGAGACAAGAAAAGAAAAATAGAACCAAAAAGGTTTTTGAGACCCTTGGCGTGTCAATTAAGTGAAGCTGCCGGCATGAACTCATGTTAAGGTCTCCTCTAAGGAGATGATGCTTACATTTCTTCGGCATGATCATTGTGTTGCTCAAGTGTCTTGGATCTTTTCTATGAATAGGAAGAAAAATTTGAAAGAAAAGAGAAAGAAAAAAATAAGAAAAGAGATGGGACAAAGAAGATGGGTTGTGGAGATTTAAATAGGATTTCAAATCTGGTACGTTCCCACGCCTATGTACCAAGGGTGTGTCCCTTCACACTGTTGCCTAGCACGACCATGGCTAATGGCTTGTTGCCTCTTACACGCCCGTTTCTTAGTCAGCCACACCTGTTTCGAGAAAGTCAGTAGCTTCACACGGTTCATAAGCACGCCCGTGCTATTCTTGTCAATGCCCGTGCTTTAGGGTTGTTGGGCTCGTGACATCGCAGAGTGGTTGGACTGGCTTGCACGGCCCTGTTCCTGTCAATATGGTGGTTTTGGTGGTCCACACGACCCTGGAATGTAACACCCTAAACGTGGGCCTGTGCATTAAGGTGATAGTTTAATATGTTAAATTGAGATTCTAAGGATCGGGCTGACTTTTTGATTAAATATGTGGATTAGGGTTTAAATTAGTGCGCTGGGTATTTTAAAGTGATATATTGGGCTTTAAAAATATGGGTTAGGTGGCTAATACATGGTGTTAGCTTAAAATTTAACTAGATAGTTAATTAAGTAACAAGCTGGGCTTGTGGCCCAAGGATTTAAGGAGCTTTAAGTAGGCATAAGGTGGCATCATAAGGGGGAGGAGTTTGGGCCTAGTATGGCCACTTAGAGCCCAAATTTTAAGACAAAATTTGGCACTTACAAGCCCTAGGAGTGGACGGCACACTAGCTACAAAATAGGGATTTTAGTTCCTTTATTTCTTGATAAATAGGAAGATAATGAAGAGAAAGATGAGGGCTATTTTTTTGAGGAGATAAGGATTGGGTTATCGGGTGAGATAAAGGCTATCAGAGAAGGGAAGAGTTGGTCAAATTCCAACTCGTGTGGATGATATGTCAAGTTTCTCTATAAATAGGGAGTAGTATTCTTCAATTTCAGATTCGAACCCTATTTTCTCTCATTCTCTACCGAAATTTCCAAGCCTTTCCTACAGTTTCTCTTTTTCTTTTTTCTAAAAACCGAATGCCATTTGATTCATACTCTCATCTCACATAGCCGAACCTACAAGGGAGGTTTTTGTTTCCCGAAGGTGCACCATAAGCCACATACTCCTTAGTAATTTGGTAAGTTTCAGGATTTTATTCTATGCGATTTCACTCTTTCTTTTCATTCAAATCTAACCCGAAACACTTATTTAAGGCCTGTCCATTTTCCCTCTCTGCTTTTAGTAGCCGAATTTGTCTCATTAAAAGTCTCTTGTGCTGATTTGGTGGAAAAGCCGAATGTAGGAAGGTGACGTTGTCTTAGGGATTTTTGGGATTCGATAAACAAGGCTCTACGTTAGGGATAATAGATTTTTACGGTAACCAAGTGTGTAATACGTCCCCACCATCTAGATCTACCTATTATTGTATGTTCATGTGTTTTTTTTATGTTTTGATAAATGCCGAAATCTCAGTTTATTGATGCAAGCCTAAGGAGGGAAAAAGTGGATCCCCAGGTTAGTAAATAATCTGTTTAAATGTTATAAGAAAATGCTTGTATGTGATTGCATGGGTTGGGTTGATGAAAGGAGGAAGTTATAAGTTACATGTGTAGAGGCTAATGCCGTGAACTGTTATATGGGCTTCGGCCATTAAATGTTATACGGGCTTCGGCCATTATATGTTATAAGGGCTTCGGCCATCATATGTGAATGAGCAGCATGACTGCCATCATGGTGTGTAGTGGAGTGGGTCGATTGTAGAAATCACCAATGGTGTGAACGGTTGGTACGGAGGTGTGTAGCGGATGGAAACCTAGGCAAACGGGTTGGGCCTTGCATATTAATTGCTATTAATTTTTATTATGATTATAATACTGTTTATTTTGTTTAATGGGCTTAAGGCCCAAACTCTAGTGGTGCATGAGGGTTGCACACTGAGTCTCGCGACTCACCCTTTAATTAACATTTTAGATGATACCTAGTGATTCGAACTGGGCTGGAGAGGAACACAAGGTGGCCATGTAGAAGAATATGCAGATTTGGCAAAAAGAGACTCAAGTTTTATTTTATATTTTTAATTAATGGACTTCAAACCTCGTTGTAACAAGGCCATGGGCTATTATGTTTTATTATGGGCTTCTATTACTTTAAGTCGTTTAAGCTTTTTATTTTAATTAAAAAAGCATGTATTTAAGTTTGGATTTTACTTTACTTAAGCATATTCTATATAAAACATATTTGGGCTTTTCCAAAATGTGACTGTTTGATAAAATTTTTCTTGGTGACATACCGATTCGGTTGTAGTGTTTGGGTCGGGTGTGGGGTGTTACAAATTGGTATCGAGCCAGTTCAAAACTCACTCTAGGGTTTTGGGGCTCAAACGCTTTCTAAAGATGGGCTTTTGAAATATACATGTTTTAAATAATAACAGTCTGTTAGCTCAACATGGCACTGCGTCTCCTACCAAGTCCGCTGTAAGTACTCAAACCATTGTGTGATATTTATATATGTGGGCTTAGTGGGCCTAGTGGGACATAGACTAAGCTAGAATTAGAACTTGATGGACTCTAGGTTTAGCTTAAACCACTTCTTAAAATTCATAAAACTTAATTTCACTGAACAAACCCGTTAACGAGCCGCAAGGCTAGGGTGTAGTAACCGTCATACGCATGTCTAGAAAGGATCCGAAGTGCAGTATTTAAGCAGTCCTAGTGACTCACCTCCTCTTCATTGAATCCTACAGTGCGTGAGTACTGCTCACCTTAGTCGAGTTAGGGTATGGCAATAGGCATACGCATGTCTAGGAGTGGATAGTGACTATTCACCTTAGTTACGAGGGCTGGTTGATGGGCTAAACCCTATGATTAAAACCCAAAAGGGACCAGCCACCTTTTTCTTAAAAAAAAAACCCCCAAGTTTTGTAAAATTTTCAAAATACCTTTGTTTTATAAAAAAATAAATAAATAAATTCCAATCAACCCTGTTTCAAAAAAAAAAAAAAGCAAACAAAAAAAACCATCAACGTTTGAAAAATTACCCTTATTTTGTGAAATGACCAAAATGACCCTAATTTCCAAAATTACTGAAATACTCCCGGATTTCCAAAATTATCGAAATACCCCCAGATTTCCAAAATTACCAAAATACCCCCAGATTTCCAAAATTACCAAAGTACCCCTAAATTCTCAAAATTTCTAAAATACCCCCAGAATTAAAAAAATTACTAAAATACCCTTACTCCACAAAATCACCAAGGACCTTATTTTGAAAAAATTACGAAAATACCCCTGTAGGACAAAATTATGAAAATACCCCTGGGTAGTAGAAATAACAACAACAGCAACAACGACAACACTTTTCTGTAATGAACGCGAATTCATAAATGTTGATGATTGAACTTGAGATTGTATTGTGAATGCGAATTCGAAAGAACCACTTTTAAAACTATTATTCATAAGACTGTTAGTGGTTAACTAGTGGAAGAAAATTAATAATCCATAAAATTCTTAATCAGATAAACGTCAATCGGAGGAATGAGTTCAAGGGGTCGAGGACATCCACCGCGTGGAGGCGGTAGGGGTAGAATGACCGCATCGAGCCGATGAGGGTCCGCCACTGGTCGGGAAATGAGATGCCGAATCATTAATTGTAGAAGGAGAATTTTGGGATGAGGCGCCTAGAGATGATGCTGTATCTCAGGCGATGTTGAGGGTTTTAGAGAGGGTTGCTAGAGTAGGCATGGGCACAAGAGCCCAAAAATCTGTGCCAGAACGGCTTAAGGCCAATGGAGCAGAAGTGTTTAGGGGAGTTTTTGGGGTAGCTCCTAACACAACTGAGTACTGGATGGAAGCGAATGAGTGCATAATGGATGACTTAGACTTCACGGTAGAGGAAAAGTTGAAAGGAGTCGTGTCTCTCCTCCGAGATGAGGCCTACCAGTGGTGGCTCACGGTGAAAGAAGGCACTGTCGCAGACAGGATTGACTAGGACTTCTTTAAGGAGTCATTTTAGGGGAAGTATGTCGGGGCCAGCTATATAGATGCCCAAAGGAAGGCATTCCTGAACCTGGTATAGGGAAGTAAGTCTGTGGCTGAATATGAGGTCGAGTTTTTGCACTTAAGCCGTTACGCTCGAGAAATGGTAGCAACGGAGTATGAACATTGTGTTCGATTTAAGGATGGGCTGAGAAATGAGTTAAAGGTTCTGATAGCACCGCAGCGGGAAAAGGTTTTTACTGTTTTGGTAGATAAGGTTAAAATAGCTGAAGAAGTGAAACGGGTTGAGAGGCAAGAAAAGGATAAGGATCGGGGTAAGAATAAGAGGAGTTTTGGGCCATCAAGGGCATCGGGGAATTTCCAGAAGAGGCTTAGGGCTGATGGGCCAATTCATGCTCCGACGAGTCAGAACCAGACATGTTCTACATGTGGCAAGGCACACCATGGGGAATGTATAGTAAAGATAGGTGGGTGATTTAAGTGTGGATCCACAGAACACTTGATTAAGGACTGTCCCTAGATGGATCGGGGGCAGCCAGTAGGCCGAGGTGCTGATCAAGTGAGGAGAGGTGATCAGCTTGGACCAAGGGGTCGTGGTGCAGGTAGAGGAGGAAATAGGGCTGCTCGAGGTCGTGGAGCACCTGGCAGAGGTGCAGGTAATGTAGAGGCTAGGCAATGGGTCTAATTTATGCGGTTAAATCGACGGGAGGATGGTGACGCACTGGATGTCATAACCGATACGTTTCTTATAGCTGTCAGCCCTTTTCTTGCTTTGATTGATATTGGGTCAACCCACTCCTATATTGCATGTTCGATATCTGAGACCTTAAGTATAGATCCTAAAACAACTACTAGGAAGATGACTGTGGTTAGTCCCTTAGGACAATCTAGGGTAGTGAACAAGCTGTTTAGGGATATACCTTTAGAGACTCAAGGGGTAGTGTTTCCGGTAGACTTAATGGAATTGCCATTCGGAGAGTTCGATCTTATCCTAGAAATGGATTGGTTATCAAAGCATCGTGCTAAATTGGATTGTGGGACTAAGCGCATGGTGTTAAGTACCCTGGAAGGCGGGGAGATGGTTGTGTTAGGAGAAAGAAGGAATTATTTGTCCAACGTAGTGTCAGCCTTGAAAGTTGTAAAGATGATTCGGAAGGGATGTAACGCCTTTTTAGCTTTTATTAGTGCTTTGGATGCTAAAGAGGGACTGTCGATGAGGTTCGAACAGTCAAGGATTTCGTAGATGTCTTTTTGGAGGAGTTGCTAGGATTACCCCCAGATCGCGAGGTGGAATTTGAAATAGAACTACTCCCGAGTATAGCTCCGGTATCAATTGCTCCTTATCGAATGGTGCCAAAGGAACTGGTGGGGCTCAAAGCTCAGATTTAGGAACTCTTAGACGCTGGGTTTATTCGACTGAGTGTGTCTCCATGGGGAGCACCGGTCTTATTCGTGAAGAAGAAGGACGGATCCATGTGTATGTGCGTGGATTATCATCAACTGAATAAGTTGACGATTAAAAATAAGTACCCATTACCAAGAATCGACAATTTGTTCGACCAGCTCAAAGGAGCTTCAGTTTTTCTAAGATTGATCTCAGGTCGGGATATCATCAGTTAAAGGTGAAGGAAAGAGACATTCATAAAATGACATTTCGAACACGCTACGGTCATTACAAGTTCTTAGTAATGCCATTCGGTTTGACGAACGCCAGCAGCATTTATGGATATGATGAATCGGGTGTTTTAGCCATACCTTGATCGGTTCGTCGTAGTGTTTATCGATGATATATTGGTTTATTCCAAGTCTGAGGAGGAGCATGATGCACATCTTCGAGTGGTGTTGCAAATTCTGAGGGAAAAGTAGCTGTACGCAAAGTTCAGTAAGTGTGAGTTCTGGCTAAAAGAGGTGACTTTTCTAGGGCATGTAGTTTCCGCAGAGGGGATTAGGGTAGACCCTTGGAAAGTCGAAGCTGTGTTAAATTGAAAACCGCTGAAAACTGGGGCAGAAATTCAAAGTTTCTTATGATTAGCAGGATATTATCGAAGGTCCGTTGAGGGGTTCTCTTCAATAGCAGCACCATTAACTAAGTTGTTGAGGAATGGAGTATCTTTTGTGTGGACTGATAAACAACAGGAGAGCTTTGAAAAGCTGAAGAGAATTTTGACGGAAGCGTCGGTGTTAATTCAGCCAGAGGCAGGAAAAGAATTTATCGTCTACTGTGATGCGTCACACACAGGTTTAGGGTGTGTGTTGATGTAAGATGGAAAAGTTGTGGCATACGCATCTCGACAGTTGAGACCGTATGAGTTAAACTACCCTACGCATGACTTGGAATTGGCTGCAGTAGTGTTTGCTCTGAAGATTTGGAGGCACTACCTGTACGGGGAAAAGTCAGTAATTTACACCGATCATAAAAGTTTGAAGTATCTCCTTACTCAGAAGGAGTTAAATTTACGATAACATAGGTGGATCGAGCTCTTGAAGGACTATGATTCCTCGATTGAATACCATCCCGGCAAGGCGAATGTGGTAGCGGATGCGTTGAGTAGAAAGGTGTTCGCTCATCTTAGTTTGTATAAGAATGGTAGCCTGGTAGCTGAATTACAAGTAAGACCTATATGGACAAGTCTAATCAAGGAGAAGTAACTTTTGGATGATGTCTTGAGTATTCAAATCCGGCAAGTACAGGAGGGTGAAGTAGAGGATTATTGTCTGAACAATGATGGAGTTTTGTGTTTTCGTGGGAAGGTTTGTATCCAAAAGATGAGGAGCTAAGGTAGATGATTTTTCGGGAATCGCATAGTAGCCCCTATGCTATGCATCCTGGAGGAGTTAAGATGTATCGGGATTTGTGAGAACAATTTTGGGGGTCAAGTTTGAAGCGAGAAGTTACGAAATATGTGGGAAAGTGTTTGACCTGTCAGCAGGTGAAGGTAGAACATCAGCTGCCTTCGGGATTATTGCAGCCGATAAAGATCCCGCAATGGAAATGGGAGCGAATCACAATGGATTTTGTTAGTGGGCTACCCCTTACACCCACCAAGAAAGATGCAATTTGGGTAATTGTGGATCGACTGACGAAGTCTGCTCACTTCATACCGATTCGGGTCGACTACTCTTTGTAAAAGTTGGCTAAGTTGTACGTGGCTGAGGTTGTAAGATTACATGGTGTGCCGGTGTCGATCATATCGGATAGGGACCCTAGGTTCACTTCACGATTTTGGAGGGCTCTTCATCAAGCAATGGGAACAAGGTTAGACTTCAGTACTGCTTTTCACCCATAGTCTGATGGTCAGTCTGAGAGGGTAATTTAGATCTTGGAGGATATGCTAAGGGGTTGCATCATCGATTTTAGGGGTAGTTGGGAGGAGCATTTACCCTTGGCTAAATTTGCGTACAATAATAGCTATCAAGCTAGTATTCAAATGGTGCCGTATGAATCATTATATGGAAGGAGATGTCGTACCCCAACTTGTTGGACGGAGCTAGGTGAACGTCAGGTATTGGGTCCTGAACTAGTTTCAGAAACGGAGGAAAAAGTTAAGTTAATACAGGCTCAATTGAAGGAAGCGTCTGATCGGCAGAAATCTTATGCGGATCTTAGGCGGAAAGAGGTAGAATTCGCAGTAGGAGATCAAGTCTTCTTAAAGGTTTCTCCATGGAAAAAGGTAATGAGGTTTGGATGAAAGGGTAAGCTAAGTCCTCGGTTTATTGGGCCTTATCGGGTGTTAGAACGTATGGGCCCAGTGGCTTATCGTTTGGAGTTGCCTTCAGAGATGGAGCAGATACATAACATGTTCCATGTCTCGATGCTGAGACGTTATCGATCTGATCCATCGCACATAGTGCCAATGGAAGAAATTGAAGTAAGGCCAGATTTATCTTTTGAGGAGGAACCAGTACGAATTTTAGATCGAGACGTAAAAGTGTTGAGAAGGAAGTTTCTTCCTTTGGTCAAAGTCTTGTGGAGAAACCACAGCGCAGAAGAGACGACGTGGGAACCAGAGGAGGTTATGCGACAGCAATATCCCCATCTTTTCTGATCAGGTAAATTTTGAGGCCGAAATTTATTTTAAGATGGGTAGAACTGTAACATCCTAAACGTGGGCCTGCGCATTAAGGTGATAGTTTAATATGTTAAATTGAGATTCTAAGGATCGGGCTGACTTTTTGATTAAATATGTAGATTAGGGTTTAAATTAGTGCTATGGGTATTTTAAAGTGATATATTGGGCTTTAAAAATATGGGTTAGGTGGCTAATATATGGTGTTAGCTTATAATTTAAGTAGAAAGTTAATTAAGTGACAAGCTGGGCTTGTGGCCCAAGTATTTGAGGAGCTTTAAGTGGGCATAAGGTGGCATCATAAGGGGCAGGAGTTTGGGCCTAGTATGGCCACTTAGAGCCCAAATTTTAATACGAAAATTCAGCACTTACAAGCCCTAGGAGTGGACGGCACACTAGCTACAAAATAGGGATTTTAATTCGTTTATTTCTTGATAAATAGGAAGATAATGAAGAGAAAGATGAGGGCTATTTTTTTTAGGAGATAAGGATTGGGTTATCGGTGAGATAAAGGCTATCGGAGAAGGGAAGAGTTGGTCAAATTCCAACTCGTGTGTGGATGATATGCCAAATTTCTCTATAAATAGGAGTAGTATTCTTCAATTTCGATATTCAAACCCTATTTTTCTCTCATTCTCTCACCAAATTTCCAAGCCTTTCCTACGCTTTCTTTTTCTTTTCTAAAAGCCGAATTCCATTTGATTCATACTCTCATCTCACATGGTTGAACCTATAAGAGAGGTTTCTGTTTCCCGAAGGTGCACCATAAGCCACATACTCCTTAGTAATTTGGTAAGTTTCGGGATTTTATTCTTTGCGATTTCACTCTTTCTTTTCATTCAAATCTAACCCGAAACACTTATTTAAGGCCTGTCGATTTTCCCTCTCTACTTTTAGTAGTCGAATCTGTCTCATTAAAAGTCTCATGTGCTGATTTGGTGGAAAAGACGAAGGTAGGAAGGTGACGTTGTCTTAGGGATTTTCGGGATTCGACAAATAAGGCTCTACGTTAGGGATAATAGATTTTCGCGGTAACTAGGTGTGTAATACCTCCCCACCATCTAGATCTGCCTATTATTGTATGTTCATGTGTTTTTTTTTATGTTTTGATAGATGCCGAAATCTCGGTTTATTGATGCAAGCCCAAGGAGGGAAAAAACGGATCCCCAGGTTAGTAAATAATCTATTTAAATGTTATAAGTAAAATGCTTGTATGTGATTACATGGGTTGGGTTGATGAAAGGAGGAAGTTATACGTTACATGTGTAGCGGCTAATGCCGTGAATCATATATCTGAGCTTCGACCATTAAATGTTATACTGAGCTTGGCCATTATATGTTATAAGGGCTTGACCATCATATGTGAATGAGCAAGATGACCGCCATCATGGTGTGTAGTGGTGTGGGTCGATTGTAGAAATCCCCAATGGTGTGAACGGTTGGTACGAGGTGTGTAGTGATGGAAACCTAGGCAAACAGGTTGGGCCTTGCATATTAATTGCTATTAATTTTATTATGATTATAACACTGCTTATTTTGTTTAATGGGCTTAAGGCCCAAACTCTAGTGGTGCATGAGGGTTGCACATCGAGTCTCGCGACTCACCCTTCAATTAATATTTCTGTGATACCTAGTGATTCTGGACCGGCTAGAGAGGAACGCAAGGTGGCTATGCGAAGAATATGTAGATTTGGCAAAAGAGACTCAAGTTTTATTTTATATTTTAATTAATGGACTTCAAACCTCGTTGTAATAAGGCCATGGGCTATTATGTTTTATTATGGGCTTCTATTACTTTAAGTCGTTTAAGCTTTTTATTTTAATTAAAAAGGCATGTATTTAAGTTTGGATTTTACTTTACTTAAGCATATTCTATATAAAACATATTTGGGCTTTTTCGAAAATGCGACATGTTTCGATAAAATTTTTCTTGGTGACATACCAGATCCGGTTGTAGAGTTTGGGCCGGGTGTGGGGTGTTTCATGGAAACCTGCATCTTTGCTTTAATTGTGGAGAGAGAAGAGAGAAAAGAAAAGAAAAGAAAAGCAAAATAATTTTGAGAAATAAAAAGTGTTACCGCTCGGGTTGCCTCCCGAGAAGCGCTCGTTTATAGTCTTAGCTAGACTTTACCTCTCATTCGTATGGTCATGGTGGTTTGAAGAGGTGAAAATACTTTCTCATGCAATCACTTCGGTTATGGATATATAGTTTAAGTCGAGTAATGTTTACCTCAAAAGTGTTGAATTTAGGATTGCTTACCTCGACTGTGCCATATAGGAAGACATTAAGTACCTCAAAAGTGATTTCTTCGTTTGCCTTGAGTTCTGAATTGGTGATTCGAGGGTCTTCCTTATTCAACAATACCTGATCCTCTATTTTGATGTGATTTTTTGTTCCTATCAGCTCGTCTGGGGGCTCCTTCTGTATCACTTTCTTGCGGTTCTGCTCCTCTTTGATTTGTGTTTCCGCTTTTTTAGTTTGTCAACCCTAAGGCTTTGTTCCTTATATATTTCTTCTTTGTTGGCACAGGGTCTAGGATCTAGCTCATCTAAGTGATTTCGTGATGCTTCCTGTAAAGAAGGTTAAACCAAATGATTATCGATAGAATTAACGTTCGTACCTTTATTACTCGATGTCCTAGCTGAGTCAAGAGCTTGAAGAATGATTGTTTCGTCATCTACACGGAGTGTGAGTTCACCGAATTCTTCCTCTGTGTGGTCTTTCTTTATTGCATCGGGATATGGCATACGAGGTTGGTACTCTGTAATTTTCGATTTTGGTAAATCATGGTACACCTCAACCTTACCTTTTCTTACCACAGGTTCTTCCCTTGGGTTTGGTTCCATTAACAATTCACTGTTATGAGCTTGTACAGCTTGGGGCCTATGATTCGGCTCAAGTTTGTAGCCTTGTGGTGTTTTCTGTAGTGAAAGTTGAACAATTTGATTATCAACTGAATTTACTTTCTCACCTTCATCACTTTATGTCCTGGCCGAGTCAAAAGCTTGTAGACTGATTGATTCGTCACCTACACGAAGAATGAGTTCTCCTGTACCAACATCAATTTTAGTCTTGGCAGTTGCTAGAAAGGGTTTTCCTAAAATTAAAGGAATCGTGTTGTCCCCATCCATGTCTAAAACAACAAAATCTCTCGAATATGAATTTATCAATTTTGATTAGAACATTTTCTATTATACCCTAGGAATTCTAATAGTTTTATCGCTTAATCAATGCTCATCCTAGTTTGTCGGGGTTTCCTAGACCTAGTTGTTTAAACATTTTATAAGGCATAACATTGATGCTTGACCCTAAATCACTAACGATTATCAATAGATAAACTACCAATAAAACATGGAATTGTAAACTCCTGTGTCTTTTGCTTCGTGGTAGTCTGCTCAGAACATTCTTTGAGCATGTCATGCTTAATTCCATGTGGTGCTCCTCATCTAATTCGCGTTTGTTTGTCAAGAGTCGCCTTAAAGATTTCCTCGAGTCTCAAGGCCCAAAAAGAGCTTCAAGAAGAAGTAAGTTAATATGTAATTTCTTTAAGAGTTTAAGAAACTTACCAAACTGTTCCTCTGAATCGTCTCTTTTCATTGCTTCGGAATAAGGTATGCGAGGTTGGTACTCCTTGATTATCGATTTCGACTTTTCTTGTGTTACCTCTACCTTACCTTCGTCTACCTTGGCTTTTTGTATTGGATTGGGTTCATCTAACCTCTTACTGACATGAGCTGTGATAGCTTTATTTTGCTCCTTTGGATTGATCTCAGTGTTACTAGGTAGACGTCCTTGCGGTCATTCTGACATCAACTTTGCGAGTTGTTTGACTGCATTAGTGGCTACTTTGATTGACTTAGTAAGTTCCCTGAATCGGTTCTCGTTGCTTTTACTTGTTTTCTTAGTTTCTTGGAGACGATTTTCTGTGTTTGCCATGAATTATTTCAGCATCTCGTCAAGATTCGGCTTCTCTTCTTGTTGGTGAGGTGGTTGTTGAAAATATGGAGGAAATTCTGATCTTTGGCTATTTTGATCATCCCACGAGAAATTGGGATGGTACTTCCAACCTGCAATATAAGTGTCACTATAAAAATTATTTTGATATCTAGAATAGTTACCTGTATAGTGAGCTTGCTTGTTTTCTATGCCATATCCGTAGGGTGGGTACTTAGGATTCGCCACGCCTCCTAGATTTAAATCATATTGTATTTCTAGATGTACCTGCGAGGGACTATACCAATCATCAATATTTTTATTCATTATCTCTAACTGATTAGATAACCTGGTGACCACGTCGAGGTTGAAAACACTGGTTGCTTTAGTAGGAATTGCCCCCATACCTTACCACTGATAATTATTCAGTGCCATCTTTTCCATAGACTAAAATTTTCTTCCAAAAGCAAAATAGAGGAAAAAATTAGCAAAGTAAAAAGAAATAATAATAAAGAATAATATAATAATAAATTGAAAAAAAATTTGGCTAAAGTAATAGAAATAGAGTTTTCTTAATATTTTAGTGTTCCCCAGCAATGGCGCCAAAAACTTGATCGTTGTAAAACAGTCTAGTTTTATATTTATAAAAGAGTGATCGAACCTGTAGGCTGACTGTGACAACGATAGAGGCAAGCGCACCTATTGAACAGTAGTATAGCTCAGGCAAGAATATCTTATCGAACCCAAAGAACCTAAAAGTACTACTACTCACTTTCTTTCTATTACCTAGCCTAAAATATGGAGTGTTTGGTTTATTAAATCTAAAACAAATGAAATACTTAAACTTAAATGCAAAGACAAAAGAACAAAACTTTGGGAAAAGACTTTGAAGAAAACTCAATTGATAAAGATGAAACCTTCGAGAAGAATCCACCTATGACTTCACTTATTATCTAACTTTCAATTCATATGATTTCTTTTACTTAGCTTGATCCGTGAGACTCCCTAACCTATATTAAACCTTCTCTCGAAGTGAATAACGTCTAACCTTAGGTTAATTAGTGGAACTCTCATTCTCTTATAATAACCCCCTAAGGAAGCAGTAAATCGATCAATGGACTCCTATATTAGGTTTCACCCAAATCCGACAAAATCTCGTAACCCTATCTCTAGGCACCCAGTTAACTCTGCTTAATTATGCTAGATCTACTCTTAGGCAGGGTCTATTCCTCCTCTACCTAAGCACATCAGATAAATTTAAGCAACATAATTAAGAAACTAAGTATTTATCATATAAACCGAAAGAATTAAATAACAAAATCTATCATAGGTTTCATCCCCTTCAGGTATCTGATGGGTTTAGTTCATAATAAAATAGGAAAATATCTCAAGAGAAAAGATAAAACAAAACATAGGAAATCCTTAGAACCCCCTGAAGGAATTGAAGAGGAGATCCTCCTTCTTGAGTAGAATTCCGACTCTTCGAGATGGATCAATTGGCTATCTTTGAGACAATCCCTAAACGAGTAAAGCTCTGGCAGAAAATTCTGCTAAAACCTGACGCCCTGTTTCAGCTTCTGCCAAACTCCCCTTCCAAGTTGCCTCCTAAGGTGTTTATATAGACTTTGTGATGCCTTACTTGGCCCCTAAGTATCCTAATTTAAGTCTAATTCCTAATGGGGTGTTTGAATAGGCTTTAGAATGTGTTTCTTTGCCTCCAAGTATCGTTTCCCGAATGAAATTGCTCTTTCCTGCGGCAGGGGCACGGTCAAGGCACGCCTGTGTAAGTCTTGGTCCAACCCGTGTCTTGATTTTGTTGATTGAGGCACAGTCGTGGCAATCTCGTGCTAGTCGAGGTTCAGGCCGTGCTTCGGGTCAGTTGATGGGGGCACGGCCATGCAAATCGAGAACAGGCCATGTTGGGCTTTTTGTTGATGAGGCACGGTCATGTAAATCAGGGTGTGATCGTGTGCAATCTAAATATTGGGGCACGGCCATGTGAAAGGAAGCCCAGGCAGTGTCAACTTCTTGGGTTGGCCCAATTTGGTCCATTTTAAGCCCGTTTTACGTTCTTTTTATCCTTAGGTACTTTCCTGAGTATAAGATATGAAAAGAAAGGATTAAGAGCACCTTTTTACATAAATTAAGGATAAATTCATCCAAAAGCATACTAAATGTGGGATTAAAATATGTTACTTTTACGGTTTATCAATTATTAGGGACCATGCATAAATTATCATGCTCAATACATGCATTACATACAGTCAGATCACATATCTTGAGGTCTAAGTAACACTTACCGATCGTACAGTAGGTTCACAGTTGACTTGGGCGACCCGTGCAACCCTAAGAAACATTTTAGTAAAAATGGGCTCACACGCCCATGTGGCCTACCCATATGAGCCCACACGCCTGTGTGGCCCACATGGCACAATTTGGCCTTGACCGTGTGGATCACATGGCCTGGCCCAAAATACGCCTGTGTGGACTACATGTGTGGACCCACATGCCTGTGTGGCCCACGCGGCCCAAAATGGTCTAGCTCCTGTGTCGCACACAGCCGTGTCTTGCTCACACAGCCTGGCCTCATTGATCACACACTCGTGTTATGGCACACGGCCTACCATACGGGAAACCACACGTCCATGTGGCGTCGATAGTGGGTTTTTGAATTTCACTGAAACCCTATTTTCTGTGTTTTCGGGTACACAACTGGTTTTGACTAATGCTACAACGATCCCCGAGCACTCCAGAACCTAAAAATCGTCATCCCAACATCTAATTTCAGTAATATTAACAAAACCTAAACGGGATTGCAATCAGACGTTCATCCTTTAACTATCAAAACCCATACCTTCGATCAAAACGAGAATCTCATACGCTTAACTCGTCGAATGGGAGCAATGTTCAGTCCCTTGATTGTAACACCCCTAACCCGTATCTATTGCTGGACTAAGGTTACGAGGTATTATCGCTCGAATCATAACATTTAAACAACCATTGCTCACACATCAGTATATCATAGTTAATCAATAACACAAAGTCCCTTTAGAAGGTTTATGAGACCTTAAACATGCCTTAGAAGTGGTTCGGGACTGAACCGATCACATTTAAAACTTTTACAAAACTTAAAAATAGAATTCTTCAAAATAGGGTACACGCCCGTGTGGCTAGGCCGTGTGCTTTACACGGCCATGCCTTAGACCATGTCTTACCCCCTGTGCAACACTGACTTGAATCACATGGCCTATCACATGCCCGTGTGGCTGGCCCGTGTGCAAGTATATCTTTCTTCAAATTGGGACATTAAAGGACAGGGTCGAGACACAAGCCCGTGTGCTCAACCGTGTGGGCAATTATAGGCCATTTACAAGGCCAAATTGCCACCCATTTTGGGTCATTCTTACAAGCATCAATCTATACTCAATTCATGCCCAATTAATGGTCAAAACCCTACCAAAACATGCACAATTCATGCTACAATATCCTCATTCATTTCCATATACAATTCCAACTCAAAACATGTTCATTTCATGAACCAATTCCATACTAAAAGCATATGATTCACATCTCATTTCAAACCATTTCAAACATGCAATATATTCACCATCTCAACTACCAAATCAAGTATGAAACATACTATTTCTATTTCACTAAAGCATACCATAATGGCCATTCACAGAAGACCATATATACACATCACATTCACCATTTCCACATAGCAAAACATATACCAACATCAATCCAAAGTCTCATCCATTATCAATCCATATCACATGGCAAGATTTATACATCTCAAAACATTCCACAACCTCACTAGTCTATACATGCCATATACCATAAATACAGCTTTCAAAAGGTACCAAAATAAATGTTCGATAGTGTGATTGAGTCGTTGACGATCCCCGGATCCGAGCTAGCTTTAAATATCGCTGTAAAACAGAGAAAGACTTCACATGGTAAGCTTTAAAGCTTAGTAAGTTCTTACTATAACACAATTAACTCAACAATTTAAATTCAATATGCAAAATTAACTAACATTTAGTTCAATTCACATCACTACTCAATCTCATCCATGGTTATTACTCACTTTCATACCATATCTATAGGTTCATAAACAAGCATTTATAATTCTACTCAATCCAACTCTTTTCATCATTCATTCACATAATCTTCCATCTATCTCATACACAATATCATTAACCACATAGGTTCTGTACATACCTGTACCATCACATATTTATCTATCACATTTACCACTTCAATGCTCGATGCCATAATTTATTCGATCCTCTTTAAACGTTCGATGAAATCGCACACTTAGTGCCAATTAATTAGCCAAAGCTATAATAATATCGCACACTTAGTGTCATCACATTAAACCAAATTTGTCTCGGTATCGCACACTTAGTGCCAAATAATACAGCCGATGCTTTCTTTATCTCGCACACTTAGTGCCATTCATCACTGTAACGATTCTATTTCCGCACACTTAGTACCACATATCCTCGAACTCACATGTCACATTACCAAACTCCACAATCACATGTCCATTCATTTCATCACATATGAACATTATTAAAACAATACGTATTATACACGAACTTACCTCGGACGTAGAAACAACGATACTAGTTGATCAATCGAGCACTTTGTTCTTGCCTCGATATAAGCCCAAATTTCTCTTCTCTTGATCTATATAATATCAAATTCAACTCATTAAATCTCATCTTTACTCAATTCAATTCACAAACACACAATTAGTGTACTTTGTACTTTAGCCCTTATAATTTCACACTTTAGCATTTTAGCCCTTATTTCACAAATATATCAAATTCACAAAATCCAATTTAATCCATGCTTAGAAGAATTACCATAGTGCCCATAGCAACCCATATTTCACATTTATTTCACATTTCAACACAAAGTTTTCACATTTCCCAATTAAATCCCAAAAATGCATTTTTACTCAAAATCACTTTATAAAATATGTATATCAATCATCAAACAATTAGTTTCATCATCAAACATCATAAAACTCATGAATTCATCAATTGAAACTTTCAAAATCATCAACACTTTCAAAAATTGAGGCATGGGCTAGTTAGTACTCAAAGCAACAATCATAAAAACGTAGAAATCATCAAAAATTGAGCTAAAACCGTACCCTAATCAAGCTTATAACTGTCGAACCCTAAAACAACTTCCATGGCTTTCTTTTCTTATGATTTTCGGCTAAGGATGATAAAAGATGATAGAAAATTGATTTTGTTTTAATAATATTAACTTAATAACCAAATTACTATTTTATCCATTAATTAAAACATTATAAAATCATTCATTTAATGGCCATTTATGTCAAATTCCACTATCAATGGTCCAATATCAACATAAGGACCTTTCATTTAAGGAATCATATCAAATAAGCACTTTTAACTACTAGCACACAGCTTTTGCATTTTACGCGATTAGATCCTTTTTCACAAATCGGCACACAAACGATAAAATTTTCACATAGAACTTTCACACATACTTTATCACATGCTATAAACATAAAAAATAATATTAAATTATTTCTCTAACCTCGGATTTGTGGTCCCAAAACCACTGTTTCGACTAAGGTCTAAATCGGGCTGTTACATTGATTACTTCTTAGACATCAAAAGGAACCCCTCTTAGAAAGAATTCAGAAAGCATTTAGAAAAGCAAGCACTGGAACATACCAACCTACCGTTAACACACGGACGATATGGGGACGACGGAATACCAATTTAGTTATCAAAAAGAAAGCAAAAAGAGGGAAAAATAAAAGAATCAGGAAAGACGAAAATAGCTAAAGGAAATCGGTAGAGAAGGGTAGGGGAGACGTCAGAAAAAAATGGTGGAATAGAGAGGAAGAGAATGCCAAAAATTTACCCAAAGGAACCGATAACTTCCACATCCCATGCAAAAAGAATTCCTTTGCTCGTGCAGGGATTCGAACACAAGACCTCTATCCCCTCAGTACTTCACTTATCCACCAAACCAGGAGGCCCATTCTGATGTAAACTTACAAACAATTACTTAAAAGCTTACTACCCAGAAATAGGGGTTAAGTTAGAAAAATACTAAAATTTGTCAAAGTCAGGGCTTGAACTTAGGACCTCACACACACACCCAGAACACTTAACCACTGAAGCAGATACACAGTTGTCACATTTTCACAATAACAAAAATAAAAAATTTGGGTCGTTACAATTCTATCCCCTAAAAGAAAAATTCGTCCTCGAAATTTACCTAAATAGAACAGATGAGGATACTATTGATGCATCGCATCCTCAGGCTCCCACGTGGCCTCCTCAATGCAATGATTCTGCCACAGTACCTTCACTAATGGAATAGACTTTCTCCAAATAACTTTTACATCGCGGTCCAGAATCTGAACCGGCTCCTCCTCAAAGGTAATATCTAGCCTAACCTCAATTTCCTCAACATGGACGATATGTGTAGGATCAGATCGGTACTGCCTCAATATTGAGACGTGGAATACATCATGAATATGATCTAGCTCTGGAGGTAAATCCAACTGATAAGTGACCAGTCCCACTCGCTTCAGAATCCGGCAAGGCCCAATAAACCTAGGGCTCAGCTTGCCCTTCTGACCGAACCTTAAAGTATTTTTCCACGAAGAGACCTTAAGAAACACAAAGTCCCCCACAAAATACTCAATCTCACACTTTTTTAGATCTGTGTAAGATTTTTGTCTGTTCGATGCCTCTTTCATTTTATCCCGTATCAATTTGACCTTGTCCTCAGTCTCAGAAACCAACTCAGGACCCAACACTCGACGTTCACCCAACTTAATCGAACACAAAAGAGTACGACACTTACGACCATACAAAGCCTCGTAAGGTGCCATCTGAATACTCGACTGGAAGCTGTTATTGTAGGTGAACTTGGCTAACAGCAGAAAATCCTTCCAGCTACCTCGAAAATCAATAACACAACTCCTCAACATATCCTCTAGTATCTGAATCACCCTTTCAAATTGACCATCGGTCTGAGGATGGAACGCAGTACTGAAGTCCATTCTCAAACCCAGAGCCTCATGTAACTTTTTCCAGAACTAAGACGTGAAGTGAGGATTCCTATCAAAAATGATTGAGACCAGTACCCCATGCAGTCTCACTATCTCAGAAATATAAAGTTTCCCCAGCTTCTGCAAGGAATAATCTGTCCTAACTGGAATGAAGTGTGCAGACTTGGTCAATCTATCCACGATGACCCACACTGAATCTTTCTTAGTGGGTGTCAAGGGCAACCCATTAACGAAGTCCATCATCACTGGCTCTTACTTTCATAGCTGAATCTTAACCGGCTATAACAAACTCGACAGTAACTAATGCTCAGCCTTAACTTGCATACATGTCAGACAATGAGCAACAAAATTAGTAACCTCACGCTTCAACCCTGGCCACCAATACAATTCACGAAGGTCGCGGTACATCTTATTACCACCGGAATGCATAGCATAAGGGCTACTATGCGCCTCCTTCAAAATAGACTGCCTGAAATCCACATCGTTCGGTGCATAAATCCAACTAGGGAAAAAGAGTACTCCTTCATTATTTAGCCCAAAATTAGAAGTGCTACCACTCTCAACTTGTCATAATCGTAAACTCAGAGTCTTATCCACCAACTGCTTATCTCGAATCTACTCAATCCAAGTAGGCTTGACTTGCAACTTAGCCAAAAAACTCTCATCGTCAAACAAGCTAAGGCGAGCAAACATCGCCCTCAAATCAACCATCGCCCTTCGGCTACTACATTGGCCTTCCTAGGATGATACTCGATGGTATAGTCATAATCCTTAAGCAGCTCAACCCAACAAAGCTGCCTCAGGTTCAGCTCCTTCTGAGTGGGGAGATACTTGAGACTCTTATAATCGGTGTAGATGGTGCACCTCTCACCATACAGATAATGTCTCTAGATTTTCAATGCAAAAACCCCCGCAGCCAACTTGAGATCATGCGTCGGATAGTTTGCTTCATGCGTCTTAAGTTGATGGAATGCATAGGCCACAACTTTCCCATCTTGCATCAACACACATCCCAAATCGACATGCGATGCATCATTGTAGACTACAAACTCCTTTCTAGTTTTAGGTTGTATTAGAACAAGAGCCTAAGTCAGAGCAAACTTGACCTTATCAAAGCTCGATTGCTACGCATCAGTCCAGACGAATGGAACCCCTTTACACAGAAACTTAGTTAATGGATCTGCGATCAAGAAGAACCCTTCCACAAAATGTCAATAGTAACCTGCCAGTCCCAAAAAACTATGGATTTTAGACTCATTCTTAGACTGTTTCCAATCCAGTACAGCCTTAATCTTTCAAGGACCGACATGGATCCCCTCAACAGAAACCACGTGTCCAGAAAAGTCATTGCACGAAGCCAGAACTCGCACTTACTGAACTTAGCATAGAGCTAATTTTCTCACAAGGTCTGAAGAACCACTTTGAGTGCTTGTCATGCTCATCCTTAGTCCTCGAATAAACCAATATGTCATCGATGAATACCACTACCAACCAATCTAGGTAAGGCTAAAACACTCGGTTCATCAGGTCCATAAAAATGGTCGGTGCATTAGTCAGTCAAAATGGCATCACTAAGAACTCATAGTGACCATAACGAGTCCTAAACGTCATCTTATGTACGTTAGCCTCCTTAACCCTCAACTAATGATACCCAGACCGGAGATCAATCTTAGAGAATACCGAAGCTCCTCAAAACTGGTCAAACAGTCATCGATCCTCCGTAATAGATGCTTATTCTTAATGGTTAGCTTGTTCAACTGTCGATAGTCGATGCACATCCTCATGGTCCCATCCTTTTTCTTAACGAACAAAACTGGTGCTCCCCAAGGAGACACACTAGAATGAATGAAACCATGGTCCAAAAACTCTTGCTGTTGAGCCTTAAGTTCAGTAAGCTCTTTCGATGCCATAAACTGGGAGCGATAGACACTGGAGTTATACCAAGAAAAAGCTCAATCCCAAACTCCACTTCCTGATTCGCAGGTAAACTCGATAACTTCTCAGGAAAAACATCCAGAAAATCCCTTACAGTACGGATATCCTTTACAGTAGAGTCCCCAGAAGCGGAAACACTTACGTAGGCCAAATACGTCTCACATCCCTTGGGAACCAGCTTCCCAGCTACCAGTGTAGAGATCACGTTAGCCAAGTAGTTCTGACATTTTCCAATCACGACTACCTTATCATCCTCCTCAGTTCTCAATACGACCCTCTTAGTCACGCAGTCCAAGCTTACACGATGCTTGACCAACCAGTCCATCCTCAAAATTAGATCAAAATCCCCAAACGAAAGCTCTATTAAATTGACCAAAAAGATCACCCATTGAACCTCTAACGGTAAATTTTTTAATAACTTATTAACCCTTATAAACTGCCCCAACAAATTCAGTACAGTAACCTCATTCATGGTGCTCTCAACCGAAATTCCCAAGTTTCCAGATATGTTATTAGCTACATAGGAATGTGTGAAACCTATGTCTATCAATGCAAGATATGGTATATCACAAATTAAGAACGAACCCGTGATGACGTCTGAAGCATCTCTGTCCTCTCGGCGATGTACAACATAAACAAGAACAGGCTGCCTCGTCTCAGTCTGTCCAACATCTCTACCCGATGCTTTTTGTCCATGGCCCATGCCATTACCACCCCTAGTGTAACACCCTAAATTAGGGGTTGTTAAAAATTTAATTAATTTCCCTTGTGTGCTTGAAGAAATAAAGAGTATGATTTTATTTGGCATGTTTTAGGGTCTAAAAAAATAATAACCCGAGCTAGGCTTGACCCAGATTTAAAAAAAAAAATTCTTCCTAAGTGTTTTAAAGGAGGGAGCTAGGTGAAGTTAGGGCTTAAATAAAATTTGGGCGAATTATGACACAAGAATGGTTCTGGTGCAGTGGCTGATAGCGTGTGGTTGGCAAGGGAGGTCTTGGGTTCGATCCATGGGAGATACAAGGAGGAAATATTTTTCCTTGTGGGCTTTTGGGCGTTAGGCCAAGAAAGGCCTTATAATTAAATAAGGAGGCTTTATGACATGAAAGGCAGGTGGGCAGAGTGGCTTGGGGCGCCACTTAAGGGTGTTGGCACGAAGTTCTCGGGTTCAAAATGCAAGGGACGCAAGGAGTGTTATTTTTGGGCTTTTTGCGTTAAAGGCGGAAGGGCCAAGAAGTAGGCTTAAAATTAAATGGAAGGGTAATTTGACATGAAAGTCTGAAGGGGAGATGTGGCAAGGGCGTTGGAAGAGGGAGGCTGCTGTGGGGATGCTGGTTCGAACCCTAGGGGCTACACATTGGTTTCTTTTATTTTTCCCCTATGCTGCTGGCGTGAGGGAGAGTTGGCAGCATAATAGGACTCTTAATTAAGCTTATTTTTTTTTTCCCTATAATCGGCTGGAAAGGGGGGAGGCTAATAGTGTTTTATTTGCTATTAAATTGTTAAGGGGATGAGGAGATTAAAAGGTATGATAAAGCTAGATTAATTGTGATAACTCAAGGCTGAAAAATTATCACAAAATAGGGGGAGTGTTTGCCGAAATTAGGAGACCTTGGGGTGTCCATATTTGTTTTGTACAAAGAAAGAAGTATCAAAAAAAAACTCCAAAGAACTCTTTTCTTTTCTCTCTTCTTGGTGTCTTTGAAACCTCCTTAAACCATAACCAAAATTTGTTCAAAAATTTCCGCTTTTCTTGTACCTTTATAGCCAATCTACTTCCTCTTTAAGAGGAAAATTCCACCCTTTTCCTCTTGTGATTAGCCAATTTCCTCTAAGGTAAGTCATTGTTAGGTTCTTTTCTTTTCATTGAAATTAGCCAAACCCTCTCACAACACCAAGTGGTGCTGATTTGTGGAGTTTAAGGGTGAAACAATCATTAAGGTAAGGATAATCACCTCTTTTTGGATCTAAGGTTATGGCGAATGACCTATGAATCCTATTAACTTGTTTAAACCGATTGTAGGAAGCTTTGAGATTATTTTCCAAGGTAAGTTGGTAGCACATTCGCCAAGGGCCTTTCAATTAAAAAGTTTATGTTAAATGCCAAAACTAACATGTACCATGAATTTAGGACTAATTTAGGCTTTGGGATTTGATTGGAAATCAAATCCGTTCAAGGTAAGGCCGTAAAAGAGCCTCTAATATTACTTGGTTCTACCGATAGGCCTAAGTCCCTAACCATGCTTTTGGTCAATTATAGGACAAGAGATCTAGCTAGTAGATCGGATCTTTGGAATTTAAGAATTCCTAGAGAAACAGTGTGTAGAAACTCACTACACACTTTATTAATTTACATGATTTAATTGTTTGCCTTTAATCTTTTGGTTGTGATTAGCTTGTGGCATAATCATAGTTTCCGGGTAAGTCCCCTAACTTGTGATTTTTGATATACAATTTGCATGCCATCACATGGTGTTAAATCTATGACATGAAATAGGATAATTGATGTATAAGCATGTGATGGTGGGTTAAACGAGTGGAGGAGGATGTGATATTCGTGTCGTTTATTTTACACCAAAGATTTGGTATCACATTCGTGTCTTCTGACACGTGAGGTTTGGTACCTCCAAAGATTTGGTATCACATTCGTGTCTTCGGACACCGGAGGTTTGGCACCTCATAGCGACTCGTCCCTCGTGGTTAACACCACCGTGGGTTGGCCCCACTTTTGAGATATGGGATCGCCGGTGATTTGGTATCACACGGGTTGGCCCCACGATGGATTATTCGTGACTTTGGTCACCACCGATTTGGTATCACATTTATATCGTGACTTGGTCACCGGTGGTTTGGCACCACCAAAG
Source organism: Gossypium rotundifolium (assembly GCA_025506655.1). Lineage (NCBI taxonomy): Eukaryota > Viridiplantae > Streptophyta > Magnoliopsida > Malvales > Malvaceae > Gossypium > Gossypium rotundifolium. Next base: position 51,703,822 of record CP106728.1, read on the forward strand.
GTTTGGTACCACACGGGTAGAGAAAGGTGTTATGGATGGTTAGGTTGGGTTGCATATTTACATGTTAATTAATATCTTGTGTATGAGTGCTTTCTGGGTGGGGATTACACATTGAGTCTTGGTGACTCACCCCTTTCCCTTAACATTTTGTAGATGAGTAGAACGCGGAGATGGAGCCGGAGAGGACTCGAGACGGCCATGCTTGTCGAAGGATTTAAATTCATTTCATTAAGTTATTATGATTTATTTTCTAAGTTTTCATTTTGGGATTGTAATAAGGCCGTTATTATTATTTTGGATGTTTACTTTACTGTTTTATTTTACTTATGGTATATTACAAAAGGAATTTTATAATTATTAATTGAACCGGTTAAAAGTAACTTTTCAAACTTAATAAACTTTTACGGGTTTTTCAAAGATGTTACCATCGGGTAACAAAAATTAAACTAAGTCAACTATAACCTTGACGGATTTCAAAATGCTACATGATCAACCGTTTTCAAAAAGGGGTTTATCAACCCAACTATACTTACAAAAAGGCCCAACTAAGTTTTCAAACCCCGTTTTCACACCTTAACTAAATTTTATCAAGTTTTTCACCAAACCTTCAAAATGAATCAAATTATTTTACTCCGTAACATACTAGATCCGGTCAGGACTCATGGGCCGGGTTTAGGGTGTTACAAAATTGGTATTAGAGCCCGGTTCAAAACTCGGCTGTGGGGGGCCCAAGGCCCAAAATGTTTGGTTTTTGATAGTAGGCCTTATTGAAATATTTTTGGAAAGTGTTTGTGGTTTGATCAGCATGGCACCAAGTCTCCGGCACCTATCCGCCCAGGTAAGTACCTCTATCAACTTTTGTGAATTCTTTTGATGAGGGGTAGAAGGGAAAAATGGGAACGTAGACTACTAGAGTAGAACTGTTGAACCCTAGGACTAGTATACCTCAACTATGCATAAGATTTAATAATTACCTAAACAACCCTGTGAGTTGTCACTAAGCAAAAGATGTGGCAATCGTTATACGCATGTCTAGGATTGGATTCGGTGGGGGCCTGGTATTTAAGCAGTCCTCGTGACTCACCTCCTACTCACTTGAATCCTACCTGGTGCATAGTAACGGTTCATCCTAGCTGAGATGACGAACTCACAGGCTAAACTTGATAACTAAAACCCGAAAGGGACTAGCCGTTTTGATTTTTGAAATAAATAAAACTTTAGTTTAAAAAAAAAAGAGACCAAAATACCCCTGGTTTGTAAATTACCAAAATACCCTCCGTGTGAAAATTTTTAAAATAGGAATTTTTAAAATATCCCTCTTTTGTAGAATCACTTAGAACCCTAATTTGCAAAATGACAAAATACCCCTAATGGTAAAATTAAAAAAATGCCCTTGGTTTATGAAATTTTCAAAATACCCATAGTTACAATCAAAATTTTCATTATATATAAAAGTGCCCAAAAACCTTACTTTGTAAAATATCGAAAACATCATGATTTTAGGAAAATTACAAAAATTGCCCCTAACCAACAAAATTACCAAAATGACCTTGGTTTTCAAAATTTTTGCAACACCATCAACTTGAAAAAAGATAAATTCTTAAAAATAACTCCTAAAGTTTTACAACTTTTTGAAACATCCCTGATTTATCAAATTTTACAAATTCACCCTGATTTGTGAAAAATTATCAAAATGCCCCTGAGCTTCAAAGTCACCGAAAGACCCCCGAATTTCAAAATTTTTCAGAATACCCGGGAAATTAAGAGTTTTAAAAATAATTTTTGACAAAGTCATCCGAGAACCTGTATTTTTGAAAAAAAATTTTGAAAATACCCCTGTAGGAGAAATTACAAAAATACCCCTGGGTAGTGGAAAAATAATCACCATGAAATCAACAACGTCTCTTTGAATGAATGAATGAAGGACTGTGTGTTTGTTTGATTACGAAAGAACCACTCTTTAAACTCCTATCATAAAATTTCTTCACGGATAATCAGTGAAACAAATTTTTTTTTTAAATACATAAAACTTCTTAATCAGATTAAATCGCAATCGTTAGATATGATAGTTTTATTAAGATCAGAGTGCGCAGAAATAGCGTAGTGTAGTGAGTTAGACTGTACGGATGAACGATAGTAAGTAATTTCGAGGACGAAATTATTTTTAAGGTGGTAGAATTGTAACACCCTAAATTAGGGGTTGTTAAAAATTTAATTAATTTCCCTTGTGTGCTTGAAGAAATAAAGAGTATGATTTTATTTGGCATGTTTTGGGTCTAAAAAAAATAACCCGAGCTAGGCCTCGACTCAGTTTAAAAAAAAATTCTTCCTAAGTGTTTTAAAGGAGGAGCTAGGTGAAGTTAGGGCTTAAATAAAATTTGGGCTAATTATGACACAAGAATGGTTCGTGCAAGTGCGTGGTGTGGTACCGTGGTTGGAAGGAGGTCTTGGGTTCGATCCATGGGAGATACAAGGAGGAAATATTTTTCCGTGTGGGCTTTTTGGGCGTTAGGCCTAGGAAGGCCTTATAATTAAATAAGGAGGCTTTATGACATGAAAGGCAGGTGGGCGGAGTGGCTTGGGGCGCCACTTAAGGGTGTTGGCATGAAGTTCTCGGGTTCGAAACGCAAGGGACGCAAGGAGTGTTATTTTTGGGCTTTTTGCGTTAAAGGCGGAAGGGCCAAGAAGTAGGCTTAAAATTAAATGGAAGGGTAATTTGACATGAAAGTCTGAAGGGGAGAAGTGGCAAGGGCGTTGGAAGAGGGGGACTACTGTGGGGACGCTGGTTCGAACCCCAGGGGCTACACATTGGTTTCTTTTATTTTTCCCTATCTTTCAAGTGAGGAGAGTTAGCGAGATAATAGGACTCTTAATTGCTTATTTTTTTGCCTATAATCGGCTGGAAAGGGGGGAGGCTAATAGTGTTTTATTTGCTATTAAATTGTTAAAGGGATGAAGAGATTAAAAGGTATGATAAAGCTAGATTAATTGTGATAATTCAAGGCTAAAAATTATCACAAAATAGGGGAGTGTTAGGTCAAATTAGGAGACCTTGGGGGTTGTCCATATTTGTTTTGTACAACAAAAGTATCAAAAAAAACTCAAGCAACTCTTTTCTTTTTCTCTCTTCTTGGTGCTGCCGAAACCTCCCTTAAACCATAGCCAAAATTTGTTCAAAAATTTCCAGTTTTTCTTGTACCTTTATAGTTAATCTACTTCCTCTTTTAAGAGGAAAATTCCACCTCTTTTCCTCTTGTGATTAGCCAATTTCCTCTAAGGTAAGCTGCTGTTCGGTTCTTTTCTTTTCATTGAAATTAGCCAAACCCCTCTCACAACACCAAGTGGTGCTGATTTGTGGAGTTTAAGGTTGAAACAATCATTAAGGTAAGGATAATCACCTCTTTTTGGATCTAAGGTTATGGCCGAATGGCCTATGAATCCTATTAACTTGTTTAAACCGATTGTAGGGAAGCTTTCGAGATTATTTTCCAAGGTAAGTTGGTAAGCACATTCGGCCAAGGGCCTTTCAATTAAAAAGTTTATGTTAAATGCCAAAACTAATATGTACCATGAATTTAGGACTAATTTAGGCTTCGGGATTTGATTGGAAATCAAATCCGTTCAAGGTAAGGCCGTAAAAGAGCCTCTAATATTACTTGGTTTGGCCGAATAGGCCTAAGTCCCTAACCATGCTTTTTGGTCGATTATAGGACAAGAGATCTAGCGACGTAGATCGGATCTTTGGAATTTAAGAATTTCGGTAGAAACAGGTGTGTAGAAACTCACTACACACTTTATTAATTTACATGATTTAATTGTTTGCCTTTAATCTTTTGGTTGTGATTAGCTTGTGGCATAATCATGGTTTCCGGGTAAGGCCCCTAACTTGTGATTTTTGATATACAATTTGCATGCCATCACATGATGTTAAATGCTATGACATGAAATATGATAATTGATGTATAAGCATGTGATGGTGGGTTAAACGAGTGGAGGGGGATGTGATATTCGTGTCGACGGACACCAGTGATTTGGTATCACATTTGTGTCTTCGAACACCATAGGTTTGGTACCTCCAGTGATTTGGTATCACATTCGTGTCTTTAGACACCAGAGGTTTGGCACCTCATAGCGACTCGTCCCTGTGGTTAACACCACCGTGGGTTGGCCCCACTTTTGAGATATGGGATGCGTAAATCGGTGATTTGGTATCACACGTGGGTTGGCCCCACGATGGAGTATTCGTGACTTTGGTCACCAAAGTGATTTGGTATCACATTTATATCGTGACTTCGGTCACCGGTGGTTTGGCACCACCAAAGGGTTTGGTACCACACGGTAGAGAAAGGTGTTATGGATGGTTAGGTTAGGTTGCATATTTGCATGTTAATTAATATCTTGTGTATGAGTGCTTTACCGGGTGGGGGATTACACACTGAGTCTTGGTGACGCACCCCCTTTCCCTTAACATTTTGCAGATGAGTAGAATGCGGAGATAGAGCCGGAGAGGACTCGAGACGGCCATGCTTGTCGAAGGATTTAAATTCATTTCATTAAGTTATTATGATTTATTTTCTAAGTTTTCATTTTGGGATTGTAATAAGGCCGCTATTATTATTTTGGATGTTTACTTTACTGTTTTATTTTACTTATGATATATTACAAAAGGAATTTTATAATTATTAATTGAACCGGTTAAAAGTAACTTTTCAAACTTAATAAACTTTTACGGGTTTTTCAAAGATGTTACCATCGGGTAACAAAAATTAAACTAAGTCAACTATAACCTTGACGGATTTCAAAATGCTACATGATCAACCGTTTTCAAAAAGGGGTTTATCAACCCAACTATACTTACAAAAAGGCCCAACTAAGTTTTCAAACCCCGTTTTCACACCTTAACTAAATTTTATCAAGTTTTTCACCAAACCTTCAAAATGAATCAAATTATTTTACTCCGTAACATACCAGATCCGGTCAGGACTCATGGGCCGGGTTTGGGGTGTTACACCTTGCCTCACCACGGCCTCTCAGTGGCTGCTATGCTACCCTCTATGGCTGTACAGTACCAGTACCCTAAGGTTGCATCTGATCAGCCCTCAACGGACACTCCCTAATACGGTGTGTCGAAACCTTTTTTATTTATTGTTTGAAAAAATGGGGGTCGACTTTAAAAATGAAAATGGAGTCGCCACCAATCTTTTTCGAGGTGTGATCGGGTCACCTTGAGATTAATCACTTTAATAAAATATTTTTATTTATTAAAATAATAATTTTGGTTTACTAAATTCGATAAAATAGGCTCAGGAGTCAGTAACGTACGAGGAAAGATTAGCACCCTTGTAACATCCAAAATTGGTACCGGATTGTTTAGTTATTGTCCTATTGTCGAAATTCAAAAAGATTTGAAAACATGATTTCTTTAAAACTCAAACAATTTGAATTGAAACTTGAGATTCCTTTGTTTCGAAAGAATACAAACATCACATCCAGCACGTTAGGACATGATGTTTTAAACCCTCGTGACCAAAATCTTCTCATGATTTATAAAATTCATTAAAAGCGTATTTAGTTATTTAGTCAAATGGAAAATCAAAACCCAGCATGTTAGGGCACTATTTCCCGAATTTCTAAACACAAAACATTGCCTTATTTAAGAAAAACTTTTGGATAAATAATTGGAATTAAAAATGAAATATATTTTTTATTTAAAACGATGATTTGTTTAATGAATCCATTATACCAATGAAATACTGTAATACAAATATCTAATGAAAATCCACGAAAAATACATACATGCTAATCCTTCAATATAATAATTAAAAGACAATGTGATAACAACATAGCTAATATCTCAAATAGTGCGAGAGACAATGCCAAGGCTAGCATAAAAAAAAGTGATAAAATATTGAAATTTCAATCTAAAAAACATAAAGTAAATAACGGTTGGAAAATGTATACATAAAATAAAAACTAAAAAAAGATACTTTATATAAAATAAATCGAATGTATATATAAAACAAAATAAAGTATTTACAATTAATGATATATAAAATAGATGATTAACAAAACAATTTTTAAAAAAAAATATGGTGAAGTCTTCAATAGATAGCGATATATAAAAAAATCATGTAAAAAAACTTGGTTAAATAGCAAAACAATTTTTTAAAAATAAATAATCCGTAAATTTTAAAAAATAATATATATATTTAATAAATAATATGTATTTTATATAAATACTATGGGAAAGCTTTTGATAAATAATGAAATAACAAAAAATTACCAAAATTTAAAATACTATGTACAATGGTTAAAAATAATATAAATAATATATAATAAATGAAAAATAATAGTATATAATAAAACAAATTAGTGTAAATAAAAACAATAATAGCGAATGAAATAATTTAAAATAGATATATAAAGTGTTAAAATAACTAAGTAAATAACAAGTTATCAAGGGACTAAATCAAGATAAAAATGAAATAGGGAGCAAAGATATGAAGGGGTGATAAAATAAGGATTAAAATGAGATTTAAACATAATTCTAGGGGTGAAATCCTAAACAAAAACACAAAATGGGTTAAATTAAAAAACACGCATAAGGAAAGGGACCAAAATAGAAAATACACCCTCTTTTCGAAATGACATCATTTACTTAAAGGATTAAATTGAAATAAAATCAAAATTGCGCGGTAAAATTACAAGCAAAAACAAAGAAAGGACTAAATTGAAAATAGCCAAAAAGGTGAAAGGGTTAAAAGCGCAAATAACCCTTCTGCTTTAAAACACGCAGATCCTTCGGGTCAGATCGGATCAGATTTTGGGTAAAGGCCAAACGATGCCATTTTGATGCTTATTACCTTAAGTTAAAACGACGTCGTTTTGATATTGCTATATAAGTTAAATTTTTGACTAAAAAATCATTTGCTCCCTTCTTTTAAAAAAACTTAAAAAGCTTTATGAAAAATGCTCTCCCTCTCCAAGTTCCCTGTGATTTCTGGCGAGTAGTCCGACCAGTCACCGCCGCCGTCTGCCACCGCCGGCGCTATCATACTCTGTGGTCGGCACTAAAAAAATGTTATTTTTTCTCTTTTTTTTAAATCTTCTAATATATGTATATATAGTTTTAAGAAAAAAGAAAACTATCTTTATATATACATTTAAACAATAATGGAAATAAGAAAAGAAAATGAAAATGAAAACCTTTGTTGATTTTTTTTGCTTTTTCATTGATTCTGGGATTTGTGAAAAAAATTCCCTTTTTCGTTTAGTTACACTCGGTTTTTATAATCGAAATCAATCATAAAATAATAAATACAAGATCCCGATTTTCACTGTAAATTACGTTTTTGCAGGCATGTACAGCGACGATAGGGGCGTGATTTTCGGCGATGAAGGCGGCTGTGGCGTGCATGGAGGTCTCAGCGGCAGCAGTTAGCCCTAGGGTTCTTGTTTTGCTGAATGTTTCAATTAGTTTTGGGCCTCTTGGGCTTGTTTTAGTTGGGTCTGGTGTAATGGGTTTAGGTGGGCCAGGTTTTTATTTATTTGGGTCTTGTTTTAATATTATTGGGTCATATTTATTGGGCTGTAAATGAACTGGACATTTTGGTTTAAAATTGTTTTATTTTCTATTTTTTGGGTTTTGTATGGGCTCGGGCAAATTGAGCCTATTACAGCTGCCCTACTTTGCTCATTGCCGTGTAACGAGAATAGAGCAAAGACTATAAAAGGACCAATTTTGCCCGGTCTTGTCGAGTTTTGACTTCTTGGTCCTCGTCTTCTCCAAATGGCTTCCAACCCAACTGCAACTTTAGGGGTATTGGAATTTCAAATTAACTTCACTTCTCTGTAACTACTGCAACTTCAGAAGTATTGGACTATCTATTCTACTGCTCTTTCAAAGAAATAAGTCTGACGTCTTCAATCTGCTTTACTGCAACCTTAGGAAAATAAGATTTTCCATAAGATTTGCTTTCTTCGCTCTGTTCCACTACCACTTTAGAGAGGCAAGGCTGGTGTCTTCGATCTGCTTTGCTGCAATTTTAAGAAGACAAGATATGCAATCTTTTAGCCTGTTCCACTGTAAATTCAGGGAGACAAGGCTAGTATCTTCGATCTGCTTCACTGCAACTTGAGGAAAGCCAGATCTGCTATTTTAGTCTGCTCCACTACAAACTTAGGGATTCTAGACTGGTATCTTCGATCCACTTCACTGTAAACTTAGGAAGACAAGATCTACTATCTTCGGTCTGCTCCACTGCAAACTCAAAGATGCCAGACTAGTATCTTCGATCTGCTTCACTGCAACATCAGAAAGACAAGATCTGCTATCTTTGGTTTGCTCCACTGCAAACTCAGGGATGCCAGACTAGTATCTTCGATCTGCTTCACTACAATCTCAAGAAGACAAGATCTACTATCTTGAGTCTGCTCCACTGGAAACTCAGGGATGCCAGACTGAAAGCGTCAATTTACCCTACTACATTGTCCTGTAGAATGGGTATACGCTTATGCCAAATGATTAGGATGCCTTGATCGAAATGAGTCAAATGCTCCTATTCAGATATATGAAAGCAAAAATGTTATGAGAATGATTCCTATTTCAGATGTCATCACTCATTTATTCGTCAAGGTTTCATCTTCGTTCCTCTTGAAGTATCAATCATATTCTGCTCAAATAATTTGCCCTATGGTAATTCTGAGTCCACTCCACCTGAACCTTGGGACATAAAGTTTGTACCTCCCACTGCAACTTCAAGGGAATAACATTTGGTTTCTTCCATCCATCCTGTTACCATTCAGAGGTATGGAATTTGTATCATCTTCAATCAATTTGATCTGTTAGTCCATTCCTTGGGTGTAATGGCCTGATGTATGTGCCTGGAATTTGCATGAATGCAGGGTATCATTTTTCTTTTCCCCAGAATGATCCCCTTTTACACTTTAACATTGCTCATCTTTTATCGAGATGGTCTCACCGAAAAAATTTCTTATCCAATAAAAATCCGAAGAGATAATCATCTTTCAATATTTCCAACCCTTAGGCTTGGTGAGTTCTTAACAATAGTCCTGTTTCAGATTCTCATATTATTTAGAAGCTTCCAAAGTAATATGCGAAACTCCTTTTATGAAAGTATTATTAGTCCATTAATCGTTATTTCAATATAAAATGCTTGAAAAAGATCACAATAATGGACGTGAAAGAAATTAATCAGGAGCATAGCTCGAAACAAATAAGTTAATCAAAGATAACCAAGGCAATAAAAAAATTTTGATTGGGGTGTATTTTGAAAAGAATAAAGTAAGCAAAGATAGCCAATTCAAAATGGGTAAGATAGAAGCTAGGTGCCCCAGATATCGCAGCCTGAGCTTCTCTATACAAACTTCTTAACGACCATTTTGAGCTCAATACATGTTTAGAGGATCCGAAGTACTTTGTCAATGCCCCAAGACGTAGCATACTTCCTCATTGTTAATTTAGGCATAGCAAGACTACCACATGCCTTATCTTGATCAGAATTTGAGTCGCCCTTTTCAGGTTTTCAACTCAAAACCCCTTTGGTCTCAAAGCGCCTTTTGCGAGTTTTTGCCTTGGCCTCTCCTCTTTTCTTTTCTTTTCTTTTCTTTCTTTCTTTTTTTTTTGAATATTTGATCTCAAGGCGCCCTTTGTGGTTTTTCACCTTGTCCTTTCCCCTTTCAGGTAAAATACTTCTTGACTGATCTTGAATTCACCGAATTAGGCAAGCCTTCGTCATCCGTCTTGGTCAATATCAATGCTTCTCTAGAACAGGCCCTTTTTTACTACATAAGGTCCTTCCTGGTTTGGCATCTGATTTCCTCTGAAATCTTTTTTGTAAAAGAAAGATCTTTTTCAACATCAGGTTCTCCTTGTGGAATTCTCTAGGATGAACCTCTATGTCGTAAGCTTGCATCATCTAACCGTGATGGATAACTTCTAACCTTTTCTTCGATTAGGTTCAATTGGCAAAATTGTTTCTATTCTAATGAGAAATGTGTTGCCCCAGCGAAGGTTGACGTTCAATAAGATAGAGGGTAAATGGTAACTTCTTTATGTCAATCTTTACAAGTCTTAGTCATCTTTCCCATAATCCTTATTTTGTTGTTTTTGTTTTTATTTTTTCCTTTCTTTTTTCTGCTGCCTTTACTGCACTGTGATATGGCGTCTGATCTTTGAACAAGCTCCCAAACTTTTGACATTGTCCTTTTTAGCACTCTTTGTTGACACCTGATCTTTTTTTTTTTTTTTGAGAATTTGATGACTATCGACTTTGTAGCATTGTCATATGAAGCTCTTCTACCCTCTTAGTGAAGTAAACGATAACCACGACGATGAATCGATGTCGATTAGAAGCTTTTGATGAGATCGGCCCCATAATATCCATTCCCCACATATAGAAAATCTGTGAAGAAATAGATGAGGCACATAAGTATTGTCTTTCTCAAATACAGTATAACTAATGCCATCCCCTTCTATGTAGATTAGCAATACCCAAACCTCATGATTAGCTTGGCTATTGTAAAACCATTAGCATGTGTCCTTCTGACATCCTTATGGACCTCTTTTAAGATTTCAACGTACCCACGTATTAGTTGCCCAGGCATGTCCTGATATGATCATGCAATAACATCTTTGAATTTTTGAAAATAACTCAATGATGTCTCGCCTTATTTCTGTGGTAAGCTAGCCTATAATCTTCACCTCTTTTCTAGGATCATAATATCCACTAACCCTTTGTAGAGTAGGGTCTGTTTTTCATCTCATTCTACCTTTCTTAACAAATCAGAAGATAGGTTACAATATCTGTCATCTTCAAAGTCCTGAGATCCCTTTAAACACATATCTTACTCTAAAGGAGACTCTGAGTCAGTAGCAGCGTTGCTCACATTGTTGATATCTGGAGACCTATTGTAGGCTCGAAGGAAGATTCTAAAGAATAAATGATTCAAAGAATATTTATTTGTATGGTCATGAATGAAGAATGAAAGAATACTTGAAAGAAAGTCTAAAGAACAAACAAAATAAAAAACTAAGAGCAATTGTTTGTACAGTATGAAATGGAAAAATAAAAGAATATTTGCTCAAAAAGATACATTTTATTGAAATAAAAATTCTAGACACAAGCCTATTTCACAAAAGGGTTCTTATTGCCTCTAGGCTTAAGGTAACAAGTGTGTTTTGAATATTACTCTAGATTAGCTCTGAAAATACAAGGATCTCTTCCACAGTCCCATTATTCAAAACACTCCCAAGTATGAAAGGTCTTGGAAACTACGTTCCCCGGTTCCCTCTCCGCTATATCTAAATCAGGGATAACAGAATTAGCAGGGTTATCTCTTGGGTTAGATCCTGAGCCAACTTGAAATTCATGGGTACCCCAATATCAACTTGACCTTGTTGAGGCCTAATTGTAATAGATCGCCTTTGAGGATATGCTTTAGGTTGTGTTTGTGCATACAATAGGGTAAAATTTGGAAGGTAATCCTCATTATCTTCTCCAGCATTAGTCATGGGACCTTTTCCCTTGTCCATTGCCCCATTCAGTAGCTGAGTCATTTGAATCACCATATTCTTTTGGGCTTCCATCATTTGTTCCCTCATATCTTGTTGGATCTTTGCCAACTGCTCTTGCAGCTGGTCTTGCATGTCTCTTTGGAACTGTTCAAGTCTTTGATCCATGTTTTTTTTAGCATGTGTACCATAACAGTGTTTAGTTTCCAGATTAACTTTTTCTTCTTTATCTCTCTTTGATAACTTCTATAAATTTTAATGCATATGATGTGATGTAATGTAAATGCATGAATGTAAAAAGGCATCAATTCTGATTCAATTTCATTTAGAAAACTTTATTAGAAAATAAAATCCTTTACATAAAATGGACCATAAATATGCTTTCGCCCTCATGCCCAAAGTCTTAACTTTCCTAAACAACAAGGCTAACTCTTGACCACGATCAGACTACAGCTCATATTTCATGCTCAACGTATCAGCCTGTACTACCAGGGTCTGTAAATGATCAGCTACCTCTCGAATCTGAGCTATGGCCTCACCCATGAGGTAATCCCTATTTCTAACTTGATCCTAAAAATGGTGAAGCTCTTCCTTCCAATGCCCTTCTCTTACTTCAAGAAACTTAATCCGGAGTTCACAATTTCGTAATGCCGATTCTAGCTTTTTGATTTTACCCTCCATTTCATCAATCTTGTTCAGACTTGATTTTAGCTTGATAGCAGAATTACGGCTTCGATGGTGATGAAGAGACCGTCCAAGTTCAGCCACTATAGCTTTTAATCCACATTTCTCCTTCTAGCTTTCTGCCAATCTCCTTTCTAGGACGTTATTTTGTGCCTAAATTTCATGGAATTTCCTCTCCCATCGGTCAGTTTTGGTCTTTTCCTCTTGAATCTCCTGTTGCCACTGTTCCGAAGCCTTTCCCAATCTGGCGTTTCTCATTGATAGACACAATTTCTTGTAATCCACTTTCAAACTACCCAAGTCTTCTTCAACTTCATTCTTTTTTTTCTTTAATTTCCCGGCTTTTAGGTTTTGAACATCAGCATCTAACCTCAAATAAATTTTCTCTTCCTTTAACTGTTCTATCTTCTTCTCGAGCTCCAAATTCCTCCTTTCGAAATCTTGCCTTATGATCTCTAGCTCTTATGGGACCACTTGCAAATATTCCTCTCTTGATCGGGCACCTTCTGGATTCAGCTCAAAGATGTTGTCAGTAATCCTTCTAATCCTCCATCCGCTGTATTCTGGGGTCATCATTGGGCTTGCGGATAATCTCTTCATCCTACGAGTGTAATTCCAAGCACTAGAAATCTCCTTAACTCTCTTTTTATAGTTATCCCCTCTGTATGAGAATTCACATTAAGCCAGCCCATGTGTTGCTGGTACGAACTGTCTTGATCCATATTGCCTTAGTACGAGCAAATGAGCATACCCAATAGCTCCCCAAATTCCAAGTAAAAGAACCCAGTCAAAACTCCCACATCGGTAAAGAATTTTATCGGGAATCATCCAAAGAGCCCTCCACTCGATGTCTTCCTCTTGAAGGTTTTGAAGGAGTGCCATCCAGTTTTCCTTAGACACATTTTCTTCCCTTAGTGTAGCCACTATCTCTTTTAATGGAGAATAATTCTCAGAGAACACCCGATAAGAAACTTTTTCCACCTTTTAGAAATGACTGTGGAACCAAGCTAATAACAACTGCACGCATCCAATGAACCTACCTTCACTTGTTCTTCGACATGTATTCAAAGACCTAAATGTTTCGGCCAAGATCGCAGGTACAGGTGTAACCCCTCTGTCAAGTTGATCGAATAAATCAGTAACCGCTTCATCTACATGTCTAAGAGCTTTAGGGAAAATCACCAAACCGTAAATACACAGGGCAAAGACGTCAATTTTCTTCTTTTCATCTGGATCAGGTCCCTTAAACTCACCCAAGGAATGCATTTACTCTGACCTTTCTTCTGGATTTTGGCTACAACCTACTGTTCGTTCATCCCCATGATATTCATTAATTTCCACACAAAATTTGGGACATTGGCGGCGCTGGAATAAGCTTTGTCGACTTGGACCCTTGGATAGCGAAGCAAGGTTGTATATTCCTCCACCGTGGGCACTAAATCTACTTTTCTGAAAGTGAAATAGCTATAGGCAGAGTTTCAAAACTGAGTCATAGCTCGGAACAGATGCTTATCTACATTGATGTCGAGCAAGTAGGGTAGATCACCATAATTACGATAGAACAACTGCTTAGCCTCATCATTTCACTAGGTCCATATTCCTTTCAACTCTTGGAACTCATTTTGCGTGCTACTAATACGAGTGAAATCCCATAATTTCGACACATACCCCTCAGTTAAGCTATTCCCTTTCTCTAATTGCGTTTGCTCTGACCACATGCGGATGGCTGCATTGTCTTCCACTTTATCAAGAAATTCATTCTCCATAACTAGCTTTCTAACTTAGAAACTGACCGTGAATCGATACCTCTTAAAATATGAAATGACATGCACCAAAATAAAGCACAACAAGTTAGTACCATGAAATAAGACATAAAGAAAATAAAATAAACAAACACCTATCTGGGAGATCACTAAGGTTTGACATAGTTCTACTTAGGGTAAGTCCTTACGTTTTCTACGTGTGGTTTAGCTCTAAAGTTGAGGTACCCGAACCAGCAGATTCCTCGATCCTCACCCATTATAAGCTCATACGGACCGAGTTTAGTTCAAGGGAACACATTTCCCTATGGCCATACGAAAGTGAAAACCTCACGAAGACATAGGTACAGATGTATCCTAGAAGCAATCCACTAGCCCATGCAGAGGTGAAAACCTCATAAAGGCATAGTTTCTCACTCCCACTTAAAGGTGCGACCACAAAGGTCATGCAATGCAATGTGCGGAAGAAAATATTAATCATATGCAATGACACAAACAAATGCAACAAAAGGATCGTAATTTTCAAATCAAATTTTTAAATTTTTGACAAAGGACAGAAACTAATCAATTTTACGGCTTGACTCTCTTATTATGTCCTCATTGGAGTCGCCAAGCTATCGAAACCATTTTTATTTATTTTTTTTTTGAAAAAATAGAGGTCGACTTTAAAAATGAAAATGGAGTCACCACCAATCTTTTTTCGAGGTGTGATCGGGTCACCTTGAGATTAATCATTTTATTAAAATATTTTGATTTATTAAAATAATGATTTTGGTTTACAAAATTCGAGAAAACAGGCTCGAGATTCAGTTACGTACAAGGAAGGATTAGCACCCTTGTAACGCCTAAAATTGGTACCGGATTGATTAGTTATTGTCCTATTGTCGAAAATTCGAAAAGATTTGAAAACATGATTTCTTTAAAACTCGAACAATTTGAATTGGAACTTGAGATTCCTTTGTTCCGAAAAAATATAAACATCACATCCAGCACGTTAGGACATGATGTTTTAAACCCTCGTAACCAAAATCTTCTCATGATTTACAAAATTCTTTAAAAGGATATTTAGATATTTAGTCAAACGGAAAATCGAAACCGAGCACGTTAGGCCACTATTTCCCGAATTTCTAAACACAAAACATTGCCTTATTTAAGAAAAACTTTTGGATAAATAGTTGGAATTAAAAGTGAAATACATTTTTTATTCAAGACGATGATTTGTTTAATGAATCCATTATACCAATGAGATACAGAATACAAATATCTAATGACAATCCACGGAAATTACATACATGCTAATCCTTCAATATAAATAATTAAAAGAAAATGCGATAACAACATAATATCTCAAATAGTGTAGAAACAATGCCAAGGCTAACATAAAAAAAAAGTGATAAAATATTGAAATTTCAATCTAAAAAAATAAAGTAAATAATAGTTGGAAAATGTATACATAAAATAAAAATCTAAAAATGATACTTTATATAAAATAAATCGAATGTATATATAAAACGAAATAAAGTATTTACAATTAATGATATATAAAAATAGATGATTAACAAAACAATTTTTAAAAAATATGTCAAGTCTTCAATAGATAGCGTATATATAAAAAAATCATGTAAAAAAACTTGGTTAAATAGTGAAACAATTTTTAAAAAATAAATAATGTGGTAAACTTTAAAAATATATATTTAATAAATAATATGTATTTTATATAAATAGTATGGGAAAGCTTTTGATAAATAATGAAATAACAAAAAATATATACCAAAATTTAAAATACTATGTACAATGGTTAAAAATAATATAGATAATATATAATAAATGAAAATAATAGTATATAATAAAACAAATTAGTGTAAATAAAAACAATAATAGTGAATGAAATAATTTAAAATAGATATATAAAGTGTTAAAATAACTAAGTAAATAACAAGTTATCAAGGGACTAAATCAAGATAAAAATTAGGGACAAAAATATGAAGGGTGATAAAATAAGGATTAAAATGAGATTTAAACATAATTCCGGGTGAAATCCTAAATAAAAACACAAAATGAATTAAATTAAAACAAACGCATAAGGAAAGGGACCAAAATAGAAAATACACCCTTTTTTCGAAATGACATCGTTTATTTAAAGGATTAAATTGAAATAAAATAAAAACTGCGCGGAAAAATTACAAGCAAAAACAAAGAAAGGAGTAAATTGAAAATAGCCAAAAAGCGGAAGGGCTAAAAGCGCAAATAACCCTTCCACTTTAAAACACGCGGATCCTTCGGGTCAGATCGGGTCGGATTTTGGGTAAAGGCCAAACGGCACCATTTTGATGCTTATTACCCTAAGCCAAAACGACGTCGTTTTGATATTACTATATAAGTTAAATTTTTTACTAAAAAATCATTTGCTCCCTTCTTTAAAAGAAAAACTTAAAAAGCTTTATAAAAAAATGCTCCCTCTCCAAGTTCCCTGTGATTTTAGGTGAGTACTCCTCCCAGTCACCGCCGTCATCTGTCATCGCCGGCGCCGCCATACATGGTGGCCGACACTAAAAAAAGGTTATTTTTTCTCTTTTTTTAAATCTTCTAATATATGTATGCATAGTTTTAAGAAAAAAGAAAAATCTCTTTATATATACATTCAAACAATAATCAAAATAAGAAAAGAAAAAAAATGAAAACCTTTGTTGATTTTGTTTGCTTTCCTATTGATTCTGGGATTTGTGAAAAAATTCCCTTTTTCGTTTAGTTACACTCGATTTTTATAACCGAAATCAATCCTAAAATATTAAATACAAGATCCCAATTTTCACTGTTAATTGTATTTTTGCAGGCATGTACAGCGGCGATAGAGGCGTGATTTTCGGCAATGAAAGCGGCTATGGCGCGCATAGAGGTCTTGGCGGCGGCAATTAGCCTTGGGGCTCTTGTTTTGCTGAATGTTTCAATTAGTTTTAGGCCTCTTGGGCCTGTTTTAGTTGGGTCTAGTGTAATGGGTTTAGGTGGGCTAGGTTTTTATTTATTTGGGTCTTGTTTTAATATTATTGGGCCATGTTTATTGGGCTATAAATGAACTGGACATTTTGGTTTAAAATTGTTTTATTTTCTATTTTTTGGGTTTTGTATGGGCCTGGGCAAATTGGGCTTATTACACGGTCATCCAATGATCAGCACCTCAGACACGCCCTAGTCCTCCTCCAACACTCTCCCTGGTGGCGTCTACCACAACCTACGCACGACTGTAGTCTAGTAACAGTAATAGGGGGCCCAGCTCTACTGGCTCATCAGATCTGGCCTTTTTCTTAGGCCTCTGTACAAAACTCAAGGGCTCTGAATCCCTCTTGTTCTTACCCCTCTCGCGATCCCTGTTTTGGTGCTCAACGCACTTAACATCATCTGCGATCTTCGCCTTCTCGACCAGAACAGAAAAATCTCGCTCCCTCTACGGAGCTATCAGAACTCTTAAATTATCTCTGAGGCCATCCTCAAAGCGAACACACCTCTCATACTCCGATGCCACTATACCTCACGCATAGCGGCTCAATCTTAGGAACTCGGCCTCATACTCGGCCACTGATTGATCCCCTGAGTAACATTCAAAAACTCTCTCCTACGGGCGTCCGCATAACTGGCTCCCACAAATTTCTCTTGGAAGGCAGTCTTAAAAAATTCCCATGTCAGACATTCGGGCTGAGTACCCTCCTTAACAGTCAGCCACCACTGATATGCCTCGTCTCACAATTGAGAGACCGCACCTTCAGTTTCTGCTCAGGAGTGCAATCCAGGTCATCCATAATCCGCTCCGTAGCCTCTATCCAGTACTCGGCCACATTAGAGGTGACTCTACTGACACCCCTAAAAAGTTCAGCTCCATTAGACCGAAGTCGTTTCGTAATCGACCCACGGCCCTTAGATCCAATATTAGGCGTAATGACCCTTTCCATTATCCTTGTCATAGCCTGGGACAGTGCGTCGTCCCCAGCCATGTGACCTTGAGACCTAGTCTCGGTAGTAAGTGACACTGGCGTCTCACTCGTCTCCAAATTCGATATACTACCTAGAGAAGAGGACTCAGCTCGAACCCCTCTACGACCCCTATCTCAACCTCTAGTACCACGTCTATGAATAGCTCTTGCGCTCATCGTAGATTCTGGATTTTATCTACATTAACAGTTTTATGAATCAGTTACAGTTTCGATATTTATTAGCAGATGTTTTATGTAAACAGTTTCAGTAATTTAGAGTGGTTTTTGCAAATCGTAGTCTCTATCAGTTTTGCTACAATCTCAATTTTACTACAGTTTCAGTATACACTGCCTAGAGTGCTTTCACAGTATACTACCTACAGTAGTTTCACACTATCTACAGTATTTTCAGTTTAAACTATCACAGTTTTAGAATACTTATAGGATCGACGCCGGAGACTCGATGTACCACATACTAAGTCAAACCATTTCAAATAATTTCGAGATTAAATCTTTAAAAACCAATTTTTGAAACCCAAAATCCACAATCGAGTTTTGCAACCTGGCTCTAATACCACTAAATGTAACAACACAAACCCGGCCTAGAGATTCTGGCCAAATCTGACGATGTCACATGATAGGGTGTTTGAAAACCATGTAATCACAATAAAACCGTTTTCATTTAATTACTTTTCCTTATATCTTATTAGTTCCAAAATTTGTTTTACTTGTTTAATCAATTGTTTAAAATGTGACTCGTTGTAGAAGCTTTAAAAATGATTTATTTTTTGAAAAATCGAGTTAATTAGGTAAATCCATCCATTTTAAGAAAACCCCTTTGTTTTAGAGAAAATCATTTGTTCGTTGAGTTTGTGCAGTTATAAAATCCATGAAAATCACAACAAAGAAAAAGTCCAAGGAAAATCCCAAATTACATTAAGAAAAATTTACCCAACAATAATAGTAAAAATAATATAACCAGAAATCAAAACAGAGAGTTTTATTAACTTGGTCATTGCTGAGTCCTCTGCCGCACCGCTCTGTCTAAGCTTGGGGATTACCTGATCACATTTAACAGAATGGGTGAGTTTACATAAACTCAGTGTATAATCCCCATAGAAAACATGCATACAGTCAATTAGCAGTAAATAGTCAAATACAGTCTGGGGCCTAAGCCCATTACAGTTTCAGTAGTAGTTTGGGCCTTAGTCCATTTCAGTTCAGTATCAGATATGCATCAGGGCTTTAGCCCATCACAGTAACAGTAATGTAAACAGTAATTAGTAAACAGAGTCCTACCCACCAGCCTCTACACATCATCTTCGTCCATCCCTACACTCAATGTGGGGTTTATAACACCCACCCATCCCTACACTCCAAGTCGCGCCGAATGCAGTACATATCAATTAATTTGTAGCCTAGCTGTCAGATAATAGGCTTAAGAGCCTTTCAGTACACTTCCTCCAATCATAATCATCCCCACCCCATGCAATGCAGCATACAGTATATCCTGTTTTTATGCAACTATCAGTTATTCATATATAATTATCAGTGACCATGCATAAATTATCATGCTCAATACATGCATTACATACAGCCAAATCACACATCTTGGGGTCTAAGTAATGCTTACCAAACCTACAGTAGGTTTACAGTCGACTTGGGCAACCTGTGCCACCCTTAGAAACATTTAAGTAAAAATGGGCCCGCACGCCCATGTGGCCCACATGGCCCAATTTGGCCTTGGCCATGTGGATCACATGGCCTAGCCCAAAATCTCACACGCCTCGTGTGGCCCACACAGCCCAAATCAGTCTAGCCCATGTGTCGCACACGACCGTGTCTTGCTTGCACGGCCTGGCCTCGTCAATCACACGCCCGTGTTATGGCACGCGACCTACCACACAGGCAACCACATGCCCATGTAGCATCGACAGTGGGGTTTTTGGATTTCATCGAAACCCCATTTTCTGTGTTTTTGGGTACACACCTAGTTTCGACTGATGCTACAACGATCCCCAAGCATTCTAGAACCTAAAAATCGTCATCCCAACATCCAATTTAAGTAACATTAACAAAACCTAAATGGGATTACAATGAGACGTTCATCCTTTAACTATCAAAATCCATACCTTCGATCAAAACGAGAATCCCACGAGCTTAACTAGCCGAATGGGAGCGATGTTCAGTCCCTTGACTACTTCCTAGACATCAAAAGGAACCCCTCTTAGAAAGAATTCAGAAAGCGCTTAGAAAAGCAAGCACTGGTACTTACCAACCTACCGTTAACGCACGAACGATATAGGGACGACGAAATACCGATTCAGTTATAAAAAAGAAAGAAAAAAGAGGGAAAAAAATAAAAGAATCGGGAAAGACAAAAATAGCACTAAAGAAAATCGATAGAGAAGGGTAGAGGAGACGTCAGAAAAAAGTGGTGGAATAGAGAGGAAGAAAAAGCTGAAAATTTCCCCAAAGGAATCCCAACTAAATAGATAACTTCCACATCCTTCGATTTTCTCCCACTTACTCCTCCATCACAACCACTTCAAAATTCCAATTTCAATCGAACTCATCCACACGCCATACGCCCCATGCAAAAAGAATTCCCTTACTCGTGTAGGGATTCGAACACAATACCTCCATCCCTCCAGCACTCCACTTATCCACCAGACCAGCAGACCCATTCTGATGTAAACTTACAAACAATTACTTAAAAGCCTACTAGCCAGAAATAGAGGTTAAGTCAGAAAAATACTAAAATTTGCCAAAGTCAGGGCTTGAACTTAGGACCTTTCACACAATCAGGAACACTTAACCACTAAAACAGATACACAGTTGTCACATTTTCACAATAACAAAAATAAGAATTTTTGGGCGTTACATTTTCTAATGTTTAAACTAATACTAAGCGGTATTACGTGGTCAGATCGTAATACAGGAAGATAACTTATTTTAGATAACTTATTTTAGTAGATAAACCTAAACATGTCTTTAGTCTAATAAAAAATAAGCAAATCGATTGAAAGACTAATATGTCGTCTAACAAGACCAAAAAGGGGATGAGATTCTTCTCTGAATCAGACACATGTCTGACATCCGACATGACTTCACCTTTAATAAGATTATGTGGAGAGCGACAAATCATCACCCTTGTCCTCAGCCACATCAGCTAACTACGTAATTATTTGAAACTGTCAGAAATCAAAATTTGTGACCCTTCAAACTTCTCAATACTAAAATTTTATCATTGACATCCTAAATGATTCTATTCGTGGAAGCTAAACATGGCTCTAATACTAATTTTTTGGTGATCTATATGTATAAACAATAAGATAGTAAAAGTGGAGAAGAACGAACATAAATATTTTACGTGAAAAACCCTCAAAGAGGGAAAAACCATAGGCAAAGAAAGCTTTGACTGTTCACTAAATGAGTAAGCAAATAAGAGACAATTTGGAAAAAAATAATCCTAAATGTACTAAACATACAAACCCAAACCTTGAAAATAAAGTCCAAACTCGAAAACAAAATTCTATCATAGTTACCATGGAAATTCTCTCCAAAACTCATATGTGACTACATCTTGTCACCCTCAAAGAAAAGCACTTGCTGATTGGTGTGTCTAACAGGGATATAATGGCCCCTTTAAATAGGCTTAGATTAGAGTTCTAATCATATTAAAATAACCCTGAAGTAATCAGACTCCAACTTGGAGAAGAAATCCTACTTGAAGTCTAAAATGCGATTGCTTACATAGAGAATACGTCAGATCGTTGTGACATCCCATGCATGCTCATCATGATGTTGTCGCTTCCTTAAGTTGGGAGTTTGTCGCGTCATCCCGACATCGGTCCTATTTTGGCCTTTCATCGGTTGATCGTCGATTCTTGTATAAGGTTCCTGTAACACGTCTGTCAAATACAAGGCACACCTCACAAATTATTTGTTGGGAATCGACTCGTATGAACAACAAAATAGTAAAAGTGGAGAAGAATGAACATAAATATTTTATGTGGAAAACCTTCAAAGAGGGAAAAACCACAGGCAAATGAAGCTTCGACATTTCACTAAATGAGTAAGCAAATGAGAGTACAATATGGAGAAAATAATCCTAAATGTACTAAACTTACAAACCCAAACCTCAAAAACAAAGTCCTAACTCGGGAACAAAACTCTCTCTATAGTTACCACAAAAACTCATATGCGACTACATTTTGTTGCCCTCAAAGGAAAATCCTTGCTGACTGGCATAACAAAATAGGGATACAATAGCCCTATTAAATAAGCTTTTGTTAGAGTTCTAATCATACTAAAATATTCTTGAATAATCAGAGTCCAACTGAGAGAAGCAGTCCTGCTTGACGTCTAAAACGCGACTACATACTTGAAGAAATCATTGTGACATCATGACATTCCATGCATGCTTATCACAATGTCGCAACCATATTCGTTTGGGGTTTCACCGTGTCGTCGCAACGTCGCTTGTATTCATGTCGCGACATCACCTTTGTTTTACCACTTCTTCGTCGAATCATCGTCTATCTTTCTAAGTGCTTGCAAAACGTCTAATAAATAACAATCACACCCCAAAAATCTCCTCATTGACTCGTATTTATCACGACTCCTTTTTGATGCCCTGTTATGGGCCAAACTCAAATTTTTTAGAATCTCAATCAATTCTAAATAGTGCTCGAACTTAGAAACTGAAAGACTCAAATCAAAGTTGTATAATGCAACAAGGGCCAGTAATACCTGAACAACAGAGAAAGCATCAACTCTCTCCACCTAACTTCAACCCCTTTCGACCAACCTTGTCTTAAACACTCTACAAACCATACGAGTCTTAAAGACCAAAAAGGGGATGAGATTCTTCTCTAAATCAAGCACATGTCTATCCGACACGACTCCACCTTCAACCGAATTATATGGAAAGCAACGAATCATCACCCTTGTCCTCAACCACATTAGCTAACTACGTAATTATCCGGAACTGCAAGAAACTGAAATTTCTGATCCATCGAACTTATCGATACCGAAATTTTGTCATTGACATCCTGAATGAGTTGATCTTTGGAAGCTGTACTTGGGTCTGATACCAATTTTGGGGGATCAACCCGTATAAACAATGAGATAGTAAAAGTGGAGAGAACGAACACAAATATTTTACTTGAAAAACCCTTAAAGAGGGAAAAACCAAGGGCAAAGGAGGATTCGACTTTTCACTAAATGAGTAAACAAACAATAGTACAACATGAAGAAAATAATCCTAAATGTACTAAACATACAAACCCAAACCCCGAAAACAAAGTTCTAACTCGGGAACAAAATTCTATCCATAGTTACCACGAAAACTCTCTCCAAAACTCATATGTGACTACATTCTATTGCCCTTAAAGAAAAACCATTGTTGATTGGCATTAAAAAAATAGGGATACAATGGCCCCTTTAAATAGGCTTAAACTAGAGTTCCAATCATATTAAAATAATACTGAAGTAATCAAAATCCAACTAGGAGAAGAAATCTTGCTTGAAGTCTAAAACGCAACTAATTACGTGGAGAATACGTCACATCATTGTGACGTCCCATGCATGCTCCTCGCGCCATCAACGTTGCCTTAAGTTGGGAGTTCGTCACATTATCCCAACCTCGAGGACCTTCTCGTCCCGACATTGGTCCTTTTTTGTACCTTCTTCGATTGCTCGTCCATTCTCATCTAAGGTGCCTTCAACATATCTGATAAATACGAGGCACACCCTACAAAATATAAAATAATATATATTTAAATAGGATAGAGTAAAAAAAAAAAATCAATATATACAACCATCCGAATAGTGATAACATTTCTAGAACAGATAATAAAAAACAACAAATAAATAATGAACATAGATAAAAAGTACCCAATCAAAGAATAATCCGTTTTAATGAGAAAAGAAAATGTAATTCTTTTGAAGGTAGCTTAAAAGGAAAAAAGAAAGAGCACAAAATAAATGATGAAAACAACACTTATATATAAAAAGGGAAAAAATGTATTACTAAGGAACGTGTTTTTCCTGTTGTTACTTAATATCTTGAATTGCAAATGAGTGAAGCACAAAATAGAAAAACTAAAATAATAATCCCAGGAAAGAAAAGAAAAAAATAAATCTGTTACTAAGAAATGTGTATTTTCACATTATTACTTGATATCACGAATTTCAAGCAAATACAGAATAACACAATTGTTCCAAGTACACTTTTATAAGAACGTTGTTATTTCTAAATATGCTATTGAATTTGTTAACACCAAACCAAAATATCAACACCATAAAGTAATCAACAAAATGATGAGTAAATCAAATAACTATATGTAAGCCTGAAATTTTAAAGAAAACCACCAACAAAAACCAACCACAAAAGATTACTTTTTTTCCAACATTTCTTATTCAACTATAACCTAACTTTGAATGTGTTCCTCATTCTGATATCAAATCATCAACCATAAATATAAATATTTTTTTAAAAAAATAAAACCTTTCTCTCTCTTTTTTTTTTTACAAAATTTCCAAATTCAATACATTAAATAAAATAATTAAATTAATTAATTTATCAAAAAATATTTAAAATAAAATAACCCATTTTCTACAATAATGTTAAAATTAAATATATAATTAAAATTATTAAAATCAATTAATTAACCTCAAAATTTATACTCTCCTGCTATTAAAACAAAGGTTTGTATTTGGATTTTTTTTATTTCACAGCAACTTTAAAAATTGTCATGTGTCTTTTTTTTAAATATTTATTTTTAAATATTTTACTATACTTTATAGTACACATGTGAAATCTAAAAACTTCACTTGCGTTTATCAAATATTTTTCCTTAAAAAGTTATTTAAGAACAATAATAAAAAAGAATTTCATGCTTCACTCTTATATACGATTAATTTCTTCATTAATAAAAAATAAAATTGCATAAATAATTTTATTCTTATCTTTTGTTTATAATCATCATTTAAGCTATTGTAATTGTGAAAAATATGAAGTCGGTAATGACAATATATATCGCAAAAAAAAGAGAAAGAAAATAAAGAACACACAAATTTTACGTGGAAACCCTTTCGGGAAAAAACCACGGGCAAAGAAGAAGAAAAAATTCACTATGTCGAATTCGAATCGTTACAAGAGGAATAGACTATGTCTATTTATAGGCTTATAAAACCCAATTCTAATCAAAGTAAAAATATATTATGCTAATAAATGTTAAATATATTATACTCATAAATACTAAATCATCTAGAAAGAAGATAGATTTTGTTTAACTTGACTTGCAAGCAATATCTTAGAATTTGGGTCACACAATTCTAACAATCTCCACCTTGACACGAATTCTCAACAAACAAGTTCTTCATCACGAACTCTCAACGAACAAGTTCTCCACCTCTTCCATAAAACCCCTTAAGGGTTTAACTTCAACAATGAACACCAACAAAGTCTAAACAATGCTCAAACTTGGTTATAGGAAGTGACTTAGTCATCATATCTGCAAGATTTTCATAAGTACTAATTTTGCTCACAACAATATCACCATGGCAATAATATCACGAACAAAATGATACCGTACATCAATGTGTTTTGTTCACTCATGAAACATTTGATCGTTTGTAAGGAAGATGGCACTCTGACTGTCACAAAATACTGTGCTGATTTGAAGGTCTTCATTGAGCTCACTAAAGAGTCCCTTCAACCAAATAGCTTCTTTATAAGCCTCAATAATCGCCATGTACTCAGCTTCAGTGGTAGAAAAAGCGATTGTGGTTTGCAAAGTAGCTTTCCAACTGATTGCACAACCTCTGATTGTAAAGACATAACAGTGAGAGATCTTTTTCTATCAAGGTCTCCAGCAAAATCAGCATCAACATACCTAATGACTCCATCTCTAGTTCTTCCAAACTGTAAGCAAACATCAATAGTACCTCGTAAGTATCTTAAAATCCACTAAACTGCTTTCCAATGTTCTTTACCGGGATTCGCCATGTATTTGCTAACTGCACTGACTACATATGATAAATCTGGACGTGAACAAACAATAGCATACATGAGAGATCCCACAGCACTAGAGTATGGAACATGTGACATGTACTCAATCTCATCATCTGATGGTCGAGACAAAGTCGATGAAAGTCTGAAATGGGCTGCTAAAGGAGTATTAATAGGCTTATCACTTTGCATATTGAACCTGTAAAGAACTTTCTCAATGTACCCCTTCTGACTTAGGTACAATTTACTTGCTTTTCTATCTCTGAGAATCTCCATACCAAGTATCTTCTTTGCTGGTCCCAAATTTTTCACCTCAAATTCTTCACTTAGTTGGGCTTTGACCTTTCTTATCTCTCCTTTATCTTTTGCTGCTATCAACATGTCATCAACATAAAGAAGTAGATACACAAAGAAACCATCCCTATTTTTCTTAAAGTAAACACAGCTGTCAAAACTATTTTTTTTAAAAATCATGAGAAGTCATAAAGGAATCAAACCTCTTGTGCCACTGTCTTGGTGACTGTTTCAAACTGTAAAGGGACTTTTTCAGTAAGCAAACATAGTCCTCTTTTTCTGAGACTGTAAAACCCTCTGGTTGTTGCATGTAAATATCTTCCTTAATTTCTCCATGTAAAAATGTAGTTTTTACATCTAACTGCTCCAGCTCCAAATCATGCATGGCCACAATATCAAGCAAAGCTCGAATCGAACTATGCTTCACAACTGGGGAGAACACATCTGTGAAGTCCACTCTTGGAATTTGACTGTAACCTTTTGCAACAAGCCTTGCTTTATATATGGATTCTTCAACTCTTAGAGTCTCTTCTTTCCTTTTAAACACCCATTTACAGCGAACAACCTTTTTACCTTTAGGAAGTTTCACAAGATCCCATGTTCTGTTTTTGTGGAGTGATTCCATCTCCTCTTGCATAGCAAACATCCACTTTTCTGAGTCTTCACAGCTAACCACCTCAGAATAATTAGACGGCTCTTGGTTTGCATCTATATCTTTAGCCACATTTAAAGCATAAGCAACTAGATCAGCCTCGGCATACTTCTTTGGAGGTTTAACTTCTCTTCTTGTTTTTTTTAGCGATAGAGTATTGTGGTGAAGAAGCAACTCTATTCTCAATTTTTGTACTAGCTTAAGGAGTTGACTCTGTATTAATATGATGCTCCACCTACTTTTGGTTTTCTTTATTGGTAGAGTCTTTAAGAGATAAGTTAGGTAGCATAGCAGTTTCATCAAAAACAACATCTCCGCTAATCACAACCTTTCAATTTTCAGGACACCATAACTTATACCCTTTTACACCAGCTTTATAACCAAGAAAAACACATTTAATGGATCTCGATTCCAATTTTCCATTATCAACATGAGCATACGCAGGACACCCAAAGATCTTTAAATCAGAATAATTAGCAGGATTACCAGACCATACCTCTTGTGGAGTCTTTTTCTCAATGGCAATGGATGGAGATCGGTTGATCAAAAAATGCGATGAGGTCGCTTGCCCAAAACGACTTTGGTAAGTTGGCATTTGACAACATACATCGAACCTTTTCCATGATTGTTCTGTTCATTCATTCTGCAACGCCGTTTTGCAGTGGAGTATGACGAACTGTCAAGTGTCTTCCGATCCCTTCTAACTTGCAAAATTTATTAAACTCATCAGAACAAAACTCTAAGCCATCGTCTATGTGGAGGCATTTTATTTGTTTTCCTGTCTATTTTTCAATCATAGTTTCCAAGACTTAAATGCGAAAAACACATCGCTTTTCTGCTTTAGGAAGAATGCCCAAACTTTTCTGGAAAAATCATCAATAAAAGTTAGCATATAATTAGCTCCACCTCTTGAATGCACTCTTGATGGCCCCCATAGATCAGAATGAATATACTCCAACATTCCCTTTGTGTTATGGATTCCTCTGGTGAATCTAACTCTCTTTTGCTTCCCAAAAATGCAGTGCTCACAGAACTTTAGTTTGCAAATTCCTTGCCCATCAAAAAGTCTTGCTCAATTCTGCCATGCCATTCTCACTCATATGCCCTAGGCGCATATGCCAAAGTTTAGTAATATCACCATCTGACAAGGAAGAGGAAGCGAAAGCTGTATCACCAATAACAATAGAACCCTGCAAAACATACAACTTGGCAATCTTTCTCTGCACTTTCATCACAACGAGAGAACCTTTGGAAATCTTCAAATTCTCACTTTCAGCTGTGTATTTGTACCCTTTTGAATCAAGAGTACTTAACGAAATTCAATTTCTCTTCAATTCTGGAACATGTCGTACGTCACTAAGTGTTTTGACAACTCCATCAAACATCTTAACTTTAATTGTTCCAACACCTACGATTTTACACGAAGCATTATTTCTCATCAAAACAACACTTTCAGAGACTGTTTTATAATTTGTAAACCAACCCCGATTGGGACTCATGTGGAAGGTGCAGCCTGAATCAAGTATCAACTCCTCGCTTACTTTACAATTGTTGACAGAAGCGACTAGAAGTTCACCATCACTGTAGTCTTCTACAACATCAGCTTCTGTAACACCCCAAACCCGGTCCAAACACTACAACCGAATCTGGCGTGCCACAGAAAAGAAAACGTTTTGAAACTGATTTGTTTTAGAAAAAAACCATTGTAAGATTTTTGAGAAAACGTCGATGTATTTTGTATCGTGTAAAACATGTTGAAACTTGGTTTGGAGAAACTTAGTTGTCATATTGTTACTCTGTATTCATTACTTAGTCTTTGTATACCAAAAAAAAACAAGTATTTATTTATCTTTTGAAAACATCCATTTCATAGCTTAATCAACATATTAAATAGAAACTTTAAAATCAACTAAATAAAAGAACCCAATAAAACTTAAGCGGCCTTATTACAGAACTAAAAACCAAAATTTAATAAAATAGCTAAGTCCAAATGGAAAACTTTGAAATAAACCAAATGCTGTTCATGGCCACCTCGAGTCCGCTCCGGCTCCATATCTATGATCTAGGTCTGATCTGCAAAATGTAACGGAAGGGGTGAGTCGTCTAGACTTAGTGTACAAATCCCCATCCCAACAGAAGTTATGCTCTTACAAAAATTCATACACTAATATGCAAGTCATGCAACCCATCCAACCAAAGCATCCATCCGGGTCTCCCAAATCTACCCCTTGTGGTACCAAACCACTGGTGGTGCCAAACCACTGGTAACCGAAGTTACAAAAATATCATATGTGGTACCAAACCACTGGTAACCGAAGTTACAAAAATATCATATGTGGTACCAAACCACTGGTGGTGCCAAAACATTGAGACTTGTCACAATTTTTAATATGTGGGGCCAACCCACTATGTGATACCAAGTCACTGGTGACAGTCTGATAAATCATACTCCCCCTCCTCTCATCACCCATAACACATATTTATGGTAACAATATCAGTATGATCATGCTTAACATACGAAAATCATGCATACAAAATATCATGCTCTCATAGATCACAATCAACGCGAGAAATAGTAACAACTTACCCGGCATCCTCGCTTTTACCCACAAGGGTAATTTAGTAACCATTGCCGTCACTTCGGCTTTTAACAACACACAACATTTACATATTAAGTATAGAAAGTGTGTAAGAGTTGCACACCTGGTTTTCGTACCAATGTTTTTACTGCTTCTATGCTACTGTCACTCGACACTACCACTATCGGCCTACGATCTACTTCCGATGCCAGCCCACACTCCAAAGGCCAATCTTGCACTCCCAATACTAATCTTTTCTTGTACTTTGGCGTTGGGTTTACAGATCTAACCCCTACTTCTTGACTGTTAATATTGTCCATGATAACTCCTTGGTCACTAAACCAATCAACCCGATGAGATCTAATAAATAAACACAGTGTTTAAACGAAACCCTTACCTAGCTTTCAGATCCCGAAAGTCTTTACAAAAATGTCACCACCAACCCACCTACATTAGGCCAACACCCATATATTAAATCAATCCCTAAAACGCAACCAATTGAGTACCATAACACATTCGGCCAAAGGGGAAAGAACAAGAAAGGTCATATGGCCGAACCTACCACCACCTACCTTCGGCTTTTTCACCAAATTGGCACCTCTGACTATAGCAAGACAGGATTCGGCTTCTAGGGGCAGAGAGTGAAATCGACAGGGCCTTTGGAACAAACGATTTGGATTAGAACTTGATAAAAATAGAGAAATCGCAAAGAAGCAAAGTCCTGAAACTCACCAGATTAAAGAGGAGTATTCGGCTTATGGTGCACCTTCGGGAAAAAGAACTCACTCTTGTAGATTCATTTATGGAGGAAAATGATGGGGACCAGGGTATTCGGCTTTGAAAGAAAAGACTGGAGAGAAAAAGAAAGTGTTGGAGAGTGGTGGCAAAAAAAATTTGAGACAATAGGAGGAGAGGATTTTCGGCTAGCAGAGTAGGTGAGAAAGATTAGAAAAGAAAAAGATGAAAGAAAGATGAGCACTTTGGCTTACAAAATTCAGTTACACATGCACACACCTCAGAGTTGGAGTTTCGGCCAACTCTCCCCTCTCCTGATAGCCTTTATCCCTTATCTCATCCATCTAGTATCATATCCCTTATCTTACCTTTAGAAGAGCCCACCTTAAAACCACCGCTTCCTACTTAATTATCAGCTTTTAACACTTAAAATAAAAGAAATAAAGCTCCTAAAATGCAGCCTCTATGCCGTCCACCCCTTCCCCCTTGAAGTGCCAAAATTTGACCCATCAATTTGGGGCCCAAGCGGCCACACCAGGCCCAAACTCCTTCCCCTTGTGACGCCATCCTTATGTCCACTTAAAGCACCTCCAAATTTTAGGCCACAAGCCCAGCTTGCTACTAAACATAATAATTTACAAATAAACTACTACTAGCACTATTTTTAATCAATTTAACCCAGCTTTAAGCCCAACCCTGAGCCCAATACACACCTCAAAGCCTTTAACCTACTAACTTATCCATGAAACATACCAAAAGCACAGACCCACCAAAATTAGGATATTACAGTTCTACCCCCTTTAAGAAAACCTAAGGCTCAACACCCGATAAACCTAAAGCACAGACCCACCAAAATTAGGATATTACAGTCCTACTCGCTTCAACACCCGATAAGGCTCGATGAACCTAAGGCTCAACTTGTCTTTCCTACCGAACCTCAGAACCTTCTTCCACGGCGACACCTTCAAGAAAACCTTGTCACCTTCTAAAAACTCTATATCCTTTAGCTTAAGATCGGCATAAGACTTTTGCCTGTCTTCCGCTTCTTTCAACCGAGCTCGAATCACTTTCACCCTATCTTCTGTCTCCGTAACCAACTCCGAACCCAACAACTGTCGCTCCCCTAACTCCGTCCAACATGTAGGGGTACGACACTTTCGACCATATAATGCTTCGTATGGTGCCATCTGAATACTTGCCTGATAACTATTGTTATACGCAAATTTCGCCAACGGTAAGAATTCTTCCCAACTGCCTTTGAAATCCAATACACAACCCCTTAGCATGTCCTCCAAAACTTGAATCACCCTCTCCGATTGTCCATCTGACTAGGGATGAAATGCCGTACTAAAATCCAATCTTGTGCCTAGTGCCTGATGCAAAGCCTTCCAGAACCTTAACGTAAATATAGGGTGTCTGTCCGAAATAATCGACATTGGCACCCCATGCAACCTCACAATCTCCACTACATATAGTCTTACTAACTTCTAAAGAGAATAATCCATATGCACATGTACGAAATGAGCAGACTTCGTTAGACGGTCCACAATCACCCAAATTAAATCCTTCTTGGTAGGCGTAAGGGGTAGCCCACTCACAAAATCCATTGTAATCCTTTCCCACTTCCATTGTGGAATCTTAATCGGTTGCAACAGACCTGACGGCAACTGATGTTCAGCCTTAACTTGCTGACATGTCAGACACTTACCCATAAATTTTGTTACCTCCCGCTTAAGGCCCGGCCACCAAAACTGCTCTCGCAAATCCCGGTACATCTTACTACCTCTCGAATGCATAGCATATGGACTGCTATGTGCCTCCTGCAAAATCTTCTGCCTTAACTCCACATCTTTAGGCATACACACTTTTCCCCGAAAACATAACACTCCATCGCCGCTCAGACTATACCCCTCCAATCCATCATTTTGCACTTGTAACCTTCGTGCGCTCAAAACTTCATCCACCAATTGTTTTTCCTTAACCTTGTTAATCCATGTTGGCTTCACTTGCAATTCCGCTAACAGGCTTCCATCATCATACAGACTAAGGTGAGCAAACATGGCTCTTAACTCTGCCACCACCTTACGACTCAAGGCATCCGCTATCACATTAGCCTCTCCCGGGTGGTACTCAATCGAGCAGTCATAGTCCTTTAGCAGCTCAATCTACCTTCTCTGCCTCAAATTTAACTCCTTTTGCGTAAGAAGGTACTTCAAACTCTTGTGGTCCGTATACACGACAGAATTTTCTCCATACAAGTAATGTCGCCAATTTTTTTAGGGCAAAAACCACTGCAGCCAATTCCAGATCATACGTCGGGTAGTTTACTTCGTGAGGTCTTAACTGCTGAGAAGCATACGCTACTACTTTCCCCTCTTGCATCAGCCCACATCCCAATCCTGTATGGGACGCATCACAATAAACCGTAAACTTCTTCCCGGCTTTCAGTTGAATTAACACCGAAGCTTCCGTCAAAATCCTTTTCAACTTCTCAAAACTTTTCTGTTGCTTATTCGACCACACAAACGGAACCCTTTTCCTCAGTAACTTGGTTAATGGTGCCACAATTAAAGAAAACCCTTCCACAAACCTTCGGTAATACCCTGCTAAACCCAGAAAACCCCGAATCTCTGCCACAAACTTCGGTGGCTTCCAATCCAAAACTGCCTCAATCTTCCGAGGGTCCACTCTAATCCCCTCAGCTGACATCACATGACCCAAAAAGGTAACTTCCTTCAACTAGAACTCGCACTTTTTAAACTTGGCGTATAACTGCTTCTCCCTAAGAATCTGCAACACCACTCGTAAATGCGCGTCATGCTCCTCCTCTGATTTTGAGTACACTAAAATATCATCTATAAATACTACTATAAACCAATCCAAATACAGCTGAAACACCCAGTTCATCATATCCATAAATGCTACTGGTGCGTTCGTCAACTCAAACGACATTACCAAAAATTCATAGTGCCCGTATCGAGTACGAAACGTCGTCTTATGGATATCTGCCTCCTTTACCTTAAGTTGGTGATACCCCGACCTCAAATCTATCTTGGAAAAAATCGATGATCCCTTAAGCTGGACGAACAGGTCATCTATCCTAGGCAAAGGATACTTGTTCTTAATCGTCAATTTATTCAACTGACGATAGTCTATGCACATCTGCATCGACCTGTCCTTCTTCTTAACAAAAAGCACAGGCGCTCCCCAAGGTGAAACACTTGGCCGGATAAAACCCCGATCTAGCAACTCCTAAATCTATGCTTTAAACTCCACCAATTCCTTTGGTGCCATCCTATACGGAGCAATTGACACTAGCGCAGTTCTCGATAGAAGGTCTATACCGAACTCCACTTCCCTATCCGGGGGCAAACCCGAAAGCTCTTCCGAAAAGACATCAATAAACTCATTCACTGTTCGAATACTTTCTATAGCTGGTTCCTTACCTTCCAAAGCACAAACATAAACTACAAACGCCTCACATCCTTTCCTTACCATCTTCTCTGCTTTCAGTGCAGACACCACATTAGATAGGTAATTCCTTCTCTCACCTATCATTACCACCTCTACAACCTCGACCGTTTTTAGCACCATGCGCTTAGTCATGCAGTCCGATTCGCTCGGAACTTAACCGACCAATCCATTCCTAAGATTAAATCGAACTCCCCAAAGGGTAGTTCCATCAAATTCGCTTGAAACACGACCCCTTGAAGTTCTAGGGGTACATCCCTATACAGTTTGTCTACTACCACAGAGTGTCTTAGAGGGCTAACTACTGTCATCTTCGTAGCAGATATCTCATAGGCTAAGTTCAAAGTTCCCACTACACTACTAGCAACATAAGAGTGTGTCGAACCAACATCAATTAAAGCAATGCAAGGTAGCCCAAAAATTATAAACTTACCACTTATGATGTCTGGTGTGTCGCCCTCCTCTCGACTCTTGACTGCGTAGACCAACCTAGGCTGTCTAGCATTAGCACCTTCAGCACCTCGGCCAAGTGCTCCATGGCCCCGTCCGTTACCATTTCCACCCCTACCTGTACCTCGACCCTCTGTGGTTGCTGGCCATCTCTCCTGAATTGACCACGTCCTTGACCCTCAGCTTGAGTCCTAGCTAACTTTCGTGGATAGTCCTTTACCCAGTGCTCCAATGATCCGCACTCAAAACATCCTCTATTACCAGCCCAACATTCTCCCGAATGAGACTTCCTACATCAAGCACCGAGGTGGCCAACGAGCAAAGAAGAGAGGGCTTTGCGCCTTGATCCGGCCCACCAAATCTAGCCCTTTTTTTGAGCACTTCCACCAGACCCTGATGGCCCAAAACTCCTTTTGTCCTTGCCCCTATCCTTATTCTGCTTCTCCGTCCCCTTCACCTCCTCAGCTATTTTGGCCTTTTCCATGAGAACGGCAAATTCCCTTTCACGCTGAGGTGCAATCAACACCCGCATCTCATCTCTTAGCCCATCCTCGAACCTAACACAGCGCTCATGTTTTGTAGCCACCATACCCTGAGCATACCTACTCAACCTCAAAAATTCAGCCTTGTACTCGGGCACCTACTTATTCCCTTGCACCAAATTCAAGAAAGCCCTACGTTGCCCATCAGTATAACCAGCTCCCACATACTTTCTCTGATAGGCTGCCCTAAAATAATCCCAGGTGATATCACCAGCCACTACACCATCCCTGACCGTGAGCCACCTCTGGTACGACTCATCCCGGAGAAGAGATACTATCCCCTTCAACTTCTCTTCAGCCGAGAAGTCTAAGTCATCCATTATCCGCTCTGTTGCCTCTAACGATTTTCACCATGTTGGGAGCCACACCAAATTCCCTAAATACTTGCATTCCATTTGCCCGAGTCGCCACCACGATTTTTGGGCTCCTGCACCTACCGCCTTATACAGTAACTCTTTCCAAAACTCATAATCTTGCTCGAGATCTTGATTGCTACCACCCGTCGATCCCGAACTTAGCTTCACCACGGTGACTCCAAAGATCACATTTTGGACCCATGACCAGACCCTACTAGCTCCGACAAGGCCATCCTACCCCTACCCCGGCCACGCGACAGACGTCCTCGACCTCTTGTACTCATCTCCTCGTTCGCGTTTATTTGGTTAAGAATTTTATGAATTATTATCTATTTTCACTATTTATCCACGAATAATTTTATGAAATAGTTTTTAAAGTGATTCTTTCGAATTCGAATCTATCTAAAGTTTCAGTTTCAAGCTTATCTCCTAGTTCTAAGTATATTCATCACACAAACAACATCCACAGACCATATTCCATGAACAAGGGTATTTTCGTCATTTCACTACCCGGGGGTATTTTCATAATTTTAACCTACAGGGGTATTTTCGTAATTTTCCAAAATAAAGTTTCGGGTGATTTTTTCAAAATAAGGGTATTTTGGTAATTTTGTGAAGCAGGGGTATTTTGGTAATTTTACAACTCGGGGGTATTTCGGTAACTTTATAAGTTAGGGGTAATTTGGAAATTTTACAAACCAGGGGTACTTTGGTCATTTTCCAAATCTAAGGTAGTTTTCACAAATCCAGGGGTAATTTGATAATTTCAAAACTAGGGTTTTTACAAAACAAGGTGGCTGGTCCCTTTCGAGTTTTAATTATCGGATTTAGCCTGTGAACAAGTCCTCATGGTTAGGGTGAACAGTCACTACGCACCAGGTGGGATTCG
Organism: Gossypium rotundifolium; assembly: GCA_025506655.1. Classification (NCBI taxonomy): domain Eukaryota; kingdom Viridiplantae; phylum Streptophyta; class Magnoliopsida; order Malvales; family Malvaceae; genus Gossypium; species Gossypium rotundifolium. Next base: position 51,739,752 of record CP106728.1, read on the forward strand.
AGCGAAGAGGAGGTGGGTCACTGGGACTGCTTAGATACCAAGCTCTCCCTGAATCTAATCCTAGACATGCACATGGCTGTTGCCACACCTTAACTCAAATGACTTACTCCTGTGTTTGTTCAATTATGCTTAAATCTTATTTAATTAAGAAGTTGTATAACTAGCCCTATGGTCCATTAGTACTATCATGCTTAACTACGTCTAAAGCCCACAAAGCCCAACATATATATCACAACAAGAGTTAGGGTACTTACAGGTGGATCGGTCAAGACTCAAAGCCATGCTTTCCGAAAAAATGATCATTTCACAAACTTTTAAAACATATTTTGGGCCCTAAGCCCACAACCGAGCTTTTAAACCGGGCTCTAATACCAAAATGTAAACCCTAAACCCGGTCCAAACACTACAACTGAATTTGGCGTGCCACGGAAAAGAAAACATATGGAAACCGATTTGTTTTAGAAAAAAACCGTTGTAAGATTTTTGAGAAAACGTCGATGTATTTTGTATCATGTAAAACATGTTGAAACTTGGTTTGGAGAAACTTAGTTGTCATATTGTTACTCCGTATTAATTACTTAGTCTTTGTATACCAAAAAAAAACAAGTATTTACTTAGCTTTTGAAAACATCCATTTCATAGCTCAATCAACATATTAAATAGAAACTTTAAAATCAACTAAATAAAAGAACCCAAATAAAACTTAAGCGGCCTTATTACAGAACTGAAAACAAAATTTAATAAAATAGCTAAGTCCGAATGGAAAACTTTGAAATAAACCAAATGCTGTGCATGGCCACCTCGAGTCCGCTCTGGCTCCATATCCATGATTTAGGTCTGATCTGCAAAATGTAACGGAAGGGGTGAGTCATCTAGACTCAGTGTGCAAATCCCCATCCCAACAGAAGTTATGCTCTTACACAAATTCATACACTAATATGGAAGTCATGCAACCCATCCAACCTAAGCATCCATCCGAGTCTCCCAAATCTACCCCTTGTGGTACCAAACCACTGGTGGTGCCAAACCACTGGTAATCGAAGTTACAAAAATATCATATGTGGTACCAAATAACTGGTAACCAAAGTTACAAAAATATCATATGTGGTACCAAACCACTGGTAACCGAAGCTACAAAAATACCATATGTGGTACCAAACCACTGGTGGTGCCAAACCACTGAGACTTAGTCATAATTTTTAATATGTGGGGCCAACCCACTGTGTGATACCAAATCACTTGTGACAGTCTGATAAATCATACTCCCCTTCCTTTCATCACCCATAACACATATTTATGGTAACAATATCAGTATGATCATGCTTAACATACGAAAATCATGCATACAAAATATCATGCTCTCATAGATCACAATCAATGCAAGAAATAGTAATAACTTACCCGGCATCCTCGCTTTTACCCACAAGGGTAATTTAGTAACCATTGCCGTCATTTTGGCTTTTAACAACACACAACATTTGCATATTAAGTATAGAAAGTTTGTAAAAGTTACACACCTGGTTTTCGTACCAACGTTTTTACTGCTTCTACACTACTATCACTCGACACTACCACTATCGGCCTACGATCTACTTCCGATGTCGGCCCACACTCCAAAGGGCAATCTTGCACTCCCAATACTAATCGTTTCTTGTTCTTTGGTGTTGGGTTTACAGATCCAACCCCTACTGCTTGACTGTTAATATTGGCCATGATAACTCCTTGGTCACTAAACCAATCAACCCGATGAGATCTAATAAATAAACACAGTGTTTAAACGAAACCCTTACCTAGCTTTCGGATCCCAAAAGTCTTTACGAAAATGTCACCACCAACCCACCTATATTCGGCCAACACCCATATATTAAATCAATCCCTGAAACACAACCAATTGAGTACCATAACACATTCGGCCAAAGGGGAAAGAACAAGAAAGGCCATTCGGCTGAACCTACCACCACCTACCTTCGACTTTTTCACCAAATCGGCACCTCTAACTATAGCAAGACAGGATTCGACTTCTAGGGGCAGAGAGTGAAATCGACAGGCTCTTTGGAACAAATGATTCAGATTAGAACTTGATAAAAATAGAGAAATCGCTGAGAAGCAAAATCCCGAAACTCACCAGATTAAAGAGGAGTATTCGGCTTATGGTGCACCTTCGGGGAAAAGAACCCACTCTTGTGGATTCGGCTATGGAGGAAAATGATAGGGACCATGGTATTCGGCTTTGAAAGAAAAGACTGAAGAGAAAAAGAAAGTGTTGGAGAGTGGAGGCAAAGAAAATTTGAGACAATAGGAGGAGAGGATTTTCACTAGCGAGTAGGTGAGAAAGATTAGAAAAGAAAAAGATGAAAGAAAGATGAACACTTTGGCTTACAAAATTCGGCTACACATGCACACACCTCAGAGTTGGAGTTTCGGCCAACTCTCCCATCTCCTGATAGCCTTTATTCCTTATCTCATCCATCTATTATCACATCCCTTATCTTACCTTTAGAAGAGCCCACCTTAAAACCATCTCTTCCCCCTTAATTATCAGCTTTTAACACTTAAAATAAAAGAAATAAAGCTCCTAAAATGCAGCCTCTATGCCATCCACCCCTTCCCCCTGGAAGTGCCAAAATTTGACCCATCAATTTGGGGCCCAAGCGGCCACTCCAGGCCCAAACTCCTCCCCCTTGTGACGCCACCCTCATGTCCACTTAAAACACCTCCAAATTTTGGGCCATAAGCCTAGCTTGCCACTAAACATAATAATTTACAAATAAATTACTACTAGCACTATTTTTAATCAATTTAACCCAGATTTAAGCCCAACCCTGAGCCCAATACACATCTCAAAGCCTTTAACCTACTAACTTATCCATGCAACATACCAAAAGCACAGACCCACCAAAATCAGGATATTACAGCTTCACCAGAATGTTTTGGTTGTTTTCCTTTTTGATTCGCAGCCTCCCTTAATCTTGTTCTATAGCTTATAGCACTCAGATTTAATATGCGATTTCTTCTTGCAGAAGTTGCAAGTTTTACCTCTATTTGAAAACTTCGATCTACCCTTAGATTTATTGCGAGGATTCCGTTCATATGTCCTTCCACGATCATCATTAGCATTCCAATCTTGTCTCCCACGAACAATGAGACCCTCTTCCTGAGAGTCGGGTTTAACCATAAGATGCTTCATCTTATCATACGAGGTTAAAGAATCATAAACCTCATCAACTGTGAGAGACTCATGGCTATATAAAATCATATCTCTGAAGGTTGAATAAGACGGAGGCAACGAACAAAGTAGAATCAACCCTAGATCTTCCTTATCATACTGAACCTCCATGGCCTCCAAGTTTGAAAGAATTTCTTTAAACACTGTTAAGTGTTCATGCACAGACGCACCTTCCTCCAAACGATGAGCATAAAGACGTTGCTTCATATGCAACTTGCTGGTTAGAGTTTTCGACATACATATTTGTTCTAGCCACTTCCATAATGCAGCGGCGGTCTTCTCCATCATCACATCCTGCAAAATTTTATTAGACAAATGTAGATGTAATTGTGTTAACGCCTTTCGATCCTTGCGCTTCTTCTCTTCCTCCGTTAATGTCGAAGACATCTTATCTACCCCTAGTAGGGCTTCCTCTAAATCCATCTGTGCTAGAACTGCCTACATCTTTATCTGCGACAATGCGAATCTGGTGTTGCGATCCAACAGCGAAATTTCATACTTCAAAGACGCCATTACCGTGATCGAGATGAAAAATCTGGAAGCTCTGATACCAATTTGTGAAAACTATGAAGTCGATAATGACAATATATATCACAAAGAAAAGAGAAATAAAATAAAGAACACACAGATTTTACGTGGAAACCCTTTCGGGAAAAAAACCACGGGCAGAGGAGAAGAAAAAATTCACTACGTCGAATTCGAACCGTTATAAGAGGATTAGACTATGTCTATTTATAGGCTTATAAAACCCAATTCTAATCAAAGTAAAAATATATTATGCTAATAAATGCTAAATATATTATACTCATAAATACTAAATCTTCTAGAAAGAAGTTATATTTTGCTTAACTTGACTTGCAAGCAATATCTTAGAATTTGGGTCACACAACTTTAACAGTAATTAATTAAAGTAATTAAAACTAATGAACATAAAATACAAACTTTAACCTCTTTGCTAGACACATAAAAAGAAAACCCAAAAAAGTTACAAAAGTTGCCTACAAAAGCATACGTGTTACCCATCAAAATAGAACAAGCAAAACTAAGACAAAGCATTGTTAAAAAAGAACAAAGCTACAAACAAAAATAGTCTATGAACATCACCTATGCGTGTTATCATAACAAAATTGAACATCACTGAACCAAAATGAGCAACAAAGATTATCTACAAAATGAGACACAAGTTGTCTTGAAAATATACAACTAAGCTAAGTAGTTTAAAAACAAAACAAAACAAAAAAAATACATATAGTGTAGAAACCCATTTTGCCCGGCCCATAAAACCAAAATAAAAAAAACAAAAAATAAAAATAATAAAGCCAGTGTTTATTTTTACAGTACTTTACAACACCCAAATTTAACGGCCCAAACACTAGTATCCCAGATTACAAAATGGAATCCATTGACCCAATTACCCTGTGATACACAGACTCCATACCCATTACACCCTTAGCCCAACCTATAGCCCCAAACTTAATGGCCCAAAATTTGTTTCAGAAACTGGAAACCCTGAAACCCTAGGTTTCCAGTCACGCCGCAAAGGTCAGAAAGCCAATCGTCACGCCGAAATATCTGGAGCCTAATCGTCACAGCTGGAGCCTAATCGTCACAGCTGGAGTTCGATCATCGCACCTTCACAGCCACTAGAATCCCCTCGATAGCGCTGCCATACTCGTGCCTGGTCCTCATCGCGAAATCGTCGTCATCAACCTGCGAAAAAAGGAAACAAGCTGCAGCAAAAAAGGAAAGATCAGATATGGAAAAATATATTTCCTTCTCTATTTTGTTTTTTTGGGTTATAAAACCCCTTGTAAAACCTATAATAGGCACGGATACAAACACAAATACTGTCGCAACATAAAAAATACATCGATTCACAAACACACAGAAAGCACAAATTTGCACAAAATCAGTGGGCACAAAATACTGTCAGAGAGATTAGAAGAATAAAATACTTGATTTCTCGAGGTGATTTCTTATTCATTTATTTTTGTTTTATTTCTATTATATATATATATATATATATATATATATTATGTGCATATAACCATCGTGGAAAAGGATAAAAAGAGTTACCTTTCGAAAGATGAGGAAGAACGGAGGTTTTAGGCCTCCGGCCATCGTCCACGGTGGCGCGTATGGCGCATGGCCCAGGAATCGGCAATCGGAGCTGGAAAGAGATGATGCTCTCTTAGAGGATTTTCAAAGTTTTTTTTTTTTTAAAAAACCTAAGCTAAATGATTATTTTATAAAGTTAATATTTATAAACGAAAGCAAACGGCGTCGTTTTTGAGTAAGAAGACCCGCGTGTTGACTCGACGACCCGAATGGGATCCGCACACTTTTGGAAAATGAGAAATTTCCCCTTTAGTCCCTTCGCACTTTTCCAATTTTATAATTAAGTCAATTTGTTTTCTTTTATTTATAATTTGATCCTTTTATATTATTTTTATTATTATTTGATCCATGTTTCTTTATTTATTTTTCAAACCTTTTTTAATTTAAATTATCCTAATATATTATTAAAATATTTTATTATTTTTTCTTTAAATTATTTGTATATTAATCTATTAATAGTATAAACTATATATTTTTTACTATCTTTATATTTAATTATTATCATATATATATATATATTATTACTACTTATTTTATATAGTTTAATATTATTTATATGATATATTATTTTATAATTAGTATATTATTTATTACATTATTTTTAAATTTTTAAATTTTATTTATATATATTAAATTTTAAAAATCATTTTATTAAATATTTAAATATATTATTTCCTTTTTTTGATTTTATTATCTCATGAAAGTCTTATTAATTGCTATTTATTTTACACCACATGTTTATTTATTTATGTTATTTTAATTGTTTATTACTGTTTAATATGATATTTTATTTATCCATGTATATTATTTTTATTGTTAATATAATTTGTATAATTGCAATTGATATGTGTGTTATAATACCTTACATCATTTTTTATAAAATACATTTTGAATCAAAAACTTTTGATTCAAAGTTTTTTTTAAAAAAAAATCAAAAAACCTATTCTTGAGAATTCAAAACATTATTTCTTAACTTACTAGATATGATGTCTTGTGTCTCAATATAGGAATTTTCAAATTAAAAGCGAGCCGAGTTTCAAAGTCGTGAGGTGTTATTTCCTAACTTACTGGATATAACATTTTATTTCTTTGAAATAGGTAAGTCTTGGTTTTCTAATAAAAATATCATATTTTAAATTTTTTTATTTTTAACATTCGGACATAATTTTATCGATTTGGTACCAATTTTTGGGCATTACGAGGGTGCTAACCCTTCCTCGTACGTAACCGACTCCCGACTTCTTGTTTTTTTTTTCGTAGACCAAAATTAAATGTTTTAAAATAAAATGTTTTACAAGGTGATCCAATCACACCAAAATAAAAAGGGATTGGTGGCGACTCCCATTTTGTTTTTTAAAGTCGATCCCCCTTTTTTAAACCGATTTTAAAATGGTTTCGACAGCTTGGTGATTCCACTGGGGACCAGTAAGAGAGTCAAGCCGTAAAATTGATAATTTTATGTCCATTTATCTAAATTTTTAAAATATGGTTTTAAAAATTATTATTCTTTTCGACACATATGGTTCTATTTTTATAATGTCTCTGCATTGCATTGCATGACCATTGTGGTCATACCCTTAAATGGGAGTGAGAAGCTACTCCTTCGTCAGGTTTTCACCTCCGTGCAGCCATAGGAAAATGTATTCCCCTGAACTGAACTTGATCCATATGAGTTTATAATGGGTGAGGATCGAGGAATCTGCTGGTTCGAGTACCTCAACTTTAGAGCTAAAGTCGCATATAGAAAACCTAAGAACTTACCCTTGGTTACTAAACTTTAGCAATTACCCAGATAGGTGTTTGTATATTTTACTTGCATTATATCTTATTCTACGGTACTAATTTGTTGTGTTTATTTTTGTGCATGCCATTTCATAGTTTAAGAGGCGTCGATTCATGGTCAGTTTCTAAGTTAGAAAGCTGGTTATGGAGAATGAATTCCTTGATAAAGTGGAGGAAAATGCAGCCGTCCGTAAGTGATCAGAGCAAACACAACTAGAGAAAGGGGATAGTCTAACTAAGGGGCACATATCAGAATTATGGGACTACACTCGCATCAGTGTGACACAGAAAAATCTTCAAGAGTTAAGAAAGATATGGGATCAGTGGAGCGACGTGACCAAGTATGTAACATCCTAAAAATATGAGTATCGATATGTTACATGTTTTTGGTGCTTAATTTGTGAATAATTTAATTTATGTGCTTAATATAATTTTGAGAAGGCTTGAGTTTATTTGGAATTAGAATAAACTTTAGTAAAGAGTACCTTACTATAGAAGAATTAAGTGATCTTGAAGTTTAAGTAAATTAAGTGGAAAAAAATAGTATAAATTGATCTATTGGGAAAGAGGTTATACGTTACATGTATGGTCTTGGGGGGGAGAGGTTCGAATCCCCTAGTTTGCATAATTGTGAACTTTTATTTTTGCTTTTTCCTAGCAAGTGTCGGCCAAGCTCTATTCTTGGTAAAGATGGACCAATTCTTTTATGGTAAGGTGGCTAAAGGTTATGGCAAACATAAATTTAGGGATTGAATTTGATTGATTTTGGGGATAGGATTTCTAAACTTTTGGAAGGTGGAGGAACATAAGGCACCTCTTAAGGGAGGATGTTTTGGAAAGTTAAGATGGCCAAGTTTGACCATGTATTTGGACGGTTTAGGGGAGAAAAGGGAGGAGGCCAAATTTTTGGTGTTAGGATTGGTATGGTTAGTAGCTTTTGGGTAATTCCTTTTGGTCATTTCTTTGTTTTCTCAAAACACCTTTTCTTTTCATATTTCTTTTCTCTTTGACCGAATGTGCTTGATGCTTTGGGTAAACATCCTTGTTTTTCATCTTTTTGTCTTCTCCTTTTGACCATTTGGTCATATTTTGCCAACCTCTCAAGTGCATCATTTTGTGTTACTCCTTTGTGCCGAAATACCAAAACACAAAGACCATTTCTTTTCTTCTTTCTTCCCCATTGCCGAATGCACCATTGTTCCAAACTCTTCTCTTTGCTTTTCTTTTATCTTTGAAAATTAAATCATAAACCTCTCATCTTCATTCTCTTTCTCTCATCATTTATTTTCTTTTCAACCATTCTCTTCTCTCATTTGTTTTATCATAGCCGAAACTTCCATACTTCATAGATAATCTTCTCAATCTTTCTTCTTTTAAATTTTGGACTATAGTGAGATAGTGGTGGTCGAATTATCACATTTTCGAGGACTTCGTGAAGCCATTCGAGTTGGAACATATCTATCAAGGTAAAAGAAACCCTTCATGGATGTTATGATCACCCTTATTGTTTTCAATGATATTCAATCGAGATTGATAATCAAAAGTTTTGTTTATAGGGATTCTTTTGGGAATCATTCAAAATTATAAGGTAAGTCAAAATACGCTCTTTAAGATCAATAGTCTTAAATTTCGATATATTGTTAGGACTAATAACCTTTTGTCATTAAAGGCAAGCAAGATAGGGACAAAAAGGGTTGTTAATAGTGTTCGGAAGAGGGGCGATTTCGCTATTCCCCCTAAATTCAAACGAAGGACCGTTACGATAATCGGGATTTTCCACCGGGTTGTGGACCCTCATCCGGCGAAAATCAATTATTTGAAGTCATTCGTACTCCTGAACCTTTGTTCGTTCGTGGTTATTCAACGGTTAACGAATCATCAATCGGGGAGAAATTACAAATAGAAGTTGTTCAAAATTTCGAGGGTAAAAGTTTAGAACGCTTATTTTTTAAGAATAGTTTTTAAGTATTAGTGTTCTAATTCATCGTGATGCGTGTTTAGATATCGACGAGCGGGAAAGTATAGTTCTCACCGTAATCAGGTGTGTAACTTCACACTTATCTCATGGGTTATACTATACCGTAAGCATGAAAATAATAATCGTAAATCCGGTAAAATTTGAAAATATGATATATTAATACTTTTTGTGTGAATGCATGAAACCGAAATTTAGGTTGTGGAAAAATTACGAATTTGCCCTTAATGGGCTATTTTGTTAAAAAAAAGTGATATTTTGGGCCATGTGATTATTTTGATAAATTGGCCAAGTGTGGAAATTGTGAAAAGGCCTCATGTGTTAAATGGGCCGAATTACGAAATGTCCCTATGGACCGAATTACGAAAATACCCTTTATGGGCCAAATTGAAATATGTTGCTTTATGGGCCAAATTGAAATATGTTGCTTTATGGGCCAAATTGAAATATGTTGCTTTATGGGCCAAAAGTGATATTAATATATGAGCTAAATGTGATATGAGATGAAATGGGCCAAGTTTGCTAGATCGTTAAATGGGCCAAATTGCTATTTTGACTAATGGGCCAAATTGATAAATTGTAATATGGGCTTTTTATTAAATTTACCTTATGAATATTTTTTATGCATTATATATATACATGATTGCATGGGTTGGGATAATTGATGAAGAGAAGAATGGCTGTTGCCAAAATCTAGATCGGTGGTTCTACCACAAATATTATAAATGGCCTGTTGCCAAAATCAAGTTCGGTGGTTCTACCACAAATATTATAAATGGCACAAGTGGCTCTGTTGCCACAAATATTATAATTGGCTTAATGCCTGCTATTGGTGTGTTGGCGGGGTGGGTTGACTTGATCCCCACAGGTGTGTTGGTTGGTACGGGTGGTGTGTAGCGGATGGAAATTAGGCTTGGTTGGGAATTGCATATCACATGCATTATTTTTATATTTGATTTATATATTAGTTTGTAAAGGGGCTCAAGCCCAATTGAATGCTTAATGGTTATGGCCTAGTGAACACGGTAAGTGGGTTACACATTGAGTTCTAAGTAACTCACCCCATTTTTCTTACCCTTCTCAGGTAATAATAATTGAGGGAGGCTTGGGCCGGAGATGACTTCGTGTGGAGGCCATACTATAAATGGTGGTTTATATAAACTTTTATTTTCTTTAGTTATTTAAGTACTATTTCAATTATGATGTAATAAGGCCTCTGGTATTATTTTCTTGGATTTTTATTTTGTGGATGGTTTTTAATATGTTTTAGATTGGACTGTTTTAATTTTTATAAATGTTTTCTTAAACTTTCGTATAAAATATAGGTTTTTCTTAAATATTACTAAAACGTAGGAATTCCTTTGAAAACTCTTTTACAAAAATATTTCAACCAATCAATTTAAATTTTTAATCAGTTCTTACTCTAAAAAACAATTGATAAACTCTTGAGCTTACAAATCATTGATTTCTAATAAACCTTGATTTTGATAAACTCATTCTCTAAAATCGTTTTGAAGATTTGAAATCTTACATCGTTGATGATTAAACACACATTCGTTTTGTGTGGCATGCCAAAATTTGGACTTAATGCATGGGCCGGGTTTGGGGTGTTACATTTTATGGTATCAGAGCTAGGTTTCAAAACTCAACTGTGGTTTGGGTTCAACAACGATTTTTGTTTAAAAACTTCTTAAATTTCTAGACTTTATGTTTTTTTTCAAGTAGTATGGCACCACGAGCATCCGGCATCAAGTCAAGTAAGTATCTGCTTATTAAATGTTTATTCTTGTGATATGATCATAGGAACACTATAGAACTTCTAGTTTCAAGTGTTGAAAATGGTAGAGATTGAGACTATAGGATGTGATTGCGAAAACAACTTTATCTCTTATATATCATAAAATATCGTTAATAAACACTAAAATAGTATTCTGATTCATAAAACTTGTAATCAGATTAAATCAAATTAGTCATTATGAGCACTAGAAGGACGTGGTCGTGGATGCGGTAGACGTGGCCGTGGTAGAGGACGAGGTGCTGCGTCTGAAGCACCGGGTCATATGTCGAAAATGGATGCACTTGCGTCACCCGGGAGTGAAATTGGATCACATGACCATTTGAGAGAGGACAATGCTTTGACTCAAGCAATGTTACGAGTTCTAGAGAGGGTTGTTGGGACTAGAACTGGTCCAGCAGTTCGTGGATCAATATCGGAACGACTCAAGTCAAGTGGTGCCGAGGTTTTTAGAGGTGTCTCCGGTGTAGCTCCGAATGTTGCGAAATATTGGCTTGAGGCTGTAGAACGAATTATGGATGATCTGGAGTGCACCTCGAGTAGAAGTTAAGAGGAGCGGTGTCCTTGCTAAGGGACGAGGCGTATCAATGGTGGCTTACTGTTTGAGAAGGCACCGAGGCTGCATTGGTTACTTGGGATTTCTTTAAAGCTACTTTCCAAGGGAAGTACGTCGGGACAAGTTATGTAGATGCCCGGAGGAAAGAATTCCTAAATTTGGTTTAAGGAAGTAAGACGGTGGCAGCTTACGAGGCAGAATTTCTTCGCTTGAGCCGTTATGCTCGCACAATAGTTTTGACTGATCATGAGTGCTGTATACGCTTTAAAGATGGGCTGAATGATGAGTTGCGGGTACTGATAGCCCCACAACAAGTACGGACTTTTACCTCGCTTGTAGAGAAAGCCAAGATAGTCGAAGAGGCTAAGAATTTAAAACGCCAGAACCGAAAAAAATCGAGGCAAGAGGATTTTAAGTACTCGGGTTCTTCTAAAGGTTTCGAAGAGGCCACGAAATGACGAGCCACTCAAGCTAGAGCACCTGTGACTACCAATCAGAGTCGAGAATGTGCCGACTGTGGAAGACGACACCCCGGAGAATGTTGGAGAAAAATTGGTGCCTGCTATAAATGTGGTTCCAAGGATCATCAGTATAAGAATTGCCCTCGACGGATCGATCGACTTAGAAAGCTCAGAACCTCGATGCTCGACCAACTAGGGGTACTCAGTAGCCACCGAGAGGCCGTGGACCAGGTCGTGGTGGTAATGGTAACAGACGTGGTCAAGGTGCACCGGGTCGAGGTAATGGCTTTAGAGGTAATGCGGAGGCAAGACAGTGGGATTGGTCTATGCGGTCAGGCGTCGTGAAGATGGCGATGCACCTGATGTGATAACTGGTACGTTCTTCATCTCTGATGTACCTGTTACTACTTTGATAGATATCGGGTCTACCCACTCGTATGTTGCTAGTGCCATATCTGGAAACCTGAATATTAGATCTGAGATTACCGATAGAGAGATGACAATAATTAGTCCTTTAGGACAGTCGGTAATAGTGAATAAATTGTTTAGAGACGTGCCCTTGGAGATTCAAAGAGAGATATTTCTAGCGGACTTGATGGAATTGCCTTTCGGTGAATTTGATCTTATTTTGGGCATGGATTGGTTGGTGAAGCATCGGGCGCAATTGGATTGTGCAAAAAAGTGGGTGTCAATAAGGACTGTGGATGATGAGGAGGTAATAATGATAGGCGATCGAAGGAACTTTTTGGCAAATGTGGTATCTACCTTGAAGGCAAAGAAGTTGGTGCGAAAAGGGTATGGAGCATTCTAGCTTTAGTTAGTGCTTTGGATGCCAAGGAATTATCGGTGGAAAGTGTGAGAACGGTGAATAAATTTCCAGATGTCTTTCCCGAAGAACTTCCGGGTCTACCTCTAGATCGGGAAGTAGAATTTGGCATTGAGCTTTTGCCCGAACAGCTCGGTGTCCATTGCTCCTTATAGAATGGCGCCAAAGAGTTAGCAGAGCTTAAAGCTCAAATTCAAGAACTGCTAGATCGGGGATTTATTCGACCAAGTGTGTCTCCGTGGGGAGCACCGATTTTGTTCGTCAAGAAGAAGGATGGGTCGATGCGTATGTGCATTGATTATAGGCAGTTGAATAAGTTGACGATCAAGAATAGGTATCCATTGCTGAGAATCGACGACATGTTTGATCAATTGAGAGGAGCTTCAATTTTCTCCAAGATTGATTTGAGATCGGGTTATCATCAACTCAAGGTGAAAGAGGCAGATATTCATAAGACGGCATTCCGAACTCGTTATGGACATTATGAGTTTTTGGTGATGCCGTTTGGTTTGACCAATGCACCAGCTGCATTTATGGACATGATGAACCGAGTCTTTCAACCCTATTTAGACCGGTTCGTAGTGGTGTTCATAGATGACATCTTGGTATATTCGAGGAATGAAGATGAGCATGACTCACATTTGCGCACTGTGTTGCAAATTTTGTGGGATAAGAAACTTTATGCCAAATTCAGTAAGTGTGAATTTTGGTTGAAGGAAGTGACTTTCTTGGGTCATGTAGTGTCAGCCGAAGGAATAAGAGTTGATCCTCGAAAGGTAGAGGCAGTGTTGGATTGGAAACCACCGAAGTCAGTGGCTGAGATTCGTAGTTTCTTGGGTTTGGTTGGTTATTATAGACACTTTGTTGAAGGGTTTTCGTTGATTGCTGCACCCCTAACTAAGCTATTGTGAAAGGAAGTACCGTATGTGTGGACCAATAAACAACAAGAAAGTTTCAAGAAACTGAAGAAGATTCTGACGGAAGCGCCAGTACTGATTCAACCTAAGGCCGAAAAGAGTTTACCATTTATTGTGATGTGTCACATACGGGTTTAGGATGTGTACTGATGCAAAGTGGAAAAGTGGTGGCTTATGCTTCTCGACAGTTGAGGCCGCACGAGGTCAACTATCCTACTCATGATTTGGAGTTGGCTGCGGTGGTGTTTGCCTTAAAGATTTGGAGGCACTATCTCTACGGTGAGAAGTCAATCATTTATACGGACCATAAGAGTCTTAAGTACCTCCTTACTCAAAAGGAGTTGAACTTGAGACAACGAAGATGGGTGGAGTTGTTAAAAGATTATGACTTCTCAATCGAGTACCATCTTGGAAAGGCTAACGTTGTGGCAGACGCGTTGAGTCGTAAGGTAGTATCGGAGTTAAGAGTAATGTTTGCTCATCTCAGTTTGTATGAGGATGGCAGTCTGCTAGCGGAACTTCAGGTGAAGCCTCTGTGGTTGGAACAAATCAAGGAAAAGCAGTTATCAGATGAAAAGTTGGGTCCTTTAATGTAACAAGTTGAAAGTGGTATAATAGGGGACTTTGGATTGAACAAGGATGGCGTGCTGTGTTTTCGTGGAAGAGTTTGTATGCCCACAGATTTGGATTTGAGACAAATGATTCTTCGAGAGGCGCATAGTAGCCTTTATGCTATGCACCCCGAGGAAATAAGATGTATAGGGATCTCCTTGAGCAGTATTGGTGGCCAAGGTTAAAGCGGGTGGTTACTGATTTTGTGGGAGAGTGTTTGACTTATCAGCAAGTGAAGGTAGAGCATCAATTACCATCGGGTTTATTACAACCGGTAAAGATTCCTCTATGGAAATGGGAGCGGATAACGATGGATTTTGTTAGTGGGTTACCCTTAACACCTACTAAGAAAGATTCTATTTGGGTGGTAGTAGATCGATTAAAGAAAGCCTGCTCATTTTCTACCAGTTGTACGGATTACTCATTATAGAAGTTAGCTAAACTATATGTATATGAAATCGTGAGGTTGCATGGGGTATCAGTGTCTATCATATCGGACAGGGATCCTAGGTTTACATCACGATTTTGGAAAGCTTTACATGAGGCTTTGGGAACAAAGTTAAACTTCATCTGACTTTTCATCCTCGGTCGGATGGTCGATCGAAAGAGTAATTCAGATTTTGGAAGACATGTTACGAGGTTGTGTGATCGACTTCAGAGGTAGTTGGGTGGATTTTCTACCGTTGGCAGAGTTTGCATATAATAACAGCTACCAATCTAGTATCCAAATGGCACCCTATGAAGCGTTATATGGTCGTAGGTGTCGTACCCCTACTTGTTGGACTGAATTGGGGGAATGACAGTTGTTGGGTCCTGAACTGATATCTGAGACGGAAGAAAAGGTAAAGGTGATTCGAGAATGATTAAAGGAAGCTTCGGATAGACAAAAGTCGTATGCGGATCTGAAGCGTAAAGATATTGAGTTTGTGGTGGGAGATCAGGTCTTTCTGAAAGTCTCACCTTGGAAGAAGATTTTCAGATTTGGAAGGAAGGGCAAGTTGAGCCCTAGGTTCATTGGACCGTACCGTGTGTTGAAGCGTGTAGGACCAATGGCCTATCAACTTGATTCACGTCCAGAGTTGAGTCAGATTCATAGTGTTTTACATGTTTCTATGCTGAGGCATTATAGATCGGATCCGTCTCACATAATACTGGTAGAAGAAGTGGAGTTGAGGTCAGACTTGTCTTTCGAGGAAGAACCAATGAAAATCTTAGATCGCGATGTTAAGGTGCTAAGAAAGAAGACTGTACCATTGGTTAAGGTTCTTTGGCGAAATCACAGAGCGGAGGAAGCTACGTGGGAGCCTGAGGACGAAATTCGACAACAATATCCTCACCTCTTTTAACCAGGTAAATTTTGAGGACGAAATTTTCTTTAAGGGGGTAGAGTTGTAACATCCTAAAAATATGAGTATCGATATGTTACATGTTTTTGGTGCTTAATTTGTGAATAATTTAATTTATGTGCTTAATATAGTCTTAAGAAGGCTTGAGTTTATTTGGAATTAGAATAAACTTTAGTAAAGAGTACCTTATTGTAGAAGAATTAAGTGATCTTGAAGTTTAAGTAAATTAAGTGGTAAAAAATAGCATAAATTGAGCTATTGGGAAAGAGGTTATGCGCTACATGTATGGTCTTGGGGGAGAGGTTAGAATCCCCTAGTTTGCATAATTGTGAACTTTTATTTTTGCTTTTTCCTAGCAAGTGTCGGCCAAGCTCTATTCTTGGTAAAGATGGACCAATTCTTTTATGGTAAGGTGGCTAAAGGTTATGGCAAACATAAATTTAGGGATTGAATTTGATTGATTTTGGGGATAGGATTTCTAAACTTTTGGAAGGTGGAGGAACATAAGGCACCTCTTAAGGGAGGATGTTTTGGAAAGTTAAGATGGCCAAGTTTGACCATGTATTTGGACGGTTTAGGGGAGAAAAGGGAGGAGGCCGAATTTTTAGTGTTAGGATTGGTATGGTTAGTAGCTTTTAGGTAATTCCTTTTGGTCATTTCTTTGTTTTCTCAAAACACCTTTTCTTTTCATATTTCCTTTCTCTTTGACCTAATGTACTTGATGCTTTGGGTAAACATCCTTGTTTTTCATCTTTTTGTCTTCTCCTTTTTACCATTTGGTCATATTTTGCCAACCTCTCAAGTGCATCATTTTGTGTTACTCCTTTGTGCCGAAATACCAAAACACAAAGACCATTTCTTTTCTTCTTTCTTCCCCATTGCCGAATGCACCATTGTTCCAAACTCTTCTCTTTGCTTTTCTTTTATCTTTGAAAATTAAATCATAAACCTCTCATCTTCATTCTCTTTCTCTCATCATTTATTTTCTTTTCAACCATTCTCTTCTCTCCTTTGTTTTATCATAGCCGAAACTTCCATACTTCATAGATAATCTTCTCAATCTTTCTTCTTTTAAATTTTGGACTATAGTGAGATAGTGATGGTCGAATTATCACATTTTCGAGGACTTCGTGAAGCCATTCGAGTTGGAACATATCTATCAAGGTAAAAGAAACCCTTCATGGATGTTATGATCACCCTTATTGTTTTCAATGATATTCAATCGGGATTGATAATCGAAAGTTTTGTTTATAGGGATTCTTTTGGGAATCATTCGAAATTATAAGGTAAGTCGAAATACGCTCTTTAAGATCAATAGTCTTAAATTTCGATATATTGTTAGGACTAATAACCTTTTGTCATTAAAGGCAAGCAAGATAGGGACAAAAAGGGTTGTTAATAGTGTTTGGAAGAGGGGCGGTTCCGCTATTCCCCCTAAATTCAAACGAAGGACCGTTACGGCAATCTAGGATTTTCCACCGGGTTGTGGACCCTCATCCGACGAAAATCAATTATTTGAAGTCATTCGTACTCATGAACCTTTGTTCGTTCGTGGTTATTCAACGGGTAATGAATCATCAATCGGGGAGAAATCACAAATAGAAGTTGTTCAAAATTTTGAGGGTAAAAGTTTAGAACGCTTATTTTTTTAAGAATAGTTTTTAAGTATTAGTGTTCTAATTCATCGTGATGCGTGTTTAGATATCGACGAGCTGGAAAGTATAGTTCTCACCGTAATCAGGTGTGTAACTTCACACTTATCTCATGGGTTATACTATACCGTAAGCGTTAAAATAATAATCGTAAATCGGTAAAATTTGAAAATATGATATATTAATACTTTTTGTGTGAATGCATGAAACCGAAATTTAGGTTGTGGAAAAATTACGGATTTGCCCTTAATGGGCTATTTTGTTAAAAAAAAGTGATATTTTGGGCCATGTGATTATTTTGATAAATTGGCCAAGTGTGGAAATTGTGAAAAGGCCTCATGTGTTAAATGGGTTGAATTACGAAATGTCCCTATGGACCGAATTACGAAAATAACCTTTATGGGCCAAATTGAGATATGTTGCTTTATGGGCCTAATTGAAATATGTTGCTTTATGGGCCAAAAGTGATATTAATATATGAGGTAAATGTGATATGAGATGAAATGGGCCAAGTTTGCTAGATCGTTAAATGGGCCAAATTGCTATTTTGACTAATGGGCCAAATTGATAAATTGTAATATGGGCTTTTTGTTAAATTTACCTTATGAATATTTTGTTATGCATTATATATATATATATATATATATACATGATTGCATGGGTTGGGATAATTGATGAAGAGAAGAATGGCCTGTTGCCAAAAATCTAGATCGGTGGTTCTACCACAAATATTATAAATGGCCTGTTGCCAAAAATCTAGATCGGTGGTTCTACCAAATTATAAATGGCAAAAATCAAGTTCGGTGACTCTGTCACAATGGCCTGTTGCCACAAATATTATAATTGGCTTAATGCCAACTATCGGTGTGTTGGCGGGGTGGGTTGACTTGATCCCCACAGGTTTGTTGGTTGGTACGGGTGGTGTGTAGCGGATGGAAATTAGGCTTGGTTGGGAATTGCATATCACAGGCATTATTTTTATATTTGATTTATATATTAGTTTGTAAAGGGGCTCTAGCCTAATTGAATGCTTAATGGTTATGGCCCAGTGAACATGGTAAGTGGGTTACACATTGAGTTCTAAGTAACTCACCCCATTTTTTTTTACCCTTCTCAGGTAATAATAATTGAGGGAGGCTTGGGCTGGAGATGACTTCGTGTGGAGGCCATACTAAAAATGGTGGTTTATATAAACTTTTATTTTCTTTAGTTATTTAAGTACTATTTCAATTATGATGTAATAAGGCCTCTGGTATTATTTTCTTGGATTTTTATTTTGTGGATGGTTTTAATATGTTTTAGATTGAATTTTTTTAATTTTTATAAATGTTTTCTTAAACTTTCATATAAAATATAGGTTTTTCTTAAATATTACTAAAACGTAGGAATTCCTTTGAAAACTCTTTTACAAAAATATTTCAACCAATCAATTTAAATTTTAATCAGTTCTTACTCTAAAAAACAATTGATAAACTCTTGAGCTTACAAATCATTGATTTCTAATAAACCTCGATTTTGATAAACTCATTCTCTAAAATCATTTTGAAGATTTGAAATCTTACATCGTTGATGATTAAACACACGTTAGTTTTGTGTGGCATGCCAAAATCCGGACTTAATGCATGGGTCGGGTTTGGGGTGTTATAGAGGGCATTTAAAGGAAAAGCTCCATCATTCGCACAATCAAGTTAGAAACCGGGATTACCTCATGGGGGAAGCCATAGTTCAGATTCGAGAGGTATCTGATCACCTACAGACTTTGGCAGCACAGGCTGACATATTAAGCATAAAATATGAGCTACAATCAGTTGGTAATTAAGAGCTAGTTCACTATTAGGGAAAATTAGAACTTTAGGACTTAAGGCGAAAACATATTTGTAATCCGTTTTATGTAAATGATTTTGTTTTCTAATAAATTTTTCTAAAGTGAAGTTGAATTAGAAGTGATGCCTCTTTGCATTCATGCATTTGCATTACATAACATCATATGCATTCAAGTTTATAGAGAGGGTCTAATTAGTTGAAATTATAACAGAGAGAGAGAGAGAGAGAAAGATAAAAAGGAAGGAAAATCTGAAAGCTAAACACCCTTACGGTACACATGCTAAATCCAAGAAGATGGACCAAAGGATGGAACAATTCCAAAGAGATATATAAGACTAGATGTAAGAGCAAATGGCAAAACTCCAGCAAGAGATGAGGGATCAGATGTTGGAGGCATAGAGGAACATGATGGCCCAAATAGCCCATATGATGAGCGGAATGATGGAAAAAGGAAAGAGTCCCATGGCCATTACTGGAGAAGAGAGCGAAGGAAACCCTCCAAGTTTTACCCCACCACATGCGCCATCACAGCCTGAAGAGTATCCCCAGAGGCCATCTATCACAATTAGACCTCAATAAGGATAGGTAAATACTAGACCGCCCATGAATTTCCAAGTTGGCTCTGGATCTAATTCGGGAGATAATCCAGCCAATCCTGTTATCTCTGACCTGGACATTGCGGAGAGAGAGGGGATTAGAACTGAATTTTCAAGACAGTTGGAAGATCGCTGTAGATGGTTAGAGGAAAAATTTAGGGTTCTGGAAAACGTCGACCATCATCATGGTATTGACGCTAAGGACTTGAGTTTGGTTCCGGATCTGGTACTTTCTCATAAATTTAAGATGCTGAAATTTGAGAAGTACAATGGAACTAGTTGCCCTGAAACCCACATCACTATGTTCTGTAGATGTATGACGGGCTATGTGAACAATGATCAACTTTTGATTCATTGTTTCCAAGATAGTTTGACAAGAGCGGCGTCTAGGTGGTACAATCAACTTAGCCGTGCTAATATTAGTTTATAGAGGGACTTAGATCAAGCCTTCATGAAGCAGTATAATCTTGTTATAAACATGATGCCTGATAGAATCATGTTGCAAAACATGGAAAAGAAACCGAATGAAAGCTTCAGACAATATGCGCAGAGATGGAGGGAAATAGCCATGCAAATTCAACCACCTCTCCTGGAAAAGGAAACCACCTTGTTGTTTATCAACACTCTAAAGGCGCCTTTTATCACCCATATGAAAGGAAGCACCACTAAGAGTTTCGCGGATATAGTTATGGCAGGGAAAATGATAGAAAATGCCATAAGAGGTGGAAAGATTGAAGCAGGAGAAACCACTAGGAGATCTGCTCCTAGGAAAAAAGATAATGAAGTAAACAATGCGAGTACGTACAATAAAGGGTACTCAAAGATAGTTACTGTTAGTCAGCCTAAAGTAGTTACTACCGGACAATAGGGGTCTACAAGACAAGAATCAGGCCCCAGACAAAATGCTGAAAAGATCCAATTTATGCCAATCCCAATGACGTATAAGGAGCTGTATCATGCTCTATTAGAGGCGCGTATGGTGTCCCCGTTTTATCTACAGTTATTACAACCCCCGTATCCTAAATGGTATGACTCAAACGCCCAATTTGATTACCATGCAAGAATAACGGGGCATTCAATAGAAAACTGTACTGCCTTTAAAAAAGTAGTTGAGAAGCTTCTTAAGTTGGGAGTTGTCAAGCTTGATGACACACCTAGTGCGGAGAACCCATTGCCCAATCATGGAGATATGGGGGTAAACGCGATTGGGGAAAATTTTGTAAGAAGGACCAAGGGGGATATCTCGGAAGTGAAGACCTCACTAAGAATAATTTAGAGGGAAATGGTAAGAAGAGGATTAATAAAATCAAGTCTAGGAGAAAGAAGTGAACAACCAAGTGAAGAACCAAGGAACTACTTTGAGTTCCATAAAGCTGACGGACATGACTCAAGAATGTGTTGGGTTTAGGGCGATGATACAGAGCCTTATGGATAATAAGGAGTTGGAATTTTACGAAGAAGGCTCAGAAGGAGGACACATACATGCAATCGAAGGAGAGTTGACAAGTGAAAAAGTCTATTATCTGAGGGTCATTATCTCCCGACCAAGGAATGTAGAAGGCGGAGCACAAATCGCGCCTAAAGTGGTAATTAGAAACCCGTGTCCTTTCCTTATAAGGACAACAAGATGGTGCTATGGACTTACAATTGTTACGTAGCGACACTGGGAATAGAAATCTCAGCTAGTCCTTCCAAAAAGGTCCAAAGAGAGGGATTCTACACACGAAATGGGAGGCGTTACAACTCGGTAAACGTTAGAACTGAACCAGCGAAGTCAAAGAATGTATCAATTGAACCAAAAGAAGGACTTGATAACCTTATCAATGTACCTGTGAAGGAGGAAGAGGCTAAGGAATTTTTGAAATTCTTAAAGCACAGTGAATACAGTGTGGTGGAGTAGTTACGCAAACAACCGGCTCGTATTTCAGTGCTAGCCTTACTTTTAAGCTCTGAAGTACATTGTGAGGCTTTAATGAAAGTGCTGAATGAGACTTACGTTATCAAAGACATATCTGTCAATAAACTTAATCGATTAGTAAATAACGTAAGTGCTGACAACTTTATTTCCTTTAGTGATGATGAAATTCCACCTGGGGGTAGGGGATTGACGAAGGCCTTACACATAACTACTCATTGCAGGGGATATACTCTACCGAGCATATTGATAGACAATGGATCAGCCGTGAATGTCCTACCATTGTCGACACTGAAGAGGTTGCCAATAGATAGCTCTCACATGAAGACGTGCCAGAACATAGTGAAAGCGTTTGACGGCACCGAGAGAAGGGCGATTGGGAGAATTGGCATACCATTGTAGATTGGGCCAAACACATATGAGGTGGACTTTCTGGTGATGGATATAAAGCCCTCGTACAACTATTTGTTGGGAAGGCCCTGAATTCATTCAGCAGGGGCAGTGCCCTCATCCTTGCACCAAAAGTTAAAACTGGTAACAGATGGTCAATTGATCACTATAAACACAGAGGAAGACATCATAGCGACTGTTACCAATGACGCGTCATATGTGAGATAAATGAGGAGGCCATTAAGTGTTTTTTTATCTTTGGAATTCGTAAATGCAACATTCATTTCAGAAGGGAATGAAATTCTGGTGCCCAAAATATCCAAGACCACGAGAATGGGTCTACAAATGATGGTGGGGAAAAGAGTCTTACCAGGAAAAGGATTGGGCAGACATCTCCAAGGGGAGATTCAAGTATCAATGCTGAAAGAGAAGAGAGATCGTTTTGGCTTAGGTTTTAAGCCAGATACTAAACAGAGAAGAAGGGAAATAGAGAAGAAGCAAAAGAGAAGAAGGGCACCCTTGAATGGAGAAGAAATCTAGTGGGAGCCAATAACATTCCCTCACATGTCTCAGACCTTTATATCTGGAGGGATAATTCACCCTTAGAGAGGGTTATATGAAAGTCCTCACATCAATGCCATACACGAGAAAGATGAACAGAGAAACGTGTTGGACATTCGCCCTTATGAACTTGGAAGCATTTTGGACAATTGGACTACATAAGAACTTCCTATAGTTTTTAAAAATTATACAGAGTAATATTCTCTTGTTATGTTTTAGCCTAGGAACAATAAGATTTCTATTGTGAAATAGACTCATGTTAAGAAGTTGTTATTTCAATAAAATACATTTTGATAATTAACTTGAGTAAATATTCTTTCATTCTTTTGACTTTCTAATTTCATTCCAAATTTTTCATTCAATCATGTGAGTAGTTGTCCTCGAATTCATTTGTTCTTTGTATATTCTTTGGTATCCATCACAGGTCCCTAGATATCAATGACATGAGCAACGATAATACAGATTCAGAGGTCCATTTTGAGCAAGGCATGTGTTTAGAGGAATCTCGGGATTTTGAAGATGACCAAGATTATGACTTATCTTCAGATTTGTTAAGAATGGTAAAGCAAAAGGAGAAATAGATCTTGCCCCATGAGGAAGAAATAGAGAACGTAGCCTTAGAAGAAGGAAAGGTTGTAAAAATTGGGATGTGCACAACCAAAGAGACGAAACAAGATCTTGTTGATTTACTGCGAGAGTTCAAAGACGTCTTTGCGTGGTCATACCAAGATATGCCTGGATTAAGCACTGATATTGTAGTACATCACCTTCCCATAAGGGAAGAGTGCAAGCCAGTTCAGCAAAAGCTCCGAAGGATGAGACCTGATATAGTATTGAAAATTAAAGAAGAGGTCCAGAAACAATTTTATGCTGGTTTTCTACAATTGGTCAAGTACTTAGAGTGGGTGGCCAACATTGTTCCTGTACCCAAGAAAGATGGAAAGGTCCAGATGTGTCTAGACTATAGGGACTTAAATAAAGCTAGCCCAAAAGATAATTTACCTCTACCACATAATGACATATTGGTGGATAATACAGTAGGATTTTCATTGTTTTCCTTCATGGATGGATTTTCAGGATACAGCCAGATCAAGATGCACCCTGAAGATATGGAGAAAACTACCTTCATAACATTGTGGGGTACCTTTTGCTATAAGGCAATGCCATTTGGATTAAAGAATGTTGGGGCAACATATCAAAGGGCCATGGTAACATTGTTTCATGACATGATGCATAAAAAGATTGAAGTATATGTTGATGACATGATTTCCAAATCGCGAACAGAAAAGGAATACATTGAAGTTTTGAAGAAATTGTTTCTACTGCGGAGAAGATTCCAATTAAAGCTCAACCCAACAAAATGTACTTTTGGAGCTTGGTCAGGGAAATTACTGGGATTTGTGGTAGTGAGAAAGGAATTGAAGTTGACTCAAGCAAGGTCAAAGCGATACAAGAATTACCTCCACCGCGCACTCAGAAAGAAGTCTGAGGTTTTCTTGGAAGGCTGAATTACATTGCTCGATTTATTTCACAATTAACTGAGAAATGTGATCCCATATTTCGTCTTCTCAAGAAGCACAACCAGGGTGTATGGGACGATGAATGCCAGAAAGCTTTTGACAAAGTCAAAAAGTATCTGTCAAATGCACCAGTATTGTCTCTGCCTAATCCAGATAGACCATTAATACTATATCTGTCAATATTCAATAACTCTATGAGATGTGTGCTTGGTCAACACGATGAGTTAGGAAGAAAAGAAAGGCGATATATTATCTCAGTAAAATGTTCACTAATTGTGAAATGAGGTATTCGTCGATCGAGAAATTGTTAAAGTATATTATGAAATCCACTGCTTTGAATGGAAGGATGGCTAGGTGGTAGATTTTGCTGTTTGAGTTCGATATAGTCTATGTGAACCAAAAGGCTATAAAAGGGAGGGTATTAGTAGAATTTTTGACTAGCAGATCTTTAGAAGATTACGAACCATTGAGCTTCGATTTCTCAAATGAGGAGCTGATGTATGTGGCAAATACTAATGATGGCCTATGAAAGTTAAATTTTGATGGAGCATCCAATGCAGTGGGAAATAGAATTGGGGCAATCTTGGTATCCACTAGAGGTGATCATTATCCATTTACATGCAAATTGGATTTTGATTGCATAAACAATATGGCAGAGTATGAAGCGTGCATCATGGGCATTTGAGCAGCTATCGAGCATAAAATCAAAGTATTAAAAGTATATGGAGATTCCGCACTAGTGATTTATCAACTTAAATGAGAATGGGAGACAAGAGATCCCAAACTAATTGATTATTGAAAAATAGTTCTGGGATTGATTGAGGAGTTTAATGACATTACTTTCAATTACCTTCCGCGCAATGAAAATCAGATGCCGGATACTTTGGCAACCTTGGCTTCTATGATCAAAATAAATAGACCAAAAGATATGATGCCTACTCAGATGAGTATTTTTGAAGTTCCAGCTCATTGTTATAATGTGGAAGAGGAGGAAAAAGATGACCACCCTTGGTATCAAAATGTATTACGATACGTGAAAAATTGTGAATACCCGGAGAATGCCACTAAGAATGAGAAAAGGACTTTAAGAAGAATGGCCTCTGACTATGTCTTGGATGGGGATATCTTGTACAAAAAGAGAAAAGATCAAGTACTATTGAGATGCGTTGATGCTGTTGAAGCTAGGCAAATCTTGGAAGAAGTTTTTGAGGGCGTTTGTGGAACACATGCTAAAGGATTCACAATGGCCAGACTGATAATGAGATTTGGGTATTACTAGTCCACCATGGAAGGAGACTGTATTAACTATGCTAAGAGATGTCATAAATTCCAGATTTATAGAGATAAAATTCATGTGTCTCCGTCACCTTTGCACGTTATGACTTCCCCATGGACATTTTCCATGTGGGGCATGGATGTTATTGGGCCGATTTCACCAAAAGCTTCGAATGGCCATCAGTTCATCTTCGTGGTAATTGACTACTTTACGAAATGGGTAGAAGCTGCTTCATACACTAATGTTACCAAATCAACAGTTAGTCGGTTCTTAAAGAAGGAGATCATTTGTCGATATGGAATGCCCGAGAGGATCATATCAGACAATGTGCTGAACTTGAACAATTGCTCGATAGCAAAAATTTGTAGCCAATTTGGAATCAAGCACCATAACTCGTCTCCATAGCGTCTGAAAATGAATGGGGCAGTGGAAGCTGCTAACAAAAACATCAAGAAGATAGTCAAAATTATGACTAAAACTTATAAGGATTGGCATGAGAAACTACCGTTTGCACTCTATGCTTATCGGACGTCTGTCAGAATCTCTACTGGGCCTTTCTCGTTGGTTTATGGGATGGAAGCTGTTCTACCCATTGAAATAGAAATTCCTTCTCTTCGAGTTTTGTCAGAAATAAAATTGGATGAAGTTGAATGGATTCAGGCTCAGTACGATTAGTTGAACTTAATTGAAGAAAGAGGTTAAGGGTTATTCGTCACGGTCAGATGTATCAAAAGCGAATGATGCGAGTCTACAATAAGAAATTTTGCCCAAGAGAGTTTTATGAAGGGGACCTTGTATTAAAAAAGATCCTTCCCATACAAAAGGATTTCAAAGGAAAATGGATGCCAAATTGGGAGGGACCATATGTAGTGAAGAAGGCTTTCTCTGGAGAAGCACTGATCTTAACCGAAATGGATGAGAAAAGTTTACCCTATCCTATGAACTCTGACTCAGTCAAAAAGTATTTTTCTTGAAAAGGAGAAGGGGCCAAAGTGAAAACCTGCAAAGGGCGCTTTGAGTTTCTTTAAAAAAATGGAGAGGCCAAGGCGAAAACCCGCAAAAGGGCGCTTTGAGACCAAAGGGGTTTTGAGTTGAAAATTCAAAAAGGGCAGCTCAAATTCTAAATGGACACGCAATCATCTTACTACACTTGAATCAACAATGAAAGGAAGAATGTTGCATATTGGGGCATCAACAAAATACTTTGGGTCTTCTAAATGTTGCATATTGGGGCATCAACAAAATACTTTGGGTCTTCTAAACATATGTTGAACTCAAGGAAGTCTTCATAAAGTTTGCATATAGAAGCTCAATTGGCGATATCTAGGGCATTTGATTTTTGTCCTATTCATTTTACTATCTTTATATTCTTTTTCTTATCAAATATATGTTCCAGTTAATTTTTCTTTGTAAATTTATTCAAATTTTAACCTTTCTTTTGAGATCAATTTATTTGTTACCCATTATTCATGAATGTGTTGCATTAAAATAATGATTGACGAACTAATAATTTCACAAAAAGAAGTTTTACATATTACTTTGGAAATTTCTAGATAAGACAAGGAGCCAAAACAGGACAATTGTTTAGAATTTCCATGTGCATAGAAATATTTGAGAAAGAAGAGTCTGGATAGAGACTATTTCTATGAATTCTTTATCCAGTTGATGAGTGGACGTGATGTTAGCAGATCATAACATGTGGGGGTGGTGTGATGAACTATGAAATCCTGAATTGTGGTGGAATGGATCGAATTCGAAATAAACCCTATACCCTGAAATGACAGTTGGAAAGGAAGATTTTTTTCTCTCATTGTGGTAGGAAGGTACAAGCCTTGTGTTCTCAAGATCCAAACCAAGTTGACTCGAAAAATACATTGGGGCAAGCTTTTAAGCAAAACATGATTGATGAACAAGAGTGAAGAACAAATGAGTGATAACACTTAGAGTAGAAATCATTCTCATAACATTTTTTGTATCATAGCAAATTTCATTAGGTGCATTTGATTCATTCCGATCATTGCATTCTAATCATAATCCTTTAAAAGGAATCATTTTCATGACATGTTGCATTCATGTCACTCATAACAAATGTAGCTAGAAGCATTTGATTCATTCTGATCATAGCATCTTAGTCATGTGACATGAACATATGGAACCAAGTCTACAGGACATGTCCTTTAATGGATGGTGTAGCAATATCGATGAATTTTTAGATCTCATCTTCCTGAAGTTGTAGGAAGCAGATCAAAGACATTTTCAGTCTTATCTTCCTGAAGTTGCAGTGGAGTAGATTAAAGAAAGAAGATCTTATCTTCCTAAAGTTGTAGGAAGCAGATCAAAAGACATTTTCAGTCTTATCTCCCTAAAGTTGTAGCTGAGTAGATTGAAGAAAGAAGATCTTATCTTCCTGAAGTGGTAGGAAGCAGATCGAAGACATTTTTAGTCTTATCTCCCTGAAGTTGCAGTGGAGTAGACTAAAGACAGAAGATTTTATCTCCCTGAAGTTGCAGTGGAGCAAATCGAAAACAGAAGATCTTATCTTCCTGAAGTTGTAGGAAGCAGATCAAAAGACACTTTCAGTCTTATCTCCCTAAAGTTGTAGCGGACTAGATTGAAGAAAGAAGATCTTATCTTCCTGAAGTTGTAAGAAGCAGATCGAAGACATTTTTAGTCTTATCTCCTTAAAGTTGCAGTGGAGTAGACTAAAGGTAGAAGATTTTATCTCCCTGAAGTTGCAGTGGAGCAAATCAAAAACAGAAGATCTTATCTTCCTAAAGATTACAGATCAAAAGACACTTTCAGTCTTATCTCCCTAAAGTTGTAGCGGAGTAGATTGAAAAAAGAAGATCTTATCTTCTT
Organism: Gossypium rotundifolium; assembly: GCA_025506655.1. Taxonomy (NCBI): domain Eukaryota; kingdom Viridiplantae; phylum Streptophyta; class Magnoliopsida; order Malvales; family Malvaceae; genus Gossypium; species Gossypium rotundifolium. Next base: position 51,767,959 of record CP106728.1, read on the forward strand.
GAAGTTATAGGAAGCAGATCGAAGACATTTTTAGTCTTATTTCCCTAAAGTTGCAGCGGAGTAGACTAAAGATAGAAGATTTTATCTCCCTAATGTTGCAGTGCAGTAAATCGAAAACAGAAGATCTCATCATCTTGAAGTTGTAGGAAGCAGATCAAAGGCACTTTCAGCTTTATCTCCCTGGAGTTGCAGTGGAGTTAGAAGCCATTTGAAGAAAACCAAGATGCCAAGGCTCCGCCAAGACCGGGAAAAATTGGTCTTTTTATAGTCTTTGCTCCATTCTCATTACACGACAATGAGCAAAGAGGGGTAGCTGTAGTAACCCATTTTTCCCGGTCCATAAAACCAGAATAAAAAAAACAGAAAATAAAAATAATAAAGCCAGTGTTTATTTTTATAGTCCTTTACAACACCCAATTTAACGGCCCAAACACTAGTAGCCCAGATTAAAAAACGGAATCCATTAACCTAATTACCCTGTGATACACAGACTCCATACCCATTACACCCTTAGCCCAACCTATAGCCCCAAACTTAATGGCCCAAATTTTGTTTCAGAAACTGGAAACCCTGAAACCCTAGGTTTCCAGATGCGCCTCAAGGGTCAAAAAGCCAATCGTCACGCCGCAATATCTGGAGCCTAATCGTCACAGCTGGAGCCTAATCGTCACAGCTGGAGTTCGATCGTCGCACCTTCGCAACCACCAGAATCCCCTCGATAGTGCCTCCATTCTTGCCCCTGGTCCTCACCGCGAAATCGTCGTCATCAACCTGCGAAAAAAGGAAAGAACAGATATGGAAAAATATATTTCCTTCTTTATTTTGTTTTTTTGGGTTATAAAACCCCTTGTAAAACTTGTAATAGGCACGGATACAGACACGGATACTGTCGCAAAATAAAAAATACAACGATTCACAAACACACAGAAATCACAAATTTGCACAAAATCAGTGGGCACAAAATACTGTCAGAATGATTAGAAGAATAAAATACTTCGATTTCTCAGAGGTGATTTCTTATTCTGTTTATTTTTTGTTTTATTTCTATTATATATATATATATATATATATATATATTTGTGCATATAAACATCGTGAAAAAGGATAAAAAGAGTTACCTTTCGAAAGACGAGAAAGAACAGAGGTTTTAGGCCTCCGGCCATCGGCCACGGAGGCGCATATGGCGCGTGGCCCAGGAATCGACAATCGGAGCAGGCAAGAGACGAAACTCTCTCAAAGGATTTTCAAAGTTTTTTTTTTTAAAAAAAACCTAAGCTAAATTATTTTTTTTATAAAGTTAACATTTATAAACGAAAGCAAACGGCATCGTTTTTGAGTAAGAAGACCCGCGTGTTGACCCGGCGACCCGAACAGGATCCGCGCGCTTTTGGAAAATGGGAAATTTCCCCTTTAGTCCCTCCGCATTTTTCTAGTTTTATAATTAAGTCTATTTGTTTTCTTTTATTTATAATTTGATCCCTTTATATTATTTTTATTGTTATTTGATCCAGGTTTCTTTATTTATTTTTCAAACCTTTTTAAATTAAATTATCATAATATATTATTGAAATATTTTATTATTTTTATTCTTTAAATTATTTGTATATTAATCTATTAATAGTATAGACTGTATATTTTTTACTATCTTTATATTTAATTATTATCATATATATTATTACTACTTATTTTATATAGTTTAATATTATTTATATGATATATTATTTTATAATTAGTATATTATTTATTACGTTATTTTTAAAATTTTTTAATTTTATTTATATATATATTAAATTTTAAAAAAATCATTTTATTAAATATTTAAATATATTATTTCCTTTTATTTTATTTTCTCATGAAAGTCTTATTAATTGCTATTTATTTTACATCACATGTTTATTTATTTATGTTATTTTAATTGTTTATTATTGTTTAATATGATGCTTTATTTATCCATGTATATTATTTTTATTGTTAATATAATTTGTATAATTGTAATTGATATGTGTGTTATAATACCTTACTCACATCATTTTTTATAAAAATACCTTTTGAATCAAAAACATTTTATTTAAAGTTTTTTTAAAAAATAAAAAACCTATTCTTGAGAATTCAAAACATTATTTCCTAACTTACTGGATATGATACCTTGTGTCTCAATATAGGAATTTTCAAATTAAAAGAGAGCCGAGTTTCAAAGTCGTGAGATGTTATTTTCTAACTTACTGGATATAACATTTTATTTCTTTGAAATAGGTAAGTCTTGGTTTTCTAATAAAAATATCATATTTTAAACTTTTTTATTTTCAACATTCGGACATAATTTTATCGATTTGATACCAATTTTTGAGCATTACGAGGGTGTTAACCATTCCTCGTACGTAACCGACTCTCGAACCCCTTTTTTTATTTTTTTCGTAGACCAAAATTAAATGTTTTAAAATAAAATATTTTACAAGGTGATCCAATCACACTAAAATAAAAAGGAATTGGTGGCGATTCTCATTTTATTTTTAAAGTCAATCTCTATTTTTTAAATCGAAAAATGGTTTCAACATTTAGAAGCAACATCACTAAACAAAAATATGAAACAAAGATTGTCTGCTAAATGAGACATGTGGCACTACGAATATAATAAGATAGAAGCAAACATCACCGAACCAAAGCCAGCAACAAAAATTCTACGCAAAATGAGATATGTCACACTGAAAATACAATACTACAATGGACAGCTCAAAAGAAGATAGTTTGCCAAAATAAATGAAACACCGCTAAACAAAAATGGAAAATAACGATTGTTAAGACACGCTCCACACTGAGAATATAGAACCAAATTGGACAGCTCTCGAGCGGAGAAGAGTAGATAGCTGCCAAAATCTGAACGGACTAAATAAATAAAAACAACAAATCAAGTGGGATTTTCATCAAGATTCAAATTATTTTTTCAAATAATTTTTTTATTTAAATTAATTTTTTAAAGTTTAATATCTATATTTTACTTAAATTCTTAATTAAATTAGTGTTACAAGTCTAATTAACATTTATTCAATTGAAGAATAATTAATTTCTTTTTATAAAATAAATTATATTATTATGGGTGTTTTTATCTTTTTATATTTTATATAAAATTAATAAAAACTAAGTAACATTTTAGTCCATTACTGTACGCCAAATTAAAGTCTAAAATTATGTGACTCAATTTAAAGAGCATAAGAATTTTACTTTTTATAAAAGTTCAATTTTATGTGTTGGTTCGGTTATTTGATGAACATACTGAATTAAAAGTTAATCATTATAAATGAATCCTTTATCTACCTATTTGAGTTACACATAAAATTATACGTTAAAAGTTATATTATTTTAAAAATCTTTATGTAAATTTGATTCGTATAATATTTTTTACATGTAATATCAGAAACAAAATTATTAGATATATGATTTTCCGAATGAATGAAATTATGTACATTCCCCATAAATGATTTAAATTAAACATTCTACGTATTTTAATTTAATTTTATGTTTTCTTTACGACTGCTTTTACTGGACCAAAGAATCATCGAAAGCATAATCTATTTTATTTGAAATTAGTGCAATCGTTGATTTTAATAATAATATCTTATCAATGAGTTTCACGTTTTCTATCAGCTTATAATATATAGATTAGTTATGGTGGATGTTGTTTACCTTTTTGCATGGTTTATTTATTTAGTAAATCTGTAACTGCTTTTGGGTGGAATGGATTCTTCCATTATAGTGTTGTTCCGTAAGTTGGGATACATCAAATTATGAGTTTCAAGGGAATTAAAAGTTTTATGTTTGAAGTTGAATATTATAATTTGATTCATATAATTTGTTATTAAAGTAGTTGAATTAGATTTCAATGAAGGTATAAATTTTTAATATACATGTATTGTAACAGCCCGTTTCAGGTTAAATTGGAACAGTGGTTTTGAAATGATGGAGCTCGAAACTAACTATTATTTCGACAAAGGCAAGCATACCTATCGAACAATAGGATAGTTATGGCGAGTCTGGAGTATCGTATCCTCAAGGACTAAAATTACTAGTAATGACTATCTTTTTATTATCTAGCCTAATAATTAAAGGGGATTTATTTTTAATCTAAAATTAACTAACTAAATGACTATGAACGTGACAGAGAATGAGTTGGGAAAATACTTTTGGAGAACTTATATGAGATAGGCAATACCTAAGGAAGAATCCACCTAGATTTCACTTATTACTTTTGATTCATATGATTTATTCACTTGACTTAATCCGTAGAAATCCCTGAATTATATTAATACCTCTTTCGAGGCTATTAATATAACACCCCAAACCCGGCCTAGAAGTTAAGCCCGAATTCGGCGTGTCACATTGAAGTGTTTTTGCGAAAACCTTGTTTTCATTAAAAACCCTTCTAGAGAAAAGTTAAGTGACACCCAGTTTGCTTTCAAAACGATATGTAGCCAAAAACAATTTCCTTGTTACTATGTAAAAATTTCCTTTGACAGCGGAAGCTCGTTCTTAAAACACAATTATTTTCAAAAAACTTGAAATATACTTAAAAGAAATAAATCCAGGTTCCGTTTCAAAATTACAATGCATAGTGGAAGTAATGGAATAATAACTAAAGGGAAACCTTATTACAATCCGAAATAAAAAAACTTAAAATCTAGAATTTAGATATTAAGAAAAATAAGTCTAATCGTCCTGCTAGTTGGCCACCTCTAAGTCCCTCCATCCGTCGAACCGCCTACTGAGGATCACTTGAGAAAAATAAAAGAGGGAGTGAGTTTTGGAAAACTCAGTGTGTACGACCCTCGTCAAACAAATAGCATACATATCATATTATTAACATAATAATACCATACATGCAATGCAGTGCAAACCCTCCCGAAATAATCCATCCTATACACATCATCTCCGTCCTGCCAAAACACATCTGTGGGGATTTCTAAATCGACCCACCCATCCGATACACATCAAGGGTAGCCCTGTTGCAGTACTACCTAACGTTGCAGCAAAGCTGCTGATCATATAATGGGCTTAAAAAAAAAGCCATCGGTGGATCCACAATTGTCAAGCAACCATGCGATCCTCATATACTTCCTCTGTTCCATAATTCCCACCCATATGCATCCTAAATAAAATATCATATGAATGCAACAAGTGTACATGTAACATCCATAAATCTTACATTCAACACATAGGGGTATTTTAGTCATTTCACAAATCAAGGGTATTTCGATAATTCTACCCTACAGGGGTATTTCAGAAACTCTTAACAGTATGGGTCTTAATTACGAACCTTGGCCCGTCAACAAGTCCTTGCTACTAAAGTGAACAGACACTATGCACCAGGTAGGATTCTAGAGAAGAGGAAGTGGGTCACTAGGACCGCTTAAGTACCAAGCTCTCCCTAGATCCAATCCTAGACATGCATATGTCCATTGCCACACTCTACCCTAGCGACTTGTCCACAGACATGTTTGATTATTAAATTAAGTTTTATGCTATTTAAGAATTCATCAGAACTAAGCCTAGAGTCCATTAAAACCCTAGCATGCATTTCTAAAATCCCATAAGGCCAACTAAGCCCAATCATGTCCACATAGCCCATTAAGCCCAATCATGTATATGTAGCCCATTAGGCCCGATCATAATCAAATCATACAACCATCCATATCAATTCATCATTCAATTTCACATATCAACTCTTACCGATTTGGCCCACGACTCGGCATGCCTGTTTAGCCCTGTCTGGCCCGGTCGGCCAAACAGTGGCCCAAGACCATGAGATCGCTCTCTTGGCCCCGGCATGCTCGTGTGGTTGCTAGTGCCAACCTTTCAAAATTTCTGCTTTTTAGCATTCTAGTTTTTTTTCGGGATTTCAGCTTTTGCCGATTTGTCGTGTGTGAAGTGTATGTACACACCTGGTAAATGAGATGTGTTACACTATCTTCAGCCTTGAACCTACAACCAATATCAACCTCCAATCAATCACACACTTAACCATAATATTTACCAAAAACTGAAGCCTTACCATAACATTACCGTGTGCCACCAGTCCTAATAGCCCTTCCTTATCTACTACTCACGAATATCCCCTAGATCTGCATCAATCTTAATCATTAAAGACAAAATAATAGGTGACTTGTATCCACTTAAGTCACCCTTTCCCTTATTATAGTCTATTCGGCCAACTTATCCCAAAATCAAGAACACTTACCCAATAGCCGAAACGTATGGATAGCTTTTCGGCAGAGACTTGTATATCCAAGCTTGGTTCTGATTTTCCAAGATCCGATCCACCAATAATCAAAGAAATGATGACAGAACGATAGAGATTTGGTCATTAGAGTATTCGGCACAAGGTTTGGGGTGATGAAGAACTCGACTCCAAGAGCAAATGTTTTCAGCTTTTGAAGTCACGAATATTCGGTCCCCAACAATTGAGATGAAGGTGGGACGGCACAAGAAATGGAGAAAGAAGAGAATGATATTCGATTTAAGGCTTTAGAAGAGAAGAAAAGAAAACACATAAGGAAGAGGTGAGGTTTAGAACAAAAAAAGTGAAGGAGAATTCGGCAGAGCACTATAGTTGCCGAAATAACACAAAGGAAATTCCAATTGCCAAAATAGCACAGAGGAAATTCGGCACCCCCAATTTATACACAAAAACGAAACTCTGCCTACCCCCCCAATGTCCCAATCGGCTCCAACTCTTCCCCATCTCATCTCCTCATTTTTCTCCCTGATAACTCCCTAACCCTTTTCTTAAATTTTCTCTTTTGATCACTCTCCTTAAAGTCTATCATCACAGCACTTCCAACCTTCTAGAAGGCCAAAATTAAACTCTTAAAAATACTAAACTAGGATTTGAACCTAGGATCTCCTTGCTAGCCCATAACGCCACCTTCCTATACCTTGAGTGGCGTCACTTAGCCACTCTACCACAAGGCTCTTTGATGCCATTTTTCCCTATTTTTATTTAAAAGCCCATCTACTCACCGCCTTGGTTCCTTTAATAATTAATTAAAAATTCCTTCTCCTCAAGTTTGAACCCAGCACTTCTCCAACACCCCTAGACACTCCATGTTCAGTAACCTCATGGCCCACATGCCAATTGTCACTTTCTCGCTCACTTAAAAATTTTCTAAGACCCAAAGGCCAAAGCCCAATTCTTATAGGCCCAAAAATTTGGGGCGTTACAACTAACAACTGACTTTAGGTTGTTTAATTGAAATCTCTTTCTAATTAAAATCCCTATTATCGCATTAACTCGATCTATGGATTCCCTTATTAGATTTGACTCTAATCCGAAAGATTTTCGTCACTCTATTTCTAGGGTTGCAATCAACTCCGCTTAATTGTGTTCATCTTCTCTTAAATAGGGACTTTTGCTCCACTGAATAAGCACATTCAACTTGAATTAATAACCTGAATTATCAAAACAAGAATAAAAATTCACAATTAAGAATAAGAACAAGTATTTATCTTATAAATCAAATAATAATAAGATTCATCATAGGTTTCATCCCCTTAGGTATTTAAGGGATTTAGTTCATAATAATAAAAGGAAACATTATAAAATAGGGAAAACCACAAAACATAATGAAAACCCAAAAACTTCTAAAGAACTTGATGGGAGATCTTCAGTCTTGATGGAGATCCTTCTCCTAAACTGTTCCTGACGGCTATCTTGGAGTATTTTCTACCTTCTACTCGGCGTCTATTCAATGTCTCCTTTAAGTTTTCCCCATAGGGTGTTTATATAGGCTTTGGAACACCTCTATTGGCCCACAAGTAGCTTATTCCGAATAGAATTCTTCTTTGCTACGGCAGGGACACGCCCGTGTAAAACGCCCGTGGTGGACTCCTATGGCCGTGGTCGATTCTGCTCGCCACACACAGCCATGTAATCTGCCCGTGGCCGATAGTTCAGGTCGTGTGATTTCTGATGTAGGCCCATTTTGTCCCTTTTTGGCCCATTTCTCGTTATTTTCGACTTTCTGAGCTCTCCTAAGTATAAAACATGAAATTAAGGGATTAGGAGCATCGAATTCATTAAATCTAATGAGAATTCATCCAAAAATAAGCCAAGCATGGGGTTAAAAAATGTGTAAATTGAGGTTTATCAAATATCCCCACACTTAAGCATTTGCTTGTCCTCAAGCAAAATCCTTAACTCACAATTAAAATTAACTTCCTTCAATTCGTAATCGTCATCAATAATATCTTATCATAATTTATAGATAATTCATACATGGATAATTTAACTCAAAGAGTCCTAATGATTCAAACAATCTAAGTCATCAATTTTTATAGCACAAAAACATAGGTGTTTCCCCTTTCTTAAATAATTACCTTTGATACAAAACTGACAAGGATTGACATCCTCACTAAATATTCACTCAAAACACTAAAAGTGTTTAAGATTCAAAATAAAGCACTCAACAGTCAAACATGAAAAGTTATTACCATAGGCTTGCTTGAAAATCAAATTTCCACCACTATAGAATGCGATGATACATAAATCAAAAGGTCTTTAAAAAGGGTTGTAATGGGGCTTTGGTTAAAGGTGTGAATAAAGGCTGAATTAATGAGTTAGAATCGAGATTGAATTGACAATTTACCTAACTAGAAACAATGAACTATTAATTACTAATTACATTCAAATAAAAAATTATAATAATAAGACGAGCTTCTTCTCAAAATATGAAATTAACTGCTTAAGCTCAAATAACATAGAACTAATAATGAATGAATTTCAACTTCTTCTTCTTCTTTTTTAAGAATAAGTACATACAATAATAGGATAGAACTTAATAACTGAAATAAGGAAAAATAGTTAGGCAACTGATCAAATTAAATCTCGACATAAGGGAAGTCAAAGTAGGAGAAGTAAAAACTTGGTTTTGGGTTAATATTAATGGTTAAGTTAAAGAAAATGTTTATTAGGATCAAAGGGGTTCACTAGGGGTTAATTATGAAGGTAGGCTTTTTGTGGAGTGAGTGGGTTAAATCTTAGGTGCCTTTATCATCTCAGTATATCAAATCAAAGGTGTGGTCTCGACATGCATAATTGAAACAAGTTCTAGAATAACAAATCAATGTTGACACACTCATAATCAATAAAGTGAGCAAGAAAAGATATATGCTCTAAAGGCTCCAAATCTCACAAAAATTATGGTTTTTGATGTCAACATTGTGAATTTTAAACTTTAAAGTAATATTTAAGATTAGGAAAACAACCTAGAAATTTTAATTCTGAAAGTAGACTTATCATGCCTGATTCTCTAATATCTTAAAGTATAAATCATGAATGCAAAATTACCTATGACTTACTTCAAAACATATCAACAAAAATCATGAATCAATGGAAATTTCATTCTAATTAGGGATATGAGAAAATTACTTAAAAATAAGACAAAATTCAGGGATTTTTCTGGTAATGAAATCAATAACCTCCCCACACTTAAGATGTACATTGCCCTCAATGTACAAAAATGTATGATAACAATATAGTTAGAAATCATAAGAGAGGGAGAGAAGTGAAACTTCCTGAATTTTGGATGGAGTCAAAGAGAAGAAATGGGGGAAATTCGGGCCGAGTTAGAGGAGGGTACTCCGATGGTGTGGTCATTCCGTAACAGCCCTGAACCCTTAGAAACTATGGGGTCAAAGAAAAGAAGCGATAGTTAGGCGTAGATGAACACGGAGGTGGATACTAGGGTCGTGGTATGGTGATTCCCTAGCAGCCGTTTGAACCTAAATCAAAGAAATCAAAATATAATAATATAAATTTAGTACAAGAGAGATAAAAAGAAGGAAAATAAAGGAGAAGAGAAAAGAAAAAGAAAAATTAAATGGACTCAAAGGTCCTTGTCTTGTCGAGGGTATGAAGCGGCCGACATGAACTTATGTAGAGTGGTCGCGCACGAGTAAATCGTGCTAGGATCCTTTCGTTTCTTCGACATGGGGATTGTGGTGAAAAGAAAGAGTAAGGGAATGGGGGAAAGGAAAATGAAAGGAGAAAGATAATAGAGAAAGAGAGGGGTCTAGTGGTTAGGGTTTAGAAGAAAAAGAATTTAAGGAGAAGGTGAGAAGAAAGGGGTTTAAATAGGAATAAAGGATCTGGTGGCTGCCCACACCTGTGTGCCTAATTGTGGTGTCTACAAGGCCAAGGCCACACCCGTGTGTAAGGCCGTGTGGTAAGGAAACTTGCAATTTTATTGAATTTGTTAGTTTCTGGTTAGGGGCTAAAAATCAAAAATAAAAATTAATGGGGTTAGTGCTGGGGTTGCCTCTTGAGAAGCGCTTGTTTAAAGTCTTAATCTAGACTTACCTCTCATTCGCATAATCTTGGTGGTTTGAAGAGTTGAAACTCCTCATTCTTTCTATCAATTCGATTATCAATATATAGTTTAAGTCGAGTGGTGTTTACCTTAAAAGTGCCGAACGTAAGATTAGTTACCTCGACTGTTCCGTATGGGAAGATATTCAATACTGTGAAAGGGATCTCTTCATTTGTATTAAGGTTCGAAGTGGCGATTCGAGGGTCTTTCTTATCCAACAATACCTGATCTCTGATATGAAATTGGGTTGTCCCATCTTTAAGTTTGACATGGTTTTGCTTTGGTTCATCGTGTTTCCCCAGTTTCCCCTTGTCATGTGTCTTCCACTCGTCTAGTTCATCGATCTGAAGCCTTCACTCCTCATGAGTTATTTCCTTATTAGCATGAGGTCTAGGATCTGGCTCAGTTGTGTAATTTCGTGATGCTTCTTGAAAAGAAGGTTGAACCAAATGGTCATTAATAGAATTTATGTTCTCACATTTATTACTTGATGTCCTAGTCGAGTCAAGAGCCTGAAGAGTGAACGTTTCATCACCTGCACAAAGTGTGAGTTCACCTGTACCAACATCAATTCTAGTTTTAGCAGGTTCTAAAAAGGGTCTTCCTAAAATTAAAGGAATATTGTTGTCCTCATCCATGTCTAAAACAACAAAGTCTACTGGGAATATAAATTTATCAATTTTTACTAGTACATCCTCAATTATACCCCTAGGAACTTTGATAGTTTTATCAACCAATTGAATGCTCATCCTAGTTTGTTTAGGTTTCCCAAGACCTCGCTGTTTAAACATTTTATAAGGCATAACATTGATACTTGCCCCTAAATCAGCTAAAGCATTGTTAACAGATAAAACTACCAATTAAGCAAGGAATCGTAAAACTCCTTGGATTTTTTAAATTTTACAGTAGTTTATTTTGTAAGATTACTGAGCACACTGCACTTAGATCTATATGTGACGCCTCGTCTAACTTCCATTTTTTTGTCAAGAGCTCTTTTAAAAATTTTCTTGAATTGGGCATCTGCAAAAGAGCTTCAAGAAATGGTAAGTTGATATGTAATTTTTTTAAGAGTTTAAGAAATTTATCGATTTGTTCATCTGTGCGGTCTTTCTTCATCGCATTGGGGTTTGACACACGAGGTTGGTACTCTGCAATTACCAGTTTTGGTTTACCATGGCTTACCTCAACCTTACCTTCCTCTACCACATTCTCTTGCCTCAATTTTGGCTCATCTAACCCTTCACTTTCGTGAGCAGTAACGGCATGATGCTGCTCCTTTGGGTTAGTTTCAGTGTTGCTTGGCAAGCTACCTTGTGGTCGTTCAGATATGAGCATAGCAAGTTGTCCTAATTGGTTCTCGATCCCTTGAATCGATGCTTGCTAATTTTTTAGTGTTGTTTCAGTGTTTTGGAAATGAGTTTCTGACACCGCGATGAATTTTGTTAGCATCTCCTCAAGGTTCGGCTTCTTCTCTTATGGGTAGGGTTGCTGTTGAAAGCCTTGGGGGATGCTGTCTCTGATTTCCTTGACCACCCCATGAAAAGTTTGGGTGATTCCTCCAACCTGGATTGTAAGTGTTACTATAAGGGTTATTTTGGGGTCTAGAATTGTTACCCATATAGTTCATTTGTTCGTTTTCTATGCCAGGGTTGTAGGGTGGGTATTCTGTGTAACACCCCAAACCCGGCCTAGAAGTTAGGCCCGAATCTGGTGTGTCACAATAAAGAAAACGTATAAAGGATCTTGTGATTCATACTAAAATAGGTGTAATTGAAGAAAACAAGTTTGTTTAGAAATATTTGATAAAAATACTACTAATCTTTGAAAAGCTAATTGAAGAATTGATATTTGAACTAGTGATCTTTTAAAACCGTAACTTTTGAAAATGCCGTTGATAATTTGAAAGAAAGTCCGAGTTAAATCATTTGTAAAAGTTTAAAATCCACTTGTTAATCGATTTTGGAAAACCTTTATTATGATTTTAGAAAATCCCATTTAAAATAATTTGAGTAAAATATAAGCATGTCAAACATAAAGCAAAATAAAATAATCTAGAGGCCTTATTATAACATAAAAACCCAAATAGTAAAAATAACGAAATAGAGCAGAAAAGTAATTTACTAAAGTTTGAAATATTTATTTCTGAAGTATGGCTTCCACCGAGTCATCCATGGGCCCAAGTCCTCGTCACTTAGATTTACCTACAAGGATTGAGAAAGAAAGGGGTGAGTTACAAGAACTCAGTGTATAACCTCTTACTGTCATCCACTGGGCCTAAGCCCATTTATCAATATCTTGGGCTTGAACCCATTTACATAATCTTGGGCCTAAGCCCACTTTCATGTAATAAACAAATGAAATGAATGCAACCCATCCCATCCAGCCAATCTCTCCACCCGTACCAACCAATCTCTCCTATGGGGATCAAGTCAACCCACCCCGCCAGTCTCTCCACCAGTACCAACCAATCTCTCCTGTGGGGATCCAGTCAACCCACCCATCCAGTCTCTCTAATTTGCAGTCAAGCTGCCATTTATAATATTTGTGGCTGAGCCACCCGAACTAGATTGTGGCAGAGCCACCCGAACTAGATTGTGGCAGAGCCACCAGAATCATATATGGTAATATAATCGGCACACAGCCTTAATCACGATGGCACAAAGCCATATTTAAATTGGCACATAGCCATTATCAGAATTTGTGGCAATGCCATCGGTCTACTCTTCTCTTCATTCAAGTTTCCCATCCCATGCAATATGTAAATATGCAACATACATAGCAAATCATGATATTTACAAATATAACAACAATAACTATTTCATACAAAAGTTTAGCCCATTAACACTTTGCAATTCGGCACATTAAGGCAATTTATCAAATCGGCCCATTAAGACAATATATCAAATCGGCCTATTAAGCAATATATTAAATCGGTCCATTAGAGCATTTTCGTATTTCAGCCCATTAGGGGGTATTTTCGTAATTCGACCCATAAGGGCATTTCGGTAATTTTAGCAATCCAGACTTAACTACTAATTTGGGCATAAAAATTGAAACTGTCCATCCACATCATATTGACTAAATTGACCATAAGTCATGTTAGGAATCTCGAAATCTAAATCCGTAAATTTTCCTTGAAACTAGACTCATATTTCTTCTTACTACAATTTTTCCAGAATTTTTACCTTGACCATTTAGTACAGTTTATTCCTTAAAGTTTCCCTTATTTCACTGTCCAATGATTTTGACCTCTCTCACCCAAAATCCAAATATCTCACTATACAGTTTTCATATACTGCTCTCACTTGTCTCTTTTAATAATAGGCTCACTAAGGAATCCATACATATAAATTATGTCCCATAATTCACTTTTTACAATTTTATACGATTTTTCCAATACAGAACAGAATACCCCAAAGTCATTCAGAACTAGTCTCACTAAAATTAACATATCTTATAATATTCCTTTTTGTTCTCCATTTCTTCCACATTAAAGTCGACACAGTAAGCTTTAATCTGATATCTTACTCACTTTGTAATTCCTTTTATCCAATTTTTCGTGATTTTTCAAATACACATCACTATTTCTGACTGAAACTATTTTATTACAAAACATGATTACCACTACGAGCATACGCATGTCCGAGTGATCACGGATGTCGGCTATCGGTTTTCTTCAGTATTTCTACCGAATCACAGAATATTTCATGCAAGCCTTCAGAGAAATGTGAAATCACACACCATTTCAAATATATATTCGGAAAGTAGGGATTACACACCTTGATTACGAGTTGTGCTTTCTACCGATTTCAACACCTATAATTATAGTTGATAGAAAGTTAGTCTCAACTTCGATAATCATAACTAGAAACACTTTATTAGGCTAACTCCACTTGCCACGACTGTGATCTCCCTCGATGCACCGAGAATCGATCCTACCAACAATATCAATTGGCCAACCTTCGATCCGATTAACTCAATAACCAAATGGAGATATCGAATAGACTATGAAAGATCTCCCTTACATTAATCGATCATAATCTCGTTTCTCACGATCGTCCTATGACTAGAGATGATTACGCAATGTTGTGGTGTTCAGCCTCCCTCTATATCATGATTGCTTAAGGAATGAGAAAGAAAGAATGATGGAAAGGTTTCGGTTATGGAGGAGAATGAACAATGATATTCGGCTATCAAGGAGATTAGACAAAATATGAACGATGGAAAAGTTTCGGTTATGGAGGAGAATGAACAATGATATTCGGCTATCAAAGAGATTAGACAAAATATGAATATGTGACCAATTCAAGAGAAGAGAAAATGCACTATTGTGCTAGAAAATTTCGGCAAAGAAAGTAGCAAAAAGAGAAAAGATGACACAAAGGTTGCAATAGGATTTTTGGCCAAAACAAAACCAAGGCCTAACCAAATGCCAAGGTAAAATTTTCAGCCACCTATCTACCTCAAAATCGTCCACATGCATCCCCCTTTAGGATAAGAGTTTGGCCACCCAAGCTTTCCAAAACACCATTCGCAAAATAATCCTCTCGTCCCCCTTACTTACCTATTTCTCTTGATTCCTTTTCCCAACTTCAACCTTGTCTTATTCTTATAGCCACCTTACCAAAAATAATGAAGTCCACCCTTGCCATAAATAGTCCTTGGCCGACACTTAAGGAAAGAGTGCAAAAATATTAGCCAAACATTGCACACAAAGGGGTTTGAACCTCTTCCCTCAAGGTACTTCACTTAATCCCATAACCTCTTTAATAATTGCTCACTTATGCTAACCATTTATTCATTTATTTCTATAAGCCTTGAAGCTACTTACCATCTCTCCTTAAAGTGCTAAAATACCAAAATTTTCCCTAAGGCCCAATTAAACCCGAGACTTCATAGAAACCTCGTAACTTTCCAAAATCACTTTCTTAATAAGTCCAACTCAAAATAATGTCGTTCTCTTATTCTCAAAAATTTTAAACACTCCTACACTCAAGGCCCAATGGGCCCAATCCTACTAGGCCCAATTTTGGGATGTTACATTCTGTACTGTTCATCCCTCCTCTGTATGTATCGCACTGCATCACTGGATGTACTTGCGTAGAACCACACAAACCATCAATCTTTTTATTTAACAGTTCTACCTGGTTTGATAGCATGGTCACTGCGTCGAGGTTGAAAACACTGGCGGCTTTTATTGGCTTTGTCCTCATAACTTGCCACTAATAGTTATTCAGTGTCATCTCCTTTATAAACTCATAAGCCACTTCAGGGGTTTTGTTATTTAGGGTTCCACCAGCGATTGAATCAATCATCTGCCTAGTTGAGGGGTTCACACCATTGTAAAAGGTTTGAACCTGTAGCCACAAGGGTAACCCATGGTGAGGGCATCTCCTTAGTAGATCTTTATATCTCTCCCATGAGTCGTAGAGTGTTTCTAGATCCATCTGCACAAAAGAAGAAATATAATTCCTCAACTTAGTTGTTTTAGCCGGTGAAAAATATTTTTAAAAAATTTTTTTGGTCATTTGGTCCTATGTAGTGATTAATCCTCGTGGTAACGAGTTCAACCATTGTTTAGCTTTATTCCTCAACGAAAAGGGAAACAACAGAAGGTGAATGGCATCATCAAAAATGCCATTAATTTTTAAAGTGTCGTAAAACTCTAGAATATTTGCCAAGTGATCGTTTGGATCCTCATCCTGCAAACCATCAAACTGAACAAATTGCTGAATCATCTATATAGTGTTAGGTTTCAGTTCAAAATTATTTGCAGCAATAGCAGGTCAAACAATACTTGACTCAGTTCCTGTTAAATTGGGTTTAGCATAATCATACATAGTACGAGGAGCAGGATTTTGATTCACTAGATTTGTGGCAACCACAAGAGATAGCAGATTATTATCAGCCATCTCTTCGGTAATATTGGTTTTGTCTTCTTGCTCTTCTTCTATGTATTGTAAGCTTCGTCTTATTTCTCTTCGGTTTCTGCGAGCGGTAGCTTCTATATTGCTATTAAAAATTAATGGTCCTGACGGGTTTCTTCTAGTCATAAACTAGAGTTACCTGCCAAAAGCAAATAAAGGAAAAAAATTAGTAACGAAAATAATAAAAATAAAAATAAATAAATGAATTGTAAATAAATTAAAAATGGCTAAAGTAATAAAAATTTAGTGTTCGTAATATCTTAGTCCCCAGCAGCGATGCCAAAAACTTGATGGAGCTCAAAACTAACTATTATTTCGACAAAGGCAATCGCACCTATCGAACAATAGGATAGTTATGGCGAGTCCGGAGTATCGTATCCTCAAGGACTAAAATTACTAGTAATGACTATCTTTTTATTATCTAGCCTAATAATTAAAGGGGATTTATTTTTAATCTAAAATTAACTAACTAAATGACTATGAACGTGATAGAGAATGAATTGGGAAAATACTTTTGGAGAACTTATATGAGATAGGCAATACCTAAGGAAGAATCCACCTAGACTTCACTTATTACTTTTGATTCATATGATTTATTCACTTGACTTAATCCGTAGAAATCCCTGAATTATATTAATACCTCTTTCGAGGCTACTAACAACTAACTCTAGGTTGATTAATTGAAATCTCTTTCTAATTAAAACCCCTATTATCACATTAACTCGATCTATGGATTCCCTTATTAGATTTGAATCTAATCCGGCAGACTTTCGTCGCCCTATTTCTAGGGTTGCAATCAACTCTGCTTAATTGTGTTCATCTTCTCTTAAACAGGGACTTTTGCTCTACTGAATAAGCACATTCGACTTGAATTAATAACCTGAATTATCAAAACAAGAATAAAAAGTCACAATTAAGAATAAGAACAAGTATTTATCTTATAAATCAAATAATAATAAGATTCATCATAGGTTTCATCCCCTTAGGTATTTAAGGGATTTAGTTCATACTAATAAAAGAAAACATCATAAAATAGTGAAAACCAAAAAACATAATGAAAACCCAAAAACTTCTAAATAACTTGATGGGAGATCTTTAGTCTTGATGGAGATCCTTCTCCTAAGCTATTCCTAAAGGCTGTCTTGGAGTATTTTCTGCCTTTTACTCGGCGTCTATTCAACGTCTCCTTTTAGGTTGCCCCCTAGGGTGTTTATATAGGCTTTAGAACACCTCATTGGCCCACAAGTAGCTTATTCCAAATAGAATTATTCTTTGCTATGGCAGGGACACGCCCGTGTGACACGCCCGTGGTGGACTCCTTCGGCTGTGGTCTATTTTGCTCGCCATACACGGCCGTGTGATCTGCCGTGGCCGATAGTCCAGGCCGTGTGATTTCTGATATAGGCTCATTTTGTCCCTTTTTGGCTCGTTTCTCATTTTTTTCAACTTCCTAAGCTCTCCTGAGTATAAAACATGAAATTAAGGGATTAGGAGCATCGGATTCATTGAATCTAATGAGAATTCATCCAAAAATAAGCCAAGCATGGGGTTAAAAACTGTGTAAGTTGAGGTTTATCACGAGACCACAAATTTGAAGCCAAAATAATTATTTTATTATTAAATTGAGGTCAACAGCATGATAATATCTTTGTGTGAAAATTTCGTTAAGAAATTTTATCGTTTGATTAGTCAATTTGATAAAAATGACTAAATCGCGTAGAGTGTAAAAGTTGCGTTCTATAAGCTAAAGATGTCTAATAGATATGGATTATTAAAGTGGAGGTCCTTATTATGTAATTAAGCCATTAATATAGGTAATGGACATTTATGGACATCATTAGTATTATTTACTTAAGGTTAATTTAGTAAATAACCAAATAAACTGAAATGAAAGTAAGAAAAATAAAACACTCATCTTGTCTTCTTTATTTTCAACCAAAATTAGCTAGAAGGAAGCCATTAAAATAGCTTAAAGGTTCGTCTAGTTATCATCCATGCAAGTAAGTGTGATTTCGTCCCTTTTTTAATGATTTCTATGTTTTTGAGATCGTTAGAACTAGGTCGAGCTAGCCCAGGGTCTAGTTTGCAATACTGTTAATGATTTAGAATGTTTCCATTGATGAATAAACATGTATTTTGATTATTGATGATAGATTATGAGTGTTTAATAATAGTTATACAAGTTTTGTTAAGTGATTTTTAGTGAAAATGCAAATTAGGGATTAAATTGTGAAATATGAAAACTTTGTGGTTAAAATGTGAAATAAATGAAAAATATGGGCTACTAGGGACCTAATTGAAATTATTCTAGCATGAGTTGTGGTTAAATTGCATGAATTTGTGATTTTATGAAATAAGGAATAAATTGTAAAAGTTATGAAATACTTGGGGCAAAAGTGTAAATGTTCTTTAATGAGTGTTTTGGACTAAATTGAATAGAGAGGTAATTAAATAAGTTAATTTTGATTACATATAGATCAAGAAAAGTGAAATTCGGATCTAGATCAGGTGAAAAACAAAGTGCTCGACCAATCGACCTGTTTTGTCATTTTTACATCCGAGGTAAGTTCGTATGTAATAAATTACGATATAAATGTATTTTAAATGCTTTGACATGGCACAAACTATGAATAGGAGACTATAGATATATTCAAAAATGACTCGACGATGATTCAGTATCGAAAATCCTGGTTAAACCTTAAGAATAGATTAGGATACGAATGACATGTCATTAGGGCTTACTGTGATTATGTGATTCGGGTGTTGGTCCTGTATGTCCTACCGGTGGCTGAGTATACCGGCATGTGTTGCGATTACTTGACAGCTTTTGTGAGTAGCACCGTGTAGCTACGTCTTGACCACAACTTGTATGAGCAGGCTCATTGATAGCTCGAGAGTAAGCATATATGTGATATGAGATTGAGATAGCAGTGGCTATGTATGTGGCACTTTGGTGCAAGTTTCCCGAGTATCCAATAGTATTTTGAATGGTTCAACAGGTAAATGCAAGACGTGGTTGAGTATGAGATTGATACGAGATGGTACAGGTATGTACATGAACAACATAAGCTTTAAATCGAAGAAATTGTGAAGTTTGCAAATATCTTATGATTTAAGAATGTGAAATGTTTGTTAGTTTATATGAATTACATATTGATATATTCAATTTTTTGAATTGTGTATTTATGATTACATTTATTTTATTTCATACGAGCTTACTAAGCTATAAAGCTTACTTTATTTATTTTACCATGTTTTATAGTGATATCAAAGCTAGCTCAGATTCGGGGATCGTCGGAGACTTCATCACAATATCAAGCTACCGTTTTGGTACTTTTGAATCTATGTTTTTGGAATATATGGCATGTATAGGGACTTTGGTCATTTTGGTTATGTGTTGGTAATGAATTTAGCCATTTGAATTGGCTTGTAAATGTTTAAGTTTTGTATTGTATATAGTCATGAAAGTTGGCTTAACTTGGTTGGTTTGATTGTGTACATATGTGTGATGCTTGATGGTAATATGTATTATGAGTATCAAATGGTGGAGTTCTGGATATTGGTATACTTGTGAGATTAGGCTAAATAATGCCTATTTGAGTTTGGTCATTTTTTATGTTTGAGTAAGTAAAGTTTGGTAGGAATTTGGATGGCATATTGAGTGTTTATGTTTTGTGTTGATTGATATTGGAAATGGTATAAAATATGTTGGAGTGAGGTTGATTGAATGCCTATTATATGCTATGTTTTGTGCCAATTGAGTTTGGTGTAGGTCTGCACAAGTTTGGCTGGCAAATTGGCTTGATAAATAGCCTATTTTTGTCCACATGGGCAGGGACACGGGTGTGTGTCTCAGCCATGTGTGACACACGGTTATGTTACACGGTCGTGTGTCCCCTGGTGTTGAATTAGAAACCAAGTCAGTATGCTCCACACCGCCTCACACATGGGCGTGTGACTTGGCCATGTGGTATAAGTCAGTATACATGCTCCACACTACCTTACACACGGGCGTGTGACTTGGCCGTGTGGTATAAGTCAGTATACCCTACAGGTTTGGCACGGCCTAGCACATAGCCTGGCATACGAGTGTGCATGGCCATTTTTAGGGCACACGGGCTAGTCGCACGGGCGTGTGTATTGGCCGTGTGACCCAAGTCAGAGAGTTACACGGGGTCAGACACAGGCTGGGACACGGCCATGCGCTCTCATTTCGAATGCCCACACGTCCTGTGAAACACCCCAAACCCGGCCCAAAAAGCCTAACCAGATTTCGTATGTTCCTCGAGTAAAACTTTAGCGAAATATCGTTTTGTTCAAGAAAACTGAATGATTTTAAGTAAAACGGATTAACTTAAAGATCGAGTTGGGCTTAGTTGAAAAATAGATTTGTATTTTCTTAAAACATATATGTATATTTTATGACAAAAACCTTTTAAAATATTTATCGAAAACCATTTAGTTATTTAATTGATAATTGTTCATGGCGTAATTTAAAATAAATTCAAACACAAAATCTAAAAGTAGTTTATAGTGGCCTTATTACAAAAATAGCAACCCAAAATAAAGTCTAAGTAATAAAATTTAAATTAATAAGTTTAAGTTGGGAAATCTCCACAATACTTGATACGAAACATCGCCACCTCGAAATCCTCACGCCTCGATCCATCGCACTACGAGTCATCCGAAAAGTTATCCCATAAAAATGGGTGAGTTATAAACTCAATGTATAACACATACACTAAAAAGCCCATTTTATCAAATGCTTTTAATCTCAAAATTTCACATATGGCCATAGGCCCATTTAACTCATATTTAGCCCAAAGGCCCATTTAGCTCATATTTAGCCCAAAGGCCCATTTAGCTCATGTTTAGCCCAAAGGCCCATTTCATAGCGATCAAATAATAATCATTCAATATTACATGGTTATGTTCATGAAATGAAATGCAAGCCCTACCAACCTAAATATCCATCCGCTACACACCCCTTGCACCAACCAAAGACACCGTGGGATTACTAAATCGACCTCCATCCGCTACACACCATCGAAGGCGCTTCTTTGCATCAACATGCACATCGCTCTTATTGTGGCAAAGCCACCAAAACAGATGTGACCGAAGTCACCTGACCGAAGTCCAAATTTCAAATACGTGACCGAAGTCACCAGATTCACATACGTGACCGAAGTCACCGGACCGGAGTCAAATATGTGACCGAAGTCACCGGAGTCAAATATACATGACCGAAGTCACCAAATTCACATATGTGATCGAAGTCACCAGAAATGTGGTAAAACCACCAGAATACTTCCTTCTTTATCAAATATACCCGTATGCCCATGCACATACATATCAAATTAGATTTTCATGTGATTTACCCCACAAATCATAATATAGTCATGCTTATCTCATATTGATGCATATAGCAAAATAAACAAATATTGGGGTAAACATACCTGAATATCGTATACCACTGAATGGTATCCAAAAGCACAATCATACACATAGTCATATAGTCACAATTAAATATATGTAAATCTTATGAGATTTTTAATGTAAGGTTACACACCTAGTGACAGTGAGAACAATGCTCTCTCGCTCGTCAACACCTATTTGATTAACACGCTTGGTTAGTATAAACTTTTGTTAACAATATTACACTTATTGACCATGGATCTAAATCCTTACCCTCGGATTCACGAATGACAGTTATTTGTGGTTTTTCTCCACTAGATGGATCAAAACCCGCCGATATTCCACCAACGTTAAGTGGTTTGATTGTACGCACTACTTCGAATAATCGATCCTCGTTAGCAGAGGGTCCACAACCCGGTGGAAAGTCTCTAACCGCCGATACAACCCTTCATTTGTAGTTCGATGGTAAAGGAATACCTCCTCCCTTCCAAACGCTCCGTACGACTCTTTTCTTACCTATCTTGATGATCTTAGATCGCCCCTAAAAATAACGTAGATTAGTGATCTATCTAAATAAATCGATATGATCTAAATTAATAACCTTACCTTGATGATTTCGAATGGTCACTTAAAGGTTGTCTTCAACAAAGATCTTTGAAAAATCTTTTCAAAAGATTCGGCCTAGGAGAGAAATAAAAGATTATGATTTTAAGTTTGCTAAAGTAAAAAGGAATGATGAAAACAATTGATAAAATCTTACTTTGACTCCTTCAAGATTTGGCTTTGAATAAGAAGAAAAGAATATGATGATTCAGCCTTAACAAAAAGAGAAGAGAAATGGTGGTTTCAATATGATGGTTTCGATTTTGAGGGAAAGAAGAAAGAGAATGAAAAGAGAATGAAAAAGAGAAGGAAGAAAAGAGAAAAAGGAGAAGAAGATGATGATGGTGATTTCTCAAATGAAAAGAAATATGTTTAGGAGTCTTTGCACATTCGGCTAAGGAGGAAGAAATGAAGAAATTGGCTCTTTGAACTTTGTAGTTTTGGTTTCAAAAAGAAAGATGGGAGAAAGAAAATTGTATTTGGTTCAAACACAATTGAGGGCTAAATCAAAAGCAAAAGTGTACCGAAGTGCCTAAGGTACATTCGGCCAAAGTGGGAGTTTTTTGGAGAAAATTGGTCAAAAAGAAGAAAGCCAAAACAAAAAGAAAGTTTTTACCTAAACTTAATGACAAATTCGGCTAGGAGAGAAACTATTGGAGAAATGAGAAAATATGGACAAACAAAAAAAAAATGCAAGCCTTTTGGCCAACTTTTCCCCCCTAATGGCAAAGTAAAAATTTGGCCAAATCAATGCCAACATTATCCCCTTTTTCCTCCTTGTTTCTTCCCCATCAACTCTTGATTTGCTATCAACAATAAACCACTCCTTTAGCCCTTCATGTTGTCTAGGTTCATGGTCAATTGACCATGAACACACTCCCAAAACCTTGCCCCATATCATGCCTTTTGTCCCCCTCATCTTATCATCAACTTATGATTCCATGCCATAAGTTCCTAGCTTCCTTTTTCACATGGTCAAATAGCCAAAAATGAATGAATGCTCATCCACTCTAGAACTTTCTTGGCCGACACTTATAGGGAAGAAAACAAAAAAAAACAAAATCCTCCCTAATGCTAGCTAGGAGATTCGAACTTCACACCTCAAGCACACATCCATGTACCTTAACCACCTGGCCAATTGCTCAATTCATGCTAAAACTTCTTATCATTAATTCTTAAGGCCTAACTTGCTTAGCTCTCTCTAATTAATAGGAATTAAAAGTTTTACTAAGCATGCACTTAATTAATGAAGCTCAAATAACTTCCAAAATTACACTTAATAATAATTAAGCATGCAACATCATTCAATTAAGTGAAATGCATAACCCCTAATTATCAGGATGTTACAGTTCTACCCCCTTAAAATAATTTCGTCCTCGAAATTACATGGCTGGAATAAGTGAGGGTATTGCTGTCGCATCGCTTCCTCCGGTTCGGACGAAGCTTCTTCTGATCCATGATTACGCCATAATACCTTAACGAGAGGAACTGATTTTCTCCGTAAAACCTTTACATCTCGCTCCAGAATTTGAATTGGCTCCTCTTCATATGACAAATCTGATCTTAATTCCACCTCCTCAACTGGCACTACATGAGATGGATCCGACCGATAACGGCGTAACATTGAAACATGGAACACATCATGCATTTGCTTCAGTTCCGAAGGCAAATCTAACTGATATGCCACAGATCCGACCCGCTTCACAATTCGATAAGGTCCAATGAACCTGGGACTTAGCTTCCCTTTGCGTCCAAATCTCATCACCTTTTTCCAAGGTGAAACCTTTAAGAAAACTTGGTCTCCCACTGCATACTCTATTTCTTTCCGCTTTAGATCTGCGTACGATTTTTGTCTGTCAGATGCTTCCTTTAACCGAGCCCGGATTACCTTAACCTTTTCTTCAGATTTAGCCACTATCTCTGGACCCAAAATCTGACGTTCTCCTAATTCTGTCCAACACGTAGGAGTGCGACACTTTCATCCATATAGTGCTTCATATGGTGCCATCCGTATACTGGATTGGAAACTGTTGTTGTACGCAAATTCTGCCAACGGTAAGAATTCCTCCCAACTTCCCTTGAAATCTATCACACATCCCCTTAACATATCTTCTAAGATTTGGATTACTCTTTCAGACTGACCGTCAAACTGAGGATGAAATGTCGTACTGAAATCCAATCTGGTGCCCAAAGCTTGATGCAATGCTTTCCAAAATCGTGACGTAAACCTCGGATCTCTGTCCGAAATTATCGACAACGGCACTCCATGCAATCTCACAATCTCAGCCACATATAACTTCGCCAATTTCTGCAAAGAGTAATCAATTCGAACTGGGATAAAATGTGCAAATTTCGTCAATCGGTCCACTATCACCCATATAGAGTCTTTCTTAGTAGGCGTAAGAGGAAACCCACTAACAAAGTCCATGGTGATTCTCTCCCACTTCCATCGCGGAATCTTTATCGGTTGAAGCAATCCCGATGGTACTTGATGTTCAACTTTGACTTGTCGACACGTCAAGCACTTTCCTACAAATTCAGAATTCTCGCTTAAGACCAAAGCACTAAAACCGATCTCGCAAGTCTCGATATAACTTACTTCCTCCAGGATGCATAGCATAGGGGCTACCATGCGATTCCTGAAGTATCTTTTGCCTCAACTCCTGATCCCTAGGCATACAGACTTTATCTTTGAAGCACAATACCCCTTCACTGTTAATACCAAAGTCTTCCAATTTCCCACTCTGCACCTGTCGAAGCTTTTCACTCAGATCTTCATCTACTAACTGCCTCTCTTTCACTTGACTTAACCATGTCGGCTTAACCTGAAGTTCTGCCAATAAGCTTCCATCATCGTAAAGACTAAGGTATGCAAACATTGCCCTCAAATCTGACACCACTTTTCGACTTAGAGCATCTGCCACCACATTCGCCTTACCCGGGTGGTACTCGATGGAACAGTCGTAGTCTTTCAATAACTCTATCCACCTTCACGCCTCAAATTTAGTTCTTTCGAGTCAGAGATATTTCGACTTTTGTGGTCCGATATATCACCGACTTCTCCTCAGATAAGTAATGTCTCCAAACCTTAAGAGCAAAGACTACAGCTGCCAACTCCAAGTCATGCGTCGGGTAATTAACCTCGTGCGGTCTCAACTGTCGAGACGCATACGCAACTACCTTTCCACCTTGCATCAGAACACATCCTAATCCCGTGTGAGAAGCATCACAATACACGACAAAATCCTTTCCTGCCTTAGGCTGGATCAAAACTGGAGCTTCAGTCAAAACTTTCTTGAGCTTCTCAAAACTCTCTTGCTGCTTATCAGCCAACACGAAAGGTACTTCCTTCCTCAACAATTTTGTTAAAGGTGCAGCTATCGATGAAAATCCTTCAACGAATCTTCTGTAGTATCCGGCTAAACCCAAGAAATCGCGAACCTCGCCATTCACGGACTTAGGTGGTTTCAGTCTAGCACACCTCAATCTTCCGAGGATCCACCCTTATCCCTTCGCAGACACCACATGGCCTAAAATGCAACTTCTTTCACCAAAATTCACACTTCATCAATTTGGCGTACAACTTCTTTTCCCTTAAAACTCGTAACACAATTCGAGATGCTCATCATGTTCTACTTGGACTTAGAATACACCAAGATGTCGTCTATGAATACCACGACAAATTGATCCAAGTAGGGCTGGAAAATTCGGTTCATCATATCCATGAACGCAGCTGGGGCGTTCGTCAATTCGAATGGCATTACCAAAAACTCATAATGCCCATATCTAGTTCGGAAAGCTGTCTTATGGATATCCGCTTCTTTCACTTTAAGTTGATGATACCGACCTTAGATCAATCTTTGAGAATACCGCAGCTCCTTGTCGATCGAACAAGTCGTCGATCCTTGGCAAAGGATACTTGTTCTTGATGGTCACTTATTCAACCGCCGTAGTCTATACACATCCTCATCGATCCGTCCTTCTTCTTCACGAATAGACCGGTGCTCCCCATGGAGACACACTAGGTCGGATGAATCCACGATCAAGCAACTCCCGAATCGAGCCTTAAGCTCAACCAATTCCTTCTGTGCCATTCTATATGGAGCAATAGAACTGGCGCTGCTCCATGCAATAAGTCTATCCCGAATTCTACCTCACGATCCGGAGGCAAACCTGAAAGTTCTTCCGGAAAAACATCTACAAATTCATTCACAGTCCTGACTTCATTAGCAGTTGCTTCCTTAGCCTCCAAAGCACTCACCAACATCAGGAAGGCTTCACATACCTTTCTAACCATCTTTTCTGCCTTAAGAGCGGATACTACATTAGATAAGTAGTTCCGTCTCTTGCCCATCACTACAACTTCTTTGTCATCAAAAGTTCTTAATGACATCCGCTTCGCAGCACAATCCATATTTGCACGGTACTTCACAAGCCAATCCATGCCTAAGATTAGGTCGAATTCTCCAAATGGCAACTCCATTAGATCAGCTGGAAACTGTATCCCTTGAACTTCTAAAGGCACTTCCTTAAAAAGTTTGTCTACAACTCATCGCTCCATCTAAAGGACTAAGTACACCATCTTCCTAGGTACGCTTTGAAGTCACATGCAAAGTCCCGATACTTCACTAGCGATATAGGAATGAGTTGACCCTATATCTATCAAAGCAATAAAAGGGCAACCTGTAAATCGAAACGCACTGTGATAACATCAAAAGGCCACTTTGTCTTCTCTGCGATGAACTGCATACACCAAACCTGGTTGTCTCGCCTCGAGCTACCCGCGACCTCTCTCGAACCATTGCCCTTCCATTTGGACCACGGCCTCTTATCGCCATCGTCCACTTCACAACCTCGATTAGCACCACGACTTGTCGGACGGTTCTTTTACGAGTTCATTGGGCAATCCTTGATCATATGATCCTTCAACCGCACTTGAAACATCCGCCATTTTTTCCAACATTCTTCCGAGTGCATTTTCCCACACCGAGAACAAGTACGATTTTGTCCTCCCGGCAAACTGCTGACCTCGCGATCCTTCATTTCTTGATTTCTTCTAAAATTCTTGACGACCACGAGGACCCAAAGCTTCTCTTATTCTTACTCTGGCCTCTGTCCCGGTTCTGTCTCTCAGTCCGTTTAGCCTCTTCGGTAATTCTTACCCTTTCCACTAAGATTGCAAAGTCTCTTTCACGATATGGAGCAATCATTACTCGCAATTCATCTCTAAGTCCATCTTCAAATCTGATACACCGTTCATATTCCGTAGCCACTATCCCTCTGGCATAATGGCTAAGTCGCAAAAATTCTGCTTCATATTCAGCTATCGACTTGTTTCCTTGTACTAGCTTCAGAAATGTCTTCCTCTGAGAGTCGATGTAGCTAGCTTCAACATATTTTCCTTCGAATTTCACTTTAAAATACCCCCAATCCAGACGATCCACAGGGGTACTCTCCTTGATAGTGAGCCACCACTGGTAGGCTTCATCACGGAGAAGTGAAATAGCACCTTTCAATTTCTCTTCATCAGTGCAGTCTATATCGTCCATGATCCTCTCGACTGCCTCCAACCAATATTCAGCTACATTTGGAGCTACTTCAGATACTCCTCTGAAAACCTCAGCTCCATTCAATCTTAGTCTCTCAGCTACTGACTTTCGAGACCCATTTCCAGAACTAGCTTCTGCTACTCATTCCAAAACTCGCAGCACAGCTTGTGATACTGCGTCACCACCTTCATTTTGTTCTTGAAAGTCCGCCCAACAATTGGTGGTGGAGCTTCATTCTCAAACCTTGACCAGATCGAATCGGTTCAAATAGTCATCCTTCCTCTTCCACGTCCACGACGACCACGCCCCTAGAACTCATGTCTACTACGTGTCTTATCTGCTTTTACTGAAAAAGTCTTATGTATTAGAGTCTTTTCACTTCTTATTAAAAGAAAGTCTTATGAAATGATATTCAAAGGTTTCGTAGTAGTACACAAACACCTAAGGTCCATGTCTCTAAAGTATAGTTTAAGTTTAAACTATCATACACGCCACATATCGATAAAGTACATACCGATGGATCCGGGCCGAGAACTCGAAAGTGCCATGCTCTTATAAAATCATTTAACTTAAGAAAACTTTCAAAAGTCATTTGGGCCAACTTTTGAAAATGTTGTGGGCTTCAAAACCCAAGGCCGAGAGTTTAAAACTGGCTCGATACCAAGTTGAAACACCCCAAACTCCGCCCAAAAAGCCTAACCGGATTTGGTATGTTCCTCGAGTAAAACTTTAGCGGAATATCGCTTTGTTCAAGAAAATCGAATGATTTTAAGTAAAATGGATTAACTTAAAGATCGAGTTGGGCTTAGTTGAAAAATAGATTTGTATTTTCTTAAAACATATATGTATATTTTATCGACAAAAACCTTTTAAAATATTTATCGAAAACCATTTAGTTATTTAATTGATAATTGTTCATGGCAGAATTTAGAAATAAATCCAAACACAAAATCTAAAAGTAGTTTATAGTGGCCTTATTACAAAAATAGCAACCCAAAATAAAGTCTAAGTAATAAAATTTAAATTAATAAGTTTAAGTTGGGAAATCTCCACAATACTTGATACGAGCACTGGCCACCTCGAAATCCCTCACGCCTCGATCCATCGCACTACGAGTCATCTCAAAAGTTATCCCATAAAATGGGTGAGTTATAAACTCAATGTATAACACATACACTAAAAAGCCCATTTTATCAAATGCTTTTAATCTCAAAATTTCACATATGGCCATAGGCCCATTTAACTCATATTTAGCCCAAAGGCCCATTTAGCTCATATTTAGCCCAAAGGCCCATTTAGCTCATGTTTAGCCCAAAGGCCCATTTCATAGCGAGATCAAATAATAATCATTCAATTTTACATGGTTATGTTCATGAAATGAAATGCAAGCTCTACCAACCTAAATATCCATCCGCTACACACCCCTGCACTCAACCAAAGACACCTTGGGATTACTAAATCGACCCTCCATCCGCTACACACCATCGAAGGCAATTGTCAGCACCAACATGCACATCGCCTTATTGTGGCAAAGCCACCAAAACAGATGTGACCAAGTCACCGATCAAGTCCAATTTCAAAACGTGACCAAGTCACCAGATTCACATACGTGACCAAGTCACCGAGTCAAATATGTGACCAAGTCACCAGAGTCAAATATACGTGACCAAGTCACCAATTCACATATGTGACCGAAGTCACCGTAAATGTGGTAAAACCACCGAATACTTCCTCCTTTATCAAATATACCCATATGCCCATGCACATACATATCAAATCAGATTTTCATGTGATTTACCCCACAAATCATAATATAGTCATGCTTATCTCATATTGATGCATATAGAAAAATAAACAAATATTGGGGTAAACATACCTGAATATCGTATAACACTGAATGGTATCCAAAAGCACAATCATACACATAGTCATATAGTCACAATTAAATATATGTAAATCTTATGAGATTTTTAATGTAAGGTTACACACCTAGTGACAAGTGAGAACAATGCTCTCTCGCTCATCAACACCTATTTGATTAACACGCTTGGTTAGTATAAACTTTTGTTAACAATATTACACTTATTGACGAAGGATCTAAATCCTTACCCTCGGAATCACGAATGACTGTTATTTGTGGTTTTTCTCCACTAGATGGATGAAAACCCGCCGATATTCCACCAACGTAAAGTGGTTCGGTTGTACGCACTACTTCGAATAATCGATCCTCGTTAGCAGAGGGTCCACAACCTGGTGGAAAGTCTCTAACCGCCGATACAGCCCTTCGTTTGTAGTTCAATGGTAAAGGAATACCTCCTCTCTTTCAAACGCTCCGTACGGCTCTTTTCTTACCTATCTTGATGATCTTAGATCGCCCCTAAAAATAACGTAGATTAGTGATCTATCTAAATAAATCGATATGATCTAAATTAATAACCTTACCTTGATGATTTCGAATGGTCACTTAAAGGTTGTCTTCAACAAAGATCTTTGAAAAATCTTTTCAAAAGATTCGGCCTAGGAGAGAAATAAAAGATTATGATTTTAAGTTTGCTAAAGTAAAAAGGAATGATGAAAACAATTGATAAAATCTTACTTTGAGTCCTTCAAGATTCGGCTTTGAATAAGAAGAAAAGAATATGATGATTCTACTTAACAAAAGAAAAGAGAAATGGTGGTTTCAATATGATGGTTTCGGTTTTGAGGGAAAGAAGAAAGAGAATGAAAAGAGAATGAAAAAGAGAAGGAAGAAAAGAGAAAAAGGAGAAGAAGATGATGATGGTGATTTCTCAAATGAAAAGAAATATGTTTAGGAGTCTTTGCACATTCGCCAAGGAGGAAGAAATGAAGAAATTGGCTCTTTGAACTTTGTAGTTTCGGTTTCAAAAAGAAAGATGGGAGAAAGAAAATTGT
This sequence comes from Gossypium rotundifolium, assembly GCA_025506655.1. NCBI lineage: Eukaryota > Viridiplantae > Streptophyta > Magnoliopsida > Malvales > Malvaceae > Gossypium > Gossypium rotundifolium. The sequence goes on from CP106728.1 coordinate 51,798,724, forward strand.
ATTTGGTTCAAACACAATTGAGGGCTAAATCAAAAGCAAAAGTGTACCAAAGTGCCTAAGGTACATTCGGCCAAAGTGGGAGTTTTTGGAGAAAATTGGTCAAAAGAAGAAAGCCAAAATAAAAAGAAAGTTTTACCTAAACTCAATGACAAATTCGCTAAGAGAGAAACTATTGGAGAAATGAGAAAAGATGGACAAACAAAAAAATGCAAGACTTTTGGCCAACTTTTCCCCTAATGGCAAAGTAAAATTCTACCAAATCAATGCCAACATTATCCCCTTTTTCCTCCTTGTTTCTTCCGCATCAACTCTTGATTTGCTATCAACAATAAACCACTCCCTTTAGCCCTTCATGCTGTCTAGGTTCATGGTCAATGGACCATGAACACACTCCCAAAACCTTGCCCCATATCATGCCTTTTGTCCCCCCTCATCTTATCATCAACTTATGATTCCATGCCATAAGTTCCTAGCTTCCTTTTTCACATGGTCAAATAGCCAAAAATGAATGAATGCTCATCCACTCTAGAACTTTCTTGGCCGACACTTATAGGGAAGAAAACAAAAAAAACAAAATCCTCCCTAATGCTAGCTAGGAGATTCAAACTTCACACCTCAAGCACACATCCATGTACCTTAACCACCTGGCCAATTGCTCAATTCATGCTAAAACTTCTTATCATTAATTCTTAAGGCCTAACTTGCTTAGCTCTCTCTAATTAATAGGAATTAAAAGTTTTACTAAGCATGCACTTAATTAATGAAGCTCAAATGACTTCCAAAATTACACTTTATAATAATTAAGCATGCAACATCATTCAATTAAGTGAAATGCATAACCCCTAATTATCAGGATGTTACATCCTGTGACATGGGTGTGTCTTTGGCAGTGTGAGACACACAGCCGGGCCACAAAAGCGTGTGTCCCCTGTATTTTGCAAAAAATTTCTAAGTGTTCAAGAAGTTTCTAAAGTTATTTGTTTAGTCCCAAACCACCCTGAATGTATGTTATGAGCATCGTAAGCTCGTATTAGGGACAATATGAATGTTATTGATTGATAACTACATGAAATTGAAAATGAATGAGAAAATGTATGTGTAATTGTATAGTATGTTCGGTAATGCTCTGTAACCCTATTCCGGTGTTGAATATGGGTGAGTGGTGTTACACCTAATTAATTAATTAAATGTTTATGATGAAAAAGTAGATAGTTGATTTTCACTGCTCATTAGAATTTTGAAATTTGCCCAAAGGTGAATTATTTATTTTATGACTAGTGAAAATTTTGATAACAAATTAATATTTTTTTTATATATATTTGAATATCCAAATACAACGTGTATATTTGATGAAAATTATTTATTTGTCCATTAAAGTTATTAGCATTTATTTATGATAGTATATTGTAGTAGCTACCCAAAGAAGAACTAGGATAAACTTAGATTGTTTGCATATTTGAATTCAATATTTGAGCATTTGTGTATTATTTTGCAACTATTTCTCTTCATTGAATTCAATATTTGAGTATATTCCAACCACAGAGGCTTCACCTGAAGTTCCGCTAACAAACTACCATCCTCATACAAACTGAGATGAGCAAACATTGCTCTTAACTCCGATACAACCTTTCGACTCAACGTGTCTGCCACAACGTTAGCCTTTCCAGGATGATACTCGATTGAGAAATCATAATCCTTTAACAACTCCACCCATCTCCATTGTCTTAAATTCAACTCCTTTTGGGTAAGGAGATACTTAAGACTCTTATGGTCCGTATAAATGATTGACTTCTCACCGTAAAGATAATGTCTCCAAATCTTTAATGCAAACACTACCGCAGCCAACTCCAAATCATGAGTAGGATAATTGACTTCATGCGGCCTCAACTGTCGAGAAGCATAAGCTACCACTTTTTCACTTTGCATCAGTACACATCCTAAACCCGTGCGTGACGCATCACAGTAAACGGTAAACTCTTTTCTGGCCTCTAGTTGAATCAGTACTGGTGCTTCCGTTAGAATCTTCTTCAGTTTCTCAAAACTTTCTTGTTGTTTATCGGTCCATACATACGGTACTTCCTTCCGTAACAACTTAGTTAGGGGTGTAGCAATCAACGAAAACCCCTCAACAAAGTGTCTATAATAACCAGCCAAACCCAAGAAACTTGATCTCACCATCGACTTTGGCGCTTCCAATCTAACACAGCCTCTACCTTTCGAGGATCAACTCTTATTCCTTCAGCTGACACTACATGACCCAAGAAAGTCACTTCCTTTAACCAAAATTCACACTTACTGAATTTGGCATATAGTTGCTTATCTCGCAAAATTTGCAACACAGTGCGCAAATGAGAGTCATGCTCTTCTTCATTCCTCAAATATACTAAGATGTCATCTATGAACACTACTACGAACCGACCTAAATAGGGCTGAAAGACTCGGCTCATCATGTCCATAAATGCAACTGGTGCATTAGTCAAACCAAACAGCATCACTAAAAACTCATAATGTCCATAGCGAGTTCGAAATGCCGTCTTATGAATATCTACCTCCTTCACCTTGAGTTGATGATAACCTGATCTCAAATCAATCTTGGGAAAGACTGAAGCTCCTCTTAATTGATCAAACAGGTCATCGATTCTCGGCAATGGATACCTATTCTTGATCGTCAATTTATTCAACTGCCTATAATCAATGGACATACGCATCGACCCATCCTTCTTCTTGACGAACAAAATCGGTGTTCCCCACGGAGACATACTTGGTCGAATAAATCCCCTATCTAGCAGTTCTTGAATTTGAGCTTTAAGCTCCGCTAACTCCTTCGGTACCATTAAGGAGCAATGGACACCGGAGCAGTTCCGGGTAAAAGCTCAATGCCAAATTCTACTTCCCGATCTGAAGGTAGACCCGAAAGTTCTTCGGGAAAGACATCTGAAAATTCTTTCACCGTTCTCACACCTTCTACTGATAAATCATTGGCATCCAAAGCACTGATGAATGCTAGGAATGCTCTATTCCCTTTTCACACCAACTTTTCTGCCTTCAAAGCAGATACCACATTTACCAAAAAGTTTCTTCGCTCGCCTATCATTATTATCTCCTCATCATCCACAGTCCTAATTGACATCTGCTTTTCGACACAATTTAATTGTGCTCGATGCTTCACCAACCAATCCATGCCCAAAATAAGATCAAACTCACTAAAAGGTAATTCCATCAAGTCTGCTAGAAATACCTCTCTTTGAATCTCTAAGGGCACATCTTTGAATAATTTATTCACTATTACCGATGTCCCAAAGGACTAATTGCCGTCATCTCTCTATCGGTAATCTCAGATCTAATATTTAGGTTTCTAGATATAGCACTAGCAACATACGAGTGGGTAGATCCGATATCCATCAAAGCAGTAATAGGTACATCAGAGATGAAGAACGTACCAGTTATTACATCAGGTGCATCGCCGTCCTCACGACACCTAACAGCATAGACCAATACTGGCTGTCTTGTCTCCGTGTTACCTCTAACACCATTACCTCGACCCGGTGCACCTTGTCCACGTCCGTTACCATTACCACCACGACCTGGTCCACGACCTCTTGGTGGTTGCTGAGTACCTCTAGCTGGCTGAGCCTCAGGGTTACGAGCTTCCTGAGTCATTTCAGTCCGTTGAGGACAATTCTTAAACTGATGATTCTTGGATCCACATTTAAAACAAGCTCCAGTTTTCCTCCAACATTCTCCAGGATGTCGTCTACCACAGTCGGTACATTCTCGAATCTGATTGGTAGTCACAGATGCCCTAACTTGAACTGGCTCATCATTCCGTGGCCTCTTTTAAAACCTTTTAGAAGAACCATAATACTTAAAATCCCTCTTGCCTCTTACTTTTTCCCGGTTCTGGCGTTCTGAATTCTTAGCCTCTTCGGCTATCTTAGCTTTCTCTACAAGCGAGGTAAAAGTCTGCACTTGTTATGGGGCTATCAGTACCCGCAACTCATCATTCAGTCCATCCTCAAAGCGTACACAGCGCTCATGATCAGTCTGTACTATAGTACGGGCATAACAACTCAAACGAAGAAATTCTGCCTCGTAGGCTGCCACAATCTTACTTCCTTGAACCAAATTCAGGAATTCTTTCCTTCGGGCATCTACATAACTTGTCCCGACGCACTTCCCTTGGAAAGCGACTTTAAAGAAATCCCAATTAACCATCGCACCTCGGTGCCTTCTTGAACAGTAAGCCACCATTGATACGCCTCGTCTCTTAGTAAAGACACGGTTCCTCTCAGTTTTTGTTCGACGGTACACTCCAAATGATCCATAATTCGTTCTACAGCCTCAAGCCAATATTCTGCCACATTCAGAGCTACACCGAGACACCTCTAAAACTTCGCACCACTAGAATTGAGTCGTTCGATATTGATCCGCAAGCCATCGCCCGCCTCGCTCCAGCTACTCTTTCTAAGACTCGTAACATTGCTTGAGTCAAAGCATTATCCTCATTCGCATGACCATGAGATCCGGCCGCTCTCGAATGACGCAGTGCATCCATTTTCAGATATGACCCAAAGACTTCGACGCAAAGACTCGTCCTCTACCACTACCACGCCTACGCGTCCCACGACCACCTCCTCTATTGCTCATATTGACTAATTCGCTTTAATCTGATTACAAGTTTTATGAATCAGAATATTATTTCAGTGTTTATTAACGATATTTTATGAGATATAAGAGATAGGGTTGTTTTCGCAATCACATCTTATAGTCTCGATCTCTATCGTTTTCAACACCTAAAACTAGAAGTTCTAAGTGTTCCTTAGGTCTCATCACAACAATAAACATTTAATAAACAAATACTTACTTGACTTGGCGTCGGATGCTCGTGGTGCCATACTACCTTTAAAACATAAAGTCTCGAAATTTAAGTGGTTTTTAAACAAAAATCATTGTTGAACCCAAACCACAGCCGAGTTTTGAAACTGGGCTCTGATACTATAAAATGTAACACCCCAAACCGGCCCATGCATTAAGCCCGAATTTCAGCATGCCACACAAATTAAACGTACATTCAAATCATTTAACGAAGTAGAAATCAAATTCCAAAACTATTAAGAGAATGACTTTATCAAAAAAATCGAGGTTTATTTGAAATCATTGATTAAAAACACAAGAGATTATCATTAGATCTATAGAGTAGTATTTGATTAAAATTTTGAAATTTATAAAATCAAAATACTCTAACGAAGAGTTAAAGGATTTCCGAGTTTCAAAGATATTTAAGAAAAACCTTTATTTATAATGAAAGTTTTAGAAAAACATTTATGAAAAACTAAATCAATCCAACTTAATAAAACTAAAACATAATAAATCCATCCACATAATAAAATCCATAATTAAAAGGCCTTATTACATCGCCATTAAAAATAGTAATTAATAAAAATTATAAAAGAAGTCTTAAAGTTTTATAAACCACCATTTGTAGTATAGCCTCCCACGAAGTCATCTCCACCCAAGTCTCCATCAATTGTTATTACCGAGAGGGTAAAAAATGGGGTGAGTTACTTAGAACTCAAGTCGTAACTCACTTACCATAGTCCACCGGGCCAAGACCATTTAAACATTCATTTGGGCCTAAGCCCATTTCAAAATATAATAATTTAGCATTTACAAAAAAAGAATAATGCAAATGATATGCAATTCCCAAAGCCAAACCTAGATTTCCATCTGCTACACACCCCTGCATCCAACCAAAGACACCTGGGGAGCTTTAGTCACCCACCCCGCCAACACACCAAAGTAGGCTTTAAGCCCAATATAATATTTGTGGCAACGGCCATTTAAATAATTGTGGTAGAACCACTGATCTAGATTTCGGGCAACGGCCATTGTGACAGAGTCACCTATCTAGAATTCTGGCATCAAGCCTTTCTTCTCTTCATCATTGATCCCAACCCATGCAATCATGTTTATGCATTACAAAATATTTGTAAAGAAAACCATATTATAATTTATGAATTTTGGGCCATTAAAGCACATTTCACATATAGCCCATTTATCCATTATCATAAATGGCCCAATTATCAAATTTCACTTATGGCCCATTTATCGATTATCACATATGGCCCAAATTCTCAATTATCACATATGGCCCAAATTTGCCAAATATCATATATGGCCCAAATTTATCAAATATCACATATGGCCCAAATTTGCCAAATATCACATATGGCCCAAATTTATCAAATATCACATATGGCCCAAATTTATCAAATATCACATATGGCCCAAATTTATCAAATATCACATATGGCCCAAATTTATCAAATATCACATATAGCCCAAATTTGCCAAATATCACATATGGCCCAAATTTATCAAATATCACATATGGCCCAAATTTATCAAATATCACATATAGCCCAAATTTATCAAATATCACATATGGCCCAAATTTATCACTTATTATCGTTTTATCCATTAAGGGAGATTCTAAAATTTTCGCGATCTTAATACCGATTTCATGATTTTAACACTAAAGTGTCGATAATACCATATTTTTCGATTTCACCAACTTTGCGATTTTTAATCCAACTTTTACTACTGTATAGTCATCTAACCCATGAGATATAGTGTGAGATTACACACCTGATTACGGTGAGAACTACACTCTCCAGCTCGTCGATATCTAAACACACATTACGAAGGATTAGAACACTAAAATTTAATATTAAACTATTCTAATATTGAGCGATCTAAATCTTACCCTCAGAATCTCGAATAACCACTATTTACGATTTCTCTCCGATCAAAGGTTCAGTACCACGAGTAAACAATGGTTCGGGGGTACGTACGACTTCGAATAATTGGTTTTCGCCGGATGAGGGTCCACAACCCAGTGGAAAGTCTCGGATTCCCGAAACAATCCTTCTCTTAAACTTAGGGGGAATAGCGGAACCACCCCTCTTCCGAACACTATTTACTGCCCTTTTCGTCCCTATTTTGATTGTCTTCAAAGACAAAGAATCATTAGTCCTAACAATATATCGAAAATCTTAAGACTAAAGACTTAAAGAGTGTAATCTGTTTACCTTAATAATCCGTTACCTTTAACACCTTAAATCCAATTTCAACGATCTACGACGTTTACGAACACTTGAGTTTCGGCCCTCCACTATCACACTATTGTCCAAGGCTTCAAAGAAGAATGATCAAGAAGGATACTTATGTATAATGGAAGATTCGGCTATGAATAAACAAAGAAAAGAAAAATAATTTGGCAATGGAGTAATCTAACATTCGGCCATGAGAGATAAATAATGAAGAAAGTATGGTTAAAAAGAAAATAAGAGATGAAAGAAAGAGATGATGTTGATTCGGTTTTCAAGAGAGAAAAGAGAAAGAAAGAGGAAGAAAATGATAGGTTTATAATTCTTTTATCAATGGTAAAAGAAAAGAAAAGAGAGAGTGTTTAAGACAATGGTGCATTCGGCAATGGGGAATGAAAACTATGGCTTGTTGTGTTGGTAGTTTTGGCACTAGGAGAGGTTTTACAAAAATAAGGTGATCAAATGGTCAAAAATATGGACATAAGAAATGAAACAAAAGTTGCTTTTCTCCTATACCAATACATTCAGCCAAGAGAGAAAATAGATGGAGAGGAAGTGTTTTGCAAAAGTAAAAATGACCAAAGGTAATAACCCCAAAAGCTACCAACCAAACTAGCCTATCACCAAAATTCACCACTCAAATTCGGCTCCCCCCTTTAGCCCGCAAAACCGTCCTTATTCATGGTCAAAATGGCCATGAAAGAGTTACCAAAACATCAACCTAATCTCAAGGCTTACCATCCTCCATTTCCCTTAAGTTTGAGAAATCTTATCCCCAAAGTCAAGCAATACCATCCCTTAACTCATGCTTACCATAATCCTTAAGTCTTCTTACCAAAAATGATATCCAACTCATCCCTTAACCTTATCCATGATCGACACTTGCTAAGGAAAGCAAAAAAATAAAAGATTTCAAAATGCATGCTAGGAGATTCGAACCTCTCCCCTCAAGCAAACATACATGCGCCAACACCACCTTGCTACTAGCTCATCTTATGCTAGTTTTTAACACTTAATTTTACTTAAACCTCAAAGTCACTTGATCCACTTCAATTAAATACTCCTTACTAAAATTTATTCTAATTCGGAATAGTTCTCAAGTCTTCTCAAGACTATACTAAACATGAAAAAATTTATTATACACAAGTTAAGCACTAAAACATGCATCAATTCAATACTCAAATTTTAGGATGTTACATATTGTGTTTGTTGAAGAACATTTCCATTTTACGAATAAGTCACTCACTGGTACTTTAATGGCACAACTCACAACCATGAAATATGATGGGTAGAAGGGAATGCAAGAACATATCATCGAGATGACTACTATTGTAGCAAGGCTAAAGACCTTAGGGATGATGGTGGATGACTCTTTTTTATTGCAGTTCATATTAAGCTCACTACCTCCGAGTTATGGGTCATTTCAAATTAATTATGACACTATTAAAGATAAGTAGGATATTACTGATAGCCAATAAGCTTGTTCAAGAGGAAGCAAGACTAAAGAGTCAAGGAAGTCATTCCATCAATATTATAGGCCAAGGAGTTGGAAAAGGTCTTAAGGCAAAAACCAACAAGTTTAAAAAGAAGAAAAATTCGCCTATCAATGTTTCTAATGGCGAGAAAAAGGAATGAATGGCAAATAAGTGTCACTTCTGTAAGAAAGTAGGACACTATCAGAAAGATTGCCATAAATATAAAGCTTAGTTCGAAAAGAAATGTAATGTTTTTTCTGTTTATGTATGTTTTAGATTAAACTTAATTGATTTCCTAATAATACTTGGTGGTTTGATTCCGATGCTACTAGTAATGTTTCCAACATGATGCATGGATTCTTTTTGATCCAAACCATAAACCCAACTAAAGATTTCTTATATATCGGGAACCATATAAAGGCTCCGATTGAATGCATAGGGACTTATCATTTGATCTTGGATACCGGTTATCAATTACACATATTTTAGACTCTATGTACCTTCAATATCTAGGAAATTTATATCTATTTCAAAACTTAATGTTTCTAGGTTTGATGTTAAGTTTGGACATGCTTTTTTCAGTTTGTTTAAGAATAATGTTATTTTAGGTTCATGAAACCTTATTGATGGTCTATATACATTGAAACTTGATAATGTTAGAATTAAGCATAGTATGCTAAATGAAAATTCTACTTACTTGTGTCATAAACATTTGGGTCATGTATCCGGAGAAAGGCTAGAAAGAGTAGTAAAGAATGAGATTCCATCGAACCTAGATTTTACTAATCTTGGTGTATGTGTGGATTGCATTAAGGGGAAGCATGCTAAGAAAAGTGAAATATATTTAGGAAAGCAACCCAACTTCTTGAGCTAATACACACTAATATATGATAGAGAAACAACGGACCAAGATAGTATTTGAGTTGTTTGACTTGAGAAAGAAATATTTGAATCTGACTTGAAAAGAAAACACCAAATAAATTTAGGAAAATAACGAAAACAATAATAACTAAAACTAGAAATTTAAGAACAAAGATTAAATATTAAAAAAATAACTAAATAAATGAAAATAAAACTAAAAGTGAAAGGTGGATCGAATAAATCAATGGATATGATAGATAGATAAATAAGTATCTGATCGTGTCAAAACAGTTGAGTTTTAATATTTATAAAATAGTGATCGAACCTGTAGATTGACTGTGACAACGATAGAGGCAAGCGCACCTATCGAACAGTAGTATAGCTCAGGCAAGAATATCTTATCGAACCCAAGGAACCTAAAAGTACTATTACTCACTTTCTTTCTATTATTTAGCCTAAAATATGGAATGATTGGTTTATTAAACTAAAAAAAAACAAATGAAATACTTAAACTTAAATGCAAAGACAAAAGAATAACACTTTGGGAAAAGACTTTGAAGAAAACTCAATTGATAAAGACGATACCTTCGGGAAGAATCCACCTATGACTTCACTTACTATCTAACTTCCAATTCACATGATTTCTTTTACTTAGCTTGATCTGTGAGACTCCCTAACCTATATTAAACCTTCTCTCGAAGCGAATAACGCCTAACCTTAGGTTAATTAGTGGAACTCTCATTCTCTTATAATAACCCCTAAGGAAGCAAGAATCGATCAATGGACTCCCATATTAGGTTTCACCCTAATCTGCAAAATCTCGTAACCCTATCTCTAGGCGCTCGATCAACTCCGCTTAATTATGCTAGATCTTCTCTTAGGCGTGGTCTATTCCTCCACCACCTAAGCACATCGATTAAATTGAGCAACATAATTAAGAACAAACTAAGTATTTATCATATAAATCGAAAGAATTAAATAACAAAATCCATCATAGGTTTCATCCCCTTCAGGTATCCGAGGGGTTTAGTTCATAATAAAATAGGAAAACATTTCGAGAGAAAAGATAAAATAAAACATAAGAAATCCCTAAAACCCCCTGAAGGAATTGAAGAGGAGATCCTCTGTGAAACACCCCACACCCGGCCCACGCGAATGGACCAGATCTGGTATGTTCCTCGAAGTAAATCGCTTTCAAAACATTTTCGATACTTAGAGAAAATTGTAAAATTTTAGGAAAAACTATTATTTTGAGCTGGGCTTAGATTGGAAACCCATTTATTTAATCTTGTAAGCCCATTTAAATAAATACATCCCATATAGTTCTTAACATGAAACTTTAACAGTAAGCAAACATAAAGAAAATCCAACTGGGCCTTATGGCCTTATTACATCAAGTAAAACCCAAAATAAAATAAAAGTAACTAAATCAAATAAAGTCCAAACTAAATAAATTCTCCGAATGTAGCATGGCCACCTCAACGCTCTACCGCCCGGTCCAACACCTTGTTCATCACCTGAAAATAGTTCCCACAACGGGGTAAGTCAACAGACTCAATGTGCACACAAGACTAACATTCAACAAATCGTGGCATTCATGTTCAAAACATGAGATCCATATAAAAATGAAATTATGATGCAACCCAAACCCAATCCTAATTAGCCATCCACTACACTCCCCCGTACCAACCTGTACACCGTGGGGACTACTAAGTCAACCCTCCATCCGCTACTCTCCATCATAGGCATTCGCCCATATACGTTGTGTCATTAGACACTATAATCAAATTTATACGTTGTGTCATTAGACACTATTGTAACCGTAGTTACCAAAATTTCGCAATGTGACCGTAGTCAACATATTTCGTTGGTGAGACCGAAGTCAACACCTTCGTCGGTGAGACCAAGTCAACACCTATATTTCACAGTGAGACCAAGTCAACACCTTCACAGGTGAGACCAAAGTCAACACTGATTTCGTTGGTGAGATCAAGTCAACACCTTCGTTGGTGAGACCGAAGTCAACACCTGTTCTCCCCCTTTCACATAAATCCCGAATGCCCCAAAAATATATATATATTGTGCATAAATAATTTCATGTTCATATACATATATTCGCATGTTATAAAATAACATTTTTCACAATCCTATCAGAAGTAGGAAACGTGCACAGGTACTTTTTGCCACATTTGTGGTACATAGCCACATTCACATTATTATTCATATCATATATTAAAATATTTAGCCATAAAATATCGAAGGATAGTAAGGGTACACACCGATTTGTTTAGCGATTCCTTGAGATTCAAAAGCTAGATCTAAAGTTTAGATCCTTAGTCCCTACATTTGATTCATCCTTTATTACTTAGCATAAATTCTATTTGGCTTATGATATCCAAATCCTAGTAGGATTTGTAAAAGACTCACCTTTGATGCCGATTTGGTGTTTATTCAAATCCAAAACTTGGTTTTCCTTCACTTGATATTCTACCAACCTTGAATCTCAATATGGGTTAGTTTTCGCTTTTTAATAATTAAAGAACTGATCTAGATAATCATACAAGCTTTGGCCAAATACTTTTAGGTACTTACCTTGTGGATCTTAAATCCAAAATTCACCGAATAACTAGGGAACACGTGGCCTATGGTGTACCTTCGGAAAAGAATTTCTTCTTCCATGATTCTATTAAGATTAATAATCGAAATTAGTCTCTAAATTTCAATAAGTCTAGAATATAAAAGAATGGAAAACTAAACTTGGATCTTACCCTTATTTGAAGGAATCAATTGCACCTTCACTTCAACCTTCGAGATTCTGCTTAGAGACTTGATGAACAATCGGCTATGATTCCTTATGTATTTGGTTTCAAAGATGAAAGAAGAGAGGAATAATAGGCTTAGAAGGAAATCGGCTAGGAGGCTAAAAGAAAAGAAGAAAAGAATGGATGCTCAAGAAGAATATTTGGCGGAGGAAAAGAGAGGAGAATGAATAATGAATGGCCCTAGTCCCTCCTTTTATAGCCGAATTTACTAGGCCAAGAATCCTTTACTTGGCCACCACTCTTCCTTATTTTCCTAATTAAAGAATAATTCTTCATTTATCCACCTATTTAGCCAATTTTAAAGAGAATTAAACTCTTCCCTTAAGAGTCCTTATGATCTTCTAATTAGCCGAGTTTTAAAGAGAATGAAACTCCTCTTTGCAAGCTTGTGCCGTCCACCTCTTGGGCTTCTAGAAGTAAAATAAAACTTATTTTATTTGCTTCTTATGTGACTCAAACTCAAGCCCAAAACCTTTTGCATCTGGGCCATTTTCTAAGGTCTTAGGTGGCATCTTCAGGCCACTTTTCCAAGTCCGTTATTGGGTCAAATTTCATGTACTTTATATTTTAGGGTCACTTGGCCCTAAGTTCCCCTTTGGGCTCTAAAATTCGACATTTTGGGGTCATTTTTAAGTTTTCAAAAATTTTCACGCGGCTCTGTATTTTCCAAGTTTCCAAAATGTTTAGTTTCCTATTTTGGCTTGGTTTCCAAAATGTTTAGTTTCCTATTTTGGTTTGGTTTCCAAAATGTTTAGTTTCCTCTTTTGGCTTGGTTTCCAAAATGGTCACTTTCCTATTTTAGTTTAGTTTCCAAAACTTAACATTTCTAAAGCATTTCCTTACATTTCCATACATCTCCTTACATTTCCACACATTTCCATACATTTCCATACATTTCCTTACATTTCCATATATTTCCATACATTTCCATACATTTCCATACATTTCCACATTTCCTTTCATTTCTTTTCATTTCCTTTCATTTCCTTTCATTTCCTTACATTTTCCTTATATTTCCTTACATTTCCCTACATTTCCTTACATTTCCTTACATTTCCTTACATTTCCTTGCATTTCCTTACTTTTCCTTATATTTCCTTTCTTTTCCTTACATTTCCTTACATTTCCTTTCATTTTCTTTCATCTTAGGGTTCTTGAAACTCTTCAGAACACATCCAACACACCCACTGATCCCACTATCTCATGAATTATGCACGAACGCATAACCCCTAATCTAGGATGTTACAGTTCTACCCCCCTTAAAAATAATTTCGTCCTCGAAATTACTTACTATCGTTCATCCGTACAGTCTAACTCACCACACTACGCTATTGCTGCGCACTCTGATCTTAAAGAACTATCATACTTTCTAGGCACATTCTCTAAGTTCACGTTCCTTAGAACTCATTTCTAACGTCGCGATTTAATTAAGAAATTTTATGGATTAGTCATTGTTCCACTTTTTACCCGCGAAGGAGTTTTATGAAAAAGGATTTAAGAGTGGTTCTTTCGTATACATACAAACACACAGTCTTTTCCATTCATTCATCCATCCATCAAACAAGTATGAACTTTCGTTCATTCAAAGAAACGTTGTAGTTTTTGTTGTTGTTGTTTTCCACTACTCAAGGGTATTTTCGTAATTTTGTCCTACAGGGGCATTTTCGAAATTTTTCAGAAGAAAAACATTCCTTGGTGTTTTTGTCAAAAATTATTTTGAAAATTTCGAAGTCTCGGGGTAATTTGGAAAAATTCTAAAATCCGGGGGTATTTCGATAAATTTTGACCTCAGGGGTGTCTTGGTAATTTTACTCAAATCAGGGTAAATTTGTAAAATTTTATAAGTCAAGGAGATTTTGAAAGTTGTAAAACTTTGAGGGTTCTTTTTGAAAATTGTTCCTTCAAAGATGGGGATGTTGCAAAAATTTTAAAAATTAGGGTCATTTTGGTAATTTTGTAAGTTAGGGGCAATTTTGTAATTTTATTCAAAATTAAGGTATTTTTGATATTTTACAAATTAGGGTTTTTGAATGTTTATAAAATTATGAAATTTTGGTAAGGCTGTTGAGTAGTTGATCATTTTATAAACCAAGGGCGGTTTGGTAATTTCACCCCTAAGGGTATTTTTGTAATTTTCGCAAATCAGAAGTTTTTCAGAAAATGTTGTAAAAATAATTTTCTTAGTATTCAAAAGAAAGTTTTAAAAGTTTGAAAAAAACTAGGGTTTGTTGTTTTGTTCTCTCTTTTTTTTTTTTTTAAAACATGGCTAGTTCCCTCTTGGGTTTTAGTCATTATGTTTAGCCTATGACCGAGCCTTCTTGGTCGTGGTGAACCAAAGCTACGCACAAAGGCGAGATTCATGTGGAGAGGAGGTGAGTCACGCGGATTGCTTAAATACCAAGCTCCCACCAAACCATTCCTAGACATGATGCAGAGGTTGCCACACCACCGAGCCCTCGAGTTATGGTGAATCTGAAGCTACGCACTGTGGGATTCTGCAAGAGGAGGTGAGTCACTAGGACTGCTTAAATACCAAGCTCTTCCGGATCCAATCCTAGACATGCGTCAGGGGTTACCACACCACTAGCTCAGTGACTTAGCCGTAGGTTGGTTCAATGTATTAAATCTTATGTGGTTTTGTGTTTGAGTAGTCTAATCCTAGGGTTCAAGTTCCTATCATTCTATTCTACATTCCATGCCTTTTCTACCCTTATATAAATCACAGAATCACACATAGAGTTAGGGGTACTTACCGGTGGATCATGGTTTGAGACTTAGGGCCATGTCTTTATACTGCCCATTTGTAAAAATACTTTCATAAAACTCATTTGGCCTTATTTTTAAAATCGTTTTGGGCCTTAGGCCACAGGCCGAGAGTTTGAACTGGGCTCTGATACCAAATTGAAACACCCCACACTCGGCCCACGCGAATAGACCGGATCTGGTATGTTCCTCGAAGTAAACCGCTTTCAAAACATTTTCGATACTTAGAGAAAATTGTAAATTTTTAGGAAAAACTATTATTTTGAGCTGGGCTTAGATTGGAAACCCATTTATTTAATCTTGTAAGCCCATTTAAATAAATACATCCCATATAGTTCTTAACATGAAACTTTAACAGTAAGCAAACATAAAGAAAATCCAACTGGGCCTTATGGCCTTATTACATCAAGTAAAACCCAAAATAAAATAAAAGTAACTAAATCAAATAATGTCCAAACTAAATAAATTCTCCGAATGTAGCATGGCCACCTCAACGTCTACCGGCCCGTCCGTCACTGTTCATCACCTGAAAATAGTTCCCACAATGGGGTAAGTCAACAGACTCAATGTGCACACAGTACTAACATTCAACAAATCAGGCATTCATGTTCAAAACATCGATCCATATAAAATGAAATTATGATGCAACCCAAACCCAATCCTAATTAGCCATCCACTACACTCCCCGTACCAACCTTGCATAACCGTGGGGACTACTAAGTCAACCCTCCATCCGCTACTCTCCATCATAGGCATTCGCCCATATACGTTGTGTCATTAGACACTATAATCAAATTTATACGTTGTGTCATTAGACACTATTGTAAACCGTAGTTACCAAAATTTCGCAATGTGACCGTAATCAACATATTTCATTGGTGAGATCAAGTCAACACCTTCGTTGGTGAGACCAAGTCAACACCTATATTTCGTTAGTGAGACCAAGTCAACACCTTCAAGTTGGTGAGACCAAAGTCAACACTCAGATTTCGTTGGTGAGACCAAAGTCAACACCTTCACAGGTGAGACCAAGTCAACACTGCTTCTCCCCTTTCACATAAATCCCGAATGCCCCAAAAATATATATATATTGTGCATAAATAATTTCATGTTCATATACATATATTCGCATGTTATAAAATAACATTTTCACAATCCTATCGAAGTAGGAAACGTGCACAGTACTTTTGCCACATTTGTGGTACATAGCCACATTCACATTATTATTCATATCATATATTAAAATATTTAGCCATAAAATATCGAAGGATAGTAAGGGTACACACCGATTTGTTTAGCGATTCCTTGAGATTCAAAAGCTAGATCTAAAGTTTAGATCCTTAGTCCCTACATTTGATTCATCCTTTATTACTTAGCATAAATTCTATTTGGCTATGATATCCAAATCCTAGTAGGATTTGTAAAAGACTCACCTTTGATGCCGATTTGGTGTTTATTCAAATCCAAAACTTGGTTTTCCTTCACTTGATATTCTACCAACCTTGAATCTCAATATGGGTTAGTTTTCGCTTTTTAATAATTAAAGAACTGATCTAGATAATCATACAAGCTTTGGTCGAATACTTTTAGGTACTTACCTTGTGGATCTTAAATCCAAATTCACCGAATAACTAGGAACACGTGGCCTATGGTGTACCTTCGGAAAAGAATTTCTTCTTCCATGATTCTATTAAGATTAATAATCGAAATTAGTCTCTAAATTTCAATAAGTCTAGAATATAAAAGAATGGAAAACTAAACTTGGATCTTACCCTTATTTGAAGGAATCGATTGCACCTTCACTTCAACCTTCGAGATTCGGCTTAGAGACTTGATGAACAATCGGCTATGATTCCCTTATGCATTTGGTTTCAAAGATGAAAGAAGAGAGGAATAATAGGCTTAGAAGGAAATCGGCTAGGAGGCTAAAAGAAAAGAAGAAAAGAATGGATGCTCAAGAAGAATATTTGGCAGGAGGAAAGAGAGGAGAATGAATAATGAATGGCCCTAGTCCCTCCTTTTATAGCCAAATTTACTAGGCCAAGAATCCTTTACTTGGCCACCACTCTTCCTTATTTTCCTAATTAAAGAATAATTCTTCATTTATCCACCTATTTAGCCAAATTTTAAAGAGAATTAAACTCTTCCCTTAAGAGTCCTTATGATCTTCTAATTAGCCGAGTTTTAAAGAGAATGAAACTCCTCTTTTGCAAGCTTGTGCCGTCCACCTCTTGGGCTTCTAGAAGTAAAATAAAACTTATTTTATTTGCTTCTTATGTGACTCGAACTCAAGCCCAAAACCTTTTGCATGTGGGCCATTTTCTAAGGCCTTAGGTGGCATCTTCAGGCCACTTTTCCAAGTCCGTTATTGGGTCAAATTTCATGTACTTTATATTTTAGGGTCACTTGGCCCTAAGTTCCCCTTTGGGCTCTAAAATTCGACATTCCGGGGTCATTTTTAAGTTTTCAAAAATTTTCGCGCGGCTCTGTATTTTCCAAGTTTCCAAAATGTTTAGTTTCCTATTTTGGCTTGGTTTCCAAAATGTTTAGTTTCCTATTTTGGTTTGGTTTCCAAAATGTTTAGTTTCCTCTTTTGGCTTGGTTTCCAAAATGGTCACTTTCCTATTTTAGTTTAGTTTCCAAAACTTAACATTTCTAAAGCATTTCCTTACATTTCCATACATCTCCTTACATTTCCACACATTTCCATACATTTCCATACATTTCCTTACATTTCCATATATTTCCATACATTTCCATACATTTCCATACATTTCCTTACATTTCCTTTCATTTCCTTACATTTCCTTTCATTTCTTTTCATTTCCTTTCATTTCCTTTCATTTCCTTACATTTTCCTTATATTTCCTTACATTTCCCTACATTTCCTTACATTTCCTTACATTTCCTTACATTTCCTTGCATTTCCTTACTTTTCCTTATATTTCCTTTCTTTTCCTTACATTTCCTTACATTTCCTTTCATTTTCTTTCATCTTAGGGTTCTTGAAACTCTTCAGAACACATCCAACACACCCACTGATCCCACTATCTCATGAATTATGCACGAACGCATAACCCCTAATCTAGGATGTTACACTCTGTCTTGAGTAGAACTCTAACTTTTCGAGATGGATCAATTGGCTATCTTTAAGTAATTCCCTAAACGAGTAAAGCTCTGACAGAAAACTCGGCTAAAACCTGACGCCCTTGAGTTTTTACCTTGAATTGTTTATATAGACATTTGGGATGCTTTACTTGGCTCCTAAGTACTCGTAATTTAGGTATAATTCATCCTAGGTGTTTGAGTGGACTTAGGATTGCATTTTTTGGGATTCAAGCATCCAATTTCGAGTGAAATTGCTCTTTTTCGCGGTAGGGGCACAGCCTTGACACGCCCGTGTAAATCGTGGTCCAGCCCGTGTCTCCATCCTATCGATTTAGGCACGGCTATGACACGCCCGTGCAATATATGGGTAGAGGTCGTGTCTCGATTCTGCCATTTTGGGAATGGCCGTGTAGAATACTAAGCACGTCCGTGTGTGGACTTTATCGATGGGAAAACGACCGTGTGAATCGAGGTAAGGCCGTGGTCTAGATGACTATCTTGGCACGACTGTGTGGCATGAAGTCTAGGCCGTGCTGACTTCTTGGGCCGGCCCACTTTGGTTTGTTTTAAGCCCGTTTTGCATTGTTTTTATCCTTGGGTGCTTTCTTGAGTATAAGACAAGAAAGGAAAGGATTAAGAGCACCTTTTTACATAAATTAAGGATAAATTCATCCAAAAGCATACTAAATGTGGGATTAAAATGTGTTACTTTTACGGTTTATGAAATACCCCCACACTTAAGCTTTTGCTTGTCCTCAAGCAAAATTCTCAACTTATAATTAAAACGAACTTTCCTTAATTCATAATTCCTATCGATATTGTCTCATCATAATTCATAGATAATTTATACATGGATGACTTACCTGGAAGTGCCCTAAAGTTTCAATTACGATAAGTCATACCTTTATAGCCTGAAACCGTAGGTGTCTCCCCTTATCTAAGTAATTACCTTTGATTCAAAATCGACAAGGACCGACATCCTCACTAAATATAGATTCACTCAAATCACTCAAATTTTTTAAGGATCAAGAAAAAGCGCTCAAAAGTCAAACCTGAAAAGTTAATCCCATAGGCTTTCCTGAAAATCAAATCTCCACCACTGTATATGAGATGATAAACAGATCAAAAGGTCATTATTAGGGTTGTAACGGGGCTAGGGTTAAAGGTGTGGATAAAGGCTGAATTAGAAGGTTAGAATCGAGATTGAATTAACCAATTACCTAACTAGAAACAATGAACTAATATAAATACTTACATCGATTAAAAGCTAATAGGAATACTATAATACTTCAATACGAGCTCTTCTTCAACAATTGGAATTTAGATACATGAGCTCTAAACTTTGATTGATTTTTTATTTTTTTTTAAGAACAAACTAAAACATTACATCATAAATGATAAATGTAATTACGGAACTAATATAATTTGGTAATTTAATTAAATCAAACCTCGATTATAGGGAAGTCAAAAGAATGGTGATAACAAATATAAAGGGATTTTGGGTTGATCTTAGTGGATGAGTCAATAAAAAGATTATTAGGTTTCAACGGGGTTCACTAGGGGTTAATTTGTGAAGGTAGGCTTTTTAGTGGAGTGAATGGGTTAAACCTAGGTGCCTTTATCATCTCAGTATATCAAATCATTAATGTGGTCTTGACATGTATAAGCAAGGCAAGTTCTAGAATAACAGTTCAAAGTTGACACACTCATAATCAATTAAAGTGAGCATGAAAAAGGATGTATGCTCTTATATGGCTCAAAATCTCACCAAAATTTATGGGTGTTTTTTACATCAATCCCTATAGATTTCAAATTTCAAAGTAATACTCAGATTTAGTTCAACAACCTATCAATTTTTATTTTTAAAAAATAGACTTATCATGCTTGATTCTCTAGTATTATTCAATTTTAATCATCAATGCGCAATTAACTATGACTTACTCTAAAACATCTCAATAAGAATCATAAGTCATTAGAAATTCATCCTAATTAATAATATGAGAATAATTCTTAAGATCAAGACTAATTTTAGGGTTTTGAGATTTATACAAAAAGTTAGGCACTATTACCCCCACACTTAAAATGTACATTGCCCTCAATGTACAAAGATAGATAATGAAATTAATGGGATAAATCAAAAGAGAAGGGGGAAAGTGACACTTTCCTGAATTTTTGGATGGCTCCAGTATTTAGCATTGGTGATTTTTGAGAGTAGCGATTTACTTCTAATGCTATGTAGGTAGAGTGTGTGTTTGTAGCTTTGAAGTCGTTATTGAAATAACTTAGTGTAGGAGGAACTCAAAAGTCCTCATCAGTAGCCGGATCCTGTGGTGGTGCTGGTGGTGATATGTGAAAATGATGATAGATTTGTTGAAGGGTGGCATCCATTCTATCTAGGCACCAAGCGTTCTCAGCAAAATAAAACTCGAACTGGTCAAGGTGAGCATTTATGTCTGAAAGTGAAGGTGTTGCTCGATATTGGTGGTGTTGAGTCTGTGCTTCTTCCGATGGTGGTGGGACATTATCAGGAATGTCTTCGGCTTCCTCTTCTACTGTAGGTGTCATTAATCGATATTGAGGGGGATCAGTGCCTCTTTTGTGCTTGATCATCTTCATGTGGAGCATCAGCAGGATGCCATGTGGTGCCATATTCCCTATCAGTGTGAGAGGTGCAATCTAATTGTCGGTGTTTAGGAGATTAAAATGCCAAGCTAGTCTCGTGATGTAAGGGCCCATTGACAGGATTCCTTTTCGGTGCTGCTCTGTTTGATGCTGCATTGCACATGCAATGAAATATGCTACGTCGAAGACATGTCCCCCAGACATGCATGACAGGAAATAAACATCTTGTTTATTGACAACACCGGTGCTGTCTTTGCGACCTGTAATAGTATGACCGAGAATGGCATGAAGGTACCTGAGAGCGGGGAGGAGGGCAGTCGCTTTGGAGCGACTCGGATTGTAATCGTATTTAGTTGGTTGTAGGCTACGCCAACATGTGATAGGGGTACAGTGGAGCTCTCGGTTCAAGTCATCCAGTGGGTTTTCCTCTATATATTCTAGCATATAGAGTCCAATTGCTGATTCAAATTGAGGCACACTCAGTCGACGTACATTGCCCCCTAGGCAGAACTGGATTGTGCCGGGGTCATCAAATTGGGTCATGACCGTCTGTAAGGTGAATGTGGTACAGAACTCGAGAGAGAGTTCCAAGTATGTGGGCTCTATGATCATAAAAAATCTCTCCCATGGTTCTGTTGAGATGAAAGCTCAAACATCCCCATCAAGTCCGACTTGCTTCAAGGCATCCCAATCAATGCACCTACCGGTACCAATAGGTCTCTTTCTGATTTGCATGTAACGCTCTTCTTGTGTTGCTTGGGAAAAGTTGAGAAAAGGATGTCGAAGTTTGGTGTCAGCAGTTCTGGATGATGATCCAAGCCCTTTCCTCTTTTTGCTTGGAACGGCCCTTTTTATACGTGATGAAGACATAATTCCTGCAACATAATCAAGAATATATACCTCCTTTATACAGCCATAAATTTCCTAATAATAATTAATGTTAATAGTCCTATATAGATGCTTCTTTGAAGAATAAATACTTAAATCATACTCTCATTATTCATTTAGAACAATTCTTAACTAAAACCAAGATTAAGTCTTGAATACATTAACAAAGATAACTACATTTAGCAAATAGAATATCAAGTCTAAAATGACCATAAAAGAAAACTAATGTTAACACAAAGAATATATGAAAAGAAAAAATAATTGGAATAAAACCATTAACAAATCAATCAAGAGAAATATGAAATTAGAAATACTAGAAAACTAAACTAAATGAATCGGATTTTTGAGTCTAAAATCAAAAAGAACTCTTAAATAAAAGGGGAAATAATTGAAAATATGTAGGAAAATGAACCAGGGATGGTTGTATGCGACGAACATGGGTGGGGCACGGTGGTGGCAGCGGCGTGGCGTGTGGTAGCATGGTTGTGTTACGGGCGTGCGATGAGGTTTTGATTGGTTATGCTTTAGGAGGTTAGGGAGAGATAGTTTTGGGTGGTGGAGGGTGTGGGCATGGTGGAAATTTTTGGGGAAGGAGGCTGAGAATCTAGGGTTTTAAAATAGGGGGTTTTTTCGGTTAGTTTTCTTATATAAGGGAGTAGAACACGGCCAGCCGACATGGCCGTGTGAATTTTGAAATGCCCATGCTTTTCGTGATTACTTAAATGCCCATGCTTTTCGTGATTACTTAGGATTAGACGTGATTCAGGGTTTTTAGCATGCCTGTGTGATAATTTGACACACCCGTTCTCGATAAGTCAGTATGTTCACACGATCACTTTGCACGTCCATGGTCCAGTCGTGCTTGATATATCAGTAGCCTCACACGATTATGAGGCACGGCCATTTCTTTTTTTTTGTTGCAGCCCGTGTTAAAGAAGAGAGGTTTTCCCTGTTTGTCCACGGTCACCGGCACGCCCGTGTTATAGGTTGTGTTAAGGATCCTACATTTTTGTTAGACTTTTACAAAACAATGTTAATGTGGTTAGCGTTCGGGTTGCCTCCCGAAAAGCGCTTGTTTTTAGTCCTAAGCTAGACTCTCCCTTTTTTCAGTTCTAAAGGAAGGCTCATAGAGCATAAACTCCTCTCTCGTATCTCCAAAATCTGCACCATTATAAATTTTAAGTCGGTGACCATTTACCTTGAACGTGCCTTTAGTGGGATGAGTTACCTCAATGGTTCCATATGGAAATATTGTTTTGATCATGAATAGTCCTGACCATCTGGATTTTAGCTTCCCAGGGAATAGTTTAAGCCTTGAATTGTATAGTAGGATTAGGTCCCCTACTTCGAAGTGTTTTGATCTTTTAAGGCGAGCACCGTGACGTCGCTTTGTTGCTTCTTTATATAGCTTTGAGTTCTCATAGGCTTCTGTTCTCCATTCATCCAGCTAATTTATCTGCATCATTCATTTCTTTCCTACAAGTTTGAGGTCAGTATTTAAAAATTTTATTGCCCAGAAAGCTTTGTGTTCTAACTCGAGTGGTAGATGACAGCTTTTCCCGTATATGAGCTTGTATGGGGATGTCCCTAGAGGTGTTTTGAATGCTGAACAGTAAGCCCATAAAGCATCATCTACTTTAACTGCCCAATCTTTTCTATTTGATTCAACCGTTTTTTCTAGAATGCGCTTAAGCTCTCTGTTTGCTACCTCAACTTGCCCACTAGTTTAAGAATGATATGGGGTGGCTGTTTTGTGGTATACTCCATATTTCTTTATAACTTTTTCAAATTGTGTATTACAGAAATGAGTACCCCTATCACTAATGATGGCTCTGGGTGTCTCGAATCAGGAAAATAGTTTCTTAAGAAATTTAACTACTACCCTAGCATCATTGGTAGGTAAGGCTTCTGCTTCTACCCGTTTTGACATGTAATCAACTGCTACTAAGATGTATTTATGTCCAATGGAACTAGGGAATGGTCCCATAAAATCAATACCCCATACATCAAATATTTCACATGACAGCATATATGTTTGAGGCATTTCATCACGTTTAAAGATATTACTTGTTCTTTGGCATTTGTCACACGAGGTAGCATACCTGTTGGCATCTTTAAATAGGGTAGGCCAGTAAAAACCTGATTCGAGTATTTTGTGTGCAGTCTTGATACCACTGTAGTGTCCTCCTGATGGTCCTGAATGACATTGTTCCAGGATTTTGTTTGCCTCTGTCCTTGTAACGCATCTTCGAATTACCTGATCTGCGCATATGCGGAAAAGAAAGGGATCCTCCCAAAAATAATTTTTCACATCAGCAAAGAATCACTTCTTTTGGTGATGTGTCAATTTTCTTGGTAGGATGTTAGCTACTAAATAGTTTGCAATATTTGCAAACCAAGGTACTTTAGAATGTGTTATAGAAAAGAGTTGTTCTTCGGGAAATGAATCAGTTATTTCATGTTCATCAAGTTCTTTGGTGTGTGGATTTTTGAGTCTTGAAAGATAATCTGCCGCAAGATTCTCAGCTCCCCTTTTATCCTTTATTTCCAAGTCAAATTCCTGTAAGAGTAAAATCCATCGTATTAGTCTAGGTTTTGCATCAGGTTTGTTTAAAAGATAACGAAGAGCTGAATGATCAGTGTAAACAACTTTAGATAATATTAGATATTGTCTAAATTTGTCAAAAGCAAAAACTACAGCTAGCAATTCTTTCTCAGTCATGGTGTAATTTTATTGCGTAGGTGTCAATGTTCTGCTAGCATAGTAGATCGGCTGAAAATGCTTGTCCTTGCGTTGTCCTAAAACTGCACCTACTGCAAAGTCACTTGCATCACACATTAATTCAAAGGGTATGATCCAATCAAGTGTAATTATAATCTGTGCATTTACTAATTTATCCTTAAGGGTATTGAATGCATCTAAACATTCCTGATTGAAATTAAAAGGGACATCTTTTTCTAGCAATTTTGTCAAAGGTTTAGCTATTTTAGAAAAATCCTTAATAAATCTTCTATAAAAACCTGCGTGTCCTAAAAAACTTCTAATAGCCTTGACTGAACTAGGGGGAGGTAATTTTTTTATGGTTTCAACTTTTGCTTTATCTACCTCAATTCCTTTACTAGAAATCTTATGTCCTAATACAATCCCTTCTCTAACCATAAAATGGCATTTCTCCCAATTTAAAGCAAGGTTTGTTTCTTCACATCTCGTTAGAACTCGTTTTAAATTTCTAAGGCAAAGATGGAAAGAATTACCGAATACCAAGAAATCATCCATAAATACCTCCATGATGTTCTCCACGAGTTCATCGAAGATTGCCAACATGCAACGCTGAAAAGTAGCAGGAGCATTACATAATCCAAAAGGCATTCTACGATAAGCAAACATACCGTATGGGCATGTAAATGTTGTTTTTTCTTGGTCTTCAGGAGCTATGGGGATTTGGTAGTAGCCAGAGAGACCATCTAGGAAGCAGTAATACATATGCCCGGATAATCTTTCTAGCATTTAATCTATGAAATGCAAAGGAAAATGATCTTTCTGGTGGCATCATTCAACTTTCTATAGTCTATGCAGACTCTCCATCCTGTAACTGTTCTTGTGGGAATTAACTCATTTTTTTCATTGGGTACTACCGTCATTCCTCCTTTCTTTGGGACTACTTGCACAGGACTTACCCAAGTGCTATCAGAAATAGGATAAATTATTCCTACATCTAGAAGTTTAATTACCTCGACTTTGACCACTTCTTTCATGTTGGGGTTTAAATGTCTCTGCGGTTGCACACATGGTTTATATTCTTCTTCCATCAAAATTTTGTGGGTGCAGAATGTGGGGCTTATTCCCTTGATATCAGAAATTTTCCAAGCTATGACTTTCTTGTGTTCTTTTAGTACTTTTATCAGTTCCTCCTTTTCTTTGGATTCTAATTCTGAGGAGATGATTACTGGTATTATAGAATTGTCTCCAAGGAATGCGTATTCTAGGTGCTTTGGTAACTGTTTGAGTTCCAATTTGGGTGGTTCTACGATGGAGGTTTTTGGTTTTATTTCATTATCATTCTTGATGCCTTCTTCTCTCCGTTGTTCATATGATGGCATTTTTAGATTCAACTCATTGTCTTCATCTTCTTCTCCCTCTTCTTGAGCCGGGCACAATTCCAAGGTGTCACCTTGTAAAATTTCCTGTAATGAAGTTTTTATAATATGATCAGTAGTGTCGACGAAATAACAGGAATCATCTTGTTCTTTAGAATATCGCATGGCATCACAAAGTTGAAAGATAATTTCATCATCACCTATCCTCAGAGCTAGTTTACCATTACCAACATCAATAATAGCTCTAGCAGTGGCTAAAAAGGGACGCCCTAAGATTAAAGGAACATTAATGTCTTCATCCATGTCTAACACAACAAAATCAACAGGAAAAATAAATTTATCAATTTTGACCAAGACATCTTCAATAATTCCCCTAGGATATTTGATAGATCTATCGGCTAATTGAATACTCATCCTAATTGGATTGGGTTCCCCAAGATTTAGCCGTTTAAATAATTTGTAAGGCATTAAATTAAAACTAGCGCCTAAATCTGCTAACGCTTTCTTGATGTTTAAACTACCAATTAAGTAAGGAATAGTGAAACTCCCTTGATCTTTTAATTTTTGTGGTAGTCTATTTTGGAGAAGGGCTAAACATTCTTCGTTAAGTTCCACCATGGACACCTCCTCAAGCTTCCTTTTGTTCGTAAGAAGTTCCTTTAAGAATTTTGTATACTTCGGCATCTGTGAAATAGCTTCAACGAAAGGTAAGTTGATATGAATTTGTTTAAAGAGTTCGAGGAACTTACAGTTTTGAGCATCTAGTTGTTCTTTCTTTAATTTTTCTGGATATAGAATTTGTGGTTTATTCTCTATAGGCAATGGATTATCGTTCTCACCTTCTACACTCTTTTTCCTGGTAATTTCATGTAGTGTCTTTCTTTGTGGTTCAATTAACTCTTTGCCACTTCTTAGTGTAACTGCTTTTACTTGCTGTGCGTCTTTTGAGAAAATCTCTGTCCTTATTTCACATAATGTTTCAATAAGTAGTCCAACTGCAATGATGATTTCTTGTTCATGAATCTTGATTCCTTCGATTAATCTTTGTTGATCATCGAGTGTTTCTTTAGCCTTCTGAAGACGAGAGTTTGTAGCTGCCACCAATTTTGTCATAATCTCTTCGAGGTTTGATTCCCTTTCCTGTGGAGAAGGTTGTTGAAAATTTGGAGGAAAATCCTACCTTTGATCATTCCACGAGAAGTCGGGATGGTTCCCCTATCCTATATAATGGACTCGTTCATTTTTCATGCCATATCCGTAGGGTGGGTACTCAGGATTCGCCACGCCTCTTAGATTCGGGTTATACTACATTATTGGGTGTACCTGCGAGAGATTATTCAAACCATCAATCTTTTTATTCATTATTTCGAACTGATTGGATAACTCGGTGACCACTTCGATGTTGAAGATACTGGTTGCTTTAGTAGGAGTTGTCCCCACGCCTTGCCACTGATAATTATTCAATGCCATTCCTTTTGAAAAACTAGAATTTATCTGTAAAGATTTAAACAAAAGAAAAGTTAGCAGAGTAAAAATAATAATAATGGCTAAAGTAATAAAAATAGAGCTTTCGTAATATTTTAGAAGTTCCCCGGCAATGGCGCCAAAAACTTGATCGTGTCAAAACAGTTGAGTTTTAATATTTATAAAAGAGTGATCGAACCTGTAGACTGACCGTGACAACGATAGAGGCAAGCGCACCTATCAAACAGTAATATAGCTCAGCCAAGAATATCTTATTGAACCCAAGGAACCTAAAAGTACTATTACTCACTTTCTTTTTATTATTTAGCCTAAATATGAATGATTGGTTTATTAAACTAAAAAAAAACAAATGAAATACTTAAACTTAAATGCAAACACAAAAGAACAAAACTTTGGGAAAAGACTTTGAAGAAAACTCAATTGATAAAGACGATACCTTCGGGAAGAATCCACCTATGACTTCACTTATTATCTAACTTCCAATTCACATGATTTCTTTTACTTAGCTTGATCTATGAGACTCCCTAACCTATATTAAACCTTCTCTCGAAGCGAATAACATCTAACCTTAGGTTAATTAGTGGAACTCTCGTTCTCTTATAATAACCCCATAAGGAAGCAGTAAATCGATCAATAGACTCCCATATTAGGTTTCACCCTAATCCAGCAAAATCTAGTAACCCTATCTCTAGGCGCCCAATCAACTCCGCTTAATTATGCTAGATCTTCTCTTAGGCAGGGTCTATTCCTCCTCCACCTAAGCACATCAGATTAAATTGAGCAACACAATTAAGAACAAAATAAGTATTTATCATATAAATCGAAAGAATTAAATAACAAAATCCATCACAGGTTTTATCCCCTTAAGGTGTCTAAGGGGTTTAGTTCATAATAAAATAGGAAAACATCTCGAGAGAAAAGATAAAACAAAACATAAGAAATCCCTAAAACCCCCTGAAGGAATTGAAGAGGAGATCCTCCGTCCTGAGTAGAACTCTGACTTTTCAAGATGGATCAATTGGCTATCTTCGAGTAATTCCCTAAACGAGTAAAGCTCTGGCAAAAAACTCTGCTAAAACCTGACGCCCTTGAGTTGTTGCCTTGAATTGTTTATATAGACATTTGGGATGCTTTACTTCACTCCTAAGTACTCGTAATTTGGGTATAATTCGTCCTAGGTGTTTGAGTGGACTTAGGATTGCGTTTCTTGGGCTTCAAGCATCCAATTTCGAGTGAAATTGCTCTTTTTCGCGGCAGGGGCACAGCCTTGACACGCTCTTGTAAATCGTGGTCCAGCCTGTGTCTCTATCCTGTCGATTTAGGCACGGCTATGACACGCCCGTGCAATATATGGGTAGAGGCCGTGTCTCGATTCTGCCATTTTAGGAACGGCTGTGTAGAACACTAGGCACGCCCGTGTGTGGACTTTTTCGATGGGAAAACGACTGTGTGAATCGGGGTAAGGTCGTGGTCTAGATGACTATCGAGGCATGGCCGTGTGGCATGAAGTCTAGGCCATGCTGATTTCTTGGGCCGGCCCACTTTGGTTCATTTTAAGCCTGGTTTGCATTTTTTTTATCCTTGGGTGCTTTCCTGAGTATAAGACAAGAAAAGAAAGGATGAAGAGCACCTTTTTACATAAATTAAGGATAAATTTATCCAAAAGCATACTAAATGTGGGATTAAAATGTGTTACTTTTACGGTTTATCAGTATCCAATTGAACCCTCTGAGATATAAACCCCAACAAACTCAATTAATAGCTCTAATAAATCCTCCAAGAAATCATTCATTGGAAAATTGACGGATGAAGAATTAATTCCCACTACTCTTTAAAGAAAAATTAAGAAGAAAACTACTTCTAAAAGTCATAAGAAAAAAAAATCTTGCACAAAGAAACTAACTCCCATAGTTGAAAATTTTATTAATGAAAACAATTGTGGCCCTAATGAACAACGAAGAGGCCATTATATAGACCAGCTAAGTACATCTAAATAAAATTCTCAAGTATCCCGAAACTCTAATTAATCTAAAAATTAGTTTTAAATTAAACTTTCTTGTTGACTAAGAAACATAAAACTCCTAAATAACTTAAAATACTTAAAAATCCAAAATTTAAAATAAATAAGTAATAAAATAATAAAACCGATAAATACAATATTGGGTACATATATAATAAAAATTAAGACAAAAAATTGAACTCAATATGATTAAACTCGAATTAAAAGCCCGAAATTCGTAATTTTTATAATAATGTCGTCTAGAAATTATGTTTGCCTAATCTTCACTAAAACGGTTATAACTTGAGCTCTCAAATTCGACATAAAGTGATTCAAAGTGTGTTTCAAAGATAAGAGATATTCAAATGTTATGAAGGCATTTAAAAATTCTTGATCCAATCCAAAAAGTTTTCGCAAGTCGATTTAATTTTCAAACTTGAAAATTGACAGCTTCGGTGAATGAAATTTAATAAATTTCACCCCACCCTTGCATGTATCAATATATGGGTCTTTTGATGTTTCATATTTTAATGGAAAAAATTATTTTATCACATTTATTGATGATTATCGTAGTGTTGTTATATCTATTTGCTTGATGAAAAATCTCAATCAGTAAATGCCCTTGAGATACTCATTAATGAGGTTTAAAGACAATTAGATAGAAAAGTGAAATTAGTAAGATCTAATAAATGTGGTGAATTTTAGGAAAGTTTTACTAAATTAGGAAAAGGTCTAGGTCCATTGGCAAAAATCTTCGAATGTCGTGGCGTATATGCATAGTATACTATGTCAAGCACACCTAAAAAAATGGTGTTGCAGAAAGGTGTAATCAGACTTTATAGGATATGGTTAAAAGTATGATAAGTAACTCTTCATTACTTATATCATTGTGAATGCATGCACTCAAAATCAATGTATACTTACTAAATAGGTTTCCTAGTAACGTAGTTCCAAAAACTTATTTCAAGTTGTGGATTGGAAAGAAACCTAGCCTAAGACACCTAAATGTTTGGGGTTTCTAAGCAAAAGAAAGAATATATAATCTATATGAAAGAAAATTATATTCTCACACAATTAATGGATACTTTATTAGTTATC
Organism: Gossypium rotundifolium; assembly: GCA_025506655.1. NCBI lineage: Eukaryota > Viridiplantae > Streptophyta > Magnoliopsida > Malvales > Malvaceae > Gossypium > Gossypium rotundifolium. Next base: position 51,829,052 of record CP106728.1, read on the forward strand.
CAGAGAAATTTGAAGAATATAGGTTTTACTTTCCAAATAGTCTGAAAATCATAGAAACTGGTTGTAAGTACCTAATTTTGCCCTGCCCAGAAAATAGAAAAAAAAAACCAAAATAATAATAAAAATGTCCATTTTTTGCAGTCCCTGTTACAAGCCCAATTACACTCTAATCCAATAGCCCAATTAGCCTTAAACCCAAACAGACCAAAACTGAGGCTCGTTACCCTTAGCCTAATACCTAAATAGCCCACTATCAGAATAGACCCTAATCAGATCCAAAGTCTACACGGCCCAAAGGAGCCCAAATACCAAACAGTCTCAGCCTAGGGTTTCTGAAACCCTAGGCGCCTCAATAGCACCCCAGCTCCTTCTGCGTCGTAATGGCAGGAGACCAACAGTCGCGCCGCAAGAACCTCGCGCCCACCATTATTCATGCCGCAGATCACGCAAGCCAATCCAGGCCTCTGTCACGCTGTCATCGACGCGCAAGAACCCCGCCTCAACCATCACCAGAATCCTCGCCACCTGCAAAAGAAAGGAAACAAAATCGCAGCAAAAATGGCCAAACAGCAGCGAATTCCTTTTTTATTTTTTCCATTTTCAAGGCTATAAAAGCCTGATTTTTGTAAACGAAAAAGGGAGGAAAATACACACACAGAGATTATTTTTAGAGAAAAACAGAGATAGGCAAATACACAGAGAGATTCAGGAAATAAAAAACAAAGGTCTTGTTTTATTTTTATTTTTATTTTCGTATACTATTTTTTATATATTTTTTATTTTTATTTTTATCATATATATAACATATAAATAATACAAAAAGAAAAGGGGGGAAAAACCTACGTTTTTGGGATTCTGCCACAAGCAAGTGTGGCAAGAACTTGATGATGACAATGGTGAGCCTCACGAGAAGGGCCTAAATCATACAGGAAAGCTCTCAAATATTTTTTTGTGCTGAGGAAAGAAATGAAAATTTTAAGAAAAAGGGTAGCTTTTATAGGGCATCCAAAAGCAGTGCTGCTTTTGCACTGACCTTTTTATGCCAAAATGGCGCAGCTTCACTTATGGCTCTAAATCCGACCGCCCGACCTTCTCGGATCCGCGTGTTTTTCAGTCAAATGGGCTATTTACGCATCAAGCCCTTCTATATTTTTAGTTTTTTAAATTCAATTCTTTTTTATTTTAAATTTACCCAAACTTTCATTTGCAGATTCAATTTCGTCCTTTTTTTCATTTCCTTTATAATTTTCATTATTTTATTATTAATTTTATTATCATTATTGTTAATTTTATTTTATTATCATATAATACTAATATTTTTTATTTTACTATTATCAATATTAGTATTATCATTACTTTTAACATTAGTATTCCTATTTTTATTTTTATTATTATTTATTACTTATATTATATAAATTAGCATATTATTTATTATATTATATATTTCTAACTATTATTATATTATTATTTTACTTTGGTTTAATTATTTTTATTTACAAAACTATTTTAGTATTTATATATATATATTAGTTGTTATATCATATTCTAAAATTTTGTATATTATATAATATTATATCGTATATTATTTTTTAACTAAAATTATTTACAATATATTTTATTTGCAATATTTTTTATATTTTGTAAAAATCATTATATACTATTTTTTACATTGTTTATATTTTTATATATATATATATATATATATATATATATATATATTTTTTATCTATTTAAATCTGCATGAAATGTGTTCACAGATTAATTTTATTGTTCATTATATTTGTTTATACTTCATCATATATTTGTAATTGCTTTAGTGTAGGAATTACTATTTGTCGATTTTGTATATTATTGTTTATATTAAATGTTAATGTATTATAATTGCCTTTAATATGTATGTCAATAGTATATAAATGCAATCTTGTCACATGGATTATTATTTAATTTTTTTTTTTTTTTGCAAAACCACTATATTCCGTTTAAAGGTTTTTTTTTTTAAATTAAGGCAATGTTTTGGTATTTAGAAATTTGGGAAATAGTGCCCTAATGTGTTGGGTTGCGATTTTCCATTTGACTAAATAACTAAATATCCTTTTAACAAGTCTTGTAAATCATGAGATGATTTTGATTATGAAAGTTTTGAAATATCATATCCTAACGTGCTGGATGTGATGCTTATATTCCTTCGGAACAAGAAAATCTCAAATTTTAATTTAAATTGCTCGAAGTTTTTTTTTAAAAATCATATTTTTTTAAATACTTTTAAATTTTAAACATTTTGACATGATTTTTTCGATTAGGTACCAATTTTTGGGCGTTATGAGGGTGTTAACCCTTCCTCATACGTAACCGACTCCCGAACCCGTTTTCTTGTTTTTCGTAGACCAAAATCAAATGTTTTAAATAAAATGTTTTACAAGGTGATCCAATCACACCTAAGTAAAAAAGGATTGGTGGCTACTCCCATTTTGTTTTTTAAAGTCGATCCCCGTTTCTAAAACCCGATTTTTAAAATGGTTTCGACAGCTTGGCGACTCCACTGGGGACAAAGAGAGTTCGGCCGTAAAATTGACAATTTCATGTCCTTTTGTTCGAATTTAAAATTCTGATTTTAAAAATATGATCCTTTTTATTGCATGTGGTTTTAAATATATTTTTCTACATTGCACTGCATGACCGTTGCAGTCACACCCTTAAGTGGGAGCAAGAAGCTATTCTTTCGTGAGGTTTTCACCTCCGCATGGGCTAGTGGACTGCTTCCGGGATACATCCGTACCTATGTCTTCGTGAGGTTTTCACCTCCGCATGGCCATAGGTAAATGTATTCCCCTGAACTGAACTTGATCCATATGAGCCTATAATGGGTAAAGATCGAGGAATCTGCTGGATAGGGTACCTTAGCTTTAGAGATAAATTACATGTAGAAAATCTAAGGGCTTACCCTAGGTAGAACTATGTCAAACCCTAGTGGTCACCCTGATAGGTGTCCTATGTTATTTATTTTTCCTATGCTAGCGTGTTCTCTTTTGTTTTGATTGCATTGCATTCATATCATAGAAAAGAGGTGTTGATTTCTAATTCGATTGCTAAATAGAAAAGTTTGTCATAAGAAAATGGGTTTTTTGATGAAGTGTATTATAATACAGTCTCGTCTGAATATGGTCTAACTAAACACAATTAGAGAAGACTGATAGCCGGCAAAGGAATACAAGACTTTATTACCCAAGGATTCAAGTTGACAAAGACAAATCGAGAATCATCACATCTAGACTTTCTTGAAGAAGCTAACGAGTATTATGGAGCAGGGAGTCACGTCCCAAATCAAGCAAAAAGGAGCTAGTGAAGGCATTTATTACAAGCTGATATTTGACCTTTGCAAGGAAGGGCATTAATGTTTTTGCTTGGAATATGAGGGCAAGGTCGTGTATGCGATCCGTTTTATGTAAAGAAATTTGTTTTCTAGAAAAGTTTTTCTAATGTAACTGAATTTAGCATCAACGCCTCTCTTTCTTTTCATTCATGCATTTGCATTGTATAGCATAATATGCATTCAAATTTATAGAGAGAGTCTAATTAGTTTAAATTATAGGAGAGAGAGAGAAAGAAAATCTAGAAACGGAACACCTTTACGGTACACGAGCTAAGTCAAGGAAAATGGACCAGAGAATGGAGCAATTCCAAAGAGCTATACAGGACCAGATGCAAGAACAGATGGCAAAGCTTCAACAAGAGATGAGGGACCAAATGTTGAAAGCCCAAAAGAATATGATGGCCCAAATGGCCCAAATGATGAGTGGGATAATGGAAAAGGGAAAGGGTTCCCTAGTTAATGCTGAAGACAACGATGACTTTCCTAGGGGATTCACTCCACCACATGTGCAAACACAGCCTGAAGAGTATCCCCAGAGGCCATCTGTCACAATAAGGCCTCAACAAGGGCAAGCTAATATTAGACCACCCGTGACCTTTCAAGTCGGCAAGGGATCCAACCCAGGGGACAACCCCGCTAATCTTGTTGCCCCTGACTTAGACACGATAGAGGGAGAGGGAATCAGAGCTGAATCGATAAGACAGTTGGAGGATAGCTGTAGGTGGTTGGAGGACAAATTCGAAGCTTTGGAGAATGCTGACCATCATCACGGTATTGACACCAAGGACTTGAGCCTGGTCCCTGATCTGGTACTTCCTCATAAATTCAAGATGCTAGAATTTGAGAAGTACAATGGAACTACTTGCCCTAAAGCCCACATCACTATGTTCTGTAGGCGCATGGCTGGTTATGTAAACAATGATCAACTGTAACATCCCTAAATAGAGGCTCTTGCATTTTAATTGTTTGCATGTGAATGGTTTGATTGTGATGCTAGTTAGGGTGTCTTAGGGTCTGAATATGAGCCAAGGGTGGGCCTGAGCCATAGCAAAAATTTTTATTCTTGGGCACTTGATAAGGGGAGCTGAAGGAACTAGGTGTTAAGAGTATTGTGTAGCAAGTTTTTGCACAAGAAGTGCCTTGGTGAAGTGGCAAGAAGGCACCACTTAGAGCTCAGGGAGGTGACGCCACAAGCAGGGGGAAGGAGCCTTGGTTCGAGCTGCAGGAATCCCTCTTTGGGTATTTCTTTTTGACGTCAGAACTGGGAGGAGTTGTGCTCAAGTGGAACTCTAGTGGGTAGTTGTTGAACAAGTCAACAGATTCAAAACGGGTGGAGAAGAGGAATTTGTGGAGTTTGAAGAATTCAAACTTGTTTGAATGATGGGTTAAGAGGAATTCAAGGAGAGAAAGGGGGGAATGTTAAGGAAGGTGGTTTAGCTGATTTTGGTAGTGGTTAAGGGGTGTTGAAGTTTCGATCTTTGTGTGAGTGAGGTGGCCGAATGTGCTAAGTGTGTGTGTATTTGGTTAGTGAGGGGAGTGTTTAGAACTCATTTTTCGTCTATTTTCTTTCCCTTAAAGAAGCGATAGTCAAATTCTCTGAGTTGTTTTCCTTTCGTCTCTGTGTCGAAACTGAAACCTCTTCTAAGCATTTTCCTTTTCTTCTTCTTTCCTCTTTACTTCTTTTGGTGCTTGGCCGAAATTACCACATCCTTTACTCATCATTTTCATTGTTCCTCCTCTTTCTTAAAAGCCAGAAACAGAATTACTTCCACTCCTTATCTTTATTTGATTGGTTTCAAAACCGAATCAACACTCCTCCCTCTCAATTGACTACTTTTCTTTTCTCAATCCCTCTTTTGTGCCGAAATTGCACAAGTCTTCTTCTCTTGTTTGCTAAAGCCGAATCATCACCCATTTTGTTTCTTTTTCTCCATTTTGTTCTTGATCTCAAAACACTCTGATTAGCGAAAAATTTCCTTGAGTCTCACTACCTTGGTTTAAGTCCTCTTCCAATCATTAAAAGTCGGTGAACATACTTCCTTTGCTCATTGCCGAATCTCAACTCTTGGTAAGTTCTCGATTCATCCTTTTATTTCTTTTATATATGTAAAGTTGAAGGCTATTCATTTATGTGGTTTAGATCTTGGCCGATTGTAGGGGGAAGGCTTATCATCACGCTGCTTCGGGTTTTGCTTGGTGATTGAAGGATACCAAGGTAAAGGGGGGATATCTTAGTACATTATATCCTTCGAGATTTTCTTAGTTAAGCCGAATGGCTATTTGTTTAATGTGATGGTGTTGGCCGAATATAGAAAGGGTGAAGGCAAGCGATTGGATTCCCGGGGTGTGCTCGGTTCGTGGTTTAGATCGTAATCTTCGGGATTTGTTAATCTAGGTAAGAGATTTACTCTTTCGGGTTAATTCTTGATTCATAGTTATTCTCTGTGTTAACCCAATTTAGTGATAAGGTTATTATGGATTCAAAGGCTAACCAAATAGTAGGAGGGGTCAAACCTGAGACCCCAGCCCGTAAATTCAAGAAAAGGGCGGTCTCAGCGGTTCATGATTGGCCACCGGGGTATGGACCAACATTCGAGCAGGATAGTAGACAAATCGCGGTGGTGTCGATTAACGACAGTACCGACGTAGAAAGTGTGGTTTTGTGCGTAATCAGGTGTGTAACTCTTAACACTTCATTAGTTAATTTGCTATTTATGTTTACTATTAAAAGCCAAAATAGCTTTTGACAACAGTGTGTTACCCTTGCGGGTTTGAGCGAGGACTCCGGGTAAGTCTCCTGTGGATTGGCTATCGATATATGATGTTATACTATTTGATTATGCTATGCTATGCGATACTTGCATTTACAAACATGTTAATATGCCACAAAAAATGTGTTCATGATGATGGGTATGTTGAGTGGAGGGGGAAGGATGATTTAGTCTGTCACCAGTGGTTTTGACCACACAGTGGGTTAGCCCCGTTTTTCTTATTATTTGTGACTAGTCTCAGTGGTTTTGATACCAGTGGTTTTGACCACACGGATATTACTTTGTGGCTACGGTCACCAGTGGTTTTGACCACACATGAATTTTTGTGACTCGTCCCAGTTGTTTGGTACCATAGTGGATTGGCCCCACATATTGATTATGGGATTGTCATCAGTGGTTTTGACCACACGGTGGGTTGGCCCCACCATATGGTTCGTGACTATGGTCACCAGTGGTTTTGACCACACTTATGTGATTTGTGACTATGGTCACTAGTGGTTTTGACCACACAGGGTAGACACAGGAGTTTGGTTGGTTAGGTTGGGTTTGCATGATTTGCATATTGACTTATGAAATGTGTAAGTGCCTTGTTATTATCGGGATGGGGATTTATACACTGAGTCTCGGTGACTCACCCCTTCCCTTACATTTTGCAGATGAGGCTTAGATCGCAGATGTGGAGCCGGGGTGGACTCGAGGTGGCCATGCACTAGGTTTTTGGGTTTTATTTCAAATACTATTTTGGGTGAATTTACTTTTAAATTTGGTTTTGGATTTGTAATAAGGCCGCTAAATTTTTATTATTTCAGGTTTTTGATTATCTGCTTAAAGTTTTATCATACTCTGCCTAAGTTAAATAACATAGCATGTTCTAATAACCTATAAAATCAACGTTTTCAAAATTGTACAACTTATCGGGTTTGTCAAACTTTACCATCGGGTAATACTAAACAAATGAAGTCAACAAACTAACTCAGACTTTCTCCAAACTAAGTTTTTCTTTATGTTCAGATACAAAATGGTTTTTAACTTAATTGTTTTTATACTCACTTGGGTTTTCATAAAACCAAACGATCTTCTCAAGGGAGCTTTCTTTCAAACTTAAAATGACGAAGTGTTCCATACAATGTTTTTTTTTTTCAAAATTTAAACCTACAACTTGCGTCTTCAAAATATTTTCACTCTGTAACATACTGAATTCAGTCGTGGTGTGTTGATCGGGTTTGGGGTGTTACAATTTTGGTATCAGAGCCCGGTTCAAAAGCTCGACTGTAGGCCTGAGGCCCAAAAATGTTTTAAAAATAGGTTATGGAAGGATTTTGTGGGAAAGGTACGATTGGAAAAGCATGGCACCGAGTCTCAGGCATTGATCCGCCTAGGTAAGTACCCCTATTTGTTGTCAATATGTTTGTAATAATGATATTGTGACTAGTAGTAATAGGGAACTACTTTAGAGATTTAAAACTATAGGATTGTGTGAACTTACGAAAATAATACCCGTATTAAACTATTCATAAGACTGTGCTTTAATAACAGTGGAATAAGTCTAACGCATAAAACTATCAATCAGATCAACTCGCATCGGCAGTCATGAGTGCACGAGGACGTGGGTGTAATATACGTGGACGAGGTAGGGGTAAGACGACAGTGTCAAAACCGGTAGGGTCTGGACATGGGTCAGAGAATGAGGTACCACCCCGCCAGTTGTGGGCGCGGAATTTCAGGATCAGATGGCTGGTGATGACGCAGTGTCACAGGCGATGCTGCGGGTTCTAGAAAGAGTCGCGAGTGCAGGCATCGGAACGGGAGCTCAAAAATCTGTGTCTGAATGACTTTGGGCTAATGGCGCAGAGGTATTCAGAGGTGTATCTAGTGTGGCTCCTAGTACGGCAGAATATTGGCTGGAGGCGACAGAACGTATCATGGACGACCTGGATTTTACGGCTGAGGAGAAGCTGAAGGGAATAGTATCTCTTCTCCGAGATGAGTCATATCAGTGGTGGCTCACGGTTAGGGATGGAGCAATAGCAGACGACATCACTTGGGATTTCTTTAGGGCAGCCTATTAGAGGAAATACGTTGGGGCTAGTTACATCGATGCGCAGTGTAAGGTGTTCCTGAATTTGGTTAAGGGAAATAAGTCAGTATTGGAGTATGAGGCAGAATTTCTTCAGTTAAGTCGGTATGCACGGGGTATTGTGGGCACGAAACATGAGCGTTGTGTCAGATTTAAGGATGGGCTAAGAGATGAGCTGCGGATGTTCATTGCCCCACAGCAGGAAAGAGAATTTACAGTCCTAGTAGAGAAGGCCAAAGTTGCTGAGGAAGTGAAACTGTCAGTGAGACGGAACCAGGATACGGGATGGAATAAGAGGAATTTCGGATCATCCGGATCTGCTAGGAATCAGTAGAAAAAGGCTAGATATGGTGGGTTGAATCAAGCTGTGAGGCTTGCATCTGCTCCTACTCAATGGCTGCCACGGTGTGGGAAGTCTCACACGGGGGAATGTTGGATTGGAAATAGAGGGTGTTTTGAGTGTGGGTCAATGGGACACCGAGTGAGGGATTGTCTGCAGAGGACAGCTAAGCTTCAGTCTGGGAATCAGGGTCGTACTGAAACACCCCAAACCCGGCCCACAAGTTCTGATCGGATTTGATATGTTCCTCGAGTAAAACTTCAATTAAATCTCGTTTTGTTTATTAAGAAAATATGATGGTTTCATATAAAACAGATTAGCTTAGTGATCGTGTTGAAAATCGTATTGTTAAATAAGTTTGTATCTTCTTAAAACGTTATCTTTATGAGAAAGATTATAAGTTAAAAGAAAACCAAATTTAAAACTTATTATTATTGTGAAAACAATATGTGTTTAGGTGTCAAAATAGTTTAAGTTATTTTTGAAATCATTTAATTATTTAGTAAATATTTGATCGTAGCAGATTAAAAATCTAAAACGTAAAAAAAATAAAATAGTTTATAGCGGCCTTATTACAAAAACATAACCCAAAATAAATCCAGAATAATAAAAATAAACGTAGTGGGTTTAATTAAAAGAAAATCCGAAATATTGAGTTGAGCAATGGCCACAACGTAGTCCTCGCTGACCCGATCCATCACGCTAAGCGTCACCTGAAAAGATAACCCACGAAGGGTGAGTCAACAGACTCAATGTGTAACATAACACTAAAAACCCAATCGATCATAGCCATAAAGCCCATTTAAATCACATTTAGCCATAAGCCTATAATATAGCAAATCAGATAATAACAGATTAAATCACATGTACATATATAATGAAATGCAATCCCGAGCCCACCTAGATATCCATCCGCTACACACCACCCGTACCTACCAATCACACTGTGGGGATTACTAAATCGACCCTCCATCCGCTACACACCATCGAAGGTAGTCACTGCAGTTAACTACACATCGCCCTTATAAATTGTGGCATGGCCACCGGATAATTGTGACAGAATCACCGGATTCATAATATGTGACTGAAGTCACCAGATTCATAATATTGTGACCGAAGTCACCGGATACATAATATTGTGATTGAAATCACCGGATAATGTGGTAAAAACCACCGGAACACTTCCCCTTTATCAATATCACCCATATGCCCATGCAATAAACATATTATTTCGATATCATGCCATATACCCCTAAAATCATAATGGAATCATACACATTTCATATTCATGCTTATAACATTATTAACGAAGTATTAGGGGTAAACATACCTGAATACCATGTACCACTGAATGGTACCCGCAACCATTATCATACATATTTTTCTTAACACATGTAAATCATTAATATTTTCGATCTATTAGAAATTTAGTGTAGTGCTACACACCTTATAACAGTGAGAACTATGCTTTCCCGCTCGTCGATACCTAATTATTTATCACGCTTGATTAGAACACTAATACTTATAAAACTATACAATTGATAAGTAATCTAAATCCTTACCCTCGGAATCTCAAACAACAACAATATGCGATTTCGCTCCGATTGATGGTTCATAACCCGATGAAGAACCACGAACAAACAATGGCTCAGGTGTACGTACGACTTCAAATAATCGATTTTCGCTTGCAGAGGGTCCATAACCCGATGGAAAGTCTCGGATTCCCAATACAACCCTTCGTTTGAAATTTAAGGGTATAGCAGAACCACCCCTCTTCCAAACACTATTTACCACTCCTTTCGAACCTATTTTGTCTGCCCTAAAATCTTACGTTCATGAAAAAATAATAATAATTGAGCGATAGAGTCCCCTAAAATGAAATCGATTAGTAGTCCATCTAAAACGATATAACAAGTAATATAAAAATCCTTACCTTGAATAATTTAAATCCCGAATGATTTCTCCTTAATCGTTGGCTACAAAAAGAATCCCGAAATCCTCCGAAAAGAATGACCAAAACCCAAATGGTCAAAAACTTCAAGGAATCGACAAAAAGAACATGAAGTGGAGAAATCGATTCAATGAGAAAGATGATAGGCTTTTAGTGCTTAGTAGCAATCGGTTTCAATGGTGTCAATGAAGTGAAACTTTTGGCTTTAGAAGAGAATAGCAAGGTTATAGATTCGGATTTAACAAAATAAAAAGAAAAGAAGAGAAAGGAAAAGTAAAAGAAAAGAAGAAATGATCAAAGAGGCTAAATGGTTTCGATTATGGAAGAAATTGAACAAAGAAAAAGTTTTTGATAATGGTGCACATTCGGTCAAGTAAGAAAAAAAAAACAAAAGAAAAATGCCTTCAAAAGTAGTAATATTTCGGTACCAAAAAGAAAGAAAAGCTTGAGAGGAAAAGAAGAAAAAGAGATACCAATATGGTCAAAGATGGTAGCCAAAACAAAACAAAATTTTCACCTAATGCCAATGACAAATTCGGCTAAGGAGAAAGATTTTGGAGAAAAGGGAAAAGATGCACAAAATGCTAAGAATTTGGCCAACTATCCTCCGCCTAATCCCATACAATATTCGGCCAACCCCTCCTAGCCACCTATGCCATCCACATTCATGGTCAAAATGACCATGAAAAATTTCCAAAACATCACCCATTCATCAAGCCTTATGTCGCCTTATCCTTCCACAACACCTTGATTCCATACCTTAACTAATAACTTGCCTTTTTCCTTTAGTCTACTATCCAAAAAATGAAAGAAAATCCATCCATACCAAAAATAGAGCTTGACTGACACAATAGGAAAGAGAACAAAAAAATAAAAATCCTTCCAATTGCTAACCAAGGGATCCGAACCTCTCCCCTCATGCATTCACCCATGCGCCAACACCACTTTGCCAATTGACTTGTTGTGATTAAAACCTCATACCAATTTTTCTGAAGGCCAATCTTGCTTAGCTCCCCTTTTAAGACTAAAAAAAATCTAATATTTTTCTAAAGCATTCTCCTACATTATAAAATTCCCGAAGTCCTCAAAACACATACAATTAGTACACAACATATCACTGCACGCATTCAAGCGAAAAAAATTCATAACCCCTAAATCTTGGATATTACAGTTCTACCCTCCTTAAAAATAATTTCGACCTTGAAATTACCTGACTAGAATAAGTGAGGGTATTGCTGTCGCATTGCTTCCTCCGGCTCCCACGAAGCTTTTTTCGATCCATGATTACGTCATAACACTTTGACGAGAGGAACTGATTTCCTCCGTAACACCTTCACATCCCGTTCTAGAATCTGAATCGGCTCTTCCTCATAGGACAAATCTGGTCGTAGTTCCACCTCCTCAACTGGCACTACATGAGATGGATCCGATCAGTAACGACGTAACATCAAAACATGGAACACATCGTGCATTTGCTTCAACTCCGAAGGTAACTCTAACTGATATGCCACTGGTCCAACCCGCTTTAAAACTCGATAAGGTCCTATAAACCTGGGACTTAACTTCCCTTTGCGACCAAATCTCATCACCTTCTTCCAAGTTGAAACCTTTAGGAACACTTGATCCCCCACAGCAAACTCTATTTCTTTCCGCTTAAGATCTGCATACGACTTTTGCCTATCAGATTTCTTCCTTTAACCGAGCCCGGATTACCTTAACCTTTTCTTCAGATTCAGCCACAATCTCTGGACCCAAAACTTGATGTTCCCCTAATTCTGTCTAACACGTAGGAGTGCGACACTTCCGTCCATATAGTGCTTCATACGGTGCCATCCGAATACTGGCTTGGTAACTGTTGTTGTACGCAAATTCCGCTAAAGGTAACAACTCTTCCCAGCTTCCTCTGAAATCTATCACACATCCCCTTAACATATCCTCTAAAACTTGGATTAATCGTTCAGACTGGCCGTCCGACTGTGGATGAAATGCCGTATTGAAGTCCAATCTAGTGCCCAAAGCCTGATGTAATGCTTTCCAAAACTGAGACGTAAACCTTGGATCCCTATCCGAAATAATCGACACCGGCACTCCATGCAACCTTACAATCTCTGCCACATACAACTTCGCCAATTTCTGCAAAGAGTAATCAACCTGAACTGGGATGAAATGTGCAAACTTCGTCAATCGATCCACTATCACCCATACCGAGTCTTTCTTAGTAGGCGTAGGAGGAAGCCCATTAACAAAGTCCATGGTGATTCTCTTCCACTTCCACTGCGGAATCTTAATCGGTTGAAGCAATCTCGAAGGTACTTGGTGTTCAGCCTTGACTTCTTGACACGTTAAACACTTCCCTACGAATTCTGTAACTTTCCGCTTAAGACCAGGCCATCAAAACTGATCCCGTAAATCTCGGTATAACTTACTTCCTCCAGGATGCATAGCATAAGGGCTACCATCGACTCAAGAATCCTTTGCCTCAACTCCCGATCCTCAAAGATAGACCTTACCCTTGAAACACAATACTCCATCGCTGTTAGCACCATAATCTTCCAGCTCCCTATTCTGTACATGCCGTAGCTTAGCACTCAAATCATCATCTACCAACTGTCTTTCTTTCACCTAACTCAACCACGTCGACTTTACTTGTAATTCTGCCAGCAAGCTTCTGTCATCATAAAGACTAAGATGTGTGAACATCGCCCTTAGATCCAACACCACTTTCCAACTTAGGGCATCTGCCACTACATTCACCTTGCCCGGGTGATACTCTATAGAACAATCATAGTCTTTCAACAACTCCACCTATCTTCGCTGCCTCAAATTTAGCTCCTTCTGAGTCAGCAGATACTTAAGACTCTTGTGGTCCGTGTAGATCACTGACTTTTCTCCATATAGATAATGCCTCCACACCTTAAGAGCAAAGACTACCACTGCTAACTCCAAGTCATGCGTCGGATAGTTAACCTCGTGTGGCCTCAATTGTCGAGACGCATACGGAACCACCTTCTCGCCTTGCATCAGAACACATCCCAACCCAGTGTGAGACGCATCACAATATACCACAAAATCCTTCCCTGCCTCAGGCTGAATCAAAACCGGAGCTTCAATCAAAACCCTCTTAAGCTTTTCAAAGCTCTCTTGCTGCTTATCTGCCCATACGAAAGGTACCTCCTTTCTCAACAACTTTGTTAAAGGTGTAGCTATCGATGAAAATCCTTTGACGAATCTTCTGTAGTAGCCTGCTAATCCTAAGAAACTGCGAACCTCAGTTACAGGGACTTAGGTGGTTTCCAATCTAATACTGCCTCAATCTTCCAAAGATCCTTCCTTATCCCTTCTGCAGACACCACATGGCCTAAAAAACGCAACTTCTTTCAGCCAAAATTCACACTTGCTAAATTTGGCATAAAGCTTCTTCTCCCGTAACACTTGCAACACTATCCGGAGATGGTTATCATGCTCTATCTCAGACTTGGAATACACTAAGATGTCGTCTATAAACACAACGATGAACTGATCCAAGTAGGGTTGGAAAACTCGATTCATCATATCCATGAACACAGCTGGGGCGTTCGTCAATTCGAACGACATTACTAAGAATTCATAATGCCCGTATCTTGTTCGAAAAGCTGTCTTATGGATATCCGCTTCTTTCACCTTAAGCTGATGATACCCCGACCTTAGATTTATATTTGAGAATACTGCAGCTCCCTTAAGCTGATCGAACAAGTCGTCTATCCTCGACAAAGGATACTTGTTCTTGATGGTCAGCTTATTCAACTGCCAGTAAACTATACACATCCGCATCGTTCCGTCTTTCTTCTTCATGAATAGGACCGATGCTCCCCATGGAGACACACTAGGTCGGATAAACCCACGATCAAGCAACTCTTGGATTTGAGCCTTGAGCTCACCCAACTCCTTTGGTTCCATTCTATACGGAGCGATAGATACTAGAGCCGTACCAGGTAACAAGTCAATCCCAAATTCCACCTCACGATCCAGAGGCAATCTTGAAAGTTCTTCTAGAAAAACATCCACAAATTTTCTTACAGTCCTAACTCTTTCAACAGTTGCCTCCTTAGCCTCCAAGGTACTGACCAACATAAGAAAAGCTACACATCCCTTTCTTACCATCTTCTTTGCCTTAAGAGAAGATACCATATTTGATAAGTAATTTCGTCTCTCACCCATCATCATAACTTCTTTGTCATCAATAGTTTTTAATGACATCCGTTTAGCAGCACAATCCACATTCGCACGATATTTCACTAGCCAGTCTATGCCTAAGATCAGGTCAAATTTCCTGAATGGCAACTCCATTAAGTCAGTCGAAAACTGCGTCCCTTGAACTTCTAAAGGCCCTTCCTTAAAGAGCTTATCTACTACTATAGTCTGTCCTAAAGGACTAAGTACAGTCATCTTCCTAGGTACAGTCTTAGAGTTCACATGCAGAGTTCCAGATACTTCACTAGCGATGTATGAATGAGTTGACCCTATATCTATCAAAGCAATAAAGGGCAACCCAAAAATAAGGAACGTGCGTTATAACATCAAAAGGCCACTATCTTCCTCCGACGAACCGCATACACTAGACTCGGGTTGTCTCGCCTCGCCTACTACCATCGCTCGCTAGGGTCCCGCGACCTCTACCAGAACCATTACCTCTGCCATTCGGACCACGACCCCTTATCGACTACTGTCCACCTCTGCCAGCCTGATTAAAACCTTGACCTACTGGGCGATTCTTATCTGTATTCATCGGACAATCCTTAATCATATGATCCTTAGACTCACACTTAAAACATCCCCCGGTCTTTTTCCAACATTCTCCCGGGTGTATCTTTCCACACTGAGCACAAGCACGGTACTGTCCCCCCGTAGTAACCTGCTGACTTCGCGGCCCATCAACTCTAGGTTCTTTTAAAAATTTCTGGATGACCGTGAAGACCCAAAGTTCCTCTTATTCTTATTCTGACCTCTGTCCCGGTTCTGTCTCTCAGTCTGCTTAACTTCTTCAGCTATCCGTACCCTATCCACTAAGAAGTCTCTTTCCCGGTGCAGAGCAATCAACACTCGCAGCTCATCTCTCAGTCCATCCTCAAATCTGACACACCTCTCATAATCAGTAGCTACTATCCCTCTAGCATATCGGCTAAGCCGAAAAAACTCCACCTCATACTCAGCTATTGACTTATTTCCTTGCACTAAATTTAGAAACGCCTTTCTCTGAGAATTGATGTAGCTAGTTCCAACGTATTTCCCTTCAAACTTAACCTTAAAATACCCCCAATCCACTCGATCCAAGGGGTACTCTCCTTGACAAAGGAGCCACCACCGGTAGGCCTCATCACGGCAAATGAAATAGCACCTTTCATTTTCCTCGGTGAAGGCAAATCCAAATCATCCATGATCCTCTCGATCGCCTCTAACCAATACTCTGCTACATTCGGAGCTACCCCAGATACTCCCCTAAAAACCTCGGCTCCGTTTGATCTAAGTCTCTCAGGTATTGACTTTCGAGCCCCATTACCCATACTAGCCCCTACTCTAAAACTCGCAGCATAGCCTGCGATACTGCGTCATCTCCTCCGGTTTGCTCTTAAAATTCCACCCCAACTTTCGGTGGCGGTGCCTCATTTTCGGAACCTTGACCAGATCTAACTGGTTCCGACACAGCCATTCTACCTCTACCGCGTCCACGATAACCACGTCCCCTAAAACTCATGTCTACTTCACGTCTTATCTATTTTTATAAAAAGTTTTATGCATTAGAGTCTTTTCACTTCTTGTTTAAAGAAAGTTTTATGCAACAGAGATTTATTCAGTGGTTTTTTCGTAGAAGTACACATATATCTAGGGTCCATGTCTCTAAAGTATAGTTTCCTTAGGCTTATCAATTAAAGTATCATACATTCACATCAATTTTTTCAACAAAAGTACTTACCTGGTGGACCTGGGCTGAGAACTCGAGTGCCATGCTTCTATAAAACCCTTTTAACTAACTAAAAAAAATTTCAAAAAGTTATTTGGGCCTAATTTTGAAAGCGTTGTGGGCTTCAAAACCCAAGGTCGAGAGTTTAAAACTGGGCTCTGATACCAAGTTGAAACACCCCAAACTCGGCCCACAAGTTCTGACCGGATTTGATATGTTCCTCGAGTAAAACTTCAATTAAATCTCATTTTGTTTATTAAGAAAATATGATGGTTTCGTATAAAACAAATTAGCTTAGTGATCGTGTTGAAAATCGTATTGTTAAGTAAGTTTGTATATTCTTCAAACGTTATCTTTATGAGAAAGATTATAAGTTAAAAGAAAACCAAATTTAAAACTTATTATTATTGTGAAAACCATATGTGTTTAGGTGTCAAAACAGTTTAAGTTATTTTTCGAAATCATTTAATTATTTAGTAAATATTTGATCGTAGCAGATTAAAAATCTAAAACGTAAAAAAAATAAAATAGTTTATAGTGGCCTTATTACAAAAACATAACCCAAAATAAATCCATAATAATAAAAATAAATGTAGTGGGTTTAATTAAAAGAAAATCTAAAATACTGAGTTGAGCATTGGCCACCACGTAGTCCTCGTTGACCTGATCCATCACGCTAAGCGTCACCTGAAAAGATAACCCACGAGGGGTGAGTCAACAGACTCAATGTGTAACATAACACTAAAACCCAATCGATCATAGCCATAAAGCCCATTTAAATCACATTTAGCCATAAGCCCATAATATAGCAAATCAGATAATAACAGATTAAATCACATGTACATATATAATGAAATGCAATCCCGAGCCCACCTAGATATCCATCCGCTACACACCACCCGTACCTACCAATCACACCGTGGGATTACTAAATCGACCCTCCATCCATTGAACACCATCGAAGGTAGTCGCTGCAGTCAACTACACATCGCCCTTATAAATTGTGGCATGGCCACCGGATAATTGTGATAGAGTCACCGAATTCATAATATGTGACCGAAGTCATCGGATTCATAATATTGTGATCGAAGTCACCGGATACATAATATTGTGATCGAAATCACCGGATAATGTGGTAAAACCACCTAACACTTCCCTTTATCAATATCACCCATATGCCCATGCAATAAACATATTATTTCGATATCATGCCATATACCCCCAAAATCATACTGGAATCATACACATTTCATATTCATGCTTATAGCATTATTAACGAAGTATTAGGGGTAAACATACCTGAATACCATGTACCACTGAATGGTACCCGCAACCATTATCATGCATATTTTTCTTAACACATGTAAATCATTAATATTTTCGATCTATTACAAATTTAGTGTAGTGCTACACCCCTTATAACAGTGAGAACTATGCTTTCCCGCTCGTCGATACCTAATTATTTATCACGCTTGATTAGAACACTAATACTTATAAAACTATACAATTGATAAGTAATCTAAATCCTTACCCTCGGAATCTCGAACAATAACAATATGTTATTTCTCTCCGATTGATGGTTCATAACCCGATGAAAAACCATGAACAAATAATGGCTCGGGTGTACGTACGACTTCAAATAATCGATTTTCGCTTGCAGAGGGTCCACAACCCGATGGAAAGTCTCAAATTCTCGATACAGCCCTTCGTTTGAAATTTGAGGGTATAGCAGAACCACCCCTCTTCCAAACACTATTTACCACTCTTTTCGAACCTATTTTGTCTGCCCCAAAATCTTACGTTCATGGAAAAATAATAATAATCGAGCGATAGAGTCCCCTAAAATGAAATCGATTAGTAGTCTATCTAAAACGATATAACAAGTAATATAAAAATCCTTACCTTGAATAATTTAAATCCTGAATGATTTCTCCTTAATCGTTTGCTACAAAAAGAATCCCGAAATCCTCTGGAAAGAATGACCAAAATGTAAATAGTTAAAAACTTCAAGGAATCAACAAAAAGAAGATGAAGTGGAGATATCGATTCAATGACAAAGATGATAGGCTTTAAGTGCTTAGTAGCAATCAGTTTCAATGGTGTCAATAAAGTGAAACATTCGGCTTTAGAAGAGAATAGCAAGGTTATAGATTCGGCTTTAACAAAATAGAAAGAAAAGAAGAGAAAGGAAAAGTAAAAGAAAAGAAGAAATGATCAAAGAGGCTAAATGGTTTTGGTTATGGAAGAAATTGAACAAAGAAAAAGTTTTTGATAATGGTGCACATTCGGTCAAGTAAGAAAAAGAATGAAAGAAAAATGCCTTCAAAAGTAGTAATATTTCGGTACCAAAAAGAAAGAAAAGCTTGAGAGGAAAAGAAGAAAAAGAGATACCAATATGGTCAAAGATGGTAGCCAAAACAAAATAAATTTTCACCTAATGCCAATGACAAATTCGGCTAAGGAGAAAGATTTTGGAGAAAAGGAAAAGATGCACAAAATGCTAAGAATTTGGCCAACAATCCTCCCCTAATCCCATACAATATTCGCCAACCCCTAGCCACCTATGTTGTCCACATTCATGGTCAAAATGACCATGAAAATTTCAAAACATCACCCATTCATCAAGCCTTATGTCCCTTATCCTTCCATAACGCCTTGATTCCATACCTTAACTAATAACTTGCCTTTTTCCTTTAGTCTACTATCCAAAAATGAAAGAAAATCCATCCATACCAAAAATAGATCTTGACCGACACAATAGGAAAGAGAACAAAAAAATAAAAATCCTTCCAATTGCTAACCAAGGGATTCGAACCTCTCCCCTCATGCAGTCACTCATGCGCCAACACCACTTTGCCAATTAACTTGTTGTGATTAAAACCTCATACCAATTTTTCTAAAGGCCAATCTTGCTTAGCTCCCCTTTTAAGACTAAAAAAAAAACTAATATTTTTCTAAAACATTCTCCTACATTCTAAAATTCCCAAAGTCCTCAAAACACATACAATCAGCACACAACATATCACTACACGCATTCAAACGAAAAAAATTCATAACCCCTAAATCTTGGATATTACACGTACACAGTTTAGGAGGGATGGTCAGCAACCACACGGGGGCTGTAGTTCGGCCAAGGGAGGTAACGGTTCAGGTTGAGGCCGCAGAGCACCGGGTAGAGGTGTTGGGAGCACAGATGCGAGACAACCTGGGTTGGTCTATGCAGCGAGGCGTCGAGAGGAGGGCGATGCACCAGACGTCATAACTGGTACGTTCTTAATTTTCAGACTGCCTTATAATGCTTTGATAGATGTTGGTTTGACACACTCGTATGTTGCCAGTAGTATAGTCGAAACTATGAACTTAGACTTTGAGAATACTTCTAGGGAGATGACAGTAATAAGCCCTCTAGGTCACTCTGTAGAAGTAAATAAACGGTATAGAGATGTACCCCTAGAACTTTCAGGGGTAGTGTTTTTGGCTGATTTGATAGAACTGCCATTTGGGGAGTTCAATCTGATTCTCGGGATGGATTGGCTAGTGAAGTACCAGGCCAGTTTGGATTGCGCAGCTAAGCGCATGGTTTTGAGGACAGTTGAGGGTGAAGAGGTGCTAATGATAGGTAATAGAAGAGATTATGTATCTAATGTTGTGTCTACTCTGAAGGCCGAGAAAATGGTGAGGAAGGGTTGTGAGGCGTTTATGGTGCATGTTTGTGCCTTGGAGACCAAGGGATCAGTTGTGGGAATGTCCAAACGGTGAAGGAATTTGCCGATGTATTCCCAAGGAAACTTCTGGGTCTGTCTCCAGACCGTAAAGTTGAGTTCGGTATAGACTTGTTACCTAGAACCATGCTAGTGTCTACTGCCCCATACAGGATGGTGCCGAAGGAATTGGTGGAACTGAAGGCACAGATTCAGGAATTGTTATATCGGGGTTTCATCCGGCCGACTGTATCACCTTGGGGAGCGCCTGTACTCTTTGTTAAGAAGAAAGATGGTACAATGTGGATGTGTATAGACTACCGCCAGCTGAATAAGTTAACGATCAAGAACAAGTATCTGATGCCCACGATAGACGACTTGTTTGATCAGCTTAAGGGTTCATCAGTTTTCTCTAAGATAGATCTTAGGTCGAGGTATCATCAACTCAAAGTGAAGGAGGCTAATATCCATAAGATGGCGTTTCGTACTCGTTATGGGCACTACGAGTTTTTGGTAATGCCGTTCAGGTTGACTAATGCGTCGGTAGCATTCATGGACATGATGAATCAGGTGTTTCAGCCGTACTTAGACCAGTTCATCGTGGTGTTTATAAAACATATTTTGGTATACTCGAAATCTGAGGGGGAACATGTTGTGCATCTACGGGTGGTTCTACAGATTTTGAGGGAAAAGTAGTTGTTCGCCAAGTTTAGTAAGTGCGAGTTTTGGTTGAATGGGTAACTTTCTTGGGTTATGTGGTGTCAGCTGAGGGAATTAGAGTGGATCCTCAGAAGATTGAGGCAGTGTTAGGTTGGAAAGCACCTAAGTTGGTTGTAGAGATTCAGAGTTTTTTGGGTTTGGCTGGATATTACAAAAGATTCGTGGAAGGGTTTTCTTTGATTATAGCACCGTTAACTAAGTTGTTGCAGAAAGGGGTTCCATTTGTGTGGTCTGGTAAGCAGCAAGAAAGTTTCAACAAGTTAAAGAAGATTTTGACAAAAGCTCCGATTTTGACTCAGCCTGAAGCTGGGAAGGAATTCACGGTTTATTGTGATGCATCGCATACTGGTTTGGGGTGTGTGCTGATGCAAGAGGGGAAAGTGGTGGCATATGTGTCTCGGCAGTTGAGACCTCATGAAGGTAACTACCCGACGCATGATTTGGAATTGGCTGTAGTGGTTTTCGTCCTGAAGATTTGGAGGCATTACTTGTATGGGGAGAAGTCAATAGTCTACATGGATCACAAGAGTTTGAAGTATCTGTTGACACAGAAAGAATTAAATTTGAGGCAACATAGGTGGATCGAGTTGCTAAAGGACTACGACTGCTCAATTGAATACCATCCGGGTAAGGCTAATGTAGTGGCTGACACGTTGAGCCGTAAGGTGGTAATGGATCTAAGGGCAATGTTTGCTCGTCTCAGCCTATATGACGACGGGAGTCTATTGGCAGAATTGCAAGTAAAGCCAGCGTGGGTGGATCAGGTTAAGAAGAGACAGTTAGTGGATGAGGTTTTGAGTGCTTAGAGGTTGTAAGTGCAGAATGGTGGTTTGGAGGGTTATAGCTTGAGTAGTGAGGGTGTGCTGTGTTTTCAAGGGAAAGTGTGTATGCAGAAGGACGTTGAGCTGAGACAGCGAATTCTTCATGAAGCTCATAGCAGCCCATACGCTATGCATCCTGGAGGCAACAAGATGTATCAGGATTTGCAGGAATAGTTCTGGTGGCCGGGTTTGAAGAGAGAAGTAATGAAATTTATAAGTAAGTGTCTGACATACCAACAAGTCAAAGCTGAGCATCAGTTATCGTCAGGTCTGTTGCAACCGGTGAAGATTTTACAATGGAAGTGGAAAAGGATTATGATGGACTTCGTCACTAGGCTACCCCTTAGGCCTAGCAAGAAAGATTCTGTATGGGTAATTGTAGATCGTCTGACAAACTCAGCTCATTTTATACCAATTCGGATTGATTATTCACTCCAAAGGTTGGCCAAGTTGTATGTAGCGGAGATAGTACGGTTACATGGGGTGCCGGTGTCAATTATTTCAGATAGGGATCCCAGATTCACATCAAGGTTTTGGAAAGCTTTGCATCAGGCATTGGGTACGAGGTTGGATTTCAGCACGGCTTTTCATCCGCAATTAGACGGACAGTCAGAAAGGGTAATTCAAATCTTAGAAAATATGCTGAGGGGTTGTGTTTTGGATTTTAGAGGTAGTTGGGAGGAATATCTACCGTTGGTGAAATTTACGTACAACAACAGTTAACAGGCAAGTATCCAGATGGCACCGTATGAAGCACTGTATGGACAGAAGTGTCGTGCCCCTACGTGTTGGACAAAATTGGGTGAACGTCGGATGTTGGGTCCGTAGTTGGTTGCTGAAACAGAGGATAAGGTTAAGGTGATTCGGGCTCGTCTGAAGGAGGCTTCAGACAGACAGAAGTCTTATGCCGATCTCAAAAGTAGGGAGATAGAGTATGCAGTGGGTGACAAGGTCTTTCTGAAGGTATCGCCGTAGAAGAAATGCTGAGATTTGGTCAGAAGGGCAAGCTAAGCCCTAGGTTTATTGGGTCGTATACGATGTTGAAGCGAGTGGGACTGATAGCTTACCAGCTCGAGTTGTCGTCAGAGTTGAGTCAGATTCATGATGTATTCCATGTCTCCATGCTTAGGCGCTATCGATCAGATCCGTCTCATATTGTGGCAGTGGAAGAGATCGAGGTGAGCCCAGATTTGACCATGGAAGAGGAACCAGTGCAGATTCTAGATCTGATGTTAAGGTTTTGCGTAAGAAGTCGGTTCCAATGGTAAAGGTATTATGGCGAAACCATGGTACGGAAGAGGCAACGTGGGAACCAGAGGATGTGATGCAGCTGCAATACCCTCAACTCTTTTGACCAGGTAATTTCGGGGCCGAAATTATTTTTAAGGGGGGTAGAACTGTAACATCCCTAAATAGGGGCTCTTGCATTTTAATTGTTTGCATGTGAATGGTTTGATTGTGATGCTAGTTAGGGTGTCTTAGGGTCTGAATATAAGCCAAGAGCGGGCTTGAGCTATAGCAAAAATTTTTATTCTTCTAAGACTTGATAAGGGAGTCAAGGAGCTAGGTGTTAAGAGTATTGTGTAGCAAGTTTTTGCACAAGAAGTGCCTTGGTGAAGTGGCAAGAAGGTGCCACTTAGAGCTCAGGGAGGTGACGCCACAAGCAGGGGGAAGGAGCCTTGGTTCGAGCTGCAGGAATCCCTCTTTGGGTATTTCTTTTTGACATCAGAACTGGGAGAAGTTGTGCTCAGGTAGAACTCTGGTGGGTAGTTGTTGA
The DNA here is from genome assembly GCA_025506655.1 of Gossypium rotundifolium. Taxonomy (NCBI): domain Eukaryota; kingdom Viridiplantae; phylum Streptophyta; class Magnoliopsida; order Malvales; family Malvaceae; genus Gossypium; species Gossypium rotundifolium. Next base: position 51,852,518 of record CP106728.1, read on the forward strand.
ACAAGTCAATAGATTCAAAACGGGTGGAGAAGAGGAATTTGTGGAGTTTGAAGAATTCAAACTTGTTTGAATGGTGGATTAAGAGGAATTCAAAGAGAGAAAGGGGGACGTCAAGGAAGGTGGTTTAGCCGATTTTGGTAGCAGTTAAGGGGTGTTGAAGTTTCGGTCTTTATGTGAGTGAGGTGGCCGAATGTGCTGAGTGTGTGTGTATTTGGTTAGTGAGGGCAGTGTTTAGAACTCATTTTTTGTCCATTTTCTTTCCCTCAAAGAAGCGATAGTCGAATTCTCTGAGTTGTTTTCCTTTTGTCTCTGTGTCGAAACCGAAACCTCTTCTAAGCATTTTTCTTTTCTTCTTCTTTCCTCTTTACTTCTTTTGGTGCTTGACCGAAATTACCATATCCTTTACTCATTATTTTCATTATTCCTCCTCTTTCTCAAAAGTAGAAACCGAATTACTTCCACTCCTTATCTTCATTTTATTGGTTTCAAAACTGAATCAACACTCCTCCCTCTCAATCGACTACTTTTCTTCTCTTAATCCCTCTCTTGTGCCGAAATTGCACAAGTCTTCTTCTCTTGTTTGCTAAAGCCAAATCATCACCCATTTTGTTTCTTTTTCTCCATTTTGTTCTTGATCTCAAAACACTTTGATTAGCCGAAAATTTCCTTGAGTCTCACTAGCTTGGTTTAACTCCTCTTCCAATCATTAAAAGTCAGTGAACATACTTCCTTTGCTCATTGCCGAATCTCAACTCTTGGTAAGTTCTAGATTCATCCTCTTATTTCTTTTATATATGTAAAGCTGAAGGCTATGATCTTGGCCGATTGTAGAGGGAAGGCTTATCATCACGCTGCTTCGGGTTTTGCTTGGTGATTGAAGGATACCAAGGTGAAGGGGGGATATCTTAGTGTGTTATATCCTTCGAGATTTTCTTGGTTAAGCCGAATGGCTATTTGTTTAATGTGATAGTGTTGGCCGAATATAGGAAGGGTGAAGGCAAGCGATTGGATTCCCGGGGTGTGCTCGATTCGTGGTTTAGATCGCAATCTTTGGGATTTGTTAATCTAGGTAAGGGATTTACTCTTTCGGGTTAATTCTTGATTCATAGTTATTCTCTGTGTTAACCCAATTTAGTGATAAGGTTATTATGGATTCAAAGGCTAAGCAAATAGTAGGAGGGGTTAGACCTGAGACCTCAGCCCCTAAATTCAAGAAGAGGACGGTCTCAGCGGTTCGTGATTGGCCACCGGGGTATGGACCAGCATCTGAGCAAGAGAGTAGACAAATCGCGGTGGTGTCGATTAACGACAGTACCAACGTAGAAAGTGTGGTTTTGCATGTAATCAGGTGTGTAACTCTTGCACACTTCATTAGTTAATTTGCTAGTTATGTTTACTGTTAAAAGCCGAAATAGCTTTTGACAATGGTGTGTTACCCTTGCGGGTTTGAGCGAGGACTCTGGGTAAGTCTCCTGTGGATTGGCTATCGATATATGATGTTATACTATTTGATTATGCTATGCTATGCGATACTTGCATTTACAAACATGTTAATATGCCACAGAAAATGTGTTCATGATGATGGGTATGTTGAGTAGAGGGGGAAGGATGATTTAGACTGTCACCAGTGGTTTTGACCACATAGTCGGTTAGCCCCGCTTTTCTTATTATTTGTGACTAGTCTCAGTGGTTTTGACCACTAGTGGTTTTGACCACACGGATATTACTTTGTGGCTACAGTCACCAGTGGTTTTGACCACACATGGATTTTTGTGACTCGTCCCAGTGGTTTGGTACAACAGTGGGTTGGCCCTACATGTTGATTACGGGATTGTCATCAGTCGTTTTGACAGCACGGTGGGTTGGCCCCACCATATGATTTGTGACTATGGTCACCAGTGGTTTTGACCACACTTATGTGATTTGTGACTACGGTCACCAGTGGTTTTGACCACACGGGGTAGACACAGGAGTTCCGTTGGTTAGGTTGGGTTTGCATGAATTGCATATTGACTTATGAAATGTGTAAGTGCCTTGTTATTATCGGGGTGGAGATTTATACACTGAGTCTCAGTGACTCACCCCTTCCCTTACATTTTGCAAATGAGGCTTAGATCGCGAATGTGGAGCCGGGGTGGACTCGAGGTGGCCATGCACTAGGTTTTTGGGTTTTATTTCAATTACTATTTTGGGTTAATTTACTTTTAAATTTGGTTTTGGATTTGTAATAAGGCTGCTAAATTTTTATTATTTCGGGTTTTTGATTATCTGCTTAAAGTTTTATCATACTGTGCATAAGTTAAATAACATAGCATGTTCTAATAACCTGCAAAATCAACGTTTTCAAAATTGTACAACTTATTGGGTTTTTCAAACTTTACCATCGGGTAATACTAAACAAATGAAGTCAACAAACTAACTCAGACTTTCTCGAAACTAAGTTTTTCTTTATGTTCAGATACAAAATGGTTTAACTTAATTGTTTTTATACTCACTTGGGTTTTCATAAAACCAAACGATCTTCTCAAGGGAGTTTTCTTTCAAACATAAAATGAGGAAGTGTTCCATACAACGTTTTTTTTTTCAAAATTTAAACCTACAACTTGCATCTTCAAAATATTTTCACTATTTAACATACTGAATTCGGTCGTGGTGTGTTGACCGGGTTTGGGGTGTTACATCAACTCTTGATTCATTGTTTTTAAGATAGTTTGACGGGAGCAACTTCTGGATGGTATAATCAATTGAGCTGAGCTAATATTAGCTCATGGAAATACTTAGCTAAAGCCTTCATGAGGTAGTATAATCATGTCACAGATATGACTCCTGACCAAATAATGTTGCAAAACATGGAAAAAAAATCAAATGAGTGTTTCAGGCAATACGCACAAAGATGGAGAGAGGTCACCATGCAAGTTCAGCCATCACTCCTAGAAAAGAAGACCACAATGGTCTTCATTAATACCTTGAAGGCTCCATTCATCACTCATATGATAGGACGTACTACTAAGAGCTTTGCGGATACAGTGATAGTAGGAGAGATGATTGAAAATGCCATAAGGGTTGGCAAGATTGAGGCAGGGGCAACCACTAGAAAGTTGACTCCTAGGAAAAAGGATGATGAGGTGAATAATGCGAGTACATACAGCAAAGGGTACTCAAAGGTAGTCACTATTAGCCAACCAAAAGTGGTTACGACTGGGCAACAAGGGTCGACAAGATAAGAATCAGGTCCTAGGCAAAATTCTGAAACGCTCCAATTTACGCCAATTCCAATGACATATAAGGAACTATATCAGACTTTATTAGAGGCACGTGTAGTGTCCCCATATTATCTGCAGCCGTTACAACCCCCATATCCTAAATGGTATGACTCCAATGTTCAATGTGATTACTACGCAGTAACGGGGCATTCAATAGAAAATTGCACTCCTTTCAAAAAGGTAGTTGAGATACTTTTTAAGATGGGAGTTTTCAAGATTGATGATACACCTAGTGTGGAGAACCCATTACCAAATCATGGAGACAAGAAAGTTGTGATCCCTTGAAGAAATCGAAAGTGAAGAGGGAATCAGAGTATGAAGTTTACAAGCCCTTGTGTACTTGGGAGTGTTTTGAATAATGAGACTGTGGAAGAAATCCCTGTACTTTTAGGGCTAATCTAGATTAATGTGCAAAACATGCTTGTTGCATTAAGCCTAGACGCAATAAGACTCCTTTTGTGAAATAGGCTTGTGTCCTAAATTCTTATTTCAATAAAATGCATCTTTTGAGTACATATTTTTTTATCCTTTCTACTATACATTTTTTACTCTTTCATTCTTTATTCATTACCATACAAGTAATCATCCTTAGAATCATTTATTCTTTGGATTTCTTGCCTTCATGCTTAGGTACCCAGATATCAACGTCATGAGCGACATTGTTATTGACTCCCTTTTTGAACAAGACATGGGTCTAGGGGATCTTAGGATTTTGAAGATGACAGAAATTGTGACATATCTTCTGACTTGTTAAGAATGGTTTAATAAAATAAAAAATAGACCTTACCTTACATAGGGTCAATGGATATTGCGAGCCTAGGAAATGAATGAAGATCAAAGCCTAGCTCACCACAAAAATAAAGCGAGATATTATTGAGTCATTTTCTATAATTCGAAGATATTTTTACACGATCATATCAGGACATGCTAGCACTGATAAGACGTGAGCTAAACAAGAGGATGGGGCACTGTTGGTCTACCACAAAAGGGAGATTGCTTCAATTGTACCGCAAATGTTGTATTTAAGGAGACAAGATTCATGCGCTTTCTTCACTTCTTCCCAAAATTTCCTTATGTGGGGGCATGGATATTATGAGGCTAATCTCACCGAATACTTTTAGTTGACATTGACTTGTCATCTACATCAAATTAAAAAAAAAAAGAAAGAAAAGAAAAGAAAAGAAAGAGATCAGATACCAACACAGAAGGCATAACTGTACAAAGTCAAAGTTTACAGTTTGTCCAAAGATAAGGCAGCGTATCACTATATGGCAAAAGTTGCCCAAAAAAAAGTGACTTAGACTTGTAAGGATTGGCATAAGAAGCTACCGTTACCTTCTGTCTTATTGAATGTCGGCTAAAACCTTCGCTGGGGGCAACGGCTTACCCATTGGTTTATGAAAATTAAGCATTTTGCTAATTGAACCTAGTTGAAGAGTTAAAGTTATTCAAGCTTATGACAAAGAGGTTCATCCTAGAGAATTCCATAAGGGGAACCTGATGTTGAAACAAATTTTTTTTCTACAAAACAATTTTAGAGGAAAGCATATGCCAAACTGGGAAGGGCTTATGAAGGGCCTATTCTAGAGGAGCATTGATATTGACCGAGATGGATAGCGAAGACTTGCCCAATCCGGCAAATTCAGGTTCAGTCAAAAAGGATTTTACCTGAAAGGGAAAAGGGTCAAGGTGAAAACTCGCAAAGGGTGCCTTGAGTCCAAACAATTAAAAAAAAAGAAGAAGAAAAGAAAAGAAAAAGGAGAGGCCAAGGCGAAAACCCGCAAAGGGCGCTTTGAGACCAAAGGGGCTTTGAGTTGAAAACCCGAAAAGGGCGGCTCAAATTTTGAATAAAAGTCAGGCATACAGTAGTCTTGCTACGTCTGAATTAGCAATGATGAAGTATGTTACGTCTTGGGGCATTGACAGAGTACTCCAGATACCCTAAACACATATTGAGTTTAAAATGGTCCTCAAGAAGTTGGAACAAAGAAACTCAAGCTGCGATATCTAGGGCACCTAACTTCTATCTTACCCATTTTTGGATTCCTTATCTTAGATTGCTTTATTCTTTTGAGATACACCAAAATCAATTTTATTGCCGAGGTTATCTTTGATAAATTATTTTTTTGTGCTATGCTCCTGAATAATTTCTTTCTCGTCCATTCTCGTGTTCGCATTTATATTGAAATAATGATTAATAGATTAAAAACACTTTCATAAAAGGAGTTTCGTATATTACTCTGGAAGCTTCTAAATAATATGAGAATCTGAAATAGGAGTATTGTTCAGGACTCACCAAGCCTAAGGGATTTAAAATATAGGAAAATGATTATCTCTTCGGATTCTTATTGGATAAGATAATTTCGTTGGTGATACTATATCGGCAAATGACGAACAAGGTCAAGCCAAGCGTAAAAGGGGATCATTTTTGGGAGACCCCGCATTCATGTAAATTTTAGATTTATACACCTAGGGAATGGTGGAAAATGGTACAAATTCTATACCTCTGAGTGGTAATAGATTGGATGGAAGAAGCCAAATGTTATTACAGTTGGAGGCACAAACTTCATGTCCCAAGGTTCGAGTAGAGTGGACTCAGAATTACCATGGGGCAAAATAATTGAGCAAAAAATGATACTTCAAGGGGAACGAAGATGAAATCTTGATAGATAAATGAGTGATAACACCTTAAGCGGGAATCATACTCATATCATTTTTACATTCAAAGCATGTCTAATTAGGAGCATTTGAGACATTTCGATCAAGTCATACTAATTATTAGACATAATCAGGTTATATCCTCTAAAAGACAATATAGTAAGATTGAAGATAGCGAATCTAGCATTCCTGAGCTTTGTAGGAAGTAGATTAAAGATGGTAAATCTGGCATCCCTGAGCTTTGCAGGAAGCAGATTGAAGATAGCAAATCTGGCATTCCTAAGCTTTGCAGAAAGCAAATTGAAGATGGCGAATCTGGCATCCCTAAGCTTTGCAGGAAGCAGATTGAAGATGGCAAATCTGGCATTCTTGAGCTTTGCATGAAGCAGGTTGAAGATGACAAATCTGGCATTCCTGAGCTTTGCAAGAAGCAAGTTGAAGATAGCCAATCTGGCATTCCTGAGCTTTGTAGGAAGCAGATTGAAGATAACGAATCTGGAATTCCCGAGCTTTGCAGGAAATAGATTGAAGATAGCAGATCTGGCATTCCTGAGCTTTACAGGAAGCAGATTGAAGATAGCAGATCTGGCATTCCTGAGCTTTGCAGGAAGCAGATTGAAGATAGCAAATTTGGCATTCCTGAGCTTTGCAGGAAGTAGATTGAAGATACCAATCTGGCATTCCTGAGCTTTACAGGAAGAAGATTGAAAATAGCAGATCAAAGACATCAATTTGGCATTATTGAAATTGCAAGAAGCAGAATAAAGCTAGCAGACTTACAAAAATCGAAATGAAGTTCTAATACCATTGAAGTTGCAGTGGAGTTGGAGTTATTTGAAGAAGACGAAGATCAAGAAGTCGAGGCTCGGCCAAGACCAGGCAAAATTGGTCCTTTTATAGTCTTTGCTCTGCTCTCGTTACACGACAATTAGCAAAGAGGGGCAGCTATAAGTACCTAATTTTGCCCGACCCAGAAAACAGAATAAAAAAAACCAAAATAATAATAAAAATGTCCATTTTTTACAGTCCCTATTACAAGCCAAATTACACTCCAATCCAATAGCCCAATCAGCCTTAAACCCAAACAGACCAAAATTGAGACCCATTACCCATAGCCCAATACCTAAACAACCCATTATCAGAATAGACCCTAATCAGATCCAAAGTCTACACGACCCAAAGGAGCCCAAATACCAAACAGTCTCAGCCTAGGGTTTCTAAAACCCTAGGCGCCGTAATAGCACCCCAGCTCCTTCTACGCCGCAATGACAAGAGACCAACAGTCGCACCGCAAGAACCTCGCGCCCACCATTAGTCATGTCGCAGATCACGCAAGCCACTCCAGGCCTCGGTCACGCCGTCATCGACGCACACGAACCCCGCCTCAGCCATCACCAGAATCCTCGCCACCTGGAAAAGAAAGAAAACAAAATCGCAGCAAAAATGGCCAAATAGTAGCGAATTCCTTTTTTTATTTTTCCATTTTCAAGGCTATAAAAGCCCAATTTTTGTAAACGAAAAGGGGAGGAATATACACACACAAAGATTATTTTTAGAGAAAAACAGAGATAGGCAAATACATAGAGAGATACAGGAAATAAAAAATAAAGGACTTATTTTATTTTTATTTTTATTTTTGTATACTGTTTTTTATATATTTTTTATTTTTATTTTTTATCATATATACAACATATATATAATACTAAAAGAAAAGGGGGGAAAACCTACGTTTTTTGGATTTTGACCACCGCGCGCGGTGGCCTACAACTGTGGCGGACAACGGCTGGAGCCTAGCCAGAGAAGGGCCAAAAATTGCCCTGGGAAAGCTCTCAAATTTTTTTTTTTGTGCTGAGGAAAGAAATGAAAATTTTAAGAAAAAGGGTAGCTTTTATAGGGCATCCAAAATCAGTGCGCTTTGCACCAAATTTTTAATAAAAACGACGCCGTTTCACTTATGGCCCGAATCCGACCTGCTCTAGCCTTCAGGATCCGTGTGTTTTTCAGTCAAATGGGCTATTTGCGCATCAAGCCCTTCTGTATTTTTAGTTTTCTAAATTCAGTTCTTTTTTTATTTTAAATTTACCCAAACTTTCATTTGCAGATTCAATTTCGTCCTTTTTTTCATTTCCTTTATAATTTTCATTATTTTATTATTAATTTTATTACCATTATTGTTAATTTTATTTTATTATCATATTATTATTATTTTATTACTAATATTTTTTATTTTACTATTATCAATATTAGTATTATCATTACTTTTAACATTAGTATTATTATTTATTACTTATATTATATAAATTAGCATATTATTTGTTATATTATATATTTCTAATTATTATTATATTATTATTTTACTTTGGTTTAATTATTTTTATTTACTAAACTATTTTAGTATTTATATATATATATATATATATATATATATATTAGTTGTTATATCATATTCTAAAATTTTGTGTATTATATAATATTATATCGTATATTATTTTTAACTAAAATTATTTATAATATATTTTATTTGCAATATTTTTATATTTTTAAAAAATCATTATATACTATTTTTTTACACATTGTTTATATTGTTCATATATATATATATATATATATCCTTTTATCTATTTAGATCTGCATGAAATGTGTTCACAATTAATTTTATTATTCATTATATTTGTTTATACTTCATCATATATTTGTAATTGCTTTAGTGTAGGAATTGTTATTTTTCGTATTTTGTATATTATTGTTTATATTAAATGTTAATGTATTATAATTGCCTTTAATATGTATGTCAATAGTATATAAATGCAATATTGTCACATGGATTATTATTTAAAATATAAAATACATTTTTTTTTGCAAAAACACTATATTCCGTCTAAAGGGTTTTTTTTTTTTAAATTTAGGTAATGTTTTGGTATTTAGAAATTCAGGAAATAGTGCCCTAATTTGTTGGGTTGCGATTTTCCATTTGGCTAAATAACTAAATATCCTTTTAACAAGTCTTGTAAATCATGAGATGATTTTGATTATGAAGGTTTTGAAATATCATGTCCTAACGTGCTGGATGTGATGTTTATATTCCTTCGGAATAAGAAAATCTCAAATTTTAATTTAAATTGCTCGAAGTTTTTTTTAAAAAATCATATTTTTTTAAATACTTTTAAATTTCAAACATTTGGACATGATTTTATCGATTAGGTACCAATTTTTGGGAATTATGAGGGTGCTAACCCTTCCTCATACGTATTCGGCTCCCGAACCTGTTTTCTTGTTTTTCGTAGACCAAAATCAAATGTTTTAAATAAAACATTTTACAAGGTGATCCAATCACACCTAAGTAAAAAAGGATTGGTGGTGACTCCCATTTTGTTTTTTTAAACTCAACCCCGTTTCTAAAACCCGATTTTTAGAATGGTTTCGACACTGGTAATGCTAGATTCCTTGAGAATGGTGAAGTTAGTAGGAGTGTTTCAAAACAAGTTTTGGATATAAAAGAAATATTTGAGTAGAATTTCCTACACCTATAAATATTTATTTATCTACAATTACTACAAATATTGTTCCACCAATTGATGAATACCCTAATAATGTTGAACAACATTTAAATGATGAAACACCCACAAAAGAAACTAACTCACAATGATTTGATGAAAATGCACAACAAATAATGTCACTAAGAAGATCTCAAAGAGAGAAAAATTATCATTCCTGATGATTATGTGGTTTATTTGCAAGAGTCAAATTTTGGTATTAGAATCAATAAAGATTCAATTTCATTTTCACAAGCTAGAAATAGTGATGAGTCTAATAAATAGCTTAGTGTCATGAAAGATTAGGTGAAATCTATGGAACAAAACAAAATCTGGGACATTGTCAAATTACAAAAACGTTCAAAAATGAGTTAGATGCAACTAAATTTTGAAACCAAATGTGACTTGAATGGCAATATCAAATGATATAAAGCTAGAATTTTTGCCAAAGGTTTCACTTAGAAGAATGGTATTGATTATAATGAGACGTTTTCACCAGTATCTAAGAAAGAATCCTTAAGAGTCATTATGTCATTGGTGGCTCATTATGATTTAGATTTGCACCAAATGGATGTAAAAATTGCCTTTCTAAATGGAGATATTGGGGAAGAAGTTTATATGGACCAACATGAAGGCTTTACATTTGAAGAAAAAGGTCATATGGTGTGTATATTTAAGAAGTCAATATATAGATGTAAACAAGTTTCACGACAATGATACGTTTAGTTTAATGATACCATAAATTTTTTTTTTTTTTTTTTGTTTTCAAGAAAACATCGTTTATAAATATGTTATACTTTACGTCAATAATAGCAGTCGGAATGATCGCAAAGTAAAAAGAAAGAAAAATAAAAACACACAGATTTTACATACAAAACCTTTTTTAAGGAAAAACCATGGGCAGAGGAGGAGAAATTCACTAATGTTGAAAAACCACAATACAAGAGGTTTTTTACTACACATATTTTAAGGGTTAAACAACTGTAACAACTTATTTTTAGTCAAATCAGAACAGTGGCTTTGGGACCACAAATTTGATGTTAAAATATTTATTTTAATATTATTTTAAGGTTTACAGCATGATTGAATGATTTTGTGAAATTTTCATTCAGTAATTTTATCGTTTGATTGGTTAATTTAATAAAAAGGACAAAATCGCGTAAAACATAAAATTTGAGTTCCATTAGCTAAAGGTGTCAAATAGCTATAGAACCTTAAATTTAAGGTCCTTATGTGGTAAATATACCATTTTTAGTGTTATTGGACTTTTATGGACATGTAATATGTGATTTTAAAGTTTATTAACTAAGGTTTAGTAAATTGGTTAATTTAAGTTAATTAATAAAACAAAACCATTTTTTTATCATCTTCAATTAATAAAACAAAACCATTTTTTATCATCTTCATCATCTCGTTCATCGAAATTGAAAGGAGAAAACCATGGAAGCATGCTAGGTCATTCGGCCAAGCTGTTTACCTTGCATTTGTATGATTTTTCATCCCGTTTTTAACGATTTCTATGTTTTTGTGATCGTTGCATCTAGTACTAGCTAGCCCAGGGACTAATTTGCAAAATTGTTAGAGATTTTGAATGATTCCATTGATGAATAAGCATGTTTTTTGAGGTTTCTTGATAGATTATGAATGTTTGTTAATAGATATACAAGTTTTGTTAAGTGATTTTTAGTGAAAATGCAAAATAGGGATTTAATTGAAAATTGTGTAAAGTTAGTGGTTAAAATGTAACATCCGGGATTTAGGGGTTGTGCATTTTTGCTTAATTGTATGAAGTAGCATGCCTATGTGTGTTTGAATGTGTTGTATGAAATTTTGAGAACTTTAGAGTGTAGGTAAGTGCCTTAGAAAATATTAGATTTTAAGCCTTAAAGGGGGAGCTAGGCAAATAAGGCTTTAAGAGAATTTGAAGGGGAAATTGGACATAAAAAGTGGGCTTTTTAAAGTGGCAAGGACGTGCCACTTAGAGCCTTAATAAGTGACGCCACAAGCAGTGCAGAGGGGGCCTAGGTTCGAGCAGCAAGGGGAGCACTTGTGGAGTTGTTTTTTTTTCCATCAGGGAGGAAGGAAGTTGGACGGCATGTGGACTCTAGAAGGATGAGGTATAGATTGGGTGGGAGAGTTTGAGGATTCGGCTAAGGTGGAGGGGATCAAGGGATAAGGGAGAGAGGGAAGCAAGTGGCCGAATATGGGACTCTAAGGGGTGCATAATTCGGTCATACAAGGGGAGCTAGGTGCCGAATTTACTTAGTGTAGTAATAGGCATCTTTTTGATTTTTCTCTCTGCCAAAAGCTCTATTCCCTTTCTCTTTTCTTTTGTGACCAGAAACCGAAACCTCTCAAACCTTAGTTTCTCTTCTTCTTCATCTTCTCACGATTCAACCATTTTTCAAAAGCTGAAAGTAAGCTTTTCCTAGCCATAGCCGATTGTTGATTAAACTCCAAAAGCCGAAGCAAATCAATCACTATCTAGCCTACATAGCCGAATCTCTCTGTGGTGGCAGGCAAGGGTGCAGTCGATTTCTGTAGTAGGGGTAAGATCAAATGTTATTCGATTTCCTTCCTTTTTCTTTTAGCCAAAAGTTGGAATCTAACCTCTTTTACTGTTCTTTGGCCTAAACTATGAAGGAGGTTTCGGGATTTGGTTGTTGTCGACTATAAGAAAGAGATCTTCGGGATTTCAAAATCTAAGGTAAGCAAGTATGGTTTTGGGCCGAAGGCCATTTATTGTGTTTAAATGTTAGAATTGGATCTAACAAGTGCCTATAGGAATTTCGACAACACCAAGAGCAAGGATTAATTCCGGGATTTAGATCCGCAAGGTAAAAGAGTGTTAAAATTCGGCCAAGGCCATATTAAGTGTTAGTGACTAGCCGATTCTAACTATGATTTTTAGGGAGGAGTACAATCTGTTTCGGTAGTCTTTCGGGATTCAGTGAACACGTTAGTATCAGATGTGTAGCCTTACACCAATTCCTACTAGATTTATGGTATTAATTTAATGTTAATAAGAATATAAAAGATGTGGCTAAAGGTACCATTCAGTGGTACGACATATTCAGGTACGTTATTCTCTAAAGATCTATTAATAGTATTATAAACATTGAATGCAATCCGCATGATTTGTATGACACATGGGGCATATGGGTGATTATGAAAAGGGGAAGTGATCTGGTGGTTTTTACCACAATATCTGGTGACTCATGTCACATAATCTGAATGTGGTGGCTAATGTCACGAAATACTATCTGGTGACTTTGTCACAATTATCTGGTGGCTATGCCACAATTTATAAGGGCGATGTGCAAGTCGTCTGCAGCGACTGCCTTCGATGGTGTGTAGCGGATGGAGCGTCGATTTAGTAATCCCCACGGTGTGATGGCAGGTACGGGTGATGTGTAGAGGATGGTTATCTAGGTTTGGGTTCGAGATTGCATCATTGTTTATATATGTTTTGTATATTATTTGTATGCCTAAATCATTGGGAGTTTGTGTTGGTTGTTACACATTGAGTTTGTTGACTCACCCCGTTGTGGGATATCTTTTCAGGTGACACTCAGTAAATGGACCGGGTCAGCAGGAGCTTAGTGGTGGCCATGCTTAGCTCAGTGTTATTTTATTTGGAATTTTTATATTTAAGTATTTTGGATTTATTTTGGGTTTTTCTTTGATGTAATATGGCCATTACTATTAACTATTTTATGCATGCATTTTAATTATTTTTATCATGATACGATTATTATCAAACAAAAGGTTAAATAACTTTTCTTTAAAATAAATTCTAAATGTTACGTCACCTAAACACCAACGATTTTCAATTTAATGGTAAACTCTAAAAACCCGGTATTTCTTTTAACTTAAAGTTTTGAAGTATAAAAATGGAGTTTTAATAAAATCTGGACTTCAAGAATAACATCGTTTTCAATTGATCACAAATCAATTTTTCTTCAAAACCACTCAAGTTTTTCCAAAGCACAAAAAGTTTTTGAAATGATTTACTCAAGGAGCATGCTAGATCCGGTCGAGGCTCGTGGGCCGGGTTTGGGGTGTTTCATAAAATGTGAAATAAATGAGAAATATGGGCTAATATTAGTACTAGAGAAATTCTGCTAGCATGGGTGGTGACTAAATTGCATGAATTTGTGATTTTATGAAGTAAGGACTAAATTGTAAAAAATATGAAAGTTTAGGGATAAAAGTGTAAATGTGCCTTAAAGAGTGTTTTGGACTAAATTGAATGAATAGATGATTAAATAAGTTAATTTTGAATATATTTAGATCATGAAAAGTTAAATATGGACTTGGATCGGGGAAAAGATAAAGTTATTGACTAATCGACTCGATTCGCCGTTTTAACATCCGAGGTAAGTTCGTATGTTATAAATTCATTTCAAATGTATTTTATATGCTTTGATGTAGCATGAATTGTGTTTATGTGACTATGTATGAGTTCAAAAATGATTCGATGAGGATTCGATAGTTGAAATCCCGATTGAACCTTAGGAATAGTTTAGGATGCTAGTGACATGTTATTAGGTATACTTGAGTTGGCTTCGGGCCATGCATATCGGCTGATTTGGTTTCGGGCTATTATATTAGAATTTCAAATAAGTTACCTTGATTTGTCTTCGAGCCATAGTATAGGTACTTATCGAGTGAGACCTTGAGTATTTGACTTTTATTCTGAATGGTTCAATGGGTAAAAGAAGAATGTGGTTGATTATGAGATTAGTACGAGATGGTACAGGTACGTACGGAAATGAATTGAGTATTGAAAATTATTAAAATTGATGAGTTTCTTGGTAAGTATATGAATTATCATTTGATAGCTTGATATTTAATAGAATTGTTGTACATTGTTTTTTTATTATATGAATGATTAATGAATGATGATAGTTGCTCATTGTTAACATACGAGCTTACTAAGTTATATAGCTTACTTTGTGTATTTTTTCATGTTCTATAGTGAAATTGAAGGTAGCTCGGACTCGGGGATCGTCGGTGATTGTTTCACACTACCACCTATCACTTGGTATCTTTGAATTTTGGTATTAAAGTATATGGCATGTATAGGCATTTTGACTCATTTTAATTATGGATTGATAATGATTTTGGTCAATTGTAATGACTTGTAAATGTTTATGTTTTGGTTTGTAAATATATCCATGAGATTTGGCTTAACTTGGTGAATTTGGTTACGTGCATATATGTTAATGTTTAAGTTCATGAATGGATATGAAAATCGCTTATATTATAAGAATTGTGGTCATTTTTGCAAATAGGTATTATGAAAGTTAAATTGATGATTTGTGGAAGTTGGCATGTTTGTGAAATTAGGCCTAATAATGTATAATTGTTAATGGTCAATTTGTTGATTTTGGAAGACAAGGTTTGGTATAACTTTGAATGGTATGATGTGATAATTATGCTTTGTATTGATTGGTGTTTTATATAGTATAAGTCATGTTTGATTTGGTATTGAATTACATGCCTATTGATGCTATGTTATGTACCATATAAGTTGTGTAGTGTGCTTAAATGTGGGTAGCAAATTGGCTTGGTAAATGGCCTATCCATACAGGCAAAGATATGGGTGTGTGTCTCAGCCGCGTGCGACACATGGTCATGATGCATGACCGTGTGTCCCCTGGTGTTGAAATTGAAGTGAAGTCAGTGTGCTACACACGGTCTCACACACGGGCGTGTGATCGGCCGTGTGGTACAAGTTAATATACCCCCTAATTGGCACATAACCTAGCACACGGGCGTGTGACTTGGTTGTGTTGCATAAATCGGTATACCCTACAGTTTTGGCACGGTCTAACACATGGCCTGGCATACGGGCATGTGTGGCCACTTCGAAGGGCACATGGGCGTGTCTGGTGGCCGTGTGAGACACACAGCCTGGCCAGAAGGGCGTGTGTCCCCTGTTTGAAGCAAAATTTACTAAGTGTTGAAAAATTTACAGAGTTTTCGGTTTAGTCCCGAACCACTTCCAAAGCATGTTTAAGGCCTCGTAGGCTTTTTTAATAGGAACAAACTGATTGAGATTGAATGATGAATGATTGAATTGAACAATTGTATGTTAAATAGTTGTTTAATTGTTTCGTAAGTCTAGTAATGCTCCGTAACCTATTTCGGCGTTGAATACGGGTGAGGGGTGTTACAACAACCCTGTTATAATCAATGTCTAATAGAATAAGTATAATCCTATAAAATTCAACTTGTGTGGCATGGTGCCTTTGGCCCTCAGTCCTTCGCCCCCATAGATCCCCCTACTTTTCCTCTATTTAATTTCTTTAACAAGTGATGGGATTCAGGTGACACAACTCTTAACACAGTGTATATAGCAAAAGATTAGTGGGAGCAAGTTTATTTTCTTAGTTTTATATGTTGATGATATTTTGCTTATTGCAAATGATTTTGGTTTATTGTGTGAGACAAAAGTTTTCCTTCGAATAACTTTGAAATGAAGGATATGGGAGAGGCATCCTATGTGATAAGAATTGAAATATTTCGTGATAGAGCACAAGGATTTTTAGATTGTCTCAGAAAATATATCGAAAGAGTTCTAGAGAGATATAATATGCATAATTGTTTAAGAGGAATCATTCTTATACAAAAGAAGGGACAAATTTAATCTCATGTAGTGCCCAAAGAATGATGTATAATGGAAAAACATTAGAATCAATTCTTTATGATTATTTTGTGGGCAGTTTGAATAAAAAATTACATACTCATGTATATAAGAACCAATTGGTTGAAAGTGATTGGATACTTGGATTCAAATTTTATTTGATGTTTTGATAAGATATGCACTTTTGGCTATTTATTTATCTAATTAATGGAGCCATATCATGTAAAAGTGCTAAACAATCTATCATTGCATCATATATGATGGAAGCAAAGTTTGTAGCATATTTTCCAGTAATTACTATTCATGCATTATGGTTGCAAAACATTTACTGTGACAATTTTGTAGCCACAGGTGTAAAACATGTGGAATTAAAATATTTTCTCGTTAAGGAGGAAGTTCAGAAACAAAGAGTGACTATAAAGCATGTTAGAACTAATCTCATGATTGTTGATCTATTAACTAAAGGCTTACTGTAACATCCTGAAAAGGGCCTATGCATTTTCAGTTTAATTGTATGAAATGACAAGTTTAAGCACTAAGAATAAATTTTTGATACTTTTGGAAACCTAGAAATGGAAATGGAAATGGAAATGAAAACGAACATTTTTGGAAACTTGAACATTTTGGAAACCTGAACATTTTTGGAAACTTGAACATTTTGGAAACCTGAACATTTTTGGAAACCTGAACATTTTTGGAAATGATTCAAAAAATGGAAAGTAAACATTTCTGGAAACTTGGAAATGTAAGAAAATGGCAAGTTTACAAAGCCGATCAAAAATTTTAGGAAACTTAGAAATGATGCAGGAATGTCAAATTTTAAAGTCCAAAATAGGAAATAAGGGCAAGAGGGCCTTAAAAGAAAAAGTTGGAGAATTTTGACACACAAACAGGCTTGGAAAAGTGGCCTGAAGATGCCACTTAGGGCCTATGGAAATGGCGTCACATGCAAGGGAAATAGGCACGAGTTCGAGTCACTTGAAAAGCAAATAAATAAGTTTTATTTTTGCTTCCGGAAATTGAGGTGGACGGACCGGTTTCTAGAAAAGGAGGTGTTTTATTTGCATAAATATGTGAATAATAAGTGATAAATAAAGGATTTTCTTTAATTGGATTATTTGAGGAGATAATTGATGGATTAAAGGCTTTTATTTTAAATAAAAGAGATAATATTATCATAAGGAAGATTGGTGGCCAAGTCAAGGACTCTTGGCCTAGCAATTTCGGCCAAAGGAGGAGAATTTAGGCTATTCTCTCATCTTTTCTAGGCTTTGCCAAAAATTCCATAGTAAAACTCCCTCTGCCGAATTTTCTTTTCATCTTTTCTTCTTCTCTTTTCTTCATCTGTCAAGCCAAAACCTTTTCTTTTGATCTCTGATTAAAACTCCATAGCCGAATCTCTGTGACTCTAGGCAAGGAAGCAATCGATTAAAGGCATTAAAGGTAAGGTTAAGCATTATTCAAATCCTTTTCTTTTCTATTTTGCTGAAAGAGAAGGGTCTAATCCCTATTCTTGTTCATGGCCGAATCTGCAAGGATCTCTCAGGATCTTTTTTACAACTATCGAATACAAGGGGGAATCTTTCGGGAAATCTGAGGATCTAAGGTAAGATGTATGAATATTAGGTTAAGGGTGATGATTTATGTTTTCAAAGTTAGATTTAATCTAACATGAAGTTATAGGGATTTCGACAAGCATATAAAGGAATCCTCTTCAGATTTGGAATTTGTATGGTAAGTGATATTCGGCCAAGGCTTATTTTTGATATTTGGAATTATTTTTCATTATTTCAAAAGCCGGAAACTCACATGGTTACATGATTTAGTGTTAGCCAATTTTAAGGAAAAGGGATACTAGCAATTTTTGGAACTTGATCAATCAAATCGGCAAGCAAGGTAAGTATTAGTAATACCATTCCTATTAGGATTTGGTTTTAAAAGCGAAAAGGTTATTAATGTGTTTTATATGATGGGCCGAATATAGGAATTAATAGATCTAAAGTTAGATCGGGATTTTTGAGATCTCAAGGAACCTATTAAGCGGATCAGGTGTGTACTCACACTAACTTTCGATATATCATATGGCAATTATTTTAATATATGAATATGCATAAGAATGTGAATGTGGCTAAGTACCACAGATGTGGTAAGAGTACCAAGGTACGTTTCCTACTTGATAGGGTTAGAATATGATATATTTTGAACCTATTAATAGTAACATGAATGAGAATTAAGTATGTTATGCATGATATAAAATTTAAGGGCATTCGGGATCTATGTGAAAGGGAAGAAGGTGTTGACTTGGTCTCACCAACGAATATGGTGACTACGGTCACAAAATTTGAATATGGTAACTCGGTTACATTATCTGAATTTGGTAACTTTGGTTACATTATTTGAAAATGGTGTCTAATGACACAAATTATATGGGCGATGAGCACGTCATTGCAATGATCGCCTTCGATGGTGTGTAGCGGATGGAGGTTGACTTAGTAGTCCCACGGTGTCCTTTGGCGAGTGCTGGTGGTGTGTAGCGGATGGTCAAATAGGCTTGGGTTTGGGTTGCATCATCATTTTTATATGAATATGAACATGTATGCTTGATCTGTTGAATGTTAGTATTGTGTACACATTGAGTCATTGACTCACCCCATTGTGGGACTTTTTTCGGTGATGAGCAGGTGGTGGCCGGGATGGTAGACCTTGAGGTGGCCATGCTTCATTTGAAGATTTTATTTAATTTGGACTTTATTTCTTTTTAGTACCTTTAATTTTATTTTTGGGTTTTACTTGATGTAATAAGGCCATAAGGCCCAGTGGATTTTTCTTATTTTGCTTTACTCTTAACTATTACGTTGCGAACTTTTTAAGACTAAAGTTTAAGATATATATATATTTTTATAAACCTTAAAAATTATTTTGTCACCTTAATAAAAATTTGATTTTCAAATAGATTAAATGGGTTCCCAATCTGAGCCCAATCCACAACAACATTTTTCCAAAAATTATACAAATTTTGTCTAAGTAACAAAGAACTTGAAAACTGGTTAACTTAAGGAACAAACCAGATCCGGTTCAGGCTCGTGGGCTGGGTGTGGGGTGTTTCAATTTGGTATCAGAGCTCGGTTTTAAACTCTCGGCCTGTGGGCTAAGGCCCAAAACGTTTTCAAAGCGAGCCAAATGATTATCTTTGAAAAATAAGCAGGTTTTCTAGCATGGCACCTAAGTCTCCGACCCGCAGTCCACCAGGTAAGTACCCCTAACTCTATGTGTGATTCTGTGATTTATGAACTGTATAAGGGTAGAAAAGGCATGGAACGTAGAATAGAATGATAGGAACTTGAACCCTAGGACTAGTCTACTCAAACACAAACACATAAGACTTAATGCACTAAACAAACCTATGGCTAAATCATTTGCGCTAGGGTGTGGTAACCCCATGACGCATGTCTAGGATTGGATCCGTAAGAGCACAGTATTTAAGCGGTCCTAGTGAGTCACCTCCTCTTGCAGAATCCTACAGTGCGTAGCTTGGTTCACCCTAACTCGGAGGGCTCGGTGGTGTGGCAACCTCATGCATGTCTAGGAATGGTTTTGGTGGGAGCTTGGTATTTAAGCGATCTGCGTGACTCACCTCCTCTCCACACGAATCCCACTGGTGTGTAGCTTTGGTTCACCACGACCAAGAGGGCTCGGTCATAGGCTAAACATAATGACTAAAACACGAAAGAGAGAGATAGATACTTTTCGGCTTTGAGCAAAAAATGGAAAATAAAAAGAAAGATATGGGAGAGTATGGTTTTGGTTTCCAAAGAAAAGAAAAGAAACAAGCGCAATTTGGCTTAAAGACCAAATGATAACCCAAGTAGAATTGAATTTACTCATTTGGTCTTTAAGCCAAATTGCGCTTGTTTCTTTTTTTTCTTCTTGGAAACCAAACCATACTCTCCCATATCTTTCTTTTATTTTCCATTTCTTTGCTCAAAGCCGAAAGTATCTATCTCCTCTCTTTCATCTCTTTCTTTTCTTCTTTCAAACTCTTGAGCCGAAATTCTCTTCACTTTTCTCTGTCGAATTTCTCTCTTTCATTTTACTTTTCTTTTTCTTCCTCTTTCCACACCATAGTCGAATTCGCTAAGCATTCAACTCCCTCTATTTTGGCGTGATCTCTCTTTTCTCTTTGGGGTCTTGGAGCCGATTCTTTGAGGGTGCTTTAGGAGTGGTGAACAATGTGTGGTAGTAAGTATATTCTTCCTTAGCAGTCGATTTTATTATTTCTTCAAGGGTGTGTCGAAATCAATGGATTAAGTCTTGGTTTTAGGCATGGCCGAATGTTCATAGTGCCATAAAAAGGTGTTCTTTTGTGTGTAGCAAAAGGAAGGGCTCAGAGTGTGATTCGGGATTTGGTAGGAGACCAAATCGGCTTTAAGGGAGAAGGGAGAACCACGTTTCGAGATCAAGTTAGATTCGAGTAGTTCGGGATTTCACTAATAGGCAGGTGTGTAGTTAGCCTACTATTTTTCGGGTTTATGATTGTATGTGATATTTGTATGTGTGTTATGAATGTGCTAACTAGTGCAATGGAAATCATGATGTGGATACCCTTAAGGGGTATGTCGATAATCCGATAAGTACCGAATCTGATGAAATGTGACTATTGTTATGAATATGTGATAATATGCTTGATGAACATGCTCATGCATCATTATATTATGTCATTATGGAATGTAGCATGTGCATGGGTTCGGATATGATATGAAAGAAGGTACGGGTGTACTTCGAGTACGTGCTTTGATGTTAGCCTTGAGCTACATCGTGGATTGACGTTGACTAAGGTCACGTTGTGGATTAATTGCGATTTAGTTCGCGTGGCTTGATGAGTGGCTATGTGCCTCATCATGGTTGATATCGGCTATGTGCCATATCGTGGTTGATGAGTGACTATGTGTCCCATCATGGTTTTGGTGTTAGCTACGGCTACATCGTGGATTAGCGTTGGCCGAGGTCGCGTTGTGGATTATTGTGCTTAATTGCATGTGGATGGCATTGATTTCCTTTTGGAGTAAAAGGAGAGGTGATTTGATAATCCCCGGTGTGTGGTGGATGGATACGGGGGTGTGTAGAGGATGAACCCTAGGTGGGTTGGGTGCATTTTGCATAATTTTAATGGATATGTGGATTTATGCGGTTAATTACCTCATTACACGATAAGTGATATGAATATGGGCCAAGCCGAATGTGTTATTAAGTGAATATGATATCTTGTTATCGATATATGGGTTAATATGTGGTTAACATATGGGTGGAATTCAAGGATTAATTACACACCGAGTGCATGTGACTCACCCAATTTTTCTCAAACCTTACAGGTGATGCTCGGACCGGGTTGGAGTGGATACAAGGTAGCCCATGCAGAAGAGATTTTATTTGTTTTATACATTTTATTTATGAAAGGTTATTTATTGTAATAAGGGCCACTTTAAGTATTTAAGGATTTTTATTATGTTTTAAGTTAGATTGTCGATTATATTATTATTTGAAAATGTTTTATTTTTAAACAACTTAATTTTATTTGGAACTTTAATTACACAATGTTTTAGTAAAGACAACAAATTTTTATGTTTTTAACTCTAAGTCAAAAGTTTTTCAAACGTTTTTCGCAGTGGCATTTCAAATTTGGTCATAGAAAATGGGCCGGGTTTGGGGTGTTACATCTAGAGGACGTGGTCGCCGTGGACGAGGTAGAGGAAGGATGACTGTGTCAGAACCCGTCAGATCGGGTCAGGGGTCTGATAATGAAATACCACCACCACCACCACCCCCAATTGTTAATGTTGAGCAGCAGGCTCAGACGGGGAAAGATGCTGTGTCGCAGGCTGTGCTGCGAGTTTTGGAATTGGTGGCAGGTGCAGGAGGAAATTCAGGAAATCGTAAGTCTGTGCCTGAACGGCTCCGAGCTAATGGAGCTGAATTCGAGGAGTATCTAGAGTGGCACCCAGTACAGCTAAGTACTGGTTGGAAGCAACGGAGCGCATCATGGATGAGCTGGACTTGACCCCTGAGGAGAAGTTGAAAGGGATGGTGGCGTTGTTACGCGATGAAGCATATCAGTGGTGGTTAACTGTTCGGGATGGTACCACGTCGAAAATTTGACACAGGAGTATGTTAGAGGCATTTTAGAAGAAGTATGTGGGAACCGGTATCTGAGATGAACAAAGGAAGGCTTTTCTAGGGTTGGTACAAGGGAGTAAGTCATCATGAGAATATGAGGTGGAATTCACGAGGTTGAGCCGCTATGCTCGAGGGTAGTGGCAATCGAGCATGAACGCATTTGTCTGCTTTTGAGGACGGATGAAGGACAATCTGAGGCTGTTGATAGCACCGTGTCGGGAGCGGGAATTCCACTTTGGTGGAAAAGGCCAAGGTGGCGAGGGATTAAGGGCGCTACCAAGCGGTGTGGATAGGAATAAGGCCAAAGAGGATTTGGGCCATCTGGAAAGGGTCACAAGAGGCCTAGGGTTGACGAACAACGAAATCAACAAGTTTGATGCAGGTGGCGATATCGCCCTTGTGAGCATTATGGAAAGAGGCACTTGGGGAGGCTTTGGAGAAAGACGGGAGGATGTTTCAAGTGTGGGTCCAAGGACCATATGCTTAAGGATTGTCCCAAGCAACGGATGAGAGCCGACCGGCAAGACAGAGGGCTAGCTAGATTGGTAGAGAGGGCAACACCTCAGCGGGTCGTGGTTCGGCTAATAGAGGTAATGGTCTTTGGCAGAGGCCGTGGAGCATGTAATGAGGTCTACTAATGTTAATCGAAAGCAAGACAACTGGGTTTGGTTTATGCGGTTCACTGAAGGGAAGATGGAGACGCGCCAGATGTTATAACCGGTACGTTCTTTATTCATGACAAGCCCTATTTTGCTCTTATTGATGTGGGCTCGACCCATTCCTATGTTGCATGTAGTGTAGTGGAAACATTAGGCCTAGACTCTGAACTCTTTGATAGGCAGATGACGGTAGTAAGCCCATTAGGCCAAACTATAGTGGTAGACAAGATCTTTCGGAATGTACCCCTAGAGATTCAGGGAGTGAACTTTCGGGCAGATTTAATGGAGTTACCCTTCGGAGAATTTGAACTTATACTCAGAATGGATTGGCTAGTAGAACACCGAGCCGTGTTAGATTGTGCGGCTAAACGGATGGAACTAAGAACCCCGGAGGATGAAGTGGTAGTAATGATCGGAGAAAGGAGGAACTACTTGTCTAACGTAGTTTCGGCACTGAAGGCTGAGAAGATGGTTAAGAAAGGTTGCAAGGCATTCCTAGCCTTTGTAAGTGCGACAGGTGGAAAGGAAGAAGGTATTAATGGAGTTAGGACGGTAAGGGACTTTGTGGATGTGTTTCCAGAGGAATTACTGGGAATACCCCCAGACAGGGGGGTAGAATTTGGAATTGATTTGCTACCCGGAACAGCTCCTGTGTCAATCGCTCCATACCGAATGGCGCCAAAGGAGTTAGTGGAGCTAAAGGCTCAAATCCAAGAATTGTTGGATCGTGGGTTCATCCGACCCAGTGTGTCTCCGTGGGGAGCACCAGTCTTATTTGTGAAGAAGAAGGACGGAACTATGCGTATGTGCATAGATTATCATCAGTTGAATAAGCTGACCATTAAGAACAAGTATCCTTTGCCAAGGATCGATGACCTGTTCGATCAGTTGAAGGGAGCTGCAGTGTTTTCAAAGATCGACTTAAGGTCGGGATACCATCAATTGAAGGTGAAGGAGGCTGATATCTATAAGACCGCTTTTAGGACAAGATACGGCCATTTTGAGTTTGTGGTGATGCCGTTTGGGTTGTGAACGCTCGGTAGCGTTCATGGATATGATGAATCGAGTTTTCCAACCCTACTTGGATAGGTTCGTCGTTGTGTTCATCGACGATATTTTGGTGTACTCGAAGTCGGAGGAGGAGCATGATGAGCATCTCCGAGTTGTGTTGGAAGTGTTAAGGGAGAAGAAGCTCTATGCCAAATTCAGCAAGTGTGAGTTTTGGCTTAAGGAGGTGGCATTCTTAGGACATGTGGTATCCGCAGAAGGAATAAGAGTGGATCCTAGGAAGATCGAAGCAGTGTTGGATTGGAAACCACCTAGGTCCGTGGCTGAAATCTGAAGTTTCCTAGGCTTGGCAGGCTATTCTGAAAGGTTTGTGGAAGGATTCTCGTCAATAGCCGCGCCTTTAACAAAGTTGCTAAGGAAGGAAGTACCCTTTGAATGGACTAATAAGCAGTAGGAAAGCTTTGAAAAGCTTAAGAAGGTCTTGTAAAGCTCAGTGTTAATTCAAATGGGAGGCGGGAAAAGATTTTGTGGTGTCTTGTGGCGCTCAGATCTGGGGTTAGGGTGTGTGCTAATGCAAGATGGCAAAGTAGTCGCTTATGCGTCCACGGCAGACTAAGGCCTCATGAGATTAACTACCCAACTCATGACTTGGGACTGGCAGCAGTGGTTTTTGCCATTAAGGTTTGGAGGCACTACCTTTATGGAGAAAGGTCGATTATCTACATAGACCACAAAAGTCTTAAGTACTTGTTGACTCAGAAGGAGTTGAACTTAAGGCAACGAAGGTGGGTGGAATTGTTGAAGGACTACGACTGTTCGATAGAATATCATCCGGGCAAGGCGAATGTGGTAGCCGATGCCCTGAGTAGGAAGGTTGTGTCGATCTAAGGGCTTTGTTCGCTCATTTAAGTCTCATGATGATGGAAGCTTTGTTGGCGGAGTTACAAGTCAAGCCCACTGGTGAAGGAGGTGAAAGAGGGACAGTTGGTGATAAGGACTTAAGTACTAAGTTCTGAAGAAATGCAAAGACAAGGAGGATTAAGGGACTATGACATCAGCGATGAAGAAGTATTGTGCTACAAGGAAAGGTCCGTATCTTGAGGGATAAGGAGTTGAGACAAAGGATTCTTGGAAGCGCATGGTAGCCCTTATGCTATGCATCCCGGAGGCATCAAGTTGTATAGAGATCTAAGGGAATAATTTTGGTGGTCTGATCTGAAACGAGAGGTGACTGAATTTGTGGGGAAATGTTTGACGTATCAGCAAGTTAAGGCTGAACACCAAGTCCCATCAGGATTGCTTCAACCAATCGAAGTTCCCCAATGGAAGTGGGAAAGAATTACCATAGACTTCGTTAGTGGGCTTCCCCTTACGCCTACTAAGAAGGACTCGGTATGGGTGATAGTGGACCGTTTGACCAAGTCCGCACACTTTATCCCAGTAAGAATGGATTATTCTCTTCAGAAGTTGGCCAAGTTATATGTGACGGAGATTGTGAGGTTGCATGGAGTACCAAAGTCGATCATCTCTGATAGAGACCCAAGGTTTACGTCTCGATTTTGGAAGGCACTTCATCAAGCTTTAGGCACTAAGTTAGACTTCACTACGTCTTTTCATCCACAATCAGATGGGCAGTCTGAACGGGTTATACAAGTATTGGAGAATATGTTGAGAGGCTGTGTAACGAATTTCCGAGGAAGTTGGGAAAATTACTTGCCTTTAGCTGAGTTCGCCTACAACAACAGCTATCAAGCTAGCATTCGGATGGCACCATACGAAGCATTGTGTGGAAGGAAGTGTAGAACACCTACTTGTTGGACCGAGTTAAGAGAACGTCGAGTTTTGGGTCTAGAATTAGTGGCAGAAACTGAAGAGAAGGTTGAGTTAATTCGGGCACGGTTGAAGGAGGCCTCTGATAGGCAGAAGTGGTACGCAGACCTTAAGCGGAAGGAAATAGAGTTTGAAGTGGGAGACCAAGTATTCCTAAAAATCTCGCCTTGGAAGAAGGTAATGAGGTTCGGTCGAAAAGAGAAGTTAAGCCCAAGGTTTATAGGGCCTTATCGAGTACTGAAGCAAGTTGGGCCGGTGGCATACCAATTGGAGTTGCCACCAGAGTTGCAGCGGATGCACGACGTATTCCATGTATCCATGCTACGTCGCTCTGATCGGACCCATCTCATGTGGTACTGTTGAAGAGGTGGAACTAAGGCGGACTTATCCTATGAGGAAGAGCCGATTCAATCTTGGAGCGTGATGTGAAAGTATTACGAAGGAAGTCCGTACCTCTAGTCAAAGTGTTATGGCATAATCATGGAGCGGAAGAAGCTTCGTGGAGTCGAGGAGACCATGCGACAAATACCCTCAATTATTTTAGTTAGGAAATTTCGAGGACGAAATTTTGTTTAAGGGGGGTAGAACTGTAACATCCTGAAAAGGGCCTATGCATTTTCAGTTTAATTGTATGAAATGACAAGTTTAAGCACTAAGAATAAATTTTTGATACTTTTGGAAACCTAGAAATGGAAATGGAAATGGAAATGAAAACGAACATTTTTGGAAACTTGAACATTTTGGAAACCTGAACATTTTTGGAAACTTGAACATTTTGGAAACCTGAGCATTTTTGGAAACTGAACATTTTGGAAATGATTCAAAATGGAAAGTAAACATTCTGAAACTTGGAAATGTAAGAAAATGGCAAGTTCTGAGCCGATCGAAAATTTTAGGAAACTTAGAAATGATGCAGAATGTCAAATTTTAAAGTCCAAAATAGGAAATAAGGGCAAGAGGGCCTTAAAAGAAAAAGTTGGAGAATTTTGACACACAAACAGGCTTGGAAAAATGGCCTGAAGATGCCACTTAGGGCCTATGGAAATGGCGTCTGCACTGGGAAATAGGCTGAGTTCGAGTCACTTGAAAAGCAAATAAATAAGTTTCATTTTGCTTCCGGAAGGTGAGGTGGACTAAGACCTTGGTTTCTAGAAAAGGAGGTGTTTTATTTGCATAAATATGTGAATAATAAGTGATAAATAAAGGATTTTCTTTAATTGGATTATTTGAGGAGATAATTGATGGATTAAAGGCTTTTATTTTAAATAAAAGAGATAATATTATCACAAGGAAGATTGGTGGCCAAGTCAAGGACCCTTGGCCTAGCAATTTCGGCTAAAGGAGGAGAATTTAGGCTATTCTCTCATCTTTTCTAGGCTTTAAAAATTCCATAACAAAACTCCTCTGCTAGAATTTTCTTTTCATCTTTTCTTCTTCTCTTTTCTTCATCTGTCAAGCCAAAACCTTTTCTTTTGATCTCTGATTAAAACTCCATAGCCGAATCTCTGTGACTCTAGGCAAGGAAGCAATCGATTAAAGGCATTAAAGGTAAGGTTAAGCATTATTCAAATCCTTTTCTTTTCTATTTTGCCGAAAGAGAAGGGTCTAATCCCTATTCTTGTTCATGGCCGAATCTGCAAGGATCTCTCAGGATCTTTTTACAACTGTCGAATACAAGGGGGAATCTTTCGGGAAATCTGAGGATCTAAGGTAAGATGTATGAATATTCGGTTAAGGGTGATGATTCATGTTTTCAAAGTTAGATTTAATCTAACATGAAGTTATAGGGATTTCGACAGGCATATAAAGGAATCCTCTTCAGATTTGGAATTTGTATGGTAAGTGATATTCGGCCAAGGCTTATTTTTGATATTTGGAATTATTTTTCATTATTTCAAAAGTCAGAAACTCACATGGTTACATGATTTAGTGTTAGCCGATTTCAAGGAAAAGGGATACTAGCAATTTTTGGAACTTGATCAATCAAATCGGCAAGCAAGGTAAGTATTAGTAATACCATTCCTATTAGGATTTGGTTTTAAAAGCGAAAAGGTTATTAATGTGTTTTATATGATGGGCCGAATATAGGAATTAACAGATCTAAAGTTAGATCGGGATTTTCGAGATCTCAAGGAACCTATTAAGCGGATCAGGTGTGTACTCACACTAACTTTCGATATATCATATGACAATTATTTTAATATATGAATATGCATAAGAATGTGAATGTGGCTAAATACCACAGATGTGGTAAGAGTACCCAGGTACATTTCCTACTTCTGATAGGGTTACGAATATGATATATTTTGAACCTATGAATAGTAACATGAATGAGAATTAAGTATGTTATGCATGATATAAAATTTATGGGGCATTCGGGATCTATGTGAAAGGGGAAGAAGGTGTTGACTTTGGTCTCACCAACGGAATATGGTGACTACGGTCACAAAATTTGAATATGGTAACTCTGGTTACATTATCTGAATTTGGTAACTTTGGTTACATTATTTGAAAATGGTGTCTAATGACACAAATTATATGGGCGATGAGCACGTCGACTGCAGCGACTGCCTTCGATGGTGTGTAGCGGATGGAGGGTTGACTTAGTAGTCCCCACGGTGTCACTGGCAGGTACGGGTGGTGTGTAGCGGATGGTCAAATAGGCTTGGGTTTGGGTTGCATCATCATTTTTATATGAATATGAACATGTATGCTTGATCTGTTGAATGTTAGTATTGTGTACACATTGAGTCTGTTGACTCACCCCATTGTGGGACTTTTTTTCGGTGATGAATAGTGGTGGCCAGGACGGTAGACCTTGAGGTGGCCATGCTTCATTTGAAGATTTTATTTAATTTGGACTTTTTTCTTTTTAGTACCTTTAATTTTATTTTTAGGTTTTACTTGATGTAATAAGGCCATAAGGCCCAAGTGGATTTTCTTATTTTGCTTTACTCTTAACTATTACGTTGCGAACTTTTTAAGACTAAAGTTTAAGATATATATATATTTTTTGTAAACCTTAAAAATTATTTTGTCACCTTAATAAAAATTTGATTTTCAAATAGATTAAATGCGTTCCCAATCTGAGCCCAATCCACAACAACATTTTTCCAAAAATTATACAAATTTTGTCTAAGTAACAAAGAACTTGAAAACCGGTTAACTTAAGGAACAAACCAGATCCGGTTCAGGCTCGTGGGCCAGGTGTGGGGTGTTTCACTTACAACCAAAGATGTTTAAAGAACATGTACATAGAATGATTCTCAGTTGTATTGATGAATGAAATTTTATGATATTGTGACATTTTGAGCTCAACTTTTGAAATAGAAATAAAATGATTGTGTGCACATAGCTTTTGAAATTATTTAAAATAGAAAAATCTTTATAGTTACTTAAACACCTATTATATTGAAATGTAATGTTGTAGTATATGAAAAGAAGTATACGTCATAACTTACATTTGCAATTCACTATTGTCGAAACCATTTTAAAAAAAGTTTAAAAAAACGGGGATTGACTTTTAAAAAAAAAACAAAAATAGGAGTCGCCACCAATCCCTTTTTATTTATGTGTGATTGAATCACCTTGCAAAACGTTTTATTTCAAAACATTTGATTTTGGTCCACGAAAAATAAGAAAACGGGTTCGAGAATCGGTTACGTATGAGGAAGGGTTAGCACCCTTAGAACGCCCAAAAAATTGGTATCTAATCAATAAAATTATGTCCAAATGTTGAAAATTTAATTTAAAATATGATTTCTAAAAAAAACTTGAACAATTTGATTTAAAATTTGAGATTTCTTTGTTCCAAAAGAATATAAACATCACATCCAGCACGTTAGGACACGATATTTTTAAACCCTTGTAACTAAAATCATCTCATGATTTACAAAATTTTATTAAAAGGATATTTAGATATTTAGTCAAACGAAAAACCGAAACCCAACACGCTAGGGCATTATTTCCCGAATTTTTAAATACAAAACATTGTCTTATTTTAAAACATTTAAATAAAATATAGTAATTTTGCAAAATGTATTTTATTTTAAAATGATGATCTATAAAAATATCATATTAGTACATTATCAAACATAAATATCAAAAGCAATCGTGAAATAATAACATTTCATATTAATATAGGCAATAAAAGAAATAATAATATAAAATACATTAATACTGAATATCTACCTTTGAAGCAATTGTAAATAAATGAAGAAGTATAAACAAATATAATAAATAATAAATAAATATAAACTACAAAATATATATGAACACTTTTCATGCAAGTTGAAAATTTCCATACAATGACATATACCTAATAATAAATGCTATATATATATTAAGAAAATAAATAAAATACATTTTAAAATAAATAAATAGTTTATAACTTTAAATAAAAACATATTTATTGTAACATCCTGATTAGGTGGGTCTGTGCACTTTGAGTGTCAGTGTTAGCTAGAGCTTTAGAAGTGTGTATTGGGCTCGGGTTTGGGCTTAAACCTGGGTTAACTTTTCTAATAAAAAGCTACATGTCAAAATTTAAGTGAGGTATCCATGTTTAGTAGCAAGTTGGGCTTGTGGCCCAAAATTTAGTGATGCTGTAAGGGGCATGTAGGTGGCGGCATTAAGGAGGGAATTGGGCCAAGGGTTTTCGTTTGGGCCCAAGAGTTTTGGGGCAAAAATTAGGCACTCCAAAGGGGGGAGAAGGGACGGCACAAAGTTAGGGAGATAAGGGAGTTAATTTTTATTTTATGTAGATAATATATTGATTTATGGAGAGAAGAGTTGGTACTTGGTGGGTTTCCTTTTAAGAATAGATAAAGATCTAGTTGATAAGGGTGGATAAAAGCTATCAGGAGATGGAAGAGTTGGCCAAAAATCCAACTCTAGAAGTGGGTGTGTGTTGCCGAAATTAGTAGCCAAGTTATCATCTTTTTCTTTCATTATTTTCTTTCTTTCTCATCTTTTTCTCTCCTCTAGCCGAAATTCCCTCGCTTAATTCTCCCCTCCAAAATTTTTCTAAAAGCCGAATTCTCCTTACTCATATCTCTTTCTCCCATAGCCGAATCTTCAAGGTTGATCTATCTTTCCTGAAGGTGTACCATAGCCGAATAGTCCTCCCTAGCTTGGTAAGTTCTTTGTTATTTTTCTTCAGTATTATTTTTAGATCCTCAACCGAATCACTCCTCTAATATCTAGCTGATGTTCACTCTCCATTCTTAGAAACCAATTTATCCTCCCTATAATCTCTTGTGCCGATTTGTGAAGGAAGCCGAAGGTAGGTGGTGGTAGGTTCGGCCGAATGGCCACTTCTTGTTCCTTAATCTTTTGTCGAATGTCATATGGTACTCGGTTGGTTGCGATCAGTGGTTTGGTCTAATATTTTGGTGATGGCCGAATGTAGGTAGGAAGGTGACATTTCTTAAGGACTTTCGGGATTCGACAGATTAGGTAAGGGCTTGTTTTAAGTGTTATGATTATTTAAATTAATTAGATCTCATCGTTTAAACTGGTTTAGTGACCAAGGGATTATTATGGGCTCGAATAACAGCCAAGCAGTAGGAAGGGTTGAATCTGTAAACCTAGTACCTAAATACAAGAAGTGATCTGTGTCAGGAGTACGCGATTGGCCATCCGGGTGTGGGCCGACATCGAAAGTAGATCGTAGGCCGATAGTGGTAGTCTCGAGTGACAGTAGCGTAGAAGCAGTGAGAGCGTTAGTACAGGAATCAGGTGTGTAACTCTTACACACTTTCTTTACTTAATATGTTAAATGTTATGTGATGATAAAAGCCAAAGTGATGGCAGTGATTCCTAAGTTACCCTTGTGGGTAATAACTAGGATGCCGGGTAAGTCGTTATGGTTGTTAGCATTAATTAAAATGTGATCTATAAGTGCATGCCATTCTTTATTCAATATTCTACATGTTAAAGCATGATCATACTTTTATTGTGAGCACGAACATGTGATATGGGTGTTGAGAGGAGGGGGAAGTATGATCTATCAAACTGTCACCGTGGTGCAGTACCACACGAGTGGGTTGGCCCCACATATTATAATATTGTGACTATGTCTCAGTGGTTTGGCACCACCAGTGGTTTGGTACCACACGGGGTATATTTGGGAGGTATGGATGGATATCTAGGTTGATGGGTTGCATGACATACATATTTGTATATGAATTTGTGTAAGAGCATAACGTCTTTTGGGATGGGGGTTTACACACTAAGTATGGGTGACTCACCCCTTCGTTTATATTTTGCAGATAAACCTTAGATCGTGGATATGGAGCCGGGGTGGACTCGAGGTGGCCATGCTCAGTATTTGTTTTATTTCAATGTTTTCTATATGGATTTAGTTATTTTCTTTAATTTGGGTTTATAGTTCTGTAATATGGCCGCTTAAGCATTATTTAGGGACATTTTATTTAATTGTTTCTTAAAGTTTCCATAAGTATGCCGGTAAAACTATGAATTGGGTGTTTTCAAAACCCTAAATAAATACTTGTTTTCTAAAATGTACACTGACTAAGTATTAAATACAGAGTAGCAATAAGGCAACCAAGTTTTTCTAGAACAAGTTCCAACATGTTTTAAACATCACAAGATCCAACGACGTTTTCTTTAAAATGTTACAACAGAATTCTCTTTAAACAAGTCGACAAATCGATTTTCAAAATGTTTTCTTTCCCGTGGCACACCAGATTCGGTTGTAGTGTTTTGACCGGGTTTGGGGTGTTACATTTATAATAA
The DNA here is from genome assembly GCA_025506655.1 of Gossypium rotundifolium. Classification (NCBI taxonomy): domain Eukaryota; kingdom Viridiplantae; phylum Streptophyta; class Magnoliopsida; order Malvales; family Malvaceae; genus Gossypium; species Gossypium rotundifolium. The sequence continues at coordinate 51,885,051 of CP106728.1, forward strand.
TCTAATTCATATAAAATATATAATATAATATAAATAATTTTAGATAAAATAAAAATTTTAAAATAATATTGGATATAATACTATATAATATACAAAATTTTAAAAATATATAATATAATAACTAGTATATAAGTCTAAAAATAATATGTAATAAAAATAATGAAATCAAATAAAATAATAAATAATAATAGTTTAAAATACATAAGGATAATATATAATAAAAATATATACAAGTTTAATAAATTAATATACGAATAATAAGAGTAATATAATGTTTTAACATGATAAAATAATTAAATATAGTATTAGAATAAAATAAAATGACAATAAATAAATAAATAAATAAATAAAGAAGGATTAAACAACAAATAAAATAAGTATAAAAGGATTAAATTAAAATACGCATTGCACTACAGGGACTCATTAGGCAATTATGCCTTCTTCCCAAAACAACGCCGTTCTGATTTTTTGCCCTTAAAGTAGTTCGAGGGACTAAATTGAAGCAAAGTATAAGTTTTTTAGGCTAATTTAAAATAAAAAAATTTGAACTGAACGAAATTAAACTTAATGAGATAGCAGAGGGACTAAAAGGGTTATTTTCCCTTTTTTATAAAACGCGCGGATCCTCCCTCGATTTTCGGGTCAACGCGCGGATCCTGGCCCTTTAAACGATGTCGTTTTAACGCTTATTGGCTTAAGTGAAAACGGCGTCGTTTTATAATGTTATATAAGTTAATATTTAGGCAAAAAATCATTTAGCAACCTGTTTATATAAAAAAAATTAGAAACGCTCTCAAAGGCCCTCCTCTCCTTTGACGGAGTCTGGTCACCGAGCTTAGGGGCTTCCACCTCCACACGCCCCATGCGCCTAAGCGCCGTCGCCCGCGGCAGCTCTCAGGTATGAAATTTTGTCCCTTTTTTATTTCAATATTGTTTTATAAATAAAACGTGCATGAAACAAAAAAAATAAAAATAAAAATAACAGAATGTGAATCACCTTAAATAAGCGAAATTTTTATTTCTCAGTATATTTACATGAATCGCTTGTGTATCACTTTTGTATCTTTTGCCTATTCTCTCTGGGTATCTTCTTTTTTTTTATTTATTTACAATTTTTTGTAAGGTCTTCAAAATAAAAAAAATAAAAAAAAAATGAAAAAAGAACTGTTGCCATGTTTGCTGCGTTTTGTTTCCTTTCTTTTGAAGTTGGACGAAGATCTCGCGACGGAGATGAGGCGCGCTAACTACGGCGTGAATTCGTGGTGCGAACGAAGGGCTATTGGATCATTGCGGCACGGCGATTGGGCTCTTGCTGGGCGCTTGCTCTTGCGGCGTCTAGGGTTTCAGAAACCCTAGGCTACTACATCTGCTAAAATTTTGGGCTCTTTTGGGCCGCCTAAATTTTGGGTTAGGGTCTGTTGGGTCAGGGTGTAGTGGGCCACGGGTTCTAAGTATTGGGTCAAAAGGGTTGGGCTATTTGGGTTTTGTAATTGGACTGTAAGATAAATGATACAATTAATTTTTTGTTTGTTTTTCTGGCTTGTTACATAGGCCCAGGCAAAATTGGGTTCTTACAACTATAATGTGATAATTATGATGAGTTATATTTTTATGTGTGCTCAACGTTTGCTCTATTAAAACTTTTGTTTTATCACAATGGGCCAAGTGGGAGAATGTAAGATTTTTAGTCCATTATTGTGGACTAAATTAAAGTCTAAAATTGTGTGGCCCAATTTAAAAAGGATAAGAATTTTACTTTTAATAGAAGTTAAATTTTATCTGTTCGTTTGGTTACTTGATGGACGTACCAGCTTAAAAGTTGATCATTATAAATTGATCCTCCATCACCTATTAGGGTTATACATTAAAAATTATAGTCGTCTCATTTAAGGTTTGTGTGATTAAAGGAAAACGGCTAAGGAATAAATTAATTCATCAAGTGTTATTCGTCAAGTTTAACGGCCAACTTCAATTCCGCATCAAGTATTTCTTAAATTTGTGAAAATCATATTATTCTAAAGATCATAAATAATTGTTTATTCAGTATTAGGGATTTGATATGCATAATATTTAAATATAAAGATTGTTTACAAACTACATGTGGTAAGACTTGAATCTAAGACATGATAATTTTATATCCTAAACTTTATCATTTCAATTAAAATTTTATACTATGTTTGTATAATTTTAATAAATACTTTTTACATAAATTTCAAAATAAGTGTATTATAATTTATTTTAAAATTTTAAAATATATTCACCACGCTTAAAATGTAACACCCCAAACCAGGTCTATGCGTTAAGACGAGTTTTGGTTTGTCACATAGATCGAACATCCTTTTAATTTTTCTAATGATTTAGGTGAAACCGTTCTATAAAACCTCTTGAAAGTGAAGTTTAGTAAAACCAAGAAAAATGATTTGAAATCGATGAACTTAAGAAACATTAGTTGAAATCTTATCATTTAGTATTTAATTGTCAAAAACCTTAAAGTAGTTTTTAAAAGTTCAAAAGAATTTGAAAACAAGAATAGTTAAAGAATCTCATATGTTTTAAAACCAAAGTATTTTAAGGAAACATTATAGGATTAACATAAGCCCATATTAAATATCTAAAACAAAATTTAAATCCATCCACACATAAAAATCCATGAAATATTAATAAAGGCCTTATTACATCATACCCAAAATAGTAATTAAAAGAATTCACTTAATTAAAAGTTCATAGTTTATAAAACTCATGTTGAAGTATGGCCTCCACGAAGTCATCGTTTATTGAAGCCTCCGTTAATTGCCATTACGAGATGGATAATTAAGCAGTGAGTTACTCGAACTCGGTGTATAACTCACTTACCATATCCACTGGGCCAGATCATCAAGTCATTATTTTGGGCTTGAGCTATAACATCCTAAATATTTGAGTATCATTATGTTGTTAAATGTTAAGTTCGGGTTTACTTGGAGTTAGAATAAAAATATTAGTTATGTGTAATTTAGAGTAAAGAAATTAAGTGATCTTGAGACTTAAATTAATTAAGTACAAAAAGATGGCATAAGATGAGTTAATGGCATAGTGGTGATGGCGCCATAAGTTGGACATGAGGGAAGGAGTTCGAATCACCTAGCATGCAATTAGGAATTTTTATTTTTGCTTTAGTCTATGCATGTGTCGGCAAGGAGATAAGGATAGGATGAGTTGTATTGTTTTTATTTTGGTAAGAAGATTAAGGTTTTGGAAAGCTAAGGATAAGGACTTGAAATGGGGGATTGTGTTTCATCAACTTAAGGAAAAGGGAGGGGAAAAAGGCTTAAGTGTAGGAAGATGTTTTGGAAACTTCTTAACGGCCTTTTGACCATTGTATTTGGACGGCATTGAGGTTAAGGGGGATGGCCGGTTTTGTGTTTGCATTTGTAAGCTTGGACATTGGGAGAACAATTCTTTTTGGTCAATTGTTACATGTTCATCAAATTATTCTCTCAAAAGTTTGCTCTCTCCCTTAGCCGATTTTACCAAACCCTTGAGGAAACTATAGCAATTTTCTTTACCATTCTTTCTTCTTGATCATTTGATCATTTTCTTTTCCAATCATTCTTCCTAGTGCCGAAACCATCAAAACACCAAAAAGGCCACTGTTTTTCTTTCTTCTTCACAAAACCGATTACACAATCCTTCCAAAAACCTAATTCTTTTTCTTCTCCTTTCTTTCTCCTTTCTTTTTCTTTCCTTCTCCCTTTCTCACTTGAAACCGAATCATATTATCTCCATTGTTCCATTCTTTTACTTTTCTCTCAATTAAAAATCTCCACAATAATCTCTCTCATGGCCGAATGTTAACTTGTACTTGTGCCAAAATTTCTTTCATTTTCTTTGATCAAAATCGAATTCTTCTCACACAATTTCTTCCAATTGTGGACATTAGTGAGAAACTTTGGAATCGATTTCAAGAATTAAGGTAAAGTGATTTTCTTTTAAGGATTCTTATTCATTTAGTATAGTTAGTTATTAATCGATTTTGTTTTAGGGACACAATCGCTCGATCGATTCTCGTGGAACGAAGACAAATCATGGTAAGCCAAAGCTAAAATCTTATAAATGCTAGTCATATTTCGATACTAATAAGTCAGACTAATAATCTTATGTCTTTAGAGACATTCAAGATAGGGTAGAAAAGGGCAGTCCATAGTCTTCGAAAGAGGGGCAGTTCCGTAAATCTCCCTAATTATAAACGAAGGGCTATTTCGGGAATCCAGGATTTTCCACCGAGTTACAGACCTTTAACCAAGGAGAATCAATTGTTCGAGGTTATTCGTACTCCCGAGCCTTTGTACGTTCGTGGATTCTCATTGGGCAACGAATCCACAAACGAGGAGAAGCCAAAAATAGAAGTGGTTCAAAATCAAAGGGGTAAGGATTTAGATCGTATACCAATAGTGTATTTTTGATAAATGATAGTGTTCTAATGGTTCATATTACTTTATGTGTTGACGAGCGGGAAGGTTTAGTACTCAAAATATCAAGGTGTGTAACTTCACACTTATCTCGGGTTGGATGTCATACCGTAGTATTGAGCAAAATCATAAAAACGACAAAATCGGTACAATACGAAATAATTGGTATTTTGGTGAAATTTCATGAAAATGGTTAAAAATATGAAAATTACGAAAACACCCTCGATGAGTAGATGGTAAAATGTATATTAAATGTCTCATGTGTAAATGGGCCAAAGATGTGTTAGATCGTAAAATGGGCCGATAAGTTTGCTAGTTAGTAAAATGGGTCGATAAATATGCTAGTAAAATGGGCCGAAATCCCTAATAAATAGTAAATGGGATGAAATCTCTGCTAGATCGATAAATGGGCTGAAATCTCTGCTAGATCGATAAATGGGCCGAAATCTCTGCTAGATCGTTAAATGGGCTAAAAACCCTGACAAATTGTTAAATGGGCCGAACTCTTTGCTAGATCGTTAATTGGGCCTAAGATGCTAAATAGCTAAATAGGCTAAATGTTATTCTGAAATTTTTGGGCCTTAATAAAAACTTGAAATATTGACTCATATGTAAATTGGGCCTTTTTGATAAAATCATCATATGTACATAGACTATTTTCCATACATGTTGCATGGGTTGGGATTAACGATGAAGAGAAGAAAGGCACATTGCCAAAATCTAGTTCGGTGGCTCTGCCACAAAATAATTAAATGGCTCATTGCCTCTAGTTCGGTGGCTCGCCACAAATATTTTAATGGCTCAATGCCTCTAGTTCGGTGACTTTGTCACAATCTAGTTCAATGGCTCGCCACAAATATAAAATAACTTAATGCCTCTGAATGGTGTGTTGGCGGGGTGGGTTGACTTGATCCCCACAGTGTGATGGTTGGTGCGGGTGGTGTGTAGCGGATGGAAATTAGGTTTGGGTGGGAAAATTTCATTATTACATGCATTCCATTATTTATATTGTTAATCCTGTTAATGGGCTCAAGCCCAAAGTTATGACTTGATGATCTGGCCCAGTGTATAAAGTAAGTAAGTTATACACTGAGTTCTGAGTAGCTCACTCCCACAAATTTTTCATCTCAGGTAATGGAAACTGACGTGGACTTGGGCCGAGGATGACTTCGTGGAGGCCATACTGCAAACATGAGTTTAATAAACTTTGAACTATTAATAAGTACTTTCTTTAAATTGCTATTTTGGGTATGATGTAATAAGGCCTCTATTATTTTTTTTATGGATTTTTATGTGTGGTTGGTTTAAAATTTTTGTTTTGGATATTTTAATATGGGCTTATGATTTTTATATAATGTTTACTTAAAAAAATTTGGGTTTTCAAACATACGAGATTTCTTTAACTATTCTTATATCTCAAATACATCAAACTTAAAATTATTTCTCTTGGTTTTTATTAAACTCTAATTTCAAAAAGGGATTTTGAAATACCGATTCATTTGAAATTATTAAGATAGTTCGATATATGTAACAAACCAAATCTAGTCTTAATGCATAGACCGATTTTGGGGTGTTACATTTAATGGTATCAGAGTCAGTTTCAAAAACTCGGCTGTGGTTGGGTTCAACAAATAACTTCTGAAATCATTTCAATTATGTTTTAAAGATCAGTATGGCACCACAAGCATCCGGCAACAAGTCAAGTAAGTATTCATTGCTAAATGATTATTATGATGATGATGATGACATGATCATAGGAACACTCTAGAACTTCTAGTTTTGGATGTTAGAGATTGAGACTATAGGATGTGCGAAAAACAACTTTATCTCTCAAATCTCATAAAACACCATTAATAAACACTGAAACAATTTTCTGATTCATAAAACTTGTAATCAGATTAAATTGAATTAGTCATCATGAGCACTAGAGGGCGTGGTCGTGGGCCGCGATAGACGTGGCCGTGGTAGAGGACGAGTCTTTGCAAATCAAGTACCAAATCATATCTTTGAAATGGATTCACCGCATCACTTGTAAGTGAGGCGGGATCACGAGGATCATATGGAAGAAGATAATGCTTTGACTCAAGCAATCTTTGTGAGTCCTAGAAAGGGTCATTGAACTAGGATTGGGCCAACAAGCGTGGGTCAATTTGAATGACTCAAGTCAAATAATGCGAAGTTTTAGAGGAGTTTTCGGTGTAGCTCGAATGTGGTGAATATTGGCTCAAAGTCGTGGAGCGGATTATGGATGATATGGAATGCCTTTGTTGAGCGTAAACCGAAAGGAGTTGTGTCCTTGCTATGAGGCGAGGCGTGTCGGTGGTGGCTTCTTGTTCGGGAAGGCACCGAGGTCTGACCGATTACTTGGGAATTCTTTAAAGTCGCCTTCAAGGAAATATGTTGGAACAAGTTATGTGGATGCCCGAAGGAAGGAATTTCGAATCTTGTCCAAGGGAGTAAGGCGGTGGCGCGTATGAAATTTGAGTTTTTACGCTTAAGTCGATATGCTCAGACAATAGTGTCAATGGATCATGAACATTGTGTGCGATTCGAGGATGGGCTAAATGATGAGTTAAGGGTTCTGATTGCCCCACAACAAGTTAGAACTTTTACCACGCTTGTGGAGAAGGCCAAGATAGCCGAAGAGGGTAAGAACTCAGAACGTCAGAATCGGGAAAGATTTAGAAACAAGAGAGATATACAGCAGTCAGGTTTTTCAAAAAGGTTTTAGAAGAGGCCTCGAAATGATGAACCGACAAAGGTAGAGCACCAGAACTAATAATCGAGGTCGAGATTGTCTTGAATGTAGAAAAGGCATTCGGAGAGTCTTTGGAGGAAAACGGCGCTTGTTACAAATGCGGTTCAATGGATCACCAAGATAGAAATTGCCCTCGGCGTATGGATACGACTCAAGAAGTTTGTAATCTTGATGCATAGCCACCAGAGGTACTCGGCAGACCACCGAGAGGTCGTGGACTAGGTCGTGGTGGTAATGGGGTTGGGCGTGGTCAAGGTGCACCGGTCGAGGCAATGGTCCTAGAGGTAACACGGATGCAAGACGGCCGGGGCCGGTCTATGTAGTTAAGCGCCGTGAGGATGGCAATGCACGATGTAATAATCGATACGTTCTTCATCTTGATGTACTTATTCTTGCCTTAATAGATATTGGTTCTACCCACTTGTATGTTGCTAGTGCCATATCTCGGAAACACGAATCTAGAATCAAATTACCGATAGTGAGATGATGATAATTAGTCCTTTAGACGATCGGTGATGTAAATAAACTTTTAGAGACGCACCCTTAGAAATTCAAGAGAAGGTATTCTTGGCGAATTTGATGGAATTGCCTTTCGACGAGTTCGATCTCATTCTGGGCATAGATTGGTTGGTTAAACATCGGGCGTAATTGGATTGTGCTGAAAAATAGATGTCAATAAGAACTTCGGATAATAACGAAGTCATAATGATAGGTGAACGAAGGAACTACTTGGCAAATGTGGTATCGGCGTTGAAGGCAGAAAAGTTGGTGTGGAAAGGGTATGGAGCATTTCTAGCTTTTATTTGTGCTTTGGATGCCAAAGAGTTATCTGTGGATGATGTGAGAACGGTGAAGGAATTTCCAGATGTATTTCCTAATGAACTTCCTGGTATACCTCCAGATCGGGAAGTAGAATTTGGCATTGAGCTTTTGCCCGGTACGGCTCCAGTGTCCATTGCTCCTTATAGAATGGCACCGAAGGAGTTGGCAGAGCTTAAAGCTCAAATTCAAGAATTGCTGGATCCGGGATTTATTCGACCGAGTGTGTCTCCGTGGGGAGCACCAGTTTTGTTTGTGAAGAAGAAGGATGGATCGATGCGTATGTGCATTGATTACAGACAATTGAATAAATTGACGATCAAGAATAGGTATCCTCTGCCGAGAATTGATGACCTGTTTGATCAATTAAAGGGAGCTGCAGCTTTTCCAAAATTGATTTGAGATCGAGTTATCACCGACTTAAGGTGAAAGAAGCGGATATTTATAAGACGGCATTTGAACTCGTTATCGACATTATGAGTTTGTAGTGATGCCGTTTGGATTGACCAATGCACCAGCCGCATTTATGGACATGATGAACCGAGTCTTTCAACCATATTTAGACCGGTTTGTGGTAGTGTTCATAGATGACATCTTGGTTTATTCAAGAAATGAAGAGGAGCATGACATGCATTTGCGTATAGTATTGCAGCTACTTCGTGATAAACAACTTTATGCCAAATTCAGTAAATGTGAATTTTGACTAAAAGAAGTGACATTCTTGGGTCATGTGGTATCAGCTGAAGGAATAAGGGTGGATCCTCGGAAGATTGAGGTCAGATGGATTGGAAACCACCAAAGTCGGAGGTGAAATTGAGTTTCTTAGGATTGGTGGTTACTATAGGCGCTTTGTTGAGGGCTTTAGTTGATTGTTGCACCTAACTAAACTATTACGGAAAGGAGTTCAGTATATTTGACCGAAAAACAACAAGAAAGTTTCAAGAAATTGAAGAAGATTCGCTAAGCGCCAGTTTTAATTCAAATAGGAGGATGGAAAGGAATTTACTGTTTATTGTGATGCGTCTCACACGGGTTTGGGTTGTGTGCTGATGCAAAATGGAAAGGTGGTGGCCTATGCTTCTCGTCAATTAAGACCGTACGAAGTAAACTACCCTATTCATGATTTGGAATTAGCCGCAATGGTTTTTGCTTTAAAGATTTGGAGGCACTATCTCTACGGTGAGAAGTCTATTATCTACACGGATCACAAGAGTCTTAAGTACCTCTTTACCCAAAAGGAGTTGAATTTGAGACAAAGAAGATGGGTGGAATTATTAAAGGACTATGATTTCTCAATCAAATATCATCCTGGAAAGGCTAACGTGGTAGCTGACGCGTTAAGTCGTAAATGCAGATTCGATTTAAGAGCAATGTTTGCTCATTTAAGTTTGTATGAGGGTGGTAGTTTGTTAGCAGAACTTCAGGTGAAGCCTCTGTGGTTGGAACAAATCAAGGAAAAGCAGACATCAGATAAAAAGATAGGACTTTTATTTCAGCAGGTTGAAAGGGGTAAAATAGAGGATTTTGGTATAAACATGAATGGAGTGCTGTGCTTTCGTGGAAGGGTTTGTATGCCTAAAGATTCAGAATTGAGACAAATGATTCTACGGGAGGCACATAGTAGCCCTTATGCTATGCACCTCGGAGGAAATAAGATGTATCAAGATCTCCGTGAACAGTATTGGTGGCCAGGATTGAAGCGTGAGATTTCTGAGTTTGTAGGAAAATGTTTGACTTGTCAGCAAGTGAAGGCAGAGCATCAATTACCGTCAGGTTTGTTACAACCGGTAAAGATTCCTCTTTGGAAATGGGAGCGGATAACTATGGATTTTGTTAGTGGGTTACTTTAACACCTACTAAGAAAAATTTCGTATGGGTAGTAGTTGATTGTTGGACGAAGACTGCTCATTTTCTTCCGGTTAAATACGGATTATTCATTACGTAAATTGGCTAAGTCAGTATGTATCCGAAATCGTGAGGTTGCATGGGGTACCAAAGTCTATTATATCGACGGGGATCCCAGATTTACATCACGATTTTGGAAAGCTTTGCATGAAGCCTTAGGGACAAAGTTGAATTTCAGTACGGCTTTTCATCCTCAGTCTGATGGTCAGTCGGAAAGAGTAATTGATTTTGGAAGACATGTTAAGGGATGTGTGATTGACTTTAGGGGTAGTTGGGAGGATTTTCTACCATTGGCGAAATTTATGTATAACAATAGCTATCAGTCTAGCATTCAGATGGCACCCTATGAGGCATTGTATGGTCGTAGGTGCCGTACTCCTACTTGTTGGACTGAATTAGGCGAACGGAAGATGTTGGGTCCTGAGATGATATCCGAAACAGAGGAAAAGGTAAAAGTTATTCGAGCACGATTAAAGGAAGCCTCAGATAGATAGAAGTCGTATGCAGACCTGAAGCGTAAGGATATCGAGTTTGCTATGGGAGATCAGGTCTTTCTGAAGGTCTCACCTTGGAAGAAAATTTTCAGATTCGGAAAGAAGGGCAAGTTGAGCCCTAGGTTCATCGGGCCATATCGTGTGACGAAGCGTGTTGGCCCAGTGGCTTATCAGATTGAATTACCTCCGAAGTTGGGTCAAATTCATAATGTTTTCCATGTTTCCATGATGAGACGCTATAGATCGGATCTATCTCATATAGTACCGGTAGAGGAAGTGGAATTAAATTCAGACTTGTCATTTGAAGAAGAACCAATGGAAATTATAGACCGGGATGTTAAGGTGCTAAGAAAGAAGACTGTACCGTTGGTCAAAGTTTTATGGCGTAATCATGGAGCGGAGGAAGCTACGTGGGAGCCTGAGGATGCAATTCGACAACAATATCCTCACCTCTTTTAATCAGGTAAATTTCGAGGACGAAATTTTCTTTTAAGGGAGGTAGAATTGTAACATCCTAAATATTTGAGTATCATTATGCTGTTAAATGTTAAGTTCGGGTTTACTTGGAGTTAGAATAAAAATATTAGTTAAGTGTAATTTAGAGTAAAGAAATTAAGTGATCTTGAGACTTAAATTAATTAAGTACTAAAAGATGGCATAAGATGAGTTAATGGCATAGTGGTGATGGCGCCATAAGTTGGACATGAAGGAAGGAGTTCGAATCACCTAGCATGCAATTAGAATTTTTATTTTGCTTTAGTCTATGCATGTGTCGCAAGGAGATAAGGATAGGATGAGTTGTATTGTTTTTATTTTGGTAAGAAGATTAAGGTTTTGGAAAGCTAAGGATAAGGGCTTGAAATGGGGATTGTGTTTCATCAACTTAAGGAAAAGGAGGGAAAAAGGCTTAAGTGTAGGAAGATGTTTTGAAACTTCCTAATGGCCTTTTGACCATTGTATTTGACGACATTGAGGTTAAGGGGATGGCGGTTTTGTGTTTTCATTTGTAAGCTTGGACATTGGGAGAACAATTCTTTTTGGTCAATTGTTACTTGTTCATCAAATTTTTCTCTCAAAAGTTTGCTCTCTCCTTAGCCGATTTTACCAAACCCTTGAGGAAACTATAGCAATTTTCTTTACCATTCTTTCTTCTTGATCATTTGATCATTTTCTTTGCCAATCATTCTTCCTAGTCTGAAACCATCAACACACCAAAAGGCCACTCTTTTCTTTCTTCTTCACAAAACCGATTACACAATCCTTCCAAAACCCAATTCTTTTCTTCTCTTTTCTTTCTCCTTTCTTTTTCTTTCCTTCTCCCTTTCTCACTTGAAACCGAATCATACTATCTCCATTGTTCCATTCTTTTACTTTTCTCTCAATTAAAAATCTCCACCATAATCTCTCTCACGGCCGAATGTTAACTTGTACTTGTGCCAAAATTTCTTTCATTTTCTTTGATCAAAACCGAATTCTTCTCACACAATTTCTTCCAATTGTGGACATTAGTGAGAAAATTTGGAATCGATTTCAAGAATCAAGGTAAAGTGATTTTCTTTTAAGGATTCTTATTCATTTAGTATAGTTAGTTATTAATCGATTTTATTTTAGGGACACAATCGCTCGATCGATTCTCGTGGAACGAAGACAAATCGTGGTAAGCCAAATCTAAAATCTTATAAATGATAGTCATATTTCGATACTAATAAGTCAGACTAATAATCTTATGTCTTTAGAGACATTCAAGATATGGCAGAAAAGGGCAGTCCATAGTCTTCGAAAGAGGGGCGGTTCCGTAAATCCCCCTAATTGTAAACGAAGGGCTATTTCGGGAATTTGGGATTTTCCACCGGGTTGCAGACCTTCAACCGAGGAGAATCAATTGTTCGAGGTTATTCGTACTCCCGAGCCTTTGTACGTTCGTGGATTCTCATCGGGCAACGAATCCACAAACGAGGAGAAACCAAAAATAGAAGTGGTTCAAAATCAAAGGGGTAAGGATTTAGATCGTCTACCAATAGTGTATTTTTGATAAATGATAGTGTTCTAATGGTTCGTATTACGTTTAGGTGTTGACGAGTGGGAAGGTTTAGTACTCACAATATCAAGGTGTGTAACTTCCCACTTATCTCGGGTTGGATGTCATACCGTAGTATTGAGCAAAATCGTAAAAACGACAAAATCGGTACAATACGAAATAATTGGTATTTTGGTGAAATTTCATGAAAATGGTTAAAAATGTGAAAATTACGAAAATGCCCTCGATGAGTAGATGGTAAAATGTATATTAAATGTCTCATGTGTAAATGGGCCAAAGATGTGTTAGATCGTAAAATGGGCCGATAAGTTTGCTAGTTAGTAAAATGGGCCGATAAATATGCTAGGTAGTAAAATGGGCCGAAATCCCTGATAAATAGTAAATGGGCCAAAATCTCTGCTAGATCGATAAATGGGCTGAAATCTCTGCTAGATCGATAAATGGGCCCAAAACTCTGCTAGATCGTTAAATGGGCCGAAAACCCTGACAAATTGTTAAATGGGCCGAACTCTTTGCTAGATCGTTAATTGGGCCTAAGATGCTAAATTGCTAAATAGGCTAAATGTTATTCTGAAATTTTTGGGCCTTAATAAAAACTTGAAATATTGACTCATATGTAAATTGGGCCTTTTTGATAAAATCATCATATGTACATAGACTATTTTACATACATGTTGCATGGGTTGGGATTAACGATGAAGAGAAGAAAGGCCTGTTGCCAAAATCTAATTCGGTGGCTCTGCCATAAAATAATTAAATGGCTCATTGCCTTTAGTTTGGTGGCTCTGCCACAAATATTTTAATGGCTCAATGCCTCTAGTTCGGTGACTTTGTCACAATCTAGTTCGGTGGCTCTGCCACAAATATAAAATGGCTTAATGCCTACGAATGGTGTGTTGGCGGGGTGGGTTGACTTGATCCCCACAAGTGTGATAGTTGGTACGGGTGGTGTGTAGCGGATGGAAATTAGGTTTGGGTGGGAAAATTTCATTATTGCATGCATTCCATTATTTATATTGTTAATCCTGTTAATGGGCTCAAGCCCAAAGTTATGACTTGATGATCTGGCCCAGTGTATAAAGTAAGTAAGTTATACACTGAGTTCTGAGTAACTCACTCCCTCAAATTTTTCATCTCAGGTAATGGAAACTGACGTGGACTTGGGCCGAGGATGACTTCGTGGAGGCCATACTGCAAACATGAGTTTAATAAACTTTGAACTATTAATAAGTACTTTCTTTAAATTGCTATTTTGGGTATGATGTAATAAGGCCTCTATTATTTTTTTATGGATTTTATGTGTGGTTGGTTTAAAATTTTTGTTTTGGATATTTTAATATGGGCTTATGATTTTTATATAATGTTTACTTAAAAAAATTTGGGTTTTCAAACATACGAGATTTCTTTAACTATTCTTATATCTTAAATACATCAAACTTAAAATTATTTCTCTTGGTTTTTATTAAACTCTAATTTCAAAATGGGATTTTGAAATACCGATTCGTTTGAAATTATTAAGATAGTTCGATCTATGTAACAAACCAAATCTAGTCTTAATGCATAGACCGGGTTTGGGGTGTTACATGAGCTCATATACGAATTTAACAATATAATAAATAAAATGCATGTAAAATGAAATTCCCAACCAAACCTAATTTTCATCCGCTACACACCACCCGTACCAACCACCACACCTATGGGGATCAAGTCAACCCACCCCGCCAACACACCAATCGTAGGCATAAAGCCATTTTTAATAATGTTGTCGTGCACTACCGAACTAGATTGTGACAAAGTCACCGAACTAGAGGCATAAGCCATTAAAATATTTGTGGCAAAGCCACCGAACTAGATTTTGACAACAGGCCTTTCTTCTCTTCATCATTTATCCCAACCCATGCAATCATGTATGCATAATAATCTATATTCATATGATAATTTAACAAAAACTCATAATACATGTGAGTCTATATTTCAAATTTTCATTTTGGCCCATAAGACAAAATAGCATATAGCCATTTAGCAATCTAGCAAACTTTGGCCCATATATCGATCTAGCAGATTTTTGGCCCATTTAACGATCTAGCAGATTTTTGGCCCATTTAATGATCTAGCTTTTTTCGGCCCATTTAATGATGTAGCATTTTTCGGCCCATTTAACGATCTAGCATTTTTCGGCCCATTTAACGATCTAGCAGATTTTCGGCCCATTTAACGATCTAGCATAAAATTTATTATTTACCGATTAACTAATTGAGGGCGTTTTCGTAAATTTCATGACTTTAACTGTTTTCATGCATTTCACAAAAGTGTTAATTATTGCACATTTTTCGATTTTTCCATCTTTACGATTTTATCCCAGTACTTACGGTATAGTATTTAACCCGGGATAAGTGTGAAGTTACACACCTGGTTTCTGTGAGAACTAGACTTTCCCGCTCGTCGATACCTAAACATATCACGATAAATTAAAACACTATTATTTATTTACAAATTAAATCTTAGAATAACGATCTAGACTTTTACCCTTAGAATTTCGAACCACTTCTATTTGCAGTTTCTCCCCGATTGTTGGTTCGCCACCCGATGAAAATCCACGAACAAACAAAGGTTCGGGAGTATGAACGACTTCAAACAATTGGTTCTCCTCGGATGAGCGTCCATAACCCAGTGGAAAATCTCAGATTCCTGAAACAGTCCTTCGCTTAAACTTAGGGGGAATAGCGGAACCACCCCTCTTCCGAACACTATTTACCGCCCTTTTCGTCCCTATCTTGATTGTCTCTATTGACAAAAGATCATTAGTCCGACTAATAAATTATCGAAATTATGACTAACGGTTTTAAGAGTGAGATTGGCTTACCACAAATATCCTGGTTCCACAATATGACAACCGAGCGATAATGTCCCCTAAAACGAAATTGATTAATAATCCATCTATATCAATATGTCGAGTAATATGAGGGTCCTTAATAATCCCTTACCTTAACACCTTAAATCGAGTCCAACGATTCACGACGCTTACGAACACTTGAGTTTCGGCCTTTCTCTATTTCACTATAAATTGAAGAGAATTTATTTAAGAGAAATGGATGAAGATTTCGGTCAAAAGGCTTTCTAAAACCAACTTAAGGATTTGGCAATTAAGCAAATAAGAACAAAATTAAAACTATCAAAGAGGGTTCTTTCCGAATATTCAAAGTTTGAATAAAATAGAATTGAGAAGAAAGAATATGTGAAATGCAAAGAAACTTTCGGTTTAGGTAGATAGTCACTGACATTCGGCCATGGTGAAAGATTTTGAGAAAGAATAAAGATAATTTGAGAGATAGTTACAAGAAGAGAGAATAGAGAAGAAGGAATAAGAGAGTGTTTATGAGTCGATTTCCAAGGACAGAAGATGAACAAAGAATTTGTCTTGGTTTTGATGTATAATCGGCCAAGAAGAAAGAAGAATTTGACCTTTCAAAATGATATGGTTTCGGCACAATGAGAAACTCTTGGAAAAAAAATGAAAGACAAAAATCAATTTGGCCTCAATGAAATGAACAAAATCAAAACAAAATTTACCTTTAGCACAAGACACATTCAGCTATGAGAGAAAACAAATGGAAGGAGAATAAGTGTTTTGGGGAAAAATATGGATGACCAAAAAGGAGTATCACTAACTACACAACCTTACCAAGCCTACCTCAAAATTTCGGCCACCCTCCTATCCCCAAAAATCGACCAAGTTCAAGTCAAAGTTGGCTACACCAACTTTCCAAAACATCCTCCTTGATAAGTGCCTTGTGTCCCCCTTTCATGCCTTAATCAAATGATTCCTTTCCCTAAGTTAACACTTGCCTTTTTCCCATGGTCTTCTTGCCATAAAAATTCAAAGATCCAACTCATCCTAATCCTTATCCATGACCTACACATGCCATATAGATAAAAATAAATAAAAACACTCAATTTGCATGCTAGAAGATTCGAACCTCTCCCCTCAAGTCCAACATATGGCGCCAACACCTCTTTGCCAATTACTCATCTATGCCATCTTTTATCACTTAATTAACTTAACTTCAAGGTCACCTGATTTCTCTACACTAAAGTACTCTTTAGTAAAATTTATTCTAATTCCAAGTAAACCCGAGCCTTTTTCAAGACTATATTAAGCACACAATAAAATTATACCCGAGCTAACACCAAAGACAAGCAACATATTGATACTCAAATTTTTGGATGTTACATAAAACAAATAAGAATTTGTTAGGTGACATTATTTATCCATCACTATAGCAAAATAGACTTTTAGCAGCGTTTTTAGTGGCGTTTTAAAGAAAAATGCCGCAAATATTATACATTAACGGCGTTTGAAGGAAAAGGCCGCAAAAAATGAGCAATAGAGGCGTTTATTAACAAAACACCGCTAAAAAGGCGGCATTTATTTATAAAACGCCGCTAAAGGTGTGAGCATTAGCAGCGCTTTTGGAAAAATGCCACTAAAAGTCTGAGCATTGGCGGCGCTTTTGGAAAAACGCTGCTAAAAGTCTGAACATTGGCGGCACTTTTGGAAAAACGCCTCTAAAAGTCTGAGCATTGTTTATATGACTGATTTTTTTTTAAATTTATATATTAAATAATTTTTTATATAATCGTAAAAGAGATATATTAATTTTAAAATATTAAATTAATTATCATTATAGTTTAGGGTTTATGGTTTAGCATATATAGTTTAGGGTGTAAAGTTTAGGAGTTACTATTTTAATGTTTAGGGATTATGGTTTATTATTTTCGGTTTAAGGTTTAAGAGGGATGTGTTAGGGTTTCATGGGTTAAATGTTAGGGTTAATGGGTTTAAAGGTAAATGGTTAAGGGTTTGGGGTTAATAGGCTTGGGTTAGGGTTTTATGTTTTATGTTTTAGGGTTTGCGGGATAAAGGATAGGGGTTTAGGGTTTAGATTAATTACTGTCTTTTAATTTATATTGAAACACCCCAAACCCGGCCCACGAGCTTTGACCAGATTTGGTATGTTCCTCAAGTAAACTGGTTTCAAGTTCTTTTGTAACTTAGAGAAAACTTGTGTGATTTTAAGAAAAATTATTGCTTTGGGTTGGGCTTGAGTTGAAAACAAGTTTATTTCGTTATTAAAAATCCTTTTGATTTAGGCGACAAAACGTTTGGGCTTTGTATTAAAATAATTCTACTTAATCTTTTAATAAATATAAAGATTGTAGGCTCAATAAATAAAAGTAAAGTAATGTAATGCTACTACGGCCTTATTACATCAAATAATTTACAAAAATTAAAACCAAAATAAACTTTAAAATACTTAAAATAAAATAAAAGTCCAAGTCGTAAATTTCTTCTTTGTGCATGGCCATCCCTAAGCTTCGCCAAACCCGGTCCATCACCGATCATCGCTTTGAAAATAGTCCCACAATGGGTGAGTCAAATGACTCAATGTGTAACCAACACTAAAATTAACATTTCGGGCATGCATTATCATATCACATACATGTTCATATAACAGGTAAAAATAATGATGCAATCCCAAACCCAAACCTATATGCCATCCGCTACTCCACCCGTACCATCCTGCACACCGTGAGGACTACTAAGTTAACCCTCCATCCGATACACACCATCGAAGGCAGTCGCTGCAGTCGACGTGCTCATCGCCCATATAAAATTCGTAGCATAGCCACCAGATAATTGTGTCATGGGACACCACATTCAGATAATGTAACCGAAGTTACCACATTCAGATAATGTGACCGAAGTCATCACATTCACTTCCCTTTTCTCAAATAACCCGAATGTCCCATATTATTCATACTTAAATTCACATTCATGTCACTTTTCACATGTTAAGTATAACATTTTTCGTAATCCTAGTAGGAGTAGGAAAACGTACCTGAGTACTTTGTACCATAACATGGTACTTTAGCCACATTCTTACACTTTCATATTAACACATATATCAAGTTTAAGCCATAAATCTATTAAGATTAGTGTGGGGTACACATGGTACCTTAGCCATATTCTTACACTTTCATATTAACACATATAATGAATTAAAGCCGTAAATCTATCAAGATTTAGTGTAGGTATACACACGATTAAGCAAGGTTTCCAATCCAAATCCAGAGAAGCTTGATCTAATGCCTTAGATCTTAAATCTCTACATTTAATCAATCATTTAATACTTAGTAAGCCATTCGCCATAAATCCAAATCCTAGTAGGATTAGTACACTAAAACTTACCTTGGTGCCAAATCCCAAATCTTCACTATACTCTTTCTTGTATTCGCAAAGCTTTAAATCACTTTAACAAATTAGTTTCAGCTTTTGAATAAATATGAACTAGATCTAAAACACCAAAAATAGGCCTTGGCGAATATTCGCATGTCTTACCTTGTGGATTTTAAATCCAAAATTCACCGAATAACTAGGAACACGCTGACCTATGGTGTACCTTCGGGAAAAGAGCTTTTCCTTCCTTGTAGTCGACACATAGTAAATCCCGAAGAGCCTTCTTTCCAAGATTCGACTAACATAATTGTAACACCCCAAACCCGGTCAATACACCACGACCGAATCTGGTATGTTACAGGGAAAAAGGTATTCGAGAGGTTTAGGTTTAAGTTTAGGAGCTTGATAAAATCGTCTTGCTAAATTTTGTACTTGAAGAAAATCTCGAGGATGACTGTTTTAAAACCGATGGTGCATTTGAAAACCCAGAAATTTGGAAAACTTAATCAGATATGTAAGTAAAACCAGTTTATCTCATTTAGAAATTTAAGTAATCCTTGTTGTTGCTTAAACACATTTTTAAGTTAATAAGAAATCACATTCAAGTTTGGAAGACAATTGAGTTTCATTTATCTTGAATTACAGCAGTGATACCCGATGGTAACGTTTAAAACATCTCGCTTTGCGGTTTGAAGAAAACTTCATCTTTCCAAGTTTTAGCAAGTTTTAACCCAATTAGTTTGTTAAGGCATATTTGAAAGTAACTTTAAGCATAAAGATAACCAAAGTAAAATTTTAAAAAGGCCGTTTACAAACCCAACATATCCAAACGAAAAATAAATAAAGCAAAGTACCAAGTTTAAAATCAGTGCAAATCCTACTTTTATTCATGGCATGGGCACCTCGAGTCCACCAGGCTCGTGTCCGTGATCTAAGTGTCACTGAAATGATAAGGGAGAAGGTGAGTCGAAGACTCAAGGCATAAATCCCCTCCCAGTATATGCAACATACTAACACACATCATAACAAAGCAATACAATTAATGCACCGATCCTAACCATCCGTAACACCTTTTCTACCCCGTGGTACCAAACCACCGGTGACCCAAAGTCACGATATCCATCAATGTGGTGCCAAACCACCGGTGACCCAAAGTCACAAATTATCAATCAGGGGCCAACCCACGTGATACCAAATCACTGGCGACAATCCCAGATCTCAACAAGAGGCCAACCCACGGTGGTGTTAAACCACGTGGGGCGAGTCGCTATGAGGTGCCAAACCTCCGTGTCCCAAAGACACAAATGTGATACCAAATCAATGGTGACCGTAGTCACGAATCATATGATGGGGCCAACCTATCGTGTGATACCAAATCACTAGCGCCAATCCAGTAAAATCAACCGTGGGGCCAACCCATTGTGGTACTAAGCCACCGGGATGAGACGCGAGGTGCCAAACCTCCGTGACCCAAAGTCACAATAATCAATCAGTGGTACCAAACCACCGGAGGTGCCAAACCTCCGTGTCCCAAAGACACGGATATCATATTCCCCCTCCACTCATATCACCCAATAACATACCATACTAATGCAAATCGTGCAAATCATGCAATCATGCTCACATGCTCAACATGGCATCTCATAATACATACACCAAAATCATGATATCATATATCACTATAGATCTCGTAATGAAACGGACTTACCCGAATCCGTATCCATACCTCATTGGGTATTATATCAGTCAACCATACTGTTTTACTTTACACAATCAGGTTATTAACATATTACTTAGTAAAAAGGTGTGTTAGTTTACACACCTGTTAACACGCAAGCTTAACCCAACGAACCGATCCAAATCCCTCGATTATCTTGCTCCTAGAATCGGTCAAACATAGTTTAGCACTCATACCTTTCGGCCAAAATAGAAACCAAAGGGGGTTAGCGTTTGAATCCTTACCTTGCGAATGGTTTGGTTTCCTACCAAACCCGAACCAATAATGGTTCTTCTGACAATCGGCCTCCCCCTAAAACACAATCCATTAGCCTCACTAGTCTTTGGTTTAACAGACTCTAAGGAAAGACCATTAAAGCAACCTCTTACCATCACTTACCCAGCGATTAACAGAGAAGGAAGACCCCTCTTGCTTGCTTCTGAAATCCAAAGGCCCTATAACGAAATCGATTACCAAAACCAA
The DNA here is from genome assembly GCA_025506655.1 of Gossypium rotundifolium. Taxonomy (NCBI): domain Eukaryota; kingdom Viridiplantae; phylum Streptophyta; class Magnoliopsida; order Malvales; family Malvaceae; genus Gossypium; species Gossypium rotundifolium. The sequence goes on from CP106728.1 coordinate 51,905,951, forward strand.
TGGTTAACTCCTTTCAACAAATGCCGAAATCGGCCCTTAAGCAATCCAAAATCGATAAAGCACAAGAGAGGGGAGAAATGGCCATTCGGCCAAGCATTTACCTTCTTCTAAATCGATTGCAACAAAGGCCCACAAGGTCAACACTCCTCTAACATTCGGCAATGAAGAACTATTAGGAGAGAAAAGATTCGGCTAACACCCTTAACAAAAAGGAGAAAGGTTTCGGCTTCACACAAAGGAAGATTCGGCTAGAGTCTTCGAAGGTACAAAGTAAAAGAAATGCGGTTCAAAAGGAGAAAAGAAATCGGCAAAGGTTGAAGAAAGATTCGGCTAAGAAGTTTTGGAAAAGAAAGGAAATAAAGATGAAAAGAGGGAGGGTGCTTTCGGTTTGAAAGAAGAAAAAGGAAGGTATTTTGGAGAATGGAGTTTCGGCACAAGTTTTAAGAGAAAGGCAATGCACGTATGGGAAGAAGGGGATACTAGCTTCGGTTTACACAAGATAAAAATAAGAAGAAATGGGAAAGAACATTCGGCCACACCAAATCAAGAGAAACAAAGAAGTTTTCGACAAGAAAATGCTTGAACTTTCGGTTTAAGGAGGAAAATGGAGAAATACACTTGAAATTTCGGCTAGCTTTTTGACTAAAGGAGAATTTGGCTTACCAAATGCTTTTGACCGAAAATGCACAAAAACGGAAAAGGAGTTTCGGCACTCCCACTCTCCCACATACCAAACCGTCCACTCCCCCCAAAATCTCCCCAACATTCGGCCACAACTCCCCCAAACACTCTAAGCCATCAATTCAAACTAGTTTGAACTAGTCTCCCTCCTAAATTCACTCTCCACCCACCATTTGAACATTTGACTTGGTCCAAGGCAGAGTTTGAACTGCCTACAACTCCTCCCCTCCATGCCGTCAAAATAGAATCCAAAATGGGAGCACTCTGCAGCTTGAACACAGGACCTCTCCCCCTGCAAGTGACACCAATCCAAGCCCTTAGTGGCGCCTAAGTTGCCACTCCACCAGCATATTTGTTATGCTAAAATTCACCTAAAGATATTTATAAACCCCAACTCCTTCAGCTCCTCCCACCTAAGCCTAAAAGCAAAGAGTTTTCCTACCACCTAGGCTTACACCTAGCTTATAACTAAGCCCCAAAAACATCAAAACAACAACATAGCACACCAGGCACATGCAACAAAGCCAAAATAAAATAGCCCCCTAACCCGGGATATTGCAGTTCTACCCCCCTTAAAAATAATTTTGACCTCAAAATTACCTGATCAGAAGAGTTACGGGTATTGCTGTCTCATCATATCCTCGGGTTCCCACGTAGCTTCTTCCACGCCATGATTCTGCCATAGTACCTTAACAAGGGCATCGACTTCCTACGCAGAACCTTCACATCCCGATCTAGAATCTGCACAGGTTCTTCCTCCATGGTCAAATTCGGATTCACCTCGATCTCCTCCACTGCTACCACATGCGATGGATCTGAACGATACTGCCTAAGCATCGAAATGTGAAATACGTTGTGAATCTGACTTAGCTCTGTTGGCAACTCAAGCTAATATGCTACGGGTCCCACTCGTCTCAGTACCTTATACGGCCCAATAAACCTCGGACTTAGCTTGCCTTTCCTTTTGAACCTTAACACTTTCTTCCATGGTGAGACCTTCAGAAAAACTTGATCCCCCACCGCAAATTCAATATCCCTCTGCTTAAGATCGGCATAAGACTTCTGTCGGTCCGGAGCTTCTTTCAATCGAGCCTGTAGTATCAACTTAACCTTGTCTTCGGTCTCAGCAACCAACTCTGGTCCCAACAACTGACGTTCACTTAACTCTGTCCAATAAGTAGGTGAGCGAAACTTCCTACCATACAACGCCTCATATGGTGCCATCTTGATGCTTGCTTGGTAACTGTTGCTGTAGGCGAACTCAGCTAATGGTAGAAACTCTTCCCAACTACCCTCAAGTCCAAGACACACCTCGTAACATGTCCTCTAAGATCTCAGATAACCCTTTCCGATCGCCCGTCGATCATGCGGATGAAACGCCATCTCAAATCCAACCGTACCTAGAGCTCGATGCAACGCTTTCGAACCTTGATGTAAATCGGGATCCCTATCCGAGATGATCGATCATCGCACACCGTGCGACCTCACTATCTCGACACATCTGACTTCGCTAACCTCTCAAGTGAGTAATCCACCTCACCGGGATAAAGTGAGTGATTTAGTCGACCGATCCACAATTACCCAAACTGAATCCTTCTTGCTAGGTGTAAGATGTAATCCACTGACGAAATCCATAGTTATCCATTCCCACTTCCACTGTGGAATCTTCACTGGCTGAAGCAACCCTGACGGCAACTGATGTTCGGCTTTGACCTGCTGACATGTTAGACACTTCCTACAAACTCTGTCTTCTTCCTCTTGGACCACCGTAATCGCGCTCTCGAGATCCCTATACATTTTGCTACCTCCGGGATGCATAGCGTAGGGTCTGCTATGAAGCGTCCTGAAGAATCTTCTGCCTTAACTCAATATCCCTCGGCATACAAGCTCTCCCCTAAAAACACAGCACTCCATCACTAGACAAACTGTAATCCTCCAAACCACCATTCTGCACTTGTGACCTCTGCGCACTCAAAACCTCATCCATTAACTGTTTTTCCTTAATCTGCTCAACCCAAGTAGGCTTAACCTGCAGCTCTACCAAAATACTTCTGTCGTCGTACAAACTCAAATGGGCAAATATTGCTCTTAAGTCTGAAACAACCTTACGGCTCAACGCATCTGCCACTACGTTAGCCTTGCACCGATGATACTCAATCGAGCAGTCATAGTCTTTTAGCAACTCAATCCATCTGCGTTGCCTCAGATTCAAATCTTTCTGGGTCAAAAGGTACTTCAGACTCTTGTGTTCTGTATAGACTATCGATCTCTCTCCGTACAAGTAATGCCTCCAAACCTTCAAGGCAGAGACTACAGCCGCTAACTCTAGATCGTGCGTCGGATAATTGACCTCATGTGGCCTCAGCTGCCGAGATGCGTAAGCCACAACCTTCCCTTCCTGCATCAGCACACAACCCAAGGCTGTATGTGATGCATCACAATAAACTGTGAATTCCTTTCCTACCTTAGGTTGAATTAGAACCGGAGCTTCAGTCAAAATCTTCTTCAACTTGTCAAAGCTCTCCTGCTGCTTCTCAGTCCAAATGATCGGAACCCCTTTCCTTAACAATTTGGTCATCGGTGCTGCGATCAACGAAAATCCCTCTACAAATCTTCGGTAGTATCCTGCCAAACCCAGAAAACTCCGAATCTCAGCTACTAACTTAGGCGGCTTCCAATCCAAAACTGCCTCAATCTTTCGAGGATCCACTCTAATCCCCTCAGCCGACACTACATGACCCAAGAACGTCACCTCTCTAAGCCAGAACTCGCATTTAGTAAACTTTGCAAAAAGCTATTTCTCCCTTAGAATCTGCAACACAATTCACAAATGTGCATCATGCTCTCCTTAGTCTTTGAATACACCAAGATGTCGTCAAAAAAAAACACGACGAACTGATCCAAATACTGCTAGAACACTCTATTCATCATATCCATAAATGCTTCCGGCGCGTTAGTCAACCCAAACGGTATTACCAGAAATTCATAGTGCCCATACTGAGTACAAAACACCGTCTTGCAAATATCCGCCTCTTTCACCTTTAGCTGGTGATACCCAGACCTCAAATCGATCTTGAGAATCTTGCCGCACCTTCAAATTGATCAAACAAGTCATCTATCCGTGGCAACGGTACTTATTTTTATCGTCACTTATTCAATTGGCGGTAGTCTATACACATCCGCATAGTACCGTCTTTCTTCTTAACAAAAAGTACCGGCGCTCCCCAAGGTGAAACACTTGGCCTGATAAAACCCCAGTCCAACAACTCCTGGATCTGAGCCTTAAGCTCCACTAACTCCCTTGGTGCCATCCTATACGGAGCAATAGATACTGGCGCGGTTCTGGGCAACAAATCTATTCCGAACTCTACTTCACGATCTGGTGGCAGACCTGGAAGCTCCTCAGGAAACACATCGACAAATTCCTTAACTGTCCGAACCGTCTCTACAGCAGACTCTTTAGCCTCCAAGGCATACACATGAACCACATATGCTTCACAGCCCTTTCTGACGATCTTCTCAGCTTTCAGAGCAGATACCACATTGGATAGGTAGTCCCTCCTAATACCTATCATAACCACCTCATCACCCTCCGATGTCTTTAGAACCATGCGCTTAGCCGCGCAATCCAACTTCGCCTGGTACTTAGCCACCACCCATCCCGAGAATCGATCGAACTCCCCAAACGGCGGTTCCATCGGATCGACCACAAACACTACCCTTAGAGTTCTAGAGGTACATCTCTATACAACTTATCTACAACTACTGAGTGGCCTGAGGGCTTATTACGGTCATCTGCCTAGAAGATATCTCAGAGTCTAGATCCATGGTCTTCACTATGCTACTTACAACATATGAATGCGTTGAACCCACATCAATCAAAGCAGTAAATAGAGAACCAAAGATTAAGAACGTACCGATTATGACGTAAGGTACGTCGCCCTCCTCTCGGTGCCTCGCTGCATACACTAACCCAGGCTGTCTGGCCTCAGAACTACCTGCACCTCTGCCCGGTGCTCCACGGCCCCGACCAGAACCATTACCTCCTCTGCCATTACCACGGCCCCTCTGCGGTGGTGGTCTATTATTCCTAAACTGAGTACGGCCCTGACTCTCGGACTGAATCCTAGCCAACTTACGCGGACAATCCCTCACACGGTGGTCCAGCGAGCCACACTCAAAACATCCTCTACCACCAGTCCAACATCCTCCCCAATGAGCTTTCCCACAACGGTTACACTGCGGCGGTCCCTAACTAGCAGCAACAAACCTACCAGACTGATTCGGCCCACTCGGTCTAGCCCTTTTCTGAGGATTACCTGACGACCCAGAAGACCCAAAATTCCCCTTATGCCGGTTCTTATCCATGCCTTGCCTCACAGACTCCTTAATACCCTCGGCTACCTTAGCCTTTTTAACCAGGACAGCAAATTCACGCTCCTGCTGGGGAGCAATCAGCAACCTTAATTCATCTCGCAGGCCATCCTCGAAACAAACACACCTCTTGTGTTCAGTAGCCACCATACCCCTAGCATACCGACTCAGCCTGAGGAACTCTGCCTCGTACTTTGACACAGATTTACTCCCCTGAACTAACCTCAGAAATGCTTTCCGTTGCTCATTAATGTAGTTAGCTCCAACATACTTTTTCTGATAAGCAGCCCTAAAATAGTCCCAAGTCAGATCTTCCGCTATAGCGCTGTCCTGAACCGTGAGCCACCACTGGTATGACTCATCTCAAAGAAGTGATACTATCCCCTTTAATTTCTCTTCAGCAGTCAGGTCCAGATTGTCCATGATCCGCTCTGTCGCTTCTAGCCAATATTCAGCCGTGCTGGGAGCAACACCAAAGACACCTCAAAAAACTTCAGCCCCGTTTGCTCGAAGTCGTTCAGGCACAGATTTTCTAGCTCCTGCGCCTCCACCTACTCCAACTACCCTTTCCAAAACCTGCAGCATCGCCTGTGACACTGCGTCGTCCCCAGTTTGTTCCTGAAACTCACCACCTCCAACTGGTGGCAATACCGGTATCTCATTCTCTGACCCCTGACCAGATCCTACGGGTTCAGAAACTGTCATCCTACCCCGACCACGTCCACGACCACGTCCACCTCATGTACTCATGACTAAAATCTTGTCTGATTTAAAGAATTTTATGCATCAGTAATTATTCCACTGTTTAAAAAACAAAGTCTTATGAATATTAAAGAAGCTTTATTTTCGCAAGTCCACAGAGTCCTATCAGTTTCAGTTCCTAAGGTAATCCACTATTGCTAGTCATCCACTCACAACAACATCAAAATCACAAGCAATAGTAAGGGTACTTACACAGGCGATTAGGGCCGAGTCTCGGTGCCATGCCTTTCAAACCATATTCTTTTAAAACAAAACACTTAAAACCAGTATTTAAAACTTTTTGGGCCTCGGGCCCACAGCCGAGCCTTTGAACTTGGCTCTGATACCACAATTGTAACACCCCAAACTCGGTCAATACACCACGATCGAATCCGGTATGTTACAGGGAAATAGGTATCCGAGAGGTTTAGGTTTAAGTTTAGGAGCTTGATAAAATCGTCTTGCTAAATTTTGTACTTGAAAAAAATCTCGAGGATGACTGTTTTAAAATCGATGGTGCATTTGAAAACCCCGAAATTTTGAAAACTTAATCAGATATGTAAGTAAAACCAGTTTATCTCATTTAGAAATTTAAGTAATCCTTGTTGTTGCTTAAACACATTTTTAAGTTAATAAGAAATCACATTCAAGTTTGGAAGACAATTGAGTTTCATTTATCTTGAATTACAGTGTGATACCCGATGGTAACGTTTAAAACATCTCGCTTTGCAGTTTGAAGAAAACTTCATCTTTCCAAGTTTTAGCAAGTTTTAACCCAATTAGTTTGTTAAGGCATATTTGAAAGTAACTTTAAGCATAAAGATAACCAAAGTAAAATTTTAAAAAGGCCGTTTACAAACCCAACAAATCCAAACGAAAAATAAATAAAGTAAAGTACCAAGTTTAAAATCAGTGCAAATCCTACTTTTATTCATGGCATGGGCACCTCGAGTCCACCCCGGCTCCGTGTCCACGATCTAAGTGTCACCTCAAACGATAAGGGAGAAGGTGAGTCGCAAGACTCAGTGCATAAATCCCCCTCCCGGTATATGCAACATGCTAACACACATCATAACAAAGCAATACAATTAATGCACCCGATCCTAACCATCCGTAACACCTTTTCTACCCCGTGTGGTACCAAACCACTGGTAGTGCCAAACCACTGGTGACCCAAAGTCACGATATGCATCAATGTGGTGCCAAACCACTTTGGTGACCCAAAGTCACAAATTATCAATCGTGGGGCCAACCCACGTGATACCAAATCACCGGCGACAATCCGTATCTCAACAATGGGGCCAACCCACGGTGGTGTTAAACCACGGGGACGAGTCGCTATGAGGTGCCAAACCTCCGGTGTCCCAAAGACACAAATGTGATACCAAATCACCGGTGACCGTGAGTCACGAATCATATGATGGGGCCAACCCATCGTGTGATACCAAATCACTAGCGTCAATCCCGTAAAATCAACCGTGGGGCCAACCTCGTGGTACTAAGCCACCGGGGGCGAGGCGGAGGTGCTAACCCTCCGTGACCCAAAGTCACAATAATCAATCTATGGTACCAAACCACCGGAGGTGCCAAACCTCACGTGTCCCAAAGACACGGATATCATATTCCCCCTCCACTCATATCACCCAATAACATACCATACTAATGCAAATTGTGCAAATCATGCAATCATGCTCACATGCTCAACATGGCATCTCATAATACATACACCAAAATCATGATATCATATATCACTACAGATCTCGTAATGAAACGGACTTACCCGAATCCGTATCCATACCTCATTGGGTATTACATCAGTCAACCATACTGTTTCACTTTACACAATCAGGTTATTAACATATTACTCAGTAAAAAGGTGTGTTAGTTTACACACCTGTTAACACGCAAGCTTAACCCAACGAACTGATCCAAATCCCTCGATTATCTTGCTCCTAGAATTGGGTCAAACATAGATTAGCACTCATACCTTTCGGCCAAAATAGAAACCAAAGGGGGTTAGCGTTTGAATCCTTACCTTACGAATGGTTTGGTTTCCTACCAAACCCGAACCAATAATGGTTCTTCTGACAATCGGCCTCCCCCTAAAACACAATCCATTAGCCTCACTAGTCTTTGGTTTAACAAACTCTAAGGAAAGACCATTAAAGCAACCTCTTACTATCACTTACCCAGCGATTAACAGAGAAGGAAGGCCCCTCTTGCTTGCTTCCGAAATCCAAAGGCCCTATAACGAAATCGATTACCAAAACCAAAGGTTAACTCCTTTCAACAAATGCCAAATCGCCCTTAAGCAATCCAAAATCGATAAAGCACAAGAGAGGGAGAAATGGCCATTCGCCAAGCATTTACCTTCTTCTAAACCGATTGCAACAAAGGCCCACAAGGTCAACACTCCTCTAATATTCTAAATGAAGAACTATTAGGAGAGAAAAGATTCGGCTAACACCCTTAACAAAAAGGAGAAAGGTTTCGGCTTCACACAAAGGAAGATTCAACTAGAGTCTTCGAAGGTACAAAGTAAAAGAAATGCGGTTCAAAAGGAGAAAAGAAATCGGCAAAGGTTGAAGAAAGATTCGGCTAAGAAGTTTTGGAAAAGAAAGGAAATAAAGATGAAAAGAGGGAGGGTGCTTTCGGTTTGAAAGAAGAAAAGGGAAGGTATTTTGCAGAATGGAGTTTCGGCACAAGTTTTAAGAGAAAGGCAATGCACGTATGGGAAGAAGGGGATACTAGCTTCAGTTTACACAAGATGAAAATAAGAAGAAATGGGAAAGAACATTCGGCCACACCAAATAAAGAGAAACAAAGAAGTTTTCGGCAAGAAAATGCTTGAACTTTCGGTTTAAGGAGGAAAATGAAGAAATACACTTGAAATTTCGGCTAGCTTTTTGACTAAAGGAGAATTTGGCTTACCAAATGCTTTTGACCGAAAATGCACAAAAATGGAAAAGGAGTTTCGGTACTTCCACTCTCCCGCATACCAAACCGTCCACTCCCCCCAAAATCTCCCCAACATTCGGCCACAACTCCCCCAAACACTCCAAGACATCAATTCAAACTAGTTTGAACTAGTCTCCCTCCTAAATTCACTCTCCACCCACCATTTGAACATTTGACTTGGTCCAAGGCAGAGTTTGAACTGCCTACAACTCCTCCCCTTCATGCTGTCAAAATAGAAGCCAAAATGGGAGCACTCTGCAGCTTGAACACAGGACCTCTCCCCCCTGCAAGTGACCCCAATCCAAGCCCTTAGTGGCGCCTAACTTGCCACTCCACCAGCTTATTTGTTATGCTAAAATTCACCTAAAGATATTTATAAACCCCAGCTCCTTCAGCTTCTCCCACCTAAGCCTAAAAGCAAAGATTTTTCCTACCACTCAGGCTTACACCTAGCTTATAACTAAGCCCCCAAAACATCAAAACAACAACATAGCACACCAGGCACATGCAACAAAGCCAAAATAAAATAGCCCTCTAACCCGGGATGTTACAGCAATATTGGGGTTAGATTTCCTAGTTTCGGCTTAATCTTAGAAGAAAAAGAATGGAAATCGATAACTACTGACCTTACCCTTAATCTTTGTAATCGATGTTTCCTTTTCTTGAGTCCTCAAAGATTGACTTAAAACCTAGAGAGTAGTCACATAAATTTCGGCTTTTGGAATATTGAGAGGAGAAGAATGGAGAAGAAAAGAATAGTTGCTTAAGAGAATTCACAGAGGTTATCAAGGAAGAGAAAATAATCTTTGAATGGCCTCTCTTTTCCTTTTATAGCCGAATTTACTACTCGTAATCCCTTACTTGGCCACCACTGTTCTATTTTGATAACTTTATCCTTTGAATTATCACTTTATTAAAAGAATTAATCCAACAATTATCTCCTAAAAATAATGATAATTAAATCTATTATTTATCTCCTATTTAGTAAATTCTAAAGGAAATAAAACTCCTCTTTTAAGAGCCCTCATGCCGCCCACCTCTCTCTCTTTGTAGCAAAATAAAACTTCTTTTATTTGCTTCCTAAGTGACTCGATCCTAGCCCAAATACACTTGCATGTGGCGCCATTTCCAGAGGCCCTAAGTGGCATCTTGAGCCACTTTTTCAAGCTGTTTGTGTTTCAAATTTCACATATTTTTCTCTTAAGGCCACCTTGCCTTAATTTCCTCTTTAAACTTTAAAACTTGACATTTCTAAGTCATTTCTAAGTTTCCAAAATTTTAGTTTGGCTCTTTAAACTTGACATTTCCTTACATTTCCTAGTTTCGAAATGTTCACTTTCCTCTTTGAATCATTTCTAAATCATTTTCTGGTTTCCATAAATGTTCACTTTCCTCTTTTGAATCATTTCTAAATCATTTTCCTAGTTTCCATAAATGTTCACTTTCCTCTTTTTAACTTAGCATTTCCATACATTTCCTTATATTTCCATACATTTCCTTACATTTCAATATATTTCCATACATTTCCATACATTTCCATACATTTCCATACATTTCCTTACATTTCCATACATTTCCTTACATTTCCATACATTTCCTTACATTTCCATATATTTCCATACATTTCCTTACATTTCCATACATTTCCATACATTTCCTTACATTTCCATACATTTCCTTACATTTCCATATATTTCTATACATTTCCTTACATTTCCATACATTTCCATACATTTTCTTACATTTTCAAGGTTCTAAAAATACACACCACACATCCATATCATAGTAAACATGCTATTTCATAAGATTAAGAAAAAATGCACACAATGGGATTCGAACCTCTTCCCTCAAAGTACTTCACTTGATGCCATAACCCTTGCACCTTAGGTGGCATCCCTTGCCACTTTTCCACATCACTTCTTGTTTTTAACTTAAAAACCAATAATTGTCCAAAGCTTTCTCTTTCATCCTAGGATTTTAAAAACCCTTAATTCACTTCCAAACACTGTCAAAACCTACTACTCATGAATTATGCACAAACGCATAACCCCTAATCTAGGATGTTACAGTTCTACCCTCCTTCAAAATAATTTCGTCCTCGAAATTACTTACTAACAGTCGTACAATCCTTCTCACCGTGTAACACCCCAAACCCGGCCCAAACATTACGACCAAATTTGGTATGTTACAGAGAAAACATTTTGAAAACCCTTGTTTAGTCGATTTAATTTAAGGTAAAAGATATTGTCTTGTTTTAAAAAAACAATTGAGATGTATAAAGAAAACAATACTTAGTTCGTTTAAAAATATATTAGGTCAGATTGTTACCGATTTCAGATGTACCCGATGGCACAGAAAACATTTTTTCGTTTGATTTTAAGAAAATTTGTGTAATCGTTTTAAGGTTATTAAGTGGTTTCAACAAATTATCCAACCATGTAAAATAATACAAAAAATAAAATAATCTTAGGAGGCCTTATTACAACTAAACAAATAAAATCGAAACAAAATAAAACAATTCAAAATCCTTTTAATCCATATTTTCTCTGCATAGCCACCTCGAGTCCATTCGGCCCCACATCCGCGATCTACGAGTCACCTGAAAAATATTAAAGGAAAAGGTGAGTCACCAAGACTCAGTGTGTAACCCTTTTTCCGGTTTAATGCAACATCATACACACAAATTACAATCAAGTTTAACATGCACCCAACCCGACCATCCAAAACACCTTTTTCTACCCGTGTGGTACCAAACCCTTTGGTGGTGCCAAACCACCGGTGACTTAAAGTCACGATATCAATCAATATTGTGGTGCCAAACCACTGGTGACTTGAAGTCACAAATAACAAGTTGTGGGGCCAACCCACATGTGATACCAAATCACTGGCGTCAATCCCATAATATCATCTTTGGGGCCAACCCACTGTGGTGCTAAGCCACGGGGACGAGACGCTATGAGGTGCCAAACCTCTGGTGACAAAAGTCACGAAATGTGGTACCAAACCACTGGTGTCCGTCGACACAAATATCACTTCCCCCTCCACTCATTTTACCCACATATGCACTTAACAAAGCTCATGCCAAACAGGTTTACTTAATAACATATATTGAATTTATTATTGGCCACATATTTATATGCCACATATATTAAATATGTCATGCTTCCCAAAAGCATCATAAAGTAAACTCATAACAACAAGGACTTACCTGTTTCTTTGCTTATACCACGATGGTATTAAATCCAAATCTACATCAATTCAGATTAGCATACACAATGCATTTAACACAGTTACGAGTTATGAAGTGTGTATGTACACACCTGTTACTATCGGTAGTCCTAAATCCTGAAGAGTCAATCGGCCACACTAGATTTCTTGCTCCTATATTCGGCCAAACCTGAAAGTTAGTGACATGGCTTATTCGGCTAAACCACATGAATCCAAAGGGTTACACTTGAACCCGAAACCTTACCTAAAATGTCCTTTGATTATCAGCCACCACACTCTATGTGTTTCTGCTTCCCTACAATCGGCAGTCATCCCCATTAATAGCCTTCGGCTTACAATACTAAAAAGATTAGACTACTAACAAATCCTTACCACCACTTACCAACCAATTAAAAGATGACGGCTTCACTAGATTGTTTCCAACACCTCGAAGGCCCTTCCTCTAAAATCGATTGGAGAAAAAGGATGGAAGAGAGCACCCTTGACTTTGATGTTCGGCCAAAACTACACCAAATAGGGAGGAGGGGATTCGGCTCAAAAGAAGAAAAGAGATTATGGGGTTGACCTTACAAGAAAGAAAAATAGATTAATGGAGGGTCTTGGAGTGTTTCGGTTTTGTAAAAGAAGAAAAGAATTGGATGGAAGATTGAGGGAGTTTCGGCCAGCAACTAAGTGAAAGAAAAGAGGATATTTGCTGAATGATTTCGGCACTCCCTTGTTTAATCACTAAATCAAAAATAGATGGCCCTAGAGAGTCCCTATTTCGGCCATAACCTCTCCCCTTTTTGTGATAATTTAGCCTTCAATTATCAAAGATTAAACAAGGTTTATCATACAATTATCTCCTATACACCTCAACAATTTAAAAGTAAATAAACTACTAATAATTCCCCCTTCCAAATTAAATATATGCAAAAAATAAAGCTCATCCACATCACTTCAAGAGTCCACAAACATGCCATCACTTACTCTCCTTCACTCTAACAGCAAAAAAAAAAAAAAATAAAATCCATATGCTACTTCTTAGATTCGAACCAGTGACCTCATGCCCCAGCCCTCTCTTCCAACGTCCCTAGCCACTTCTCCCATTAGACTTTCATGTCAAATAACCCCTTCATTTATTTATAAGACCTTCTTCTTGGCCCTTTTTCTTTTAACGCAAAAAGCCCAAAATAAAATGCTCCTTTGCGTCCCTTGTGTCTCGAACCTGAGACCTGCCACTTCTAAACTCTTATGTGGCACTCGGTAACCACTTAACCAATCTTAACTTTCATGCTCAAACCTTGCCCGAAATTTCCTTAAGGCCCTCTTCACTTTAACGCCCCAAAGATCCAAAAGAAAAAACATTTCCCCCTTGTAACTCCTAAGAATCGAACCCAAGACCTCCCTTGCATCACCCTTAGGCGCACCAAGCCAATTGTACCAAGCCCATTCTTTGTCATATTTCCCCCAAAATTTTATTTAAGCCCTATCTCACCTTGCTCTCTCCTTTTAGATATTTAAAAAGAAATTTTTAATACTAAGTCAGGCCTAGCTCGGGTTTAATTCTAGACCTTAGAACATGCCAAATAAATCATAGTATTTATTTTTTCAAGCACACACACACATGGGAACAAATAATTAAATTTTCAAACAACCCCTAATTCAGGATGTTAGAGTTCTACCCCCTTAAAAGAATTTCGGCCTCGAAATTACCTAAATTAGAAGAGTTGGGGGTATTGCTGCCGCATCACATCCTCGGGTTCCCATGTGGCCTCCTCCGTACCATGATTCCGCCATAACACCTTTACCAAAGGCACTGACTTCCTACGTAGAACTTTGACATCACAATCCAAGATTTGTACCGGCTCCTCCTCGAAAGACATGTCCAGGTTTACTTCAATTTCCTCAACCGGCACAACATGTGAGGGATCTGATCGATAGCGCCTTAGCATCGAGACATGGAAGACATCATAGATCTGTCTCAACTCTGCTGGCAGCTCGAGCTGATAAGCTACCAGTTCCACTCGCTTCACTACTGTATATGGCCCGATGAACCTTGGACTTAGCTTCCCTTTTCGCCCAAATCTCAATAACTTTTTTCAAGGTGACACCTTCAGAAAAACTTTATCTCCTACTGCATATTCCATTTCCTTACGCTTAATATCAGCATAAGATTTCTGCCTGTCTGACGCTTCTTTGAGACGAGCCCGAATCACCTTAACTTTATTTTCAGTTTCAGTTACCAATTCTGGACCCAAAACTTGTCGTTCACCCAACTCCGTCCAACACGTAGGAGTACGACATTTTTGTCCATACAGTGCTTCATATGGTGCCATCTGGATACTCGCTTGATAACTATTGTTATAAGCGAATTCTGCTAGCGGTAGGTACTCTTCCCAACTACCACTGAAGTCCAGAACACAACCTCTTAGCATATTTTCTAAAATCTGTATGACCCTTTTTGATTACCCGTCAGCCTGTGGATAGAAAGCTGTACTGAAATCCAATCGTGTACCCAAAGCCTGATGCAACACTTTCCAGAACCTTGACGTAAATCTGGGATCCCTATCTGAGATGATCGATACTGGCACTCCATGCAACCTCACTCTTTCCGACACATACAGCTTAGCTAGCTTCTGAAGTGAGTAATCCACCCTTACCGGTATGAAGTGAGCTGATTTAGTCAGACGATCCACAATCACCCAATCTGCGTCCTTCTTGCTTGGCGTGAGAGGTAGCCCACTGACAAAATCCATAGTGATCCTCTCCCATTTCCACTGAGGGATCTTCACTGGTTGAAGTAAACCCGATGGCAATCGATGTTCAAATTTAACTCACGACATGTTAGACACTTCCCCACAAATTCAGTCACCTCGCGCTTTAACCCAGGCCACCAAAACTATCTTCGCAAATCCCCATACATCTTGCTACCTCCAGGATGCATAGCGTATGGGTTGCTATGTGCATCCCGAAGAATTTTCTGCCTCAATTCCACATCTTTCAGCATACAAGCTCGCCCTTAAAAGCATAATACTCCGTCATCGGACAAGCTATACCCTTCTAAACCACCATTTTGAACTTGAAATCTCCGTGCATTCAGACTTTCATCTACTAACTATTTTTTCTTAATCTCCTCGATCCAAGTTGGTTTAACTTGCAGCTCTACCAAAAGACTTCCATCGTCGTATAGACTGAGGTGAGCAAACATCTCCCTTAAGTCTGCCACGACCTTCCAACTTAACGCGTCAGCCACCACGTTAGCTTTGCCCGGATGGTACTCAAATGAACAGTCGTAGTCCTTCAACAGTTCAATCCATCGGCGCTGCCTCAAATTCAAATCCTTCTGAATCAAGAGATACCTCAAACTTTTGTGATCCGTGCAGACTATCGACTTTTCCCCATACAAGTAATGCCTCCATATCTTCAAAGCGAAGACTACAGCTGCTAATTCTAAGTCGTGAGTCGGATAGTTAACCTCATGCGGTCTTAGCTGACGGGATGCATAGGCCACTACCTTCCCTTCCTGCATCAATACACATCCCAACCCCGTATGGGACGTATCACAGTAAACTGTAAACAACTTCCCTACCTCAGGTTGTACCAGAACTGGGCTTCCGTCAGAATCTTCCGTAGCTTATCAAAACTTTCCTGCTATTTCTCTGACCATACAAATGGAACTCCTTTTCTTAATAACTTAGTTAGTGGGGCTGCGATTAAAGAGAACCCTTCCATAAATCTTTGACAGTACCCTACCAGACCTAGAAAACTTCAAATTTCTGCCACTGACTTAGGCGATTTCCACTCCAACACCGCTTCAACCTTGCGAGGGTCCACTCTAATCCCTTCCGCTGACACCACGTGACCTAAGAATGCCACCTCCCTAAGCTAAAATTTGCACTTACTGAATTTGGCATATAACTGCTTCTCCCTTAGTACTTGTAGAGCTATACGTAAATGCATGTCATGCTCCTCCTCCATCTTTGAATAAACCAATATGTCGTCTATAAACACCACGACAAATTGATCCAAGTACTGCTGAAACACCCTATTCATTAAGTCCATGAATGCTACCGGTGCGTTTGTCAACCCAAATGGCATCACCAAAAACTCGTAATGCCCATACGGAATGCCGTCTTGTGAACATCACCCTCCTTCACCTTAAGTTGATGATAACCCGACCTAAGGTCTATCTTTGAGAAGACCGATGCACCCTTCAGTTGATCAAACAAGTCATCAATCCGGGGCAACGGATACTTGTTTTTGATCGTTAACTTATTTAGCTGACGGTAGTCGATGCACATCCGCATTGACCCGTCTTTTTTCTTGACAAACAGCACAGGTGCTCTCCACGGGAATATACTTGGTCGGATAAACCCTCGGTCCAAGAGCTCCTGAATTTGAGCCTTCAGCTCTACCAATTCCTTCGGTGCCATTCGGTATGGTGCTATAGACACAGGCGCCGTTCTGGGTAATAAGTCTATACCGAATTCAACTTCCCAATCTGGAGGCAGACTCGGAAGTTCTTCTGGAAACACATTAGTGAATTCCCCTACTGTTTGGACCTTCTCAACTGCTGACTCCTTAGCCTCCAAAGCACATATTCAGACCAAAAATGCCTCACACCCTTTCTTGACCATCTTCTCCGCCTTCAACACAGACACCACGTTGGATAGGTAATCTCTTCTATTACCTATCATGACCACTTCATCACCCTCAGCCATCTTTAGAACCATGCGCTTAGCAGCGCAATCCAGCTTTGCCTGATACTTAACCAACCAGTCCATTCCAAGAATCAAATCAAACTCCCCAAATGGTAGTTCCATCAGATCAGCCACAAACACTACCCCTTGGAGTTCTAAGGGTACATCCATATATAGCTTGTTTACAACTACAGAGTGACCTAGAGGGCTAATTACTGTCATCTCCCTAGAAGCAGTCTCAAAGTCTAGGTTCATAGTCTCTACCACGCTACTAGCTACGTATGAATGCGTCGAACCCACATCAATTAATGCAACATATGGAAGACCAAAAATTAGGAACGTACCAGTTATGATGTCCGGTGCATCACCTTCCTCTCAACGCCTTACTGTATAGACTAAACCAGGCTGCCTGGCCTCTATGTTACTTGCACCTCTGCCCGAAATTTTGCGACCTCGACTAGAACCATTGCCTCCTCTACCATTACCATGACCTCTCTGTGGTGGTCCTACATTTCTAGCCCGAGCATGGTTCTGACCCTCTGGCTGATTCTTAGCTAACTTCCGAGGACAATCCCTTACACGGTGATCCAAAGATCCACATTCAAAGCATCCCCTTTCACCGGTCCAACATCCTCCCCAATGTGATTTCCCACAGCGATTGCACTGAGCTGGTCTCTGATTAGTAGCCATAGGCATTCCTGCCTGATTTGGCCCGCTCTACCGAGCCCTTTTCTGTGCATTACTACCCGATCCGGACGATCTAAAGCCTCTTTTCTGCTTGTTCCTATCGTAGTTCTGCCTTACGGACTCTTTGAACCCTTCAGCTACATTATCCTTTTCCACCAAGATAGAAAACTCACGCTCCTGCTGTGGAGCAATCAGCAGCCTCAAATCATCCCTAAGTCTGTCTTCAAAGCAGACACGCCGTTCATGCTCTGTTGACACAATTCCCCAAGCATAGCGGCTCAGCCTCAAAAATTCTGCTTCATACTCTGACACAGTCTTATTTCCTTGTACCAACCCCCGAAAGGCTTTTCTCTCACAAGATCGGTGTAGCGGTGCCCACATACTTCTTCCGTAGCGACTTTGAAATACTCCCAAGTAAGGTCATCTGCCGTGGCACCATCCCGAACCGTGAGCCACCACTGATATGACTCATCCTTTAGAAGCGACACCGCTCCCTTCAGCTTCTCATCACTTGTCAAATCGAGATCATCCATGATCCTCTCAATCGACTCTAACCAATATTCTGCCGCACTAGGTGCCACTCCCGACACACCCTAGAATACCTCAGCCCCGTTGGATCGGAGTCGCTCGGGTACAGATTTCTGAGCTCCCATACCTCTGCTTGCCCCAGCCACCATCTCAAGGACTCAAACACAGCTTGCGACACTACCTCACCTCCCGTCTGATCCTGCTCCTCAGCACCAAAAGTCGGGGGTGTTGGTGGCGATGGTACCTCATTCTCAGACCCTTGACTCGACCTCACGGGTTTTGACACGGTCATCCTGCCCCTACCGCGTCCACGACGGCCACGTCCTCTAGAGCTCATTCTTAACTATTGCGCTTTAATCTGATTAAGAAATTTTATGGATTAGTACTTGTTTCACTTGGTTATCCACGAAGAGATTTTTGTGAAGAGAGTTTAATAGAGATTCTTTCGTTCAATCAAAGTTTTAAGTCCTCTATCCTAGTTCACACAGGAAAGCACATACATTCCCTAATACCTTTCAAACACACTCACTCTTTCGGGCATTTTTGTCCGTTTCTACCCCAGGGGTATTTTTGTCATTTTCCTACAGGGGTATTTTCGTAATAAATCGAGGAAATTTTGAAAACTTTGGTAAATCAAAACATCTTGTAATTCCTAGAACTGAAGAGTATTTTCAAAAGATTTTCAATTTAAAGGTACGACAGAATTTTGGAAACTAGGGGTATTTTGGTAATTTTGTCAATTAGGGGTAATTTTGTAATTTTGGTAAATTGAAAATATTTTGAAAATTTTCTAGAAATAAATTTTTGCTACTATTTAATGGAGTATTGTAATGATTTTTAAAGCTTAGAGTTTTCATAAAACATGGCTAATCCCCTTCGGGTTTTATTTATTGTGTTTAGCCTATGATCGAGTCCTCTTGGTTAGGGTGAACCGAAGCTACGCACCAGGTAGGATTCCTACGAAGAGGAGGTGAGTCACGCGGACTGCTTAAGTACCAAGCTCTTTCGGATCCAATTCTGGACATGCGCACCAGGGTTACCACACCCTAACTCGGCGACTTGGTCGCAGGTTTGCTTACTTAGGCATTTAAAGTCTTACGTCTTTTGTTGGGGTAAACTAGTCCTAAAGTTTAAAGCACTTATCATACTATCTACGTTCCATACCTCCCCTTCTACAGATAATAATTCACAAAGAAGTCAGAAGTACTTACCTGGGCGGATTGGTGCCGGAGACTCGGTGCCATGCTGTTAAAAATCAAAAATTATTTCAAATAGGCCTACCAAAACATTTTGGGCCTTGGGCCCCCATAGCCGAGCTTTGAACCGGGCTCTGATACCAATTTTTGTAACACCCCAAACCTGGCCCAAACATTATGACTGAATTTGGTATGTTACAGAGAAAACATTTTGAAAACCCTTGTTTAGCCGATTTAATTTAAGGTAAAAGATATTGCCTTGTTTTAAAAAAACAGTTGAGATGCATAAAGAAAACAATACTTAGTTCGTTTAAAAATATATTAGGTCAGATTGTTACCGATTTTAGATGTACTCGATGGCATAGAAAATATTTTTATGTTTGATTTTAAGAAAATTTGTGTAATCGTTTTAAGGTCATTAAGTGGTTTCAACAAATTATCCAACCATGTAAAATAATACAAAAAATAAAATAATCTTACGAGGCCTTATTACAACTGAGCAAATAAAACCGAAATAAAATAAAACAATTCAAAATCCATTTAATCCATATTTTCTCTGCATGGCCACCTCGAGTCCATCTGGCCCTACATCCGCGATCTACGAGTCACCTGAAAAATATTAAAGGAAAAGGTGAGTCACCAAGACTTAGTGTGTAACCCTTTTCCCGGTTTAATGCAACATCATGCACACAAATTACAATCAAGTTTAACATGCACCCAACCTGACCATCCAAAACACCTTTTTCTACCCCGTGTGGTACCAAACCACCGGTGGTGCTAAACCACCGGTGACTTAAAGTCACGATATCCATCAATATTGTGGTGCCAAACCACCGTGACTTGAAGTCACAAATAATAAGTTGGGGGCCAACCCACATGTGATACCAAATCATGGCGTCAATCCCATAATATCATCGTGGGGCCAACCCATTGTGGTGCTAAGCCACGGGGACGAGACGCTATGAGGTGCCAAACATCTGGTGACAAAAGTCACGAAATGTGGTACCAAACCACTGGTGTCCGTCGACACGAATATCACTTCCCCCTCTACTCATTTTACCCACATATGCACTTAACAAAGCTCATGCCAAACATGTTTACTTAATAACATATACTGAATTTATTATTGGCCACATATTTATATGCCACATATACTAAATATGTCATGCTTCCCAAAAGCTTCATAAAGTAAACTCATAACAACAAGGACTTACCTGTTTCATTGCTTATACCACGATGGTATTAAATCCAAATCTACATCAATTCAGATTAGCATACACAATGCATTTAACACGATTCTGAGTTATGAAGTGTGTATGTACACACTGTTACTATCGGTAGTCCTAAATCTCAAGAGTCAATCGCCACACTATATTTCTTGCTCCTATATTCGCCAAACACGAAAGTTAGTGACATGGCTTATTCTTGCTAAACCACATGAATCCAAAGGGTTACACTTTAACCCAAACCTTACCTAAAACGTCCTTTGATTATCACCACCACACTCTATGTGTTTACCTTCCCTACAATCGACAAATCCCCATTAATAGCCTTCTGACACAATACTAAAAAGATTAGACTACTAACAAATCCTTACCACCACTTACCAACCAATTAAAAGATGACGGCTTCACTAGATTATTTCCAACATCTCGAAGGCCCTTCCTCTAAAACCGATTGGAGAAAAAGGATGGAAGAGAGCACCCTTGGCTTTGATGTTAGGCCAAAACTACACCAAATAGGGAGGAGGGGATTCGGCTCAAAAGAAGAAAAGAGATTATAGGGTTGACCTTACAAGATAGAAAAAGAGATTAATGGAGGGTCTTGGAGTGTTTCAGTTTTGTAAAAGAAGAAAAGAATTGGATGAAAGATTGAGGGAGTTTCGGCCAGCAACTAAGTGAAAGAAAAGAGGATATTTGCTGAATGATTTCGGCACTCCCTTGTTTAATCACTAAACCGAAAATACATGGCCCTAGAGAGTCCCTATTTCGACCATAACCTCTCCCCTTTTTGTGATAATTCAGCCTTCAATTATCAAAGATTAAACAAGGTTTATCATACAATTATCTCCTATACACCTCAACAATTTAAAAGTAAATAAACTACTAATTCCCCCCTTCCAGCAGAATATATGTAAAAAATAAAGCTCATCCACATCACTTCAAGAGTCCACAAACATGCCATCACTTACTCTCCTTCACGCCAGTAGTAAAGAAAAAAAATAAAATCCATATGCTGCTTCTTAGATTCGAACCAGCGACCTCATGCCCCAGCCCTCTCTTCCAACATCCCTAGCCACTTCTCCCATTAGACTTTCATGTCAAATAACCCCTTCATTTATTTATAAGACCTTCTTCTTGGCCCTTTTTCTTTTAACGCAAAAAGCCCAAAAAAATGCTCCTTTGCGTCCCTTGTGTCTCGAACCTGAGACCTGCCACTTCTAAACTCTTATGTGTCACTCGGTAACCACTTAACCAATCTTAACTTTCATGCTCAAACCTTGCCCGAAATTTCCTTAAGGCCCTCTTCACTTTAACGCCCCAAAGATCCAAAAGAAAAAAACATTTCCCCCTTGTAACTCCTAAGAATCGAATCCAAGACCTCCCTTGCATCACCCTTAGGCGCACCAAGCCAATTGTACTAAGCCCATTCTTTGTCATATTTCGCCCAAAATTTTATCTAAGCCCTATCTCACCTAGCTCTCTCCTTTTAGATATTTAAAAAGAAATTTTTAATACTAAGTCAGGCCTGGCTCGGGTTTAATTCTAGACCTTATAACATGCCAAATAAATCATAGTATTTATTTCTTCAGGCACACACACACACATATGAACAAATAATTAAATTTTCAAACAACCTCTAATTCAGGATGTTACACACCAAGACTATGCTTACGTTACAAGACTCGATCTTAATAGAACCATCATACTTTCCAAGCACAATCTCTAAGTTCACGTCCCTTAGAACTCATTTCTAACGTCGCGATTTAATCTGCTTAAGAAGTTTTATGTATTAAAAAATTTTGTTTCACTGATTAACCGCGAATAAGTTTTATGGAAAGAATTTTTGGAAGTGGTTCTTTCGTATTCATACATGCACAAAGTCTTTACATTCATACATCCATCAATCAATTATGAACTTTCGCTCATTCAGATAAATGTTGTAGTTTTCATTGTTGTTGTTTTTTCACTACCAGGGGTATTTTCGTAATTTGTCCTACAGGGGTATTTTCGTAATTTGTCAAAATAAGGTTCCTTGGTGATTTTGTCAATAAGGGTATTTTGGTAATTTTTGAAATCTCAGGGGTATTTCAGAAATTTTGAAATTATAGGGGTATTTCGGTAATTAACCAGTGTAAATTTGTAAATCTCAATAAATCAAGGATATTTCAACAATTGCAAAACTTGAGGGTTCTTTTTGAGAATTTGTTTTCCAAATCGGTGATGTTGCAAAAATTTTGAAAATCATGGTCATTTTGGTAATTTTGTCAATCGGGGATAATTAGTAAATTTTCAAATCGGGTATTTTGGACTTTTGCAAAATAGGGTTTTAAATACTTTTACAAAGTGAGGAAATTTTATTGAAATCAAGGGTAATATGGAAATTTTAGAACCAAGGGCATTTTAGTAATTTCCACCCCTAAGGGTATTTGGTAATCTTGTAAATCAAAAATTCTTAGAAAGTTTTTTAAAAAATAATTTTCATAATTCAAAAGGGTAGTTTGTCGACTTTTAAAACTAGGGTTTCCATAAAATGTAGCTAGTCCCTTTCGGGTTTTAGTTGTGGGTTTAGCAGTATATAAGTCCTCTTGGTTAGGGTGAGCCGAGGCTACGCACTGTAGAATTCGAGTGGAGAGGAGGTGAGTCACGGACTGCTTAAATACCAAGCTTCCACTGAAACCAATCTTAGACATGCGTACCATGGTTGCCACACCCTAACTCGGCGACTCAACCACAGGTTTGTTTAATTAGATATTTAAGTCTTATGTATTTGTTGGGGTACACTAGTCCTAGGGTTCAAATACTTATCAGACTAATCTACGTTGCCATAAAAGCTCATACATTTCACATTTTCAAATCACTTCAGAAATCAGAAGTACTTACTTGGTGGACTGAGGGTCGGAGACTTAGTGGGCCATGCCAGAAAAACCTAAAAATTTTTCGGAAAATTCCTTTTGGGCTTACCTTGGAAAACGTTTTGGGCCTTAAACCCAAGGCCGAGAGTTTAAAACTGGGCTCTGATACCAAACTAAAACACCCCCAACCCGGCCCACGAGCTTTGACCAGATTTGGTATGTTCCTCAAGTAAACTAGTTTCAAGTTCTTTTGTAACTTAGAGAAAACTTGTGTGATTTTAAGAAAAATTATTGCTTTAGGTTGGGCTTGAGTTGAAAACAAGTTTATTTTGTTATTAAAAATCCTTTTGATTTAGGTGACAAAACGTTTGGGCTTTGTATTAAAATAATTCTACTTAATCTTTTAATAAATATAAAGATTGTAGGCTCAATAAATAAAAGTAAAGTAATGTAATGCTACTACGGCCTTATTACATCAAATAATTTTGCAAAATTAAAACCAAAATAAACTTTAAAATACTTAAAATAAAATAAAAGTCCAAGTCGTAAATTTCTTGCTGTGCATGGCCATCCCTAAGCTTCTGCCGAACCCGGTCCATCACTGATCGTCGCCTGAAAATAGCCCCACAGCGGGGTGAGTCAAACAGACTCAATGTGTAACCAACACTAAGAATTAATATTTCAAGCATGCATTATCATATCACATACATGTTCATATAACAGGTAAAAATAATGATGCAATCCCGAACCCAAACCTATATGCCATCCGCTACACTCCACCCGTACCATCCTGCACACCGTGGGGACTACTAAGTCAACCCTCCATCTGCTACACACCATCGAAGGCAGTCTTTGCAGTCGACGTGCTTATCGCCCATATAAAATTTGTGGCATAGCCACCAGATAATTGTGTCATGAGACACCACATTCAGATAATGTAACCGAAGTTACCACATTCAGATAATGTGACCGAAGTCACCACATTCAGATAATGTGACCGAAGTCACCACATTCAGATAATGTGACCGAAGTCACCACATTCAGATAGTGAGACCGAAGCCATCACATTCACTTCCCCTTTCTCAAATAACCCGAATGCCCCATATTATTCATATCTTGCATATCATACTTAAATTCACATTCATGTCACTTTTCACATGTTAAGTATAACATTTTTCGTAATCCTAGTAGGAGTAGGAAAACGTACCTGAGTACTTTGTACCATAACATGGTACTTTAGCCATATTCTTACACTTTCATATTAACACATATATCAAGTTTAAGCCATAAATCTATTAAGATTAGTGTGGGGTACACACGGTTCCTTAGCCATATTCTTACACTTTCATATTAACACATATAATGAATTAAAGCCATAAATCTATCAAGATTTAGTGTAGGGTACACACCTGATTCGCTTAAGGTTTCCAATCCAAATCCCGAGAAGCTTGATCTAATGCCTTAGATCTTAAATCTCTACATTTAATCAATCATTTAATACTTAGTAAGCCATTCGGCCATAAATCCAAATCCTAGTAGGATTAGTACACTAAAACTTACCTTGGTGCCAAATCTCGAA
Source organism: Gossypium rotundifolium (assembly GCA_025506655.1). Classification (NCBI taxonomy): domain Eukaryota; kingdom Viridiplantae; phylum Streptophyta; class Magnoliopsida; order Malvales; family Malvaceae; genus Gossypium; species Gossypium rotundifolium. The sequence continues at coordinate 51,930,680 of CP106728.1, forward strand.
ATCTTCACTATACTCTTTCTTGTATTCGGCAAAGCTTTAAATCACTTTAACAAATTAGTTTCAGCTTTTGAATAAATATGAACTAGATCTAAAACACCAAAATAGGCCTTGACCGAATATTCGCATGTCTTACCTTGTGGATTTTAAATCCCGAAATTCACTGAATAACTAGGGAACACGTGGCCTATGGTGTACCTTCGGGAAAAGAACTTCTCCTTCCTTGTAGTCGACACTTAGTAAATCCCGAAGAGCCTTCTTTCTAAGTTTTGACTAACACAATAATGGGGTTAGATTTCCTAGTTTCGGCTTTAATCTTAGAAGAAAAATAATGGAAATCGATAACTACTGACCTTACCCTTAATCTTTGTAATCGACAGCCCCCTTTTCTTGAGTCCTCAAAGATTCGGCTTAAAACCTAGAGAGTAGTCACACAAGTTTTGGCTTTTGGAATATTGAGAGGAGAAGAATGAAGAAGAAAAGAATAGTTGCTTAAGAGAATTCGGAAGATGTTATCAAGGAAGAGAAAATAATGCTGAATGGCCTCTCTTTTCCTTTTATAGCCGAATTTACTACTCAGAATCCCTTAGTTGGCCACCACTCTTCTATTTTGATAACTTTATCCTTTGAATTATCACTTTATTAAAAGAATTAATCCAACAATTATCTCCTAAAAATAATGATAATTAAATCTATTATTTATCTCCTATTTAGCCGAAATTCTAAAGGAAATAAAACTCCTCTTTTAAGAGCCCTCATGCCGTCCACCTCTCTGCTCTTTGTAGCAAAATAAAACTTCTTTTATTTGCTTCCTAAGTGACTCGATCCCTGGCCCAAATACACTTGCATGTGGCGCCATTTCCAGAGGCACTAAGTGGCATCTTCAGGCCACCTTTTCAAGCCTGTTTGTGTGTCAAATTTCACATACTTTTTCTCTTAAGGCCACCTTGCCTTAATTTCCTCTTTTAAACTTTAAAACTCGACATTTCTAAGTCATTTCTAAGTTTCCAAAAATTTTCGTTTGGCTCTTTAAACTTGACATTTCCTTACATTTCCTAGTTTCCAGAAATGTTCACTTTCCTGTTTTGAATCATTTCTAAATCATTTTCCTAGTTTCCATAAATGTTCACTTTCCTCTTTTGAATCATTTCTAAATCATTTTCCTAGTTTCCATAAATGTTCACTTTCCTCTTTTGAATCATTTCTAATTCATTTTCCTTGTAACATCCTGAAAAGGGCCTATGCATTTTCAGTTTAATTGTATGAAATGACAAGTTTAAGCACTAAGAATAAATTTTTGATATTTTTGGAAACCTGGAAATGCATGAAAATGGAAACCTGAACATTTTGGAAACCTGAACATTTTGGAAACCTGAACATTTTGGAAACTTGAACATTTTGGAAACCTGAACATTTTGGAAACTTGAACATGTAAGAAAATGGCAAGTTCTGAGCCGATCGAAAATTTTAGGAAACTTAGAAATGATCGAGAAATGTCAAAATTTAAAGTTCAAAATAGGAAATAAGGGCAAAAGGGCCTTAAAAGAAAAAGTTGGTGAAATTTGACACACAAATAGGCTTGGAAAAGTGGCCTGAAGGTGTCACTTAGGGCCTATGGAAATGGCGCCATGTGCAAGAGGAATGGGCCTGAGTTCGAGTCACTTGGGAAGCAAATAATGAAAGTTTTAATTTTGCTTCCAGAAGGCTGAGGTGGACGGCACCTAATTCTAGAAAGTGAGGAGTTTTATTTCTGTTAAAACTTGATAAATTAAGTGATAAATAAAGGATTTTAATTGAGGAGATAAAGGATGGATTAAATACTTTTAATTTAAATAAGGTGATAATTAAAAGAGATATACTTATGAGGATTGGTGGCCAAGACAAGGACTCTTGGCCTAGCAATTTCGGCTAAAGAGGGAGAACTAAAGGCTTTTCTCTCATCCTTTCCTAAGTGTGCCGAAATTTTCCTAGCTCTCTCCCCCTCTCTGCCAAATTTTCTTTAAGCAAAATCCATCTTCTCTTCTTCTATTCTTCTTCTCTGCTTCTCTTGTCAAAATTTGAATCTTTGTTGATTCTAAGTAAAGGAGCAATCAACTACAACATCAAAAGGGTAAAATCATGGTCAATCAATTTCTATTCCTTTTCTTTTACCAAAATCGGGTACTAATCCCTATTCTTGTTCATGGCCGAATTTACAAGGATCTCTCAGGTTTCTACAATTACCAAATATAAGGATCAAGGATCTAAGGTAGGAACAATTAATTCTTGTTCTTCTAATTCTTTTGATCAAGATCTAAGAATAACCCCTTTTATGTCTCTTGGCCGAATATCAAAGGAAGAATTTCGGGATTTCAGATTCAAGGAATTTAAGGTGAGGTACATTCGGCCAAAGGCTAAATACTATTTATTAAAGTTGGATCAAATCTAACTTATGAATTTTAGGAATTTCGACATCACTAAGGGTGCAAGGAATCGATTTTGGGAATCTCATCGTAAGGTAAGTGGTTATAATCGGCCAAGGTTCTCTCTTAAATGTCTAGATCTATTTATTTTAACCAGAGACTAATCAAATCAATGGATTTAATGGTTAGCCGATTTCAAGGGAGAAGAACACAAATCTTCGGGATGTGATCATCAATCAAATCGGCATGCAAGGTAAGTATTAGTAATATCATTCCTATTAGGATTTGGTTTTAAAAGTAAAAAGGCTATTAATGTGATTTTGTATGATGGGCCGAATATAGGATCTAAAGTTAGATCGGGATTTTCGGGATCTCAAAGAGTCTATTAAGCAAATCAGGTGTGTACCTATACTGACCTTCAATACGATATATGGCAAATATTAATTATATGATTATATGTAAGAATGTGAATATGGCTAAGTACCCTAATGTGGTACAAAAAGTACTCAGGTACGTTTCCTACTTCTGATAGGATTATGAAATATGTTATTCTATAACATGTGAAAATATGTATATGAATGTGGAAATAAGTATGTTGTGCATGATATAAAATTTATGGGGCATACGGGATCTATGTGAAAGGGGAAGAAGGTGTTGACTTCGGTCTCACCAACGAAATATGGTGACTACGGTCACAAAATTTGAATATGGTAACTCCGGTTACATTATCTGAATTTGGTAACTTCGGTTACATTATTTGAATATGGTGTCTAATGACACAAATTATATGGGCGATGAGCACGTCGATCGCAATGATCGCTTCGATGGTGTGTAGCGGATGGAGGGTTGACTTAGTAGTCCCACTGTGTGACTGGCGGTACGGGTAGTGTGTAGCGGATGGACCATTAGGCTCGAGTTCGGTTGCATCATCATTTTATATGAATATGAATTTGATATGAACATGTATGCCTGATTTGTTGAATGTTAGTCTTGTGTGCACATTGAGTCTGTTGACTCACCCGTTGTGGGAAATATTTTCGGTGATGAACAAGGATTTGACCGGACTAGAGACCTTGAGGTGGCCATGTTTCATTTGAAGGTTTTATTCGATTTGGACTTTGTTATTTTTTGGGTTTTACTTGATGTAATAAGGCCATAAGGCCCAATGGATTTTCTTATTCGCTTTACTTTAAATTGTTATGTTACGAACTATTATGACTAAAGTTAAGTGATTTTTTTTTATAAACCTTAAAATTATTTTGTCACCTAAATAAAAATTGGATTTACAAGATTAATTAAATGGGTTTCCAATCTAAGCCCAATCCACAACAACATTTTTCTAAAATTTTACAAATTTTCTCTAAGTAATGAAAATCTTTGAAACCTTTACTTTAGGAACATACCAGATCCTGTTGTGCTCGTGGTAGGGTGTGGGTGTTTCATTCTAGTTTCCATAAATGTTCACTTTCCTCTTTTAACTTAGCATTTCCATACATTTCCTTACATTTCCATACATTTCCTTACATTTCCATATATTTCCATACATTTCCTTACATTTCCATACATTTCCATACATTTCCATACCTTTCCTTACATTTCCATACATTTCCTTACATTTCCATACATTTCCTTACATTTCCATATATTTCCATACATTTCCTTACATTTCCATACATTTCCATACATTACCTTACATTTCCATACATTTCCTTACATTTCCATACATTTCCTTACATTTCCATATATTTCCATACATTTCCTTACATTTCCATACATTTCCATACATTTCCATACATTTCCTTACATTTCCAAGGTTCTAAAAATGCACACCACACATCCATATCATAGTAAACATGCTATTTCATAAGATTAAGCAAAAATGCACACAATGGGATTCGAACCTCTTCCCTCAAAGTACTTCACTTGATGCCATAAACCTTGCACCTTAGGTGGCGTCCCTTGCCACTTTTCCACTTCACTTCTTGTTTTTAATTTAAAAACCAATAATTGTCCAAAGCTTTCTCTTCCATCCTAGGATTTTAAAAACACTTAATTCACTTCCAAACACTGCCAAAACCTACTACTCATGAATTATGCACAAACGCATAACCCCTAATCTAGGATGTTACATATCTATTAAATAATTTCTTATATATTTATAAAAAAGATAACATTAATTTTAATACATTAAAATTATTATTCTAGTTTAAATTATTTAAGAGAAAATATTGTTAAAAATGAAAAAATATTAAATAATTTCTTATATAATCGTAAAAGAGATAGTATTAATTTTAAAATATTGAATTAATTCTCATGATAATTTAGGGTTTATGGTTTAATTTAGGATATATAGTTTATGGATTAATCTTTATAGTTTAGGGTCTAGAGTTTATGTTTTAGGGTTTAAGGTTTAGGATTTAAGATTAAGGGTTAGGTTAGGGTTTAGGCCAAGTTTATAGTTTAGTTTTTATTATTTTAGAGTTATGGGATTTTGGGTTTAGTGTTTAAACCATATCGAATAATAAAGTTAGAGTCTTAGTGTTTAGGGATTTAAGTATTAGGGATTTTGATAACATAGACAAAAATTATATTATTTTAGGGTTTAGGGTTTAGATTAGATTATTTCTTTAATTACTTCGTAATGTAATTTATATATAAGTTAAGTGTATAATTTAGGGGTTAGGATTTAGGTATGAGAAATTAAATTATAAAACTGTACAAATTAAACATATTGTTAGAAACAAAACAAAATTAATTTAAAGGAATCTAATTAATAATTAAACTAAAAAAATTTATTAATATTGAAGGTATTAGCGGCGTTTTTGAGCAAAAACGTCGCAAAAAGCACATTACTAAACAAAACGACGCCATTTACTTGGGGCTTTAGCGGCGCTAGCCATAAAAACGCCGCAAATGAGTAGTAATAGTGGCCTTTTTTTTTTCAAAACGCCACAAAAAAATTAAATTGAATTGAAACGGTGCCGTTTTTATTTTCTCAATTTTCTCACTTAAAATTTACTCCGCTCCTCTCCTTTTCGTGCTCTTAACCTTTCTCAACAGGTCTTCTCCTTTTTATGCTCTTCGCCTTTCGCAATAGGTAATCCCCCCTTTCTTTCTTCCCTCCTTTTGGCTTTTCTTTTTCCTTTTCTTTATATTCAAGACAGAACCCCAGTTCTATTTGTCTTTATTGTTTTTGTAACAGCCCGAATTTGGCCCTAATCAGAACGGTGGTTTTGGGACCACGAATCTGAGTTCAAAAAATTTTTAGATATTATTTTCGGTGTTTATTATATGTGAATTAATGTGTGTGAAATTTTCGTAAGAAAATTTTATCGTTTAGGTGTTTAATTTGACAAAAAGGATTAAATCGCGTAAAGTGTAAAAGTTGCTTACTATAGTGAAAAGTGCTAAAGTGATAGTGGCTTTTTACTATGAGGTACTAATAGGGAAAATAGCCCATTTTCAATGATAGTGGGTGGCAAAGGTCTAATATGACCTTAAGTTATATGTTATGTTTATTATTTATTAAAAGGTTAAAATAGTAATTTTAATAAATGATTAATATATGTTAAAATTGCATGAAAAGAAACCATTATCATTTTTGCTTCTCTCTTAGCCGAATGTTAGCTAAAGAAAAGAGATTAGAAAAGCTTCAAATTTCGGCAACAAATTACCTTGATTAAGGTATGTGTAGTTTTCGGTTTTTGATAATTCTTACGTTTTTTTAAATCGTTGCTTCGAATACTTCAAGACCCATGCTTGAATTTTTTATTTTGATCAATATTTTGAAATGTACCATTGATGATTTCATGAGTTTTATGATGTTAGTTGATGGATTATGAAAGATATATGTTAGATTGATATGTTTTGTCTTTGGATTTTTGGTGATTTTGAGAGATTAGGGCTTAATTGTGAAAATAAAATTTTAGAGGGACTTAAATGTGAAATAAATGAAATATATGGATTTGTATGTGTAACATCCAAAATAATTGAGTATCATTATGTTGCTAAATGATAGTTCGGGTTACTTGGAGTTAGAATAAATATTATTTTTATTAAGTATACTTTAGAGCAAAGAATTTAAATGACCTTAAGACTTAGATTAATTAAAGTGCTAAAAGATGGCATAAATGAGTTAATAGCATAGTGGTGATGGTGCCATGACTTATACATGAGGGAGGAGGTTCGAATCTTCTATCTTGCAACTTGAAAAATTTTATTTTTTGCTTCCATCTAACAAGTGTCGGCCAAGAAGCAAACATGGGAAGTTTGACTTCTTTATTTTTGGTATGATAGCTAAAAAGATTAAGGAAATATCTAAGATGAGGAAAGAAATCATTAGGATAAGGAAAGTAAGGGGAACAAATGGCTTGAAAGGGGGGAGTGTGCTATGGAAAGAAAGGGTGGCAATAGGTTGGCCTTTGTTAGCCAAGTTTTTGGACGGCAATTAGGCAAAAAGGGGGTGGCTGATTTTGGTTGAGAGTATGGTAGCTTGAATGATAGAAGAAACTCTTTCATTTTGGTCATTTTCTTAACAAAGCATTTTTTTTCTCCACCCATATTCTCTCTAGCCGAAAATTCCAGCATATTTGAGTACACAATTCATCTTTTTCTTCTTCTTTGAGCCGTTCTCTTGTGACCATTTCGGTTTGAAACTTTTTATCTCCCAAATCCTTTTTCTCTTTGTGACCGAAAGTACATAGACAAGCAAATATTTTTCTTCCTTTCATCTTCTCATTTTCTCCTCCTATGCCGAATGTATTTTCTTCCAAACTAAGAATCTTTTTCTTCTCTTTTCTTTCTCCTTTTTTTCCTTTCTTTCTCTCTTTCTCTCTTAAAACCGAACCATACCATCCTATCTCCCTTTTCTCCATTTTTCTTCTTCATTACAATTTTCTTCCCTTTTATTTTATCCATGGCCGAATGTTAACCCAATCTTTGTCGAAAATTTCTTTCATTTTCTTTGATCATACCGAATTATTCTTATTCAATTCCTATTTCAATCGTGGATATTAGGGAAACTTTGGAAGGTAGAAACTCAAGGAGATCTTTAGAATTTTGGAACGTTGGAATCAATCTCAAGAATCAAGGTAAGGAGTTTTCCCTTAAGGATTTATATTTATTATATTAGTATAGTATTAATCGATTTCGTTTTAGGGACGCTATCACTCGATCGTTTCTCAAGGAACGAAGACAAATAGTGGTAAGTCAAATCTCAAACCCTACCAAACGTTAACCATATTTCAATATTGGTAGTCGGACTAATGATCGATATCTTTAGATATTTTCAAGATAGAGGCGTAAGAGGGCGTCCATAGCCTTGAAGAGGGCGGTTAAAATCCCCTATTTATAAATGAAGGGCTATTTCGGGAATCCGGGATTTTCCACCGGGTTGCAGACCATCAACTGAGGGAAATCAATTATTTGAAGTAGTTCGTACTCCCGATCCTTTGTATGTTAGTGGATTCTCAGCGAGCAACGAATCGATAAACGAGGAGAAACTGAAAATAGAAATGATTCAAAATCAAAGGGGTAAGGATTTGGATCGAATCCCAATAGAATATTTTTGATAAATGATAGTGTTCTAATAGATCGTATTACGTTTAGGTGTTGAAGAGCGGGAAGGTTTAGTACTCACGATATCAAGGTGTGTAACTTCACACTTTTCTAGGGTTGGATGTCATTCGTGGTATTGAGTAAAATCGTAAAGACGACTAAATTGGTATAATACGTATTAATTGGTATCTCGGTGAAAATACATGAAAACGATTAAAATTGTGAAAATTATAAAAACGCCCTCATGAAGTTAGTTGTTAATATGTAAATTTTATGTCTCGTAAAAAAAATGGGCTGAAAAATATGCTAGTTAGTAAAATGGGCCGAAATCTCTGTTAGATCGATAAATGGGCCAAAATCTCTACTAGATCGATAAATGGGCTGAAATCTCTGCTAGATCGATAAATGGGCCGAAAAGCCTGATAAATTGTTAAATGGGCCGAAAAAGCCTGATAAATTGTTAAATGGGCCAAACTCTTAGCTAGATCGTAAATTGGGTTTAAGATGCTAGATTGCTAAATGGGCTAAATGCTATTTCGAAATTTTGGGCATTAACAAAAACTAGAAATATTGACTCTTATGTTATTAAAATCTTTTGATAAAATCATCACATGAACATAGACAAATTTTTTGCATACATGTTGCATGGGTTGGGATTAATAATGAAGAGAAGAAAGGCCTATTGCCAAAATCTAGTTCGGTGGCTCTGCCACAAATTAATTAAATGGCTATTTGCCTCTAGTTCGGTGGCTCTGCCACAAATATTAATGGCTCAATGCCTCTAGTTCGGTGACTTTGTCACAATCTAGTTCATGGCTCGCCACAAATATAAAATGGCTTAATGCCTACGATTGGTGTGATGGCGGGGTGGGTTGACTTGATCCCCATAGGTGTGATGGTTGGTACGGGGGTGTGTAGTGGATGGAAATTAGGTTTGGGGTTGGGAACTTCATTTTTGCATACATATTATTATTTATATTGTTAAACTTGTTGACGGGCTCAAGCCCAAAACTATGATTTGATGATTTGGCCCAATAAATAAGTAAGTGAGTTATACACTGAGTTCTAAGTAACTCACTCCCTCAAATTTTTCATCTCAGTTAATGGAAATTGACGTGGACTTGGTGAAACACCCCACACCCGGCCCACGAGCCTGAACCGGATCTGGTATGTTCCTAAAGTGAACCAGTTTCAAAGATTTTCACGTTTAGAGAGAGTTTGTAAAATTTTTAGAAAAGCTGTTGTTGTGGATTGGGCTTAGATTGAAACCCATTTAATTAGTCTTGTAAATCAAATTTTAATTAAGGTGACAAAATAATTTTAAGGTTTTTAAAAAAATCACTTAACTTTAGTCATAATAGTTCGTAACATAACAATTTAAAGTGAAGCGAATAAGAAGAAAATCCATCGGGCCTTATGGCCCTATTACATCAAATAAATCCCAAAATAAAATTAAAGGTGCTAAATAAAATAAAGTCCAAATAAAATAAAATCTCTGAATGTAGCATGGCCACCTCAAGGTCCACCGCCCATTCAAATCCTTTCTCATCACGAAAATAATTCCCACAACAGGGTGAGTCAATGACTCGATGTACACAATAGTAACATTCAACAAATCGCATACATGGTCAAATCAAATTTACATTCAGTATAAAGTAAATGATGATGCAACCCAAACCCAAGCCTATTTGTCCATCCGCTACACACCACCCGCACCGCCAAATCTGCACCGTGGGACTACTAAGTCAACCTCCATCCGCTACACACCATCGAATGCGATCATTGCAATGACGGCGTGCTCATCGCCCATATAATTTGTGTCATAAGACACCATATTCAAAATGTTGTAACCGGTTACCAAATTCAGATAATGTAACCGGAGTTACCATATTCAAATGTTTGTGACCGTAGTCACCATATAACGTTAGTGAGACCAAGTCAACACCTTCTTCCCTTTCACATAAACCCGAATGCCCCAAAATTAATAATCATGCATATAATTAAATTCACATTCATATTCAGATTTTCACATGTTATAGAATAACATATTTCATAATCCTATCGGAAGTAGGAAACGTACCTGAGTACCGTTGTACCACATTAGGGTACTTAGCCATATTCATATTCTTATACATATTCATAAAAATAATTGCCACATGATAAATCAAAGGTTAGTGTGCGTACACACCTGATTCGCTTAAAAAGGTTCCTTGAGATCTCGAAAATCCCGATCTAACTTTAGATTTGTTAACTCCTATATTCAGCCATCATATAAGATACATTAATAAACTTATTTGGCTAATATCAAAACCAAATCCTAGTAGGATTTGTAAAAAGGCTTACCTTGAGGCCGATTGGTGTTTATTCAAATCCCGGAAACTCGGTTTTTCCTTTACCTGATATTCGGCCAACCTTGAATCTCAATATGGGTTAGTTTTCAGCTTTTTAACAATTAAAGAACTGATCTAGATAACCACACAAACATTGGCCAAATACTTTTAGATGCTTACCTTATGAACTTTAAATCCCGAAAACTTCACCTTCCTCTTTCTTGGAATCGGCCAAATCCTAATTCCCTGAATCCATTAGTTTTTGATTAACTTGATTTGAATACCTAAGATTTGGCCTTGGCTGAATGTATGTATTTACTTACCTTGGATCCTTGATTCCTATATTCTAAAAGTGTAGAAACACGAGAAACCCCTTGTAGATTGACCATGAACAAGATTTGGGATTAGTACCTTTACTTTCGGCATTTAGAAAAGAAAAGAGAGGAAATTGAATGGCTTATCCTTACCTTGATGCCTTTAATCGATTGCTTCTTTACTTAGAATCACCAAAGGTTCGGTTCTGAGAGTAGAAACAGAGAAGAAATTGAAGAAGAGAGGATGGTTTCTTGCTTAAGGAAAATTCGGCAGAGAGGGGGAGAGAGTTAACAAAATTTCTAAAGGCTAGAAGAGATGAGAGAATAGTCTCAATTTTCCTCTTTTAACTGAAATTGCTAGACCAAGAGTCCATAACTTGGCCACTACTCCCCACAAGTGATAATATTATCTCCTTTAATTATCACCTAATTAAATTAAAAGTGTTTAATCCACCCTTTATCTCTTCAATTAAAAATCCCTTATTTATCACTTATTTTATCATATATTTATGGAATTAAAACTCCTCTAATTCTAGAAGCTTGTGCCGTCAACCTCTTAGCCTTGGAAACAAAATAAAACCTTCATTATTTGCTTTCCAAGTGACTCAACTCGAGCCATTTCCATAAGCCCTAAGTGACACCTTGAGCCACTTTTCCAAGCTCGATTGTATGTAAAATTTCACCAACTTTTTCTTTTAAGGCCCTCTTGCCCTTATTTCCTATTTTGAACTTTAAGATTTGTCATTCCTACCTTATTTCCAAGTTTCCTAAAATTTTCGATCGGCTCAGAACTTGCCATTTTTCTTACATCTTCCAGCTTCCAAAATGTTCGGGTTTCCAAAATGTTCGGGTTTCCAAAATGTTCAAGTTTCCAAAATGTTCGGGTTTCCAAAATGTTCGTGTTTCCAAAATGTTTAGGTTTCCAAAATGTTCAGGTTTCTAAAATGTTCAGGATTCCAAAATGTTTAGGTTTCCATTTTCATGCATTTCGTGTTTCCAAAAATATCAAAAATTTATTCTTCATGCTTAAACTTGTCATTTCATACAATCAAACTGAAAATGCATAGGCCCTATTCAGGATGTTACAGTTCTACCCCCCTTAAACAAAATTTCGTCCCCAAAATTTCCTAACTAAAATAATTGAGGGTATTGCTGTCGCATGGTCTCCTCTGACTCCCACGAAGCTTCTTCCGTTCCATGATTGCGCCATAGCACTTTGACTAGAGGAACTGTCTTCCTTCGTAGTACTTTCACATTACGTTCCAAGATCCGAATCGGTTTTTCCTCGTAGGATAAGTCTGGCCTTAGCTCCACCTCTTCAACAGATACCACATGCGACGGATCCGATCGATAGCGACGTAACATGGACACATGAAATACGTCGTGCATCTGCTGCAATTCTGGTGGCAATTCTAATTGGTATGCCACTGGCCCAACTCGTTTCAGTACTCGATAAGGCCCTACAAACCTTGGGCTTAACTTCCCTTTTCGACCGAACCTCATTACCTTCTTCCAAGGCGAGACTTTCAGGAATACTTGGTCTCCCACTTAAAACTCTATTTCCTTCCGTTTAAGGTCTGCGTACGACTTCTGCCTATCAGAGGCTTCCTTCAACCGTGCCCGAATTAACTCAACCTTTTCTTCGATTTTTGCCACTAATTTTGGACCCAAAACTCGGCGTTCTCCTAACTCGGTCCAACAAGTAGGTGTTCTACACACTGTTGTTGTAGGCGAATTCAGCTAAAGGCAAGTAATCTTCCCAACTTCCTCGAAAATCCATTACACAGCCTCTCAACATATCCTCCAACACTTGATAACCTGCTCAGATCGCCTGTCGATTGTGGATGAAAAGTCAGAGTGAAGTCTAGCTTAGTGCCTAAAGCTTGATGAAGTGCCTTCCAAAATTGAGACGTAAACCTTGGGTCTCTATCAGAGATGATCGACATTGGTACTCCATGTAATCTCACAATTTTCGCCACATACAACTTAGCCAACTTCCGAAGAGAATAATCCATTCTGACTGGGATAAAGTGTGCGGACTTGGTCAAACGGTCCACTATCACCCATACCGAGTCCTTCTTAGTAGGCGTAAGGGGAAGCCCACTAACGAAGTCCATGGTAATTCTCTCCCACTTCCATTGGGGAATCTCGATTGGTTGAAGCAATCCTGATGGGACTTGGTGTTCAGCCTTAACTTGCTGACACGTCAAACATTTCCCCACAAATTCAGTCACCTCTTGTTTCAGGTCAGACCACCAAAACTGTTCCCTTAGATCTCTATATAGCTTGATGCCTCCGGGATGCATAGCATAAGGGCTACCATGCGCCTCCCAAAGAATCCTTTGTCTCAACTCCTTATTCCTCGGCATACAGACTTTTCCCTTGTAGCATAATACTCCTTCATTATTGACACCATAATCCTCTAATCCCCCTTGCTGTACTTGCTGCAACTTAGTTCTTAAGTCATTATCAGCCAACTGTCCCTCTTTTACTTCCTTTAGCCATGTGGGCCTGACTTGTAATTCCGCCAACAGACTTCCGTCATCATACAGACTTAAGTGAGCGAACAAAGCCCGTAGATCTGATACAACCTTCTGACTTAGGGCATCGGCTACCACATTCACCTTGCCCGGATGATACTCTATTGAACAGTCGTAGTCCTTTAGTAATTCCACCCACCTTCGTTGCCTCAAGTTCAACTCCTTCTGAGTCAATAAATACTTAAGGCTCTTGTGGTGCTGTAGATAATCGACCTTTCTCCATAAAGGTAGTGCCTCCAAACCTTAAGGGCGAAAACCACTGCTGCTAGTTCCAAATCATGCGTGGGGTAGTTAACCTCATGCGGCCTTAACTACCGTGGACGATAAGCAACCACTTTGCCTTCTTGCATTAACACACGACTAACCCGTGTGCGAGCGTCACAAGACACCACAAATTCTTTTCCCGCCTCCCATTTGAATTAACACTGGGCTTCCACAACATTCTTTTAAGCTTTTCAAAGCTCTCCTGCTGCTTATTCGTCCATTCGAAGGGTACTTCCTTCCTTAGCAACTTGGTTAAAGGCACGGCTATTGACGAGAATCCTTCCACAAACCTTCTGTAATAGCCTGCCAAGCCTAAGAAACTTCGGATCTCAGCCATGGACCTAGGTGGTTTCCAATCCAACACGGCTTCGATCTTCCTAGGATCCACTCTTATTCCTTCTGCGGATACCACATGTCCTAAGAATGCCACCTCCTTAAGCCAAAATTCGCACTTGCTGAATTTGGCATAAAGCTTCTTCTCCCTTAACACTTCCAACACCACTCGAAGATGCTCATCATGTTCCTCCTCCGACTTTGAGTACACCAAAATATCATCGATGAACACAACAACGAACTTATCCAAGTAGGGTTGGAAAACTCGATTCATCATGTCCATGAACGCTACCGGGCGTTCACAACCCAAATGGCATCACCACAAACTCGAAGTGGCCATATCTTGTCCTAAAAGCGGTCTTATGGACGTCAGCCTCCTTCACCTTCAACTGATGGTATCCCGATCATAAATCGATCTTCGAAAACACTGCGGCTCTCTTCAGCTGATCGAACAAGTCATCGATCCTTGGCAAGGGATACTTGTTCTTAATGGTTAGCTTATTCAACTGACGGTAGTCTATGCACATACGCATAGTTCTGTCCTTCTTCTTCACAAATAAGACCGGTGCTCCCCACGGAGACACACTGGGTCGGATGAACCCACGATCCAACAGTTCTTGTATCTGAGCCTTGAGCTCCACTAACTCCTTTGGTGCCATTCGGTATGGAGTGATTGACACAGGAGCTGTCCCCGGTAGCAAATCAATCCCAAATTCCACCTCCCTGTCTGGGGGTATTCCCGGTAATTCCTCTGAAAACACACCCACGAAGTCCCTTACCGTCCTAACTCCATTAACTCCTTCCTCCTTTCCACCTATCGCACTTACGAAAGCTAAGAACGCCTTGCAACCTTTCTTAACCATCTTCTCAGCCTTCAGTGCCGAAACTACATTAGACAAGTAATTCCTCCTTTCTTCGATCATTACTACCACTTCATCCTCCGGGGTTCTTAGTTCCATACGTTTAGCCGTACAATCCAACACGGCTCGGTGTTCTACTAACCAATCCATTCCGAGTATAAGCTTAAACTCTCAGAAGGTAACTCCATTAAGTCCGCTCAAAAGTTCACTCCCTAATCTCTAGGGTACATTTCAAAGATCTTGTCTACCACTACGCTTTGGCCTAATGGGCTTACTACGACCATCGCCTATCGAAAGCTCGAGTCTAGGCCTAGTGTTTCCACTACACTACTTGCAACATAGGAATGGGTCGAGCCCACATCAATCAAAGCAAAGTAGGGTTTGTCAAAGATAAAGAACGCATCGATTATAACATTCTAAGGCCACCATCTTCCTTCTACGAACCGCATAAACCAAACCCTATTGTCTTGCTTGGCATTAACATTAGTACCTCACCACATGTTCCATGGCCTCTGCCAAGACCACCACCTCGGTTACCAACCACGACCCGTTGAGGCTCTTGTCGCCTCTACCGGTCTGGCAAGCATTCTGAACTACCGGTCGGCTCTCATCTGTTTGTTTGGGACAATCCTTAAGCATATGGTCCTTGGACCCACACTTGATGCATCCTCCCGTCTTTCTCTAACACTCTCCCATGTGCTTCTTCCCACAATGCTCACAAGGGCGATACTGCTCGCCCGTACCAGCCTGTTGGTTTCGTGGCCCGTCAACCCTAGGCCTCTTGTAGCCCTTTCCAGATGGCCCAAATCCTCTATTGGCCTTACTCCTATCCACGGTCTGCTTTGTAGCATTTTTAATCCCCTTGGCCACCTTGGCCTTTTCCACTAAAGCTGAGAATTCCCGCTCCTGATACGGTGCTATTAATGACCTCAGTCATCTTCGGTCCGTCCTCAAACGGACACGGCGCTTCATGCTCGATCGCCACTACCCCTTGAGCATAGTCGCTCAACCTCGTGAATTCGCCTCATATTCATGCGATGGACTTACTCCCTTGCACCAACCCTAGAAAAGCCTTCCTTTGTTCATCCGTACCGGTTCCCACATACTTCTTCCAAATGCCTCTTTAACATACTCCCGGTCGATTTTCGACCGTGGTACCATCACGAGCAGCTTAACCACCATCGATCGCTTCATCGCGTAATAATGCCACCATCCCTTTCAACTTTTCCTCTAGAGTCAGATCGAGCTCATCCATAATACTCTCCGTTGCTTCCAACCAGTACTCAGCTGTATTGGGTGCCACATTAGATACTCCTCGGAACATTTTCGCTCCATTTGCTCGGAGCCGTTCAGGTACCGACTTTCGATTTCCTGAATTTCCTCCGGCACCTGCCACCAATTCCAAAACTCGCAACCTGACTGCGACACGAGATCTTCCCGTCGAGCCTCTGCCGCTCAACATTAACAACTGGGGGTGGTGGTGGCATTTCATTGTCGGACCCTTGACCCGATCTAACGGGTTCCGACACGGTCATCCTACCTCTACCTCGACCATGACGACCACGTCCTCTAGAGCTCATTTTCTAACGTCGAGATCTGATTAAGAAATTTTATGAATTAGTCATTGTTCCATTTATTTACCAGCGAAGGAGTTTTATGAAGAAGGGGTTTAAGAGTGGTTCTTTCGTATACATACAAACACACAGTCTTTTCCATTCATTCATTCATCCATCAAACAAGCATGAACTTTCGTTCATTCAGAGAAACGTTGTAGTTTTTGTTGTTGTTGTTTTCCACTACCCAGGGGTATTTTCATAATTTTGTCCTACAGGGGCATTTTCGTAATTTTTTAGAAGAAAAACGTTCCTTGGTGTTTTTGTCAAAAATTAATTTGAAAATTTCAAAGTCTTGGGGTAATTTGGAAAAATTTTAAAATTCGGGGGTATTTCAGTAATTTTTGACCTTAGGGGTATTTTGGTAATTTCCACAATTCAGGGTAAATTTATAAATTTAATAAATTAGGGGTATTTCAAAAGTTGTAAAACTTTGAGGGTTCTTTTCAAAAATTGTTCCTTCAAAAATGGGGATGTTGCAAAAATTTTGGAAATCAGGGTCATTTTGGTAATTTTGTAAGGTAGGGGCAATTTTTTGTAATTTTTTCCAAAATTAAGGTATTTTGTTATTTTACAAATTAGGGTTTTTGAATGTTTATAAAATAATGAAATTTTGGTAAAGCTGTTGAGTAGTTGAACCTTTAATAAACCAAGGGTGTTTTGGTAATTTCACCCCTAAAGGCATTTTTGTAATTTTCGCAAATCAGGAGTTTTTCAGAAAATGTTGTAAAAATAATTTTCGTAGTTTTAAAAAAACAGTTTTAAAAGTTTGGGAAAAACTAGGGTTTGTTGTTTTGTTCTCTTTTTTTTTTTAAATATGGCTAGTTCCCTTTCGGGTTTTAGTCATTATGTTTAGCCTATGACCGAGCCCTCTTGGTCGTGGTGAACTAAAGCTACGCACCAGTGCGAGATTCGTGTGGAGGCGGGTGAGTCACACGGACCGCTTAAATACCAAGCTCCCACCGAAACCATTCCTAGACATGCGCACAGAGGTTGCCACACCACTGAGCCCTCTGAGTTATGGTGAACCGAAGCTACGCACCAGGTAGGATTCCTGCGAAGAGGAGGTGAGTCACTAGGACTGCTTAAATACCAAGCTCTTCCGGATCCAATCCTAGACATGCGTACAAGGGTTACCACACCACTAGCTCAGTGACTTAGCCATAGGTTTGTTCAGTACATTAAGTCTTATGTATTTGTGTTTGAGTAGTCTAATCCTAGGGTTCAAGTTCCTATCACTCTATTCTACGTTCCATGCCTTTTCTACCCTTATAAAGTTCATAGAATCACTCATAGAGTTAGGGGTACTTACCTGGTGGACTACGGGTCGGAGACTTAAAGGCCATGCCAAAAGCCTGCTTATCTTCAAAGAAAATCAATTGGCTCGCTTTGAAAACGTTTTGGGCCTTAGCCCACAGGCCGAGAGTTTAAAAGCTGGCTCGATACTAAATTGAAACACTCCACACCGACCCACGAGCCCGAACAGGATCTGGTATGTTCCTAAAGAAACCCAGCCAAAGATTTTCACATTACTTAGAGAGTTTGTAAAATTTTAGAAAACTGTTGTTGTGGATTGGGCTTAGATTGGAAACCCATTTAATTAGTCTTGTAAATCAAATTTTAATTAAGGTGACAAAATAATTTTTAAGGTTTTTAAAAAAAAATCACTTAACTTTAGTCATAATAGTTCGTAACATAACAATTTAAGGTGAAGCAGAATAAGAAAATCCACTGGGCCTTATGGCCCTATTACATCAAATAAAACCCAAAATAAAATTAAAGGTGCTAAATAAAATAAAGTCCAAATAAAATAAAATCTCCGAATGTAGCATGCACCTCAAGGTCCACCGGCCCGATCCGTCACTGCTCATCACCTGAAAACAATTCCCACAACGGGGTGAGTCAACAGACTCAGTGTGCACACAATAGTAACATTCAACAAATCAGGCATACATGGTCAAATCAAATTTACATTCGTATAAAGTAAATGATGATGCAACCCAAACCCAAGCCTATTTGTCCATCCGCTACACACCACCGTACACCGGTCAAATGCACCGTGGGACTACTAAGTCAACCCTCCATCCGCTACACACCATCGAAGGCGATCATTGCGATGACGTGCTCATCGCCTATATAATTTGTGTCATAAGACACCATATTCAAAATGTTGTAACCGGTTACCAAATTCAGATAATGTAACCGAGTTACCATATTCAAATGTTTGTGACCGTAGTCACCATATAACGTTAGTGAGACCAAGTCAACACCTTCTTCCCTTTCACATAAACCCAATGCCCCAAAATTAATAATCATGCATATAATTAAATTCACATTCATATTCAGATTTTCACATGTTACGAATAACATATTTCATAATCCTATCTAAGTAGGAAACGTGCACGAGTACCGTTGTACCACATTAGGTACTTAGCCATATTCATATTCTTATACATATTCATAAAAATAATTGCCACATGATAAATCGAAGGTTAGTGTGCGTACACACCTGATTCGCTTAAAAAGGTTCCTTGAGATCTCGAAAATCCCGATCTAACTTTAGATTTGTTAACTCCTATATTCGGCCATCATATAAGACACATTAGAAAAACTTATTTGGCTAATATCAAAACCAAATCCTAGTAGGATTTGTAAAAAGGCTTACCTTGAGGCCGATTGGTGTTTATTCAAATCCCGAAAACTCGATTTTTCCTTTACCTGATATTCGGCCAACCTTGAATCTCAATATGGGTTAGTTTTTGACTTTTTAACAATTAAAGAACTGATCTAGATAATCACACAAACATTGGCCGAATACTTTTAGATGCTTACCTTATGAACTTTAAATCTCGAAAACTTCACCTTCTTCTTTCTTGGAATCGGCCAAATCCTAATTCCCTGAATCCATTAGTTTTTGATTAACTTGATTTGAATACCTAAGATTTGGCCTTGGCCGAATGTATGTATTTACTTACCTTGGATCCTTGATTCCTATATTCAGAAAAGTGTAGAAACCTGAGAAACCCCTTGTAGATTCGGCCATGAACAAGATTTGGGATTAGTACCTTTACTTTCGGCATTTAGAAAAGAAAAGAGAGGAAATTGAATGGCTTATCCTTACCTTGATGCCTTTAATCGATTGCTTCTTTACTTAGAATCACCAAAGGTTCGGTTCTGAGAGTAGAAACAGAGAAGAAATTGAAGAAGAGAGGATGGTTTCTTGCTTAAGGAAAATTCGGCAGAGAGGGGGAGAGAGTTAACAAAATTTCGGCAAGGCTAGAAGAGATGAGAGAATAGTCTCAATTTTCCTCTTTTAACTGAAATTGCTAGACCAAAAGTCCATAACTTGGCCACTACTCCCCCACAAGTGATAATATTATCTCCTTTAATTATCACCTAATTAAATTAAAAGTGTTTAATCCACCCTTTATCTCTTCAATTAAAAATCCCTTATTTATCACTTATTTTATCATATATTTATGGAATTAAAACTCCTCTAATTCTAGAAGCTTGTGCCGTCCAACCTCTTAGCCTTGGAAACAAAATAAAACCTTCATTATTTGCTTTCCAAGTGACTCAACTCGAGCCATTTCCATAAGCCCTAAGTGACACCTTCAGGCCACTTTTCCAAGCTCGATTGTATGTAAAATTTCACCAACTTTTTCTTTTAAGGCCCTCTTGTCCTTATTTCCTATTTTGAACTTTAAGATTTGTCATTCCTACCTTATTTCCAAGTTTCCTAAAATTTTCGATCGGCTCAGTAACTTGCCATTTTTCTTACATCTTCCAGTTTCCAAAATGTTCGTGTTTCCAAAATGTTCGTGTTTCCAAAATGTTCAAGTTTCCAAAATGTTCGTGTTTCCAAAATGTTCGGGTTTCCAAAATGTTCGTGTTTCCAAAATGTTCGGTTTCCAAAATGTTCAGTTTCCATTTTCATGCATTTCCGTGTTTCCAAAATATCAAAATTTATTCTTCATGCTTAAACTTGTCATTTCATACAATCAAACTGAAAATGCATAGGCCCTATTCAAGATGTTACACTTGGGCCGAGGATGACTTCGTGGAGGCCATACTTCAAATGAGGGTTAATTAAACTTTGAACTTTTAAAGACTTTCTATAATTTACTATTATGGGTTTGATGTAATAAGGCCACTATAAATGTTTTATGGATTTTATGTGTGGATGGATTTAAATTATGTTTTGGACTATTAATATGGGCTTATAATTATTTTGTTTTCTTAAAATAATTTGGGTTTTCAAATATATGAAATTCCTTTATCATTTTCTTAAATATTTTGAACTCTTATAAAATTTACTCTAAGGATTTTATCAATACAATATTAATGATATTTTCAATTAATGTTTTTCTCATATACAACAAATTTGAAATACTCTTTTGGTTTTTATTAAACCTTGTAATTAAAAATGATTTTTATTTTAAATTCATATTCATCGTAATTATTAAGATAGTTCGATTTATGTAACAAACCAAATCTAGTCTTAACGCATAGACTGGATTTGGGGTGTTACATTTAATAGTATCAGAGCCAGTTTCAAAAACTCGGCTGTGGTTGGGTTCAACGAATAATTTTCGTAGGAAAAATATTTTAATTATGTTTTAAAGATCAGTATAGCACCACAAGCATCCGGCACCAAGTCAAGTAAGTATTCATTGTTAAATGATTATTATTATGATGATGATATGACCATAGGAACACTCTAGAACTTCTAGTTTTAGATGTTAAAATTTGTAGAGATTGAGACTATAGGATGTGTTGCGAAAAACAACTTTATCTCTCAAATCTCATAAAACATCGTTAATAAACACTGAAATAATTTTCTGATTCATAAAACTTGTAATCAGATTAAATCGAATTAGTCACCATGAGCACTAGGGGACGTGGTCATGGACGCGGTAGACGTGGCCGTGGTAGAGGACGAGGTACTGCAACTAAAGTACCAAATCATATGCCGAAAATGGATGCACCTGCGTCATTTGAGAGTGAGACGGGATCACATGATTATATGGAAGAAGATAATGCTTTGACACGAGCAATGTCTGCGAGTCCCGGAAAGGGTCATTGGAACTAGAATTGGGCCAACAACTCGTGGGTCAATTTCGAACGACTCAAGTCAAATAATGCGAAGTTTTAGAGGAGTTTTCGTGTAGCTCGAATGTGGTGAATATTGGCTCAAGTCGTGGAACGGATTATGGATGATATGGAATGCACTGTTGAGCAGAAACTGAAAGGAGCTGTGTCCTTGTTAAGAGACGAGGTGTATCAGTGGTGGCTTACTGTTTGGGAAGGCCCCAAAGTTGCACTGATTACTTGGGAATTCTTTAAAGCTGCCTTCCAAGGGAAATATGTTGGAACGAGTTATGTAGACGCCTGAAGGAAGGAATTTCTAAATCTTGTCCAAGGAAGTAAGACAGTGGCAGCGTATGAGGCTGAGTTTCTATGCTTGAGTCGATATGCTCGGACAATAGTGTCAACAGATCATGAACGTTGTGTGCGATTTGAGGATAGGTTGAATGATGAATTGAGGGTTTTGATTGCCCCACAACAAGTTAGAACTTTTGCCACGCTTGTGGAGAAGGCCAAGATAGCCAAAGAGGCTAAGAACTCAGAACGTCAGAATCGAGAAAGATTTAGAAACAAAAGAGAGACACAGCAGTCAAGTTCTTTAAAGAGATTTCAGAAGAGGCCTCAGAATGATGAATCAGCCCAAGGTAGAGTACCTGTAACTATTAATCGAGGTCGAGATTGTGTTGAATGTGGGAAAAGGCATTCTGGAGAGTGCTGGAGGAAAACGGGCGCTTGTTACAAATGCGGTTCAATGGATCATCAGTATAAAAATTGCCCTTGACGTATGGATACGACTTAGGAAGTTCGTAATAATGATGCACTGTAGCCGGAGGTACTCAAAGACCACCGAGAGGTCGTGGACCAGTCGTGGTGGTAATGGGGTGGGCGTGGTCAAGGTGCACCGGGTCGAGGCAATGGTCCTAGAGGAAACACGGATGCAAGACAGTCAAGACTAGTCTATGCAGTTAGACGCCGCGAGGATGGCAATGCACCTGACGTAATAACTGGTACGTTCTTCATCTTTGATGTACCTGTTACTGCCTTATTAGATATTGGTTCTACCCACTCGTATGTTGCTAGTGCCATATCTGGAAACCTAAATCTAGAATCTAAAATTTCTGATAATGAGATGACAGTAATTAGTCCTTTAGGACAGTCGGTAATTGTAAATAAACTGTTTAGAGACGTACCCTTAGAAATTCAAGAGGAGGTGTTCTTGGCGAATTTGATGTAATTACCTTTCGGCGAGTTCAACCTCATTCTGGGCATAGATTGGTTGGTTAAACATCGGGCGCATTTGGATTGTGCTGAAAAATGGATGACAATAAGAACCTTGGATGATAAGGAAGTCATAGTGATTGGTGAATGAAGGAACTACTTGGCGAACGTGGTATCGGCGTTGAAGGCAGAAAAGTTGGTGCGAAAAGGGTATGGAGCATTCCTGGCCTTTATTTGTGCTTTGGATGCCAAAGAGTTATCTGTGGATAATGTGAGAATGGTGAAGGAATTTCCAGATGTATTTCCCGATGAACTTCCTAGTATACCTCCAGATCGGGAAGTAGAATTTGGCATTGAGCTTTTGCCTGGAACGGCTCTAGTGTCCATTGCTCCTTATAGAATGGCACCGAAGGAGTTGGCAGAGCTTAAAGCTCAAATTCAAGAATTGCTGGATCGGGGATTTATTCGACCGAGTGTGTCTCCGTGGGGAGCACCAGTTTTGTTCGTCAAGAAGAAAGATGGATCGATCGTATGTACATTGATTACGCACAATTGAATAAATTGACGATCAAGAATAGGTATCCTTTTGAGAATTGATGACTGTTTGATCAATTGAAGGAGCTTCGATTTTCTCAAAATTGATTTGAGATCGGCTATCACCAACTTAAGGTGAAAAAGCGGATATTTTTAAGACGGCATTTAGAACTCGTTATGGACATTATGAGTTTGTAGTGATGCCGTTTGGATTAACCAATGCACCAACCGTATTTATGGACATGATGAACCGAGTCTTTCAACCATATTTAGACCGATTTGTGGTAGTGTTCATAGATGACATCTTTGTTTATTAAAGGAATGATGAGGAGCATGACACGCATTTGCGCATTGTATTACAGCTACTTCGAGATAAAAAACTTTATGCCAAATTCAGTAAATGCGAATTTTGGCTAAAGGAAGTGACTTTCTTGGGTCATGTGGTATCAGCTGAAGGAATAAGGGTGGATCCTCGGAATATTGAGGCTATTTTGGATTGGAAACCACCAACATCGGTAGCTAAAATTTGAAGTTTCTTGGGATTGGTGGTTATTATAGACGTTTTGTTGAGGGTTTTCATTGATTCTTTGCACCCTAACTAAAGCTGCTATGGAAGGAGTTCCAGTATAATTGACCGAAAAACAACAAGAGAGTTTCAAGAAATCAAGAAGATTCTGACGGAAGCTCGGTTTTAATTGATAGGAGGTGGAAAAGAATTCTTGCTTATTGTGATCGTCTCACATAGGTGCAGGTTGTGTCTTGATGCAAAATGGAAAGGTAGTGGCTTATGCTTCTCGTCAATTGAGACCGTCTGAAATAAACTACCCTACTCATGATTTGGAGTTAGCTGCAGTGGTTTTTGCTTTAAAGATTTAGAGGCACTATCTCTACGGTGAGAAGTCTATTATCTACACAGATCACAAGAGTCTTAAGTACCTCCTTACCCAAAAGGAGTTGAATTTGAGACAAAGAAGATGGGTAGAATTATTAAAGGATTATGATTTCTCAATCGAATATCATCCTGGAAAGGCTAACGTGGTTGCTGACGCGTTAAGTTGTAAGGCAGTATCTGATTTGAGAGCATTGTTTACTCATTTGAGTTTGTATGAGGATGGTAGTCTGTTAACAGAACTTCAGGTGAAGCCTATGTGGTTAGAACAAATCAGGGAAAAGCAGACATCAGATAAAAAGTTGGGACTTTTATTCCAGCAGGTTGAAAGAGGTGAAATCGAAGATTTTGGTATAAACACGGATGGAGTGCTATGTTTTCGTGGAAGGGTTTGTATGCCTAAAGACTCAGAATTGAGACAAATGATTCTATGGGAGGCGCATAGTAGCCCTTATGCTATGCACCCCGGAGGAAATAAGATGTATCGAGATCTCCGTGAATGATATTGGTGGCGGGGTTAAAGCGTGAGATTTTTGAGTTTGTAGGAAAATGTCTGACTTGTCAGCAAGTGAAGGCGGAGCATCAATTACCGTCAGGATTGTTACAACCGGTAAAGATTCCTCTTTAGAAATAGGAGTAGATAACTATCGATTTTGTTAGTGGGTTACCTTTAACACCTACTAAGAAAAATTCCGTATGGGTAGTAGTTGATCGTTTGACGAAGACTGCTCATTTTCTCCTTGTTCAGACGGATTATTCGTTGTAGAAATTGGCAAAGTCAGATGTATCCAAATCGTGAGGTTGCATGGGGTACCACCGCTATTATATCGAGATGGGGATCCTAGATTTACATCACGATTTTGGAAAGCTCTGCATGAAGCCTTGGGGACAAAGTTGAATTTCAGTACGGCTTTTCATCCTCAGTCTGATGGTCAGTCGGAGAGGGTAATTCAGATATTGGAAGACATGTTAAGGGGATGTGTGATCGACTTCAGAGGTAGTTGGGAGGATTTTCTACCATTGGCTGAATTTGCGTATAACAATGGCTATCAGTCTAGCATTCAGATGGCACCCTATGAGGCATTGTATGGTCGTAGGTGTCGTACTCCTACTTGTTGGAGTGAATTGAGCGAACGGCAGATGTTGGGTCCTGAGATGATATCTGAAACAGAGGAAAAGGTAAAAATTATTCGAGCACGGTTAAAGGAAGCCTCGAGATAGATGAAGTCGATGCGACTGAAGCGAAAGGATATCGAGTTTGCTGTGGGAGATCAGGTCTTTCTGAAGGTCTCACCTTGGAAGAAAATTTTCAGATTCGGAAAGAAGGGCAAGTTAAGCCCTAGGTTCATCGGGCCATATCGTGTGATGAAGCGTGTTGGTCCAGTGGCTTATCAGATTGAATTACCTCCGGAATTAGGTCAAATTCATAATGTTTTCCATGTTTCCATGCTGAGACGCTATAGATCGGATCCATCCCATATAGTACCGGTTGAGGAAGTGGAATTAAATTCAGACTTGTCCTTTGAAGAATAACCAGTGGAAATTTTAGACCGGGATGTTAAGGTGCTAAGAAAGAAGACTGTGCCATTGGTCAAAGTTTTATGGCGTAATCACGGAGTGGAGGAAGCTACGTGGGAGCCTGAGGAAGCTATTCGGCAGCAATATCCTCACGTCTTTTAATCAGGTAAATTTCGACGACGAAATTTTCTTTAAGGGGGTAGAATTGTAACATCCAAAATAATTGAGTATCATTATGTTGCTAAATGATAGTTCGGGTTACTTGGAGTTAGAATAAATATTAGAATTTAAATGACCTTAAGACTTAGATTAATTAAAGTGCTAAAAGATGGCATAAATGAGTTAATAGCATAGTGGTGATGGCGCCATGACTTATACATGAGGGAGGAGGTTCGAATCTTCTAGCTTGCAACTTGAAAAATTTTATTTTTTGCTTCCATCTATCAAGTGTCGGCCAAGAAGCAAACATGGGAAGTTTG
The DNA here is from genome assembly GCA_025506655.1 of Gossypium rotundifolium. NCBI lineage: Eukaryota > Viridiplantae > Streptophyta > Magnoliopsida > Malvales > Malvaceae > Gossypium > Gossypium rotundifolium. The sequence goes on from CP106728.1 coordinate 51,956,615, forward strand.
ACTTCTTTATTTTTGGTATGATAGCTAAAAAGATTAAGGAAATATATAAGATGAGGAAAGAAATCATTAGGATAAGAAAAGTAAGGGGAACAAATGGCTTGGAAGGGGGGAGTGTGCTATGGAAAGAAAGGGTGGCAATAGGTTGGCCTTTGTTAGCCAAGTTTTTGGACGGCAATGAGGCAAAAAGGGGGTGGCCGGTTTTGGTTGAGAGTATGGTAGCTGGAATGTTAGAAGAAACTCATTCATTTTGGTCATTTTCTTAACAAAGCATTTTTTTCTCCACCCATATTCTCTCTAGCTGAAAATTCCAGCATATTTGAGTACACAATTCATCTTTTTCTTCTTCTTTAAGCCATTCTCTTGTGACCATTTCGGTTTGAAACTTTTTATCTCCCAAATCCTTTTTCTCTTTGTTACCGAAAGTACATAGACAAGCAAATATTTTTCTTCCTTTCATCTTCTCATTTTCTCCTCCTATGCCGAATGTATTTTCTTCCAAACTAAGAATCTTTTTCTTCTCTTTTCTTTCTCCTTTCTTTTCCTTTCTTTCTCTCTTTCTCTCTTAAAACCGAACCATGCCATCCTATCTCCCTTTTCTCTATTTTTCTTCTTCATTACAATTTTCTTCCCTTTTATTTTATCCATGGCTGAATGTTAACCCAATCTTTGTCGAAAATTTCTTTCATTTTCTTTGATCATACCGAATTATTCTTATTCAATTCCTATTTCAATTGTGGATATTAGGGAAACTTTCGAAGGTAGAAACTCAAGGAGATCTTTAGAATTTTGGAACGTTGGAATCAATCTCAAGAATCAAGATAAGGAGTTTTCCCTTAAGGTTTTATATTTATTATATTAGTATAGTATTAATCGATTTTGTTTTAGGGACGCTATCACTCGATCGTTTCTCGAGGAACGAAGACAAGTAGTGGTAAGTCAAATCTCAAACCCTACCAAACGTTAACCATATTTCAATATTGGTAGTCGGACTAATGATCGTATATATTTAGATATTTTCAAGATAGGCGAAGAGGCGTATCCATAGCCTTGAAAAAGGCGATTCATAAATCCCTATTTATAAACGAAGGGCTGTTTCAGGAATCAGGGATTTTCCACCGGGTTGTAGACCATCAACCGAGGGAAATCAGTTATTTGAAGTAGTTCGTACTCCCGATCCTTTGTACGTTAGTGGATTCTCAGCGAGCAACGAATCGATAAACGATGAGAAACTGAAAATAGAAGTGATTCAAAATCAAAGGGGTAAGGATTTGGATCGAATCCCAATAGAATATTTTTGATAAATGATAGTGTTCTAATAGATCGTATTATGTTTAGGTGTTGAAGAGCGGGAAGGTTTAGTACTCACGATATCAAGGTGTGTAACTTCACACTTTTCTTGGGTTGGATGTCATTCATGGTATTGAGTAAAATCGTAAAGATGACTAAACCGGTATAATACGTATTAATTAGTATCTCGGTGAAAATACATGAAAACGATTAAAATTGTAAAAATTACAAAAATGCCCTCATGAAGTTAGTTGTTAATATGTAAATTTTATGTCTCGTAAAAAAAATGGGCCGAAAAATATGCTAGTTAGTAAAATGGGCCAAAATCTCTGCTAGATCGATAAATGGGCCGAAATCTCTGCTAGATCGATAAATGGGCCGAAATCTCTGTTAGATCGATAAATGGGCCGAAAAGCCTGATAAATTGTTAAATGGGCCAAAAAAGCCTGATAAATTGTTAAATGGGCCAAACTCTTAGCTAGATCGTAAATTGGGTTTAAGATGCTAGATTGCTAAATGGGCTAAATGCTATTTCAAAATTTTGGGCCTTAACAAAAACTAGAAATATTGACTCTTATGTTATTAAAATCTTTTGATAAAATCATCACATGAACATAGACAAATTTTTTGCATACATGTTGCATGGGTTGGGATTAATAATGAAGAGAAGAAAGGCCTGTTGCCAAAATCTAGTTCGGTGGCTCTGCCACAAATTAATTAAATGGCTATTTGCCTCTAGTTCGGTGGCTCTGCCACAAATATTAATGGCTCAATGCCTCTAGTTCGGTGACTTTGTCACAATCTAGTTCGGTGGCTCTGCCACAAATATAAAATGGCTTAATGCCTACGATTGGTGTGATGGCGGGGTGGGTTGACTTGATCCCCACTGGTGTGATGGTTGGTACGGGGGTGTGTAGTGGATGGAAATTAGGTTTGGGGTTGGGAACTTCATTTTTGCATACATATTATTATTTATATTGTTAAACCTGTTGACGAGCACAAGCCCAAAACTATGATTTGATGATTTGGCCCAATGAATAAGTAAGTGAGTTATACACTGAGTTCTAAGTAACTCACTCCCTCAAATTTTTCATCTCAGGTAATGGAAATTGACGTGGACTTGGGCCAAGGATGACTTTGTGGAGGCCATAATTCAAATGAGGGTTAATTAAACTTTGAACTTTTAAAGACTTTCTATAATTTACTATTATGGGTTTGATGTAATAAGGCCTCTATAAATGTTTTATGGATTTTTTGTGTGGATGGATTTAAATTATGTTTTGGACTATTAATATGGGCTTATAATTATTTTGTTTTCTTAAAATAATTTGGGTTTTCAAATATATGAAATTCTCTATCATTTTCTTAAATATTTTGAACTCTTATAAAAATTTACTCTAAGGATTTTATCAATACAATATTAATGATATTTTCAATTAATGTTTTTCTAATATACAACAAATTTAAAATACTCTTTTGGTTTTTATTAAACCTTGTAATTAAAAATGATTTTTATTTTAAATTCCTATTCATCGTAATTATTAAGATAGTTCGATTTATGTAACAAACCAAATCTAGTCCTAACGCATAGACCGAGTTTGGGGTGTTACAGTATGAGTGCTATAGATATTCGGCCCTTAAGGTATTTATACAAATTGTGTGTATTTTGTGTTTTAAGCAAATAGGACTAAATTGTAAAAATGTGAAATAATAGGGGCAAAATGGTAATTTGCCCATTTATGTATTTTGGGACTAAATTGAGATGAAATGTACTTGAATGAGCTTATTTTAAATATGTTTAGATCAAGAACAAAGAAAAACGAATTTGGATCGGAGACAGGCGAAGGTTATCGAATAGCCGGTCTTCGTCATCCATCGATATTTGAGGTAAGTCCTTAAGCTAAAATATATCAAAGAATTATTTATGAACATATTAAATGATGATGTTCGATAAATTTGAGTACATGTTTATGTCATAGCCGAATGTATATAAGTAAATTAGATTGAATGCATAATTTAATAATGTGATATGAATGAGTATCTCGATATGAATTGTGGGTTTTACAATGACGTAATGATTCTATTTGTGTAATGTGAATAAGCTTAGTTGAATTGGATATGTGATAAATTATGAAATGTGTGTGGAATGATTGACTATATTGATACTCGGCTTTATGCCTAGCGTGCCTCGTCTTGGGTGATATATTTCGAGCTTATTGCCTAGCGAGGCTTAGTCTTTGTGGCATATTCAAAGCTTCGTGCCTAGCGTGCTTAGTCTTTGGTGACATATTCGGCTTCGTGCCTAGTAGGCTTAGTGCTTGGGTGACATATTCAAGCTTCGTGCCTAGCGAGCTTAGTGCCAGTGATATATTCGGGCTTATTGCCTAGCAGGCTAAATGCCGGTGTTTGAACTATGGACCTTGAGTCTAGCAAGTCTAATGCCAGTATGTGAGATTCGGGCAAATGCCTAGCAGGTTTTTATACCGGTGAGTTGAAATTCCAAGCTTAGATTGTGTATTAGTAAAGCCATGAAATGAATCAAGTGAGCCTAAGCATTTGAAAATGAATTTGTTAATTCGGCTACAAGGTATGTGCTATTCATATTCATGTATTATACATATATATGTGATGATGATAAGTAAATGAATTGATGAATGAAATGTGATATACAATCGGTAGATGCAAATTGTGTATAAACTATGCCATGAGGAAATTGGTATATGAAAGCATAATGTGGTTAAAGGTAATCGTATAAGTATATTGATATGAATGATACAAATTGATCCTATATATTTGGCCTTATGCTTATGTTTACGTGACATACTGGGATTACTTTGATGCCATGTATACGAATGTATGAAATGTCAAATGGATATACATATATATATATATGTGTGTGTGTGTGTGTGTGTGTGTGTGTGTGAATATATTTCCTTTTATGTGAAATTACTAAGTGTAAATTATATACTTATTGTATATACATATATAAATGTGATCCTATGGAAATATGTGTATCGAAAATATGAGTAGTTGGAAACGAGTACTTAATCTATATGTGAATTATATGATGAGATTATAAATGGAGGTTTAAAGGTAAAATAGTGATGATGGTTAAGCTAAACGAACTTGTGTTTATGTAATTAAAGAGGCGATTTATATTTTGGTTAAAATGTTGAGTTGGTAAGTTGGATGTTAATGGTAAGGAAATGATAAACGTTATGTTAAGTGAGGTAAAGGCATTTGGTTTTGGAGGACATTCGAGTTAAGCTAATTTATTCAACGTTATTACTTGATTGTTTTTTTTTTTTAATGCTTGAATGTACAATTGGTATATCATGACTGCTTAAGACTTACTAAGCTAAATTAGCTAACTCCGTGTGTTCATCATTCTGTTTTATAGATTTTGATCAAGCTACGAGCTCAGGGGGGATCGTCAACGAAGTCATTCACACTATGGACTCTTGTTGGTACCTAGAATGCTTAGACTTTTGGTTCTTAAGGCATGTATAGGCTAGGTAAGTTTTTGAATGATGTTTTGAGAATGTATAAAAGCCATGCGAAAGTGGCTAGTTCTTAATGTTAATGTTCGATGATATAATCTATCTTTCATGTGAGATGCGTGTATGTTTGGTTTGGGAAATGAATGAGTATGTGTTATATATATGTACATACTCATATTCATATATGTTTCATGCTGAACAGGTAGATTTTATGACTTATATACTTGAAACAATTGGGTTATAAGTAAGTTTTGAGTAGTAAATAGTAATATGGTGGTTCGGTTATGAAATGAACTTATTTGGAAGTGTATTGTATGATAAAACTTGGGTGTAAAGATGAACAAATGTATCAGTTTGCATGATATGATATTGAATGATCGAGTCTTAGATTTATGTTCCATGAATCTATGAGTTATGAGATATCCTTGTTATAAATAGGGAAAGTTGGTATATATATGTATGTGTGCATGCATTGTATGTTCGGCTACACCATTTGAATAATCAGGTTCGGGTTAGAAATGCCTGAAAATATATGTTTTAAATGTTATAAAGGAAAATGAAAGAAGTAGGGTTGGTATGAAGTAAAATTTGTATAATGGACAATCTTGATTTAGTTGTATCGCTTATATATATATATATATATATGTATGTATCTTGATGCATATTTGATTAATTTATTTTCATAAAAAGAAATTTTATGAAGTTGGTTATGTTATATGCGAACCTAGACCTAATCTTTCATAGATGAATGGATACACCATAGAGTCTTTGTGAGAGTTTATGTTTAAATAGGTATATGTGTATAATATGTGAAATGATAAGTTGATAACTGAATAAGTAATAAATGTATTTATATTTACTTTATATGTTTAAAGTGAAAAGTGCATACTCAAACTTGTAACGAACATTTAAATAACATATATTCAATGATTCTATGGTTTGAATTGTACAAGCATGAATTAAGTCTCTTTTGGGTTTGATAAATGTATGATTTGTGATAAATGATTGTGATGATCTGAGTCGAGTTCGGTAATGCCTCATAACCCTAATCCGGCGGCGGGTATGGGGTAGAGGTGTTACATTTGATTGGTATCAGAGCTTACGGTTTAGTCGATTCTAGGACTACCGTAGCACGTGTGGGTCTAGCTATACATGCCTTAAATTACAATACGATAGTGTGGTGACTTCTGACATCTGAATTGTGATTTTATATTGTAAATGGATCCCGATAGAGCCGTAGCTGATGATGTTGAGAGCGTAGCGCCTGATTCCGCACATAGGTCAGCGCCGGTAGACTCTCAACCTATCTCGAGTAGTCATGAGGGGGAAGGCTAAGTAAGCCTTCTACCAGATGATAAACGAATGGTTTACTCAATATATCTGGACTAACCCGACTGTGCAACAACCTCCACCCCCGAATAATCCATCTCCGATACCTATGGTACCTTCGATAGTGGATCCGATAAGATTTGGCAGGCCTCCTGTAGATAAAATTGAGAAACACAGGGTCGAAGAATTTAAAACTAATGATGATGATAATGATGCAGAGCGGCTGAGTTGTGGTTTGACAATACTATTTATGTGTTCAACGAGCTATCTTATATTCCGAATCAATGTTTAAAGTGTACCATATCTTCATTAGAAGACAATATTAACATATTTGAAGCCAGAGTGCCAGTCAGAGTGTATGCTATTCGAGTTCTAGAGGATGCCTCATCACCTAATGCCATAACTGGTACATTTACTCTTTATGATACTTCTGTGATTGTTTTGATAAACCTTGGTTCTACATATCTGTATGTATGCATGAATTTAGTATTCAGCAAGACTTTGACTGCAGAATCTTCTGAGTTTGCTATAAAAGTATTGAACCCCTAGATAAATGTGTCATGGTTGATAAAGTATGGAAGAACTGTCCATTAATGTTTCGAGATATCTGTTTCCCCGCTGATTTGATGCTTTTACCATTTGATGAGTTCAATATTATTTTGGGAAGGGATTGGTTGTTATGCATGATGTCGTATGAATCGCAAAAGAAAGGCTATAAATTTGAGATGTCTGAAAGATAAGAAAGTACGAATTGAGTCTAATAGTTTGAGTAGATTGACTACTGTAATATCTGATTTGAAAGCTCGGAATTATATGAAAAAAAAGGGGTTATGAGGCATATTTTGCCTACGTGATTGATTTGAAAGTATCTGGGAAGAAAATTTAATCAATGCCTATTGTTTGTGAGTTTTCTGATATGTTTCTTGAAGAGTTACCGGGTTTGCCTCTGATTCGTAAAGTTAAATCTGTTATTGAGTTGTTGTGGAAATTATGGATGATCCCTTTATTTATTCACTTGATGAAAAGGAGCATACTGAACATTGTGAATTTTCTTGTAAACTTTGAGAGAAGAACAATTATATATATGACATTCAGAGAATGTGAATTCTGATTGTACGAAGTTAGTCTTCTGGGACATATTGTGTCAGCTTTTGGAATCAGATTAGATTTGATGATAGTTACTCCGTTGATTAGACTGCTTTGGAAAGATGTCAGGTTTGAATGGTCAGAAAAGTGTTAGAAAAGTTTCGATCAGTTGAAAGCCCTTTTGATTGAAGCTCCATGAAACACCCCAAACCCGGCCCAAAAAGCCTAACCGGATTTGGTATGTTCCTCGAGTAAAACTTTAGCGGAATATCGTTTTGTTCAAGAAAACTGAATGATTTTAAGTAAAACGGATTAACTTAAAGATCGAGTTGGGCTTAGTTGAAAAATAGATTTGTATTTTCTTAAAACATATATGTATATTTTACCGATAAAAACCTTTTAAAATATTTATCGAAAACCATTTAGTTATTTAATTGATAATTGTTCATGGCGAAATTTAAAATAAATCCAAACACAAAATCTAAAAGTAGTTTATAGTGGCCTTATTACAAAAATAGCAACCCAAAATAAAGTCTAAGTAATAAAATTTAAATTAATAAGTTTAAGTTGGGAAATCTCCACAATACTTGATACGAGCACTGGCCACCTCAAAATCCCTCTTGCCTTAGATCCATCGCACTACGAGTCATCTAAAAAGTTATCCCATAAAAATGGGTGAGTTATAAACTCAATGTATAACACATACACTAAAAAGCCCATTTTATCAAATGCTTTTAATCTCAAAATTTTCACATATGGCCATAGGCCCATTTAACTCATATTTAGCCCAAAGGCCCATTTAGCTCATATTTAGCCCAAAGGCCCATTTAGCTCATGTTTAGCCCAAAGGCCCATTTCATAGCAGATCAAATAATAATCATTCAATATTACATGGTTATGTTCATGAAATGAAATGCAAGCCCTACCAACCTAAATATCCATCCGCTACACACTCCGCACCAACCAAAGACACCGTGGGATTACTAAATCGATCCTCCATCCGCTACACACCATCGAAGGCGATTCTTTGCGATCAAGATGCACATCGCCCTTATTGTGGCAAAGCCACCAAAACAGATGTGACCGAAGTCACCTGACCGAAGTCCAAATTTCAAATACGTGATCGAAGTCACCAGATTCACATACGTGACCGAAGTCACCGGAGTCAAATATACGTGACCGAAGTCACCAAATTCACATATGTGATCGAAGTCACCAGAAATGTGGTAAAACCACCAGAATACTTCCTCCTTTATCAAATATACCCATATGCCCATGCACATACATATCAAATCAGATTTTCATGTGATTTACCCCACAAATCATAATATAGTCATGCTTATCTCATATTGATGCCTATAGAAAAATAAACAAATATTGGGGTAAACATACCTGAATATCGTATACCACTGAATGGTATCCAAAAGCACAATCATACACATAGTCATATAGTCACAATTAAATATATGTAAATCTTATGAGATTTTTAATGTAAGGTTACACACCTAGTGACAGTGAGAACAATGCTCTCTCGCTCGTCAACACCTATTTGATTAACACGCTTGGTTAGTATAAACTTTTGTTAACAATATTACACTTATTGATGATGGATTTAAATCCTTGCCCTCGGATTCACGAATGACAGTTATTTGTGGTTTTTCTCCACTAGATGGATCAAAACCCACCGATATTCCACCAACGTAAAGTGGTTCGGTTGTACGCACTACTTCGAATAATCGATCCTCGTTAGCAGAGGGTCCACAACCCGATGGAAAGTCTCTAACCGCCGATACAGCCCTTCGTTTGTAGTTCGATGGTAAAGGAATACCTCCTCTCTTCCAAACGCTCCGTATGGCTCTTTTCTTACCTATCTTGATGATCTTAGATCGCCCCTAAAAATAACGTAGATTAGTGATCTATCTAAATAAATCGATATGATCTAAATTAATAACCTTACCTTGATGATTTCGAATGGTCACTTAAAGGTTGTCTTCAACAAAAATCTTTGAAAAATCTTTTCAAAAGATTCGGCCTAGGAGAGAAATAAAAGATTATGATTTTAAGTTTGCTAAAGTAAAAGGAATGATGAAAACAATTGATAAAATCTTACTTTGAGTCCTTCAAGATTGACTTTGAATAAGAAGAAAAGAATATGATGATTCTACCTTAACAAAAGAGAAGAGAAATGGTGGTTTCAATATGATGGTTTCGGTTTTGAGGAAAGAAGAAAGAGAATGAAAAGAGAATGAAAAGAGAAGGAAGAAAAGAGAAAAGGAGAAGAAGATGATGATGGTGATTTCTCAAATGAAAAGAAATATGTTTAGGAGTCTTTGCACATTCGGCCAAGGAGGAAGAAATGAAGAAATTGGCTCTTTGAACTTTGTAGTTTCGATTTCAAAAGAAAGATGGGAGAAAGAAAATTGTATTTGGTTCAAACACAATTGAGGGCTAAATCAAAACAAAAGTGTACCAAAGTGCCTAAGGTACATTCTACCAAAGTGAGAGTTTTTGGAGAAAATTGTTCAAAAGAAGAAAGCCAAAACAAAAGAAAGTTTTACCTAAACTCAATGATGATTCACTAGGAGAGAAACTATTGGAGAAATGAGAAAAGATGGACAAACAAAAAAATGCAAGACTTTTGGCCAACTTTTCCCCTAATGGCAAAGTAAAAATTCGCCAAATCAATGCCAACATTATCCCCTTTTTCCTCCTTGTTTCTTCCCTATCAACTCTTGATTTGCTATCAACAATAAACCACTCCCTTTAGCCCTTCATGCCATCTAGGTTCATGGTCAACTGACCATGAACACACTCCCAAAACCTTGCCCCATATCATGCCTTTTGTCCCCCCTCATCTTATCATCAACTTATGATTCCATGCCATAAGTTCCTAGCTTCCTTTTTCACATGGTCAAATAGCCAAAAATGAATGAATGCTCAGCCACTCTAGAACTTTCTTGGCCGACACTTATAGGGAAGAAAACAAAAAAAACAAAATCCTCCCTAATGCTAGCAAGGAGATTCGAACTTCACACCTCAAGCACACATCCATGTACCTTAACCACCTAGCCAATTGCTCAATTCATGCTAAAACTTCTTATCATTAATTCTTAAGGCCTAACTTGCTTAGCTCTCTCTAATTAATAGGAATTAAAAGTTTTACTAAGCATTTCACTTAATTAATGAAGCTCAAATAACTTTCAAAATTACACTTAATAATAATTAAGCATGCAACATCATTCAATTAAGTGAAATGCATAACCCCTAATTATCAGGATGTTACAGTTCTACCCCCCTTAAAATAATTTCGTCCTCAAAATTACTTGGCTGGAATAAGTGAGGGTATTACTGTCGCATCGCTTCCTCCGGTTCCCACGAAGCTTCTTCTGATCCATGATTACGTCATAATACCTTAACGAGAGGAACTGATTTTCTCCGTAAAACCTTTACATCTCGCTCTAGAATTTGAATTGGCTCCTCTTTATGTGACAAATCTGATCTTAATTCCACCTCCTCAACTGGCACTACATGAGATGGATCCGACCGATAACGGCGTAACATTGAAACATGGAACACATCATGCATTTGCTTGATTCCCAAGGCAAATCTAATCGATATGCCACAGATCCACCCGCTTCACAATTCGATAAGGTCCAATGAACACAGGACTTAGCTTCCTTTGCGTCCAAATCTCATCACCTTTTTCCAAGGTGAAACCTTTAGGAAAACTTGGTCTCCCATTGCATACTCTATTTCTTTCCGCTTTAGATCTGCGTCGATTTTTTTTCGCGGATGCTTCCTTTAACCGAGCCCGGATTACCTTAACCTTTTCTTGATTCACCACTATCTCTCGGACCCAAAATCGGCGTTCTCCTAATTCATCCAACACGTAGGGTGCGACACTTTCGTCCATATAGTGCTTCATATGGTGCCATCCAGATCTTTGGATTGGAAATCGTTGTTGTACGCAAATTCGCCAAGCAGTAAGAATTCCTCCAAACTTCCCTTGAAATCTATCACACATCCCCTTAACATATCTTCTAAGATTTGGATTACTCTTTCAGACTGACCGTCAGACTGAGGATGAAATGCCGTATTGAAATCCAATCTGGTGCCCAAAGCTTGATGCAATGCTTTCCAAAATCGCGACGTAAACCTTAGATCTCTGTCCGAAATTATCGACAACGGCACTCCATGCAATCTCACAATCTCAGCCACATATAACTTCGCCAATTTCTGCAAAGAGTAATCAATCCGAACTGGGATAAAATGTGCAGATTTCGTCAATCGGTCCACTATCACCCATACAGAGTCTTTCTTAGTGGGCGTAAGAGGAAGCCCACTAACAAAGTCCATGGTGATTCTCTCCCACTTCCACTGCGGAATCTTTATCGGTTGAAGCAATCCCGATGGTACTTGATGTTCAGCCTTGACTTGCTGACACGTCAAGCACTTTCCTACAAATTTCGTAACTTCTCGCTTAAGACCAGGCCACCAAAATTGATCTCGCAAGTCACGATATAACTTACTTCCTCCAGGATGCATAGCATAGGGGCTACCATGTGATTCTGAAGTATCTTTTGCCTCAACTCCTGATCCCTAGGCATACAGACTTTATCTTTGAAGCACAATACCCTTTCACTGTTAATACCAAAGTCTTCCAATTTCCCACTCTGCACCTGTCGAAGCTTTTCACTCAGATCTTCATCTACTAACTGCCTCTCTTTCACTTGACTTAACCATGTCGGCTTAACCTGAAGTTCTGCCAATAAGCTTCCATCATCGTAAAGACTAAGGTGTGCAAACATTGCCCTCAAATCTGACACCACTTTTCAACTTAGAGCGTCTGCCACCACATTCGCCTTGCCCGGGTGGTACTCGATGGAACAGTCGTAGTCTTTCAATAACTCTATCCACCTTCGCTGCCTCAAATTCAGTTCTTTCTGAGTCAGTAGATATTTCAGACTTTTGTGGTCCGTATATATCACTGACTTCTCCCCGTATAAGTAATGTCTCCAAACCTTAAGAGCAAAGACTACAGTTGCCAACTCCAAGTCATGCGTTGGGTAATTAACCTCGTGCAGTCTCAACTGCCGAGACGCATACGCAACTACCTTTTCACCTTGCATCAGAACACATCCTAATCCCGTGTGAGAAGCATCACAATACATGACAAAATCCTTTCCTGCCTCAGGCTGGATTAAAACTGGAGCTTCAGTCAAAACTTTCTTGAGCTTCTCAAAACTCTCTTGCTGCTTATCAGCCCATACGAAAGGTACTTCCTTCCTCAACAATTTCATTAAAGGTGCAGCTATCGATGAAAATCCTTCAACGAATCTTCTATAGTATCCAGCTAAACCCAAGAAACTGCGAACCTCAGTTACGGACTTAGGTGGTTTCCAGTCTAGCACAGCCTCAATCTTCCGAGGATCCACCCTTATCCCTTCTGCAGACACCACATGGCCTAAAATGCAACTTCTTTCACCAAAATTCACACTTCTTGAATTTGGCGTCTGACTCTTTTCCTTAAAACTCGTAACACAATTGGAGATGCTCATCATGTTCTACTTGGACTTAGAATACACCAAGATGTCATCTATGAATACCACGACTAATTGATCCAAGTAGGGCTGGAAAATTCGGTTCATTATATCCATGAACGCAATTGATGCGTTAAATCAATCCGAATGGCATTACCAAAATTCATAATGCCCATATCTAGTTCAGAAAGCCGTCTTATGGATATCCGCTTCTTCCACTTTAAGCTGATGATACCCCGACCTTAGATCAATCTTTGAGAATACCGCAACTCCCTTAAGCTGATCAAACAAGTCGTCGATCCTTGGTAAAGGATACTTGTTCTTGATGGTCAGCTTATTCAACTGCCGGTAGTCTATACACATCCTCATCGATCCATCCTTCTTCTTCACGAATAGGACCGGTGCTCCCCATGGAGACACACTAGGTCGAATGAATCCACGATCAAGCAACTCCTGAATCTGAGCCTTAAGCTCAACCAATTCCTTCGATGCCATTCTATATGGAGCAATAGAAACTGGCGCCGTTCCAGGCAATAAGTCTATCCCGAATTCTACCTCACGATCCGGAGGCAAACACGAAGTTCTTCCTAAAAACATCTACAAATTCATTCACAGTCCTGACTTCATTAGCAGCTGCTTCCTTAGCCTCCAAAGCACTCACCAACATCAGGAAGGCTTCATATCCCTTTCTAACCATCTTTTCTACCTTAAGAGCGGATACTACATTAGATAAGTAGTTCCGTCTCTCGCCCATCAGTACAACTTCTTTGTCATCAAAAGTTCTTAATGACATCCGCTTCGCAGCACAATCCACATTTGCACGGTACTTCACAAGCCAGTCCATGCCTAAGATAAGGTCGAATTCTTCGAACGGCAACTCCATTAAATCAGCTGGAAATTGTATCCCTTGAACTTCTAGAGGCACTTCTTTAAAAAGTTTGTCTACAACTCATGCATCCTAAAGGACTAAGTACAATCATCTTCCTAGGTACAGCCGTGAAGTCACATGCAAAGTCCCGATACTTCACTAGCGATATAGGAATGAGTTGACCTATATCTATCAAAGCAATAAAGGGCAACCCGAAATCGAAACGCGTGCAGTGATAACATCAAAAGGTCACCTTTTCTTCTCGCGACGAACTGCATATACCAAACCTGGTTGTCTCGCCTCAGAGCTACCACTGCCTCTGCCTGAAGTTCCCGACCTCTACTGGAACCATTGCCTCTTCCATTTGGACCACGGCCTCTTATCGGCTACTGTCCACTTCTGTCAACCTGATTAGCACCCTGACTTGCTGGACGGTTCTTCTCCGAGTTCATTGGGCAATCCTTGATCATATGATCCTTTGAACCGTACTTGAAACATCCGACAGTCTTTTTCCAGCATTCTCCCGAGTGCATTTTCCCACACTGAGAACAAGTATGATTTTGTCCTCCCGAAGCAGTCTGTTGACCTCGCGGTCTTTCATTTCTTGATTTCTTCTGAAAATTCCCGGACGACCCTGAGGACCCAAAGCTTCTCTTATTCTTGCTCTGGCCTCTGTCCCGGTTCTGTCTCTCAGTTCGTTTAGCCTCTTCGGCAATTCTTGCCCTTTCCACTAAGATTGCAAAGTCTCTTTCACGGTGCGGAGCAATCATCACTCGCAATTCATCTCTAAGTCCATCTTCAAATCTGATACACTGTTCATATTACGTAGCCACTATCCCTCTGGCATAACGGCTAAGTCGTAAAAATTCTGCTTCATATTCAGCTATCAACTTGTTCCCTTGGACCAAATTCAGAAATGTCTTCCTCTGAGAGTCGATGTAGCTAGCTCCAACATATTTTCCTTCGAATTTCACTTTAAAATACCCCCAATCCAGATGATCCACAGGGATACTCTCCTTGATAGTGAGCCACCACTGGTAGGCTTCATCACGAAGAAGTGAAATAGCACCTTTCAATTTCTCTTCATCGGTCGGTCTATATTGTCCATGATCCTCTCGATTGCCTCCACCAATATTCACTACATTTGGAGCTACTCCAGATACTCCTCTAAAACCTCGGCTCCATTCGATCTTAGTCTCTCACTCATCGACTTTCGAGACCCATTTCGAACTAGCTTCGCTACTCGTTCCAAAACTCGCAAAGACGACTTGTGATCTGCGTCACCACCTTCATTTTGTTCTTGAAAGTGCGCCTCAACAAATGGGTGGCGAAGCTTCATTCTCGGAACCTTGACCAGATCGAACTGGTTCCGAAACAGTCATCCTTCCTCTTCCATATCCACGACGACCTCGTCCCCTAGAGCTCATGTCTACTACGTATCTTATCTATTTTTTACGAAAAGTCTTATGTATTAGAATCTTCTTATTAAAAGAAAGTCTTATGAAACAGATATTCAGTGGTTTCCGTAGTAGTACACAAACACCTAAGGTCCATGTCTCTAAAGTATAGTTTAAGTTTAAACTATCATACATATCACATATCGATAAAGTACATACCTGATGGATCTGGGCCGAGAACTCGAGTGCCATGCTCTTATAAAAAATCATTTAACTTAAGAAAATTTTCAAAAAGTCATTTGGGCCAACTTTTGAAAACATTGTGGGCTTCAAAACCCAAGGCCGAGAGTTTAAAACTGGGCTCTGATACCAAGCTGAAACACCCCAAACCCGGCCCAAAAAGCCTAACCGGATTTGGTATGTTCCTCGAGTAAAACTTTAGCGGAATATCATTTTGTTCAAGAAAACTGAATGATTTTAAGTAAAACGGATTAACTTAAAGATCGAGTTGGGCTTAGTTGAAAAATAGATTTGTATTTTCTTAAAACATATATGTATATTTTATTGACAAAAACCTTTTAAAATATTTATCAAAACCATTTAGTTATTTAATTGATAATTGTTCATGGCGAATTTAAAATAAATCCAAACACAAAATCTAAAAGTAGTTTATAGTGGCCTTATTACAAAAATAGCAACCCAAAATAAAGTCTAAGTAATAAAATTTAAATTAATAAGTTTAAGTTGGGAAATCTCCATAATACTTGATACGAGCGTACCACCTCGAAATCCTGCCGCCTAGATCCATCGCACTTTCTGAGTCATCGAAAAGTTATCCCATAAAATGGGTGAGTTATAAACTCAATGTATAACACATACACTAAAAAGCCCATTTTATCAAATGCTTTTAACCTCAAAAATTTCACATACGGCCATAGGCCCATTTAACTCATATTTAGCCCAAAGGCCCATTTAGCTCATATTTAGCCCAAAGGCCCATTTAGCTCATGTTTAGCCCAAAGGCCCATTTCATAGTAGATCAAATAATAATCATTCAATATTACATGGTTATGTTCATGAAATGAAATGCAAGCCTAGCCCAACCTAAATATCCATCCGCTACACACCCCCGTACCAACCAGCACACCGTGGGGATTACTAAATCGACCCTCCATCCGCTACACACCATCGAAGGCAGTTGCTACAGTCAACATGCACATCGCCCTTATTGTGGCAAAGCCACCAAAACAGATGTGACCGAAGTCACCTGACCGAAGTCCAAATTTTAAATACGTGACCGAAGTCACCAGATTCACATACGTGATCGAAGTCACCGGAGTCAAATATGTGACTGAAGTCACTGGAGTCAAATATACGTGACCGAAGTCACCAAATTCACATATGTGACCGAAGTTACCAGAAATGTGGTAAAACCACCAGAATACTTCCTCCTTTATCAAATATACCCATATGCCCATGCACATACATATCAAATCAGATTTTCATGTGATTTACCCCACAAATCATAATATAGTCATGCTTATCTCATATTGATGCATATAGCAAAATAAACAAATATTGGGGTAAACATACCTGAATATCGTATACCACTGAATGGTATCCAAAAGCACAATCATACACATAGTCATATAGTCATAATTAAATATATGTAAATCTTATGAGATTTTTAATGTAAGGTTACACACCTAGTGACAGTGAGAACAATGCTCTCTCGCTCGTCAACACCTATTTGATTAACACGCTTGGTTAGTATAAACTTTTGTTAACAATATTACACTTATTGACGATGGATTTAAATCCTTACCCTCGGATTCACGAATGACAGTTATTTGTGGTTTTCTCCACTAGATGGATCAAAACCATGATATTCCACCAACGTAAAGTGGTTCGATTGTACACACTACTTGAATAATCGATCCTCGTTAGCGAGAGGGTCCATAACCCTGGAAAGTCTCTAACCGCCGATACAGCCCTTCGTTTGTAGTTCGATGGTAAAGGAATACCTTCTCTCTTCCAAACGCTCCGTACGGCTCTTTTCTTACCTATCTTGATGATCTTAGATCGCCCCTAAAAATAACATAGATTAGTGATCTATCTAAATAAATCGATTTGATCTAAATTAATAACCTTACCTTGATGATTTCGAATGGTCACTTAAAGGTTGTCTTCAACAAAAATCTTTGAAAAATCTTTTCAAAAGATTCGGCCTAGGAGAGAAATAAAAGATTATGATTTTAAGTTTGCTAAAGTAAAAAGGAATGATGAAAACAATTGATAAAATCTTACTTTGAGTCCTTCAAGATTCGGCTTTGAATAAGAAGAAAAGAATATGATGATTCGGCCTTAACAAAAAGAGAAGAGAAATGGTGGTTTCAATATGATGGTTTCGATTTTGAGGGAAAGAAGAAAGAGAATGAAAAGAGAATGAAAAAGAGAAGGAAGAAAAGAGAAAAAGGAGAAGAAGATGATGATGGTGATTTCTCAAATGAAAAGAAATATGTTTAGGAGTCTTTGCACATTCGGCCAAGGAGGAAGAAATGAAGAAATTGGCTCTTTGAACTTTGTAGTTTCGGTTTCAAAAAGAAAGATGGGAGAAAGAAAATTGTATTTGGTTCAAACACAATTGAGGGCTAAATCAAAAGCAAAAGTGTACCAAAGTGCCTAAGGTACATTCGGCCAAAGTGGGAGTTTTTTGGAGAAAATTGGTCAAAAAGAAGAAAGCCAAAACAAAAAACTTAATGACAAATTCGGCTAGGAGAGAAACTATTGGAGAGATGAGAAAAGATGGACAAACAAAAAAAATGCAAGACTTTTGGCCAACTTTTCCCCCCTAATGGCAAAGCAAAAATTCGGCCAAATCAATGCCAACATTATCCCCTTTTTCCTCCTTGTTTCTTCCCCATCAACTCTTGATTTGCTATCAACAATAAACCACTCCCTTTAGCCCTTCATGCCGTCTAGGTTCATGGTCAATTGACCATGAACACACTCCCAAAACCTTGCCCCATATCATGCCTTTTGTCCCCCCTCATCTTATCATCAACTTATGATTCCATGCCATAAGTTCCTAGCTTCCTTTTTCACATGGTCAAATAGCCAAAAATGAATGAATGCTCATCCACTCTAGAACTTTCTTGGTCGACACTTATAGGGAAGAAAACAAAAAAAAACAAAATCCTCCCTAATGCTAGCTAGGAGATTCGAACTTCACACCTCAAGCACACATCCATGTACCTTAACCACCTGGCCAATTGCTCAATTCATGCTAAAACTTCTTATCATTAATTCTTAAGGCCTAACTTGCTTAGCTCTCTCTAATTAATAGGAATTAAAAGTTTTACTAAGCATTTCACTTAATTAATGAAGCTCAAATAACTTCCAAAATTACACTTAATAATAATTAAGCATGCAACATCATTCAATTAAGTGAAATGTATAACCCCTAATTATCAGGATGTTACACTCCAGTGTTAGTTTAGCGTGAATCAGGTAAAGAATTTGTTGTTTTTAGTGATGCTTCTTTGTGGATTGTGTTTTGATGCAAGAAGGCAAAGCCGTAGCCTACGCTTCGAGACAATTGAAGCCACATGAAAGAAATTACCCGACATGTGATTTGGAACTAGCAGCTATTATATTCGCGATGAAGATTTGGCGTTGTTACTTGTTCGGGGAGAAATGTCATGTCTATTCAGATCATAAAATTTAAAATAATTGATGACTTAAAAAAGATTTGAACCTGCATCAGAGAAGATGGCTTGAGATATTGAAAAATTATGAGCTATTGTTAGATTATCATTCGGGTAAAACAAATGTTGTGACTAATGGTCTGAATAGAAAGTCATCGTTGCATTACAGGATTTGAATACTCAGTTGGACTTGTCTTATGATAGTTTTGTAATAGAGGAATTGAGAGCAGAACCGATGTTTTTACAACATATATATATAAAGCTCAGAAATTTGATAATAAATTGTTAGTGAATCGAGCTCAATGTGAAGTGAATTTCGAGTCTGAATTTTAAAATTTTTGATGATTGTCTGAGATTCCAGGATCATGATTGTATTCCGAGAAATTCAGAGTTAATTCCATCGATTTGAATGAAGCACATAATAGTCGTTTAACTGTTCATCTGGGAAGTACTAAAATGTATCATAATTTGTAGCAACACTACGGGTGGTTTGGTATGGAACGAGACATTTCTGATTTGGTTTTAAAATGTTTAGTCTGTCAACAAATGAAAGCCGAACATCAAGTTTCATCTGGATTATTGCAGCCAATTTTGATTCTTGAGTGGAAATTGCAACATCCTAAATATTTAAAAATCATTATGTTGCTAAATGTTAGTTCGTGTTTACTTGGAGTTAAAAAAAATAATATTAGTTAAGTGTACTTTAGAGTAAAGAAATTAGGTGACCTTGAAACTTAAGTTAATTAAGTACTAAAAGATGGCATAAGATGAGTAATTGGCAAAGTGGTGATGGAGCCATAAGTTGGACATGAGGGAAGGAGTTGAATCACCTAGCATGCAATTAGGAATTTTATTTTTTGCTTTAGCTTAAGCATGTGTCGGCAAGGGATAAGGTTAGGATGAGTTGGATTGTTTTTATTTTGGTAAGAAGACTAAGGATTTGGAAAGCTAAAGAAAAGGGCTTGAATTGGGGATTTTGTCTCTTCAACTAAGGAAAAGGAGGAGGATAAGCTTAAGTATAGGGAGATGTTTTGAAACTCCTAATGGCCTTTTGACCATTGCATTTGGATGGCATAGAGGCTAGGGGGGATGGCCGGTTTTGTAAGCTTGGATGTTAGGAGAACACATCCATTTTGGTCATTTAGGCAAAATGTATTTTCTCTCCATCTATCTTTCTTTCTAGCCGAAATTTGCCAACATACTTGAGTAAGCAATTCATTTTTTGAGCCATTCTCTTTTGACCATTTCGGTTTTTGAAACTTTTTCTCTCCCAAAACTTTTCTTCTCATTGTGACCAAAAGCACTTAGGCAAGCAAAAATTCTTCTTCTTTTATTTTTCTCACTTCTCCTCCTCAATGTTGAATACATTTTTCTCTTAACTCCATTCTCTTTTCTTCTCTTTTCTTTCTCTCTTTCTCTCTAGAAACTGAACCATATCATTCCATTTGCCCATTCTTTCATTTTCTTCTTCATTAAAATCTCTCCAATACTTTCATCCATGGCCGAATGTTAACTTGTTCTTGTGCCAAAATTTCTTTCATTTTCTTTGATCACAACTGATTTCCTTTAATCATACATAATTATTCTCACTCAATTTTCTTTCCAATCGTGAGCATTAGTGAGATTATGGTGGGTAAAAACTCAAGGTGTTCTTGAATTTTTTTTTTTTGGAACTTTGGAATCGATTTCAAGAATTAAGGTAAGGAGATTTTCTTTTAAGGGTTCTTATTTTACTCATTATATTAGTATAGTTAGTTATTAATCTATTTCGTTTTAGGGACATAATCACTCGATCGTTTCTTCGAGGAACGAAGATAATCGTGGTAAGCCAAATCTCAAATCTTATAAATCGTTAGCCATATTTCGATACTTATAAGTTGGATTAATGATCTTATGTCTTTAGAGACATTCAAGATAGGGCAGAAAAGGGCAGTCCATAGTCTTCGAAAGAGGGGCGGTTCCGCTAATCCCCCTAAATATAAACGAAGGGCTATTTTGGGAATCTGGGATTTTTACTGGGTTGCAGACCTTCAACCGAGGAGAATCAATTGTTCAAGGTTATTCGTACTCCCGAGCCTTTGTTCGTTCGTGGATTCTCATCAGGCAACGAATCAATAATCGAGGAGAAACCAAAAATAGAAGTGGTTCAAAATCAAAAGGGTAAAGATTTAGATCGTTTACCAATAGTGTATTTTTTTTATAAATGAAAGTGTTCTAATGGTTCATGTTACGTTTAGGTGTTGACGAGCGGGAAGGTTTAGTACTCACGATATCAAGGTGTGTAACTTCACACTTATCTCGGGTTAGATGTCATACTATAGTATTGAGCAAAATCGTAAAAATGACAAAATCGGTACAATACGTAATAATTGGTATTTTTGGTGAAATTACATGAAAATGGTTAAAATTATGAAAATTACAAAACGCCCTCGATGAGTTAGTTGGTAAAATGTAAATTTTATGTCTCATGTGTAAATGGGCCGAAATCCCTGATAGATTGTTAAATGGGCCAAAATCTATACTAGATCATTAAATGGGCCGAGATCCCTGCTAGATCGTTAAATGGGCCAAGTTGCTAGATTGTTAAATGGGCTAAATGTTATTTTGTATTTTGGGCCTTAATAAAAACTTGGAATATTAACTCATATGTAAATTGGGCCTTTTTGCTAAAATCATCATATGTAAATAGACTATTTTGCATACATGTTGCATGGGTTTGGATTAATGATGAAGAAAAGAAAGGCCTGTTGCCAAAATCTAGTTCGGTGGCTTTGCCACAAAATAATTAAATGGCTTATTGCCTCTAGTTCGGTGGCTTTGCCACAAAATAATTAAATGGCTCATTGCCTCTAGTTCGGTGGCTCTGCCACAAAATAATTAAATGGCTTATTGCCTCTAGTTCAGTGGCTTTGCCACAAATATTTTAATGGCTCAATGCCTTTAGTTTGATGACTTTGTCACAATCTAGTTCGGTGGCTCTGCCACAAATATAAAAATGGCTTTATGCCTACGATTGGTGTGTTGGCGGGGTGGGCTGACTTGATCCCCACAGGTGTGATGGTTGGTATGGTTGGTGTGTAGCGGATGGAAATTAGGTTTGGGTGAGAAATTTCATTTTTGCATACGTCTCATTATTTATATTGTTAAACCTGTTTATGGGCTCAAGCCCAAAATTATGACTTGATGACCTGGCCCAATGGATGAAGTAAGTGAGTTATACACTGAGTTCTGAGTAACTTACTCCCTCAAAATTTTCATCTCAGGTAATGGAAATTGATGTGGACTTGGGCCGAGGATGACTTCGTGGAGGCCATACTGCAAACATGGGTTTAATAAACTTTGAACTTTTAATAAGTGCTTTCTTTAATTTGCTATTTTGGGTATGATGTATTAAGGCCTCTTTTAATATTTTATGGATTTTTATGTGTCGATGGATTTAAATTATGTTTTAGATATTTAATATGGGCTTATATTCATCTTATAATGTTTTCTAAAAATACTTTGGGTTTTTTTTTCAAACATATGAAATCCTTTATCTATTCTTATTTTTTTAATACTTTGAACTCTTATAAAAATTACTTTATGGTTTTGATAATTAAATATTAAATGATGAGATTTTCAACTAATGTTTCTCAAGTACATCAAACTTAAAATTATTTCTCTTGGTTTTTATTAAACTCTATTTCAAAAGGGTTTTGAAATACCGATTCACCTAAATTATTAAGATAGTTCGATCTATATAACAAACCAAATCTCATCTTAATGCATAGGCCGGGTTTGGGGTGTTACAGAAATGGGATAAAGTAACAATGGACTTTGTCTCTGATTGGCCCAGACTCCGAGAAAGAAAGATGTGATATGGGTCGTAATTGATCGATTAACTAAATTTACCCATTTCATTCCGATTAGGTCCGATTTCTCACTAGAGAGATTGACCGAGTTTTATATTAATGAGATTGTGAGATTGCATGGGGTACCACTATCTATTGTGTCAGATAGAGGTATGAGATTCCCATCACGATTCTAGAGAAATTTGCAAGAAGCTTTGGGCACGAAATTGCATTTCAGTACAGCCTTTCATTTGCAAACAGATAATCAATCTAAACAAACTATTTAGATTCTTAAAGATATACTAAGGTGCTGCGTATTAGAGTTTTATGGCTCATGGGAACAGTATCTACCATTGATTAAAAATTGCGTATAATAGTGGTTTTCAGATGAATATCAAAATGGCACTGTATGAAGATTTGTATGGACGTAAAAATCGTATGCCTTTGTAGTAGACTGAACTCAGTGAGAATAAGTTACACGGGGTTGATTTGATAAGGGATACAGAACATGAAGTGAAATTGATCCGAGATTGTTTGAAAGCAGTATTTGATCATCAAAAGTCCTTTATAGACTTGAAATGAAAAGATATAGAATTTGAGATCGACGATAAAGTATTTCATGTTTCAATATTTCGTAAATATCGGCTTGATCCGTCACGTGTGATTGCCCCATCTGAAACAGAGATCTGATCTAATATGACATATGAAGAGAGTTGATCCATATCTTAGCCGTGAGATAAAGGAGTTGAGAAATAAGAAATGGCAGCCTGAAGATTCAATAAGATAACAATATCTGAAATTGTTCAGCGGAAAGATTTTCGGGGACGAAAATCCCTAAGGGGGGAGAGTTGTAACAGCCCGAATTTGACCCTAATCAGAACGGTGGTTTTGGGACCACGAATCTGAGTCTGAAAAATTTTTAGGTATTATTTTCGGTGTTTATTATATGTGAATTAATGTGTGTGAAAGTTTCGTAAGAAAATTTTATCGTTTGAGTGTTTAATTTGACAAAAAAAGATTAAATCGCGTAAAGTGTAAAAGTTGCTTACTATAGTGAAAAGTGCTAAAGTGATAGTGGCTTTTTACTATGAGGTACTAATAGGGCAAATAGCCCATTTTCAATGATAGTGGGCAGCAAAGGTCTAATATGACCTTAAGTTATATGTTATGTTTATTATTTATTAAAAGGTTAAAATAGTAATTTTAATAAATGATTAATATATGTTAAAATTGCATGAAAAGAAACCATTATCATTTTTGCTTCTCTCTTAGCCGAATGTTAGCTAAAGAAAAGAGATTAGAAAAGCTTCAAATTCTGGCAACAAATTACCTTGATTAAGGTATGTGTAGTTTTCGATTTTTGATAATTTTTACGTTTTTTAAATCGTTGCTTCGAATACTTCAAGACCCATGCTTGAATTTTTGATTTTGATCAATATTTTGAAATGTACCATTGATGATTTCATGAGTTTTATGATGTTAGTTGATGGATTATGAAAGATATATGTTAGATTGATATGTTTTGTCTTTGGATTTTTGGTGATTTTGAGAGATTAGGGCTTAATTGTGAAAATAAAATTTTAGAGGGACTTAAATGTGAAATAAACAAAATATATGGATTTGTATGAGTGCTATAGATATTCGGCCCTTAATGTATTTATACAAATTGTGTGTATTTTGTGTTTTAAGCAAATAGGACTAAATTGTAAAAATGTGAAATAATAGGGGCAAAATGGTAATTTGCCCAATTATGTATTTTGGGACTAAATTGAGATGAAATGTACTTGAATGAGCTTATTTTAAATATGTTTATATCAAGAACAAAGAAAAACGGATTTGGATTGGGGAAAGGCGAAGGTTATCGAATAGCCGGTCTTCGTCGTCCATCGATATTTGAGGTAAGTCCTTAAGCTGAAATATATCAAAGAATTATTTATGAACATATTAAATGATGATGTTCGATAAATTTGAGTAGATGTTTATGTCATAGCCAAATGTATATAAGTAAATTAGATTGAATGCATAATTTAATAATGTGATATGAATGAGTATCTCGATATGAATTGTGGGTTTTACAATGACGTAATGATTCTATTTGTGTAATGTGAATAAGCTTAGTTGAATTGGATATGTGATAAATTATGAAATGTGTGTGGAATGATTGACTACATTGATACTCGGGCTTTATGCCTAGCAGGCCTCGTACCGGTGATATATTTCGGGCTTATTGCCTAGCAGGCTTAGTGCCGGTGACATATTTGGGCTTCGTGCCTAGCAGGCTTAGTGCCGGTGACATATTCGGGCTTCGTGCCTAGTAGGCTTAGTGTCGGTGACATATTCGGGCTTCGTGCCTAGCAGGCTTAGTGCCGGTGATATATTCGGGCTTATTACCTAGCAGGCTAAATGCCGGTGTTTGAACTACGGACCTTGAGTCTAGCAAGTCTAATGCCAGTATGTGAGATTCGGGCAAATGCCTAGCAGGTTTTTATACCGGTGAGTTGAAATTCCAAGCTTAGATTGTGTACTAATAAAGTCATGAAATGAATCAAGTGAGCCTAAGCATTTGAAAATGAATTTGTTAATTCGGCTACAAAGTATGTGCTATTCATATTCATGTATTATACATATATATGTGATGATGATAAGTAAATGAATTGATGAAGGAAATGTGATATACAATCGGTAGATGCAAATTGTGTATAAACTATGCCATGAGGAAATTGGTATATGAAAGCATAATGTGGTTAAAGGTAATCGTATAAGTATGTTGATATGAATGATACAAATTGATCCTGTATATTTGGCCTTATGCTTATGTTTACGTGACATACTGGGATTACTTTGATGCCATGTATACGAATGTATGAAATGTCAAATGGATATACATATATATATATATATATATGTGTGTGTGTGTGTGTGTGTGTGTGTGTGTGTGAATATATTTCCTTTTATGTGAAATTACTAAGTGTAAAGTATATACTTATTGTATATACATATATATATATGTGATCCTATGGAAATATGTGTATCGAAAATATGAGTAGTTGGAAACGAGTATTTAATCTATATGTGAATTATATGATGAGATTATAAATGGAGGTTTAAAGGTAAAATAGTGATGATGGTTAAGCTAAACGAACTTGTGTTTATGTAATTAAAGAGGCAATTTAGATGTACATGGCCCTTTACTTGTTCGAATAATTATGTGAACCTATTGAGTTTCATATGTGCATGTTATGAATAGATCATAAAGAGAGGATGCTTTATATTTTGGTTAAAATGCTGAGTTGGTAAGTTGGATGTTAATGGTAATGAAATGATAAACGTTATGTCAAGTGAGGTAAAGGCATTCAGTTTTGAAGGACATTCGAGTTAAGCTAATTTATTCAATGTTATTACTTGATTGTTTTTTTTAATGCTTGAATGTACAATTGGTATATCATGACTGCTTAAGACTTACTAAGCTAAATTAGCTTACTCCGTGTGTTCATCGTTCTGTTTTATAGATTTTGATCAAGCTATGAGCTCAGGGGGATCGTCAACGAAGTCATTCACACTATCGACTCTTGTTGGTACCTAAAATGCTTAGACTTTTGGTTCTTAAGGCTTGTATAGGCTAGCTAAGTTTTTGAATGATGTTTTGTGTAACACCCCAAACCCGGTCTATGCATTAAGACTGGATTTGGTTTGTTACACAGATCGAACTATCTTAATAATTTCGATTTAATCAGATTTCAAAACCCTTTTGAATTTAGAGTTTAATAAAACCAAGAGAAATAATTTTAAGTTTGATGTATTTGAGAAATAAGAATTGTTAAAATTTCTCATATGTTTAAAACCCAATTTATTTTAAGTAAACATTATATAATAATCATAAGCCCATATTAAAATATCCAAAACATAGTTTTAAACCAACCACACATAAAAATCCATAAAAATAATAATAAAGGCCTTATTACATCATACCCAAAATAGCAATTTAAAGAAAGTACTTATTTAAAAGTTCAAAATTTATTTAACCCATGTTTGCAGTGTGGCCTCCACGAAGTCATCCTCGGCCCGAGTCCACGTCAATTTCCATTACCTGAGAGGAAAAATTTGAGGGTGTGAGTTACTCAGAACTCAGTGTATAACTTACTTACTTAATCCACTGGGCCAGATCATCAAGTCATGATTTTGGGATTGAGCCCATTATCAAGATTAACAATATAAATAATGGAATGCATGCAAAAATGAAATTTCCCACCCAAACCTAATTTCCATCCGCTACACACCATACCAACCATCACACCTGTGGGGATCAAGTCAACCCACCCCGCCATCATACCAATCGTAGGCATTAAGCCATTTTATATTTGTGGCAGAGCCACCGAACTAGATTGTGACAAAGTCACTGAACTAGAGGCATTGTGCCATTAAAATATTTGTGGCATAGCCACCGAACTAGAGGCAATCAGTAGTTTAATTATTTTGTGGCAAAGCCATAGAACTAGATTTTGGCAAGGCCTTTCTTCTCTTCATTGTTAATCCCAACCCATGCAACATGTATGCAAAATAGCCTATGTACATATGATGATTTTATCAAAAAGGCCCAATATATATAAGTCAATATTTCAGGTTTTTATTAAGGCCCATAATACAATATATCATTTATTCCATATAACTATTTAGCATCTTTGGCCCATTTACACATGAGATATTTAGTATTCATTTTACTACCTACACATCGAGGGCATTTTCATAATTTTTACAATTTTAACAATTTTCATGAAATTTCACCAAAATACCAATTATTTCGTATTATACCGATTTTGTCGTTTTTACGATTTTACTCAATACCACGAATGACATCCAACCCGAGGAAAGTGTGAAGTTACACACCTTGATATCGTGAGTACTACACCTTCCCACTCGTCAACACCTAAACGTAATACGAACCATTAGAATACTATCATTTATCAAAAATACACTATTGGTATTCGATCTAAATCCTTACCCCTTTGATTTTGAACCACTTCTATTTTTGGTTTCTCCTCGTTTATTGATTCGTTGCCCGCGGAGAATCCACGAACGTACAAGGGCTCGGGAGTACAAACTACTTCAAATAATTGATTCTCCCCGGTTGATGGTCCGCAACCCAGTGGAAAATCCCGGATTCCCAAAACAGCCTTTCTTTTATAAATAGAGGGATTTGCGGAACCGCCCCTCTTTCGAAGGCTATGGACTGCCCTTTTCTGCCCTATCTTGAAAGTCTCTAAAGATGTACGATCATTAGTCCGACTATAAATATTGAAATATGGCTAATGATTTGTAAGGTTTGAGATTTGGCTTACCATAATTTATCTTCGTTCCTCAAGAAACGATCGAGCAATTGCGTCCCTAAACGAAATCGATTAATATTAACTATACTAATATAACAAATTTTAAATCCTTAAAAGAAAAACTCCTTACGTTGATTCTTGAAATTGATTCCAAAGTTCCAAAATTCTAAAGATCACCTTGAGTTTCTACCCTCTAAAATCTCACTAATGCTCACGATTGGAAGAAATTGTGTGAGAAGAATTCGGTTTTGATCAAGAAAATGAAAGAAATTTTGGCACAAGTACAAGCTAACATTCGGCCATGAGAGAGATTATTGTGGAGATTTTTATTTGAGAGAAAAGTAAAAGAATGGAACAATGGAGATAGTATGATTCAGTTCCAAGTGGGAAAGGGAGAAGGAAAGAAAAAGAAAGGAGAAAGAAAAGAGAAGAAAAAGAATTGAGTTTTTGGAAGGATTGTGTAATCGGTTTTGTGAAGAAGAAAGAAAAGATTAACCTCCTTTGTGTGATGATGGTGCGGCACAAGGGAAAAGTTTTAGAGAATATGTGAATTAAGACCTAAATGGTCAAAACCCGAATGACCAAAAGAAAAGAGAACAAAATAAAAATTGTTTACCTTTGTTCGATAGGCATTCAGCTAAGGGGAGGAAATTTGAGAGAAACAAGTTTTGAGAGGAAAAGAAAAATTAACAAATGACCAAAAGAAGAGAATATGCCCAACTAGCCCTAATTCATCTAAATGCCTTCAAAAATTTGGCCAGCCCCTTGCCCAAAAACCGTCCAAATACTTGGCTATCAAAGGCCAACCTTTTGCCACCCTTTCTTTCCATAGCACACTCCCCATTTTAAGCCATTTGTTCCCCTTACTTACCTTATCCTATTGATTTCTTTCCTCAACTTAAATATTTCCTTAATCCTTTAGCCATCATACCAAAAATAAAGAAGTCAAACTTTCCATGTTTGCTTCTTGGCCGACACTTGATAGATGGAAGCAAAAAAATAAAAATTTTCAAGTTGCAAGCTAAGAGATTCGAACCTCTTCCCTCATGTCTAAGTCATGGCGCCATCACCACTATGCTATTAACTCATCTTATGCCATCTTTTAGTAATTAATTAATTTAAGTCTCAATGTCACCTAATTTCTTTACTTTAAAATACACTTAACTAATATTTTATTCTAACTCCAAGTAAACCCGAACTAACATTTAGCAACATCATGGTACTCAATTATTTAGGATGTTACAAATCTACTCCTCTTAAAGAAAATTTCGTCCTCGAAATTTACCTAATTAAAAGAGGTGAGGATATTGCTGCCGAATAGCTTCCTCAGGCTCCCACGTAGCTTCCTCCGCTCCGTGATTACGCCATAAAACTTTGACCAACGGCACAGTCTTCTTTCTTAGCACCTTAACATCCGGTCTAAAATTTCCACTGGTTCTTCTTCAAAAGACAAGTCTGAATTTAATTCCACTTCCTCAACCGGTACTATATGAGATGGATCCGATCTATAGTGTCTCAGCATGGAAACATGGAAAACATTATGAATTTGACCCAACTCCAGAGGTAATTCAATTTGATAAGCCACTGGACCAACACACTTCATCACACGATATGGCCCGATGTACCTAGGGCTCAACTTGCCCTTCTTTCCGAATCTGAAAATTTTCTTCCAAGGTGAGACCTTCAGAAAGACCTGGTCTCCCACAGCAAACTCGATATCCTTACGCTTCAGGTCTACATACGACTTCTGTCTATCTGAGGCTTCCTTTAACCGTGCTCGAATAACTTTTACCTTGTCCTCTGTTTCAGATATCAATTCAAGACCCAACATCTGTCGTTCGCTCAATTCAGTCCAACAAGTAGGAGTACGACACCTACGACCATACAATGCCTCATAGGGTACCATCTGAATGCTAGACTGATAGCTATTGTTATACACGAATTCTGTCAATGGTAGAAAATCCTCCCAACTACCCCTGAAGTCGATCACACATCCCTTTAACATGTCTTCCAATATCTGAATTACTCTTTCAGACTGACCATCAGACTGAGGATGAAAAGCCGTACTGAAATTCAACTGTGTCCCCAAGGCTTCATGCAGAGCTTTCCAAAATCGTGATGTAAATCTAGGATCACATGCGATATAATAGAACCTTTGGTACCCCATGCAACCTCACGATTTGGATACATCTGACTTAGCCAATTTACGTAATGAATAATCCGTCTGTTGGAAGAAAATAAGCGGTCTTAGTCAAACGATCAACTATTACCCATACGAAATTTTTCTTAGTAGGTGTTAAAGGTAACCCACTAACAAAATCCATAGTTATCCGCTCCCATTTCCAAATAGGAATCTTTACCGGTTGTAACAATCCTGACGATAATTGATGCTCTGCCTTCACTTGCTGACAAGTCAAACATTTTCCTACAAACTCAGAAATCTCACGCTTCAACCCTGGCCACCAATACTGTTCACGGAGATCTCGACATATCTTATTTCCTCCGGGGTGCATAGCATAAGGGCTATTATGCGCCTCCCATAGAATCATTTGTCTCAATTCTAAGTCTTTAGGCATACAAACCCTTCCACGAAAGCACAGCACTCCATTCATATTTATACCAAAATCCTTTATTTCACCCCTTTCAACTTGCTGAAATAAAAGTCCCAACTTTTTATCTGATGTCTGCTTTTCCTTGATTTGTTCCAGCCACAGAGGCTTCACCTAAAGTTCTGCTAACAAACTACCATCCTCATACAAACTTAAATGAGCAAACATTGCTCTTAAATCGAATCTGCCTATTACGACTTAACGCGTCGGTACCATGTTAGCCTTTTCAGGATGATATTCGATTGAGAAATCATAATCCTTTAATAATTCCACCCATCTTCTTTGTCTCAAATTCAACTCCTTTTGGGTAAGGAGGTACTTAAGACTCTTGTGATCCGTGTAGATGATAGATTTCTCACCGTAGAGATAGTGCCTCCAAATCTTTAAAGCAAAGACCACTGCAGCTTAACTCCAAATCATGAGTAGGTAGTTTACTTCGTGTGGTCTCAATTGACGAGAAGCATAGGCCACCACTTTTCCATTTTGCATCAAGACACAACCTGGACTGTGTGAGACACATCACAATAAACAAAATTCTTTTCCACCTCATTTGAATCAAAACGGTGCTTCATCGTAATCTTCTTCAATTTTTTGAAACTTTCTTGTTGTTTTTCAGTCCAAATATACAGAACTCCTTTCCGCAACAGTTTAGTTAGAGGTGCAGTAAACAACGAAAACCCCTCAACAAAGCGTCTATAATAACCAGCCAATCCTAAAACACTCCAAATTTTAGCTACCGACTTTGGTGGTTTCCAATCTAGTACAGCCTCAATCTTCTAAGGATCCACCCTTATTCCTTCAGCTGATACCACATGACCCAAGAAAGCCACTTCATTTATCCAAAATTCGCATTTACTGAATTTGGCATAAAGTTGTTTATCTCGAAGTAGCTGTAATACAATACGCAAATGTGTGTCATGATCCTCATCGTTTCTTGAATAAACCAAAATGTCATCTATGAATACCACCACAAACCGGTCTAAATATGGTTGAAAGACTCGGTTCATCATGTCCATAAATGTGGCTGGTGCATTGGTTAATCCAAACGGCATCACTACAAACTCATAATGTCCATAACGAGTTCGAAATGCCATCTTAAAAACATCTGCTTCTTTCACCTTAAGCTGGTGATAACCCGATCTCAAATCAATTTTCGAGAAAACTGAAGCTCCCTTTAATTGATCAAACAGGTCATCAATTCTCGGCAGAGGATACCTATTCTTGATCGTCAATTTATTCAATTGTCTGTAATCAATGCACATATGCATCGATCCATCCTTCTTCTTCACGAACAAAGCTGGTGCTCCATGGAGGCACACTCGGTCGAATAAATCCCGATCCAAATATTCTTGAATTTGAGCTTTAAGCTCGCCAACTCCTTGATTGCCATTCTATAAGGAGCAATGGACACTGGAGCCGTTCTGAGCAAAAGCTCGATACCAAATTCTACTTCCCGATCTGGAGGTATACCAGGAAGTTCTTTGGGAAATACATCTGGAAATTCCTTCACCATTCTCACATCATCCACAGATAACTCTTTGGCATCCAAAGCACAAATAAAGGCTAGGAATGCTCTATACCCTTTTCGCACCAACTTTTCTGCCTTTAACACCGATACCACGTTTGCCAAGTAGTTCCTTCGTTCACCAATCATTATGACTTCCTTATCATCCGAGGTTCTTATTGACATTCATTTTTCAGCACAATCCAAATGCGCCCGATGTTTAACCAACTAATCCATGCCTAGAATGAGATCGAACTTGCCAAAAGGCAATTCCATCAAATTCGCCAAGAATACCTCCTCTTAAATTTCTAAGGGTACGTCTCTAAACAGTTTATTTACAATTACCGACTGTCCTAAAGGACTAATTACTGTCATCTCACTATCGGTTACTTCAGATTCTAGATCAGGTTTCTAGATATGACACTAGCAACATACGAGTGGGTAGAACCAATATCTATTAAGGCAGTAACAGGTATATCGAAGATGAAGAATGTACCAGTTATTACATCAGGTGTATTGCCATCCTCACGGCGTCTAACTGCATAGACCAGTCCTGGCTGTCTTGCATCCGTGTTTCCTCTAGGACCATTGCCTCAACCCGGTGTACCTTGACCACGTCCAGCCCTATTACCACCACGACCTGGTCCACGACCTCTCGATGGGCTGCGAGTACCTCAGTGGTGTGCATCGATATTCGAACTTCCTGAGTCATATCCATATGTCGAGGGCAATTTCTATACTGGTGATCCATTGAATCGCATTTGTAACAAGCGCTCGTTTTCCTCCAGCACTCTCTAGAATGCCTTTTTCCACATTCAGCACAATCTCGACCTCGATTATTAGTTACAGGTGCTCTACCTTGGGCTGATTCATCATTCCGAGGCCTCTTCTAAAATCTCTTTGAAGAACCCAATTGCTGTGTCTCTCTCTTGTTTCTAAATCTTTCCTGATTCTGACGTTCTGAGTTCTTAGCCTCTTCGGCTATCTTTGCCTTCTCCACAAGCGTGGGAAAAGTTCTAACTTGTTGTAGGGCAATCAGAACCCTCAACTCATCATTTAGCCCATCCTCGAATCGCACACAATGTTCATGATCTGTTGACACTATTGTCCAAGCATAGCGACTCAAACTTAAAAACTCGGCTTCATACGCTGCCACTGTCTTACTCCCTTGGACAAGATTTAGAAATTCCTTCCTTCGGGCGTCTACATAACTCGTTCCAACATATTTCCCTTGGAAGGCATCTTTAAAGAATTCCCAAGTAATCAGTGCAGCTTCGGTGCCTTCTCGAACAGTAAGCCACCATTGATACGCCTCGTCTCTTAGCAAGGACACAGCTCCTTTCGGTTTACGCTTTCGACGATGCATTCCATATCATCTGTAATCCGCTCCACAGCTTCGAGCCAATATTTAGCCACATTCGGAGCTACACCGAAAACTCCTCTAAAAACTTCTGCATTATTTGACTTGAGTCGTTCTGAAATTGACCCACGATTTGTTGGCCCAATTCTAGTTCCATCGACCCTTTCTAGGACTCGCAACATCGCTTGTGTCAAAGCATTATCTTCTTCCATATGATCGCGTGATCCCGTCTCACTCTCAAATGGCACAGGTGCATCCATTTCCAGCATATGATTTGGTACTTCAGTTGCAGTACCTCGTCCTCTACCACGGCCACGTCTACCGCGTCCACGACCACGTCCTCTAGTGCTTATGATGACTAATTCGATTTAATCTGATTACAAGTTTTATGAATCAGAAAATTGTTTCAGTGTTTATTAACGGTGTTTTATGAGATTTGAGAGATAAAGTTGTTTTTCGCAACACATCCTATAGTCTCAATCTCTACGATTTTTTTTAACATCTAAAACTAGAAGTTCTAGAGTGTTCCTATGATCATCATAATAATCATTAAGTAATAAATACTTACTTGACTTGTTGTCGGATGCTTGTGGTGCCATACAGATCTTTAGAACATAATTGAAATAATTTTATACAGAATTTATTGAACCCAACCACAGTCGAGTTTTTGAAACTGGCCTAATACCATTAAATGTAACACCCCAAACCCGGTCTATGCATTAAGACTGGATTTGGTTTGTTACACAGATCGAACTATCTTAATAATTTCAGACGAATCGGTATTTCAAAACCCTTTTGAATTTAGAGTTTAATAAAAACCAAGAGAAATAATTTTAAGTTTGATGTATTTGAGAAATAAGAATAGTTAAAAATTTCTCATATGTTTAAAAACCCAATTTATTTTAAGTAAACATTATATAATAATCATAAGCCCATATTAAAATATCCAAAACATAGTTTTAAACCAACCACACATAAAAATCCATAAAAATAATAATAAAGGCCTTATTACATCATACCCAAAATAGCAATTTAAAGAAAGTACTTATTTAAAAGTTCAAAATTTATTTAACCCATGTTTGCGATGGCCTCCACGAAGTCATCCTCGCCCAAGTCCACATCAATTTTCATTACACGAGAGGAAAAATTTGAGGGTGTAAGTTACTCAGAACTCAGTGTATAACTTACTTACTTAATCCACTGGGCCAGATCATCAAGTCATGATTTTGGGCTTGAGCCCATTATCAAGATTAACAATATAAATAATGGAATGCATGCAAAAATGAAATTTCCCACCCAAACCTAATTTCCATCCGCTACACACCACCCGTACCAACCATCACACCTGTGGGGATCAAGTCAACCCACCCCGCCATCACACCAATCGTAGGCATTAAACCATTTTATATTTGTGGCAAAGCCACCGAACTAGATTGTGACAAAGTCACCGAACTAGAGGCATTGAGCCATTAAAATATTTGTGGCATAGCCACTGAACTAGAGGCAATCAGCCGTTTAATTATTTTGTGGCAAAGCCACCAAACTAGATTTTGGCAACAGGCCTTTCTTCTCTTCATTGTTAATCCCAACCCATGCAACATGTATGCAAAATAGCCTATGTACATATGATGATTTTATCAAAAAGGCCCAATATATATAAGTCAATATTTCAGGTTTTTATTAAGGCCCATAATACAATATATCATTTATTCCATATAACTATTTAGCATCTTTGGCCCATTTACACATGAGATATTTAGTATTCATTTTACTACCTACACATCGAGGGCATTTTAATAATTTTCACATTTTTAACAATTTTCATGAAATTTCACCAAAATACCAATTATTTCGTATTATACCGATTTTTTCGTTTTTACGATTTTACTCAATACTACGAATGACATCCAACCCGAGAAAAGTGTGAAGTTACACACCTTGATATCGTGAGTACTAAACCTTCTCACTCGTCAACACCTAAACGTAATACGAACCATTAGAATACTATCATTTATCAAAAATACACTATTGGTATTCGATCTAAATCCTTACCCCTTTGATTTTGAACCACTTCTATTTTTGGTTTCTCCTCGTTTATTGATTCATTGCCCGCGGAGAATCCACAAACGTACAAGGGCTCGGGAGTACGAACTACTTCAAATAATTGATTCTCCTCGGTTGATGGTCCGCAACCCAGTGGAAAATCCCAGATTCTCGAAACAGCCTTTCTTTTATAAATAGAGGGATTTGCGGAGCCGCCCCTCTTTCGAAGGCTATGGACTGCCCTTTTCTGCCCTATCTTGAAAGTCTCTAAAGATGTACGATCATTAGTCCGACTATAAATATTGAAACATGGCTAACGATTTGTAAGGTTTGAGATTTGGCTTACCATAATTTATCTTCGTTCCTTGAGAAACGATCGAGCAATTGTGTCCCTAAAACAAAATCGATTAATATTAACTATACTAATATAACAAATTTTAAATCCCTAAAAGAAAAACTCCTTACGTTGATTCTTGAAATTGATTCCAAAGTTCCAAAATTCTAAAGATCACCTTGAGTTTCTACCCTCCAAAATCTCACTAATGCTCACGATTGGAAGAAATTGTGTGAGAAGAATTCGGTTTTGATCAAGAAAATGAAAGAAATTTTGGCACAAATACAAGCTAACATTCGGCCATGAGAGAGATTATTGTGGAGATTTTTAATTGAGAGAAAAGTAAAAGAATGGAACAATGGAGATAGTATGATTCGGTTCCAAGTGGGAAAGGGAGAAGGAAAGAAAAAGAAAGGAGAAAGAAAAGAGAAGAAAAAGAATTGAGTTTTTGGAAGGATTGTATAATCAGTTTTGTGAAGAAGAAAGAAAAAGATTAACCTCCTTTGTGTGATGATGGTGCCGGCACAAGGGGAAAAGTTTTTAGAGAATAGGTGAATTAAGACCTAAATGGTCAAAACCCGAATGACCAAAAGAAAAGAGAACAAAATAAAAATTGTTTACCTTTGTTCAATAGGCATTCGGCTAAGGGGAGGAAATTTGAGAGAA
Organism: Gossypium rotundifolium; assembly: GCA_025506655.1. Taxonomy (NCBI): domain Eukaryota; kingdom Viridiplantae; phylum Streptophyta; class Magnoliopsida; order Malvales; family Malvaceae; genus Gossypium; species Gossypium rotundifolium. Next base: position 51,992,999 of record CP106728.1, read on the forward strand.
ACAAGTTTGGAGAGGAAAAGAAAAATTAACAAATGACCAAAAGAAGAGAATATGCCCAACTAGCCCCTAATTCATCTAAATGCCTTCAAAAATTTGGCCAGCCCCTTGCCCAAAAACTGTCCAAATACTTGGCTATCAAAGGCCAACCTTTTGCCACCCTTTCTTTCCATAGCACACTCCCCATTTTAAGCCATTTGTTCCCCTTACTTACCTTATCCTATTGATTTCTTTCCTCAACTTAAATATTTCCTTAATCCTTTAGCCATCATACCAAAAATAAAGAAGTCAAACTTTCCATGTTTGCTTCTTGGCCGACACTTGATAGATGGAAGCAAAAAAATAAAAATTTTCAAGTTACAAGCTAGGAGATTCGAACCTCTTCCTTCATGTCTAAGTCATGGCACCATCACCACTATGCTATTAACTCATCTTATGCCATCTTTTAGTAATTAATTAATTTAAGTCTCAATGTCACCTAATTTCTTTACTTTAAAATACACTTAACTAATATTTTATTCTAACTCCAAGTAAACCCGAACTAACATTTAGCAACATCATGGTACTCAATTATTTAGGATGTTACATTTTAAGAATGTATAAAAGCCATGCGAAAGTGGCTAGTTCTTAATGTTAATGTTCGATGATATAATCTATCTTTGATGTGAGATGCATGTATGTTTGGTTTGGGAAATGAATGAGTATGTGTTATATATATGTACATACTCATATTCATATATGTTTCATCTGAATGTAGATTTTATGACTTATATACTTGAAACGATTGGGTTATAAGTAAGTTTTGAGTAGTAAATAGTAATATGGTGGTTCGGTTATGAAATGAACTTTTTTGGAAGTGTATTGTATGATAAAACTTGGGTGTAAAGATGAAAAAAATGTCTCAGTTTGCATGATATGATATTGAATGGTCGAGTCTTAGATTTATGTTCCATGAATCTATGAGTTATGAGATATCCTTGTTATAAATAGGGAAAGTTGGTATATATATGTATGTGTGCATGCATTGTATGTTCGCCTACACCATTTGAATAATCAGGTTCGGGTTAGAAATGCCTGAAAATATATGTTTTTAATGTTATAAAGGAAAATGAAAGAAGTAGGGTTGGTATGAAGTAAAATTTGTATAATGGACAATCTTGATTTAGTTGTATTAGTTATATATATATATATGTATGTATTTATGTATCTCGATACATATTTGATTAATTTATTTTCATAAAAGGAAATTTTATGAAGTTGGTTATGTTATATGCTGAACCTAGATGAATCTTTCATAAATGAATGGATACACCATAGAGTCTTTGTGAGAGTTTATGTTTAAATAGGTATATGTGTATAATATGTGAAATGATAAGTTGATAACTGAATAAGTAATAAATGTATTTATATTTACTTTATATGTATAAAGTGAAAAGTGCATACTCAAACTTGTAACGAACATTTGAATAACATATATTCGATGATTCTATGGTTTGAATTGTACAAGCATGAATTAAGTCTCTTTTGGGTTTGATAAATGTATGATTTGTGATAAATGATTGTGATGATCTGAGTCGAGTTCGGTAATGCCTCATAAGCCTAATCCGGTGACGGGTATGGGGTAGAGGTGTTACAGTTTTTCCCTTTCTCATGTTGATTCTTAGATGGTAAGAAATGAAATGGGTATCCCTAAAAAGCTTGATTTCTAATTTGGGGGCTGTAATAGTTTACTGTATCTGTAAGATCAAAAAAGAAAATGAAAATTTTATTTGTTAGTTGTTTATTTAGATCCGGTCATTCTAGCAGTGATCTCGTCCAAGATAAGCAGTTCAAAGAAGGCAAAATTGGACACGAAATTTAAGGGATTTGAGTGGCCTGTTGACGAACTTAAGGTGTTCGTGGAAAAGGATTGGAGGAACTCTAAAGGAGGCAGCTGGATTTGATCAAAAGGTAAGGCTCCTCATTATCTCTTTCACTGTTCTTCTTGCTTTCGCAGTTACCATTTTTGAATCTTAGGAAACCTAAAGTTCGATTCACATGTGGACGATTATATGCTATTTTTTTAATGTTATTTGAACTATTTAAATTCCTTGGATGGTTGGTGATTATGAATTGGAATTTTTTAAAGTGTGAAATTAAATTTAATAATAATAAATTAAGTGAATAAAATATCAAAAATTATTTTTGAAAATCGAATATAGCAGTATTAAGTTTATCTTTAGGAATTCAGTGATTGAATCTTCAGTTGGTATGTATCTCAGCCGAGATTATTTTTTTAAAAAGGAGATTTCAGTGATATAGATCCCATACATGAGGTTTTCACTGACAATCTGCTACAATAATTTTATTCAGAGAAACTTAGATCAGTTAGAAGCACTATCAAAGAAGCTCAAGGCAAAAACCTTAAGAACTGAGGCTCCTTCTCAATCCATTGCTGCCACAAGTTAACTTTATACTTTATAATTTTAATTCATTACTCTTGTGATTCTTGTATTCACAATCTGTTAAAACAAACAAAATGTTAGCTGAGAAAGTAAGAGGAAGTTGCTAGCTTGGAACATTGTTTAGGTTGCAAGCTTGGCTTTAAGCAACAAATTGAAGGGTTATCTTTTGTTTATTTCTCCCAGGTTATTTATTTACCATGCGGAATATATAAAAATGGTCTTTGTTGTGTTTTAAGGCTACTTGCACGGGAGGGAATTAACGCTGAATAGCTTACACCCGATCTGAAATCTTTTGAATTGAATGTAAGTATTATTTTTCAGCCAAAATTCCTGCTGTGTTGAGGATAGCGTTAATTCCATGCTTGGCATAGAATAGCATTGAAATAATAACATAGTTTTCTCACTGAAATAATAACATAGTTTTCTCATTTGGCATTCATTTTGGTTCTTTGTTTCAGCATGTTCTCGGCATGGATTTATGTGTTTATTAATAGTTGGACTATATATCCATTATTTTAAAGGACATGAACACAATATACATATGTGTATGTATAATAAAACTAAAATCAGTACTTTAAACACTAAACGAGTGGCAGCATTAGACACTAAAAAGAAAAATAGACAATGTGATTCATGTTAATTCTGGTTCATTGAAATCAGTACTTTAATCAGTTCTGGTTCATTAATTCATGCTCCAGTGAAGCCTGTCCTGCCCAATGTGATTAAAGATTGATTATTATATGTGGTGCATAAATTCTCTTCTATGTTAGACTTAGATGTATATTATATGTTAATGGGTTTGGAAACAACCAGTAGAGTTCCCACATTTGATTTTCCTCATCATACATGAGAGAGAAAGAGACAGATGAATCAATTTCTTTGATTTTTTGTAACATCCCAAAATTGGGCCTAGAAGAATTGGGCCCAATGGGCCTTAGGCGTAGGTGCGTTTAAAAATTTTTGAGAACGAGAGAACAGAATTAGTGTAAGTTGGATCTAGTAGGTGAGTGATTTTGAAAGGTTAGAGAGTTTCTATGAAATCCTGGGGTCAAACTTTGGCTTTAGGGAAATTTTGGTTTTAGGTGAATAAAACCCTGAGAGTTAGTAGTAGGCTTTAAGGATAAAATGTAGAGAAAAATGACACAAGTGGAGTGTGTGGTGTAGTGGAAAAGTGACGCCACATAAGAGACAAGGGGGTGACGTCACAAGAAAGGAAGGAGGTCCAGGGTTCAAGTCTTGGCTTTTGCATTTTGGATTTCTTTTTAAATGGACTCTAGAATTTTGCCATAAGGTTATATTTAGTTGCGCATGATTTTAGACACAAGAAAGTGAGTGGTCTAGTGGAAAGGCATCATTAAGGGTGCAAGGGAGCCTGGGTTCGAATCTCATGACAAGCAAGGGAGTATTTATTTTAAGGATTGGACGGGAAGAGTTTGAGATGGATTTAAACTCTGCTGACGGAGGGATCCCACATCGGAAAGATACAAAGAAGGGAGGTGAGAAGCTAGCTATATATAGAGCATTCTATGAGGAGAGTTAATATACCTTGGTGGGCGTTTGGGTGCAGACCTAGAGGATAATCACCAGTTGCGTAGGAAGGGCTACGATAACGTGAGGTGTGCGGTAAGGTTACGATGAGGTTTCAGTTTTCGATAAGTGTATATTAAGTTAGGATTAATCGTTAGGTGATGTTGATTGTAGGTTTGTGACTAAGGGGTTTGCAGCGAGCGTGGTTACCAAGTGTGTACAAACACTACACACACGATATCGGCAATGCCGAAAAGCCAAAAAGTCGAAAGTGGCTAAATGGGCCCGGTGGGCCCTGAGGCTAAGTTTGATGAAATGGTTTGGTTAGTTATACGAGTTGAATTAGTCAAGCATGATACATGAATTGGATTTGTTTTGGGCCTAATAGGCCATATGATGAGATTTGGGCCTAATGGGTCGTAAGGGAGTGATTTAGGCTTGATGGGCTGTATGGGACGTAGATTAGTTTAAATAGACTTTGATGGACTATAGGCTTAACCTAAACAACTTCTTAAATTCCATAAGACTTAATCTATCCAAACAAATCCGTGAACCGATCCACCGAGTTAGGGTGTGGCAATGACAGGGCGCATGTCTAGGATTGGATTCAGGGAGAGCTTGGTATTTAAGCAGTCTTAGTGACTCACCTCCTCTTCGCTGGAATCCTACCTGGTACGTAGTGACTGCTCACCCTAACCATAAGGACTTGTTGACAGGCCAAAACTTATAATTAAAACCTGAAAGGTACCAGCCACCCTGTTTTGTAAGGTCCTAAAGTAAACCCTAGTTTTGAAATCACCAAATTACCCCTAATTTATAAAAATTACCAAATTACCCCTAATTTGAAAAATAACCAAAATACCCCTAAATTGTGAAATTACCGAAATACCCTCGGATTGCAAAATTATCAAAATACCCTTATTTTGAAAAATCACCAAGGTATTCTATTTTGAAAAATTACGAAAATACCCTTGTAGGTTAAAATTACGAAAATACCCCTGGGTAGTGAAATGACGAAAATACCCCTAAAAGAGGAATATGAGTTCATGGATGTTGCTTGTGTGGTTGATGCATGTATGTGATGTTCTGATTGATGATTGAATGAGAATTCTAGAATTAGAAATATAGACTTGAGAACTAAACCTGTAGATAGAATTCGAATTCGAAAGAACTACTATCGAAATGATTTTACATAAGATTGTTCGCGGTTAATAAGTGGGAAGAATTAATTATTCATAAAATTCTTAATCAGATAAATGTCGGTCGAAAGAATGAGTACAAGGCGACGAAGACACTCCAGATGCGAATAATGGTGTGTACCCTACTGTAGTATATTGAGTGTTTATTTTTTTTAAATTAGAGTGCGCAGCGGAAGCGTAGTGATGAGACTTGGGTAGTACAATTGATAGTTAGTTGAAAATTTCGAGGACGAAATTTATTTAAAGGGGTAAAACTGTAACATCCCGAATTTGGGCCTAGTAGATTTGGGCTTATTAGGTTGTAACGCCCCAAAAATCTCTAAACTTTTAATTTCTGTGCATGGGAGTTAATATGTATGTGTAGCACATAGAATAATAATATTAAGGTATTATCGGGATTAGTTGAAGCCTTAGAGTTAAGGGAGACCATAGGAAAAATTTATGTTCTTACTTAGTGGACCCTAGTCTCAGGCATGAGGCGTCATAAGCAGATTAAGAAAAAAGAGGACACAAAAAAAGGCTCAGGTTTGGGTTGAGGCCTAATTAAGTTTTCTATTTGGGCACTATAGGGTTAAAAGGGTAGCATCTGTGTTTAAAACACCGAAGTGGGCTGGTGGCCAATATTAAGTGACGCTGCAAGGGAGCTAGAGGGTGGCGTCACTAGCAGTTGAAAGAGGCCCAAGTTTGGCCACAGAAGCCCATGTCTTTGGGCCAATTTCGGCACTTAAAAGAGCAAGGAGGAATGGAGGAGGGATTTAATTATAATATTATGCTAATAATAGAAGAAAGAGGTGGTGTTATCTAGGAGTCTTTTGAAGGTGTGAAGAGATTTAGATAAAGGAGAAAAGTTAGGAGCTATCTGCTGAGAGCAGAGTTGGCCGAAATTCCATCACCTAGAGGAGTAAAGAAATCAATTTCTAATTGCCATAGGGGGTGCTGAATTTTCCCTTTTTATTTGCTTAATTCTTAGTTATCAAGAAGGGCACTTTCAATTTTTGTTAGGTAAGTGCCAAAATTTCTATAAATAAGAGGGGATAGCTCATCAATTCTGGCATTTGAACCCTACTCTTTTCTTCATTCTTTGTTCCGAAAATCTGAAGGCCATCTTAGTTGTTTTTCTTTTCTCATCTTTTCTCTTCCAAAAGCTGAAAATCACCACTCCCTCACCCTTTTCTTTTTCTTTGAAACCTCCTTCTAGCCGAATCTTTTGATCCCCATTGTTATTCTTCTCCCATTCACAAAAAGCCGAAACTACGTTCTTGTAGCCGAAATCTCTAAGCCTTTCCTTGATTTCTTTTTACTTTCTTTCTAAACCAAAGCCAAAACACTTTACTCAGACCTTCTAAAAGCTGAAAGAGCATCAGTTCATCTTTCCTGAGATTTTCATAAAAGTCGAAATCCCTAGATCTCATCTCCTGTGTTTGTCAAATTCTCTCTGAGGTGTCTACTTGTGCCGAATCTTGAAGGAAACTCAGGGTAAGTGTTGATTCGTGAGATTTCAGTCTTTTCCAACTTTTTAGAGACTCTAGCCAAATGGCTATTTAGAAACTAATCTATTGTTTCTCTCTTATTTGCGGCGTTCTGGGATTTGAAGAGGAGTCAATCGCTTAGATCTCTAAGTCAGGGTTCAGTAACACTCGAATCGTGTTACTTTCGGGATTCCAAGGTAAGGAGATCTATTAGTTTTAATGTGTGAATTCGGGTATTTATTAACCCTTGGCCGAATGTAGGGGAGGTCAAATCTTCGTGTTTTTTCGGCTCTTGAGCAAGGTTTTAGACTAAGGGTTGTAGATCCAGATAGTAAGGATATTGACTAAGAGTATAGTACTACGCGATATCAGGTGTGTAACTTTCCACACCATCTAGATTGTTTGTTAATACATGTATATAAATCGCTATATTACATTAAAAGCGAAATCTCGCATAATGGTTGAAACCCGAGGAGGGTAAAAGCGAATCACCAGGTTAGTGATATCAGTCATTCCTAAAGTGAATGTTTCTGTTAAAATGTCATATGTGATAAGTATGCCGATTTCTGTGATTGCATGGGGTTGGAATTGATGAACGGGGAAGTGTTCTGCTATAGTGGCTTATGCCATGATCTGTTGTAATGGCTTATGCCATGATTTGTTGTAGTGGCTTTTTGCCACGATCTGTTGTAGTGGCTATTGCCATGATCTGACGATGAGCAGCATGACTGTCATCGATGGTGTGTAGCGGTGTGGGTTGATTGTAGAAATCCCCAATGGTGTGATTTGCAAGTAAGGGTGGTGTGTAGCGGATGGAAACCTAGGATTGGGTTGGACTTTGCATAAATTTTATTACATGATATCTGTTATTCTGATCTGTGGGGCTAAGGCCCAATCTAATGGTGAACGAGAGTTGCACACTGAGTCTCGCGACTCAACCCATTATTTAACATTTTTCAGGTAGCACCTACTGTATCGGACCGGGCTGGAGAGGAGCGCAAGATGGCCATGCAAAAGAGCATTTGGATTTAGCAAGAGACTCTACTTGATTTATTTATTTCTAATATTTTAAATTAGTGGGTTTTAAATATTTTTGTAATAAGGCCATGGGCCACTAGTTTTTATTCCATAACGGTTTAAGCTTGGGGTTTTATTATTATTATTAGACATCTTAAGTTTACATTTTTTTTAAACTAAGGCTTGTATTTAAATTGCGGTTTTTAGTGCATAAAGGCATCTTATAAAATTTATATCTTATCTAAATTATCAAATTATTAATTTTTCCCGAATAAGAGGGTTAAACACAGGAAAAAGATATTTTTTGAAAACGCGACAGGTTTTACAAAATTTTCTTAGTGGCATGCCAGATCCCGTCATGGCGTTTGGGCCGGGTTTGGGGTGTTACATTTTTATTTTTATTTTTAAAAATTTTCATATTTATTTCAGCCTGTTGGGGAGTGTTGGTATGACATTTGGCAATAAAAGATTGTGGGGATCTGGCTGAGGCTGTATCAAAAATTTGAGTAGCCATTTTCATCCTCTTGTTTTAAAATATTGATTGATTGGCCAAGTTTTTGTTTTATTTATTTATTTATTTATTTATTCATAGACAATAATATAATTAAGATTCAATTAGCTGGCTCTACTCCTTGCTTTTATCATGAACTTTCTTCCATTTCATACTTGCGTGAATCAATCATCCTTCAAAAAGAAATTACGTTTTTTTTAAAATACGTAAATTAATGAATTATTTTCCCTTTTATTTTCTTTCCAAATTCAGTAAAATAATCCATTTCAATGCGGTGTTTTATAAAATAATATTTAAGTAGTTCTTAATATATACTTATAAAACCGAACCCTTATTGTAATATCCCGAAAATGGGCTTATCCATTTACGTTTAATTATATGAAATAACATGCTTGAGTATGTTGTGAATGTGTATAATGGAATTTGTGAACTTCTGAAAATAGGAGAAAGCCTTAAAAAAAAATATTAAGTTTTAAGTCTAAAAGAGGAAGCTAAAAGGGTAGGGCCTTAAGAGAAAATGTAAGGGAGATATGACATGAGAATGGGCTTGGCAAAGTGGCAACAAGGCGCCACTTAAGGGCCTAGCATGTGACGCCACCTACATGTGCAATTGGGCCAGGGTTCGAGTCGCATGGGAGGCAAAAGAAGGGTTTTATTTCTTTTGCTTGTTGGCGTCAAAATAAGGAGGTAATGGACGGCATCAAGGCACTTACAAGATGAGTTTTATCCTTTTTAAAATTCGGCTAGATAAGGGATAATTGATGGATTTATTTGATTAATTTAAAGAGGTGATAAGAGATAAAATTTGAGAATAACAAGGCGAGGCAAGTGATTAAGTCTATAGCCAAAATTTTCAGCAAAGTGTTCATCCTTTTTCTTATTTCTTTTATTCTCTCACCTTTCTTCTCTAGCCGAATTCCCTTCCCAAAAATCACCATAGCCGAATTCTTTCAAACAACTCTTCTTTCCTTCTTTTATTTTGATTAAAACTGAAATACCCTGTGCTTCCCATCATCAATTCTTCTTCTTTGCAAACCCAATCAAAAGTCAAGATAAGTTTCAAGCCCATAGCTGATTGTTCATCAAGTCTCTAAGCCGAATCTCTGTGGTGTCAGGAAGAAGGTGTAACCGATTTCATCATTAGGGGGCAAGAGCAAATTCAATTTTTATTCCTTTTCTTTTAAGACTTGTCGAAATCTAGGACTAATCCCATTAATAATTTTTTTGTCAAAATTTGGAAGGATCTTCTGGGACTTTTTCAGTAAAGTCAGCTACAATAGGGGATCTTCGGGATTTTAAGAACCCAAGGTAAGCCATAAGTGAAATTCGGCCATAGGCCATCCTATTATGTTTTAGTGTTAGATTAAATCTAACATATGTGTATAGGGCTGTCGACATCTCCATAGTCAAGTGGTGTTTTCAGGATTTGGAAATCGCAAGGTAAGTTCATAAGTACAATCGGCCAATGCCATATTTGATGTTTTAAGTCTATTCCTTCTTTGTTTAAAAAGCCGAAACTAATCCTTTAGGTAATCTAGTGTTGACCGATTTCAAGGAGAAGCACAACAAAGTTTCGGGACTTGATTAGTGGTGAAAACGGCAACAAGGTAAGGACTTTTGTCGCAAGGATCCTTCGGGATTTGGGTTTTTAGCCGAATAGGCCTTTTTGCTAATATGCCTAGTGTTGGCCGATTATAGGGACTAAAGGATCTAAGGCTTTAGATTGGGCTTTTCGGGATTTAAGTGAACCACTAAGTGTATCAGGTGTGTACCCCACACTAATACTTAATAGCTTTATGGTTATGTTTTAAAATGTGATTATAAGAATGTGAAAAATAAGGCTAAAGTACCTTGCCATGGTACAAAGTACTCAGGTACGTTTCCTACTCCTACTATGAGTATGACTTGAGTTGTTATGGCACATATGTGCACCTATAAGAATGTGAATATATAGAACATGGCATGTTAATGTATGATCTGTATAACATGGGCATTTGGGTGATTATGAAAGGGAAAGTGAATGTGGTGGTTTTATACCACGATATCTGAATGTGGTGACTTCGGTCACATTATCTGAATGTGGTTTCACATGACACAAAATATTATCTAGTGGCTATGCCACAAATTATACGGGCGATGAGCATGTCGACTGCAGTGACTGCCTTCGATGATGTGTAGCGGATGGAGGGTTGACTTAGTAGTCCCCACGGTGTGCAGGTTGGTACGGGTGATGTGTAGCGGGTGGTAACTAGGCTTGGGTTCGGTATTGCATCATAATTTATGTTATTATATTTGTATGTATGATTTTGTATGCCATAATCTGTTGGGCCTTAGTGTTGTGGTTACACATTGAGTCTGCTTGACTCACCCCATTGTGGGATCATTTTTCAGGTGATGGACCGGGCTGACAGGAGCTTAGTGGTGGCCATGCTCAACAAGGAATTAATTTATTTGGACATTTATTTTATTTTAAGTACTTTAAATTTATTTTGGGATTGTTTTGATGTAATAAGGCCATAGTGAAAAACTGTTTATGCATGCATTTTATTTATTTCATTATGTTACGAAATTTATCAAACTAAAGATCAAATGTTTTTTTTTTTTGAATAAAACCCTAAATGTTTTGACGCTTAAGATTCATATGATTTTTAATTAAGGATAAAACCTATAATTCGACATATCTTTTAACTTAATGTTTTGAAACTTAACAATAAAATAATATAAAACTTATATTTCCAAAATAAATTGGTTTCCAACTCGAGCCCAATCCAAATTGAGTTTTTTTGAAATCACTTAAAAGATTTTCAATAGAACCACCAAATTTGAATTGTTTTTACTCGAGGAACATACCAAATCTGGTTGAGGCTCGTGGGCCAGGTTTGGGGTGTTTCAGCTTGGTATCAGAGCCCAGTTTTAAACTCTCGGCCTTGGGTTTAAGGCCCAAAATGTTTTCAAAGTTAAGCCCAAAAGGAATTTTTGTGAATTAAGCAGGTTTTTCTGGCATGGCACACTAAGTCTCCGACCCGAAGTCCACCAGGTAAGTACTCCAATCTCTTGTGTGATTTATATTATGATTTATAGAAGGGTAGAAATGGAACGTAGAATAGAGATTAAGTACTTGAACCCTAGGACTAGTGTACCCTAACAAATACATAAAACTTAAATGACTAACTAAACAAACCTGTGGTTAAGTCTCCGAGTTAGGGTGTGGCAACCATGATACACATGTCTAGGATTGGTTTCGGTGGGAGCTTGGTATTTAAGCAGTCCACGTGACTCACCTCCTCTCCACTCGAATCCTACTTGCTGCATAGCCTCGGTTCACCCTAACCAAGAGGACTTATTCACGGGTTAAACCCCTAACTAAAATCCGAAAGGGACTAGTCGTATTTTTATGGAAACCCTAGTTCTAAAATTTCTAAATTACCCTTCTGATTTGTAAAAGCTATTCTATAAAATTTTTCTGACGTTTTTTTAAAAAAAGATTTTACAAAAAATACCCCTAGTGGTAAGATTACCAAAGTGCCCTTGGTTTACAAAATACTCATATTACCCACAGTTCTTATCAAAATTTCATTACTTAGTTCAAAAAACCCTAAATCTACTAAACATCAAAATACCTTGATTTTGGAAAAAAAAAACTACGAAAATTACCCCTAATTTGCAAATTATCGAAATACCCCCGAGTTACAAAATTACCAGAATGACCCCCGATCTTCAAAAATTTCTGCAACAACACTGATTTGGAAAACAAATTCTCAAAAACAACCCCCAAGTTTCGTAAAATCCAAAATACCCTTGATTTATTAAGATTTACAAATTTACCCGGGCTAATTACCAAAATACCCTCGAATTTCAAAATTTCCAAAATACCCCGGAAATGCAAAATCACCAGAATACCCTTATTGACAAAATCACCAAGGAACCTTATTTTGACAAATTACGAAAATACCCCTGTAGGACAAATTATGAAAATACCCCTGGGATAGGAATGGACAGAAATGTCTGAAGAGTGAATGTGTATGGGAGATACTATGGAATGGATGTGCTTTTCTGTGAATTAGGTAGAAGACTTGAAACATTGAATGATCGAAAGAACCCCTATTAAACTTCCTGCCATAAAACTTCCTTGTGGATAATCAGTGGAATAAGGGCTAATTCATAAAAATTTCTTAAACCAGATTAAAGCGCGATTGTAGAAATGAGCTCTAGGGGACATGGTCACAATGTACGAGGATGCGGTCGAGGTAGAATGACCGTGTCAAAACCCGTTAGATCGGGTCAAGGATCTGAGAATGAGGTACCACCGCCACCACCACCACCAGCTGTTGGTGTTGAGCAGCAAGATCAGACGGGAGAAGATGCTATATCGCAGACTGTGCTGCGAGTTCTTGAAATGGTGGCTGGTGCTGAAGGGAATATGGGAGCTCAAAAATCTGTACCCGAGCGACTCCGAGCCAATGGAGCTGAAGTGTTTCGTGGAGTATCTGGTGTGGTACCCAGTACGGCTGAATATTGGTTGGAAGCAACCGAGCGTATTATGGATGAGCTCGATCTGACCCCTGAGGAGAAGTTGAAAGGAATGGTGGCCTTTCTGCGCGATAAAGCGTATCAATGGTGGCTTGCGCTTCGAGGATGGTGCCACACCGAGGATCTAACACAGGGTATGTTAAGGCGGCGATCAAAAGAAGTATGTGGGAACCGGATATATTGATGAGCAAAGGAAGGCATTTTTGGGGTTGGTTCAAGGGAACAAGTCTGTAGCAGAGTATGAAGCTGAATTTCTAAGGCTGAGTCGGTATGCTCAAGGAGTGGTGGCAACAGAGCATGAGCGATGTGTCCGGTTTGAAGACGGGCTAAGGGATGACCTGAGGTTGTTGACAGGAGCGGGAGTTTGCCGCATTAGTAGAAAAGGCTAAGGTAGCCGAGAGAATTAAGGACTCTGTAAGGCAGAGCTCTGATCGAAATAAAAATAAGAGAGGTTTTGGGTCGTCTGGATTATCTGGGAATGCTCAAAAAAGGCCTAGAGTTGATAGGCTGCAAGGTCAGCAAACTGGTAATGGAGGGCAATATCGTACTTGTGAGCAGTGTGGGAAGAAACACTTAGGCGAATGCTGGAAGAAGACAGGTGGGTGTTTCAAATGTGGGTCAAAGGACCATATGATTAAGGACTGTCCGATGAGACCAGATGGGAATCGACCAGTAGCTCAGAATGTTAATCAGGCTGGTAGAGGTGGACAACAGCCTCAGCGAGGTCGCGGTCCGAATGGTAGAGGTAACAATGCTGGTAGAGGATGTGGAACACCAGGCCGAGGTGCTGCTAATATTGAGGCAAGGCAGCCGGGATTGGTTTATGTGGTTTACCGTAGGGATGAGGGAGACGCGCCGGATGTCATAACCGGTACGTTCCATGTATTTGGAAAGCCTTATGTTGCTTTAATTAATGTGGGCTCGACCCATTCTTATGTGGCATGTAGAGTAGTTGAAACTCTAGACATAGCCTCTGAACTTTCGGATAGAGAGATGACTATAGTAATCCCATTAGGTCAAACTGTAGTGGTGAATAAGCTCTTCCGTAGTGTACCTTTAGAAATTCAAGGCGTAGTATTTTCTGCTGACTTGATGGAACTTTCCTTCGGAGAATTTGATTTCATACTTGGTATGGACTGGCTAGTGGAACATCGAGCTGTATTGGACTGTGCAGCTAAGCGAATGGAGTTAAGGACCCCGAAGGATGAGGTAGTCATTATGATAGGAGAGAGAAGAAACTACTTGTCTAATATAGTTTCGGCGCTAAAGGCTAAAAAGATGGTTCGTAAAGGGTGCAAGGCATTTTTAGCCTTCGTAAGTGCATTAGATGGAAAGGAAAAAGGTGTTAGTGGAGTTAGAACGGTAAGAGATTTCGAAGATGTGTTTCTAGAGGAATTACCAAGAATACCCCCAGACAGGGAGGTGGAGTTTGGAATTGACTTACTGTCGGGAACAGTCCTGTGTCAATCGCTCCATACAGAATGGCACCGAAGGAGTTGGTTGAACTCAAGGCTCAGATTCAAGAATTACTCAATCGTGGGTTTATCTGACCTAGTGTGTCTCCATGGGGTACACCGGTCCTATTTGTGAAGAAGAAGGACGGAACTATGCGTATGTGCATAAATTACCGTCAGTTGAATGAGCTGACTCTCAAGAACAAGTACCTTTTTCCAAGGATTGATGACTTGTTCGATCAGCTTAAGGGGGCGGCAGTGTTCTCAAAGATCGACTTAAGGTTGGGATATCATCAATTGAAGGTGAAGGAGGAAGATATCCATAAGACAGCCTTTAGGACAAGATACGGCCACTATGAGTTTGTAGTAATGCTGTTCGGGTTGACAAATGCCCCAGTCGCGTTCATGGATATGATGAACCGGGTTTTTTAACCTTACTTGGATAGGTTCGTCGTGGTGTTCATCGACGACATCCTCGTATACTCCAAGACTGAGGAAGAGCATGATGAGCATCTTCGGATTGTGCTGCAAGTATTGAGGGAGAAGAAGCTTTATGCCAAATTCAGCAAGTGTGAATTTTGGCTTAGGAAAGTTGCCTTCTTAGGGCACGTGGTGTCTGCTGAAGGAATAAGGGTGGATCCTAGAAAGATTGAAGCACTGTTGGATTGGAAACCACCTAAGTCAGTGGCGGAGATTCGTAGTTTCTTAGGATTGGCAGGCTATTACAGAAGGTTTGTAGAAGGGTTCTCGTCAATAGCAGCGCCTTTGATAAAGTTGTTGAGGAAGGAAGTACCTTTTGTATGGACGGATAAGCAACAGGAGAGTTTTGAAAAACTTAAGAGAGTATTGATGGAAGCTCCAGTGTTGATTTAGCCTGAGGCAGGAAAGGATTTTACGGTGTATTGTGATGCCTCCCATACAGGTTTGGGTTGCTTATTGATGCAAGACGGGAAGGTAGTCACATATGCGTCCCGACAGTTGAGGCCACATGAGGTGAACTACCCGACGCATGACTTGGAATTAGTAGCAGTGGTCTTCACTCTTAAGGTATGGAGGCACTATCTTTATGGCGAAAAGTCGACGATCTATACAGACCACAAGAGTCTTAAGTATCTGTTGACTCAGAAGGAGTTAAACTTACGGCAGCGAAGGTGCGTGGAGTTACTGAAGGACTATGATTGTTCAATAGAGTACCATCCAGGCAAGGTGAATATAGTGGCGGATGCCCTAAGTTGGAAGGTTGTGTCGGATCTGAGGGCGATGTTCGCACATTTGAGTTTGTATGATGATGGAAGCCTGTTAGCAGAATTGCAAGTGAAGCCGACATGGCTGAATGAGGTGAAAGAGGAACAGTTGGCAGATGTTGATTTAAGTGGTAAGTTACGGCAAGTGCAGAATGGAGAATTAGAGGGTTATGGTGTTAATGATGAGGGAGTATTGTGCTTCAAGGGTAAGATTTGTATGTCAAAGGACGAGGAGCTTAGGTAAAAAATTCTTCGGGAATCGCATAGTAGCCCTTATACTATGCATCCTGGAGGTACTAAGTTGTACAGAGATCTAAGGGTACAGTTTTGGTGGTCTGGTCTGAAAAAGGAAGTTACAGAACTGGTCGGCAAGTGTTTGACGTGTCAACAAGTTAAGGCTAAACATCAAGTTCCGTTAGGGTTGCTTCAGCCAATCATGATTCCGCAGTGGAAGTGGGAGAGAATTACCATGGACTTCGTTAGTGGGCTTCCCCTTACGCCTACTAAGAAGGACTCGGTATGGGTAATAGTGGACCGTTTGACCAAGTTCGCACACTTTATTCCGGTGAGAGTCGATTATTCTTTGCAGAAGTTGGCAAAGCTATACGTGGCGAAAGTCGTAAGGTTGCATGGAGTGCCGGTGTCGATTATCTCAGATAGGGACCCAAGGTTTACTTCTCGATTTTAGAAAGCGTTACATCAGGCTTTAAGCACTAAGTTGGATTTTACTATGGCTTTTCATCCACAGTCTGACAGGTAGTCTGAACGGGTAATCCAAGTGTTGGAGGATATGTTGAGGGGCTGTGTGATGGATTTCAGAGGAAGTTGGGAGGAATGTTTTCCTCTAGCGGAATTTGCCTACAACAACAGTTATCAGGCCAGTATTCAGATGGCACCGTATGAAGCGTTGCATGGTCGGAAGTGTCGAACTCCTATGTGTTGGACAGAGTTAGGAGAACGTCGAGTTTTGGGTCCAGAGATTGTGGCAGAATCCGAAGAGAAGGTTGAGATAATTCGTGCACTATTGAAGGAAGCATCGGACAGGCAGAAGTCATATGCAAATCTCAAACGGAAGGAAATAGAATTTGATGTGGGAGATCAAGTGTTTCTTAAGGTTTCGCCTTGGAAAAAGGTAATGAGATTTGGTCGGAAAGGGAAGTTAAGTCCAAGGTTTATAGGACCCTATCGAGTGTTGAAACGAGTTGGACCAGTGGCATATCAGTTGGAATTGCCACCCGAGTTGAAGCAGATGCACGATGTATTCCACGTGTCCATGCTACGTCGTTACCGATCGGATCCATCTCATGTAGTCCCAGTTGAAGAGGTGGAGTTAAGGCCAGATTTGTCCTATGAGGAGGAGCCGATTCAGATCTTAGAACGGGATGTGAAAGTGTTGCGAAGGAAATCAGTTTCTTTGGTCAAAGTGTTGTGGTGTAACCATGGATCGGAAAAAGCTTCTTGGGAGCCAGCAGAAGCAATGCGACAGCAATACCCCCACCTATTCTAGCCAGGTAATTTCGAGGACGAAATTATTTTAAGGGGGTAGAACTGTAATATCTTGAAAATGGGCTTATGCATTTACGCTTAATTATATGAAATAACATGCTTGAGTATGTTGTGAATGTGTATAATGGAATTTGTGAACTTTTGAAAATAGGAGAAAGCCTTAAAAAAAATATTAAGTTTTAAGTCTAAAAGAGGAAGCTAAAAGGGTGGGGCCTTAAGAGAAAATGTAAGGGAGATATGACATGAGAATGGGCTTGGCAAAGTGGCAACAAGGCGCCACTTAAGGGCCTAGCATGTGATGCCACCTACATGTGCAATTGGGCCAGGGTTCGAGTCGCATGGGAGGCAAAAGAAGGGTTTTTATTTCTTTTGCTTGTTGGCTTCAAAATAGGGAGGTAATGGACGGCATCAAGGCACTTACAAGATGAGTTTTATCCTTTTTAAAATTCGGCTAGATAAGGGATAATTGATGGATTTATTTGATTAATTTAAAGAGGTGATAAGAGATAAAATTTGAGAATAACAAGGTGAGGCTAGCGATTAAGTTTATAGCCGAAATTTTCAGCAAAGTGTTCATCCTTTTTCTTATTTCTTTTATTCTCTCACCTTTCTTCTCTAGCCGAATTCCCTTCCCAAAAATCACCATAGTGAATTCTTCCAAACAACTCTTCTTTCCTTCTTTTATTTTGATTAAAGCCGAAATACCTGTGCTTCCCATCATCAATTCTTCTTCTTTGCAAACCCAATCAAAAGTCAAGATAAGTTTCAAGCCCATAGCCGATTGTTCATCAAGTCTCTAAGTGAATCTCGTGGTGTCGGGAAGAAGGTGTAACCGATTTCATCATTAGGGGGTAAGAGCAAATTCGATTTTTATTCCTTTTCTTTTAAGACGTGTCGAAATCTAGGACTAATCCCATTAATAATTTGTTTGTCGAAATTTGGAAGGATCTTCCAGGACTTTTTCAGTAAAGTCGGCTACAATAGGGGATCTTCGGGATTTTAAGAACCCAAGGTAAGCTATAAGTGAAATTCGGCCATAGGCCATCCTATTATGGTTTAGTGTTAGATTAAATCTAACATATGTGTATAGGGCTGTCGACATCTCCATAGTCAAGTGGTGTTTTCGGGATTTGGAAATCGCAAGGTAAGTGCGTAAGTACAATCGGCCAAGGTTATATTTGATATTTTAAGTCTATTCCTTCTTTGTTTAAAAAGCTGAAACTAATCCTTTAGGTAATCTAGTGTTGACCGATTTCAAGGAGAAGCACAACAAAGTTTCGGGACTTGATTAGTGGTAAAAATGGCAACAAGGTAAGGACTTTTGTCGTAAGGATCCTTCGGGATTTAGGTTTTTAGCCGAATAGGCCTTTTTGCTAATATGCCTAGTGTTGGCCGATTATAGGGACTAAAGGATCTAAGGCTTTAGATCGGGCTTTTCAGGATTTAAGTGAACCACTAAGTGTATCAGGTGTGTACCCCACACTAATACTTAATAGCTTTATGGTTATGTTTTAAAATGTGATTATAAGAATGTGAAAAATAAGGCTAAAGTACCTTGCCATGGTACAAAGTACTCAGGTACGTTTCCTACTCCTACTATGAGTATGACTTGAGTTGTTATGGCACCTATGTGAACCTATAAGAATGTGAATATATAGAACATGGCATGTTAATGTATGATCTGTATAACATGGGCATTTGGATGATTATGAAAGGGGAAGTTAATGTGGTGGTTTTATACCACGATATCTGAATGTGGTGACTTCGGTCACATTATCTGAATGTGGTGTCACATGACACAAAATATTATCTAGTGGCTATGCCACAAATTATAAGGGCGATGAGCACGTCGATTGCAAAGAATCGCCTTGATGGTGTGTAGCGGATGGAGGGTTGACTTAGTAGTCCCTACGGTGTGCAGGTTGGCACGGGTGATGTGTAGCGGATGATAACTAGGCTTGGGTTCGGGATTGCATCATAATTTATGTTATTATATATGTATGTATGATTTCGTATGCCATAATTTGTTGGGCCTTAGTGTTGTGGTTACACATTGAGTCTGCTTGACTCACCCCGTTGTGGGATCATTTTTCAGGTGATGCACAGTAATGGACCGGGCCGGCAGGAGCTTAGTGGTGGCCATGCTCAGCAAGGAATTAATTTATTTGGACATTTATTTTATTTTAAGTACTTTAAATTTATTTTGGGATTGTTTTGATGTAATAAGGCCATAGTGAAAAACTGTTTATGCATGCATTTTATTTATTTCATTATGTTACGAAATTTATCAAACTAAAGATCAAATGTTTTTTTTTTTTGAAATAAAACCCTAAATGTTTTGACGCTTAAGATTCATATGATTTTTAATTAAGGATAAAACCTATAATTCGACATATCTTTTAACTTAATGTTTTGAAACTTAACAATGAAATAATATAAAACTTATATTTCCAAAATAAATTGGTTTCCAACTCGAGCCCAATCCAAATTGAGTTTTTCCGAAATCACTTAAAAGATTTTCAACAGAACCACCAAATTTGAACTGTTTTTACTCGAGGAACATACCAAATCTTGTTGAGGCTCGTGGGCCGGGTTTGGGGTGTTTCACTTATCATTATCATCATCAAACCAGTCCTATTTCAGTTTTTCTCTCTTCAATCTTCATTCATGCTGCCACTCGTTTAGTGTTTAAGGTATCCATACTTTGAAAGTGAGCAGAATTTAAGAGGACTTAGACCGACTTCTGAATTGACTATGTTTCTTTCAGACAAAGAATGTTAGTATTAGTTTTTAGTAAATAGCATTTTGTAATTAATCAATAGCATTTGTTTATTCTTATGTTGTTTGTATTTCAGTTATTGCTTCCTCACCGCTCCCTGGCTGAATCGCTTGATTGGATTTCTTGGTAATAACTTAATGTATGAAATCAGATTATTCTTATTTATATTCATTTTGCTGATTTATATTCATTTGATAGAAAAACATTAGATATCCAATTGTTAGTCAAGATTATCAATCTTTTGTATTTCTGACTGCAGCCCCTGTTTCTTGGTGATAGTGGAGTAGACCATCTTCTTCAAATTATTAAGGTACATTTTAGTGCAAAATTCAGATCAGTAACAGTTATATCATGATGAATTTGTCCAAATTGTTGTCCTAATTGTGGTTTATTATCCTTCCAAGCTGGAAACCTAATGAGTTGCCTTATATCTCACTATAAGATATAACGGATCCTCCTAGGTGTAACAATGCCACGTATGATGAATCTTAAAGAATTTTTGTGTAAATTGTTGTTTATTATTTCTGTTTATTATTAATAATGTTTGAACAGCCTCCAAATTGCTATCTAATCATGCCGCTTAGATTTTTTACAAGCTCCCGTATATTATTTTTTAAAAATTTAAGGTACGACACGATATAAAAAATAACATAAACAAATTATAAAATTAATTGTTAAAATATGTTATAATTTTTTATATTTTAACTTTAATTAAAGATACTCTTTTTTGTTAAATTTATTTTTTAAATTTAAAATGTAAAATTACGTTTCGATTAACTTTAATTTAACAAAATAAAAATAGTAATAATAATGAGACCTAAATTTTAAATTTTGTAAAATAAAATGACTAAAATCATGCATATAAGATGATATAAAATGATAATATAAAGTTGAATTTTGCAACTTAAGATAAGAGATTAACATAAATTTGATATTTTAATAAATATTTTAACATAAATTTCATATTTTAATAAATATTTGCAAGTTAAGAAGAGATTAACATAAAGTTCATATTTTAATAAATTATTTTTAAAAGAAGTAATTTAAAAACTTTTAAATTTAATAACTTATAAATATTTTGTTATCAATATAATAATATAGATCATTATTTAAATATGTTTTAATATAGAAAATAATTTTTTAAAAGAAGTAAGTTAAAACTTTTAAATTTAACAACATCATAGCAAATTTCAATTATAAAAGATATATAATAACATTTTCCAAATTCAATCGATTCTCGATTTGAAATTTTAATTTAACTTACATAATACATAATACATAACTTACATAAAATTATTTAACTTACATAATACATAACTTACATAACTTACATAGCTTTCATCAAATTATTTAACTTACATAATACATAACTTACATAACTTACATAATACATAACTTACATAATACTTGTATAGAAAAAAAGAAGATTCAAAGTATATAGGCTGGAAACCTGACAGGTTGCCTTATATCTCACTGTTAGATATAATGGATCCTCCATAGGTGTAACAATGCCACGTATAATGAATCTTAAAGAATACATAACTTACATAATTTTAAGATTAAATTTCATAACTTACATAATTTTAAGGTCAAACTTCATAACTTACATAATTTACATAACTTATATATATGGAATTATCATTACTTACATAAATTATAAATTAACAATTTAGCCGTGCAATTTATTGTCAACTTTAGACTTCAACAACTACGAAATGGATAGGACTTGGATGAATTTGTCAAGGGTAAGCAACGGCTATCGAAATGGAGTAGAAACTTTTTTGAATATCACATTTCAAAATGCAAGCCAAGAGAATATGATTCTTTGCCCGTGTAAGAAGTGTTGCAATATTAATTGGCATTATCGTGAAGTTGTCTACGGACATTTAGTTGTTGATGGCTTTGTCCGGGGTACAAAAAATGGATTTTTCATGGAGAGTGTACATCTAGTGGAGCATCTTCATCGATGAATCTAGGTTATCCTCATAGTGCTTACAATCAGAATGTTAGAGATGATAACATTGAAGGCATGTTGCGGGATGCTTTTAATATGCGCAGTGATGGTTTCGGGTCATTTCCACCTGACTTGGGTACAACCGATGATTATAATTTTGGTGGAAATACTTTCACCGAAGGGGGAAGAAGTGTACCTGATGAACAGCCAAATGAAAAAGTGGCGAGGTTCCACAGGCGAGGTTCTACACGTTACTTGGTGAAATGAATGAAAAACTGTATGAGGGATCAAAATTTTCCAAACTGTCTTACTGTATTCGTCTTTTTCACTTGAAATGTTTGGGAGGATGGACCGAAAACTCGTTGACAATGCTATTAGAGTTTCTGCAAGAAATGTTCCCGTTTGCGAAAATCTCTCAATCGTCCAAAGACATGAAGAAACTGATAAAGGATTTAGGCCTTGGCTACAACAAAATTCACAGTTGCCAAAATGATTGCATGTTGTATTGGGGCGATTGAATAAACCAACAGTGCTGTCATGTCTGCGGTCAATCCCATTGGATTAATAGAAATGCAAAGTATGGTAACGAGGATGAACACGATACACAGTCAAGGAAGCAGCCGGTTAAGATTTTGCGGTATTTCCCGCTAATACCAAGGCTTCAAAGGCTTTTCATGTCATCGAAGACAACCGAGTCAATGACGTGGCACCATGATGGACTAACCGATGATGGATTGTTAAGGCATCCTGCAGATTCTTTAGCTTGGAAATCATTTGACTCAAAATTTCCAAGCTTTGCAAGCGATCCTCAGAGTGTAAGGCTTGGGCTAGCACCTGATGGATTTAACCCTTACAAACTCATGAGCACGGCGTATAGTACTTTGCCAGTGGTACTTGTTCATTACAATTTACCTCCATGGGTTTGCATAAAAAAATCATCCTTTTATCTTATCTATGATTATACCTGGAGAGAAAGGGACAGGGAATGATATTGACATATATTTGTAGCCACTTGTTGAAGAGTTAAAACAACTATGGGTTGGTGTTGAGACATACGATGCAACGAGAAAAGAGAACTTTAATTTACGTGCAGCTTTGATGTGGACTATTAATGACTTCTCGACTTACGCTAATTTATCTGGTTGGAGTACCAGGGGACGTTATGCTTGTCCTTATTGTACTGCGCAGACATGTTCGCAATGGTTATATAATGGGAAGAAGTTATCTTACATGGGGCATCGTCGGTGATTACTGAAAAATCATAGATTTAGATATCAGAGTGCTCAGTATGACGGTACTAAAGAGTTCAGAGAAGCTCCTTCGCAGACCGATGGATCCAAAATATTGTTCATGTTGAAAGATATGAATTTCATTTATGGAAAGATGAATCAACCGGCCAACCCGTAAAGAAATATAAGATCAAGAGATGAATCTAATGATGAATCTGACGAAGAGGATGATCCTAATGAGGCGAACTTGTGGAAAAAAAGAAGTATTTTTTAGTTGCCTTATTGGGAGCATCAGATATTACGCCATAATTTTGATGTCATGTACATTGAGAAAAATGTCTGCGAGAACATCATTGGGATTATTTTAAATGTTGATGGAAAATCGAAAGACAATCTTTAGAGTTGACTTGATTTAGTCCACATGGGAATTCAGCGTGAGCTTCATCCCCAAGCACTTCTGAATATGAAATATCAGTTGCTGCCTGCTATTTTTTCAATGTCAAAGACGATGAAAAAAGTGTTCTGTATGGTGTTGAAGGATATAAAGGTTTCGGATACGTATGCATCAAATATATCTTGATGTGTGAGTCTTAAAGATCGAAGAATATATGGCTTAAAATCGCATGACTATCACATCTTGATGCAAGACTTATTACCAATTGCTATGCAGTGTTGTATGTTAAAAACGGTGACGCCTTGTGGAATTGAACTGCCCAATATAGTGAAAGGGATTTGTGGCAAAGTTTTGGATGTTCAAGAACTTGAGACACTACAAGATCGAGCCGCACTGACTTTATACAATCTGGAGAAGATCTTCTCGCCTTCTTTCTTCACAATTATGGTGCACTTGTTAATTCATCTCCCTCGTGAAGCAATACTTGGTGGACCCGTTTTCTATCGATGGATGTATCCCATTGAAAGGTCTTAATTTATTTGTAAATTATTCCTTCATTCACCTAAATGCCTTTAGTTGCAACTTTTGATAATGTTCTATACCGTGTTTAGGTTCCTATCCAAATTGAAGTCTTACTGCCACAATAAACGTTATCCGAAAGGATCAATTGCCGAAGGCTACTTGGCAGAGGAATGTATGACTTTCTATTCAAGGTATTTGGAAGATGTTGAAACAAGAATGAATAGACCAAGTATAAATGCTGGGCTCACAGATCATAACTTGGCCGAAACTTATTTATTTCAAAGTTTCAGAGAATCGATCGGCAAAGTCAAAATTGCAGAATTAGACGATAGATTGTGGGTCCAAGCACATCGATACGTTCTTTTTCATCACGATTCAATGGAACTATTACGGAAGTAAGTTCTAGAATTTGATAAATACTCATCAATTATAATTTGTTTGTCTTCTAACAAAGTAACCATTTTGTTAACATAGTGAGTACAAACAAGTATTGAGAGCTCATTCACGGTCTCGAAGATTACATCGACGAGAAATTAATAAGATGTTCACAGAATCATTTCATGAATGGTTAAGCCAAACGGTATGCAATTGAAGTGAAACACCCCACACCCGGCCCACGAGAATGGACCGGATCTGGTATGTTCCTCAAGTAACCGGTTCAAATTCATTCAATACTTTGAAAATGTGTTTTGGAAGATAGTTTGTTGTGGGTTGGGCTCGAGTTGAAAACAAATTTATTTTATATCAAAACCCATTTGTTTCTGTGACAAAATATTTAAACTTATTTTAAATTAAATGGGCTTATTCTTTATAAAGCCCTAAATTCATAACATAGTAATTAAAGCGAAATAAAATTGTCACGATGGCCTTATTACATTAAAAGAAACCCAAAATAAAATTGTACAAGACTTAAAATAAAATAAAGATTCAAATAAAATTAAACTTCAAGTTGAACATGGCCACCACAAGTTCTGCCGTCCCGGTCCATTTCGCTCATCACCAAACATGTTCCCTAGCAGGGTGAGTCGATAGACTCAATGTGTAACCAACACCAAAACATAATAGAAATAGGCACACCATACATATCATATTCATATAAAAATTCAAGATAATGATGCAAACCCGAACCCAAACCTATATAGCCATCCGCTACACACCACCACGCACCATCCTCGCACACCGTGGGGACTACTAAGTCAACCCTTCATCCGCTACACACCATCGAAGGCGTCATTGCAATGACGTGCTCATCGCCCACTTATAATATTGTGGCATAGCCACCACTTTCAGATAATGTAACCGAAGTTACCACATTCACTTAATGTGACCAAAGTTACCACATTCACTTAGTGAGACCGAAGTCATCACATTTCACTTAGTGAGACCGAAGTCGTCACGTTTCACTTAGTGAGACCGAAGTCATCACATTCACTTAGTGAGGCTGAAGTCATCACATTCACTTAGTGAGACCGAAGTCATCACATTCACTTAGTGAGACCGAAATCATCACATTCACTTCCCCTTTCTCAATTAACCCGAATGCCCCAAATTATACATATCATGCATATCATATTTTATTTCACTTTCACATCATTTTTCACATGTTAAATATAACATATTTTGAAATCCTAGTAGGAGTAGGAAAAACGTACCTGAGTACTTTGTACCATAATATGGTACTTGAGCCACATTCTTTCACTTTCACATTAATCATATGTACCATGTTTAAGCCATAAATCTATTAAGATTAGTGTGGGGTACACACGGTACTTTAGCCATATTCTTACACTTTCATATTAACACATATATCAAGTTTAAGCCATAAATCTATTAAGATTTAGTGTAGGGTACACACGGTACTTTAGCCATATTCTTACACTTTCATATTAACACATATATCAAGTTTAAGCCATAAATCTATTAAGATTTAGTGTAGGGTACACACGATACCTTATCCATATTCTTACACTTTTATATTAGCACATATAATAAAATTAAAGTCAGAATCTATCAAGATTTAGTGTAAATACACACCGATTTGCTTATCAATTCCTTGAAATCCGAAAACCCGATCTATTGCTTTAGATCTCAATTCCTACATTTGATTAATCACTTACTACTTTAATAAAAAACCATTTGACCATAAATCCAAATCCTAGTAGGATTAGTATTCTTAAAACTTACCTTGTTGCCGATTTCAATACTAATCAAATCCTCAAATCTATGCTATGCTCCTCCTTGTATTCGCCAAGCACTAAATCTCATCGGGGTTAGTTTCGCTTTTAAACAAACAAGAATTAGATCTAATTATCAAAATAGGCCTTAGCCGAAAGCTATAGACACTTACCTTGTGGATTTTAAATCCCGAAACTCACCGAATAACTAGGGAACACGCGGCCTATGGTGTACCTTCGGGAAAAGAATTTCTCCTTCCTTGTAGCCTACACTTAGTAAATCCCGAAAGATCTCTTCAAAGTTTCGGCAACCGTGAACATTAATGGGATTAGCCCTAGAGTTCGATAAGTCTAAAATATAAAAGAATGGAAACCAAACTTGGATCTTACCCTTATTTGAAGGAATCGATTGCACCTTCACTTCAACCTTCAGAGATTCAGCTTAGAGACTTGATGAAAAATCGGCTATGATTCCCTTATGTATTCGGTTTCAAAGATGAAAGAAGAGAGGAATAATAGGCTTAGAAGAAATCGGCTAGGAGGCTAAAAGAATAGAAGAAAAGAATGAAGGCTCAAGAAGAATATTCGGCAGAGGAAAAGAGAGAGGGAGAATGAATAATGAATGGCCCTAGTCTCATCCTTTTATAGCCGAAATTACTAGGCCAAGAATCCTTAACTTGGCCACCACTCTTCCTTATTTTCCTAATTAAAGAATAATTCTTCATTTATCCACCTATTTAGCCGAATTTTAAAGAGAATTAAACTCTTCCCTCAAGAGTCCTTATGATCTTCTAATTAGCCGAGTTTTAAAGAGAGTGAAACTCCTCTTTTGCAAGCCTTGTGCCATCCACCTCTTGGGCTTCTAGAAGCAAAATAAAACTTATTTTATTTGCTTCTTATGTGACTCGAACTCAAGCCCAACACCCTTGCATGTGGGCCATTTCCTGAGGCCTTAAGTGGCATCTTCAGGCCACTTTTCTAAGTCCGTTAATGGGTCAAATTTCACATGCTTTATATTTTAGGGTCACCTAGCCCTAAGTTCCCCTTTGAACTTTAAAATTCGACATTTCGGGGTCATTTTTAAGTTTCCAAAAATTTTCGCGCGGCTCTGTAAACTTGACATTTCCTAGGTTTCCAAAATGTTTACTTTCCTATTTTGGCTTAGTTTCCAAAATGTTTACTTTCCTCTTTTAGCTTAGGTTTCCAAAATGTTCACTTTCCTCTTTTAACTAATCGTCCCATACATTTCCTTACATTTCCATACATTTCCTTACATTTCCGTACATTTCCATACCTTTCCATACCTTTCCATACATTTCCTTACATTTCCATACATTTCCATACATTTCCATACATTTCCTTACATTTCCATACATTTCCATACATTTCCTTTTATTTCCTTTCATTTCTTTACATTTCCTTACATTTCCTTATACTTCCTTTTATTTCCATACATTTCCTTATATTTCCTTACATTTCCTTACATTTCCAAGGTTCTAAAAATGCACACAATGGGATTCGAACCTCTTCCCTCAAAGTACTTCACGTGATGCCATAACCCTTGCCCCTTAGGTGGCGTTGTTTGCCACTTTTCCACATCACTTCTTGTTTTTAACTTAAAAACCAATAATTGTCCAAAGCTTTCTCTTCCATCCTAGGATTTTAAAAACCCTTAATTCACTTCCAACCATTGTCAAAACCTACTACTCATGAATTATGCACAAACGCATAACCCCTAATCTAGGATGTTACAGTTCTACCCTCCTTAAAAATAATTTCGTCCTCGAAATTACTTACTGACAATCGTACAATCTTTCTCACCAAGACTATGCTTACGTCACAGACTCGATCTTAATAGAACCATCATACTTTCCAGCACAATCTCTAAGTTCAAGTCCTTAGAGCTCATTTCTAACGTCGCGATTTAATCGATTAAGAAGTTTTATGTATTAAAAAAATTTGTTTCACTGATTAACCGCGAAGAAGTTTTATGGAAAGAATTTAGGAGTGGTTCTTTCGTATTCATACATGCACACAGTGTTTTCATCCATTCATACATCCATCAAACAATTATGAACCTTAGTCCATTCAGAGAAACGTTGTAGTTTTTCATTTGTTGTTGTTTTACCACTACCCGGGGGTATCTTCGTAATTTGTCCTACAGGGGTATTTTCGTAATTTTGTCAAAATAAGGTTCCTTGGTGATTTTGTCACAAAGTATTTTGGTATTTTTAAATTCCTGTGGTATTTTGAAATTTTTTTGAAATCAGGGTATTTCAAAATTTTGGACCTTAGGGTCATTTTGGTAATTTTTCCACAAACCGGTAATTGAAACACCCACACCCTACCACGAGCCCGAACCGGATCTGTATGTTCCTAAAGTAAACCGATTTCAAAACATTTTCGATACTTAGAAAATTGTAAATTTTAGAAAAACTATTATTTTGAGTTGGCCTAAGATTGAAACCCATTTATTTAATCTTGTAAGCCCATTTAATTAAATACATCCAATATAGTTCTTAGCATGAAACTTAACAGTAAGCAACATAAAGAATAATCCACTGGGCCTTAAGGCCTTATTACATCAAGTAAAACCCAAAAATAGAATAAAAGTAACAAAAAATAAAATTAAGTCCAAACTAAATGAAATTTTCGCATGTAGCATGGCCACCTCATGGTCCACCGGCCCGGTCTGTCACTGCTCATCACCTGAAAATAATTCCCACAATGGGGTGAGTCAACAGACTCAATGTGCACACAATACTAACATTCAATAAATCAGGCATTCATGTTCAAATCGTCAGGTCCACATAAAAATGAAATTATGATGCAACCCAAACCCAAACCTAATGGTCCATCCGCTACACACCACCCGTACCTGCCATTCACACCGTGGGGACTAATAAGTCAACCCTCCATCCGCTACACACCACGTTGTGTCTTTAGACACTATAGTCAAATTTAAACGTTGTGTCATTAGACACTATATTAAAATGTTGTAACCGAAGTTACCAAAATTTCGCAATGTGACTGTAGTCAACATATTTCGTTGGTGAGACCGAAGTCAACACCTATTCTCCCCCTTTCACATAAATCCCGAATGCTCCAAAAATATATATTGTGCATAACTTAATTTCATGTTCATATACATATATTCGCATGTTATTAAATAACATATTTCACAATCCTATCAGAAGTAGGAAACGTACCTGGGTACTTTTTGCCACATTTGTGGTACATAGCCACATTCACATTCTTATTCATAATCATATATTAAAATATTTAGCCATAAAATATCGAAGGTTAGTAAGGGTACACACCTGTTTTGCTTAATAGGTTCCTTGAGATCTCGAGAATCCCGATCTAATTTTTAGATCTGTTATCTCCTATATTCGGCCATCATATAAGTCACATTAATAAACCTATTTGGCTTTAAAACAAAACCAAATCCTAGTAGGATTTGTAAAAAGACTCACCTTTGCCGATTTGGTGTTTATACAAATCCCGAAAGTTTGGTTTTTCCTTTACCTGATATTCGGCCAACCTTGTATTTCAATATAGGTTAGTTTTCGGCTTTTCAATAATTAAGGAATTGATCTAGATAATCTCACAACCATTGGCCGAATATTTTAGATGCTTACCTTATAGATTCCAAATCCGAAAGTTCCTTTTGTCTTGAATATCTGTCAAATCCTAAAATTCATATGTTAGATCGATCTAACTTTAATAAGTTGTAATTGGCCTTTGGTAGAATGTGTCTTACCTTAAATTCCTCGAATCAAATCCCAAAACTCCTCGTTTGACATTCGCCAATAGACATAAGAGAGGTTATTTCCTAAATCTTGATTAAACGAATTAAAGGAACAAGAATCAATTGTTCTTACCTTAGATCCTTGATCTTTATATTCAACGATTGTGGAAACCCGAGATCCCTTGCATATTCGCCATGATCAAAAAAAATAGGATTAGGCCTTTTACTTTCTAAGAACTAGAAAAGAGAGGGAATTGAATGGCTTAGCCTTACCTTGATGCCTTTAAACAATTGTTTCCTTGACTTGAGTTACTGAGATCCGCTATGAAGATTTAATGAGATCAAAAGAGAAAGGTTTTGACTTAGCAATGACAAAAGAGAGGATGGTTTCTTGCTTAGGAAAATTCAAGGGGGGGAAAGAGAGCAAAATTTCTAAGAAGGTAGAATGATTGAGAGAAAAGTCTCAATTTTCCTCTTTAACTGAAATTGCTAGACCAAGAGTCCAAAACTTGGCCACTACTCTCCCAAGTGATAATTTAATCTCCATTAATTATCACCTAATTAAATTAAAAGTCTTTAATCCATCCTTTAATTCCTCATTTATCTTAGTAGAGAAAATCCTTTATTTATCACTTTAATTTGACAAGTTTTAATAAAAATAAAACTCTTCCCTTTTTAGCAAATAAGTGCCGTCCACCCCTAGCCTTGGGAAGCAAAATTAAACCTTCAATATTTGCTTTCCAAGTGACTCGAACTCAGGCCATTTCCATAAACCTTAAGTGACACCTTCAGGCCACTTTTCCAAGCCCGATTGTGTGTCAAACTTCACCAACTTTTTCTTTTAAGGCCCTCTTGCCCTTATTTCCTATTTTGGTCTTTAAAATTTGTCATTTCGGCCTTATTTCTAAGTTTCCTAAAATTTTCGATCGGCTCTGTAACTTGCCATTTTTCTTACATCTTCAGGTTTCCAAAATGTTCAAGTTTCCAAAATGTTCAGGCTTCCAAAATGTTCCGGTTTCCAAAATGTTCAAGTTTCCAAAATGTTTAGGTTTCCAAAATGTTCAGGTTTCCAAAATGTTCAGGTTTCCCAAAATGTCTAAGTTTCCAAAAATGTCCATTTCCATTTCCATTTTCATTTTCATTTCCATTTCCATGCATTTCTAGGTTTCCAAAAGTATCAAAAATTTATTCATAGTACTTGAAACTTGTCATTTCATACAATTGAACTGGAAATGCATAGGCCCTATTCAGGATGTTACAGTTCTACCCCCTTAAACAAAATTTCATCCCCGAAATTACTTATTGACGAACAATCGTACGGTCTAACTCACCCCACAACGCTATTGCTGCGCACTCTGATCCTAAAGAACTATCATACTTTCTAGGAACATTTTCTAGGTTCACATCCAAAGTTTCAGTCACTTCATCAGCAATACAAGAATAAGCTAACCCTATAACAAGCAAAGCAATTAAGGGTATTCCAGAAATAAGGAAGGTACCCGTTGTCATATCTAGCAGATCTTCCTCTTCGCAACGGCCAACAGCATAAACCAACCTTGGTTGCCTCGCGTCTGCACCTTCAGCATCTCTGCTTGGTGCTCCACGTCCTCGACCCGAACCATTTCCTCCATGGTTTGGTCCACGACCTTCTTGAGGTCATTCACCTCTACCAACTGATTAACGTTACGAGTTCTTGGTCGACTTTCATCTAAGTTCTTAGGACATTCCTTAAGCATATGGTCCTTGGACCCACACCTAAGACATCCTCCTGTTTTTCTCCATTACTCTCTTAAGTGCTTCTTTCCACACATCACAAGGTCGATACCGCCTTACGAACCAACTTGTCGACCTCGCGCCCATCCACTCTAGGCCTCTTATTCCCGATGATCCGACGATCCAAACCTCTTTCGGCCTATTCTTATCCACAGTGCGCTTAGTAGCATCCTTAATCCCCTCGCCACCTTGGCCTTTTCTACCAAAGCGAGAATTCCGCTCCCGATGCGGTGCTATTAATGATCTTAAATCATCTCTCACCGTCCTCAAAAGCGGACACGGCGTTCATGCTCGATTGCCACTACCCTCGAGCATAGCGGCTCAACCTTAGAAATTCCGCCTCATATTCTACGACGGACTTACTCCCTTGTACTAACCCTAGAAAAGCCTTCCTCTGCTCATCTCAGATACCGTTCCCACATACTTCTTCCGAAAGGCCTCTTTAACATATTCCTGTGTCAAATTTTCAAATGTGGTACCATCACGAGCAATCAACCACCATTGATACGCTTCATCGCGTAATAACGCCACCATCCCTTTCAACTTTTCCTCCGAGTCGGTCAAGCTCATCCATGATACGCTCGTTGCTTCCAACCAATTACTCAACAGACTTGGGTGCCACATTGGATACTCCTCAAAATATTTCCGCTCCATTAGCTCGGAGCCGTTCAGGTACCGACTTTCGATTTCCTCCATTTCCACCTGCACCGGCCACCAATTCCAAAACTCGCAAGACAAACTGCGACATAAAGATCTTCCCTTTGAGCCTCTTGCTCAACATTAACAGCTGGGGGTGGTGGTGGCGGTGGCATTTCATTGTCAGACCCTTGACCCGACCTAACGGGTTCCGACATGGTCATCCTTCCTCTTCCTCGACCACGACGACCACGTCCTCTAGAGCTCATTTTCTAGCGTCGAGATCTGATTAAGAAATTTTTATGAATTAGTCATTGTTAATTACCGGCGAAGGAGTTTTATGAAAAGGATTTAAGAGTGGTTCTTTCGTATTCATACAAACACACAGTCTTTTCCATTCATTCATCCATCCATCAAACAAATATGAACTTTCGTTCATTCAGAGAAATGTTGTAGTTTTTGTTGTTTGTTGTTTTCCACTACCCGAGGGTATTTTCGTAATTTTGTCCTACAGGGGTATTTTCGTAATTTTTCAAAAGAAAATGTTTCTTGGTGTTTTTGTCAAAAAGTATTTTGAAAATTTCAAAGTCTCGGTAGTTTTGGAAAAATTTCAAAGTCTGGGGGTATTTTGGTAATTTTTCACAAATCAGGGTAAATTTATTGAATTAGGAGTATTTCAAAAGTTGTAAAACTTTGAGGGTTCCTTTCGAAAATTGTTCCTTCAAAAATGGGGATGTTGCAAAAATTTTGGAAATCAGGGTCATTTTGGTAATTTTGTAGGTTAGGGGCAATTTTGTAATTTTTCCAAGATCATAGTATTTTGATATTTTACAAATTAGGGTTTTTGAATGTTTATGAAATCATGAAATTTTGGTAAAGTCGTTGAGTAGTTGAACATTTTACAAACCGTATGCGTTTTGGTAATTTTATTGCTAAGGGCATTTTGTAATTTTCAGAATCAAGAGTTTTTTTCTAAAATGTTGTAAAAATAATTTTCTCGATTTAAAAGAAAGTTTTAAAAGTTTGAAAAAACTAGGGTTTGTTGTTTTGTTCTTTCTTTTTTTTAAAAAACATGGCTAGTTCCTTTCGGGTTTTAGTCATTATGTTTAGCCTATGTTCGAGCCCTCTTGGTCGTGGTGAACCAAAGCTACGCACTGTGCAAGATTCGTGTGGAGAGGAGGTGAGTCACGTGGATCTGCTTAAATACCAAGCTCCCACCAAACCATTCCTAGACATGCGACAGAGAGTTGCCACACCACCGAGCCTCTAAGTTATGGTGAACCGAAGCTACGCACTGTAGGATTCTGCAAGAGGAGGTGAGTCACTAGGACTGCTTAAATACCAAGCTCTTCCGGATCCAATCCTAGACATGCGTATAAGGGTTACCACACCACTAGCTCAGTGACTTAGCCATAGGTTGGTTCAGTGCATTAAGTCTTATGTGTTTACGTTTGAGTAGTCTAATCCTAGGGTTCAAGTTCCTATTATTCTATTCTACGTTCCATGCCTTTTCTACCCTTATATAAATCACGTAATCACACATAGAGTTAGGGGTACTTACCGGTGGATCATGGGTTGGAGACTTAGGTGCCATGCCATAAAACCTGCTTATTGCAAAGAAATTCATTTGGGCTCAAATTGAAAACGTTCTGGGCCTTAGCCCACAGGCCGAGAGTTTAAAACTGGGCTCTGATACCAAACTGAAACACCCCACACCCGGCCCACGAGCCTGAACCGGATCTGGTATGTTCCAAAAGTAAACCGATTTCAAAACATTTTCGATACTTAGAGAAAATTGTAAATTTTTAGAAAAACTATTATTTTGAGTTGGCCTTAGATTGGAAACCCATTTATTTAATCTTGTAAGCCCATTTAATTAAATACATCCAATATAGTTCTTAGCATGAAACTTAACAGTAAGCAACATAAAGAATAATCCACTGGGCCTTAAGGCCTTATTACATCAAGTAAAACCCAAAAATAGAATAAAAGTAACTAAAAATAAAATTAAGTCCAAACTAAATGAAATTTTCGCATGTAGCATGGCGACCTCATGGTCCACCGCCCGGTCAAATCAACGCTCATCACCGAAAATAATTCCCACAATGGGGTGAGTCAACAGACTCAATGTGCACACAATACTAACATTCAATAAATCGCATTCATGTTCAAATCGTCAGTCCACATAAAATGAAATTATGATGCAACCCAAACCCAAACCTAATGGTCCATCCGCTACACACCACCCGTACCTGCCATTCACACCGTGGGGACTAATAAGTCAACCCTCCATCCGCTACACACCACGTTGTGTCTTTAGACACTATAGTCAAATTTAAACGTTGTGTCATTAGACACTATATTCAAATGTTGTAACCGGTTACCAAAATTTCATAATGTGACCGTAGTCAACATATTTCGTTGGTGAGACCAAGTCAACACCTTCGTTGGTGAGACCAAGTCAACACCTATTCTCCCCCTTTCACATAAATCCCGAATGCCCCAAAAATATATATTGTGCATAACTTAATTTCATATTCATATACATATATTCGCATGTTATTAAATAACATATTTCACAATCCTATCAGAAGTAGGAAACGTACCTGGGTACTTTTTGCCACATTTGTGGTACATAGCCACATTCACATTCTTATTCATAATCATATATTAAAATATTTAGCCATAAAATATCGAAGGTTAGTAAGGGTACACACCTGTTTTGCTTAATAGGTTCCTTGAGATCTCGAGAATCCCGATCTAATTTTTAGATCTGTTATCTCCTATATTCGCCATCATATAAGTCACATTAATAAACCTATTTGGCTTTAAAACAAAACCAAATCCTAGTAGGATTTGTAAAAGACTCACCTTTGCCGATTTGGTGTTTATACAAATCCCAAAGTTTGGTTTTTCCTTTACGATATTCGCCAACCTTGTATTTCAATATAGGTTAGTTTTCGCTTTTCAATAATTAAGGAATTGATCTAGATAATCTCACAACCATTGGCGAATATTTTAGATGCTTACCTTATAGATTCCAAATCCAAAGTTCCTTTTGTCTTGAATATCCGTCGAAATCCCTAAAATTCATATGTTAGATCTGATCTAACTTTAATAAGTTGTAATTGGCCTTTGGTCGAATGTGTCTTACCTTAAATTCCTCGAATCTGAAATCCCAAAACTCCTCGTTTGACATTCGGCCAATAGACATAAGAGAGGTTATTTCCCTAAATCTTGATTAAACGAATTAAAGGAACAAGAATCAATTGTTCTTACCTTAGATCCTTGATCTTTATATTCAACGATTGTGAAAACCTGAGATCCCTTGCATATTCGGCCATGATCAAAAAAAAAAAATGGGGATTAGGCCTTTTACTTTCGGCAACTAGAAAAGAGAGGGAATTGAATGGCTTAGCCTTACCTTGATGCCTTTAAACAATTGTTTCCTTGACTTGAGTTACAGAGATCCGGCTAGGAAGATTTAACAGAGATCAAAAGAGAAAGGTTTTGACTTAGCAATGACAAAAGAGAGGATGGTTTCTTGCTTAGGAAAATTCGGCAGAGGGGGGGAAAGAGAGCAAAATTTCGGCAAGGTAGAATGATTGAGAGAAAAGTCTCAATTTTCCTCTTTTAACTGAAATTGCTAGACCAAGAGTCCAAAACTTGGCCACTACTCTCCCAAGTGATAATTTAATCTCCATTAATTATCACCTAATTAAATTAAAAGTCTTTAATCCATCCTTTAATTCCTCATTTATCTTAGTAGAGAAAATCCTTTATTTATCACTTTAATTTGACAAGTTTTAATAAAAATAAAACTCTTCCCTTTTTAGCAAATAAGTGCCGTCCACCCCTAGCCTTGGGAAGCAAAATTAAACCTTCAATATTTGCTTTCCAAGTGACTCGAACTCGTGCCATTTCCATAAACCTTAAGTGACACCTTGAGCCACTTTTCCAAGCCCGATTGTGTGTCAAACTTCACCAACTTTTTCTTTTAAGGCCCTCTTGCCCTTATTTCCTATTTTGGGCTTTAAAATTTGTCATTTCGCCTTATTTCTAAGTTTCCTAAAATTTTCGATCGGCTCAGTAACTTGCCATTTTCTTACATCTTCGTGTTTCAAAATGTTCAAGTTTCCAAAATGTTCGTGTTTCCAAAATGTTCAGTTTCCAAAATGTTCAAGTTTCCAAAATGTTCGTGTTTCCAAAATGTTCGTGTTTCCAAAATGTTCGTGTTTCCCAAAATGTCTAAGTTTCCAAAAATGTCCATTTCCATTTCCATTTTCATTTTCATTTCCATTTCCATGCATTTCTAGGTTTCCAAAAGTATCAAAAATTTATTCATAGTACTTGAAACTTGTCATTTCATACAATTGAACTGGAAATGCATAGGCCCTATTCAGGATGTTACATAAATTGTAAAATTTTAATAAATTAGGGATATTTCAAAAGTTGCAAAACTTTGAGGGTTCTTTTTGAGAAATTTATTTTCCAAAATGATGAAGTTGCAAAAAATTTTGGAAATCGGGGTCATTTTGGTAATTTTGGTGAGTTAGGGGCAATTTTGTAATTTTTAAAAAATCAAGGTATTTTCCTGATAGTTTGCAAATTAGGGTTTTTTTTTTTTGAACAATTATGAAATAACGAAATTTTGGCAAAACCATTGAGTAGTTGGGCATTGTATAAACCAAGGGTATTTTTGTAATTTTTACCACTAGGGGTATTTTAGTAAATTTGTAAATCAGAAATATTTTAGGAAAATTTATAAAAATATTCTTTTCAAATCAAGAGGGTAATTTAGAAATTTTAAAATTAGGGTTTCCATAAAAATATGGCTAGTCCCTTTCGGGTTTTAGTTATTGGGTTTAGCCCGTGACTAAGTCCTCTTGGTTAGGGTGAACGGTTAATACGCACCAGGTAGGATTTGAGTAAAGAGGAGGTGAGTCACTAGGACTGCTTAAATACCAAGCTATTACTAAATCCACTCCTAGACATGCGCACAACAGTTACCACACCCTAGCTCGGTGACTTAATCACATGTTTGTCTAGTGTATTAAGTCTTATGTATTTGTGTTTGAGTAGACTAATCCTAGGGTTCAAGTTCCTATCATGCTATTCTACGCTCCATTCCTTTTCTACCCTTCTATAATTCACATAATCACACGATAGTTAGGGGTACTTACCGGTGGATCATGGTTGGAGACTTAGGTGCCATGCCGAAAAACCTCGCTTATTTCATAAGATACTTTATAAAGCTTATTTATGCCGATTTGAAAATGTTTTGGGCCTTAGCCCAAAGGTGAGAGTTTAAAATCGTGCTCGATACTAAATCGAACGCCCACACCCTACCACGAGAATGTACCGGATCTGGTATGTTCCTCAAGTAACCTTGTTCAAATTCATCCGAATACTTTGAAAACTGTGTGTTTGAAAGATAGTTTGTTGTGGGTTGGGCTCGAGTTGAAAACAAATTTATTTTATATCAAAACCCATTTGTTTGGTGACAAAATATTTAAACTTATTTTAAATTAAATGGGCTTATTCTTTATAAAGCCCTAAATTCATAACATAGTAATTAAAGCGTAAATAAAAATCGCCACGATGGCCTTATTACATAAAAAGAAACCAAAAATAAAATTATACAAGATTTTAAAATAAAATAAAGATTCAAATAAAATTAAACTTCAAGCTGAACATGGCCACCACAAGTTATGCCATCCCGGTCCATTACTGCTCATCACCTGAAACATGTTCCCACAACGGGGTGAGTAGATAGACTCAATGTGTAACCAACACCAAAACATAATAGAAATAGGCACACCATACATATCATATTCATATAAAAATTCAAGATAATGATGCAAACCCAAACCCAAACCTATATAGCCATCCGCTACACACCACCCGTACCATCCTGCACACCGTGGGGACTACTAAGTCAACCCTTCATCCGCTACACACCATCGAAGGCAGTCACTGCAGTCGACGTACTCATCGCCCACTTATAATATTGTGGCATAGCCACCACTTTCGAATAATGTAACCGGTTACCACATTCGTTAATGTGACCAAGTCACCACATTCACTTAGTGAGACCAAGTCATCACATTTCACTTAGTGAGACCAAGTCGCCACGTTTCACTTAGTGAGACCGAAGTCATCACATTCACTTAAGGAGACTGAAGTCATCACATTCACTTAGTGAGACCGAAGTCATCATATTCACTTAGTGAGACCGAAGTCATCACATTCACTTAGTGAGACCGAAGTCATCACATTCACTTCCCCTTTCTCAATTAACCCGAATGCCCCAAATTATACATATCATGCATATCATATTTTATTTCACTTTCACATCATTTTTCACATGTTAAATATAACATATTTCGAAATCCTAGTAGGAGTAGGAAAAACGTACATGAGTACTTTGTACCATAATATGGTACTTGAGCCACATTCTTTCACTTTCACATTAATCATATGTATCATGTTTAAGCCATAAATCTATTAAGATTAGTGTGGGGTACACACGGTACTTTAGCCATATTCTTACACTTTCATATTAACACATATATCAAGTTTAAGCCATAAATCTATTAAGATTTAGTGTAGGGTACACATGGTATATTCTTACACTTTCATATTAACACATATATCAAGTTTAAGCCATAAATCTATTAAGATTTAGTGTAGGGTACACACGATACCTTATCCATATTCTTACACTTTTATATTAGCACATATAATAAAATTAAAGCCGTAAATCTATCAAGATTTAGTGTGGGGTACACACCTGATTTGCTTATCAATTCTTTGAAATCCCGAAAACCCGATCTATTGCTTTAGATCTCAATTCCTACATTTGATTAATCACTTACTACTTTAATAAAAAAAACCATTTGACCATAAATCCAAATCCTAGTAGGATTAGTATTCTTAAAACTTACCTTGTTGCCGATTTCAATACTAATCAAATCCCGAAATCTATGCTATGCTCCTCCTTGTATTCGCCAAGCACTAAATCTCATCGGGGTTAGTTTCGCTTTTAAACAAACAAGAATTAGATCTAATTATCAAAATAGGCCTTAGCCAAAGCTATGAACACTTACCTTGTGGATTTTAAATCCCGAAACTCACCGAATAACTAGGGAACACGCGACCTATGGTGTACCTTCGAGAAAAGAACTTCTCCATCCTTGTAGCCTACACTTAGTAAATCCCGAAAGATCTCTTCAAAGTTTCGGCAACCATGAACATTAATGGGATTAGCCCTAGAGTTCGATAAGTCTAAAATATAAAAGAATAGAAACCAAACTTGGATCTTACCCTTATTTGAAGGAATCGATTGTACCTTCACTTCAACCTTCAGAGATTTGGCTTAGATACTTGATGAATAATCGGCTATGATTCCCTTATGTATTCGGTTTCAAAGATGAAAGAAGAGAGGAATAATAAGCTTAGAAGAAATCGGCTAGGAGGCTAAAAGAAAAGAAGAAAAGAATGGAGGCTTAAGAAGAATATTCGGCAGAGGAAATGAGAGAGGGAGAATGAATAATGAATGGCCCTAGTCTCATCCTTTTATAGCCGAAATTACTAGGCCAAGAATCCTTAACTTGGCCACCACTCTTCCTTATTTCCTAATTAAAGAATAATTCTTCATTTATCCACCTATTTAGCGAATTTTAAAGAGAATTAAACTCTTCCTCAAGAGTCCTTATGATCTTCTAATTAGCCGAGTTTTAAAGAGAGTGAAACTCCTCTTTGCAAGCCTTGTGCCGTCCACCTCTTGGGCTTCTAGAAGCAAAATAAAACTTATTTTATTTGCTTCTTATGTGACTCGAACTCAAGCCTAACACCCTTGCATGTGGGCCATTTCCTGAGGCCTTAAGTGGCATCTTCAGCCACTTTTCCAAGTCCGTTAATGGGTCAAATTTCACATGCTTTATATTTTAGGGTCACCGCCCTAAGTTCCCTTTGAACTTTAAAATTCGACATTTGGGGTCATTTTAAGTTTCCAAAAATTTTCATGCGGCTCTGTAAACTTGACATTTCCTAGGTTTCCAAAATGTTTACTTTCCTATTTTGGCTTAGTTTCCAAAATGTTTACTTTCCTCTTTTAGCTTAGGTTTCCAAAATGTTCACTTTCCTCTTTTAACTAATCGTTCCATACATTTCCTTACATTTCCATATATTTCCTTACATTTCCATACATTTCCATACCTTTCCATACCTTTCCATACATTTCCTTACATTTCCATACATTTCCATACATTTCCATACATTTCCTTACATTTCCATACATTTCCATACATTTCCTTTTATTTCCTTTCATTCCTTTACATTTCCTTACATTTCCTTATACTTCCTTTTATTTCCTTACATTTCCTTATATTTCCTTACATTTCCTTACATTTCCAAGGTTCTAAAAATGCACACAATGGGATTCGAACCTCTTCCCTCAAAGTACTTCACGTGATGCCATAACCCTTGCCCCTTAGGTGGCGTCCTTTGCCACTTTTCCACATCACTTCTTGTTTTTAACTTAAAAACCAATAATTGTCCAAAGCTTTCTCTTCCATCCTAGGATTTTAAAAACCCTTAATTCACTTCCAACCATTGTCAAAACCTACTACTCATGAATTATGCACAAACGCATAACCCCTAATCTAGGATGTTACATGAAGTTTTCATTGAAAAGTAATAATGTTTTCGCACAACATTTATAATTACTCGATTTACTTTTGATTCAATAGGTTTGGAGTCAGAATGAAGTAAATGATGAAGTTAAATTGCTTTCACAAGGTCCAAACCGAATAGTGAAAAGATATAGTGCCTTCCTCATCAACGGATACAGATTTCATACAAGGTATCGCGAGAGGTTGAGGAGAACCCAAAATTGTGGAATTGTTGAGTTATTCTAGTGCTAGGGACAGTAATGCTGTAGAGGGGAATCTAGAGTATTACGGACTTATTACTGACATCATTGAGTTGGATTGTTACGACAAATGGAAAGTTGCCTTGTTTCGAGGTGAATGGGCTGATGTGAATACGGCTTGTGGAATTAAAAACGATCAATATGGTTTCACAATGGTGAATTTCTCTCGATTGATTCACACCAGAGAAAAACTGATAGATGAGCCGTATGTGTTTTCTTCTCAAGTGAAACAAGTTTTTTACTCGAAAGATCCAACTGATGAGGGTTGGTACATTGTACTTTGAAACACCCCTAGAGACTTGTTCGATATGGGCAGTGGAAGTAGAGATGACAACGTCGAAAGATCAGAAACTCTCTCTTTTTCAGAACAAAACTTAAATGAAAATATCCCTAGTACTAGTGCGCAATTTCAATGGGTTCGTCAGGACACGGACGAAGATATTTACGAATTATGATGTAGTAAGATTTTACTATTTTTTTATTTATATGTAATATTATAATTTTAATCATGGTCATTTTATATAATTTAAATATTTTATATGTACCATTATTGTTATTATTTGTTACTAATATTTCAACTATTTTATGTGTATTGCAAGGAAAATGAGTAGAAGAATATTACGAGATTTAAATATTGTATGTAATAATCAGTAAATTACAAGAGGGCAATAGTGAACAGCAAACAATAGTTGGATCCTCTAATGTGCCTGACATAGATAATGAGCCTGCAGAATTACAAAGTAATGTTAAGTTTATTTTGCATGCATGTTGACTTTTTTTATTGATTCATTTTTCAATTTTAATATAACAATAATATATCATTGTTCAGCTGAGAGTGGTGGGACGCGCAGAGGTCACGGACGTACGCTGCTTAAATATTTATATGAATTAAATTCCGTCGAGTGTGTGAAAGTAAGGAGAAACAGTCATGGCCAGCCTGTTGGCCCTGAAGCTCGAGTTCTAGAAGGTTGTTTGGGCATTATTACATGAAATGTAAATATGTTGCCCATCAATTACGAGTCATGGCATCACATGCCTGACGCAAACAAAAATCAAGCTCTGGAGAACATTAAGGTAACAAAACTTGAATGTAATTTATAATACTTTGGTTGAAGTTTCATTTATATTTACTTTCTAAACTTATGTTTTTTTAGGAGAGGTTTGTTTTGGAGGTCTTCGATGACTATATAAAGAAGACATTGGGAAAAAATGGAGAGACCACAAAAGCACATTGAGAAAAAGAATATTTTAAGAAAGAAATAAGCCTCGAGGATAAACTGCGAAATGTCCCGCCGGGAATGTTGAGGTATCAATGGGAAGATGCGGTTAGATTCTGGAACTCAAAGAAAGGAGAGGTATTACCTAGTTCTAAACTCTTATAAATTTTTTGATTAATATTATTTACTATATACGTAATAATAATTTCGTTATATAGGACTGTGAGCGTGTCGAAACGAGCAGCAGACAGAAACAAAAATTCACGCACACGGCAGGGTCGAGAAGTTTTGCTTCTGTAGCTGAGGCCAAGGTATTATAATTTCCTAATTCTGTCAAATATTAATGACTTTATACTGTTAAT
The DNA here is from genome assembly GCA_025506655.1 of Gossypium rotundifolium. NCBI lineage: Eukaryota > Viridiplantae > Streptophyta > Magnoliopsida > Malvales > Malvaceae > Gossypium > Gossypium rotundifolium. The sequence continues at coordinate 52,035,623 of CP106728.1, forward strand.
TTATATTTCTACTACAACACTGTAGGAAGTCTCCACCGGTCAAAAAAAGTTGGACGCGTTCAGCTTTTTGACATTACGCATAGGAAGAAGGATGGGTTTCCCATGACATCCAAAGCTGGAGAGATTATGGTATATTTACTTAATAAAATTTGATTTATTAAAAATGGATATATAATGTTTACTTATAATAGTTTAATTCTTCGTTAGTAGTTTTAAATTAATAATGTTAAGTTATGTTACATTCCTTCTTATTGTTTATTTCGTTTGTAACTTTTTGATTGATTTATTAGGAGAAATTAAAGGAGAAGAAGGCATAGTATGAAGTGACTGCTTCGAGTGATAGTTCTGTTCATCTTGAGAATATCAATAATAGAATTATTACCGATGTTTTGGGTCCTGAAAGGTAGACTGCTTCGACTGACAGTTCTGTTAATCTTGAGTATATTTATAACAGAATTATCACTGATGTTTTGGGTCTTGAAAGGTATGGTCGGGTTCAACTTCAAGGATCTGGTGTTACCCCGACCCAATATTTTGGATCCGACTCCCAGCAATACATGCCTTCCGGGAGTCCATCTCATGCTAAGGTTCAGAGGCTAAAAGACCAGATAGCTCATATGCAAGCGAGCACAGCTGAGCAAATTTCTCAACTTAGAGCGGAGGCAGCAGCGACAGAGGCGGAGGCAGCAGTGAGGGAGGCAGAGCAAATTTCTCTACTTAAAGCAGAGGCAGCAGTGGGGGAGGCAGAGCAGAATAGGAAGTATGAAGAACTTCAGCTACAGCTTCAGATTATGATGAAGATGTTACAGTGGTCGCAGAGACTGCCATCTTAGACATTTATGTTCTTATCGTAAAATAATTTTTAACATAGTTACATTTAACATTTTTGTAAGAATATTTTTCAATTATCATTAATTTATATCATATATCTTTTATTCATTTTCAAATATCATTTAGAATTAATGTAGTTGGTGTGATTTTTATGTTACATTTGTTGTTTTGGGTTGGAATTATTTTCTATATTTGCTACCATTGGTTGGTTTTAGTGCAGGAGGGGTATGATATTGGATAAACAGTACACTGTAAATCTGTACAAGTTAGCGGCGTTTGTGGAAAAAGCGCCAGTAAAAGTCATGGCTTTTAGCGGCGTTTGTGGGAAAAGTGCCGCTAAAAGCCATAGCTTTTAGCGGCGTTTGTATGAAAAGTGCCGCTAAAAGTTATGACTTTTGGCGATGCTTGTGGAAAAAGTGCCGCTAAAAGTCATGCTTTTAGCGGCGTTCGTGGGAAAACCACCGCTAAAAGTCATGGCTTTTAGCTGCGTTCGTGGGAAAAGCACCGCTAAAAGTCATGGCTTTTAGCGGCCTTTTTTGTGGCGCTTCTAAAAGCACCGCAAAGACTATTAGTGGCGCTTAAAAATGCTGCTAAAGGCCTAAAAAAGCGCCACTAAAAGTCCAAATTGCTGTAGTGCATGTTTGATACACCAGTACCCCCTAAAAGGCTAACATCATCCGAATCATTAAAATTGAATGCAATTCCCATTATCTAATTGAAACTAGTCTCACTTTTAAATACTAATCTTACAGTTTAATTCCCATTTTAATATAAAGTCAGAATTATTATGTCAGGCAATAGATCTGCAAATCAGAATTTGTAGTTATAATATTCATGTAATCAAGAAAGATATTGAATTAAAATAATTAAAAGACTGCTACATTTTGAAGGTCATTAAGAAATTAAGCATGTTCCCAGAGAGTGTAATTCAATCGCAGACTAAATGGCGAAGATTGGACTCTCTTGGCAGACTTCTCTCTAGATATTTGAAGTACCGCCTGATGTGGTGGCTACGGCCCTCCAACATGATAAAAATTTTTATACCTCTTAGGAGTTTTTAAGTTGTTATTTTTATATTCACCAAAAAAAAAATATAATCATTATGCCCTTGCATATACACACGTTGTCACAACATAATTGCTGGATTTAATAGTCTTTTCAAGGATTAATTATCAAACGAATCAGCAATAGATTTCAATTGCTCTTCTTTTTTAGACCTCTCCTTTAATTATTAAAACACAATTAATTTTGATTAGGGACGGTCTAATATTTGATTACTCCTATAGATTGGATCATTCGTTTGATTTTAAAATTAGTTCTATTTTTGAAAGTTATGATGAAAATCTTGTGTTTAAAATATAAATTTGCAGATTCTGTGATTCAATTGTGGGGTTACTCTATTTTTAAGGTTGAGTTTCGATAGATTAATTCTTTTTTAAAAGTGGGGCATGTATAATATTTTGATTCAGACAGATAGTTCTAAGATAGTCCAAGTTATTTAAGGGATGAAATTGGATTGTACGAGCTCAACACTAGTTAGACGTGTTCTACAACTGCTACAGAACAAAGACTTTTGGGTGGTAAGACATATCTCTATGGAATTTAATTCTGCTGCAGATAAGATTGCTATGTAACACCCCAAACCCGGTCTATGCGTTAAGACTAGGTCTGGTTTGTTACCTAAATCAAACTATCTTAATAATTACGAAGAATTGGAATTTAAAATAGAAATCATTTATAATTACAAGGTTTAATAAAAACCAAAAGAGTATTTTAAATTTGATGAGAAAAACATTAATTGAAAATATCATTAATATTGTATTGATAAAATCCTTAGAGTAAATTTTATAAGAGTTCAAAATATTTAAGAAAATGATAAAGGAATTTCATATATTTGAAAACCCAAATTATTTTAAGAAAACAAAATAATTATAAGCCCATATTAATAGTCCAAAACATAATTTAAATCCATCCACACATAAAATCCATAAAACATTTATAGAGGCCTTATTACATCAAACCCATAATAGTAAATTATAGAAAGTCTTTAATAAAAGTTCAAAGTTTCATTAACCCTTATTTGTAGTATGGCCCCCACGAAGTCATCCTCGGCCCAAGTCCACGTCAATTTCCATTACCCGAGATGAAAATTTGAGGAGTGAGTTACTTAGAACTCAATGTATAACTCACTACTTATTCATTGGGCCGATCATCAAATCATAGTTTTGGGCTTGAGCCCATTAGCGGATTAACAATATAAATAATAATATGTATGCAAAATGATGTTCCCAACCCCAAACCTAGTTTCCATCCGCTACACACCCCGTACCAACCATCACACTGTGGGATCAAGTCAACCCACCCCGCCATCACACCAATCGTAGGCATTAAGCCATTTTATATTTGTGGCAGAGCCACCGAACTAGATTGTGACAAAGTCACCGAACTAGAGGCATTGAGCCATTAATATTTGTGGCAGAGCCACCGAACTAGATTTTGGCAACAGGCCTTTCTTCTCTTCATTATTAATCCCAACCCATGCAATATGTATGCAAAAATTTGTCTATGTTCATATGATGATTTTATCAAAAGATTTAAATAACATAAGAGTCAATATTTCTAGTTTTTGTTAAGGCCCAAAATAGCATTTAGCCGATTTAGCAATCTAGCATCTTAACCCAATTTACGATCTAGCTAAGAGTTTGGCCCATTTAACAATTTATCAGGCTTTTCAGCCTATTTAACAATTTATCAGACTTTTCAGCCCATTTAACAATTTATCAGGCTTTTCGGCCCATTTATCGATCTAGCAGAGATTTTGACCTATTTATCGATCTAGCAGAGATTTCGACCCATTTATCGATCTAACAGAGATTTCGGCCCATTTATCGATCTAACAGAGATTTCGGCCCATTTTACTAACTAGCATATTTTTCGGCCCACTTTTACGAGACATAAAATTTACATATTAACAACTAACTTCACGAGGGCGTTTTCATAATTTTCACAATTTTAATCGTTTTCATGTATTTTCACCGAGATACCGATTTATACGTATTATATCGATTTAGTCGTCTTTACGATTTTACTCAATACCACGAATGACATCCAACCCGAGAAAAGCGTGAAGTTACATACCTTGATATCGTGAGTACTAAACCTTCCCGCTCGTCAACACCTAAACATAATACGATCTATTAGAACACTATCATTTATCAAAAATATTCTATTGGGATTTGATCCAAATCCTTACCCCTTTGATTTTGAATCATTTCTATTTTCGATTTCTCCTCGTTTATCGATTCGTTGTTCGCTGAGAATCCACTAACGTACAAAGGCTCGGGAGTACGAACTACTTCAAATAATTGACTTCCCTCGGTTGATGGTCCGCAACCCGGTGGAAAATCTCAAATTCCCGAAATAGCCCTTCTTTTATATTTAGGGGGAATAGCGGATCCACCCCTCTTACGAAGACTATGGACTGCCCTTTTTTGCCCTATTTTGAATGTCTTCAATGACAAAAGATCATTAATCCAACTTAAGAATATATCGAAAATATAACTAAATGTTTTAAGAGTAAGATTTCCTTACCACAAATATCCTTGTTCCGCAATAAGAGAATCGACCAAAGCGTTCCCTTAACACCTTAAATCGATTCCAATGTTCTATGATACTCACGAACACTCGAGTTTCGATCTTCCGCTATTGCACTAAAGTATAATAAAGAAAAACGTTAATAAAATGAACGATTATTTCGATCCAAGAAATCCTTCTTACCACCATCAATATTCGGCCAAAACCACTATTAACTAACATGAACTAAAAAGAACTCTTACCTATTCTCCACGGTTGAAAAGAAATAATTGAGAATGATGTTTAGGAAAAGAAAGAGATTCGCTATGAGAGAAAATAATGGAGAAGGTATGATTGAAAAGAAAATAAAAGGTGAGAGAAAAGATGATGATGATGGTGATTCAGGTTTTCAAAGAGAAGAAAAGAGAAAGTAAGAGATGTGTTTAGGGGCAAAGTACATTCGGCAATGGAGAAAGGAAGAAAAGAATGATCTTTGGTGTTGGTAATTTCGCAATATGAAAAGGCACACAAAAGAATACTAAAGTGATAAGCAAAATGACCAAATGGTCAAAAGAATTAAGGCTTACCAAAAGCTCAAATTCGCCAAAGGAGAAAGGTTGAGAGAAAATGCAAAACTTGCACAAGATGATAGGAATGACCAAAACTAACTCCTAATCCTAGCAAAACTACTAACATATTCGCCACCTCCCTTTAGCCACAATGTCAGTCCAAATTCATGGTCAAATGGCCATGAATTTGTTTCAAAACCTTTTCCTTGATATTTGCCTTATGTCCCCATATCTTTCCAAACTTTCTTGATTCCCTACCATAAGTTAACAATTACCTTTTCCTTTAGTCTACTTACCAAAAATAAAACAATACAACTCATCCATCCTTATCCCTTGTCAGTCACATGCATAGGTAAAAGCAAAAAAAATTTCCTTGTTGCTTGCCGGTGTTTGAACTCCTTCCCTCTAGGAACACTTATGGCGCCATCTCCTCTTTACTACTAGCTCACTTATGCCAACTTTTAGCATTTAATTAATTTAAGTCTTAAGGTCATTTAATTTTTTTACTCAAATGTACACTTAAATAATAATATTTATTCTATCTCCAAGTAACCCGAACCAACATTAAGCAACATAATGATACCCAATTATTTAGGATGCTATAATTCTACCCCTCTTAAAGAAAATTTTGTCCTCGAAATTTACCTGATTAAAAGAGGTGAGGATATTGTTGCCGAATAGTTTCCTCACGCTCCCACGTAGCTTCCTCTGCTCCGTGATTGCGCCACAAAACTTTGACCAATGGCACAGTTTTCTTTCTTAGCACTTTAACATCCCGGTCTAAAATTTCCACTGGTTCTTCTTCAAAAGACAAGTCTGAATTTAATCCCACTTCTTCAACCGGTACTATATGAGATGGATCCGATCTATAACGTCTCAGCATGAAAACATGAAAAACATTATGAATTTGACTCAGCTCTGGTGGTAATTTAATCTGATAAGCCACTGGGCCAACACGCTTCATCACACGATATGGCCCGATGAACCTAGGGCTCAACTTACCCTTCTTTCCGAATCTGAAAATTTTCTTCCAAGGTGAGACCTTTAGAAAGACTCGGTCTCCCACAGCAAACTCGATATCCTTACGCTTCAGGTCTGCATACGACTTCTGTCTATCTGAGGCTTCCTTCAACCGTGCTCGAATAACTTTTACCTTTTCCTCTGTTTCAGATATCATCTTAGGACCCAACATCGTCGTTAAGCAATTCAGTCCAACAAGTGGGAGTACGACACCTACGACCATACAATGCCTCATAGGGTGCCATCTGAATGCTAGACTGATAGCTATTATTATACGCGAATTCTGCCAATGGTAGAAAATCCTCCCAACTGCCCCTGAAGTCGATTACACATCCCCTTAACATGTCTTCCAATATCTGAATTACTCTTTCCGACTGTCCATCAGACTGAGGATGAAAAGCCGTACTAAAATTCAACTTTGTCCCCAAGGCTTCATGCAGAGCTTTCCAAAATCGTGACGTAAATCTAGGATCCCTGTCTGAAATAATAGACACTGGTACCCCATGCAACCTCACGATTTCGGATACATACAGCTTAGCCAATTTCTGCAATGAATAATCCGTACGAACTGGAAGAAAATGAACAGTCTTCGTCAAACGATTGACTATTACCCATACAGAATTTTTCTTAGTAGGTGTTAAAGGTAACCCACTAACAAAATCCATAGTTATCCACTCCCATTTCCAAAGAAGAATCTTTACCGGCTGTAATAAACCTGACAGCAATTGATGCTCCGCTTTCACTTGCTGACAAGTTAAACATTTTCCCACAAACTCTGAAATTTCACGCTTCAACCCTGGCCACCAATATTGTTCACGAAGATCCCGATACATCTTATTTCCTCCGGGGTGCATAGCATAAGGGCTACTATGTGCCTCCCGTAGAATCATTTGTCTCAGATCTGAATCCTTAGGCATACAAATTCTTCCACGAAAGCACAACACACCTTCCATGTTTATTCCAAAATCCCCTATTTTACCATTTTCGACTTGCTAAAGTAAGGGTCCCAACTTTTCGTCTAATATTTACTTTTCCTTGATTTGTTCTAACCACAGAGGTTTCACCTGAAGTTCTGCTAACAAGCTACCATCCTCATACAAACTCAATGAGCAAACAATGCTTTCAAATCAGATGCTGTCTTATGACTTAACGCGTCAGCTACTACGTTAGCCTTTCCAGGATGATATTCGATTGAGAAATCATAGTCCTTTAATAATTCCACCCATCTTCTTTGTCTCAAATTCAACTCCTTTTGGGTAAGGAGGTATTTAAGACTCTTGTGATCCGTGTAGATGATAGATTTCTCACCGTAGAGATAGTGCCTCCAAATCTTTAAAGCAAAGACCACCGCAGCTAACTCCAAATCATGAGTAGGGTAGTTTACTTCGTGCAGTCTCAATTGACGAGAAGCATAAGCCACCACCTTTCCATTTTGCATCAGCACACAACCCAGACCCGTGTGAGACGCATCACAATAAACAGTGAATTCTTTTCCACCTCCTATTGAATCAAAACCTGAGCTTCCGTCGAATCTTTTCAATTTCTCAAACTCTCCGTTGTTTTCCGGTCCAAATATACTGGAACTCCTTCCGCAGAGTTTAGTTAGGGGTGCAGCAATCAACGAAAGCCCCTCAACAAAGCGTCTATAATAACCAGCCAGACCCAAGAAACTCTGAATTTCAGCTACCGACGTTGGTGGTTTCCAATCCAAAATAGCCTCAATCTTCCATGGATCCACCCTTATTCCTTCAGCTGGATACCACATGACCCAAGAAAGTCACTTCCTTTAGCCAAAATTTGCATTTACTGAATTTGGCATAAAGTTGCTTATCACGAAGTAGCTGCAATACTATACGCAAATGCGTGTCATGCTCCTCATCATTTCTTGAATAGACCAAAATGTCATCTATGAACACTACCACAAACCGGTCTAAATATGGTTGAAAGACTCAGTTCATCATGTCCATAAATGCGACTGGTGCATTGGTTAATCCGAACGGCATCACTACAAACTCATAATGTCTGTAACGAGTTCGAAATGTCGTCTTATAAATATCTGTTTCTTTCACTTTAAGCTGATGATAACCCGATCTCAAATCAATTTTGGAGAAAACTGAAGCTCCCTTCAATTGATGAAACAGGTCATCAATTCTCGGCAAAGGATACCTATTCTTGATCGTCAATTTATTCAATTGTCTGTAATCAATGCATATACGCATTGATCCATCCTTTTTCTTAACGAACAAAACTAGTGCTCCCCACGGAGACACACTCGGTCGTATAAATCCCCGATCCAGCAATTCTTAAATTTGAGCTTTAAGCTCTGCCAACTCCTTCGGTGCCATTCTATAAGGAGCAATGGACACTGGAGCTGTTCCGGGCAAAAGCTCAATGCCAAATTCTACTTCCCGATCTGGAGGTATACCAGGAAGTTCTTCGGGAAATACATCTGGAAACTCCTTCACCATTTTCACATCATCCACAGATATCTCTTTGGCATCCAAAGCATAAATAAAGGCTAGGAATGCTCCATACCCTTTTCGCACCAACTTTTCTGCCTTCAACGCTGATACCACGTTCGCCAAGTAGTTCCTTCGTTCACCAATCATTATGACTTCCTTATCGTCCGAGGTTCTTATTGACATCCGTTTCTCAGCACAATCCAAATGCGCCCGATGTTTAACCAACCAACCCATGCCCAGAATGAGGTTTAACTCGCCGAAAGGCAATTCCATCAAATTCACCAAGAATACCTCCTCTTGAATTTCTAAGGGTACGTCTCTAAACAATTTATTTACAATTACCGACTGTCCTAAAGGACTAATTACTGTCATCTCACTATCAGTAATTTTAGATTTTAGATTTAGGTTTCCAGATATGGCGCTAGCAACATACGAGTGGGTAGAACCAATATCTATTAAGGCAGTAACAGGTACATCAAATATGAAGAACGTACCAATTATTACATCAGGTGCATTGCCATCCTCGCGGCGTCTAACTGCATTGACCAGTCCAGGCTGTCTTGCATCTGTGTTACCTCTAGGACCATTGCCTCGACCCGGTGCACCCTGACCACATCCAGCCCCATTACCACCATGACCTGGTCCACGACCTCTCAGTGGCTGCTGAGTACCTCTGGCCGGCTATGCATCATTATTACGAACTTCATGAGTCGTATCCATACGTCGAGGGCAGTTTCTATACTGGTGATCCGTTGAACCGCATTTGTAACAAGCGTCCGTTTTCCTCCAGCACTCTCCAGAATGCCTTTTCCCACATTCAGCACAATCTCGACCTCGATTATTAGTTACAGGTGCTCTACCTTGGGCTGATTCATCATTCCAAGGCCTCTTCTGAAATCTCTTTGAAGAACCTGACTGCTGTGTCTCTCTCTTGTTTCTAAATCTTTCTCGATTCTAACGTTCTGAGTTCTTAGCCTCTTCAGCTATCTTAGCCTTCTCCACAAGCGTGGCAAAAGTTCTAACTTATTGTGGGGCAATCAGAACCCTCAACTCATCATTTAGCCCATCCTCGAAACGTACACAACGTTCGTGATCTGTTGACACTATTGTCCGAGCATATCGACTCAAGCGTAGAAACTTAGCCTCATACGCTGCCACTGTCTTACTCCCTTAGAAAAGATTCAAAAATTCTTTCCTTCGAGCGTCAACATAATTCGTTCCAACATATTTCCCTTGGAAGGCAGCTTTAAAGAATTCCCAAGTAATTAGTACAGCTTTGGTGCCTTCTCGAACAGTGAGCCACCACTGGTACACCTCGTCTCTTAACAAGGACACAGCTTCTTTCAGTTTCTGGTCAACAGTACATTCCATATCATCCATAATTCGCTCCACAGCTTCGAGCCAATATTCAGCCACATTCGGGGCTACACCGGAAACTCCTCTAAAAACTTCTGCATTATTTGACTTGAGTCGTTCCGAAATTGACCCACGAGTTGTTGGCCCAATTCTAATTTCAGCGACCCTTTCTAGGACTCGCAGCATTGCTTGTGTCAAGGCATTATCTTCTTCCATATGATCGCGTGAACCCGTCTCACTCTCAAATGATGCAGGTGCATCCATTTTCGGCATATGATTTGGTGCTTCAGTTGCACCTCTAACACCTCGTCCTCTTCCACGGCCATGTCTACCGCGTCCACGACCACGTCCTCTAGTGCTCATGGTGACTAATTCGATTTTATCTGATTACAAGTTTTATGAATCAGAAAATTGTTTCAGTGTTTATTAACGGTGTTTTATGAGATTTGAGAGATAAAGTTATTTTTCGCAACACATCCTATAGTCTCAATCTCTACGATTTTTCAACACCTAAAACTTAGAAGTTCTAGAGTATTCCTATGGTCATATCATCATCATAATAATAATCATTTAACAATGAATACTTACTTGACTCGGTGCGGATGCTTGTGGTGCCATCTTGATCTTTAAAACATAATTAAAATATTTTCCTCTGAAATTATTTGTTGAACCCAACCACAGTCGAGTTTTTGAAACTGGCTCTGATACCATAAAATGTAACACCCCAAACCCGGTCTATGCGTTAAGACTAGGTCTGGTTTGTTACCTAAATCAAACTATCTTAATAATTACGAAGAATAGGAATTTAAAATAGAAATCATTTATAATTACAAGGTTTAATAAAACCAAAAGAGTATTTTAAATTTGATGAGAAAAACATTAATTGAAAATATCATTAATATTGTATTGATAAAATCCTTAGAGTAAATTTTATAAGAGTTCAAAATATTTAAGAAAATGATAAAGGGATTTCATATATTTGAAAACTCAAATTATTTTAAGAAAACAAAATAATTATAAGCCCATATTAATAGTCCAAAACATAATTTAAATCCATCCACACATAAAATCCATAAAACATTTATAGAGGCCTTATTACATCAAACCCATAATAGTAAATTATAGAAAGTCTTTAATAAAAGTTCAAAGTTTCATTAACCCTTATTTGTAGTATGGCCCCCAGGAAGTCATCCTCGGCCCAAGTCCACGTCAATTTCCATTACCTGAGATGAAAATTTTGAGGGAGTAAGTTACTTAGAACTCAGTGTATAACTCACTACTTATTCATTGGGCCAGATCATCAAATCATAGTTTTGGGCTTGAGCCCATTAGCAGGATTAACAATATAAATAATAATATGTATGCAAAAATGATGTTCCCTGTAACACCCCTTTTTATCCGAGACCATTGTCGGAGTCGAGTATGAGGCATTACTAGACTTGACTACTAATTCAGGGCATAAAAAAAATTTTAAACTATCCTACTGCGTCATGCTGACTAAATTGAGTTACAAAACTCAAGTTTTGAATCCGTAAATTTTCCTTGAAACTAGACTCATATATCTTCTTACCGTAATTTTTCCAGAATTTTTCACATGGCCAATTAGTATAGTTTATTCACCAAAGTTTCCCCTATTTCACTGTTTGATGGTTCTGACCTATCTTTACAAAAATTCAGTTATCTCAGAATATAAAATTTCTATATCTTATTCACTCTCTAATTTCATTTCTCCTATTTTTGGTGATTTTTCAAAATCACATAACTGCTGTTAACTGAAAACTGTTTCATATAAACACCAAACATTAATCATACTTATACACTAAAGTATAGCCATTTTCGCATGGCTTATACAAACATATACAACGTCCAAACTAGCAATATCAAAACTAGACTATGCATGCCACGTAACTAAATCTCCAAGCATTTATTCAATTAACACCTCTTTTAACTACTAAATTGGATAGTGTGATGAGATCTCCTTCTACTTCCAACCCGAGCAAGTCTTCGAACTCTATAAACATAGGAAAATTACACAAAGTAAGCTTTGAAAGCTTAGTAAGCCATAAGCAAATAATTCACCATAGAAACATATATAATTCAATTCAAAAAGGCCAAATTTAGTTAATCACATACACATATAGAAGCACTTTTCTCATATAATCCATGTTTCCTAGTTAAGTAACTTCACTTACCCATAAATTTACTATTTTCTTAAACTTTCACCTTTCATAACCTTAAGGCCAAACACTCACACATTCAATAATAGATATTTTATTTCCAAATTGGTCAACAATTTACTTACAAAATTGGACCTGATCTTGAAACATAAATAGACACAACAATTGCCACTTTTGGACAGCATTACTACATGTTTCGGTTAGCTTTAATCTTTATTATTACATGCATTTAAGGTTAGTATGACATAACCAAAGATGACCTATTTTGGACAGCAATAATCCTCCTACTAACGACAACATTTAACAACTAAAATACAATAAGTGTCTTAAATCGGACAACCAATGATTTACAATATAACAGCAGCATATTAATTAACTAAGCACCATGAATTTGTCCTAATTTGGACAGCCAATGATTTATAGTATAACAGCAGCATTTTAATTAGTAATAAACTGTCTTAAGTTCAACTTTAACTCTCTCATGCAGTACGAATCGAACAGCATGTAAGCTAACTTCAAACCTTCCCCAAATGTGTTTGTTAAACTTTAATGTACCATTCACCACTCGAATAGCTATTATCAAAATTAATTAACCCTTTTTCAACTGACAGCAACAATGAATGAACACCAAAATAAATAAAATTTTAAAGTATGGAGTTCAAGAACTCACTAAAGTCAACAGATTAAAATAACCCTTAGATATAACTTCAGCAGCCTATGCTTTGTATTTATTCTCACCCAACAGTCCTCGTAATGGTAGCATTAACCACATAAATGACCAGGTTTCAGACATTTTAAAACACAAACCAATTTCCACAGCATTAATTCAATACCTTAGATTGCATTCAAACAAGAATTCAATAGCATTAAATACATCACTACTATCCATTTCTTTCCATATCAGTCGACCCACACCACAAAGAATACAAACATTATTGGCATGCATGCTATCTGCATGCAGCAACCATTCAACTTCCTTCTCCTACCATCCTTAACAATTTCACCATCTAACAGAACAATAAGGGAAGAAGGAGAAAACAACAAGGATGTGAAATTCTCACATATAACTAGTAACAAATATCAATTTACTAAATTTACCTTATCTCCAATAACCAATAGAATTACCCATACCGAACATCGAACTCATTTACGGGTTTAAATTCCACATCATCCAAAAATCTATTTAAGCATGTACTTATAATAATTCACCGGTATAAAGCCTGCTAGGCTTAAAGCCCGATATTATCCACCGGCACAAAGCCTGCTAGGCTTAAAGCCCGATATTATCCACCGGCACAAAGCTTGCTAGGCTTAAAGCCCGATATTATCCACCGCGAAAGCTCGCTAGGCTTAAAGCCCGATAATATATTTATAAAGTCGCTTCAAACCAATTCATATCGAAACTTTTATATACTTCATAATCTTTGTATGAATTTTTCAATATCATATCTCAATCGAACTAAACGTAATCATATTAAATTATACCTTTAAAATAACGATCCATCTAAGCCACCCTTTAACATATATACATTCATAAAGCTTAAACCTCAACCACATAGGTACATATATTTCCGTTAAAAGTATACACATCAATTTAGATAAATTCTATACAATATGATTGCTTAAAAACTTACCTCGAATATCGACGGACTTCGCTTCCCGACTATTCAATTAACTCCTCCTTTCCCCAATCCAATCCCGATTCTTTTTGTACTTGATCTAAATAATTGTCAAGTAATTTATTAAATTTCAATTTTCCTATTTAATTTAATCCAATAATAATATTGACAAGATTCTACTATTTAACTCATATAATTTACACCTTTTAAAAATTTCATTTAATAACAATCTAACACATTTTGTCTCTTCACCCCTCTTTATGGCCGCATATACTACTTCAACACACACATATATATATCTCAACATATATATATATATATATATATATATATATATATATATATACAAGTTTATATGACCAAACAATTTAAAACTACTATTTTCTATTTCCTCAAAATCCCTTTCTCAACTTATCTTGTATTTACCAACACAACACCCCACAATTTCACCTCCATGGCCGAATCTAAGTGTACCAAATTCTAGAAATTTTAACATGGTTTTGATAAAATCAAGATAACCAACTCAATTTAATAGAAATTTACTAAAATAAAACTCAACTACTTACCTTAAGAGAACATGCATCAACCGAAACTATGAAGCTTAAGTTTTCTCTTCTTTCCTCTTTGTTTTCGTGGAGAAGATGAAGAAAAAGAAATGGGGAGATAAAAATAATGTTTTCTCATTATTATTTTTATTCCCTTCACATTATAAAATAAGTGAATAAAAAGCCCTTAACTAAAAACAATTGATTTAATATAAGCACACTATCACTATGCCGTCCATCACCATGAGATTTGGGTTAATAGACATGCAAATTCATTCTTTCAAACAACACTTCAATTAAACCCTTTAATTTAATGAATGCTACTTTTTACCATTTATGTAATTTGGTCCTTTTCTTAAATTAAACATACAAACACTCAAATAATTTCACGAAATTTTAACACATGCTCAATCATACATATTTAACACTAAAAAAATATTAATTTATTTTTCCGACTAGAACTCGTGGTCCCAAATCACATTTCCGATCAGGCTAAAATCGAGTTGTTCTCAAGTGGGATTTTATTATAATTTAGTATTAAATTATAAAACAATTATAATATAATCTTTAACATATAAAATAATACTTAAAAACATGTTATAAGACCACATAGCAGTCCACTATAACTTAAAATGGTTATATTACCCTTTAGGGGCTTCACTAAAATAAAGCCACATCAATCTAACCATAAATCAAATAAAAGGCCACTTTTTACCAGTTATGCGATTTAGTCCTTTTTAACTAATTGAGCACACAAACAGTTAAATTTTTATACGAAACTTTCACACACATTAATTCACATATAACTGACTCAAAATATAATATTAAAATATTTCTTGGACTTGGATTCGTGGTCCCGAAACCACCGTTCCGATTAGGGTCAAATTCGGACTGTTACAACTCTCCCCCCTTTAGGGATTTTCGTCCTCGAAAATCTTACCGTAAGGTAGATTAAGGATTTGCTTCCACAATACCTTTCAAATTCACACATGGCTTCGATTTCAAATCTCTTTAATCTCACAATTGAAATTCGATCGACTTTCATTGTACATCATCTCGAGAATGATAACTCTATAATCAACACTTTATTCCTATAATTCACAAAGCCAGAATATCATAGTTCACACTCATTCATAAATATCATATCTCGTAATGTCGTGCATCATGTTACTCTCGTGACGATCAAAATAATCGACAATCGTGAGCCACCTATAACAATGGTTGTACAATCTCGAGCTTCTCGGTATAGACACTTTATCTCAAGCAACAATTAATCATCGAAACTTTGAATTCTACTAAAATCATCTTAACCAAAGAGAAATCATTGGGTCTTACTAGGAACGATGTCTCAACCTTATAATGAATAATATCCGGCTATTAAGGAAGCATTTGAACACAAGAAAGAATCAAATATGATTTTAGTAGCAACCATTGTAGAGACATAACTTCTATAACTCGAGGATAGTACTATCGTAATCTCACATTTCAAGCCGAGGTTATAACCATAATAAGCATAGTCATCTCTCATCATATAGAGATCTCTTGTAGACAATCACATGGAATCATAAGAAAACCGAAATAGTGAAATTTCAACATGCGAGCTATACAAGATATCCGAAAATTACAACCCGTATAGATTGATATCAATTTCGATGTTATCCCGAACATGTACGGAAGAACAATGTCATTCATAAATACTAAAATCCCGAATGTATGCGGTATAATCTTCACGTATATTCAATGTAACAATAACCAAGAGAAATGAATATTAACTTTATACAGATTTTACCGTCGACTTTTATATCCACATAATGGAATAAATTATTAGAGAAAGACATAACAATGTCGAACGTAACCTAAATAGATCAACAATGCTTTCGTCTATTAATATGTTTAGCTAACGTTCTCATACTATAAGACTTGCTTTTTTGAAATTAAACAATCACATACACTTCTGAGGAAAAATGTACACATAGAATGCCCAAAAGGAATCATAGTAACTACCCAATTATAACCATTGCATTCAACCATTAATACAATTCAATCATTATTCATCTGTCTAATTCTGTCATCCAAAATTTTCACATTATCCCTTCACTAACAGAAATCAATTCAGAAAAGCTTTCAGTTAATAATTCTAAAAAAAAAACATACCTGAATAAGTCATTTAATCAGAGTTAACTTCTTCTATAATAGTGACCTTGCATAATCTGAATAGTCTTCAGAACTATCCAATATCCCTTTTAGTACTGTCTTCATTTACTGATTTGTTCTCTTTTCTGACTACATTAGTAATCTTTCAAACACGAATCTCTGTAACTCCACACTCGTGAGCTTATTCAACCCAAAATCTTACAGATTTCATTGTAACATTTTACCGATAAAGGGTGAGGTAGTGAAGCCTCAAATTTAACTCGCACATAAATGCACATAACACATACAATCACAAATAACCAATTTATTTTTTAATTTCACATTCTCAAAACATTTAATAAACATTTGCTTATAATTACTTTTGTTCTTAATACATAGTTCGTAAGCCAACTCAAATCACTAAGTCACAATCGAAATTCTCATATAGCATCATAACTCAATTGTCATAACTCATATGCTCATATAATTATAACATTTATCAATAACAAAATGTTATACACTTTGATTCATACCTTTACGAGTGTCAACTCATCACCAATATATTTTCACTCAAACGTTTGTGTACACATTCTATACTATCGGAATTTATCTCTGTTGGAAAGCATATCTGTCTAATTAAAACAATTTTCGTCAGAGTCGGGAGATATCACACTATCGCGGGTTACATACGGCATGTATAGCTAGACTCACATACACTATGGTAGTCCTAGAACCGACTAAACCATAGCTCTGATACCAATAAAATGTAACACCCCTTTTTATCCGAGACCATTGCCGGAGTCGAGTATGAGGCATTACCAGACTTGACTACTAATTCAGGGCATAAAAAAAAATTTAAAACTGTCCTACTGCGTCATGCTGACTAAATTGACCATAACTCGAGTTACAAAACTCGAGTTTTGAATCCGTAAATTTTCCTTGAAACTAGACTCATATATCTTCTTACCATAATTTTTCCAGAATTTTTCATATGGCCAATTAGTACAGTTTATTCACCAAAGTTTCCCCTATTTCACTGTTTGATGGTTCTTACCTATCTTTACAAAAATTCAGTTATCTCAGAATATAAAATTTCTTTTCCTACTTCGTTTATTTCATATAAAAATAGACATAATAAACTTTAATTCTATATCTTATTCACTCTCTAATTCCATTTCTCCTATTTTTGGTGATTTTTCAAAATCAAATAACTGCTGTTAACTGAAAACTGTTTCATATAAACACCAAACATTAATCATACTTATACACTAAAGTATAGCCATTTTCGCATGGCTTATACAAACATATACAACGTCCAAACTAGCAATATCAAAACTAGACTATGCATGCCACGTAACTAAATCTCCAAGCATTTATTCAATTAACACCCCTTTTAACTACTAAATTGGATAGTGTGATGAGATCTCCTTCGACTTCCAACCCGAGCAAGTCTTCGAACTCTATAAACATAGGAAAATTACACAAAGTAAGCTTTGAAAGCTTAGTAAGCCATAAGCAAATAATTCACCATAGAAACATATATAATTCAATTCAAAAAGGCCAAATTTAGTTAATCACATACACATATAGAATCACTTTTCTCATATAATCCATGTTTCCTAGTTAAGTAACTTCACTTACCCATAAATTTACTATTTTTCTTAAACTTTCACCTTTCATAACCTTAAGGCCAAACACTCACACATTCAATAATAGATATTTTTATTTCCAAATTGGTCAACAATTTACTTACAAAATTGGACCTGATCTTGAAACATAAATAGACACAACAATTGCCACTTTTGGACAGCATTACTACATGTTTCGGTTAGCTTTAATCTTTATTATTACATGCATTTAAGGTTAGTATGACATAACCAAAGATGACCTATTTTGGACAGCAATAATCCTCCTACTAACGACAACATTTAACAACTAAAATACAATAAGTGTCTTAAATCGGACAACCAATGATTTACAATATAACAGCAGCATATTAATTAACTAAGCACCATGAATTTGTCCTAATTTGGACAGCCAATGATTTATAGTATAACTGCAGCATTTTAATTGGTAATAAACTGTCTTAGGTTCAACTTTAACTCTCTCATGCAGTACGAATCGAACGGCATGTAAGCTAACTTCAAACCTTCCCCAAATGTGTTTGTTAAACTTTAATGTACCATTCACCACTCGAATAGCTATTATCAAAATTAATTAACCCTTTTTCAACTGACAGCAACAATGAATGAACACCAAAATAAATAAAATTTTAAAGTATGGAGTTCAAGAACTCACTAAAGTCAACAGATTAAAATAACCCTTAGATATAACTTTAGCAGCCTATGCTTTGTATTTATTCTCACCCAACAGTCCTCGTAATGGTAGCATTAACCACATAAATGACCAGGTTTCAGACATTTTAAAACACAAACCAATTTCCACAGCATTAATTCAATACCTTAGATTGCATTCAAACAAGAATTCAATAGCATTAAATACATCACTACTATCCATTTCTTTCCATATCAGTCGACCCACACCACAAAGAATACAAACATTATTGGCATGCATGCTATCTGCTTGCAGCAACCATTCAACTTCCTTCTCCTACCATCCTTAACAATTTCACCATCTAACAGAACAATAAGGGAAGAAGGAGAAAACAACAAGGGTGTGAAATTCTCACATATAACTAGTAACAAATATCAATTTACTAAATTTACCTTATCTCCAATAACCAATAGAATTACCCATACCTGAACATCGAACTCATTTACCGGGTTTAAATTCCACATCATCCAAAAATCTATTTAAGCATATACTTATAATAATTCACCGGTATAAAGCCTGCTAGGCTTAAAGCCCGATATTATCCACCGGCACAAAGCCTGCTAGGCTTAAAGCCCGATATTATCCACCGGCACAAAGCCTGCTAGGCTTAAAGCCCGATATTATCCACCGGCACAAAGCCTGCTAGGCTTAAAGCCCGATATTATATTTATAAAGCTGCTTCGCAACCAATTCATATCGAAACTTTTATATACTTCATAATCTTTGTACGAATTTTTCGAATATCATATCTCAATCGAACTAAACTTAATCATATTAAATTATACCTTTAAAATAACGACCCATCTAAGCCACCCTTTAACATATATACATTCATAAAGCTTAAACCTCAACCACATAGGTACATATATTTCCGTTAAAAGTATACACATCAATTTAGATAAATTCTATACAATATGATTGCTTAAAAACTTACCTCGAATATCGACGGACTTCACTTCCCGACTATTCAATTAACTCCTCCTTTCCCCAATCCAATCCCGATTCTTTTTGTACTTGATCTAAATAATTGTCAAGTAATTTATTAAATTTCAATTTTCCTATTTAATTTAATCCAATAATAATATTGACAAGATTCTACTATTTAACTCATATAATTTACACCTTTTAAAAATTTCATTTAATAACAATCTAACACATTTTGTCTCTTCACCCCTCTTTATGGCGCATATATACTACTTCAACACACATATATATATCTCAACATATATATATATATATACAAGTTTATCGACCAAACAATTTAAACCAACTCAACATCATAAACATTCACCCAAACATTAACCGAATGTAAAGGGCATTTCAATGCTCAATTTACAATAATTTCCATAACATTTCAAACAATTTAAAACTACTATTTTCTATTTCCTCAAAATCCTTTCTCAACTTATCTTGTATTTACCAACACAACACCCCACAATTTCACCTCCATGGCGAATCTAAGTGTACCAAATTCTAGAAATTTTAACATTGTTTTGATAAAATCAAGATAACCAACTCAATTTAATAGAAATTTACTAAAATAAAACTCAACTACTTACCTTAAGAGAACATGCATCAACCGAAACTATGAAGCTTAAGTTTTCTCTTCTTTCCTCTTTGTTTTCGTGGAGAAGATGAAGAAAAGAAATGGGGAGATAAAATAATGTTTTCTCATTATTATTTTTATTCCTTCACATTATAAAATAAGTGAATAAAAGCCATTAACTAAAAACAATTGATTTAATATAAGCACACTATCACTATGCCGTCCATCACCATGAGATTTGGGTTAATAGACATGCAAATTCATTCTTTCAAACAACACTTCAATTAAACCCTTTAATTTAATGAATGCTACTTTTTACCATTTATGTAATTTGGTCCTTTTTCTTAAATTAAACATACAAACACTCAAATAATTTCACGAAATTTTAACACATGCTCAATCATACATATTTAACACTAAAAAAAATATTAATTTATTTTTCCGACTAGAACTCGTGGTCCCGAAATCACATTTCCGATCAGGCTAAAATCGAGTTGTTCTCAAGTGGGATTTTATTATAATTTAGTATTAAATTATAAAACAATTATAATATAATCTTTAACATATAAAATAATACTTAAAAACATGTTATAAGACCATATAGCCGTCCACTATAACTTAAAATGGTTATATTACCCTTTAAGGGCTTCACTAAAATAAAGCCACATCAATCTAACCATAAATCAAATAAAAGGCCACTTTTACCAGTTACGCGATTTAGTCCTTTTTAACTAATTGAGCACACAAACAGTTAAATTTTTATACGAAACTTTCACACACATTAATTCACATATAACTGACTCAAAATATAATATTAAATTATTTCTCAGACTCGGATTCGTGGTCCCGAAACCACCGTTCCGATTAGGGTCAAATTCGGACTGTTACATTCCTAACCCCAAACCTAGTTTTCATCCGCTACACACCCCCGTACCAACCATCACACCTGCGGGGATCAAGTTAACCCACCCCACCATCACAGCAATCATAGGCATTAAGCCATTTTATATTTGTGGCAGAGCCACCGAACTAGATTGTGATAAAGTCACCGAACTAGAGGCATTGAGCCATTAATATTTGTGGCAGAGCCACCGAACTAGATTTTGGCAACAGGCCTTTCTTCTCTTCATTATTAATCCCAACCCATGCAACATGTATGCAAAAATTTGTCTATGTTCATATGATGACTTTATCAAAAGATTTAAATAACATAAGAGTCAATATTTCTAGTTTTTGTTAAGGCCCAAAATAGCATTTAGCCCATTTAGCAATCTAGCATCTTAACCCAATTTACGATCTAGCTAAGAGTTTGGCCTATTAAACAATTTATCAGGCTTTTCGGCCCATTTAACAATTTATCAAGCTTTTCGGCCCATTTATCAATCTAGCAGAGATTTTGGCCCATTTATCGATCTAGCAGAGATTTCAGCCCATTTATCGATCTAACAGAGATTTCGGCCCATTTATCGATCTAACAGAGATTTCGGCCCATTTTACTAACTAGCATATTTTTCGGCCCACTTTTACGAGACATAAAATTTACATATTAACAACTAACTTCATGAGGGCATTTTCGTAATTTTCACAATTTTAATCGTTTTCATGTATTTTCACCGAGATACCGATTTATACGTATTATACCGATTTAGTCGTCTTTACGATTTTACTCAATACCACGAATGACATCCAACCCGAGAAAAGCGTGAAGTTACACACCTTGATATCGTGAGTACTAAACCTTCCCGCTCGTCAACACCTAAACATAATACGATCTATTAGAACACTATCATTTATCAAAAATATTCTATTGGGATTTGATCCAAATCCTTACCCCTTTGATTTTCAATCACTTCTATTTCCGGTTTCTCCTCGTTTATCGATTCGTTGCTCGCTGAGAATCCACTAACGTACAAAGGCTCGGGAGTACGAACTACTTCAAATAATTAACTTCCCTCGGTTGATGGTCCACAGCCCGGTGGAAAATCCCGGATTCCCGAAACAGTCCTTCTTTTATATTTAGGGGGAATAGCGGATCCACCCCTCTTATGAAGATTATGGACTGCCCTTTTTTGCCCTATTTTGAATGTCTTCAATGACAAAAGATCATTAATCCAACTTAAGAATATATCGAAAATATAACTAAAGGTTTTAAGAGTAAGATTTCCTTACCACAAATATCCTTATTCCGCAATAAGAGAATCGACCAAAACGTTCCTTAACACCTTAAATCGATTCCAACGTTCTATGATACTCACGAACACTCGAGTTAGATCTTCCGCTATTGCACTAAAGTATAATAAAGAAAACGTTAATAAAATGAACGATTATTTCGATCCATGAAATCCTTCTTACCACCATCAATATTCGGCCAAAACCACTATTAACTAACATGAACTAAAAAGAACTCTTACCTATTCTCCACGGTTGAAAAGAAATGATTGAGAATGATGTTTAGGAAAAGAAAGAGATTCGGCTATGAGAGAAAATAATGGAGAAGGTATGATTGAAAAGAAAATAAAAGGTGAGAGAAAAAGATGATGATGATGGTGATTCAGTTTTCAAAGAGAAGAAAAGAGAAAGTAAGAGATGTGTTTAGGGGCAAAGTACATTCGGCAATGGAGAAAGGAAGAAAAAGAATGATCTTTGGTGTTGGTAATTTCGGCACTATGAAAAGGCACACAAAAGAATACTAAAGTGATAAGCAAAAATGACCAAATGGTCAAAAGAATTAAGGCTTACCAAAAGCTCAAATTTGGCCAAAGGAGAAAGGTTGAGAGAAAATGCAAAACTTGCACAAGATGATAGGAATGACCAAAAACTAACTCCTAATCCTAGCCAAACTACTAACATATTCGGAATGCCGTCCAAATTCATGGTCAAATGGCCATGAATTTGTTTCCAAAACCTTTTCCTTGATATTTGCCTTATGTCCCCATATCTTTCCAAACTTTCTTGATTCCCTACAATAAGTTAACAATTACCTTTTTCCTTTAGTCTACTTACCAAAAATAAAACAATACAACTCATCCATCCTTATCCCCTTGCCGACACATGCATAGGTTAAAGCAAAAAAAAAAAAAAAAAAAATTCCTTGTTGCTTGCCAGGTGTTTCGAACTCCTTCCCTCTAGGAACACTTATGGCGCCATCTCCTCTTTACTACTAGCTCACTTATGCCAACTTTTAGCATTTAATTAATTTAAGTCTTAAGGTCATTTAATTTCTTTACTCAAATGTACACTTAAATAATAATATTTATTCTATTCCAAGTAACCCGAACCGACATTAAGCAACATAATGATACCCAATTATTTAGGATGCTACACGCTAAGATGACTCTTGCAAATGTGGAGAGTGTTAATGTGATGACAAATATCCCAAAGAATTGAAATGAAGTAATTGATAAAAGATAAGACTAGTGGTGCTTTTGATATTACAAATCTAATTTAAATTTCTATGGTTTTTTTTTTTTACTTTAACTATCATTATAAGTTTTGATTATTTGTTTTTCTACACAATGCCTAGAACTACCCATAGTCCCTCCCCAACCCATTTCTATGGTTTTTTCTTTAAAAAGATAGTACAAAAAGTTTAAATTCATTTTAGATATTAGTTGCGTTTGGACTTCAATATCCAAAGTGAAAGTTAAACTCGAGTTTACACATTTTTCATTTTCATAAAATATTATTTATTTTTATTTTTATTTATATATTTTGTAATTTATGAATAAAATATGTAAGGATATAATGCAAATATAAAAATATATGCATTTACCTTTACAAATTGAATATAACGAAAAATATAAAATTTACTAAATATTAAGTAAAACTTATATTTTAAAAAGTAAAAATAAGATAAATAAACTTAAATGGATTTAAATTAATCAATTACATATTGATAATTTTCTAAACTCTGAATTTTATATTTTAAATCTAGCTTAATTAAAGTTGATTTTAATTCAAAAATTGTTGAATGTTTGAGTTTATCATTCCATTTTGTTTTCTGTATAACTAGACATTGACACTCACGAAGGGTGGGAAATTATATCCGTTTGATTGAAAACAATCATATTTTGTTTCTTTAAGAATAATATGTAGATTTTTAAGTATCAATAGGTAGTATTTTAGGATAATATTTGATAAGTTAGAGATGATTAATGAAAATTTTTATAAGAGATTGTAACTATTGAAGTAGTTTATGAGAAATGTTAAGAACTGTTCATGGTGCTTAGCACTGCTCAACCTAATAACTTGCCATATATAGCATTGGTAAATTTTGGTAATAAAATCCTTGAACTATAGTCTCTTTTAATACTTTAGATGTGTGCAAGCTCATCTATGACATCAAAACTGTTTATAGCAACATATCTTGAAGATTAGTTTGAACTGGATCAAAAAAACCATTTTCTCTATTTTGAGGTGATTGGATTAAATCGGGTAACTTGGTAACTTATGAAGAATTATCCTAGACTTATTGAAGATGTTTTATTTTTTGATTATTAATGTTCTATGAACATGAAAATGTGGTTGATGTCAAAAAGATAACTTTATAAATGATTTTCAAGCAAATTCTTCTAGTGGAGATGTTAATGGGAGTTTGAATCTTGACTTGGTAGTTTAATGTTATGAATGAAATTATTATTTCGTATTGTAGACACTATTGCCTCGGATATTGTTTTAAACTTGTAAACTTGATTCAAACATTCTAGAAATACTAAAACAAGGCCCTAGTAGCTTAATTAAATGGTTAGGATACAATAGGGGACTCTTATTTTGTACTATGGTACTCCTGTCACTTGCACTTTAATGCTCTTGTTCCTGGAAACTCGTCCAAAGTATCCTATCTTTATTTCTAGATGTACTAAGGGCTAAAGTTAACTAGCTCTAACTTTTTAGAAATAACTAGATTTTTGCATGATAAAAACAAATACTTGAATTGTATCACCCCTTGCCCGACCCCTATCACCGGATCCGAGCTACAAGATGCCATATCCGTTGCCTGAGCAACTTTAATTAAATAGACATCATTTTCCATAAAGACAACAATTTATTCTAAATATACGATTATTGAGTCATTATATCAAACCATATTTCAAACTAGGTTTATACAAGCTTACGAAAACTCCAATGATAACCTGGGACCGTTGGAGGACTAAAATGTAACAATTTTAAAAGTTTTCAAGTTGATGTCACAACATTAATGGTTCAATGTCGCAACTTCCAACATTGAAAACAAGTTTCCCTATTCAAGGACTAAATTTCCAAGTTTTATAAACTATACTAGATAGACATCACGACATTGGAGTTCAACATCGTGACATCCAGTAGGTGGTGTTGCAACCTTGAAGACAATAGCCAACTTTTCAACTTAAGGATCAATTTATAAAACTTTCAAACATTATAGATTCGACTCGAGACGAGATAGTCTAATGTTACGAAATTTAGGGAGTGAAGTCGCGACATTCACAATAATCCACTATGCCCCATTCTATACGTTTTCAAGTTAACTTAAGGCATATAAGGGTTGGATATAAGACCTCAACATGATTATTCCCACACATATGCTAGTTCACAAACTTAATTCAACCCAAAACCATTTTCATGAATAAGCAATATCATTTTCATTTATCCACAATCAAAAACACTATCATTCCATACCAATCTATACCAATTAAAGCTTATGACATTTATACCTAAGAAATTTGAGTATCAAGAACTCACATAACCTAGATATGAGCAAAAACAAGTATAAACTAACTATTTTTCCAACATTACATCCAAACATATCATTCTCAAACCAATCATCCACTTGGTTAACTAAATTACTCACTTTGCAACCTTTAACATGCCAAATCATACAAGATTAAGATCATTACTCATGCTGACATTAGACATAACCAATATCATGCAGTAAATAAGTCACAAGGCAACCACAATACACAAGATTAACCATATTCATCATAGCCAAGTAAATAACCATAAAAAAAATACCATTTGCAAGATAAGGTGTCCTCATATACATGCCACAATATTTAGACTCAAAATGAATATAATTCTACCATCTAGTTAACAGTGTGTGTTTCACGTTGATCCGGCTCGACAAGTTCCACAATGTGATGATCTACAAGGGAAAGAAACAACTAGAGTAAGCATTTAGAATTCTAAGTAAGTTCAAATGGAAAATAACATGCTTACGTCGCTAGAATATGGCACTTTAAAACGTCAACAAGGTGACCAAATATATATTCATGATCATTAGGCATTACAAGTAACTCAAAACATACCAATTCATATTACTTTCACATAACCTATCACAATGACATATTCAATCAATGATCTATAAGATTGTACTAAGTAGACATAACTCATTTCAATAGCATATTCTAACATCAATTCATAAGGATATACCATTTTCATATAAATCCTTTCATTGACATATCAAAATTGTTACCAAATTTATTTCCTCACATTTCTAAGTTTCCAATTACATTTATAATCTTTCGCCCAATGGAACCATAGTAAAATGGACTCGGATACACTAGTAAACTACACCATAGCAAGTTGCTCTTCCGATTTGAATTTATATCAGGTTATTCATACAGGCTAAACCTATACCAAAACACATCAAGTTACTTGTCTAAGTTAAACCTATGACATATAATACCCGAGGATCCGCAAAAAAATTTTGGATCTTGTTAAAATCTATAAGAATCTCCTACAGGCATGTATATGAACCTACTGGCATGTCAATTGTATCGTAACATTATACTAAGTTCACACATGCATCAATTTCACATATTTCAATATCATCCCTATAATTGTTCACATTTACATATCACACCCTGTAAATGGTTACATCTTTAATTTACATATCATGTAATCATTCAAATTTTCACATTTGTACCCTATATTATTATGTAATAGTCATTCATCACATAATATTTCAATTCAATCCATTACTAGCCAATATATGCCAAAGTTACTAGTATTTCAACTATATTTAAACATATATATATTTGAATTAAACACTTAAACATATAAAACAAAGTGAGATAGTAAGTTTCATATAAACATACCTATTCAAAATATGAAATTAGTGCATACTTCAAGGACTGGTCCGCAAATTTAGTTTTTCCTTATTAGCTCTACTTTGATCCAAATCTTGATCTATACAATTATTTTATATAACAAATCAATACCAAACATTTTTATACTATGCCATGATATGCATGATCCTATATAAATTCATTTTTTTGAACCCCCTCATATTTTACATTTTATTCAATTTAGTCCCTAGACTCGATATAAACATAACTTCTAATTTTAGCCCGAAAATAAAATTTGGTTTCACATTTTCTCATTAGGGACCTTATATTTTCTATTTTGACATAATTTCATGATAATTTTTACATGTATTCAATTTGGTCCCTAATGTAACAAAATTATTAAGCTAGATTAACTTTACAATCTAGTTCTTTCCATAATCTAAGCTTAAAATCTACTAATTTCAAACCTAATTCATCACTTAATCAATAATGAAAGCTTACTAAAACTTTAAGAATTTATCAATTTGGTACATAAGCTAGCTAAATCAAGCTTTCATGGTCACAAATCTATAAAAATTACAAGAAAATGACTTGATTTCATTACCTAATTACTAGTCGAATGGTAGGAAGAAAATTTTGAAATTTTCTTAAATCCCTAATTATGGTGAACGGTAAGAAAAATGAAGAAGATGGTGAGCTCCGCCAACTTTTATTTTTATACTTGTTGGTATTTTATATTGCATACCATAACCAAATGCAAAAATCCTCAAATGTTATTTTTGCTTTCATCTATTTTGAAAAAGAAATAGAGATGTGGGAAGCCATTAATGAAGGAAATAACAAGATTCATGGGTTGTTATCAAGTTGTATGTTAATAAAAGATCATATGCCCATATAGATATGGATGAGAGAATGGTTCTTGTAAAGATGGCAGATAAAAGCAAAGAAAAGAGAATGTCAAAGGGAACACCAAAGACAACATAGGGTACAAAGATGCAAGACAAATCATATTGATTCTTATAAAACTTGGAAGATGAAAAATAGCATAAAAGGTGGTGTCGAGTATAGAAGGATGTTATTTTGTCTTTTTCAAAATTGCACAATAGTTTCATAATTGACTTGTGGCTGTCGCTATTGAGAGCTTTTACAGTATCTTTTCTTTGGTACTTTTACTTTTTAGGTTCTTTAAGGTAGTGTGTTCAGGTTTTGTTTGGGAGGGTTATTATGGTGTGATTTCTTATTGTTTTTCATGTTGAGGTATGTATATGTTTCTTTTATGTTTAGGTGTTCAAGGAGTTATGTTGTCATTAAGGTGTGGGCTCGGTGGCATTTTTGTTCTTTTTTCTATCCTTTTTGGTTATTTTAATAGATTTTTATTTGGGCTAAAAAGAACATGAATTTTAAATTTTGGATTGAATTTCTTTTTTTTTTATGTAAATTGTATTGGAAAAATACGATTGCAAAATAAAATCGTTAGCACTGACTGGAAAATAAACCAAGCATAAATAAAAGAAAGAATCATTGTGCCATAGAAGAACCACTGTCGTAGAAGCAAATTCACTCTGGTCGATGTAGTCGTGTAGTGGGCGTTTCCCCCAAGGTTAACACAGAACTTCAATATTTGTACACCCAAATAAGGAAGGTAGAACACAATTGGTATTGCTATTCTTAAAGGAATCGAGAAATAATATAAAAAGAAAGCTTTAAAGCTTATTGGAAAAACTTGGCCAGAAAAATCACACTAGGTTCAATTCGCAAGAAAGGTTGGAGGGGCCATAGATAATCCCACTTTAAATCCTTTCTCCTAGACATAATTTCCTCTAATTTAATTTTAGTAAGATGCCAAAGTTCTAGAGAAAAGAAAGATGATAGAATCGAGAAGAATGAGAGAAGCTCTCAGTTTGTTGCTTGTAAAAAAATAAGGAGAAATGACTTCTTATTTATAAGATTCTCAAAAGAGCAAAGTGGTCCAAAAAAGTCAACAACCATATTGCAACAATCAGATTCTAACTATCATGTTGTAACGATCAGATTCTAACATCCATATTTTTGTATTACCAACATTCCCCCACTAATGCAAAAGAATTGGAATTTTTTCGTAAACATGAAAAATGATCAAATGAGAATAGAGCAATAGCGAAATTAGCTGCTTAATCTCTAGTATCTTGTGGATTTGAACTAGTACGTAGTGAAATGAGTAATTCTTCTATTTAACAAGTGAATGAATCTTGAACTTGTTAAGATAAGAGTTAACTCATGACACACGACTAATATCAAATCCAATTGATGTCCCGTGATAGATTAACAAGTTTTAGCCAATACACCTCGGAATGCTAGTAAGTGCTCTAGAAAGACTTCCCAATGTCTTTCATAGAATGTGGCTAGTCCTTCACACGTACGTAGGTGATTTCATAAAGTATATCTCAATATAGACCATCTGAATCAGGACTATGAAATCATTAAGAGCATTTATTAAGCGCATCCTCTCAAATTTAAATTCAGTAAATTCATCAAGTCCATTTCAATAGGACCACCCCAAACTCTGGGGTATGAATTCATTAAAGGTAATTAACTCAACCTTGTGCATGTACATCATTCGCCATAGGAATAAGTAGAATGTAAACTATGAGTCTTTCCATGGTTTTGTTTGACCATATTGAACTTAGAGAACTAAGTTGGGTATCCACCATGAATCCCTGAACCACTGGACTTAAGACTCATCCCCCTCGATAAATCAAGAACCATTTTCCTACTTAACCTTTTGGTTAGTGGATAAGCTAGGTTCCTTTCAAACCTCGCATACTTCAAAGTAAGTACTCCATTTTCCCATAAATTAATCTTTGTAAGTAAATTCCTAAGGCAGTCGACCTCTTGCTCAGCCTAGTCAAGAGTTATAAACTCTAATTCCATCACGGAACGATTAATACACATCTATTTAATAGACTTCCAAGAAATAGTTGCTCCACCCAAACTAAAAACATTCCTACTTCTAAAGCTAACTTTATTAGTCATCCAATTTGCATCACAACATCCTTCTAGGACTGCAGGGTATCTGAAAAAGTCCAACTTACAAGTTATTGTACTTTAATTTCACTCAGGACTATTTGGGGAAAGCTCAACCTTGATAACTATCATAGTAAATTTCAGACCATGACACTTCCCCACTTATTATGTCGATGCCCTCATAGACATGAAGCCACACTTTTAGTAACCTTGTTGCATCTAGTTGACATTTCAATCTCAAGTTCATCTTGGGCCTTCAAGGCCTAAGGCTATGATCCATTCAAGGCACATCAGACATAGACTCAAACCTGGTCTCATCTCAATCATTGGTGTAGTCTTGTCTATGTCCATTTTTCCACCAAACACTCAAACTCAATGCCACAACACATAATTATCAGGTTACAACCTTGAGGAACCCTTAATGGTATGACCCTTTGTCGGCTAAATATTACTAGGTCTTTGATACTAAAAAAAGCATCTCTCTAGATGTGGCACCATCAGCACTCTTGCGACATCTCGTTGGATGCGTCCCTCTGGACGTGGTTTATGCCAACCATCCCTTGCGGTACCAACACAAAGTTCTCAACATGGGAAATCTAGACACATTGGTCATCCCCAACTTAGGTCCTCTCAGCCCCTCCATGGTCACCCCATTGGGTGTGGCCATCTTGGCCAATCACAACACATGCGGCACAACTAAACTAGTTCAATCTCAATCTTAATTTCAAACTTTAATGCTCATTCATGCAAACCCTAGCACGCCACTCCTTTTTTCGCATAATCTCATAAGTTTCCTAAACAAGACATCCCCCACTAGTTCTTAAGTTTTCAGACTTGATAATTGTCTAGTCTACTTTGGTTAAAAACTCAATGAAGCTTAGACTAGCTCTACAAATCGTATATATTAGTAGCTTATCATAGATAAGGGTATCGTAAGCCCTATCCCAAACACAAAGATCCAATGAATTGCTCATGGTTCTCTAACCAACTCAAACTCAAGAGTCCTTTTA
The DNA here is from genome assembly GCA_025506655.1 of Gossypium rotundifolium. Taxonomy (NCBI): domain Eukaryota; kingdom Viridiplantae; phylum Streptophyta; class Magnoliopsida; order Malvales; family Malvaceae; genus Gossypium; species Gossypium rotundifolium. The sequence continues at coordinate 52,066,844 of CP106728.1, forward strand.
CCAACTTAAACTCAAGGGATCTTAGACCTATCTTGGCTCAATCTTGCTAGCCTTTCAAGCCCATCTTGATTGTAATGGCCCACTGTGAAACACCCCATACCTGGCCCACGAGCCTGGACCGGATCTGGTATGTTCCTCGATGTAACCCATTCAAAAATTTTTTTGTTACTTTGAAAACTGTGTGTTTTGAAGATAGTTTGTTTGTGGGTTGGGCTCGAGTTAAAAACAAGTTTATTTTCAAATCGAAAACCCATTTATTTCAGGTGACAAAATATTTAAGCTTATTTTAAATTAAATGGACTTGTTCTTTAAATACCCTAAAATCGTAACTTAGTAATTAAAACAAAAATAAAATCATCACTATGGCCTTATTACAAAAAACAAAACCCAAAATAAAATTATACAGTACTTAAATAAAATAAAATGTCCATATTAAATAATTCTTCAAGCTGAGCATGGCCACCACAAGTTCCGCCATCTCGGTCCATCCTTGTTCATCACAGAAACATGTGCCCTAGCAGGGTGAGTCGATAGACTCAATGTGTAACCAACACCAAAATATAATAGAATTAGGCATACCATACACATCATGTTCAAATAATAATTCAAGATAATGATGCAAACCCGAACCCAAACCTATATGCCATCCGCTACACTCCACCGTACCAACCTCGCACACCGTGAGGACTACTAAGTCAACCTCCATTCGCTACACACCATCGAAGGCGTCATTGCAATGACGTGCTCATCACCCACATAAAATTCGTGGCATAGCCACTCAGATAATTGTGTCATGAGACACCACATTCGGATAATGTAACCGGTTACCACATTCGGATAATGTGACCAAGTCACCACATTCACTTAGTGAAACCGAGTCATCACATTCACTTAGTGAGACCAAGTCATCACATTCACTTAGTGAGACCAAGTCATCACATTCACTTCCCTTTCTCAAATAACCCGAATGCCCCATATTATTCATATCATGCATATCATACTTAATTTCACATTCATGTCACTTTTCACATGTTAAGTATAACATATTTCGTAATCTTAGTAGGAGTAGGAAAACGCGTGCAGAGTACTTTGTACCATAACATGGTACTTTAGCCACATTCTTACACTTTCATATTAACATATATATCAAATTTAAGCCATAAATCTATTAAGATTAGTGTGGGGTACACACCTAATTCACTTAGCAAATTCACTGAAATCCCGAAGAATCCCGATCTACTGTTCTAGATCTTGCTTCCTATATTCGGCCAACATTAAAGGTTTAATGAGAAACTCATTCAGCCACAAAACCAAATCCTAGTTGGATTTGGTGCCCTAAAACTCACCTTAAAGCCGATTTGCTTAACACTCAAATCCCGAAAACTTTATTTTTCTTCACCTGGTATTCGGCCAACCCTAAATCTCAACATAGGTTAGTTTTCAGCTTTTTAATAATTAAAGAACAGATCTAAGTATTCATACAAGCCTTGGTTGAATGCTTTTAGGTGCTTACCTTGTGGATTTTAAATCCCAAATTTTACCGAATAACTAGGGAATACGCGGCCTATGGTGTACCTTCGGGAAAAGAACTTCTCCTTCCTTGTAGTCGACACTTAGTAATTCCCGAAAGATCTCTTCAAGGTTTCGGCAACAATATATAGAGGATATTAGGATCTTAATTTCGACAGACTTAAAAGAAATAGAATGAGAATCGAACCTAATCTTACCCTTCTTGAAGAATTGATGGAACTCTTGCTTGAATCCCTTAGTAGTATTCTATGGCCCTTATGTGTAACACAAGGTTTCGGCTTTTGTAACAATAAAGGAATCGGCTAGGGCTTTGCTTACTTTTGGGTTTTTTTTTTATTGTGTTTGTAATAGAAGAAGAAAAGAAAAGAAGAGAATTATGGCAGAGAGAATTCAGCTAAAGAGAGAAGAAAAGAATGGTGCTATTTGCTAGAGAATTTCGGTAGAGGTTTCCTTGAAGAGAAAAGAATGAATGAAGAATAGCCCTTATTTTCCCTCTATTGTCGAAATTCCTAGGCTAGAGTCCCCTATTTGGCCACCACTCTTCCTATGTGATAATTATCACTTTTATCAAAAGATTTAATCCAACAATTATCTCCTAATTAGCGAAATTCTAAAGGAAATAAGACTCCTCCTTTTAGAGCCCACATGCCGTCCACCTCTCTCTCTCTTGTAGCAAAATAAAATTTCTTTTATTTGCTTCCTAAGTGACTCGATCCTGCCCAATTACACTTGCATGTGGCGCCATTTCTCGAGGCCCTAAGTGGCATCTTGAGCCACTTTTCCAAGCCCGCTTGTGTGTCAAATTTCACATACTTTTTCTCTTAAGGCCACCTTGCCTTAATTTCCTCTTTTAAACTTTAAAACTCGACATTTCTAGGTCATTTCTAAGTTTCCAAAAATTTTCTTTCGGCTCTTTAAACTTAGGTTTCCAAAATGGTCACTTTCCTATTTTACTTAGGTTTCCAAAATGTTAGCTTTCCTCTTTTTAACGTAACATTTCCATGCATTCCCAGGTTTCCAAAAATATTCAAAATTTATTCATAACACATCAAACATGTCATTTCGTACAATTAAGCCAAAAATGCATAGGCCCTTTTCAGGATGTTACAGTTCTACCCCCCTAAAAATAATTTTGTCCCCGAAATTTCCTAGCTAAAATAATTGAGGGTATTGTTGTCGCATTGCCTCCTCTGGTTCCCACAAAGCTTCCTCCGATCCATGGTTGTGCCATAATACTTTGACTAGAGGAACCGACTTCCTCCGTAGCACTTTCACGTCACGTTCCAAAATCTGGATCGGCTATTCCTCGTAGGTTAAGTCTGGCCTTAGCTCCACTTCTTCAATTGGTACCACGTGAGAGGGATCCGATCGGTAGCGACGTAGCATGGATACACGGAATACGTCGTGCATCTGCTATAACTCTGGTGGCAACTCTAGGTGGTATGCCACTGGTCCCACTCGCTTTAGTACTTGATAGGGCCCTATAAACCTTGGGCTTAACTTTCCTTTCTGACCAAACCTCATCACCTTCTTCCATGGCGAGACTTTCAGAAACACTTGGTCTCCCACTTCAAACTCTATTTCCTTCCACTTGAGGTCGGCGTAAGACTTTTGCCTATCAGAGGCTTCCTTTAACCGTGCTCGGATTATCTCAACCTTCTCTTCAGTTTCTGCCACCATCTCTGGTCCCAAAACTCGACGTTCTCCTAACTCGTTCCAACAAGTAGGAGTACGACACTTCCGACCGTACAATGCTTCATATGGTGCCATTTGAATACTTGCCTGATAGCTGTTGTTGTACGCAAACTCGGTTAGAGGCAAATACTCTTCCCAACTTCCTCTGAAATCCATTACACATCCTCTCAACATATCCTCCAACACTTGTATTACTCATTCAGACTGCCCGTCTGACTGTGGATGAAAAGCTGGAGTGAAGTCCAACTTAGAGCCTAAAGCTTGATGAAGTGCCCTCCAAAACTGAGACGTGAATCTTGGGTCTCTATCTGAAATAATTGACACCGGCACTCCGTGTAGTCTCACGATTTCTGCCATATATAACTTGGCTAACTTCTGAAGGGAATAATCCACTCTTACCGGGATGAAATGTACGGACTTAGTCAAACGGTCCACTATTACCCATACCGAGTTCTTCTTAGTAGGTGTAAGGGGAAGCCCACTAACGAAGTCCATGGTAATTATTTCCCACTTCCACTGTGGAATCTGGATTGGCTAAAGCAATCCGGATGGAACTTGGCGTTCAGCCTTAACTTGCTGACACGTCAGGAATTTCCCCACGAATTCCGTAACTTTCCGTTTAAGATCAGGCCACCAAAATTGTTCTCTTAAATCTCTGTACAACTTAATGCCTCTGGGATGCATAGCATAAGGGCTACTATGAACTTCCTGAAGAATCCTCTGTCTTAATTCTTGTCCCTCGGCATACAGACTTTTTCTTTGTAGCACAATACTCCTTCATCATTAACCTCATAGTCCTCTAACTCTCCGTTCTGTGCTTTTTGTAACATAACACTTAAATCCTCATCAACCAACTGTCCCTCTTTCACCTCCTTCAACCACGTTGGCTTGACTTGCAATTCAGCCAACAGGCTTCCATCCTCATACAAACTTAAATGGGTGAACATTGCCCTTAGGTCTGACACAAACTTTCGACTTAGGGCATCCGCTACAACATTCGCCTTGCCCGGGTGATATTCTATCGAACAGTCATAGTCCTTCAGTAATTCCACCCACCTTCGTTGCCTCAAGTTTAACTTCTTCTGAGTCAACAGGTACTTGAGACTCTTGTGGTCTATGTAAATCGTTGACTTTTTGCCATAAAGGTAGTGTCTCCACACCTTAAGAGCGAAGACCACTGCTGCCAATTCCAAGTCATGGGTTGGGTAATTCATCTCATGCGGCCTTAACTACTGAGACACGTAAGCGACTACTTTTCCATCTTGCATTAGAACACATCCTAATCCCGTATGTGAAGCGTCACAGTACACCACAAAATTCTTTCCCGCCACGGGCTAATCAACACTGGAGCTTCCGTCAATACTTTCTTAAGTTTTTCAAAACTCTCCTGTTGCTTATCCGTCCATACAAAGGGTACTTCCTTTCTCAACAACTTTGTTAATGGCGTGGCTATTGACGAAAATCCTTCCACGAACCTTCTGTAATAGCCTGCCAATCCTAAGAAACTTCGAATCTCTGCCACTGACTTAGGTGGTTTCCAATCCAACACAGCTTTGATTTTCTTAGGATCCACCCTTATTCCCTCGGCAGACACCACGTGTCCTAAGAAAGCAACTTCCCTAAGCCAAAATTCACACTTGCTGAATTTGGCATAAAGCTTCTTCTCCCTTAATACTTGCAACACAATCCAGAGATGCTCATCATGCTCCTCTTCAGACTTAGAGTATACCAAAATATCGTCGATGAACACTACGACGAACCTATCTAAGTAGGGTTGAAACACCCGGTTCATCATATCCATGAATGCGGCTGGGGCGTTTGTCAACCCGAACGGTATTACCACAAATTCAAAATGGTCATATCTTTTCCTAAAAGCTGTCTTATGGATATCCACCTCCTTCACTTTCAACTGGTGATATCCTGACCTTAAGTTGATCTTTGAGAACACTGTCGCTCCCTTAAGCTGATCGAACAAGTCATCAATCCTAGGCAAGGGATTCTTATTCTTGATGGTCAGCTTATTCAATTGACGATAGTCTATGCATATACGCATAGTTCCGTCCTTCTTCTTCACAAACAGGACCGGCGCTCCCCACGGAGACACACTGAGTCGAATAAACCCACGATCCAACAATTCTTGGATTTGAGCCTTGAGCTCAACCAACTCTTTTGGCGCCATTCGGGATGGAGCGATTGACACAGGAGCTATTCCTGGTAGCAATTCTATTCCAAATTCAACTTCTCTATCTGGAGGTATTCCTGGTAATTCCTCTGGGAACACATCCTCAAAGTCCCTTACCGTTCTAACTCCATTGACACCTTCCTCCTTTCCATCCAACGCACTTACAAAGGCAAAAATGCCTCGTACCCTTTACGAACCATCTTTTTAGCCTTAAGCACCGAAACTACATTAGACAAGTAGTTCCTTCTTTCTCCTATCATAATGACCACCTCATCCTCAGGGGTCCTTAGTTCCATTAGTTGAGCCGCACAATCCAACATGGCTCGGTGTTCTACTAACCAATCCATACCAAGTATGAGGTTAAATTCTCCGAAGGGTAACTCCATTAACTCAGCTCGAAAGCTCAATCCTTGAATTTCTAGGGATACATTCCGAAAGATCTTATTCACTACTATAGTTTGGCCTAATGGGCTTACTACCGTCATCTCCCTATCAGAAAGTTCAGAGTCTAGGCCTAGTGTTTCAACTACACTACAAGCAACATAATAATAGGTCGAGCCCACATCAATTAAAGCATAATAGGGTTTGCCATGAATGAGGAACGTACCGGTTATGACGTCCGGCGCGTCTCCGTCCTCCCTACGGTGAACTGCATAAACCAAACCCGACTGTCTTGCCTCAGTATTAGCAGCACCTCTGCCTTGTCTTCCACGTCCTCTGCCAGCACCATTACCTCTGTTATTCAAACCTCGACCTCGTTGAGGCTACTGTCCTCCCTTGCTAGCCTGATTAACATTCTGAGTTGCTGGCTGCTTTTCATCTGATATCTTTGGACAGTCCTTGAGCATATGGTCCTTGGACCCACCTTAAAACATCCTCCTGTCTTTTTCCAGCACTCCCCTAAATGCTCCTTCCCACAATGCTCACAAAGACGATACTGCCCTCTGGTACCAACTTGCTGACCCTTCGGTCCATCAGTTCTGGGCCTTTTTCTCACATTTCTCGACGATCCATAACCCCTCTTGGGTCTACTCCTATCAGAGTTCTACTTAGTTGAGTCCTTGATTCCCTCAGCTACCTTAGCCTTTTCAACCAACGCGAAAAACTCCCGCTCCTGATGTGGAGCTATCAATAACCTTAGGTCATCCCTTAATCCGTCCTCAAAACGGACACAGCGTTCATGTTCAGTTGCGACTACTCCTCGAGCATATCGGCTTAACCTCAGAAATTCAGCCTCATATTCTGCTACCGACTTGTTCCCTTGAGCTAGTCCTAGAAAAGCTTTCCTCTGCTCATCAATATAACGTGTGCTGACATACTTTTTCTGATATGCCTCCTTAGCATACTCCCAGGTCAGATCCTCAGTGGTGGCTCTATCCCTCACTGTTAACCACCATTGATACGCTTCATCGCGTAGTAGTGCCACCATTCCTTTCAACTTCTCCTCCAGGGTCAAATCGAGCTCATCCATAATGCGCTCGATTGCTTCCAACTAGTATTCAGCTGTAATGGGTGCCACACCGAATACTCCACAAAACACCTCAGCTCCATTGGCTCGGAGTCTCTCGAGTATAGATTTCTGAGCTCCCGTACTTCCACCCGCGCCAGCCACCATTTCCAAAACTCGCAGCATAGCCTGCGACATAGCATCATCCTCCGTCTGAGCTTGCTGCTCGACATTAACAGCTAGGGGTGGTGGTAGCGGTGGTAACTCATTGTCAGACCCTTGACCCGATCTAACGGGTTCTGACACAGTTATTCTTCCTCTTCCGCATCCTTGACGATCGCGTCCTCTAGAACTCATCTCTAACGTCGATATTTGATTAAGAAGTTTTTATGAATTAGTACTTTTGTTTCACTTGATTACCCGCGAAGAAATTTTATGAAAAGGACTTTAAGAGTGGTTCTTTCGTATTCATACATGCACACAGTCTTTTCATTCATTCATACATCCATCAAACAATTATGAACCTTAGTTCATTCAGAGAAACGTTGTAGTTTTCATTTATTGTTGTTTTTCCACTACCCAGGGGTTTTTCATAATTTGTCCTACAGGGGTATTTTCGTAATTTGTCAAAATAAGGTTCCTTGATGATTTTGTCACAAAGTATTTTGGTATTTTTAAATTCCTGGGGTATTTTGGAAAATTTTTGAAATCCGAGGGTATTTCAAAAATTTTTAGACCTTGGGGGTATTTTGGTAATTTTTCCACAAATCGGGGTAAATTGTAAAATTTTAATAAATCGAGGATATTTCAAATGTTGCAAAACTTTGAGGGTTCTTTTTGAGAGATTTATTTTCCAAAATGATGAAGTTGCAAAAATTTTGGAAATTAGGGTCATTTTGGTAATTTTGGTAAGTTAGGGGCAATTTTGTAATTTTCCAAAAATCAAGGTATTTTTTGATAGTTTGCAAATTAGGGTTTTTGAACATTTATGAAATAATGAAATTTTGGCAAAACTGTTGAGTTGTTGGACATTTTATAAACCAAGGGCATTTTTGTAATTTTACCACTAGGGGTATTTTTGTAATTTTATAAATCAAAAAATTTTTCAAAAATTTTTGTAAAAAGAAATAATTTTCGTGAATTAAAGAAAAATGATTTTAAGAATTTTAATATTAGGGTTCTAAAAAAAATGGCTAGTTCCTTTTCGAGTTTTAGTTATTGAGTTTAGCTTTATGGCCAGAGCCTCCTTGGTCGGGGTGAACCAAAGCTACGCACTGGCGGGATTCGAGTGGAGAGGAGGTGAGTCACACAGACCGCTTAAGCACCAAGCTCCCACTGAAACCATTCCTAGGCATGCTTGCAGGGTTGCCACACCCACTAAGTCCTCTGGGTTAGGGTGAGCCGAAGCTACGCACTGGTAGGATTCTGCGAAGAGGAGGTGAGTCACTAGGACCTTAAATACCAGCTCTTGGATCCAATCCTGACATGCGTACCATGGTTGCCACACCCTAACTCGATTGACTTAGCCATAGGTTTGTTTAGTGCATTAAGTCTTATGTATTTGTGTTTAAGTAGACTAATCCTAGGGTTCAAGTTCCTATCATGCTATTCTCCGTTCCGTTCCTTTTCTACCCTTCTATAATTCACATAATCACACAGATAGTTAGGGGTACTTACCTGGTGGACTGCGGGTCGGAGACTCAGGGGCCATGCCATAAAACCTAGCCATTTTCAGAAATACTTTCATAAAACTCATTTGGGCTCGTTTTGAAAACATTTTGGGCCTTAGGCCACAGGTCGAGAGTTTAAAACTAGGCTCTGATACCAAACTGAAACACCCCACACCCGGCCCACGAGCCTGGACCGAATCTGGTATGTTCCTCGATGTAACCCGGTTCAAAAATTCTTTTGTTACTTTGAAAACTGTGTGTTTTGAAGAGAGTTTGTTTGTGGGTTGGGCTCGAGTTGAAAACAAGTTTATTTTCAAATTGAAAACCCATTTATTTCAGGTGACAAAATATTTAAGCTTATTTTAAATTAAATGGACTTGTTCTTTAAATACCCTAAAATCGTAACTTAGTAATTAAAACAAAAAAAAATCATCACTATGGCCTTATTACATAAAACAAAACCCAAAATAAAATTATACAGTACTTAAATAAAATAAAATGTCCATATTAAATAATTCTTCAAGCTGAGCATGGCCACCATAAGTTCTGTTGTCCCGGTCCATCACTGTTCATCACCTGAAACATGTGCCCACAACGAGGTGAGTCGATAGACTCAATGTGTAACCAACACCAAAATATAATAGAATTAGGTATACCATACACATCATGTTCAAATAATAATTCAAGATAATGATGCAAACCCGAACCCAAACCTATATACCATCCGCTACACTCCACCCGTACCAACCTGCACACCGTAGGGACTACTAAGTCAACCCTCCATCCGCTACACACCATCGAAGGCGTCATTTGCGATCGACGTGCTCATCGCCCACATAAAATTCGTGGCATAGACACGGATAATTGTGTCATGAGACACCACATTCGAGATAATGTAACCGGGTTACCACATTTAGATAATGTGACCAAGTCACCACATTCACTTAGTGAGACCGAAGTCATCACATTCACTTAGTGAGACCGAAGTCATTACATTCACTTAATGAGACCGAAGTCATCACATTCACTTCCCCTTTCTCAAATAACCCGAATGCCCCATATTATTCATATCTGCATATCATACTTAATTTCACATTCATGTCACTTTTCACATGTTAAGTATAACATATTTCGTAATCCTAGTAGGAGTAGGAAAACATACCTGAGTACTCTGTACCATAACATGGTACTTTAACCACATTCTTACACTTTCATATTAACATATATATCAACTTTAAGCCATAAATCTATTAAGATTAGTGTGGGGTACACACCTAATACACTTAGCAAATTCACTGAAATCCCGAAGAATCCCGATCTACTGTTCTAGATCTTGCTTCCTATATTCGGCCAACATTAAAGGTTTAATGAGAAACTCATTCAGCCACAAAACCAAATCCTAGTTGGATTTGGTGCCCTAAAACTCACCTTAATGCCGATTTTCTTAACACACAAATCCTGAAAACTTTATTTTTCTTCACCTGGTATTCGGCCAACCCTAAATCTCAACATAGGTTAGTTTTCAGCTTTTTAATAATTAAAGAACAGATCTAAGTATTCATACAAGCCTTGGCCGAATGCTTTTAGGTGCTTACCTTGTGGATTTTAAATCCTAAATTTCACCGAATAACTAGGGAATACGTGGCCTATGGTGTACCTTCGGGAAAAGAACTTCTCCTTCCTTGTAGTCGACACTTAGTAATTCCCAAAAGATCTCTTCAAGGTTTCGGCAACAATATATAGAGGATATTAGGATCTTAATTTTGACAGACTTTAAAGAAATAGAATGAGAATCGAACCTAATCTTACCCTTATTGAAGAATTCAATGGAACTCTTGCTTGAATCCCTTAGTAGTATTCGGCTATGGCCCTTATGTGTAACACAAGGTTTCGACTTTTGTAACAATAAAGGAATCGGCTAGGGCTTTGCTTACTTTCAGTTTTTTTTTATTGTGTTTGTAATAGAAGAAGAAAAGAAAAGAAGAGAATTATGGCAGAGAGAATTCGGCTAAGGAGAGAAGAAAAGAATGGTGCTATTTGCTAGAGAATTTCGGCAGAGGTTTCCTTGAAGAGAAAAGAATGAATGAAGAATGGCCCTTATTTTCCCTCTATTGCTAAAATTCCTAGGCTAGAGTCCCCTACTTGGCCACCACTCTTCCTATGTGATAATTATCACTTTTATCAAAAGATTTAATCCAACAATTATCTCCTAATTGGCCAAAATTCTAAAGGAAATAAGACTCCTCCTTTTAGAGCCCACATGCCGTCCACCTCTCTACTCTTGTAGCAAAATAAAATTTCTTTTATTTGCTTCCTAAGTGACTCGATCCCTGGCCCAATTACACTTGCATGTGGCGCCATTTCCTGAGGCCCTAAGTGGCATCTTTAGACCACTTTTCCAAGCCTGTTTGTGTGTCAAATTTCACATACTTTTTCTCTTAAGGCCACCTTGCCTTAATTTCCTCTTTTAAACTTTAAAACTCGACATTTCTAGGTCATTTCTAAGTTTCCAAAAATTTTTGTTCGGCTCTTTAAACTTAGGTTTCCAAAATGGTCACTTTCCTATTTTACTTAGGTTTCCAAAATGGTCACTTTCCTATTTTACTTAGGTTTCCAAAATGTTAACTTTCCTCTTTTTAACGTAACATTTCCATACATTCCCAGGTTTCCAAAAATATTCAAAATTTATTCATAACACATCAAACATGTCATTTCGTACAATTAAGCCAAAAATGCATAGGCCCTTTTCAGGATGTTACACACTGGCCAACACAGATAGAGCTACAACTGCTCCAACGCTACTAAGGCATACTCTTGCACTACCCAGGTGCCCTTAAACTGATTGCCTCAATAGGACACTTCACTTGCTCCAACGATCCTCAAGTGTAGACTCACGTTACATGTAGGAGCTTTCACTGGTTCTAACAACGGGAAATGAAAACGACTCTCATGTTTGAACAATGGTAAAATTTACTTTTAAATTGTTGGAAAAATACAAGTGCAAAACAAAATCGTTAGCACTGACTGGAAAATAAACCAAGCATAAATAAAAGAAAGAATCATTATGCCGTGGAAAAACAACTGCCATAGAAATCAATTCACCCTGATCGGTGTAATCATGTAATGGACGTTGCCCCTGAGGTTAACACAAAACTTCAATATTCGTACATCCAAATAGATTCTTCATTTTAATCTAGTTTTTGAGAAAATTGAAAAGGGTATTTCCTTGTTGTAGGATCTTTTATCTTTGCATTTAATCATTGGGTTTAGACAATACTTTGACGATATTTAATCATTTCAAAAATGGCAGCAACATGCTTTTTTTTCTCTCTTTTTTTCTTTCTACCAAAGAATCATATGAACGACTAATTCCCACATGATACACTTTTGATCAAAAGAGTTTTACCAATTCCAACAATTTTGCTTTTTGATTTGAAAATAGTTTGAATTAGATCCTTTCAATTTCTATATCATAAATAAACTGACGAAGTTGTTCCGACTTATTCATTTCCATTAACTAACCCTAGATCCTTACCCTTGAAAAATGGATGTTTTTCTTCGAACTCCAACAGGACTGGCGCCATTGGATCATCACTTGTTCAATAAAACCTTGAAACTAAGTCCAAAGATTCTCTGAGTAAGAACCATTGGATCATCACTTATTCAATCAATAGAACATATATAATAAATAAAAGTTCAAATCAATAGAAAATATATAATAAATAAAAGTTAAAAGAAAAGAAAGGTTTGTCCTTTGATCAAAATAAGCATAAACTAAATGAGAGTTTGAAAGAATAAAAAATCTTTAGATTTATAAATAATATAACTATTTTTTTTTAATTTTAGGTTCAATTCTCAGGAAAAGTTGGAGGGGTCACAAATAGTCCTGCTTAAAATCTAATCTCGTAGACAGAATTTCTTCTAATGTAATTTTAGTAAGATGCCAGAGTTTTAGAGAAAAGAAGGATGAAAGAATCGAGAAGAATGAGAGAAGCCCTCATTTTGTTGCTTGTAAAAAATATGGAGAAATAACCTCATATTTATAAAATTCTCAAAGGTGTAAAGTGGTCCAAAAAATTCAATGGCCATATTGCAACAGTCATATTCCAACAATCATAATGTAACGGTCAGATTACAACAGTCATATTTTTACATTACCAATAAATTGTAAAGATGAAATGCATTCCTTAAAAGTATAGTAATTGATTTTCAATATAATATATATTTAAAAATTATAAAATATATATATTTTAAAATTCATAACTTCTTTAAAATTTCAAATTAATTGTGAAATAGGCATACAACAAATCCATAGAATTGAGAAACAATAATGGATGTTGCTCAACAAATATACATTATTTTTAAATTTAAATCTAAATTTTAAATTCCTAATCTTTCAATCACTACCTAAATTCGATATTCAAATTAAAAAATTACAATATATATGATAAAATAACTATTTTTATTATATAAATAAGTTTTCATGAATATGTACGTGCTCCATTCCAAAAAGGATGCCCATGTTTGATTATTTGTGTCAAATGAATTTAACTTTGACTTGTATTTTAAAATATTATATGAAATAATATAATGTTTTATTCACGATATGGAAGTTGTAATTTTTGCCAACATCTTGTTTTTTCATATTCTTTTCTTTGAAATTGTTTTGTTTATTTATGAGAATTCACGTTGAATTTTGTCTTAAATGATTAGATTATGGTGTTGCTGCTCAATGTGTCTTTACCTTGATTTTTATTCTCCCATTATGCTTTAAATATTTTTTAATAAAACTTTTGATATACATTTTCATTGATATCTTGCTTTAATCGCTTTTTAATAAACTGAAAATGAAGGAAAGATGAAATTTGCATATATGCGTGTCTTTTAAATGGTTATCTTTAATATGCAAATGAGTTGATCATCATGCATATGCTTATTTCTATATTGATATTCAATGTGTTTAAAAAATTCTTGCAGGAGGCAATATTTTGAAACTTAAATTTTCAAGGAATGTATTTACTAAAGGAGAGTATGTTTCAAAAATATGTAAATGATTCTGGGGATTTTTAGAATCCAATTTTCTTTTAAAAAAATGTTGTTATAAATTTTGGGGATATAATAATATTTAAAATAAATTTTACACATTTATTCCTAAATTATTTTGTCAAAATATCATTAAACATTCTCAAAATTTTAAAATATTAATAAAAAATTAATAAAATGATTAGATATATTTCAAAATATTTTAGACAATCTAAAATGATTTCAAAATGTTTTTAAGCAAAGAATTCATCCCCCACAAAGATCCATCATTTCTAAAGATAAATTGCAAGAGGCTATGGATCTTCTATCGTGCAGAGTTATAACAAAAACACGATTTTCACCCTTCAATAACTATTGTCTCCAATGATTATAAATTTATTTAATGTAAGAAAAAAAAACCCATAATGCATACCACTTTTACGTGGATCAACTTCCAAAAGGAAGTATAAATATTTTTTTTAAATGATGAAAACTACCGAGAGGTAGTTAGTAAGGAGAAAAACCGAAAACTTAATAAGAGTTTAAAATGGATTCTTCCATTGAAAAAGAAAAAAAAGGAAGTTCGAACTTATTAAAAAGATGTTAATGGCGAATGGCCATTTAAAAAAGAAAAAATAAAGGAAAGAACTTCAATAATTTTGCCCAAAAAGAAGAAGAAGAAGAATGCTTCATTTTTCATAAAGAAGATGGCATTTAAGTTATCATTAATTAATGACAGTCAGCCATTTTGTTAAAAATGGCGTAAGGCCATGAAATATGGCTGGCATTCGGGTAAAGTCGACAAACAAAATAATACTCAGATTTCACTATATATGTGAACAATTTAGATTCTGAAATTGCAGATAGTTTTCGTAACCTAATCTTGTCTGTCATCAGTGAATTAAGATCGATGTCATGTCAAACGGTTCTGTAATTTTATCAACATACCTCATGAACACTCCAAGAAATAAGAGATCAATATTCAAGCTAGAAATTAAGAAAAAATTCATTAAAGATTTATTTTCTTCTTTTAGAGAACTTCAACCCAAATCTTTGTAAGAGTTTAACATTATCTTTTAGTGAGATTAAACCTTGTAATCAATATTTATTAATGGTTTTATTTGTTTACTCATTCCATACCTTTGCAAAATGAGAAATTCTAGTTTAGCTTTGAAATTTAGGGAAAGAAATTTCTATCTTAGCCGAAGTAAAAGATAGGAATAGTAAAGGTTATTCTTTATCTTGAATGGTATCAATTCAACATACTGAATTGGGAAAATCAGTGGCAAGTGAAGCTAAGGTAATGGAAGTGTAACGAGTTGTGGACCGAAGCCTGTAACATATGCACATATAACATCTTATGGAGGTCAACTAGTGAAATGGGACTCATTTGACCCACTTAAACTAACACGATTCAGGAAACACATAGAGAAGCACATCTACTTGAAGTCTTGGTGGCCCAATGGAACACTTCAGTAAAACTAGAGTTATTATGGTGAATATTGTAAATCCTAAGGGATAAGATTGCATAGAGTTTAAATCCCTTAGGAATATCATATTGTAGATAGACTTTGATATCAATCGTCGATATAATTTAAATTGTACTGTTGGATTTGGGGGAGCTCAACTATAAATAAAGGTCTTCCCCCTCATTTGTAATCATTTCATTCAAAGGTATTAAATATATTTGAGAGCATTTCCTCAAACATGTGGTGCGCTTAAGTTTCTTGTGGCTTTTCTGCTTGCTTTTTACTTCTTTGCCTTTTAAGTTTTGCTTCTACTTTATTTTGGTGCATTAGAGAATTTCCTTTATGAATACTCACTTTCAAGAGAAAGGTAAACTTAGGATAATTTGAAGCAAATGAATCACCGAAGGCACTGATTGAGATGACGAAAGGAGTAGACAAGCAGATTGAGCCTAAGGAGACCCGTGGGAGAGGTAAGAAAACTAGCATATCAAGGGATATTTTTGTCAACTTTGTAAAGTCGAGTGGTTAATTTAGAGGAATCCATGGATGATGTGAAGGAAACACTCGAGGTAAATGAAGGATGCACCGATGAGTTAGACACAATGAAAGAGAAGCTCAGGGAATATGTGGCGGAGGCTCTTAGTTCCAATTTGGATGTCATTGAAGGGCTCTTCAATATTGTTATGGATAATCAGAAAAAGAAGTTGACTAAGAGGAATGATGCTCTCGAAATGATGATTGTGGCTTTGAAGGAGGAAATTAAAGGCATGATGTCGAGAATTGAGGAGCTCGAGGGTGAGCTCATTGTATGCAGAGCTGCTATGGGTAAAGGGATTTTGGCTTCAGTTTCTACGTAGCGCAAAATGGATGTCCCTAAGCTGAAAGAGTTTAAGGGAATGAGGTCTACAAGGGATGTGGACAACTTCTTGTGGGGAATGGAGTAATACTTCTGTATGATGGACATTAAGGATGATGCCGCTAAGTTAAAAACTATAGTAATTTATATTACTAATGTCACTCTCTAATAGAGGCATCATAGTTCCATAGACAAGATGTAACAGCCCGATTTTGAGGCCAGTCAGAATAGTGGTTTCAGAACCACAAATCCGAGACCAGAGAAATTTTTTTAAAAATTATTATATGTGTTATGGAATAATTAGATGAGTGTATGAAAATTTTGGTGGATTAATTTTAGTGATTGTATGCTAAATTGTGAAAAAGGACTAAATCGCATAAAGTGCAAAAGTTTTATTTTACAAGCTAGAGGTGTCATATAGCTATAGAATTTTAATTGGAGGTTTTAAATGTGCAATTATGCATTTTTAAAGGCAATAGCCGGCCATAGGGGGGACAGGAAGCTTAATTTAGTCCAAGTTTGGTAGTATTAGGTATTTATGAATAAAATAAGATAAAAAGAAAGAAAGAAAAGATATCATCTTTTCTCATTCTCCCTACGACTGAAAATTTCAACAAGAGAAGGGGTTTAGAAGCTTGAAAATTTTTAGCCACTTCAATCTTTACAAGTAAGTGATCTTGGTGGTTTTTATTGATAATTTTTGTACTTTTGGAACCCCTAAAGCTTAAGCAAGCTAAAAAGGGGACTATTTTGCAAAATGGTTAAAATTTTAGGGTGTTTTTATGAGATTTCTTATGTTGTTTGCTGAGTATTTATGAAAGAAAATGAATCTTGGGTGTTAAATACACAATTTTTGTGAAAGGTGTTTCCATGAAAACACCTAAAAGGACTTTTTTGTAAAGGTTATAAAATAGATGATAAATGTGTGAAATAATTGAAATATTGAGTTGTTATAAGAGGTAATATGAAATGGCTAGGCTTGAGTGTGTGGAAAAATGAACACATTTCATTTTACGAGCCTAGGGGTAAAATCATAATTTTGTAAAAGTTTAGGGGCAAAATGGTCATTTTTTCAAAATAAGAATTTTGGAGTAATTTGATTAATGTGATTAATTAATGAGCTAAATATGTCATTATAGATCAAGAAGAACACGGAATCAACATTGACCGGGGAAAAAGTAAGGTTTCGGATTAAACTGCAAACTGACATATTTTGTATAGAGGTAAGTTTATGTGTAAACGATACATCCTTATTATGTATGTTTTTACTTAGTAATGCATTGTGTGGATGTAAATGTTTATTGGTGAGATTTATTGAGAATGGTAGAAAATGGGAAATTCTCAAATGAACCTTCGGAATAGAAATATGGATACTGATAAATATCTATAAGTGCGTAATTATTATTATTGGTCGGCTATGTACGGTACCACCTTTTTATTTATTAATGATGGGTTGTGTGATACGATCGTATTTATTATCATTTTGGTGGGCTGTCTGCGATACCACCGTAATTATCATTGTTGGTGGGTTGTGTGCGATATCACCCTATTATTGATTAATAGTGGGCTGTGTACGAAACCACCGTGTATCTTGTATCATTCCGAAGTGTTCATCGAGAAACTTATCTTAGTGAAATTACATGTGGCTTTGTGGTGATAAGTGTAGGGTATAAGTGCAAGTTAATGTGGGCAATGTTATATGATATATGTATGGGATATGGTGAGGTTTGAAATGAGTAAGTATGGTTATGAGGACTTGAATTGTTCTTATTTAGCATGTAATGTTCTTGATTAAATGTTACTCCCTTCTCTTTTCCCTTATTTTATAGTGTCGAAGAGCTAGCTCGGGATACGGAGATAATCAGAGGACTACCCACACTATCAGCACATCTTGGTATAGTTAGATTTAACATTTTGAGTATGGCATGTATAGGGACTATACTTAGTTGAATGTCATATGGTTTTGGCCAAATGTGTTGGCTCATTCAAAGATGAATTCTTTTGTATAAGGTCATAGTTGATGGCTCTTTCTTATTAATCTATGAAATGATGAAGTTATTCATTAATGTGCAAGTCGCATGGTTGTTTTACTTGGTTTAATTTTGTATGATAGAGTTGATGGTTTGATATGATTTATGTTTGTATGAGTTGGGGTGGTAGAAAGAGCTTGGCAAATAGCCTTGTTCTTGTCTACACGAGTAGACACACGGGCGTGTGTCTAGGCCGTGTGTGACACACGGGCGTGTGTCTAGGCCGTATGTGACACACGGTCAGCCTCATAGGCATAAGGTTAGGCCGTGTGTCCCCCTGCATGCTAGGGTTACAAGTCAGTATGCTCAGTAGTAACCATACGGGTGGAGACACGGCCGTGTGTCTCAACTATGTGGAAGACACGGCCCTAGTACATGGGCGTGTGCCCAAGCCGTGTGATGTCTGCTCCTGAATTAGGAATTTAATTCTCCACACAGTCGAAGGACACGGGCGTGTGCCTTAGTCGTGTGACATTTATGGAGTGATGACATCAGAAATAGAATGCCCAGGTTTTTGCTCACGGGCAAAGACATGGGCGTGTTGTGGCCGTGTGAGGGACACGGGTGTGTGTCTGGCCGTATGAAAACCCTTGTAGGATTGAATTGAGAAATAAATCCACATAGGTGTGGAACACGGGCATGTGATATGCCACACGGGCGTGTCCTTTTCTCCACACGGGCGTGTGGACTAATTAATGAAAATTTTCTAAGTCTTCCTAGAGATCTTTAAAGGAGTATGATTTGATCCCGGAGCATTCCTAATGTGTGATTTAGGCCTCATAGGCTTGTTTAAGAGGTCTGACGAAAATTTTTAAATTTTGAGTGGAAAGTCATGTCTCGGTATTGCATAATTATTGTGTATAAGTCTGGTAATGCCTCGCACCCTGTTCTGGCATCGAATACGGGTAAAGGGTGTTACATAAAAAATGAGGCGGGACGACAATTGGAAATTGAGAGGAATTACAAAAGGAGTTGAAAAAGAAGTTTTACCCACAATATGCCAAGAAGGAGGCTCAACCTAAGTTGCATCGACTTATGCAATAAGGCACTATTTGGGAGTATGTCAAAGACTTCAGTGAATTAATGCTTCAAATCTCGAACTTGAGTGAGAAAGAAGCATTCTTCCAGTTTGAAGACAGGTTGAAGTTGTAGGCAAAGGATGAGTTATGCTGACAAGGTATCATTGAATTTATTATAGCCATAGTCAATGTGTAGTTCTTTATCGAGCTTGGTCTTAGAAAAGATAAGTTCGAGACTTTCAAGCCCAAAGAGATGAACAATGGTGGGGAAGACCATAAGGAAGAATAAAATAAAAATGGAAATGGTGGCAATGGTAGAAATGGAAAACCATATAATAGGAAATGGAAGCCTAATAACAAATTGAAGTAGTTAGTGAAGTGCTTCTTATGTACTGTTCGCATAGGATGCAAGACTGCCCACAAAAATCCAAGTTTATCGCTATCAGTATAAAGAAGAGAAAATGGAGCCCGATGAGGAAAGAGTATTGAGGCTTGAATCAATGATACTCAATTCTGCAAAAGTGAATACAGACCGCAAGTAGAAATGGTTCACGTTTATGGTCATCAACACCGTAGACCTAAGGAGGAGTGTTCTTGTTGATATGGGGCCATCAGACTTATTCATGTTAGAAAGAGTTGTGGGTAAACTTATTCTCTTAGTTAGCAAATCAACTAAGAAGATCAAGATTTTTAATTCCAAAGAGGTCCCAATTGTGGGAATAACACAAAAAGTTGAGCTACAAATCAGTAAATGGAAAGGTAAGGAAGACTTGGAGGTAATTCATTTAGATGATTACGAATTTTTCCTTTGCTTGAATTTCCTTAACAAGATTAGTGTTCTGTTGGTTCCTTTTCTGATTGCATATGTATCTTGGATACTCGTAAACAACAATGCATTGTGCTAGTGAGTCATGATGAGAAAGGTGGAACCAAGGTATTGTCGGCAATCCAACTAGATGAAGATGTTCAATGTGATAAAAACATTGACTCGGTAAATCGTAGTGCTACGAAGACCCCTTTGAAAACACTAGAGGTGTGACATACCAATGTGAAGCTTGTTGAGTAATCAATGAAGCTACAACCTATGAAAGAGGTGGGCAGTGTTGGAAAAAATTCAATTTATAAATGATTTTCTATCATAATGAAAAATTAAAAATTTAAAAATTGAGCCATTTTGTGATATTTATAAACTGTTCCCGAAAAGTAACTGTGCTTTGTGTGAGATAGATCCTTGACATTCTCGACTTTCAATCAATCTTTCCTACTATTCTCATACCATGAATTGCTTCAAGTATAGGCTCGAACAATCACAAATCAAATGTAGAACTAAAAATAATTTTCTTACTTATAGTAGGAAAGTAAATCTATCTCTCAATAGAAACCAGTAGAATTGTTATTCCTGAAAAATGAAATTTATACTTAAAAAATAAATTCTCACTATTTTCGAGCAAACTAACAATATCTTAGAGTTGTGTATTTTTAGCCTACCAGTGCCATCTATTTATAGGTAGAGGTAGGAGATTCCGAGTTGAATTAGTAGAATACAAATAATATTTATCTGATAGAAAAACTAGTCTCTTAGTTTAACTAGAAGAGAAGGGGGTAGTATTGAGCCTCCCATATATTAGGTCCAATTATATGTGCCCTTTGGACTTTTAACCCAACCCGTTATAATTTAATCCAACTCAATACAAGTTTTTCTATTCTCAAAATAAATATTATTTATTAAATTAATTTAAATTAATAAAATTTCTAATTAAATAATTTTCTCAACCCAATTTTATTTCCGTTAAAGTCATTACAATTTTACCGTAAAAGAATCAGTGAGAAAATATATTTAATTTTCATATTCAATGGGTTCACAATAACCAACTAATTTAATTTCATTTTCGAACTTCAATTATTTAATTAAATAATAATTGAAAAACTTAAATTAATTCTCGATGATTTTCATACTTAGTGAGAAATGACATTCATTTCGAATATTAATTCTCGATGATTTTCATACTTAGTGAGAAATGACATTCATTTCTGAATATAACTCATTTCTCTAATTTTATAATTTCTATACATTTTTGTTCATTTGATTCAACATGCAATCCATTTATGGTTTCAAAGAGCTAGCAAATGGATCAATTGAACATATGTAATTAAGGCTCAAATGATTTATAATTAAGTTTTAGCTTTCCACCTATTAATTATAAACTCATTTATTCACAAAGTCATTTCACTATAGTATTGTGACTAAGCTCTCCCCAATTACATACCATTAAAAAGCTACTCAATCAGTGCTCGTCCAATAACCTTGTCATAAGTGTGTTACCGTCATAGGATATCTTTAATCTCTTTGGGATAAATTCGTTCCCCAATATGATCCTATTTCATCTCATGGTAACCATTAAATCTTCCTTCATAAAAAGTCAATTACTATCAATTAGTAATTAAGTCATTCATTAAAAAAGCAAATGACTCGTGGTCACATTTACTTTTCATCTATCATGTAATGAAATGAGAGAATACCATTTACCTATTTCTTGGGCTATGAATTTCACTATTCTGAATGATGCTACATATTACAGAAGTTGTATACCTAACAACCAGGTTTCGATTTCTTATCTTTTTGAACTCAGACTTTTACGTACATCAAAGTATACAAATTAAGCATACATAGACCATCATCCACTAAGGATTAAGGTATGCCACAATATAAATGCAAAAAGTGAATAAATCCATAAATGGATTTAGGATCTATTCTACTTGGGTCCTATCCGATGTACTACTAGTCCAATCAATCACATCTATGTCTCTATCTTCTAGGAGTCATTCGCTCTGATGCTCAAGACAAAGAATCTTCCCAATTGGACTTGATAGATGGAATATTAGTTTTTCAATCGGTTTGCTTATTTTTTATTAGACTAAGGACATGTAACACCCCTTACACGTATTCAATGCCGGAACTGGGTACAAGGCATTACCGAACTTAACATACTTAATCATACAAAATCGGGCCATAAATTTTCATTCCAACTTAAAACTTTTCATTCGCGTTCATAACATCCCTATTCTGGGCCTACGAGATCCGAAACATACATATAGAGTGGTTCGAGACTGAATCAGAAGCTTACGAACACTTAGAAAATTTTTGCTCAAAACAGGCCACACGCCCGTGTGAAAAGATACAAGCCCGTGTGGGCAAGTCGTGTGGTCACACACGCCCATGTGTAACAGACCGAATCTGACCCTAACCGGAACGATGGTTTTGGGACCACGAATCTGAGCCTGAGAAATATTTAAATATTATATTTAGTTTTTATTATATATGAATTTATATGTGTAAAAGTTTCGTAGAAAAATTTTATCGTTTGAGTATTGAATTTGATAAAAAGGACCTAATCGCGTAAAAAGTAAAAGTTACAAACTAAAGTGTAATGTGTTAATTTGAGCATGGCTTTTAATATGAGGTATTAAAAGGGCAAATAGCCCATTTTTAAGTTAGTGGTCGGCCATCATAATGCATGTAATAGTGTTAGTATTTTATATAATATATGTTATTACATTTTATGTTAAAATAATTAGTTAATATATGTTAATAAAACAAAAAAATAAGAAAGCCATGCATTGTTCATCTTTTGGCCGAAAAACACAAAAGAAAAAGAGGAGAAAGCTTGGCACATTCGGCCTTGAGTTTTGCTTGATTTAGGTATGTAAATTTGTTCAATTTTTAATAATTTTTACGTTTTTAGATCGTTGCTTGAACCAGAATCACCCATGTTGTAATTTTTGAATCTAAGCATGCTTGATGTTTAGCTATTGATAGATTTATATAGTTTTTGATGTTTGATGATGTTAGATAAAAGATAAGTTAAAAATTAGTATATTATGTATTGGAAGTTTTGAAGAATTTTTGTTTTTAGGGCCAAATTGTAAAAGATGAAATTTTAGGAGGGTTTATTTGCAAAATAAATGAAATGTGAGGGCTTGTAAAGTCCCTAGGAATGTTCGGCCCTTGTATAGTTTTAGCTAATTTGGTGTATTTTGTGTGTTATGCAAATAGGACTAAATTACAAAGTTGTGAAATATTAGGGGTAAAATAGTAATTTGCCCATTTATGTGCTTAGGGACTAAATGGAGATGAATTGTGCTTGAATGAGCTAAATTTTAATGTGTTTTAGATCAAGAGCAAAGAAAAATGGATTTAGATCGGGGAAAGACAAAGGTTCTCGAATAGCCGATTTGCACGGTCTATCGACAACCGAGGTAAGTCCTTAAGCAAGTATAGGTTATCGAATTATTCATGAACGTATTAAATGATAATATTCGATAAAATTGAGTGTAGAATCTTGTGTTAGCCGAATTGAAAGTATTAGAATGGATTGGTTGAAATTTTATTCAATGTGATGTGAATAAGTGTTTTTGGTTTGCTATATGATAAAATATGTGAATTATAAGTGGTGGTGAATTTAGCACAATGAAATGTGAAATGAAAGATTAACTATATTTATTTCGGGCTTTAATGCCTAGAAGGCTTCGTGCCGGTGATTTATTTCCGGCTTTAATGCCAAGCAGGCTTCGTGCCGGTGATTTATTTCGGGCTTTAATGCCTAGTAGGCTTCGTGCCGGTGATTTATTTTGGGCTTTAATGCCCAAAGAAGCTTCGTGCTTGATTTATTTCGGCTTTAATGCCTAGCGTGCTTTATGCTTGATGTGTTTTACAAAGGAGAAACCGAATTGTTGTTCAAGGTAAATCGTAGCTAATGTATCTAGTTAAAGGCTCAGGTAAGTAAGTATGGTATGATATGTTTAATGTTACTCGAGTTGAACTAATATTATGAGTACAATGTTATGTACATTTGAGATTACGATTGATGTGCATAAGTATTATATGATTGAACTTGAGCTTGAATGTACTATCATGGTTGATATGAATGCTGTACTTATAAGATTTGAAGCATGTAATTCTTGTAATATACTTATTTTGCGCTTCGAAGAGATACAGGTTTATGGAAATGAAGTACAATTACTTAGGTTAATGAACTATTAGTGTTTGGTCCTGTAGAAACCAATATATATATTTAAATGTATATATGCATTGTCATAAGTTGAATAATTTAAATGTTTAAGTGATTGAACGTATTATTATCATGAGCTTGGGACTTACTAAGTTAGTAAACTTATTGTGTGAAATGTTCTCCTCTGTTTTATAGATTAGGTTCAGGCTACCTGCTCAACGGGATCGTCAAGACAGTCGACCACACTATCAATCTAATTTGGTACCCTTTCATTTTGGTCTTCAAATAAAGGCATGTATAGGAAAGGCTTTGACTTTGTTTTGTTGAAAACTTTTTGTTCATGTATATAATAGCCATGCGAAAATGGCTTGCCTTATTAGTAAGTAATCTAAAGTTATGCAAGACTTGATGAAGATAAGAAAGCAAGTTTTATTTGAATGATAAATATGGGTGAGTATAAAATCATGCTATGCATAATGGTTGTATATGTATGTTTGATATGAAATTTTATAGATGAAATTTTGCTAGTTCTTTGGAAAGTGAATATATATGTATATATATATGAGATGGTATGTTAGGTTATGAATGACATTGGGTATGTGTATTTCTTTTTAAGTTCAAATGAGGTGATTCGATGATGAAATGATCAAATTATGGTGCTATGGTTCAGTTGTATTCGGTCTTTTTGCATGATTTTTAAACAGGTAAATTCGGCATAGTAAACAAGCATATTATAAGTACATGGTTCATGATTATGTTTAGTTAGTTATATATATATATATATATGCTTGACGTGTGATATATGTTTGTGCATATTCTGACGTGATAGAATTTTTGTTAAAGAATAGGTAATTTGTGAAATTTTGATAGAGACATTATCCATAAGTTTAAGTAGATATTACATGCATGTTTAATGAACTTAGTTGGTTTTATAATTATTCTGAATTTTCTATAAACTTATTTATATAATCGGTCAAGAAAATTTTAAAGGTTAGTATTCGTTAGTGTGAATAACTAATTATGTTTGCATATGATTGAATATACATGTGATAAATTGGTGTGAGTTAACCTTTGAACATCTGTTTATATTCGGCCACCCTTTTTAAAATGACCAAATGAATAGTGCTCTACAGTTTGAATGAGTTTACTTATTTTATTATGTATAATGCAATTGATATTATATTTGTGATGATTTGATTATGGTAATATCATTTCTTAAGTATTAAGATTCAAGTGATTAAATGAACTTGGTGGTTGGAAGAGTAGCATCTGTTAACCCTACTCCGACGACGGATATGGGTGTTACATTTTATTGGTATCAGAGCTACGATTTAGTCAATTCTAGGACTACCATAGTGCGTAAAAGTCTAGCTATACATGCCTTTGAATTTTATATGTGATAGTATGGTGACTTCTGACAATTTCAATTGTATTTTATATAGTAAACGGATTCCGATCCCGATAGAGTCAGAATGATGATGTGGAGAGTGTCGCTACCGGTCTCGCACATGGATCAGCGCCATTAGACTCTCAACTAGTTACGGGTAACCACGAGGGAGAGGCTAAACAAGCCTTCTACCAAATGATGAATGAATGGTTTACCCAGTTTGTTCAGAATAATCCGGCTATACAACAACTCCACCCCCAAATAATCCGACTCGGTACCTTCAAAGACTTCGATGATAGATCCAATGAGATCCAAGAGGCCTCCGTTGATAAAATTAGGAAATTTGGGGCTGAGGAATTCAAGGCTAATGATAATGATGATGCGAGAGAGCTGAAATGTGGCTTGATAACACTATTCGGTACTTGATGAGCTATCCCGCACTCTGCATTTAATGTTTGAAATGTGCTATATCTTTACTTGGACACCGCTTATCACCGGTGGAATACACTAGTATCGTGGTTCCAAAAGAAAAGTGACATGGGATTTCTTCCGAATGAATTCGCAAGAAATATATCACCAGAGGTTCATCGACCAGAAACGTAAAGAATTTCTTGAACTAAAACAGGGGCAAATGACAGTGACTGAATATGAGCGAAAATTTATCAGATTGAGCCGATATGCTCGGGAGCAAAAATTTCTTGAAGATAGTTTGAATGAAGATTTAAAGTTGCTTGTTGGCATTCTTGAAATCAAAGAGTTTGTGACATTAGTCGAACGAGCTTGCAAGGTTGAAGAGCTTGGGAAGGAGAAAAGAAAGGCTGAGATAGAAGCTAGAGACACTCGTAAAAGACCGTAGGGTAAGAATTTCCATTCCACATCTAAGAAGTTTAGAGATGACTTCAGCCAACATAAAGCTACTTTGGATTCACCTAGACGTAATCGACCTCCAGTGAGCTCCCGAGCTACCTCGATGGCCAGTGTTGATAACGTTCCATATAATCAAGTTGAATGCAAACATTGTGGAAAATGGCATTCTGGGAGTTGTAGAGTTCGTGACCGGTCCTGCTTTAAATGTGGATCCTCAGACCATTTTATTCGAGAGTGC
This sequence comes from Gossypium rotundifolium, assembly GCA_025506655.1. Classification (NCBI taxonomy): domain Eukaryota; kingdom Viridiplantae; phylum Streptophyta; class Magnoliopsida; order Malvales; family Malvaceae; genus Gossypium; species Gossypium rotundifolium. The sequence continues at coordinate 52,093,265 of CP106728.1, forward strand.
CCGATGTTAGCTGAGCAAAATACGGCATAGAACTCTAGACCGAAAGCGAAGGCATCGAAGACGGGCGCACCACCCGCATTCTAGCAATGTAGGTGGTAGTCAGAGAGGGACGAAGAACATGGCGATTCGATCGAGGCTAGAGCTCCACTAGAGCTTATGTTACTCGAGCTAGAGAGGATGCCGCTTCTCGGATGTCATTACCGTACTTTTACCCTTTATGATACTCAGTAATTGCATTGATTGATCCCGGTTCGACCCATTCATATGTATGTGAAACTCGGTATTCAAGAAGACTCGCCATTGAGTCTACTAAGTTTGTGATTCATGTATCCAACCCTTTGGGTAGATGTGTGTTTGTTAATAAAGTGTGTAATGGTTGCCCATTGATGATTCGGGATTTTTGTTTCCCAATCGATTTAATGCTGTTGCCTTTCGATGAGTTTGAGATAATTTTGGGAATGGACTGGTTGACTTCGCATGACGCAGTGGTGAATTGCAAAAGAAAGCTTATTGATTTGAGACATCGAGCGGTGAGATCATTAGAATTGAATCCATGATTTAAGTGGGTTTCCTCGGTGATATCCTCGATGTTAGCCCGAAATATGTGAAAAAGGGTGCGAAGCTTATTTGGCTTATGTCTTGGATAATAAATTGTTTGAGAAGCAGTTGAATCATCTGATTGTATGTGAATACCGGATGTGTTCCTCAAGAACTACCGGTTTACCCCGAAGACGAGAGATTGAGTTTGGCATTGAATTAGCACCGAACGACTCCGATCTCAATAGCTCCATATCGGATGGCACCTCTTGAGTTAAAAGAGTTGAAAGCACGCTTGCAAGAGTTAACAGATAGGGGCTTTACACGACCAAGTTTCTCTCCTTGGGTGCACCATTCTTTTGTGAGAAAGGAAGATGGAACGATGCGAATGTGTATTGATTATCGGCAATCTGAATAAGGTAACTATAAAGAATAAGTACCGTTACCTCGAATTGATGATTTGTTTGATCAGTTGAAAGGGGCTTCAGATTTTCGAAGATAGATTTGAGATCGGGTTATTATCAGTTGCGAGTCAAAGATACAGATGAGCCAAAGACTGCATTCCGGATGAGGTACGGACATTTTGAGTTTTTGGTTATGCCTTTTGGGCTTACTAATGCACTCTTTGTTTTTATGGATTTGATGAATCGGGTTTTAGACGCTTTTGGATCGATTTGTGGTAGTGTTTATTGATGACATATTGATCTACTCCAAAGATGAAATTGAACACGCGGAGCATTTGAGGTTAGTGCTACAAACTTTGCGAAATCAGTAGTTGTATGCGAAGTTTAGTAAGTGTGAGTTCTGGATGAAAGAGGTCACTTTTTGGGACATGTTGTTTCAAAGATCGACCATTCGAGTTGATCCGAACAAAATCTCAGCTATACTTGATTGGAAGCCACCGAAAAATGTTTCCGAGATTCGAAGCTTTTTGGGACTTACGGGTTACTATCGACGATTTGTGAAGGGTTTTTCTATGATAGCTACCCCCTTGACAAAGTTATTGCAGAAAGATGTCAGGTTCGAGTGGTTAGAAAAGTGTCAGAAAAGTTTTGATTAGCTGAAAGCCCTTTTGACAGAAGCTCCAGTGTTAGTTCAACCTGAATCGGGTAAAGAATTTGTTGTTTATTCTGATGCTTCTTTAAATGGTTTGGGCTGCGTTTTGATGCAGGAAGGCAAAGTTGTAGCTTATGCTTCAAGACAATTGAAGCAGCATGAAAGAAATTACCCGACGCATGACTTAGAACTTGCAGCCATTGTTTTCGCATTGAAAATTTGGTGTCACTATTTATTTGGCAAGAAATGTCACATTTATTCAGATCATAAAAGTCTAAAGTATTTAATGACTCAGAAGGATCTAAATTTGAGACAACGCAGATGGTTGGAATTGTTGAAAGACTACGAGTTGGTGATTGACTACCATCTGGGAAAAGCTAACGTTGTTGCAGATGCGTTAAGTCGAAAATCATTGTTTGCTCTTCGTGCAATGAACGCACAGATAGCTATGTCTGGTGATGGTTCGATCATAGCCGAGTTACAAGCAAGACCGATGTTTATCCAGCAAATTTGTGATGCACAGAAAGTTGACAAGGATTTGATTAGACGAATTCAGTGTGAAAAAGGTGCAGAGTCAGATTTTCAGATTGATGCAAATGACTATTTGAATTTTAAAAGCCGAATGTGTGTTTTGAAAAACTCAGATTTGATACAGATGATTCTGAGTGAGGCCCATAGTGGTCGATTATCAATACATCCGGGTAGCACAAAGATGTATAATGATTTGAAACAGTTCTATTAGTGGCCGGGCATGAAACGGGATATATCTGAATTTGTCTCGAAATGCTTAATTTGTCAGCAAGTAAAAGCTGAACATCAAGTGCCATCCAGACTACTTCAACCAATCATGATACCTAAATGGAAATGGGATAGAGTTACAATAGATTTTGTATCCGGTCTTCCTATGACACCGAGTAAGAAAGATACCGTCTGGGTTATAGTTGATAGACTGACTAAATCAGCTCATTTTGTGTCGGTTCGTACAGATTTTTCACTCGATAAACTTGCTAAATTGTACGTATCGCAGATTGTGAGATTGTATGGTGTACCGAGTTCCATTATTTCAGACAGAGACCCGAGATTTACATCGCGGTTTTGGAAGAAGTTGCAAGATACCTTAGGTACTAAACTACATTTTAGTACAGCTTTTCATCCGCAAACAGACGGTCAGTCTGAGCGAACTATTCAGATACTTGAGGACATGTTGAGATGTTGCATTCTCGAGTTTGAAGGTACGTGGGAACGATACCTACCTTTGATTGAGTTTGCTTATAATAACTATTCAAATTTTATATCTCTCTCGAAAACCAAGAGTGCTCTCTGAAGAGTCCTAGAGAAAATAGTCTCTGCTGTAGCTTGGGATGGAAGAGGGTGGTGGCGTAGAGAAGGAGAGCAATGATGAAATATCATTGTTGGCTGAAGAACTTATTCAACTGTCAAACAAAAGGTCTTTGGTGGTTCCCAGTGACAAGCCTACTCTGATTTGTTCATTGTGGACAAAAAATATTTCAATCCAGAAAGCTTTAGGGCTCAAATGAAAAGCATATAGAAATCCAAGAAGAAGTTTGAAATTCAGATGGTAGGGCAGAATTTATTTTCAATTGTTTTTTATCTAGAAGAAGATTTAGAATCGATTTTGGAGGGAAGGCCATGGCTTTTTCATAAGTCCATTATTTTGTTTGATAGATTAAAGAATTCAATTGAACGTGATCAGATTTGTCTTACCTCATCACCATATTGGGTTAAGATTGGTACGTGTCCTTTAGAATTTGAAAAGAAAGATATGTTCCATGCGATTGGTAGCACCTTCGGTGGAGTTCTTAGATCCGAAATTAGTAATGATTTTTGCATACTTAGAGTGAATTTGGAGGTTCAGAAACCCCTCAAGAGAGGTATCTTTGTCTTAAGTGCAAATAGGGTAAGCTCTTGGATCCCATTCAAATATGAAAAATTGTCGGTTTTTTGCTTTAGGTGCAGTAAATTGGATCATAGTCTCAAGGATTGTTTGGTGATAGATCCTGCAGAAAAGACAAAAATTAGAGAAGATCCACCATATTCTAGTGCGTTAAAAGCAGAATCGAAGATGATGGGAAAAGAAAGTATGAAGTTTAATGAATTTACTAAAAAGCAGGGGGTATAGTGTACTTATACAGGTCAGACTAAGATGTAGGACAGTCAGGAAAATAGTGGCGAATCTAATTTTTTGTATGGAAATATAATAGGAGGGAAAATTTTGGAGAGATGGGAGGATGGATTAAAGGTTCAGGAGGAAAATCTTATTTTGAGGGAGAATGTGGTACAGAATGCAGAAAACAAAAAAGGTGAGGAAATCTTAAAAACTTCTAAGAAGGTAAGCTGAAAAAGGTTGGCCAGAAGTAAACAGGAAAATCCGCGAACTTCTAATGGTGATAGGGCTAAAAGAAAATTTTCTGACGAAGAAGATGGTAAGGATCGTGTGGATTCATCAAAATAGGGTTGGAATGAAGAGACTAAAAGGCGACGGTGGAGATGTTTTATGAGTAGATTGTATGGAGGATAAGATTGATGAAGAGGTACAAATGGTTGCGTTCAACAAATTAGGATCGGCAGCTGCCAATGGGCAAGTCGGCCGGGAGCAATGAAAAATATATGTTGGAATGTCCGTGGGTTGGGGAGTCCACGGGCTATGAGGAGGCTACGAAATCTATATAAGCAGTAGAATTCCCATATGGTCTTCCTAATGGAGACTAATTTGGACCAAAAACGTATGGAGAGAGTTAGAAGAAGTTGCAATTTCAGTAGCGAAATCGACATTGAAGCAAAAGGGTCTCGAGGAGGGTTGTGTCTAGTATGGAAAAGTGACATTGTGGTTACGTTGAGAAGTTTTTCTAAATGGCATATTGATGTATTAGTTAGGAAGGTAAGTATACAGAAGGAGTGGAGATTTACGGGATTCTATGGCTCACCGTATTTAAAAGATAGAAACTTTACTTGGAGCTTACTCAGAGGCCTAAGCCAAGGCTACAACTATCCATGGCTTGTAGCAGGAAATTTCAATGAAATTCTGTACTCTTTTGAGAAAAGTGGTGGAGTTCTAAGAGAATAGAAAAGAATGGAAGCATTTAGGGATACTTTAGTGGAATGTCAATTGATGGATATTGGGTATTCGGTGTGTGGTTTATTTGGGAAAGGGGTAATCTCCCAGAGACAAACATAAGCGAACGATTAGACAGAGGGGTTGCCAACGAAAAATGGTTACTTCTATTCCCAATGGGGAACATACAACACATTTCCCATTCTACATCGGATCATTGTCCCCTTCTTTTAACTACAGACAACCCCACCATTTTTTCAGGTTCTAGAAGATTTCGTTTTGAAGCATGGTGGACTATGGAGGAATCTTTTGAAGGTTCGATCAGAGAGTTTTGGGAATCATCTACTGCACTGTTGATGGAGAAATTGATGCATTTATAGATTCGTTTGAAGAAATGGGCAGGTTCTATCAAAAGTAGGAAGGAAGGACTTAAGAAGAGGCTTACAAAAGAGCTTGAATCTTTGTTGGGAAAGGACAGAGACGATGAAATGCTGTCAAGAATTATAGATACAAGAATACACTTGAATCTGGAGATTGATAAAGATGAAGCGTATTGGGAGTAGAGAGCACGAGCTAATTGGTTTCAGCTAGGAGACAAAAACACTGCCTACTTTCACAAGTGTGCATCAACTTGAAAGCGGATCAATTCAATCACAAAATTAGTGTTAGAAGATGGTAGAGAGATAACTAAAGGATCAGAAATACTTGAGGCAGCTACAGAATATTTTGAAGATCTTTTTACATCTAAGGGTATTGGAGACTCTCGGAAGGCGATGGAGGGCATAAATAGGATTATTCCGAATGAAGTCAATGAGTCCTTATTATCTCCTTCCAAAGAAGATGAAGTACGGGTAGCGTTAAAAGGTATGGGACCTACAAAGGCTCTCGGATCGGATGGTTTCCCAGCTCTGTTCTTTCAATAATACTGGCATATTGTGGGTAAAGAGGTATTGAAGTTCTGTTTGAGTATCCTAAATGAGAACAAAAGGGGTTGATCTTGTTAATGTTACAGAAATAGTGCTTATCCCAAAAATTCCAAATCCTTCAACCTTAGTCAATTTTAGGCCAATAAGTCTGTGTTCAGTTCTATATAAGATTGTGGCAAAGACAATTGCTAATAGATTGCAGAATGTTAGAGGATCGTGTATTGATGAAGTACAGAGCGCATTTATCCCAGGTCGTCTGATAATTGATAATGTACTTTTAGCTTATGAGATTCTTCACACATTTCGACAGAAACGAACAGGCCTGAAGGGTTACATGGCGGTAAAGTTAGATATGAGCAAAGCATATGACAGGGTTGAATGGGATTTTGTGAAGAAAATGTTGATCAAGATGGGATTTGCACAAGAATGGGTGGGCTTGATAATGAAATGCATTACTTCAGTCTCTTATGCTGTCAACATCAATGGTCATAGGGGCAGAGTTTTTCAACCAACAAGGGGACTCAAGCAGGGCGATCCACTTAGCCCTTTTCTTTTTCTTATTTGTAGTGAAGGTCTTTCTTCTTTAATGAGGTCAGCAAAACAATCAAGTTTGGTTAAAGATGCAAGGGTCAGTAGAAGAGGGCCAAAGATATCTTATTTATTGTTCGTTGATGATTGCATGATGTTTGGAGAAGCACCAGAACAGGGAGCGAGGAATATGAAAGAAATTTTAAAGGGATACAAAAGTTGCTCAGGTGAGTGTGTTAATTTCAACAAATCGACCATTTTTTATAGTTCAAACACTTCAGTAGCTGCAAAGGAGTTAGTGTCAACAATGTTAGGAGTCAGAAGTTCTTCAAGCCCAGAGAAATACTTGGGCTTGCTTAATGTGGTGGGTAAGCGAAAAAAAGAAGCATTTCAATATATACTCGATAAGATTTATTTGCAAATTGATAGTTGGAGTACCAGGTTGTTGTCGCAAGGGGGGAAATAATTTTTTATAAAATTTGTTTTACAAGCACTTCCCACTTATGCTATGTCCTGTTTTCTTCTTCCTAAAACATTGTGCGAGATGATTGAGAGTAAGTTTGCTAGATTTTGGTGGCAAAAAGGAGCTAGAAAGAGCGGTATTCATTGGTGTAAATGGAGCCATTTGTGTAGATCCAAAGAAGAGAGAGGTTTGGGGTTTAGAAATATGACCCAGTTTAATATCGCCCTATTAGCAAAACAAGGATGGAGACTATTAAATTCTCTAGATTCATTTGTAGCGTGGGTTTTTAAAGCAAAGAATTTTCCAGATTGTAATTTTTATTATTCGAGGTTAGGAAGTTCCAGTTCTTACGTATGGCGTAGCATTTAGGTAGCAAAAGCTTCACTAGAGAAGGGTCAGATATGGAAAGTCGGTACGGGTGAAAACATTTCAATATTTGAAGACGCATGGATCCCAAATTATGGAAATGTTAGATTAACGGCTGAGGTTGGTAATTTGCATTTTGTTAAAGTAGCAGAGTTAATCAATAGTAATGAGCGTGAATGGAATAGAGGTTTGATTAGCAATACCTTCCCAGAAGCTAAAGCAAAATTGATTCTCCAAATCCCTTTGGCGATGGAACCTCATGTGGACCTCCTTGTGTGGAATGGTAAACTGTCGGGCAAGTTTTCTGTGTAGAGTTCCTATAAACTATTACAGAATTTTGACCCTACAGCTTATGCTTTACAAGATATCTACAGAGGATTTTACAATAAACTTTGGAAAATTGATATTCCCCTAAAAATCAAACTTTTTATCTGGAAAATTTCTTGGAATTATCTAGCCACTCGGGTGAATATGTCCCTCAGGAATCCTACATCTAACAGTTTGTGTCCTCGTTGTGAAGCTGGAGAGGAAACGATGAATCATCTTTTCAGAGATTGTCCTGTCTCAGTTACAATTTAGACAGATTTATCAGATGTCATCTCAGTATTATTCCCATTTACAAAGTTTGTTGAGTGGCTTACCAAGGCTATGGATAATCTCCCCTTGAATGTTAGCAGACTTTTTTGTGTTACACTCTGGGCCATCTGGGGGGACAGGAACTCTCGTATACATGACAAAAAATATAGATCGAGCTAGGAGATTGTTAGTTTTATACATGGATACATTAAGGAACTTGACGCAGTTAGAAAAGTTAATCAAAGTACCTTTACAGAGGTCATAAAATGGAATAGCCCATCTGGTCAGACGATCAAGATCAACTTTGATGGTGCTTTCGAAGAGCGATCCAAACTTTCAGCATCGGAGGTAGTGGTCAGAGATAGCAACGGTTTTGTTCTACTCACCAGCACAGAACTTCACAAAGAAGTGGTCTCAGCCTTTATTGCCGAAGCTATCGCCTATCATTGAGCAACCAATAGCCCTCGACATAAACAGAGAGGAGGTTATTATAGAAGGCGATTCTTTGTCCGTAATAAATAAATGCAACAAGAAAGATTTCGACAAATCACAAGTGGTGTCCATGATATTCATGAACTGAAGTCCAGAGTTACAAAAGTTAGATTCGAGTTTGTTCCTAGATCAGCAAATAATCTAGCCCATATTTTAGCAACAGAATCTTTGAGAAGGAAAGAAAGGGTTTACCTAGAAAATAGAGTTCCAAGCTATGCTGAGACACAGTCGAAGATCGAGTATGCGAGGGAGCCAGATTCAGATGAAGCAGAAAGAATAAGGAAGAGGAAAGGTTCTTCAAACGTTCAGCCATAAGATCTGATATGCATTTATCTTTCCTCGGTAAATGAATAGTGCCATTAAAGATGAAATGATTGATGATATGTGAACAGACTGGCGCAGAGAGCTGATTAGGCAGTTAGGACGGCAATTCTGATTTTCAGTTTTATTTTTTTACATTCTAGACTTTTCTTTTTTATGGGCCATTTGACTTTTGGGCCTATTTCTTTATTATTGTTAAGTCTTTTTTAATTTATGGAAGCCCAATCTGTTTATTTCAAAAAAATTGTATTTATAAGTGAAATGATTTGTTATGTTGTAAAACACTTCTTTTTTTTTAACTTAATGTTGTAAAACACTCTATTCATTAGTCTTTTAGAAATAAAACTTTAAACCATATGGAACTAAAATGATTGGGTAAACTACATATTCAAGAATATTTTGGTCACTCATTTTAGATAATTGTCAATTATTTAATTAATTAACTTTTAAATTCTAAAATTTAAAAATCCTCCTTATTATTATTTTGATTCAATAAATAATCCAAATTGATAATAAAAATTTAAATGAAAAATTAATTAAATTTTATAATAAAAAATTTAAAGCTAAACTTGTATAAGCTCAAAAATATTTGAGAAAATGAGAAAGAAAAACTAGCATTCACTACAGGAAAATAGGGCTTTAGCGGCGTTTTTAGTGGCGTTTGGATGAAAAATGCCGCATGATAAACCATAAAAGTAACATATTTTAATCCCACATTTAGTATGCTTTTTGATGATTAGCCCTTGATTTATATAAAAGGTGCTTGTAATCCTTTCTTTTCATGTCATATACTCAGGAAAGCACCCGAGGATAAAAAGAACACAAAACGGGCTTAAAACGGAGTAATTGGGCCTTAGCAAGAAGTCAACACAGCCTGGCACAAAGCCTGCATGACCGTGTCTCACTGATTACCTAGAGCATGGCCTAACTCATGAGTTGCACTGCCACGCATCATCTCATTACCACACACGGGCGTGTCAAGCGATCTACATGGCTGTGTCCCAATCGATAGACCTAAAGACGGCCTGAATCCTGACTTACACGGGCGTGCCCAAAACAACAGAATCAAGGCATGGCCCAACCCCGAATTACATAGGCGTGTGCCATGGGCGTGCCCCTGCCGCAGGAATGAGCAATTTCACTTGGAATTGGATGCTTGAAGCCTAAGAAACATACTCCTAAGTCTACTTAAACACCTAATAGTAATTCTACTTGAAAGAGGTACTTAGGAGCCAAGTAAAGCATCTCAAAAGCTATATAAACAATCCAAGGAAGACATTGAAGAGGACGGTTTTTTTTGGCAGAGGCTTTTGCCGAAGCTTTCATCTTTTTAGGGAATCACTTGAAGATAGCCAGTTGATCCATCTCAAGAAGCTGGAACTCTATTCAAGACGGAGGATCTCTCCTTCAATTCCTTTAGGGAGTTTTAGGGATTTCTTATGTTTTGTTTTATCTTTTCTCGTGAGACGTTTTCTTATTTAGTTTCGAACTAAACCCTTCAGATACCTGAAGGGGATGAAACCTATGATAGATTTTGTTATTTGATTTCTAAATTATATGATAAGTACTTAGTTTGTTCTTAATTATGTTGCTTAATTTAATCTGATGTGCTTAGGTGGAGGAGGAATAGACCCTGCCTAAGAGTAGATCTAGCATAATTGAGAGGAGTTGATCGGGCGCCTAGAGATAAGGTTACGAGATTTTGCCGGATTAAGGTGAAACCTAATATGGGAATCCATTGATCGATTTACTGCTTCCTTAGGGGGTTATTATAAGAGAACAAGCGTTCCACTAATTAACCTAAGGTTAGACATTATTCGCCTCGAGAGAGGGTTTAATATAGGTTAGGGAGTCTCACGAATCAAGCTAAATAAAGAAATTATATGGTTTAGGGATAAATAATAAGTGAAGTCATCGGTGGATTCTTCCTGAGGGTATTGTCTTCATCAACTAAGTTTTCCTAAAGTCTTTCTCCAATTCATTCTTTCGTCTTTGCATTTAGTTTAAGTATTTCATTAGTTTTTAGATTAATAAACCAATCACTCGATATTTCAGGCTAAATAATAGAAAGAAAGTAAGTAGTAGTACTTTTAGGTTCCCTTGGGTTCGACAAGATACTCTTGCCTAAATTATACTACTGTTCGATAGGTGCACTTGCCTCTATCGTTGTCATAGTTAGTCTACAGGTTCGATCATTCTTTTTATAAATATTAAAACTCGACTATTTGACACGATCAAGTTTTTGGCGCCGTTGTCGGGGAACTCTAAAATATTAAGAAAGCTCTATTTCTATTACTTTAGCCATTATTCTATTATTATTTTTTTAGATTAAATTTTTATTTTTACTAATTCTTTTTCTTTCTTTCTTGACTTGTGAGGTACCTCTAGTTTATGACTAGAAGAAACCCGAGAGGACCATTAGAATACGAAAGTGACATTGAGGCTACTGCTCGAAGAAATCGCAGAGAAACCAGATGAGCTCTAGACTACCAAAGAGAAGAACAGCATGATAGATCCAGTCCTACTGAAGGGATGGACGAAAACAATCCACCTGATGTGAGAGAAAATAATGCTCCACGCACTATGTATGATTATGCTAAACCTAATTTGACAGGAGCAAAATCTAGTATTGTTAGGCCTGCTATAGCTGCTAATAATTTTGAATTAAAGCCTAACATAATACAAATGATTCAACCGTTTGTTCAATTTGATGGTTTGCAGGACAAAGATCCAAATACTCATATAGCTAATTTCTTAGAGTTCTGTGATACCTTAAAAATAAATGGCATTTCTGACGATGCCATACGTCTTCGGTTATTTCTTTTTTCATTAAGGAATAAAGCAAAGCAGTGGTTGAACTCGTTACCACGAGGGTCAATCACCACATGGGATCAAATGACCGAAATTTTTTTTAAAAATATTTTCCACTAGCCAAAACGGCTAAATTTAGGAATGACATATCTTCTTTTGTGCAGAATGACGCAGAAACATTATATGATGCATGGGAGAGATACAAGGATCTCCTAAGGAGATGCCCACACCACGGATTACCTTTGTGGCTTCAAGTCCAAACTTTTTACAATGGTGTGAAATCTCCAACTAAGCAAATGATTGATTCATCAGCCGGTGGAACTTTGAATAACAAAACTCCTAAAGCGGCTTACGATTTTATTGAGCATATGTCATTGAACACCTATCAATGGCAAATTACAAGGGCTAAACCGACAAAATTAGCCGGAGTTTTTAACATAGATGCAGTGACAATGCTGTCAACGCAGATGGAGTTAATGAATAAAAAGCTTGATAATTTATGTTCTTCACAGGTACATCCAGTAATGCAATCCGAAGCAAGCGGGAATGTGGCGAATCCTAAGTACCCACCTTCCAACCAGGAGCAGAAAATGAGCAAACAAACTATATAGGTAACAATTTCCAATCTAATAATCCTTATAGTAACACTTATAATGCAGGTTGGAGGAACCACCCAAATTTTTCATGGGGAGGAAAAGGAAATCAAAGGCAGCAACCCCCTCCTAATTACCAAAATCAGCCCTATCCACAGGAAAAGAAATCAAACCTTGAAGAGATGCTGACAAAATTCATGACAGCTACAGATTCTCGTCTCCAAAAGACTGAAGCAATGCTTGATGAACAACAAAAATTGATCAAAGGGATCGAGAATCAAGTTGGAGAACTTACTAGGTCAGTGGGACATCTTACAAAACTGATTTCTGAATGTCAACAAGGACGTCTACCAAGCAACACAAAAATAAACCCAAAAGAACAGATCCAAGCCATCACATCTCAAGAGGGTACAAAGGTAGACAAGCCCACATCAGCACAAGAAACCAAGGAAGAAAAAGGTAAAATAGAGGTAGCACAAGAAACACCGGTAAGCAAAGAGTACCAACCTCGCATACCTTATCCCGAAACATTGAAAAAAGATGATTCTGAGGAACAATTTGGTAAGTTTCTAAAACTTTTAAAGAAATTACATATTAACTTACCTCTTCTTGAAGCTCTTTGTCAGATGCTCGACTCAATGAGATTTTTAAGACAGCTCTTGACGAACAAACGCAAAATAGATGAAGAGCACCATTTGGAACTCAACACAACATGCTCAGCAATGCTACAGAACAGATTACCACAGAAACTAAAAGATCCAGGGAGTTTTACGATTTCATGTTTAATTGGTAGTTTAACTATTGATATTGCGTTAGCTGATTTAGGGGAAAGTATAAACGTCATGCCTTATGCATTGTTTAAACGACTAGGTCTATGGAAGCCCAAACAAACTAGGATGAGTATTCAACTAGCTGATAAAATTGTTAGAATTCCTAGGGGCATTCTTGAAGATGTTCTAGTAAAAATCGATAAATTTGTTTTCCCAGTAGACTTTGTTATTTTAGACATGGATGAGGATAATTCAATCCCCTTAATTTTAGGAAAACCTTTTCTTGCAACTGCCAAGACTAAAATTAATGTTGCCACAGGAGAACTCATACTTCGTGTAGGAGAAGAATCAGCCAATCTTCAAGCTCTCAACTCAGCCAAAACAACAGAAGATGAAGGTAAGAAAGTCATTTCAATAGATAACCAAATTGTTCAACCTTCATCGCAGGAAACATCACAATGCATCAAACATGAGCCAACTCATAGCCCCCAAGTCGCCACAGAAGAATCACACTAGAAATAAAATCGTAAGATCGACAATTTAGAAGAGCAGAAGATACACACCAGAGAAAAGCAAGATCCACACGAACTAAAACCAAAGGAACCAGCAGAAGAGCTCATAGGGACATCAAATCACTTTAAAATAGGAGACCAGATGCTGTTAGACAAAGCCGATCCTCACATCACTTCAACAGACCTAAAGAAAAAGGAAGAAATACTCCTTTACGTACATGATATTTTCCCACACGAAATAGTCGAGGTAAGCAATCCAATATTCGGCAATTTTAAGGTAAACGCTTCTCGACCTAAACTTTGTCACGAAAATAAAACTGTCAGCAAGAGGGAAAATATTCAAACCTTTAAACCTCCCTAAAATTTTCAAAGTCAAGGACAGTCTAGCTTAAGACTATAAATGAGTGCTTCTCGGGAGGCAACCCGAGCACTAACAGTATTTACTTTCAAATTTATTTTCTTTTCCTTCCTTCTTTTTTCTCCCAACATTTAAACTAACACAAAAATGTAGATTTTTAAGCCACACGGCCTTACACACGGCCGTGCCAGTGGCCGTGTGGACCACCGAAACCACCATACTGATCGAGCAGAGCCGTGCAAGTCAGTCCACCCACCCCCAACATCACGGATCCAACCACCTACACCACGGGCACCGGCCAAATACACGGCCGTGCCTCACGACCGTGCTAAGATACTGACTTATTGAGCACGAGAAAATCACGCCCGTGTATTCCATCCATGCTCACATGCTGGCCTTTTAGGAATGGGCGTGCCAATTGACAAACGGGTATGGAAGAACAACACACTCCACAACACGGCCGTGCGATGCGGCCGTGTGATACGACACACCCTTGGTACACGGGCGTGGGAACGTGTCAGATTTGAAATCTTATTTAAATCCCCACAGCTCTTCCCTTTTTTCCCATTTTCTTTCTTCCTTCTCTTTTTTTCAAATTTTTCTCTCTGTTCATAGAAAAGGTCCAAGACTCTTGAGCAACACAAAAATCATGCCGAAGAAACATAAGAAGGTAAGCATCGCCTCCTCAGAGGAGACCTCAACATGAGTTCATGCTAGCAGCTTCAGCTAATTGACACGTCAAGGGTCTCCGAAACCTTTTTGGTTCTATTTTTCTTTTCTCTTCTCCTTTATTTTCCTTATCTATACTTCTTTTCTGCTTAATTTAATTTATTTCATATTAGTTTCTTGGTTTTAGGCTCTAAAGGCTGCTAGGGAATCACGCCACTTCCACCATCACCAACACTCCGCAGCCTTAGAAATCATACCCAACACTCCGCAGCCTTAGAAATCATACCCACCTCACGAACCATCTTCTAATAAGGACTCCTTAGTCCATTAGTCTTTTCTTTAAATTTTAGTTTTCTTCTTAGTCTCCTTCTTTTATTTTCTTAATCTTTAATTCTATCATTAGTATATTATTATTATTTCTCTAGATCTCTTGGCTATATCTTCGCAGGCTACCCAATTTCTTCATCTAGCAAATTACTTTTCGGTAGCCACACCACCAGGCCCATAGAAGACACCATCACTGCCACCAAAGACGCCAGGAATCATCCAAAATTCAGGAAGTGTCACTCTACCCCTTCTCTTTTGATTTATCCCATAATTATCATTATCTATCTTTGTACATTGAGGGCAATGTACATCTTAAGTGAGGGGGTAAAAGTGTCCAACTTTTTACATTATTCTCAAATCCTGAATTTAGTCTTATTCAAAAGTATTTTTCTCATACTACTAATTGGGATGAAATTTCTAATGATTTATGATTTTTATTGAAATGTTTTTAGAGTAAGTCATAGTTAATTGTGGATTGATGATTAAATTTGAAGGATACTAGAGAATCGAGCATGATAAGTCTACTTTCTAAAAACTAAAATTGATGGGTCGTTGAACTGAATTTGAGTATTACATTGAAATTTGAAATTTATAAGGATTGATGTCAAAACACCCATAATTTTTGTGAGATTTTGAGCCTTATAGAGCATATATTCTTTTTCGTGCTCACTTTATTAATTATGAGTGTGTCAACTTTGAACTGTTATTCTAGAACTTACCTCGTTTATACATGCCAAGACCACACTTTTGATTTGATATACAGAGGTGATAAAGGTACCTAGGTTTTAACCCGCTCACTCCACTAAAAAGCCTACCCATACAAATTAACCCCTAGTGAACCCCGTTGAATCCTAACAACCTTTTTATTGACTCACCCACTAATATTAACCCAAAATCCCTTTAAATTTGTTATCACCATCCTTTTGACTACCCTTTAATCGAGGTTTGATTTGATTAAATTATCGAATTATATTAGTTCAATAGTTACATTTATTATTTATTTTAGTTTGTTCTTAAAAAATCCAAGCTTATTCAATATTAGTAGTATATAAAAGAGCTTAGAGCATTTAAACTCCAATTGTTGAAGAAAAAGCTCGTATTAAAGTATTATCAAATTTTAAGTGATAAAAATATTCTTTATTATATAGTAATTATCAATAGTGGTATTATTAGTTTTCATTCGATGTAAATATTCATAATCAGTTTATTATTTTTTGATTAGGTAATTAGTCAATTCGATCTCGATTCTAACCCTCTAATTCAGCCTGTATCCACACCCTTAACCTTAGCCCCGTTATAACCCTGATAAAGACCTTTTGATCTGTGTATCATCTCATATACAGTGGTGGAGATTTGATTTTTAGGCAAGCCTATTGGATTAACTTTTTAGGTTCGACTTATGAGTGCTTATTGTGAACCTTAAACACCTTTGTGTTATTTGAGTGAATCTTTAGTGAGGATGTTAGTTGTTGTCGATTTTGAATCAAGGGTAATTATTTAGATAAGCGGAGACACCTATGTTTTCATGCTACAAAATCATGACTTATCTCGTTTGAATCTTTAGGACTCTTTCAGTTGAATTATCCATGTATAAGTTATCTATGAATTATGATAAGGCGTGATTGATGAATATTGTAAGCTATGGAAAGTTCGTTCTAATTGAAAAGCTGAGAATTTTGCTTAAGGACAAGCAAAAGCTTAAGTGTGGGGTTATTTGATAAACCATAAAAATAACATATTTTAATCCCACATTTAGTATGCTTTTTGATTATTTAGCCCTTGATTTATATGAAAGGTGCTTGTAATCCTTTCTTTTCATGTCATATACTTAGGAAAGCACCCGAGGATAAAAAGAACACAAAACAGGCTTAAAACGGAGTAATTGGGCCTTAGCAAGAAATCAACACCGCCTGGCACAAAGCCTGCACGACCGTGCCTTGCTGATTACCTAAAACACGGCCTAACTCACGAGTTGCACGGTCGCGCATCATCTCATTACCACACACGGGAGTGTCAAGCGATCTACATGGCCGTGTCCCAATCGATAGACCTAAAGCACGGCCTGAATCTCGACCTACACAGTTGTGCCCAAAACGATAGAATCAAAGCACGGCCCAACCCCAAATTACACGAGCGTGTGCCATGGGCGTGCCCTTGCCGCGGGAATGAGGAATTTCACTCGGAATTGGATGCTTGAATCCTAAGAAACATACTCCTAAGTCTACTTAAACACCCTAATAGTAATTCTACTTGAAAGAGGTACTTAGGAGCCAAATCTAGGAGCCAAATAAAGCATCTCAAAAGCTATATAAACAACCCAAGGCAGACATTGAAGAGGACGATTTTTTTGGCAGAGGCTTTTGTCGAAGCTTTCATCTTTTAGGGAACCACTTGAAGATAGCCAGTTGATCCATCTCAAGAAATCGGAACTCTATTCAAGACGGAGGATCTCTCCTTCAATTCCTTTAGGGAGTTTTAGGGATTTCTTATGTTTTGTTTTATCTTTTCTCTTGAGACGTTTTCTTATTTAGTTTTGAACTAAACCCTTCAGATACCTGAAGGGGATGAAACCTATGATAGATTTTGTTATTTGATTTCTAAATTATATGATAAGTACTTAGTTTGTTCTTAATTATGTTGCTTAATTTAATCTGATGTGCTTAGGTGGAGGAGGAATAGACCCTACCTAAGAGTAGATCTAGCATAATTGAGCGGAGTTGATCGGGCGCCTAGAGATAGGGTTACAAGATTTTGCCAGATTAGGGTGAAACCTAATATGACAATCCATTGATTGATTTACTGCTTCCTTAGGGGGTTATTATAAGAGAACGAGAGTTCCACTAATTAACCTAAAGTTAGACGTTATTCGCCTCGAGAGAGGGTTTAATATAGGTTAGGGAGTCTCACGGATCAAGCTAAGTAAAGAAATCATACGGTTTAGGGATAAATAATAAGTAAAGTCATAGGTGGATTCTTCCTGAGGGTATCATCGTCATCAACTGAGTTTTCCTAAAGTTTTTCTCCAATTCATTCTTTTGTCTTTGCATTTAGTTTAAGTATTTCATTAGTTTTTAGAATAATAAACCAATCACTCCATATTTCAGGCTAAATAATAGAAAGAAAGTGAGTAGTAGTACTTTTAGGTTCCCTTGGGTTCGATAAGATACTCTTGCCTAAATTATACTACTGTTCGATAGGTGCACTTGCCTCTATCGTTGTCATAGTTAGTCTACGGTTCAATCATTCTTTTTTATAAATATTAAAACTCGACTGTTTGACACGATCACCGCAAATATTGTACATTAGCTGCGTTTGGAAGAAAACGCCGAAAAAATTGGGCAATAATGGCGTTTTTGTAACAAACGTCGCAAAAAACTGAGCAATAGCAACGTTTTCTCCTAAACGCCGCAAAAGGTTAGAAATATAGCGGCGTTTTTCTAAAAACGCCACTAAAGGTAAGCAATAGCGGCATTTGTAACAAAAACGTCGCAAAATATCTAATTATTTAAATACTGAAGCGGCGCTGTTTTGTTTCCAGGCCAAGCAATAGCGGCGTTTTCTCCTAAACACCGCAACAGGTTATAGATATAGCGGTGTTTGTATAAAAAACACCACAAAATATCTAATTATTTAAATACTAAAACGGCACCATTTTGTTTTGAGGCCAAGCAATAGCGGCGTTTTTGTTAAAAACGCGACAAAAAAGCAAATTATTTCACAACTATAACGACGTCATTTTGGTCCTCGTATAATATTTCAATATAGAAATTATTTTATTTTGGGGTTAGTGTTTAGGGTTTATGATTTAATGTTAATGGTTTAGTGTTTATAGTGTTTCGGGTGTAGTGTGTATGGTGTAGGTTTAGGGTTTACTTTCTAAGGTTTAAGGTTTATAGTTTTAGGATATAGGATTTCTATTTAATGTTTAAGGGATTAGTGTTTTGATTTTAGTGTTTACGGTTTTAAGATTTAGGGTTTTGTATTTAAGGATTTACGATTTATAGTTTGGCCATACGAATTCCCAAAATTATGGTCTATGATTATGGTTTAGGGTTTATAGTTTAGAGTTTATGATTTAGGGTTTACGATTTATAAATTGGTGTGGATTTTGGGGTTTGGTTGTAGCTAGGTGTTCGTGGTTTATGGGTTAAGTTTTTATGGTTTATAAGTTTATAGGCTTATAATTTAAGGTTTTATGTTTAGAGTTTATGGTTTAGGATTTAGGGTTTAGAGTTTTATGATTTAGGGTTTATGGTTTTAGGGTTTAAGGTTATAAGCCATTTTAATTACTCAAAGACTTTAAGTCATTTCATCTGTTCCCCCATTTCTGCTATCTCCCGAAACCCTAACTTCTTCATCCCCTTCAGCATTCCCCTCAGAATCCCTAATTTGTTCTTCGATTCTGGTGCGAAATACTTCCCAAAGTTGATTACTTCTCCCATCAGGTATTTATTTATTATTTTTTAGCATTTTGAATGTCGTCCCAAAATTTTATTTATTTGATTCTCGGCATGGATTTCTATTCCAGTTTCGTTGAGTTGATACACGGTGGTCCATCTGCTATTTTTCATTCTGAAGACTCATACAAGGCAAGGACATTCAGTTTGTTGAGGTATTATTTGCTTATTGCAGTTTGTCAAAATTTTCAACTGTTGGTATTAGGGTTTATGGTATCTGTTGTTTCTGTTAGAAGTTTTCTGTGGGCAAATTGCCAAATATTCTTTTTTGTAGTTTCTGTTAGAAGCATTTGTCATCCTCGTATGAACACAACTTCGATCAGTAATCTTACATTAGAGGTTGTTATTTTTCTCCTTTTGTCTAACAAAAACCAATGCCTCTTTCACATGCAATTTACTAATCAAATTTTGTTTAATTCTTCTTTAATATTACACTCATATTTTGGGGAAGTTGAGGGTTCCCTCTCAAATTTAGGCTATCCATGTGACTATGTAAACTCAGTTTGTGGACATTTGCATTTCCTTTATACTTGTTAATTAGGGCTTAGAAAAAAAACACTTAAATAATTGAAAATTACTTTAAACAGATGTTTTATTTTTTTAATTAGATTAAATTTTTTAAATATATATTATAAAATACTTTGAGTTAATTGCATCAAATATTCCCAAACTATTATTTTCATTTTAAATTGGTTAATAAACTTCAAATCATTCTAAATACATTCCCAAATTATTGAGGTTATATTGATTAGGTCATTCTAATAACTCAGTGTTTCCTTATGTAAACTTTTAGTTACTTTATTTCGACCACGACATCAATGGTGGCTATGGTTTGGCCTTATAGGTACTAAGCACTTCTCTTTGACTCTGTAGGAAATGTGTAAGTTCTACCTATCAAGACCTAAAGTTCTATTACATTTATTTGTTGTTTGATGGTCTTTGCTATATCATTCTAGTAATATGGGTGGAAACATAAAGTGACAGAAACAAACACAATAGCACTGAGTTATTATAGAATTTTGACATAAGGCCCACATAGAAGAGATTCACGCTCATGCATGATAGACATGCACATACATAGAAACACACAGTAAAAGGGCTCCATATAGGAGAAGTTAAGAGTTAGCAAACAGCCTATGAAAGGGAGATAAATTGTTTCCTTTCTTTCTTTATTTAAATAACAAAGATTCTTCTTAACCCTAAATGGCTTATTTTATTTATTACTACATTTTTGTTCTGTCAATGATATTTCAAGCTTGAATTATCATTGAATGTATCTTGATTATTCTCTAATTATAATTACAACCATTACTTCATAACCTATTTCTGTATCTTGTCTGTCTTTCTCGTGGTTGCAGGCTTCCATTGCTATAATTCTACTGCAAACTGCTTCTTTTTACCTCAAAGAATATTTTGAAAAAAAAGCTACTCCAAATTTGCAGTAACAATGTAAGTGGAGAGATAGACAGAGGCAGAAAGTGGATGATATAACTATTGTTTTGGTACTTGGAATTTTCTATATGGTTACATTATTGTCTTTGCTGAATTTTTTTGAGACTTTGTTTTGGTTGATTTGATAAATCGTCTTCCATATGCTGTTTTTCATTCTGAACACTCATACAAGGCAAGGAAATTCAGTTTGTTGATGTATTAATTTCTTATTCCAATTTGTCAAAATTTTCAAATGTTGTTATTAATAACTAAAACTGGTAGGGAGTTGTGAATTTCATCATCCAGTTTGTCCATGCTTTTCATTGTTTTAGGGTTCTAAAATTTTCAACAGGATTCTACGATTAATATATTATTTATTGACTATGTTTTAAATTGATTGGGTATGTAATAAATCATCTCTGATAAATGTTGTTAGTATTTCTGACTGTAGCCTCTGTTTTTTGGTGAGAGTGGAGTAGACTAGCTTCTTGAAATTATTAAGGTATGTTTTAGTTCAAAATTCTGATCAGTTATCATGATGAATTACTGTCCAAATTGTTGTTTATTATCCTGCTTGGTTGGTATATATGCTGTTTATTATATTACTATCCAAAAAAAAAATTCAAAGTATATAGGCTGGAAACCTAACGGGTTGCCTTATATCTTATTGTAAGATATAACGGATCCTCCCCATGTGTAACAATACCACGTATGATGAATCTTTAAAAATTTCTGTCCAAATTGTTGTTTATTATCCTGCTTGGTTGGTATATATGCTGTTTATTATATTGCTGTCCAAAAAAAAAACAGATTCAAAGTATATACGCTTGAAACCTAACAGGTTGCCTTATATCTCGTTGTAAGATATAACGGATCCTCCCTAGGTGTAACAATGCCACGTATGATGAATCTTTAAAAATTTCTGTCTTATCCTGCTTGGTTGGTATATATAATGTTTATTATATTGTTGTCCAAAAAAAAAAAAGATTCAAAGTATATAGGTTGGAAACCTAATGGGTTGCCTTATATCTCATTGTAAGATATAACGGATCCTCCCCAGGTGTAACAATGCCACGTATAATGAATCTTTAAAAATTCTTGTCCAAATTGTTGTTTGTTATATTGTTTGAACTGCTATATATTTTGTTTAATATGTTGCTGTTTATTATATTGTTACAACTGCTATATATTTTGTTTAATATGTTGCTGTTGATTATATTGTTTGAACTGCTATATATTCTGTCCAAATTGCTGTTTATTATATTGTTTAAACTGCTATATATTCTGTTTAATATGTTGTTGTTTATTATATTATTTGAACTGCTATATATTCTGTCCAAATTGCTGTTTATTATATTGTTTGAACTGCCATATATTCTGTTTCTATTTATTATATTGTTACATTTTTTTTACCATCAAATCATTTTTTGTTTATCATCTAATTTGTACTGTATTGGGTTTTATTTTTGCGAAATTATTTTACTGAAGGAACGCTAAAACTTTGGATTACCTCTGCTGTATAAATGTTGTCTGATTTGATTTTTTTTTAAAACTTTAAACTTGTTGGAATGAATGGTAAATTGGAACGTACAAATTGGAGTATAAATGCTTGTTGAATTGAAGTATAAATGGTGTCCAAAGCATGGTAGGTTACTTAGGTTTTGTCGTACATTATTGTGAATAAAATAATATAATCTTTTGAAATTTAAATAAATTAAAACTCTGTTTTATTTTAATATGAAAATCAAATTCTTTTTAAAAAAAGTATTTAAAAGATTTTTAAAAGGAAAATTTATATTTTTACTCATTAATTTATATTTAAAAGATTTTAAAGGAAAATTTAAAATATTTATGTTTTCCAAACTTATAAATATTTTGTTATCAATACAATAATAATATTGATCATTATTTAAATATGTTTTAATATAAAAATCTAATTACTAATTTTTATATTAATAATGCTTGATTTTAATATTTAATATTTTGAATGTTTTCCAAACTTATAAATATTTTGTTATCAATATAATAATAATATTGATCATTATTTAAATATGTTTTAATATGAAAAATCTATTTTCTAATTTTTATATTAATAATGTTTGATTTTAATATTTAATATTTTGAATGTTTTCCAAACTTATAAATATTTTGTTATCAATATAATAATATTGATCATTATTTAAATATGTTTTAATATAAAAATCTAATTACTAATTTTTATATTAATAATGTTTGATTTTAATATTTAATATTTTGAATGTTTTCCAAAATTATAAATATTTTGTTATCAATATAATAATATTGATCATTATTTAAATATATTTTAATATAAAAAATCTAATTACTAATTTTTATATTAATAATGTTTGATTTTAATATTTAATATTTTGAATATTTTCCAAACTTATAAATATTTTGTGATCAATATAATAATAATATTGATCATTATTTAAATATATTTTAATATAAAATCTAATTACTAATTTTTATATTAATAATATTTTATTTTAATATTTAATATTTTGAATGTTTTCCAAACTTATAAATATTTTGTGAAATATCTATTAATAATATTGATCATTATTTAAATATGTTTTAATATAAAAATCTAATTATTAATTTTTATAGTAATAATGTTTGATTTTAATATTTAATATTTTGAATGTTTTCCAAACTTATAAATATTTTGTGAAATATATATTAATAATATTGATCATTATTTAAATATGTTTTAATATAAAAAATAAATTCTTCTTTTAAAAGAAGTAATTTAAAACTTTTAAAATGGAAATTTATTTTTGTTACTCATTAATTACTTTGTTAAGTTATTTATTTTATTATGTTTTTCATTATTTAAATATATTTTAATATAAAAATCTAATTACTAATTTTTATATTAATAAAGTTTGATTTTAATATTTAATATTTTAAATATTTTCCAAACTTATAATTTTGTTTATCAATATAATAATAATAACGATCATTATATAAGTAGCTTACATAATTCACATAATATGCATAACTTACATAACTCACATAACATACATAACTTACATAACTCGGATAATTTACATAATACATAATTCGGATAACTTACATAATACATAATACATAGGTTAAAGATCAAATTTCATAGCTTTCATCAAATTATTTAACTTACATAATACATAACTTACATAATTTGTAACACCCCAAACCCGGCCTATGCGTTTAAGACCAGACTTGGCATGCCACACAATTCGAACTTACGTCCAGTCATCAATGCTTTTAATGAAAACAATTCTTCAAAACGATTTTGAAGATGGAGTTTAATCAAAAATCGAGATTTATTTGGAAACCATGATTTTAAAACATAAGAGTTTACAATTTGATTTTTAGAGAAATAATTGATAAAAAAAAACTTAAATAATTGGTTGAAATAAATTTATAAAAGAGTTTTCACAAAATTTTACGAGTGAGTGATATTTAAGAAAAACTCCTTTTATACGTAAGTTTAAGAAAACATTTATAAAAAAAATTAAACAACCCCATTTAAGTAACTAAAACATATTAAAATCCATCCACGCATAAAAATCCATAAAAATAATACCAGATGCCTTATTACATCGCAATTGAAATAGTACTTAAATAAAAATACTTAAAAGAAGTTCAAAGTTTTTATAACTCATCATTCGTAGTATGGCCTCCACACGAATTCATCCCCAGCCCAAGCCTCCATCAATTATTATTACCTGAGAAGGGTAAGAAAAATGGGGTGAGTTACTTAGAACTCAATGTGTAACCCACTTACCGTGTTCACTGGGCCAAAACCATTTAAGCAATTAGTTGGGCTTGAGCCCATTTACAAATGCACAATATATATATCAAATATATATAAAAAATATATGCATGTGATATGCAATTCCCAACCAAGCCTAATTTCCATCCGCTACACACCACCCGTACCAACCAACACACCTGTGGGGATCCATTAAGCCAATTATAATATTTGTGGCAGAGCCACCGAACTAGAGGCATTAAGCCATTTAAAATATTTGTGGCAGAGCCACCGAACTAGATTTTGGCAACAGGCCTTTCTTCTCTTCGTCAATTATCCCAACCCATGCAATCATGTATATATATTTAATGCATAACAATATATTCATCAGGTAAATTTCAACAAAAAGCTCATATTACAAGTTATCAATTTGGCCTATTAGCCAAAATAGCAATTTGACCCATTTAACGATCTAGCAAATTCTGGCCCATTTATCGATCTAGCAAACTTTGGCCCATTTGTCGATCAAGCAAATTTTGGCCCATTAGTAACATGAGGCCCTTTTCACAATATTCTCACTTGGCCAATTTATCAAAATAAATCATATGGCCCAAAATATCACTTTTTAACAATATAGCCCATTAAGGGCAAATCTGTAATTTTTCACAACTTTAATACCGTTTCCATGCTTTCACACCAAAAAGTGCTAATAAACCGTATTTTCCAATTTTACTGACTTTACAAGTTTTATTCTAATACTTACGGCATAGTATAACCCATGAGATAAGTGTGAAGTTACACACCTGATTACGGTGAGAACTGTACTTTCCCGCTCGTCGATACCTAAATATTTAACACGCTTGATTAGAACACTAATATTTAATATAAAACTATACTAACGATAAACGATCTAAATCATTACCCTTGGAATCTCGAATGACAACTATTTGTCGGTTCTCCCCGGTTGACGGTTCACAACCCGATGGGAAATCCCGAACCGCTAATGGCTCCAAACTACAAACAACTTCGAATAATCGATTCTCCTCGGATGAGGGTCCACAACCCGGTGGAAAGTCTCGGATTGCTGAAACAGCCCTTCGTTTGAATTTAGGGGGAATAGCGGAACCACCCCTCTTCCAAACGCTATTAACAACCCTTTTTGTCCCTATCTTGTTTACCACAAAAATAAATATCCTTGTGTTCTCGAGATGAGAATCAAGCGATAACGTCCCCTAAAACGAAATTGATTAGTAGTCCTTCTATAATGATAT
Organism: Gossypium rotundifolium; assembly: GCA_025506655.1. Classification (NCBI taxonomy): domain Eukaryota; kingdom Viridiplantae; phylum Streptophyta; class Magnoliopsida; order Malvales; family Malvaceae; genus Gossypium; species Gossypium rotundifolium. The sequence continues at coordinate 52,118,559 of CP106728.1, forward strand.
GACGAGTAATATAGAAATCCTTGATAGGAACCCTTAGCTTACACTTCGACTCGATTTCTAGCGAGCCACTAAGATAACAAATACTCCGAGTTCGGCCTTCTTTATGACACTAAAAAAAAATGAAAGATTTTCTAAGAGAAAAAAACATTATAATCGGACATAAGACCCTCCCAAACTTGTATATATACGGCTAAAAAAAAGAAGAGAAAAGAAAAGATTTGAAAAGAGTTCTTACCGATTGCTTAAACGAAGGTTGAAAGAATAATCAACAAAACAATATAGATGAAGAGCAGATTCGACTTTGATAAAAACAAAGGAGAGAAAAGAATGGTTCGACTATGGAGGTAGTCTAACATTCGGCCATGTGAGAAAAATGATGAAGGAAATATGGTTGAAAAGAAAATAAATGAAGAAAGAAAGAGAATAAGGATGTGAGGTTTAAGATTTAAATTTTCAAAGATAAGAGAAAAGCAAAGAGAGAGGGTTTGAAACAATGATGCATTCGGCCATGGGAGAAAAGGAAGAGATGATGTTTGTTTTTGATGTTTTAGGCACTAGAAAAGAGACACAAGTTGAATTGACAAAATATGACCAAAAAGGTGAAACAAAGATAATTCTTCCTAGCCAATACATATTTGGATTCGAGAGCATGAGATGAAAAGAGAAAAAAATGTCTTGTAAAAGCAAAAGTGACCAAATGGTATTACCCAAAAGCTACTAACCATTCCAAACCCATCACCAAAAATTTGGCATTCCCCCTTAGCCCCCTAAACCGTCCAAATACATGATCAAACTTGGCCATCTTAACTTTCCAAAACTCTATTCCTTAAGAGGTGCCTTATGTTCCTCCACCTTTCAAAAGTTTAGAAATCCTATCCCCAAAATCAAGCAAATTCTTTCCCTAAATACATATTTGCCATAACCTTTAGCCACCTTACCATAAAAGAATTAGTCCATCTTTACCAAGAATAGAGCTTGGCCGACATTTGCTAAGAAAGAGCAAAAATAAATGTCACCAAAATGCTATCCATGGGATTCGAACCTTTCCCTTCAAGCTACACTCATGGCGCCTATTCCACCTTGCTACTAGCTCATTTTATGCTAGTTTTTGCCACTTAATTACTAAGCATCAAGGTCACTTGATCCACTTCAATAAAGTACTCAAAATTAAAATTTATTCTAATACCGAATAAATCCCAAGCCTTCTCAAGACTATATATTAAGCACATAAATTTAATCATTCACAAGCTAAACACCAAAACATGCAACATATCAATACTTAGATTTTTAGGATGTTACAACTCTACCCTCCTTAAAGAAAATTTCGTCCTCAAAATTTACCTGGTTAAAAGAGGTGAGGATATTGTTGCCGAATTGCATCCTCAAGCTCCCACGTAGCTTCCTCCGCTCCATGATTACACCAAAGAACCTTAACTAATGGTACAGTCTTCTTTCTTAGCACCTGAACATCACGGTCTAAGATTTTCACTAGTTCTTCCTCGAAAGACAAGTCTGGCCTTAATTCCACTTCTTCTACCGGTACTATATGAGACGGATCTGATCTATAATGCCTCAGCATAGAAACATGGAAAACACTATGAATCTGACTCAACTCTAGAGGTAATTCAAGCTGATAGGCCACTGGTCCTACACGCTTCAGCACACGGTACGGTCCAATGAACCTAGGGCTCAACTTGCCCTTCTTTCCAAATTTGAAAATCTTATTCCAAGGTGAGACTTTCAGAAACACCTGATCTCCCACTGTAAACTCAATATCTTTACGCTTCAGATCCGCATACGACTTTTGTCTATCCGAAGCTTCATTTAACTGCGCTCGAATCACCTTTACCTTTTCTTTCGTCTCAGATATCAATTCATGACCTAACAACAGTCGTTCCCCCAATTCAGTCCAACAAGTAAGGGTACGACACCTACGACCGTATAACGCTTCATAGGGCACCATTTGGATACTGGATTGGTAACTGTTATTATACGCGAACTCTACCAACGGTAGAAAATCCTCCCAACTACCTCTGAAGTCGATCACACAACCTCATAACATGTCTTCCAAAATCTGAATTACTCTTTCTGACTGACCATCTGACTGAAGATGAAAAGCCATAATGAAGTTTAACTATGTTCCTAACGCCTCATGTAAAGCTTTCCAAAACCGTGATGTAAACCTGGGATCCCTGTCCGATATGATAGACACTGGTACCCCATGCAACCTCACAATCTCAGATACATATAGCTTAGCCAACTTTTGCAACCAGTAATCCGTACGAACTCGTAGAAAATAAGCAGTCTTCATTAATCGATCTACTACCACCCAAACAAAATCTTTCTTAGTAGGTGTTAAGGGTAACCCATTAACAAAATCCATCGTTATCCGCTCTCATTTCCATAGAGGAATCTTTACCGGTTGCAATAAACCAGATGGTAATTGATGTTCGGCCTCCACTTGTTGACAAGTCAAGCATTTTCCCACAAAATCAGTAACCTCCAGCTTCAACCTTGGCCACCAATACTGCTCAGGAAGATCTCGATACATTTTATTTCCTCCGGGGTGCATAGCATAAGGGCTACTATGCACCTCTCGAAGAATCATTTGTCTCAAATCTGAATCTGTGGGCATATAAACTCTTCCACGAAAACACAGCACGCCATCCTTGTTCAATCCAAAGTCTCCTATTATACCACTTTCAACTTGTTGCATTAAAGGACCCAACTTTTCATCTGATAACTACTTTTCCTTAATTTATTCTAACCACAATGGCTTCACCTAAAGTTCCGCTAGCAGACTGCCATCCTCATACAAACGGAGATGAGCAAACATTGCTCTCAACTCCGAAACAACCTTACGACTCAACGCGTCTGCCACAATGTTAGCCTTTCCAGGATGGTACTCGATTGAGAAGTCATAATCTTTTAACGACTCCACCCATCTTCGCTGTCTCAAGTTCAACTCCTTTTGAGTAAGGAGGTACTTAAGACTCTTATGGTCCATATAAATGATTGACTTCTCAATGTAGAGATAGTGCCTCCAAATCTTTAAAGCAAATACCACCGCAGCCAACTCCAAGTCATGAGTAGGATAGTTGACCTCGTGCGGCCTCAGCTGACGAGAAGCATAAGCCACCACTTTTCCACTTTGCATCAGTACACATCCTAAACTCGTGTGTAACGCATCACTGTAAACGGTAAACTCTTTTCCAGCCTCAGGTTGACTCAGTACTGGCGCTTTCGTCAAAATCTTCTTTAGTCTCTCGAAACTTTCTTGTTGTTTATTGGTCTACACATACGGTACTCCCTTTCGCAATAGCTTAGTTAGGGGTGCAGCAATCAATGAAAACCCCTCAACAAAGCGTCTATAGTAACCAGCCAAATCCAAGAAACTCTGAATTTCAGCCACTGACTCCAGTGGTTTTCAATCCAACACAGCCTCTACCTTTCGAGGATCAACTCTTATTCCTTCGACTAACACCACATGACCCAAGAAAGTCACTTCCTTCAACCAAAATTTGCATTTACTGAATTTGGCATAAAGTTGCTTATCTCGCAAAATTTGCAACACAATGCGCAAATGTGAGTCATGCTCTTCCTCATTCCTCAAATATACCAAGATATCATCTATGAACACCACCACAAACCAGTCTAGATAGGGCTGAAAGACTCGGTTCATCATGTTCATAAATGTAGCTGGTGCATTGGTCAAACCAAACGGCATAACCAAAAACTCATAATGTCCATAACGAGTCCGAAATATCGTCTTATGAATGTCGGCCTCTTTCATCTTGAGTTGGTGATAACCCGACCTCAAATCAATCTTGGAGAAAACTGAAGCTCCTTTCAATTGATCAAACAGGTCGTCGATTCTCGGCAATGAATACCTATTATTGATCGTCAACTTATTCAACTGCCTATAATCAATGCATATAAGCATCAACCCATCCTTTTTCTTAACGAACAAAATCGGTGCTCCCCACTGAGACACACTCGATCGAACAAATCCCCGATCTAACAATTCTTGAATTTGAGCTTTAAGCTCCGCTAACTCCTTCGACGCCATTCTATAAGGAGCAATGGACACCGGAGCCGTTCCGGGCAAAAACTCAATGCCGAACTCTACTTCCCGATCTGGAGATAGTCTCGGAAGTTCTTTGGGAAAGATATCTGGAAATTCTTTCATCGTTCTCACACCTTCCACCGATAATTCCTTGGCATCCAAAGCACTAACGAAAGCTAAGAATGCTCCATACCCTTTTAGCACCAACTTTTCTGCCTTCAAAGTAGATACCACATTTGTCAAAAAGTTCCTTCGCTCGTCTATTATTACTACCTCCTCATCATCCACAGTCCTAATTGACATTTGCTTTTCGGTACAATCTAATTGCGCCCGGTGCTTCGCCAACCAATCCATGCCCAAAACAAGATCAAACTCGCCGAAAGGCAATTCCATCAAATCTGCCAAAAATATTTCTCTTTGAATCTCCAAGGGCACGTCTCTAAATAATTTATTCACGACTACCGACTGTCCTAAAGGACTAAGTACGAACATCTCTCTATCGGTAGTCTCAGATCTAATATTCAGGTTTCCAGATATGGTACTAGCAACATATGAGTGGGTAGACCCGATATCTATCAAAGCAGTAACAGGTACACCAGAGATGAAAAATGTACCAGTTATCACATCAGGTGCATCACCATCTTCACGATGCCTGACCGCATAGACCAATCCCGGCTGTCTTGCCTTCGCATTACCTCTTAAGTCATTACCTCGACTAGGTGCACTTTGACCACGACCAACACCATTACCACCACGACCTGGCCCACGGCCTCTCGGTGGCTGCTGAGTGCCTCTAGCTGGCTGAGTATCAGGGTTACAAGCTTCCTGAGTCGTATCAATCCTTCAAGGGCAATTCTTATACTGATGATCCTTGGAACCACATTTATAGCAGGCACCAATTTTCCTCCAATATTCCCCGGGGTGTCATCTTCCACAGTCGGTACACTCTCGACTCTGACTGGTAGTCACAGGTGCTCTAGCTTGAGTTGGCTCGTCATTCCGTGGCCTCTTCTAAAACCTTTTAGAAGAACCTGTGTACTTAAAATCCCTCTTGCCTTTGACTCTTTCTCGGTTTTGACGTTCTAAATTATTAGCCTCTTCGGCTATCTTGGCTTTCTCTACAAGCGAGGTAAAAGTCTGTACTTGTTGTGGGGCTATCAGTACCCGCAACTCATCATTCAACCCATCTTCAAAGCGTACACAACGCTCATGATCAGTCGGCACTATTGTGCGAGCATAACGGCTCAAGCGAAGAAATTCTGCCTCGTAAGCTACCACCGTCTTACTTCTTTGAACCAAATTCAGGAATTCCTTCCTCCGGGCATCTACATAACTTGTCCCAACGTACTTCCCTTGAAAAGCAGCTTTAAAGAAATCCCAAGTAACCAATGTAGCCTCGGTGCCTTCTCGAACAGTAAGCCACCATTGATACGCCTCGTCCCTTAGCAAGGACACGACTCCTCTCAGTTTCTACTTGACGGTGCACTCTAAATCATCCATAATCCGTTCTACAGCCTCGAGTCAGTATTTTGCAACATTCGGAGCTACATTAGAGACACCTCTAAAAACCTCGGCACCACTTGACTTGAATCATTTCGATATTGATCCACGAGCTACTGGCCTAGTTTTAGTCCCAACAACCCTCTCTAGGACTCGTAACATTGCTTAAGTCAAAGCATTGTCCTCTATCAAATGGTCATGTGATCCAGTCTCACTCCCGAGTGACGCAGGTGCATCCATTTCTGGCATATGACCCGGCGCTTCAGACTCAACCCTAGCACCTCGTCCTCTACAACGGCCACGTCTACTGCGTCCATGACCATGTCCTCTAGTGCTCATAATAACTAATTCGATTTTATCTGATTACAAGTTTTATGTATCAAAATATCATTTCAGTGTTTATTAATGATTTTTTATGAGATATAAGAAGTAAAGTTATTTTTTGCAATCACATCCTATAGTCTCGATCTCTACCGTTTTCAACACCTATAACTAGAAGTTCTAGAGTGTTCCTATGATCATATCACAAGAATAAACATTTAATAAACAAATACTTACTTGACTTGATGCCGGATGCTTGTGGTGCCATACTACCTTTAAAACATAAAATCTAGAAGTTTAAGCAGTTTTTAAACAAAAATTGTTGTTGAACCCAAACCACAGTCGAGTTTTGAAATTGGCTCTAATACCATAAAATGTAACATCCCAAACCCGGCCTATGCATTTAAGACCAGACTTGGCATGCCATACAATTCGAACTTACGTCCAGTCATCAATGCTTTTAATGAAAACAATTCTTCAAAACAATTTTGAAGATGTAGTTTAATCAAAAATTGAGATTTATTTGGAAACCATGATTTTAAAACATAAGAGTTTACAATTTGATTTTAAGAGAAATAATTGGTAAAAAAATTAAATAATTAGTTGAAATAAATTTATAAAAGAGTTTTCACAAAATTTTATGAGTGAGTGATAATATTTAAGAAAAACCCGCTTTTATATGCAAGTTTAAGAAAACATTTATAAAAAAAAATTAAACAACCCCATTTAAGTAACTAAAACATATTAAAATCCATCCACGCATAAAAATCCATAAAAATAATACCAGATGCCTTATTACATCGCAATTGAAATAGTACATAAATAAAAATACTTAAAAGAAGTTCAAAGTTTTTATAACTCATCATTCGTAGTATGGCCTCCACACGAAGTCATCCCCGACCCAAGCCTCCATCAATTATTATTACCTAAGAAGGGTAAGAAAAATGGGGTGAGTTACTTAAAACTCAATGTGTAACCCACTTACCGTGTTCACTGGGCCAAAACAATTTAAGCAATTAGTTGGGCTTGAGCCCATTTACAAATGCACAATATATATATATATATCAAATATATATAAAAAAATATATGCATGTGATATGTAATTCCCAACCAAGCCTAATTTCCATCCGCTACACACCACCCGTACCAACCAACACACCTGTGGGGATCAAGTCAACCCACCCTGCCAACACACCAATAGTAGGCATTAAGCCAATTATAATATTTGTGGCAGAGCCACCGAACTAGAGACATTAAGCCATTTAAAATATTTGTGGCAGAGCCACCGAACTAGATTTTGGCAACAGGCCTTTCTTCTCTTCGTCAATTATCCCAACCCATGCAGTCATGTATATATATATTTAATGCATAACAATATATTCATCAGGTAAATTTCAAAAAAAAGCCCATATTACAAGTTATCAATTTGGCCCATTAGCCAAAATAGAAATTTGGCACATTTAACGATCTAGCAAATTTTGGCCCATTTATCGATCTAGCAAACATTGGCCCATTTATCGATCTAGCAAATTTTGGCCCATTTGTTGATCTAGCAAATTTTGGCCCATTTATCGATCTAGTAAATTTTGGCCCATTAGTCACATGAGGCCCTTTTCACAATATTCTTACTTGGCCAATTTATCAAAATAAATCATATGGCCCAAAATAACACTTTTTAACAATATAGCCCATTAAGGGCAAATCTATAATTTTTCACAACTTTAATACCGTTTCCATGCTTTCACACCAAAAAGTGCTAATAAACCGTATTTTCCAATTTTACTGACTTTACGAGTTTTTTTCTAATACTTATGGCATAGTATAACCCATGAGATAAGTGTGAAGTTACACACCTGATTACGGTGAGAACTATACTTTCCCGCTCGTCGATACCTAAATATTTATCACGCTTGATTAGAACACTAATATTTAATATAAAACTATACTAACGATAAACGATTTAAATCCTTACCCTCGGAATCTCGAATGACAACTATTTGCCGATTCTCCCCGATTGACGGTTCACAACTCGATGGGAAATCCCGAACCGCTAATGGCTCCGAACTACGAACAACTTCGAATAATCGATTCTCCTCGGATAAGGGTCCACAACTCGGTGGAAAGTCTCAGATTGTTGAAACAGCCCTTCGTTTGAATTTAGGGGGAATAGTGGAACCACCCCTCTTTCAAATGCGATTAACAACCCTTTTTGTCCCTATCTTGTTTACCACAAAAATAAATATCCTTGTGTTCTCGAGATGAGAATCAGGCGATAACGTCCCCTAAAACGAAATCGATTAGTAGTCCTTCTATAATGATATGACGAGTAATATAGAAATCCTTGATAGGAACCCTTACCTTACACTTCGACTCGATTTCTAGCGAGTCACTAAGATAACAAATACTCCGAGTTCGACCTTCTTTATGACACTAAAAAAAATAAAAGATTGTCTAAGAGAAAAGAACATTATAACCAGTCATAAGACCCTCCCAAACTTGTATATATACGGCTAAAAAAAAGAAGAGAAAAGAAAAGATTTGAAAAGAGTTCTTACCGATTGCTTAAACGAAGGTTGAAAGAATAATCAACAAAATAATATAGATGAAGAGCAGATTCGACTTTGATAAAAACAAAGGAGAGAAAAGAATGGTTCGACTATGGAGGTAGTCTAACATTCGGCCATGTGAGAAAAATGATGAAGGAAATATGGTTGAAAAGAAAATAAATGAAGAAAGAAAGAGAATAAGGATGTGAGGTTTAAGATTTAAATTTTCAAAGATAAGAGAAAAGCAAAGAGAGAGGGTTTGAAACAATGATGCATTCGGCCATTGGAGAAAAGGAAGATATGATGTTTGTTTTTGATGTTTTAGGCACTAGAAAAGAGACACAAGTTGAATTGACAAAATATGACCAAAAAGGTGAAACAAAGATAATTCTTCCTAGCCAATATACATTTGGTTTTGAGAGCATGAGATGAAAAGAGAAAAAAAAATGTCTTGTAAAAGCAAAAGTGACCAAATGGTATTACCCAAAAGCTACTAACCATACCAAACCTATCACCAAAAATTCGGCCTTCCCCCCTTAGCCCCCTAAACCGTCCAAATACATGGTCAAACCTGGCCTTCTTAACTTTCCAAAACACTCTCCCTTAAGAGGTGCCTTAAATTCCTCCACCTTCCAAAAGTTTAGAAATCCTATCCCCAAAATCAAGCAAATTCTATCCCTAAATACATATTTGTCGTAACCTTTATCCACCTTACCATAAAAGAATTAGTCCATCCTTACCAAGAATAGAGCTTGGCCGACATTTTCTAAGAAAGAGCAAAAATAAATGTCACCAAAATGCTATCCATGGGATTCGAACCTCTCCCCTCAAGCTACACTCATGGCGCCTATTCCACCTTGCTACTAGCTCATGTTATGCTAGTTTTTGCGACTTAATTACCTTAAGCATCAAGGTCACTTGATCCACTTCAATAAAGTACTCAAAATTAAAATTTATTCTAATACCGAATAAATCCCAAGCCTTCTCAAGACTATATATTAAGCACATAAATTTAATCATTCACAAGCTAAACACCAAAACATGCAACATATCAATACTCAGATTTTTAGGATGTTACATAATTTTAAGATCAAACTTCATAAATTACATAATTTACATAACTTACATAATACCTGTATAGATAAACAACTTACCTATGTAATTTACTGTCAAGTTTAGACTTCAACAACTACGAAATGGATAGAACTTGGATAATTTATCAAGGGTAAGCAACGGCTATCGATATGGAGTAGAAACTTTTCTAAATTTTGCATTTCAAAATGCAAGCCAAGAGAATATGATTCTTTACCCGTGTAAGAAGTGTTGCAATATCAATTGGCATTATCATGAAGTTGTCTACGAACATCGATCTAGTTGTTGATGGCTTTGTTTGGGGGTATAAAAAATGGATTTTCCATGAAGAGTGTACATCTAGTGGAGCCTCTTCATCGATGAATCTAGGTTATCCTCATAATGCTTACAATCAAAATGTTAGAGAAGATAAAATTGATGGCATGTTGCGGGATGCATTTAATATGCGCGGTGATGGTTTGCAATCATTTCCACCTAACTGGGGTACAACCGATGATTATAATTTTGGTGGAAATACTTTCACCGAAAGGGGAAGAAGTGTACCTGATGATCAGCCAAATGAAGAAGTGGCGAAGTTCTACACGTTATTTGGTGAAATGAACGAAGAACTGTATGAGGGATCTAAATTTTCAAAACTGTCTTTCTGTATTCGTCTTTTTCACTTATAATATTTGGGAGGGTGGACCGAAAACTCTTTGACAATGTTGTTGGAGTTTTTGAGAGAAATATTCCCGTTTGCGAAAATCCCTCAATCTTCCAAAGACATGAAGAAACTGATCAAAGATTTGGGCCTTGGCTACAACAAAATTCATTGTTGCCTAAATGACTGCATGTTGTATTAGGGCGACCAGAGAAACCAACAGTGCTAATACCAGTTAATATAGAAGATGGTAACGATGATGAAAATGATGCACAGTCAAGGAAGACGCCAGTTAAGATTTTGCGGTATTTTTCGCTAATACCAAGGCTTCAAAGGCTTTTCATGTTGTCGAAGACAGCCGAGTCAATGACGTGGCACCATGATGGACGAACTGATGATGGATTGTTAAGGCATCCTGCAGATTCTTTAGCTTGGAAATCATTTGACTCCAAATTTCCAAGCTTTGCAAGCGATCTTCGGAGTGTGAGGTTGGGGCTAGCATCTGATGGATTTAACCCTTAAAAATCATGAGCACTGCGTACAGTACTTGGCCTGTGGTGCTTGTTCCTTACAATTTCCTCCATGGGTTTGCATGAAACAATCATCCTTTATCTTATCTATGATTATCCCTGGAGATAAAGGGCCTAGAAATGATATTGATATATATTTGTAGCCACTTATTGAAGAGTTAAAACAATTATGGGCTGGTGTTGAGACGTACGATGTACTGAGAAAGGAGAACTTCAATTTACGCGTGGCTTTGATGTGGACTATTAATGACTTCCCAGCCTATGCCAACTTATCTGGTTAGAGTACCAAGGGACGTTATGCTTGTCCTTGTTGTGCTGCGCAAACATGTTCACAGTGGTTATATAATGGGAAGAAGTTCTCTTACATGGGGCATCGTCGGTGGTTACTGAAAAATCATAGATTTAGATTTCAGAGTATTCAATTTGACGGTACTAAAGAGTTCAGAGAAGCTCCTTCGTAGACAGGTGGATCTGAAATATTGTTCATGTTGAAAGATATGAATTTCATTTATGGGAAGATGAATCAACTGCCCAACACGCAAAGAAGTAGAAGATCAAGAGATGAATTTGATGATGAATCTGATGAAGAGGATGATCCTAATAAGGCAGAATTGTGGAAAAAAAGAAGTATTTTTTTTAGTTGCCTTATTGGGAGCATCAGATTTTACGAAATAATCTTGATGTCATGCACATTGAGAAAAATGTCTACGAGAACATCATTGGGACTATTTTGAATGTCGATGGAAAATCGAAAGACAATCTTCAAAGTCAACTTGATTTAGTCTACATGGGAATTCGGCATAAGCTTTATCCCTAAGCACTTCCGAATATGAAATATCGGTCGCCGCCTGCTATTTTCTCAATGTCGAAGACGGAGAAAGAAGTGTTCTATATGGTGTTGAAGGATATAAAGGTCCCGGATGCGTATGCATCAAATATATCTCGATGTGTGAGTCTTAAAGATCGAAGACTATATGGCTTAAAACCGCATGACTATCACATCTTGATGCAAGACTTACTGCCAATTGCTATGCGGTGTTGTATGTCAAAAAAGGTGACGTCTTGTGTAATTGAACTATCCAATATAATGAAAGGCATTTGTGGCAAAGTTTTGACGGTTCAAGAACTTGAGACACTATAAGATCGAGTCGCATTGACTTTATGCAGTCTAGAAAAGATCTTCCCGCCTTCTTTCTTCACTATTATGGTGTATTTGTTAATTCATCTCCCTCGTGAAGCAATACTTGGTGGACCCATTTTCTATCGATGGATGTATCCCATAGAAAGGTCTTACTTTATTTGCAAATTATTCATTCATTCACATCAATGCCTTTAGTTGCAACTTTTGATAATACTGTATATCGTGTTTAGGTTCCTATCCAAATTAAAGTCTTACTGCGCAATAAGCGCTATTCGGAAGGATCAATTGGCGAAGGCTACTTGGCAGAGGAATGTATGACTTTCTGTTCAAGGTATTTGGAAGATGTTGAAACAAGAATGAACAGACTAAGTAGAAATACTGGGCTCATAGATCATAACTTGGCTGAAACTTATTTATTTAAAAGTTTCAGAGAACCGATCGGCAAAGTCAAAATTGCAGAATTAGACGATAGATCGTGGGTCCAAGCACATCAATACGTTCTTTTTCATCACGATTCAATGGAACCATTAAGCAAGTAACATAATAAGGTGACAAAATCATTTTTAAGGTTTAAAAAAACTAGGGTTTGTTGTTTTGTTCTCTTTTTTTTTTTTTAAAACATGGCTAGTTCCCTTTCGGGTTTTAATTATTGGGTTTAGCCTATGACCGAGCCTTCTTGGTTAGGGTAAACCAAAGCTACGCACCAGGCAGGATTCGTGTGGAGAGGAGGTGAGTCACGCGGACTGCTTAAATACCAAGCTCCCACCGAAACCATTCCTAGACATGCGCACAGAGGTTGCCACACCACTAAGCCCTCTGAGTTAGGGTGAACCGAAGCTACGCACCAGGTAGGATTCCTGCGAAGAGGAGGTGAGTCACTAGGACTGCTTAAATACCAAGCTCTTTCGGATCCAATCCTAGACATGCGTACAAGAGTTACCACACCACTAGCTCAGTGACTTAGCCATAGGTTTGTTCAGTGCATTAAGTCTTATGTGGTTTTGTGTTTGAGTAGTCTAATCCTAGGGTTCAAGTTCCTATCATTCTATTCCACGTTCCATGCCTTTTCTACCCTTAAACAGTTCACAGAATCACACATAGAGTTAGGGGTACTTACCTGGTGGACTGCGGGTCGGAGACTTAGGGGCCATGCCTCGAATTCAAAACGTTTTGCGCCTTAGCCCACAGGCCGAGAGTTTAAAACCTGGCTCTGATACCAAATTGAAACACCCCACACCCGGCCCACGAGCCTGAACCAGATCTGGTATGTTCCTAAGGTAAACCGGTTTCAAAATCCTTCGTTACTTAGAGAAAATTCGTAAAAATTTTTAGAAATTGTTGTTGTGGATTGGGCTTAGATTGGAAACCCATTTAATTAAATTTATAAATCCAATTTTATTAAGGTGACAAAATCATTTTTAAGGTTTAAAAAAAAAATCACTTAACTTTAATCATAATAGTTCGTAACATAATAATTTAAAGTGAAGCAGAAAAAGAAAAATCTACTGGGGCTTATGGCCTTATTACATCGAGTAAAACCCAAATAAAATAATAAAGAAACTAAACAGAAATAAAGTCCAAATTTAAATGGAATCTTCAAATGATTCATGGCCACCTCAAGGTCTCTGGCCGGTCAAATCCTTTTTCATCACCGAAAATAATTCCCACAGCGGGGTGAGTCAACAGACTCAATGTGCACACAGTACTAACATTCAACAAGTCAGGCATATATCAATTTCATATAAAATAGATGATGATGCAACCCAACCCAAACCTAATGGTCCATCCGCTACACACCACCCGTACCTGCCAGTCACACCGTGGGGACTACTAAGTCAACCCTCCATCCGCTATACACCATCGAAGGCAGTCGCTGCAGTCGACGTGCTCATCGCCCATATAATTTGTGTCATTAGACACCATATTCAAATAGTGTAACCGAAGTTACCAAATTCAAATATTTGTGACCGTAGTCACCATATGACGTTAGTGAGACCAAGTCAACACCTTCTAATGTTGGTGAGACCAAGTCAACACCTTCTTCCCTTTCACATAAATCACGAATGCCCCAAAATATATATCATGCATAACATACTTAATTTCATAATCATATACATATATTCGCATGTTATAAAATAACATATTTCATAATCCTATCGAAGTAGGAAACGCGTGCACAGTACTTTTGTACCACTTTAGGTACTTAGCCATATTCATATTCTTACGTATAATCACATAATAAAATAATTGCCATATGAAATATCGAAATTTAGTGTGCGTACACACCTGATTTGCTTAATAGATTCCTTGAAATCCCGAAGAACGATCTACCGATCTAGATTTTTACTCCTATATTCGGCCAACCATTAAAATATATTAACAAACTTATTTGGCTTAAAAACTAAATCCAAGTAGGATTTGTATTACTTACCTTGTTTGCCGAATTTGGATGTCTGTAAATCAAGTTCCAAAAATTGCTAGTATTCCTTTTCCTTGAAATCGGCTAACACTAGCCATGTAACCATGTCAGTTTTTGGCTTTTGAAATAATGGGAAATAATCCTAAATATCAAAAAAAAAAAAAAAAGCCTTGGCCGAATATCACCTACCTTACAAATTCCAAATCTGAAAAGGATTCCTTGCCTTATAGCACTGTCGACATCCCTAGCATCATATGTTAAATTTAATTTAACATATAAATCATAACCTTTAACCAAATGTATTTATCTTACCTTAGATCCTCGAATTTCCCTAAAGATTCCTCCTTGTATTCAACTATTGTAAAAGAACACGAGAGATCCTTATAGATTCGACCATAAGACAAAAATAGGATTAGACCCTTCTCTTTCGGCAAATAGAAAAAGAAAGGACTTGATTAATGCTTAGCCTTACCTTTAATGCTTTGATTGATTGCTTCCTTGCCTATAATCACGAGTTTCGCTATGGAGTTTTAATCGGGGATCAAAGAGTGTTTTGGCTCGACAATAGCAAAGGAGAGGAGAAGAAAATAGAAGAAGAGATGGATTTTGCTTAAAGAGAAATTCGGCAAAAAGGGGGAGAGAGCAAGGGGATTTTCGGCTACTAGGAAAGATGATAGAAAAAGACCTTGGGTTCTCCTTTTATAGCCGAATTTGCTAGGCCAAGAGTCCTTGACTTGGCCACCACTCTCCCTTAAGATAATATTATCTCCTTTATCTAAAAATAAAAGCATTTAATCCATCAATTATCTCCTTAGATAATCCAAATTTAAAATCCCTTATTTATCACTTAATAATCAAGTTTTAATAAAAATAAAACTCCTCCTTTCTAGAAAATAGGTGCCGTCCACCCTCTTACTTAGGGAAGCAAAAATAAACCTTCATTATTTGCTTCCCAGGTGACTCGAACTCGGGTCATTTCCATAAGCCCTAGGTGACACCTTCAGGCCACTTTTCCAAGCCCGATTGTGTGTCAAATTTCACCAACTTTTACCTTTAAGGCCCTCTTGCCCTTATTTCCTATTTTAAACTTTAAAATTTGACATTTCTCGATTATTTCTAAGTTTCCTAAAATTTTCGATCGGCTCTGTAACTTGCCATTTTTCTTACATGCTCAGGTTTCCAAAATGTTCAGGCTTCCAAAATGTTCAGGTTTCCAAAATGTTCACTTTCCTAATTTACTTAGGTTTCCAAAAATGGTCATTTTTCCTATTTCCAACATAACATTTCCATACATTCTTAGGTTTCCAAAAATCATTCCAAATTTATTCCAAAACACATAAAAGTTGTCTTTTTGAACAATTAGGCCAAAATGCATAGGCCCTTTTCAGGATGTTACATTCTTTTTCATCACGATTCAATGGAACCATTAAGCAAGTAAGTTCTAGAATTTGATAAATATTCATCAACTATAATTTGTTTGTCTTCTAACAAAGTAAACCTTTTTTTAACATAGTGAGTACAAACAAATATTGAGAGCTTGTTCACGGTCTTGAAGATTAAATCGACGAGAAATTAATAAGTTGTTCACAGAATCATTTCATGAATGGTTAAGCCAAACGGTATGAAATTGAAGTTTTCATTGACAAGTAATAATGTTTTCTCATAACATTTATAATTACTCGATTTACTTTCGATTCAATAGGTTTGTAGTCGGAATGAAGTAAATGACGAAGTTAAATGGCTTTCACAAGGTCCAAACAGAATAGTGAAAAGATATAGTGCCTTCCTTATCAACGGATACAGATTTCATACAAGGTATCGTGAGAGATTAAGGAGAACCCAAAATTGTGGAATTGTTGTTAATTCTTCAATTACAAGTTATGCTAGTGCTAGGGACAGTAATCCTGTCGAGGCGAATCTGGAGTATTACAGACTTATTATTGACATCATTGAGTTGGATTATTACGGCAAATGGAAAGTTATCTTATTTCGAGGTGATTGGGCCGATGTGAATACGGCTCGCGAAATTAAAAACGATCAATATGGTTTTACAATGGTGAATTTCTCTCGATTGATTCACACCGAAGAACAACTGATAGACAAGCCGTATGTGTTTTCTTCTCAAGTGAAACAAGTTTTTTACTCAGAAGATCCAACTGATGAGGGTTGGTACGTTGTACTTCGAAACACCCCTAGAGACTTGTTTGACATGGGCAATGGAAGTAGAGATGACATCGTCGAAATATAAAAAAATCTGTCTTTTCCAGAACAAAACTTAAATGAAAATATCCCTAGTACTAGTACACAATTTCAATGGGTTCGTCAGGACGTGGACGAAGATATTTACGAATTATGATGTAGTAAGATTTTACAATTTTTTTATTTATATGTAATATTATAATTTTAATCTTGATCATTTTATATAATTTAACTATTTGATATGTACCATTATTGTTTTCATTTGTTACTAAAATTTTGACTATTTTATGTGTATTGCAGGAAAATGAGTAGAAGAAGATTGCGAGATTAAAATATTGTACAGAATACTGTAAATTCTGAAGAGGGTAATAGCGAACACCAAACAGTTGTTGGATCCTCGAGTGTGCCTGACATAGATGATGAGCCTGCAAAATTACAAAGTAATGTTAAGTTTATTTTACATGCATGTTGACTTTTATTATTGACTCATTTTTCAATTTTAATATAACAATAATATATCATTGTGCACTTGAGAGTGGTGGGACGCGCAGAGGTCGCGGACGTACACTGCTTAGAGATTTATACGAATTAAATCCCTTCGAGCGTGTGAAAGTAAGGAGAAACAGTCATGGCCAGCCTGTTGGCCCTGAAGCTCGACTTCTAGCAGGCTATATGGGCATTATTGCATGAAATGTAAATATGTTGCCCATCAATTACGAGTCATGGCATCACATGACTGATGCAAACAAAAATCAAGCTCTCGATAACATTAAGGTAACAAAACGTGAATGTAATTTATAATACTTTGGTTGAAGTTTCATTTATATTTATTTTCTAAACTTATGTTTTTTTAGGAGTGATTTCCTTTGGAGGTCTCCGATAACTATATAAAGAAGACATTGGGAAAAAAATGGAGAGACCATAAAAGCACACTGAAAAAAGAATATTTTAAGAAAGAAATAAGCCTCGAGGATAAATTGCGAAATGCCTCGCCGGGAATGTTGAGGTATCAATGGGAAGATGCGGTTAGGTTTTGGAACTCAAAGAAAGGAGAGGTATTACCTAGTTTTAAACTCTTATAAATTTTTCAGTTTATAGTATTTACTATATACGTAATAATAATTTCATTATGTAGGACCATGAGCATGTTGGAACGAGTAGCAGGCAGAAACAAAAATTCACGCACACTGCAGGGTCGAGAAGTTTGCTTCTGTAGCTGAGGCCGAGGTATTATAATTTATTAATTATGTCAAATATTAATGACTTTATACTATTAAATTATATTTTTACTACTACACTGTAGGAAGTCTCCACCGGTCAAAAATTTGGACGCCTTGAGCTTTTTGACATTACGCATAGGAAGAAGGATGGGTCTCCGATGACATCCGAAGCTGGAGAGATTATGGTATATTTACTTAATAAAATTTGATTTATTATAAATATTTATAATGTTTACTTATAATAGTTTAATTATTCGTTAGTAGTTTTAAATTAATAATGTTAAGTTATGTTGCATTCATTCTTATTGTATATTTCATTTCTAAATTTTTGATTGATTTATTAGGAGAAACTAAATGAGAAGAAGGTACAGTATGAAGCGACTGCTTCGAGTGATAGTTCTGTTAATCTTGAGGATATCGATAACAAAATTATTATTGATGTTTTGGGTCCTGAAAGGTATGGTCGGAATTTTTATGCTACATTTGTTGTTTTTTGGCTGCAATTATATGCTACGTTTGCTATTTTTTATTACTGAAGTTTTGGGTCCTGAAAGGTATGGCCGGGTGAGATTTCAAGGATCTAGTGTTACCCCGACCCAATATTTTGGATCTGACTCCCACCAGTACATGCCTTCCGGTAGTCAAGCTCAAGATGAAGTTTAGAGGTTAAAAGACCAAATATCTCATATGCAAGCGAGCACGGTTCAGCAAATTGATGAGGTTGAAAGAAAGTACGAAGAACTTCGAGTAGGTGCAGCAGTGAGAGAGGCAGCGACAGCAGCGATGGCAGCAGAACAGAGTAGAAAATACGATGAGCTCCAACTACAGCTTCAACAGATGATGCAGATGTTTCAGCAGTCGCAGAAGCCGCCATCTTAGTCCCTTAGTTTCTCTTTGTAATATTATTTTTAATATTGTTACATCTAACATTATTGTAAGAATAGTTTCAATTATACTTCATTTATTAATTTACATCACATATCTATTATAAAATTTGAAGTATCATTTAGATTTAATGCTTTTGGTGAGATTTAAATGCTACATTTGCTGTTTTGGGTTGAAATTATCTATTTTTGGCTGGCTTTAATGCAGAAAGAGTAGGATAATGGAGAAATTGACAATTGCAAATCTATGCAAATTAGCAGCGTTTATGGGAAAAGCGCCGCTAAAAGTCGAGACATTTAGCGGCGTTTGTGGGAAAAGCGTCGCTAAAAGTCTCGACTTTTAGCGTTTTTCCCATAAACGCTAAATTTTATTTTTCTTTAGCGGTGTTTTTTAAGGTCTTTAAAAACGCCAAAAGACTATTAGTGGCGCTTATAAACGCCGCTAAAAGCAAAAAAAAACGCCGCTAAAAGTCTGTTTTGGTGTAGTGATTGATTGAGAAAGAAAAATGGAGAATTTGGGGGAATGTGTGAAAATATAATAAAATTTAACAAATTGTAAATATATTTTTTATAATTTTTGAGTATTTTATATATTTTATAAATTTTAATACTTTTGAATTTTCATGTATTTTTAATTTCAATTTTGTATTTTTTTAGTTTGTAGAATCATGAAAAATATGTATAATGTGTAAATATTAAGGATTAAATTCTTTTTCAAAATCGGGATTATATCAAGCCACGTCAAGATTATGTTTAGTGACCAAATCCATTTTAAGGTAGAGTGACTAAAATTGATAACTTATATAATGAAAGTGACTAAAATTGGCAACTAATTTAAGAGAAGTGACTAAAATAATAAATTTTTTAAATAGATAACTAAAATAGGAACACGGGTAAACTTAGGTGACTAAATATGAAGTTTACCCAAAACTTTGTATTTACCTAAAAAAGTTAAAAACCGTAAACACCTTGAACTGCGATTCAACCAAAGACTTTCCTCTATCTCTCATTCGCTTTTTTGGGATATTTTTCCTTTTGCGTACAGACCGTGAAAGGAAAACTTTTTTTTTATTGTCGTTTCTTGTAGGGGTTGTTTCAAAGAAGATAGGTGAGATTGGTAGAAAAACATGGTTGGCATTAGCTGCATCCTTTTCAACCCGTCCAGTTCTAGAGTGTAAGAAAAGCAGGAAGAGTCGCAGTGGCAATCTTCATGATTCCACCAAAAAGTGTTACACAGGATCATAAATTTTGTTTCTTAAATGTCTTGATTTTGAACTAGTTTAGGAGAAGCCCTGAAAACATAATGCCTATGAATTGAGTTGTTGTATTGGAATCATATGTTTTGATGGTTAGATGATGTTCTTGATTTGATAATTAGATTTTAAGTGAAAGAGTATAACCTCGAACACACTTGTGTTGAAATGGTTGTCTCAGATGTTTAAATCTTGGTGTGTAGAATATGATAGAAGGTACACCTCAGAGTATGAAGAGAGATATGTGGAAATGGTTAAACACAACAAAAGGGGTCTGAATCAATTTTGTGGTCTGACTTCTGGAGAGGTGCCCAAGCCCGGAGCCTGGAAGAAGTAGAGAATCTGTTGAAAGGAGCAGGGCAAGAGCAATGAAGTTGGGACTGATTGATAGAAAAGAGAAGATGAGTTCCAATGAACAGCTATGGTTTAGGACCTGATGAGTATCATCTTAATAATATGCTGTTTAGTTTGACGTGTATTTTGATGTTTGGATGACTTGTTGCTAAGGTTATGATATTTTATTTATGATCACTACTGCACCAAAACAACATGCTTTTATATAACCGTTAAACTTAGTTTGATATTTTGCTATTTTAAAAAAAATTAATTAATGTAGTTAATGAAATATAGAAATAAATCTTTATCAATTGAACCTAAGTATTTATTTAAAATATTAATTAAAACTTTAACTAAATAAAAATTTGGCAAAAAGTTCAAATTAAAACAACTAAAGTTGAGGGAACATGTTATTTTAAATTATACACATGTAAAAAGGATAGATCATCCGTATAAAAAATATATATTTTAGAGATTTTGATTTTAACATATAGAAAATAAAATTATAAGTATCCTTGGAAAAAATTAATGAATAAATAATATGTTGAGTGATTAATGTATTTTGTGTTAACGATAAATGAAATCTATTTTTAACTTGTGATGTTGTATTATATCAAATGTATTTGGTGTGGTGATACATATAAGATTTGTATTGTTATTTATATGTATATATGATATTTTAATTTAATCATACGTATTTTAAAAATTGAATATATATTTTTTATATTAGATTAATATAATTATTTATGTATGTAATATCTAATGTAAAATGGTACTAATTCGATAATCTATTAGTGATTTTAAAAATTGAATCAAATAAAAATTTTATGTTTAAAATCGCACAAAATTAAAGTTTATGCATAATGTTGCATAGGCATAATGACTTATTTAACCCTTTAACTTAATAAAAAAAGTCTGTTTTAACCATTCATTTAATTTTTCGTCTTTTAAGTCCTTAAACTTGTTTATCAAATCACCCAAAAAGATATAATAGTTAATTTTGTAAATGATATATACATGGATGACATATTAATAATTAATTAATTTTTAAAATTTAAAATTCAAAATATATATTTAATATGTTTATCTTTTAAAATATTAATTAATTGTTAATAACATATACGTGAATGTCATATGAATAAAATTAATAAATATTAACTTTTATTTATTTATTTTGAAATGATTTGATAAATAATATGAGTTTAAAAATTAAGAGAAGAGTAAAATTGAATTAAAGATTAAAATAAAAGTGAAGATAAAGTAGATGTATCCATTAATAACATAATGAGTGGTTAATCTATTTTGTGCCATGGATTCTCTTTTTTACGTGTGATGCTATGTCGTTTGATATATACAAATACTTTCGTTTTTGAAGGAAAATATACAAGTACTCGGGAACGAGGGAAAAAAAACATTTTAAATAGACGTATATAAACCAAACCATCTAAACATTCTCTCTCCCCACAAACATTCTCATTATATTTCCTTCCCCCCCCCCCCCCCCTCTCTCTCTCTCTCCCCCTTTCGCTCTTTCTTCCTTATCTCTCTGCAATGGAGAATCCGCCAGAGTTAGATTTGGAAAAACTCAAGGCCATCAAAATCCTGGGCAAAGGGGCCATGGGGACTGTGTTTCTCGTCCACGACATCTCTACCGACCCAACCGCTCGTTCCCCCTTCGCCCTAAAGGTTGTGCAGAGATCCAAACATGACGCCGACCGTCGAGCTCGTTGGGAAATTGGGGTCTTGAAAACCCTTTCCCCTCCCGACCCTGCCCTTCAACACCCTTTTCTCCCTCGTCTTTTGGGTCATCTCGAAACCCCCGACCTTCTTGCCTGGGCTGTCCCTTTTTGCCCTGGCTCCGACCTCAACGTCCTCCGTTACTATCAAAACGACCACGTTTTCTCCCCCTCTGTCATCCGCTTTTACCTCTCCGAGATCCTATGTGCTCTCGAATACCTGCATTCCCTGGGTATCGTTTACCGGGATCTCAAGCCCGAAAACATCCTCATTCAACACTCCGGTCACGCCACTTTAACTGATTTCGACCTTTCCCGCAACTTAAAGAAAAAGCCTCCCTCAGAAATTTTAGCCGACGACAAAAAGGTTCCTAATTCTTTGCCTCAATTTCCGGCTCGACGTAAACATCGACTCAACTTCTTTCGATGGATCCCCGTCGTACCCGATAACAAATATAACTATGCTTTGAACAAAGCGAAATCAGCCCGAGTCAGCCCAGTGAGTCGACGAAAGCTGAGTTTCTCAAACGAGGAACGTTCCAACTCTTTCGTGGGCACCGAGGAATACGTGTCACCGGAAGTTGTACGTGGGGATGGACATGAATTCGCCGTCGATTGGTGGGCTTTCGGAATTCTAACCTACGAGATGCTCTACGGGAGGACGCCGTTTAAAGGGAAGAACCGAAAAGAGACGTTTCGAAATGTTTTGAGCAAAGAGCCCAAGTTCATGGGTCAACCAAACGCTTTAACGGATTTGATCGGACGGTTATTGCAGAAGGATCCGGAAAAGAGGCTTGGATATCACGGAGGCGCGTGCGAGATCAAACAGCACGCCTTCTTTAGAGGGGTCAGGTGGGACCTCTTAACGGAAGTGTTACGGCCGCCGTTTATTCCGCCGAGAGACGATGGTGACATGACGACAGAAGTATCTCCAGGAAATTTTGATATAAGAGAATATTTCCAGAGTTCGAAGGCTCCAAATCCGAAGTCGATGCCACCATCACCGTTGTCGGATCATAGACGGAATGTTTCATTCACAGAGTACTAACGCACGTGAAAGGTTCAGTTAGATAAAATTATTTTCCTTTTAGTTTTCAGTTCGTAGTGTACATAACATAAAGGTAGAAGACGATGTTAAAATGGCAGGATTATAACTTGTAATATTTGAAAAAAAAGATTTGTCGTAATATATAATTGTTAAGACAGTTATCATACTTTTTGCCTCACTATTTTTTTTTTTCTTTATTTACCATTTTGCATTCTTCTTTCATGACGCGTGTCTTCCACGCTCCGCCATGAGGCTTGAATTTGAGGGAGAGAATTGCTTCCTCCTCCATCCTATAAAAGAAACCACAAATATGTTTGTTCTTTACAGTAAAAGAGATTCTTGCATTTGCTAGTAGTAGTTCTCCTAACAACCTTATAGATGAAGGGTTATGGGTAATTATTTGATAGTAGAGTTTGTGGAAACTGTCTCATTTTATGCAAATAATCGAATGCATAAATATATAGATTGTTCATGTACTATCGTCAGACTTTATATTACAAAATCTGGCAAATTAAACCTTATGCCAAAAAAAAGTGCTTTGTAATAATTTTATGCTATGTTGGAATAAACCAATAATATATATTTGTCTTTTTTTGATAGTCAAATTTGTAGGGGAAAAAAGTAGAGTAATGCATTTTCACAATTTCAGTTTTGTTTAACAATGGAGAAGAGAGAAGGTAATTCATCATAATTATTTTTCCAATTATAGCTTTTTATGAAATAGTTTAAATAAAAGATTAAGAGGATGGTAAAGATATATTATATTTAATTTTTTAATTTATAATTAAATAACTAACTAGATCTCTTCTAAATAATTCACACATTTGACATTAGCATGGAACTTGAATTTGAAATCTTAAAGATTTTGGGGATCAACCGTAGTTTTGTCATTGCCATTGAGCCAAGCTTCATTGTCTTATATTTATTTCTTTTTTTATTTTACTTTTCTTTCACCAAATCGAAGTAAATAAAAATTGAATGAATATTTAATGTATGTTCAGTGCATAATTCGATCAACAACATGACACTTCATCACTAATAAAATAAAAAATAATAGACTTAAAAATAAATATTAAATAACTTTATTTAAATTAAACTATATTCAAAATCTAATACCTAAAACTTAATATAAACCTTAATTCTTAAACTCAATGATAAACCTTATAAACCCAAACTCATATAAACTCAAAATCCAAAACCTAAAACATGAGAAAATATAACAATTAAAAGGGTGAAGTACACCAACAGTCACTAAACTTTGAAAAGCTACAACTCAGTCACTAAACTTTATGAAAAAAAACAGTCGTTAATGTTATCGAAAAGTAAAAAATTAGTCACCCACTAACATTTTCTGTTACAGGAGACAAGTGACGTGGCTCGTTAACTAACTAACGTGGCCAATTAACTAGCTACGTTGGACATGAGCAATTGAAGGAACATCATTTTTTTGGGGAATGGACAAGCAGAAAAAAAAGAAAAAAAAAAAGAAAAAGGGAAGATTGAAATTTGGGAAAAGGGTTCTAGGAGAGCTTTTCAAGCTGTTGAAAGCATCATCCATGGCAGCAACGGTCATCTTTCATCTTCTGCTTCTGTTTCCATTGAAGCACCAAAGGGTTGTGTAACGCTCTATACCCGACCCGATTTACCAGACTTGGATATAGGATGCCACAATACAAAAATACTTAACAAAAGTTTTACAACAACAAAAACCATACTGAACATAATTTTTATTTATTTATTTTCTTTCTAAGTCAAAAGATTTTAAAATAGACGTTTACTAAAAACAACAGATTTTTGAAAGTAGTTTAATGCATTACAACTTAAAAATTTGTTAAACCTACTTAATCATGGCATAGAGTATTGTTTTCCATATTCCTACGAGTGCCCCTCTGTATGCATAATATCTCTCTTCAAACTACCAGCTAGGCGCATTCTGGCTTGGTCTCTTCTGACATACTGGTTCAATGCCAAGAACCTGCAATACCAATAGACGCATGTAAGTTCAACAGAACTTAGTAAGTCTCAACCAATATTACCTTTAATGTTATTGTTGGATACCTCTAATTGAAGATTTTGGACCTTCCTTTAGACTTTGACGGATACTTCTCTAATTCCTGGCAGATAACTATACACCCATATCTACACTTAACCACCTTATACACATTTCACCCGATGAACAAATCACAAGCTTCACACCATAATGCAGAAACTACTTCACACCATACAACCATCACGTGGGAAGCCAGATTACGTTGCAACTCAAGGTCCCAATAGATGGTGATTATACAGTCTGGGGTTAAAGCTTAACTAGGGCTTCAAGTTTAAAAATGTTATGCTGTCAAAGGATAGAGAATAAATGGGTTCGTATTTGACAGTTGTCATACGGGCACAACAACGAGTTCTTCTCAAGGGGATGAAAAAGTGCATTTATATAGAGGATAGGGTGGGGTAAAAAGGGAATTTTTTTTATCCCGAGAATTCTGAGTTGCAATGTATGAAATTTATTTCGAGAATCTCGGGTTATAGAGGCTCAAATGTAGAAGCAATCAAGTTGGCCTAGGGGTTGAAATGTCCAGAGAGAAAACACCCTTTGTAGGTGGCGTTTTCATTTGACATGGCAGTAAAAACACTTTCTACAAGACACGTGTGGCTGGAAAACACCTCCTACAGGATGGGTTTTCACTGTCATGTTCGATGAAAACGCCACCTGCAGGGGGCATTTTTTCTTTGGCCATTTCAACCCCCAAACCAACTTGATTGCTTCTGCCTCTAAGCCTCTACAACCCGAGATTCTCGGGATAAAAATTTCATGATTCTTGAATAATGCCGCTGTGGAGGAGCGTTTTCTCCCACCACAAAGGAGCTCTATAGAAAGAACTCAATACAAGTCCTTGATTTCCCATGCCGGCCTTCGAAACATATTGTTTATATGAAGGATACTTGGCATTAGGAGTAATCGACGTTGTCGTGAAAACTTAGATTTCATTCGTTAAATTACTTGTAGATTTAGAGTTTTGGGTGATGAGAACTATATTTTTTTTAAAAATATTTTCTTGGTTTTAAACATGTGAAACATGCTATTTAGTTGAAGATAAGAAAACGAGTTAGAGTTGTTATCCATTACAACGAGCAAATATGTGAGACCGAAATTGGGCCCGTTTTTGTATCTGCACAATCTGAAGATCTGACATTCAACCGAACCATTGCATTAGAAGATCTTCAAACAAGGTTTAGGTGCAAATTGGGATCGAAGAAGAATTTCAAACCTCAAACGTAGATATCTTTCGTCATTGGACCCCGCTAGATACTCTATTTTTGAGATCACTAAGGGCAACGATCTAGAGCAAGTGATCGAATCCCATTGCTCTAGTGGGAATGCTATACTATAGTTATATGCCGACTTCACCGAAGAGGACGAAGGTGGCCCGAGCTCGAGTACACTGTGTTCGCCAAATTCAAAGCAAACCACAATATGATATGATAAAATTTAAACTCATAATATGATATGGTACAAAGCAAACCAATTTAATAAACACATTTCGTACATTGTAAATAAGTGTACATTTGGGATGTAAAACAAAGTATACAATTTAGAAAAATTTGAAAAAAAAAATTTGAAAATTAAGGATTGGGAATATAGGATGGAAGTATGAGATGAAAAGAACGAAGTTTGGACCGATTTATATAAGAAATTTTATAGTTGTTGGAGCCCTTGTAGTCGTTGGAAAAGTTATTGTTATTGTAGAAAGGAAAACTTGTCTTAAAGGGTGTGTTTTCACTAACGTGGCAGTGAAAACATGCCCTGTACGATGCATTTTCATTTCACTCCAAAATCAGCATAGATCGATAAATTTTTAGAAAATTAATATAATTTCTCAATTATTATTTTTTTGGCATATTTATATAAATGAACCAAAATTGATGCTTAAAATTATTTACAATTATACAACTGCACAAAATATTTTAGTTTTCTTAATAAATAATTAAAAATTAATTAAATAGATTGTAGCAAAAAATTAAATAGATAAACATTAATAACCTTAAAATAAAAAGTACTCGGTATCAAAAACTCAAGCAATATATTAAATAAAAAAAGTTAATGATGTATTTGATAAATTAAAATTTTAAGTGTTGAAAAATTAAGTATTAAATTTTATTATTAAATTTTATAAGTGTTTAATTTATATTAAAAATTATTTGATAATTTATTAAAAAAATACGAATATAATTATGTTGTATGATAAAAACAAATATTAATTTTAAAATAATATTGAGTTTTTAATTTTAATCTTATTAATGTAATATTTTATATTATTCTAGATAGTCTAGATGAAAGATAAATATATTAATTTGAATATTTTATTTTTGAAAAGTATGATTTATTTCAATTTTTAATAAAATAAAATCTATTTAATATTTTCTACATTAAGTGATAAATAACTACATATCTATTTATCTTATTCAACATTTTTATTGAAAATTTCATATTAAGTAAAATTTTGTTTCTTAACCTAATAAAACGCCATGCCAACAATTTACACATGACTTAATAAAAAATTGTGCCACATAGATAATGGGGTTAGTGAAATGTGAAAATTGAAATAAAATTAAAGTTTGCCGTATAAAGTGCACCAAATTAAAGTTTATGTATAACATTGCAAATTGTATCAAATTTCATGTATAATTTTAATATTTATCCTAAAGAAAAAACTCAAATATTATGATCAACCTCTAAATTTATTAATTTTTTATAATTATAAACTCGTAATTTGACTAGGATGAAGCTTGGGTAAATCTAAGTGGAGGTCCGAACCGACTGATGTTGAAGAATTAGCGGATGGGTTGTGGTTAGGGGTGAAATGCCATTCGAACCCAGAGCTAGCTGGTTCTTCCCAAAATGTGTTGAGGCGCAGCAGTTGACTGGACATCTAAAGGTAAAGCACTATTTCGGTGCAAGTCACGAGAGCAATACCAAATCGAGGCAAACTCTGAATACTAGATATGACCTTAAAATAACAGGGGTCGAGGCCGGCCAGTGAGACGATGGGCGATAAGCTTCATCGTCAAGAGGGAAACATCCCAGATCACCAGCTAGGGGCCCTAAATGACTGCTCAATGATAAAGGAAGTGTCGAAACCATTTTTAAGTTTTTTTTTAAAAAACGGGGATCGACTCTAAAAACGAAAATGGAGTCGCCACCAATCCCTTTTTGCTTAAGTGTGATCGGATCACCTTATAAAACATTTTATTTCAAAATATTGATTTTGGCTTACGAAATTCAAGAAAATGGGTACGGGAGTCGGTTACGTACGAGGAAGGATTAGCACCCTCGTAACGCCCAAAATTGGTACCGAATTGATTAGTTATTGTCCTAATGTCAAAAATTTGAAAAGATTTGAAAACATGATTTCTTTAAAAACTTGAACAATTGAATTGGAACTTGAGATTCCTTTGTTCTGAAAGAATACAAACATCACATCCAACACGTTAGGACATGATATTTTAAACCCTCGTAGCCAACATCATCTCATGATTTACAAAATTCATTAAAAGGATATTTAGTTATCCAGCACGTTAGGGCACTATTTCTCAAATTTATAAACACAAAACATTGCCTTATTTAAGAAAAACTTTTGGATAAAATGTAGTAATTAAAGGAGGTAGATATTTTTAAACAAAGATTTTAAAAAATAACATTTAGTTATTACAAAAGTGCAATTTACTAAAGTTACAAGTCATATTAACAATTAGCACTAACATAAACAATTAAGTAAAAGAATGACAAGCAATAATAATAATGTTAAGGTAAATAAAGATAATGAAAAACAAAATTTAAAAAAATGAACAATCAAAATAAAAATACATAGAGTAGATAATAGCAATTTTAAAAGAATCTATGAAAAATTAAAAAAATTATTCACAATATTAAATTCATGTATAAAAAATAATAATATAAGGTAAATAATATACTCAAAATAATTAATGAATATTATAACAATTTTTAAAAAAATAAAAAAGTATAAAAATGATATGGATAAATAAAAAAAGTTTAAAAAACGCATAAGTCAACCTAACTCCCGCAATATGAGGATTCAACGAAATTCCTCCACCAAAATCTAACTCGAATGGAAGCAACTCAAAAAGAAACGAAGATGAGCGAAGAACAAAATAAGAACAAGCCACAGAAAATAAGAACGCAAAAGAGAGAGAAATTTGAGTGAATGCTCTCAAGAATTTTTATTACTCAAAACTCAAGTGTGTTTTACAATGAAGGGAGAGGCCTCTATTTATAGTTGAGCCTCCCCAAATCCAACGGTACAGATCAATTACATCAACGGCTAAGATTAAAAGGTATCTACAAATTAAATCTCTAAGATTACAAAATCATATCTTCTAAGAATGTATACCATATCTTCTAAGATTGCATATCATATCTAAGATTGCATATCATATCTTCTAGGATTGCATATTATATCTGAGTTTTGCATATCATATCTAAGATTGCATATCCTTGAAGATTGTGTTCCCATATACGTCAAGCTTGTAGATGGACCTTCAATCTTTTAATGGGTCATTCCGATCGGGCCAAATGATATATCATAACTAAAGGTATCTACAAATTAAATCTTTAATATTACAAAATCATATCTTCTAAGATTGCATACCATATCTTCTAAGATTACATATCATATCTAAGATTGCATACCATATCTTCTAGGATTGCATATCATATCTAAGATTTGCATATCATATCTAAGATTGCATATCTAAGATTGCATACCATATTTTTTAGGATTGCATATCATATCTAAGACTTGCATATCATATCTAAGACTTGCATATCATATCTAAAATTGCATATCCTTGAAGATTGTGTTCCCATATACATCAAGCTTGTAGATGGACCTTCAACTTTTAATGGGTCATTTCGATCGGGCCAAATGATATATTTTGGACTGGACTTGGACTTTGTTTTATTATTTTGGGTTTATTATTTTTTGTATGTACCCGGACTAAATTGGCCTATTACAGCTGCCCTTCTTTGCTCATTGTCGTGTAACAAGAATGGAGCAAAGACAATAAAAGGACCAATTTTGCCCGGTCTTACCGAGCCTTAACTTCTTGATCCTCATCTTCTTCAAGTAGTCTCTAACCCAACTGCAACTTCAAAGAGATTGAATCTGTAGCTTTAATCTTATTCTTCTACAACTTCAGGGAGATAAGACCTGCTCTTGTAGATTTAATCCATCCTACTGTAACTTCAGGAAAGTGAGACTAATATCTTTGATCTTGTTTCACTACAATATTCAGGAAGATAAGATCTGTTATTTTTAGTCTGCTCCGGTGCAAACTCAGGGAGGCAAGCTAATATCTTCGATCTGCTTCCTACAACTTTAGGAAGATAAGATCTACTGTCTTTAGTCTGCTCCGCTACAACTTCAAGAAGGCAGGCTAATATCTTTGATCTGTTTTCTGTAACTTCAGAAAGATAAGATCTGCTGTCTTCAGTCTGTTTCGCTGCAAACTCAAGGAGGCAGGCTATTATCTTCGATCTGCTTCCTTCAACTTTAGGAAGATAAGATCTGATGTCTTCAGTCTGCTCCGCTGCAACTTTAAGGAGGCAAGGCTGACATTTTTTATCTACTTCCTACAACTTCAGGAACATAAGATCTGTGACTTCAACCTGCTCCACTACAACTTCAGGGAGATAAAGTTGGTGGCTTTAATCTGCTTCACTGCAACTTCAGGAAGATAAGATTTGCCATTTTCAGCCTCCTCTACTGCAACTTCAGGGAGATGAGACTTTCAATGAAAAATTCAATCCGACCTACTACAACTTCAGAGGTATAGGATTCATTATTTTAATCCGCTCCACTACAACTTCAGGGAGATGGGATTAACTATCTTCAGTCTGCTCCATTGCCGATACATGGAGGTAAGACTTGTGACTAAAATCTACTCCCTTGCTACATCAGGAAGATAAGATTCGCCAAATTCGATCTGTTCCGCTATTGCTTAGGGAGATAAGATCTACAATCTTCAGTCTGCCCCACTACTATCTCGAGGGGACAAAATCTAAACTTTTCAATTTGCTTCCTTACTATCTCAGGAAGACTTCAATCTTCAGTCTATTCTATTATCATCTTGAGGGAACAAAATCTGAACTTTTCAATTTGCTTCCTTACTATCTCAAGAAGACTACAATCTTCAGCATGCTCCACTACCATCTCAAGGGAACAAAATCTGAACTTTCCAATTTGCTTCCTTACTATCTCAGGAAGATTTCAATCTTCAGTCTGCTCCACTACTATCTCGAGGGAACAAAATCTGAACTTTCCAATTTGCTTCTTTACTATCTCAGAAAGACTACAATCTTCAGCCTGCTCCACTACCATCTCGATGGAACAAAATCTAAACTTTTCAATTTGCTTCTTTACTATCTCAGGAAGACGTCAATATTCAGTCTGCTCCACTACCATCTCGAGGGAGATAAGACTGATGGCTTAAATCTACTCCGCTACTTCATGGAGATAAAATTTGCCATTCGATCTTATTCCATTAGTGCTTGAGAGACAAGATTTACCATTCGATCTTGTTCCACTACTGCTTAGAGTGACAAGATCTACAATCTTCGACCTATTCCCCTACTGATCAGGGAGATAGGACTGATGAATTTACCAAAGTTGTTACACCGTCCTCTGGGGGACATGTCCTGTAGACTCAAATGTATTATGGACGACATTTGCATAAATGCAAAATGTCATGAGAATGGTCCCTTTTTTAAAAGTAAAATGATTAGGATGCAATGATTAGAATGAATCAAATGCTCCTAACTAAATGATATTATGGATGACATTTGCATGAATGCAGAATGTCATGAGAATGATCTTCTTCTTTTTCTCTTTTTTTTTTTAAATGTACAATGATTGTGATACAATGATCGGAATGAATCAAATGCTCCTAATTGGAAATGTATGAATGATATTTACATGAGAATGATCCTTTTTTAATGTTTGGGTTGTCACTGCTCATAGTTCATCAAGGTTCTATCACTGACACGTTACCATGCTTTCTCGTTCAGTTTGTATTTTTGATAGAAAACCCAAAGAAATGATCATATTCTGCTCAGCAAGCTTGCCCCGCTGTAATTTTGGAGTCCCTTCCACTGTACCTTCTAGGACATAAAGTTTGTACTTCCCACTACAACTTCAGGGGAATAACATTTGGTTTCTTTCATCCATCCTATTACTACTCAGAGGTATGGAATTTGTATCAACTTCAATCAAGTTGATCTGTTACACCATTCCCTGGATGTAATGACCTGATGTATGTGACTAAAATTTGCATGAATGCAAGGTATCATTTTCTTTTCCCAAGAATAATCCCCTTTTACACCTGGGTTACCCAATAAAAATCTGAAGAGATAATCATCTTTCAATATTTCCAACCCTTAGGCTTGGTGAGTTCTAAACAAAAGTCCTGTTTTAGATTCTCATATTATTTAGAAGCTTACAGAGTAATATGCGAAACTCCTTTTATGAAAGTATTATTAGTCCATTAACCGTTATTTCAATATAAAATGCTTGAAAAAGATCACAACAATAGATGTGAAAGAAATTAATCAGGAGCATAGCTCGAAACAAATAAGTTAATCAAAGATAACTAAGGCAATAAAAGAAAATGGATTGGTGTATCTTGAAAAGATAAAGTAAGCAAAGATAGCTAAGGCTATAAAAGAAAATTGATTGGGGTGTATCTTTGAAAAGAAAAAAAAGTAATCAAAGATAGCAAATTCAAAAATGGATAAGATAGAAGATAGGTGCCCTAGATATCGCATCATGAGCTTCTCTGAACAAACTTCTTGAGGACCATTTTGAGCTTAATACGTGTTTAGAGGATCTAGAGTATTTTGTCAGTACCACAAGACGTATCATATTTTTTCATTGTTAATTCAGGCATAGCAAGACTACCACATGCCCTATCTTTGATCAAAATTTGAGCCGCCCTTTTCGAGTTTTCGACTCAAAACCCCTTTGATCTCAAAGCGCCCTTTGCGGGTTTTCGCCTTGGCCTATCCTCTATTTTCTTTTTTCTTTCTTCTTCTTCTTCTTTTCTTTTTGAATTTGAACTCAAGTCGCCCTTTGCAGGTTTTCACCTTGGCCTTTCCCCTTTCAAGTAAAATACTTCTTGACTGCACCTGAATTTACTGGATTGGGCAAGTCTTTGGCATCCATCTCAATCAATATCAATGCTCCCTCAGAATAGGACTTCTTTACAACATAAGGTCCTTCCTAATTTGGCATCTGCTTTCCTCTGAAATCCTTTTGTATAAGAAGGATCTTCCTCAATACCAGGTCCCCATCATGAGATTTCTTTGGGTGATCCATTTTTGACATAAATCAACATCATCCATTTGGTATTTTTTTTTTACTATGATGAATACTTTCAAACCCTTTTCTTCAGCCAAGTTCACTGGAGACATTCTACTTCATCCAATTCTTGACTCAATCAAAGCTCAGGACAGAGGAATCTCGATTTTCATAAACAAAACCAATTCTATTCTATAAACCAATGGGAAAAGTGTTGCCCTAGCAAAAGTCCTGGTCAACATTTAATAAGCATAGAGAGTAAATGATAGCTCCTTATGCCAATCTTTACAAGTCTTTGGTCACCTTTTTTTTAACAACCTTTGCTGCACTATGATATGCTGTTTGATCTTTGAGCAAACTGTAATCTTTGACGTTGTACAGTTATGCATTATTAAACATGATCCTTTCTGGCATTCTTTGTTGGCATCTGATCCTTTTTTTTATGATTGTCGACTTTGCAATATTGGCATATAAAGCTACTTCCACTCTCTTAGTGAAGTAAACGACGACCATGACGATGAATCGATATTGGCTAAAAGCTTTTGACGAGATTGGCCCCATCACATCCATGCCCACATATGGAAAATTTGTGAAGAAAATGGAAGAGTCACATAAATCTCGTTTTCTTTATTTTAGTATTTGCGGTATAACTGATGCAATCCCCTTCCATGGTAGACCAACAGTGCCTGATCCTCATATTTAGCCCGCGTCTTATTAGCCTAGGCATGTCCTCTTTTCTAGGCTTATAATGTTTAATGACCCTTTTGTAGAGTAGGGCCTGTTTTTCATCTTGTTCTACCCTTCTTAACAAATCAGAAGATAGATTACAATCTCTGTCATCTTCAAAGTCCTGAGATCCTTCTAGACACATATCTTACTTGAAAGAAAACTCTGAGTCAGTAGCAGCATTGCTCACATCATTAATATCTAGAGACCTATTGTAGGTTTGAAGGAAGATTTAAAAGAATAAATGATTGAAATAATAATCATTTGTATGGTCATAAATGGAGAATGAAAGAATATGTAACATCCTGAATTAGGGGTTGTTTGCAATTTAATTATTTTTCCCATGTGTGTGCTTGAAGAAATATGTATGCCTGATTGTTTGACATATTCTAGGGTCTAGTCATAACCCCGGGCTAGTCTGACTTAGGGCTGAAATTTATTTTTAGTGCTTGAGAGGAGGGAGCTAGGTGAGACAGGGGTTAAGAGAAAATTTTGTGAGAAGTTGGACACAAGGAATTAATTAGCATAGTGGCTTGGGGTGCTAAGGTGCAAGGGAGTGCAGGGGGAAGAGGTTCGAGTCGTGAGGGCAGCATGGGAGTATTTATTTTTGTGTTTTGCGTCAGGAAGGGAATCGGGCCAGGGAGGTCTTAAGAGATGTTATAGGCGATTTTAGACAAAAAGCAGGCCTTGGTAAAGTGGCTTAAGGGTGCCACTTAAGGGCCTGGGGGCGACGCCTAGAGCAGGTCGGGAGTTCGAATCATGGTGGCCGCATAAGATGTGTTCTATTTTTGGGCTTTTTGGCATTAAAGAGGAAGGGGTTAAGCTAGGAAGGCCTTAAGAATAAATGGCGAGGATTATAGACATGAAAGTCAATGTGGTAAAGTGGCTTGGGACGTTGTAAGGAGCTGCCGCAATGAGGTCCCATGTTCGAGTAGCATAGGCAGCAATGGGTCTCTTTTTTTTTATGCAAGCTGGCGTGAAGGGGGTGAGCTAATGGCCTGCATGTGGAATTCTTAATTTGATAAGGATAAACCTTATTTTATCTTTGATTTTCGGCTGGAAGAGTAAGTGTTAGTAGTTTATTCTCATTTTATTTGTTTGAAGAGGTGGTTAGGAGATAAAATAGAAGATAAATATTATTTTATGGGTGATAATTAAAAGTGAAAATTATCACAAAAGAGGAGGTGGTAGAATGGAAAGGGAGTCCTAGGGAGAATTTTCGCTAACACTCTTCTTTTCCTTTGATGTTCAAACCGAAACCCCATTCTCCTTCTTTGATACTGCTTATTTTTCTTTGAAGCATACAATAAACATTGTGCCAAAAACCTTCCATCCATATTTGCCAAAACACTCTAAGTCTCTCCTTTCATCTCCTTTCTTTCTTTCAAGCCCGACTCCATACCTTTTTTTTCTTTTGAGCCGAATATCCCTTACCATAAAGAGCATAAGCCGAATCCCCCTAAGGAAGGTGCTGTCTATTCCAAAGGTTAGTAAGTGTCTCACTCTAGCATTCGGTTCTTTTCTCTTCCTTTTAGTGTGCCGAAAGTTTGGGAATAAGCCTTGGTATGGGTGACCGAACATGTATAAGTGTCTTAATAATGTACGTTTTGTGTGTAGTTAACGTTAAGGTGCTTTGAAGGAGCCTATCGGGATTTGATTCTTCAAGGTAAGGCATATATACTATTCGGCCAAGGGCCTTAATTATGGATAAGTGTGCAAGCCGATTCTAACAAGTGTTTTGGTAGGGATCTCGACAAGTCAAGTGATAATTTCGGGATTTCGGTAAGTTTGGTAAGTGATTAGTCATATTCGGCCAAAGACCATTTTTGGTATCTAAAGTATAATCGATTGTGTGCCATGGATCTAGGGGCTAATCGGCCAAGGCAAACAAAGGCTTCCGGGATTTAAACTCGTTTTGGTAAGTGATAGTAAGTTTCGGCCTAAGGCCATATTTCAGGTGCAATTAATCCTTCGGGATTATTAGTATAGCCGAATGGCTATTAGATCTAAAAGTTTATGTGTTGGACGATTGTAGGGGGAAACAACCTCTCGGGGTTTCGCTAGTTTAGTTCGGGATTTGCTAGTCTCACGAGTAAACAGGTGTGTAAAACTTTTACACACTTTATTAGTTAGCATTGCTATTATGTTGCCTTTTAATCATTGTGGTAGTGATTTGCTTGTGGGCTTGAGCATGGATTCCGGGTAAGTCACTTGTGATTTAAAATTTGTTATGGATGTCATGATGGGTAATATGTTATGCCATGACTTATATGCATGATTTACGATAATATGTTAAGCATGATATGAGCATGTTGGTAATGGGATTGATGAGAGGAGGGGGATTATTCTCTATGGACTGTCACCAGTGGTTTTAACCACAAGATGGGTTGGCCCTATCAGATTAATTGTGACTTCGGTCACCGTGGTTTTGACCACACGTTGTTAAATTGTGACTAAGTCCCGGTGGTTTGGTACCACCATGGTTTTGACCACATATTGATAAATTGTGACCTATGGTCATCGATGGTTTTGACCACACGATGGGTTGGCCCCATCACTTGATTTGTGACTCTAGTCACCAGTGGTTTTGACCACCAGTGTTTTTGACCACACGGGGTAGCTAAAGGAGTATGGATGGTTAGTTTGGGTTGCATGTTTGCATGTTATACTAATAATTTGTGTATGAGTTGTGTCGTAACCATTTTTTGGAAAACGACAAAATGGGTTCGACTTTGGGTTTTAAAAATAAAAAAAGAAAAAAACGGGAGTCGCCACCGACCTTTATTTGGTGTGATCGGATCACCTTTATTTTAATAAAACATTTTGTTTTACTAAAATCGTGTTTTTAGTCCGTGAAGTTTTAAAAATAGGGTTCGAGTTGATTACATACGAGGAAGGGTTAGCACCCTCGATCGCCCAAAATTGGTACCAAAATGATTAATTAATGTCTTAATGTCGGAAGTTTGAAAAGATTTTAAAATCTGGTCCTTTAAAAGGTATTTGGATAATTAGGGCGAATTTTGAGATTTCTTTACTACGAGAGGATGCGAACATCACATCCAAAGACGTTAGGACATGATGTTCTAAACCTTCGTAATCAAAGCTATCTTATGGTTTCTGAAGTTTATCAAAAGGATGTTTAATTATTTAGTCAAACAGAAAATCGCAACCCAGCATGTTAGGGCACTATTTCCCGGGTTCCTAAATACAAAACATTGCCTTTATCTCGAAATCTTTAAGTGGAGTGTAGTAATTTTACAAAACGCATCGTATAGGATTGAATTTAAGAAAAGGTTTGAGTCAAAATTTGAAATTTCTTTGTCTCAAAAAGATATAAACATCACATCCAGCACGTTAGGACATGATGTTTTAATCTCTCGTAATCAAAAGTCATCTTGTGATTCAAAACTTTGTAAAAAGGATGTTAAGTTATTTAGTCAAACGAGAAATCGCAACCCAGCACGTTAGGGCACTATTTTTCGAGTTTCTAAATACCAAAACATTGCCTTATTTTGAAATCTTTTAGATGAAATACGATAATCTCAGGAATGATATTTTGTTCGATAATATAATACAAAATGAAGATAACGAATATAGACGTGAATGTGGTAAATAAAGAAATACAAATAATAATATTAATAGTAATAACGATAATAACATGATAATGACAAAGCGGTAATGGATTTAAATAGAAAAAAAATAAAAATAATGGCGAATAAATAAGACAAGAAATGATAATAGCAAAGTAATAATGATAGTATGTGAAAAAAATAATGATGATGATACAAAAAAAAATGATTATTGTCGTTAGTACATAAAATA
Organism: Gossypium rotundifolium; assembly: GCA_025506655.1. Lineage (NCBI taxonomy): Eukaryota > Viridiplantae > Streptophyta > Magnoliopsida > Malvales > Malvaceae > Gossypium > Gossypium rotundifolium. Next base: position 52,156,408 of record CP106728.1, read on the forward strand.
ATATATAGAATAAAAATACACATGCAAAAAAAACAAAATAATATAATGATAGCAATAATATGGACGAAATATTAGTAAAATAAATAGCCATGATAATGAAAATAACAGATGATAATAAATAAAACAATCATCTCTCTCATAATGATAGTAAATAAATAAAATAATGACACATGCAATTGTTATAATAAATAGTAGTAATATAAACAAATAATAAAGAAAATAAAATCAAAATAATAAATAATAATAATAATAAAGTTTGTGAAATGCATTAATAATAAAATATAAAAATATAATAATGATAATATTAATAATGTAGTAACAAAAGACTAAAAATATTACGAAATAATTAAATCAGGGTTAAATTGCATTAAAAATAGGAGTATTGGGGTTAATTTGCAATAAAACAAAAGAAAAGGGGACTTATTTGAAACACGCATGAAAAGAAGAGGGACCAAAATAGCAACTAATCCCTTTTGTCAAAACGCACAGCTGCAGGGGGACTTAATCGCAAATCAGGTTAAATTATTGAGCTAATTTTAAATTACCAAGACTTGATTGCAAAATTATAAAAATGCGGAGGGACCGCGCGCGCAAATAGACCATCTTTTCGGCAAAACACGCGGATCCTAGGCGGGTCGGATCGGGTCGGGTTGCTCCAGGGTGAAACGACATCGTTTTGGGGCTTTTGACGCCCCAAAGCAGCGTCGTTTTGGTTCTACTATAAAATCAATTTTTTTTAACAAAACTTCATTTCTCCATTCCTCAAAAAACTGGTTTTTAGCTTCTCTTTTCTCTGCGGTGAGGATTTCGTGAGGGGAACCGCCATGGCCGTCTTGCGTGGCCGGCGCTCCGACCACCGTCCACGATGGCGGAAGGTAAAAAATTATTTTTTATATTTTTTCTTTTCGGATCATATATATATATGAACATTGATGGTGTGAGTTTTCTTTAAAAATGTTTTTCGAAAATAAAAGAAAAAAATCACCTTACGGTTTGGTTTTTTTATTGGATCTGCTTGTTTTCCTTGAAATTTCTTCCCTTTTTGTTGTGTTGATTTGAAAAGAAAAAAAAATAAATAAGAGGCCTTCACACTCGAATCATTTTTTCTTCAAAAAAAAGACTCCTTTTCCTTGTATATTAATCAAAAATCGCCAAAAAAGGCTCCCTTTTACATTGATTTTCGGGTTTTTATACCCGAACTTGGAAAGGAAGAAAAAAAATAAATCCATTATTTCTTATTCTTTCTCTGCCATTGTTGTCTGACGCCGTGTTAGTTTCTCTTTTGCAGGGCATGGGCGAGGCGATGGAGATGGGACGGTGGCCAGTGGTGCAGGGAGCAGGTGACTGACTCTGTCAGAAGATGAAAAGTCGGGGTAGGTTGAAATGGTTCAATGTGAGAAGGTCGAGGACGAAGCTAGGGGGGTGGCGGCTAGGCTAGAGGAGATTAGGGTTTCCAGAACCCTAATTTGGATTTTGGGCCTATTGGGCCTCCGGGTTAAAAAGGTGAGGATTTTAATTTGGGTCTAGGTCTGGGTCTGTTGTCTTTATTTTTTTTTTGTTTTGGGTTTATTTGATTTTTGGTATTGGGTGCATGTGTTGGGTTGGTTTTAATTGGGCTTGTAAGCCCGGGTAAAATGGGTCTGTCTGTTGCCCTCTTTGCTCATTGTCGTATATGACAATAGAGCAAAGACATAAGAAAGACCCATTTTGCCCGGTCTCAGTGGGCCTTAACTTCTTTTGGTGTCTTTTCTTTAGGTAGCGTCATTTTTGCCCACCGCATCTTGTTGCTTCGATGCACTCTACTGATATGTGGTTTCAATCTACTCTTTGCTGCGACTTCAATGGGATGTGACTTGTTTATTTTTCGATCTGCTCTTGCAAATTTAGGAATGTCTAAATCTGCTTTCTTCAATCTGATCCTTGCAAACTCAAGGATCACCAGACTGAATCTTCGACCTGCTTCTTGCGACTTTAGGAAGGTCAAATTTGCTTTCTTCAATCTGATCCCAAGAAACTCGGGATCACCAGATGAATCTTCGACTGCTTCCTATAACTTTAGGAAGGTCAAATATGCTTTCTTCAATCGATCCTTGCAAACTCAAGGATCACCAGATGAATCTTCGACCGCTTCTTGCGACTTTAGGAAGGTCAAATTTGCTTTCTTCAATCGATCCCAAAAACTCGGGGATCACCAGTGAATCTTGACCGCTTCTTATAATTTTAGGAAGGTCAAATATGCTTTCTTCAATCGATCCTTGCAAACTCAAGGATCACCAGATGAATCTTGACTTTCTTCCGCAACTTCGGGAAGGTCAAATATCTTTCTTCAATCTGATCCTTGCAAACTCAAGGATCACCAGATGAATCTTGACACGCTTCTTGCGACTTTAGGAAGGTCAAATTTACTTTCTTCAATCGATCCCAAAAACTCGGGATCACGGTGAATCTTGACCTGCTTCTTATAACTTTAGGAAGGTCAAATATGCTTTCTTCAATCTGATCCTTGCAAACTCAAGGATCACCAGGTGAATCTTGACTTTCTTCCGCAACCGGGAAGGTCAAATTTACTTTCATCAATCAGATCCCAGCAAAATCGGGATCACCGTGAATCTTCGACCGCTTCCTGCAACTTCGGAAGGTCAAATTTGCTTTCATCAATCAGATCCCAAAGAAACTCGGGGATCACCGGTGAATCTTCGATCGCTTCCTACAACTTTAAGAAGGTCAAATATGCTTTCTTCAATCGATCCTTGCAAACTCAAGGATCACCAGATGAATCTTGACCTTCTTCCCGCAACTTCGGAAGGTCAAATTTGCTTTCATCAATCGATCCCAAAGAAAATCGGGATCACGGTGATTTCTTTGATTTACTTCTTACTTCATGGAACTTGAAGAAATAAGAATTGAGGAGAAGAGATTCGTAGTCTCCATCTTTTCTACCAAAACTTCAAAGAAATAAGGGCTTAACCACATTGTTAACTCGGAGAGCAGATTTGTAATCTCAACCTACTCCACGAGATGCGTCGAGGAAGCGGAATTGAGATTTTTCAATTTGCTTCCTTACTATCTTGGAAGACTTCAATCTTGATCGCCCCACTACCATCTTGAGGCAAATCGAACTTTGATATTGCTACTTTGTTCTTTGAGGATCCTATCACCTAGAATATGTGCTTATGCTTATGCAAATGGTGAGGACGCCTCGATTAGAATGACCCAAAGCCTCCTAACTACATGTGTTATGAATGACACTTACATGAATGCGAGAATGTCATGAGAACGATGATTTTCCATTAAGATGCAATGATTGTAATAAATCGAATGCTCCTAACTAAATGATATTATGGAGGACATTTGCATGAATGCGGGATGTCATGAGAATGATTCTTTGTTAAAATGTATAAGGATCACGATCGATGATTGCACGCGCCTAATGATGATGAATGGATGTAAAATGAAATGACCCTTTTTATGCTTAGGGTTGTCATTTGCTCGTCGTCCACAGTCGTACAACCACGATATCTTGCTATTGCTTGATACCTTTGCGAAACTCAAAGAAACAATCATATTTTGCTCAAATAGTTTGCCCCAATGTGACTTCAAAGGCGCACTCCACGGTATATCTGGGACTTTAAGGCCTATACTATCTTGAGATCAACCCATTGTGCCTTAAGGGTATAGAAATTGTATCATCTTCAATCGATCCCACTACGACTCGGGGGTGTAGAATCTATGTCATCTTGATCAATCCCACTACGACTCGGGGTATAGAATTTGTTGATTTGATGCATTGCACCTTTTCATTCACGTGGATCGTGACCGGTGTGCACTCATGATAGTTGTGTGGATACAAAATCGCTCTTTGCGCGAATGATTCCCCATTTATATATCCCCCTTTTTATCGAGATGATACTTTTTACGTCATTTGTTCAATCACCGTTTTCAATTCGAAGAGGTAGCCTCAGTTCAGAATTTTCCTCCACCATTATTCCTGTCCCTCAAAACTCGAGGAGTTTTAAGCAATGGTCCTGTTTCAGGTTCCTATACTACTTAAAAGTTTCCTAGAGTAATATGTGAAACTCTTTTTTGTGGAAGTGTCGTTAGTCCATTAATCGTTATTTCAATGCAAAATGTCTGAAAGAGATCATAACTATGGATAAGAACGGAATTAGTTAGGAGTATAGCTCGAAACCAATGGGTTAAGCAAAAATAGCGAGTGTAGTCAGGAAAGAAATTTATTGGCAGTGTATCTGGCAAGGTAAAAATAGAAATTAGGTGCCCCAGATATCGCAGCCTGAGCTTCTCTGTTCAAACTTCTTGAGGACCATTTTAGGCTCAACATGTGTTTAGGGGATCCGGAGTACTTTGTCGATGCTCCAAAACGCAACATACTTCTTCATTGTTAACTCAAGCGTGGTAAGACTACATGCGCCTTACTTTTGATCAAAATTTAAGTTTGCCTTCTCGGGTTTTCAACTCAAATCTTCTTTGATCCCAAAGGCGCCTTTGGGTTTTCGCCTCGACTTTTTTTCACCTTTTTTTTTTGCAAAACTCTTCTTTTTTTGCAACTCCTTTTTTATTTTTATTTTTTTTTGAATTTGAACTCACCGAGTTGGGTGGTCCCCGCCATCCATCCATGTTTCCCAGAACAAACCTTTTTCTTTGTATTTACTTTTCCTTTTAGAGTCCTCTTGAATCTGAAGGACCCTTCTTAATGCTGGGTCTTTCTCCGAAATTCTTTTGAGCGAACATTTTGTCATAAACCAATGGTAAAGATGCCCGGTGAAAGTCCCGCCAACTTTTAAAACCTATAGGGTAAATGGTAACTTCTCTATGCCAACGTTTACAAGTCTCACCATTTTCCAAAAATTTTGAATGGTTTTGGCTATCTTCTTTGCTGACCGACGTGGTGTCTAATCTTTGGACGGACTATAAATTAGTGCTACCTCGTTTCTTTCGGCATTCTTTATCGCCATTCTCTCTTTATTCTTCCTTTTCTTCTTCTTCTTTTTCTTTTGTTGTGTTTCTTTTTGTTGTTTTTTTTTTGTTTTTGCCTTTTTATGAATTTGAAGTTGAAGTTGAAGTCACCGACTGCTGACTTTGTAATTTTGACATGTGAAGCGGCCTTTACCCTCTTAGTAAGGTAACCAAAGGCTATGAATATGAACCGATGTTAGCTCAAAGCTCTTGAGTAGACTGGCTTGATAGCGTCCATGCCTCACATGTAGGAATCCACGTTTCAGTGGCCTTAATGTGTCTAACTGTGATCATGCGATAATTTCTTGCCTTATTCTTGCGGTGAGCTAAGCTTCCATGTTCATCTCCTTCATTGGCTTGCGGTGTTGGCTAATATCTCATAAGGTAGGTTACGCCATTTTTAACAAATTAGGAAGTAAGTTGCAATCTTTGTCATCTTCTAAGTCCTTAGATTCTTCTAGACACATATCTCACTAGAAAGGGAGTTCGTAACAACGTCGTTCAGGTCATTGATATCTGGGACCCATATCCGGTATGAAGGCAATTTCCAGAGAACGAATGATTATTTATGAATGAAGAATAAAAGAATGTTCAATAGAATGTATAGCATGGAAAAATAAAAAAATATTGGTCCAAAAGATGCATTTTATTGAAGTAGTAATTCAGAACATGAGCCTATTTCACAAAAGAGATCTTATTGCTTCTAGGCTTAAAGCAACAAGTATACTTCATACATTACTCTAGATAAGCTTCTAAATACTATGGGAATTACTTCCACAGTCTCATTGCTTAAAATGTTCTTAGGTTCATGCTTCTGCTTTTGGTGCGTCGCCTATCTCCACAACACCCATTTTGACGAATTTTTCCACCAACTTCTTGAAAGCTGTGCAATTTTCTATGGAATGTCCTGTAACTCCCGCATGATACTCACACTGGACATTTAGGTTATACCATGCTGGGTATGGAGGTTGTAGTGGCTTTATAAAATAAGGAGCTACAATATGCATATTAAATAAGTTCTGGTATAACTCCCTGTACGTCATGGGAATAGGAGTGAACTGAGGTTTTTCCGAATATGCTCCTGGATTGGGTTCTTGCTTTGGTGGGACCGGATGACTGGTAACTGCCTTCTTTGGCTGGCTTGCTGTAAACGGCTTCGAATAACCCTTAGTATACACACTCGTGCCGGCCCCATCTTTACCCTTCCTCTTCGGGGCTGTTGAAGCCCCTTCTCCCTTTTTCTTTGTCTTTGGTAGGCCAAAAACAACGCGATTGGCTTGCTCATTACCAGGGCCCATTGGAGAATTCAGCAGCACCGAAGTATTAGTCCTATATTGAGATCCAGGTATCACGCGAGAATGTGCATCTGGTTGAGTTGGGACATTTATTGGGGAATAAACGATGTCTTCATCATTATCCACATTGTCAGTCACTGGGTCACTCTTTTTTCAAGTCCTTGACTAATGGCCGAGTTAGTGGCCCATCGTGTTCTTTTGAAAGTCTAGCATTTGCTCTCGCATTTCTTGTTGAATTTGGATCAATTGTTCTTGCATCTGTATTTGCCTTTGCTCTATCCTCACCAACCTTTGTTCCATGTTTTCCGAGTTAATCGAAATAACTTCACCTTATTAGGGTTTTCCACAAATTTTAATGCACGTGATATGATGCAATGTAAATGCATGAAATGCAATGCAAATACATGAAATGCAAAAAGAAAGAGAGGCGTTGGTTATGAATTCAATTTCATTAGAAGAACTTTTCTAGAAAATACATTTCTTTACATAAAATGGATTGCATATCTACCTTATCCTCATAGTCCGGTGAAAACACCAATCCTCTTCTTCGTATCCGGATGTTATGGTCGTGCCCCGTGAACTTTCTCAATGGATACCTCTTCTAGCTCCTTGTTGTTTGGTCCAGGCCGTACCTCCTCGCTCACTTATCTTTCGCGATGTTTATGGGCTTCTTTTAGAAAATGACGACTCTCGAATAATCTTTGTCGGCTTGAATCCTTGGGCAGAGTCCTGTATTCTTCTGTGGGTTATCAGTCCCCTCTCGTCGTTTACCTGGACTATGTTCGAACGACCGTACTATAATCCACTTTATCAAGTAACACATTTCCTTATGATAAACTCTTCTATTTAGCAATCGAATATGAATCAACACCTTCTTTCTAAGATGATGCGATGTGATGCAATGCAATGCAATCGCAAACAAAACAAAACACTTTAGCACAGGAGAAATAAACAAAATAGAGTACCTATCCAAGTAACCACTAGAGGGTTAACATAGTTCTACCTAAGGTGGGCTCCTAAGTACATGTGGTTCGGTTCTAAGGAGGGTACCGAACCAGTGATTCCTCGATCTTCACCCACTATAGGCTCATATAGACCGAGTTCGATTCGAGGGAATACATTTCCCTATGGCTGCACGGAGATGAAAATCTCACGAAGACATAGGTGCGGATGTATCCGGCGATCCACTATCACGCACGGAGGTGAAAACCTCACGAAGGAATAGTTTCTCACTTTCACCTAAAGGTGTGACCACAACAGTCGTGCAATGCAATGCATAATTAAAACAACATGCAATACAAATATGGTAATTTTCAAATCAAACTTTCAAACTTAGATAAAAGATGAAAATAATCAATTTATGGCTTGACTCTCTAAATCGGTCCCCAGTGGAGTCGCTAAGTATGTCGTAACCATTTTTGGAAAACGACAAAATGGGTTCGACTTTGGGTTTTAAAAATAAAAAAAGAAAAAAGCGGAGTCGCCATACGACCTTTATTTGGTGTGATCGGATCACCTTTATTTTAATAAAACATTTTGTTTTACTAAAATCGTGTTTTTGGTCTGCGAAGTTTTAAAAATAGGGTTCGAGAATTGATTCACATACGAGGAAGGGTTAGCACCCTCGTCGCCCAAAATTGGTACCAAAATGATTAATTAATGTCTTAATGTCGGAAGTTTGAAAAGATTTTAAAATATTGGTCCTTTAAAAGGTATTTGGATAATTAGGGCCAGAATTTTGAGATTTCTTTGCTACGAGAGGATGCGAACATCACATCCAGCACGTTAGGACATGATGTTCTAAACCTTCGTAATCAAAGCTATCTTATGGTTTCTGAAGTTTATCAAAAGGATGTTTAATTATTTAGTCAAGCGAAAAATCGCAACCCAACGTTAGGGCACTATTTCCGGGTTCCTAAATACAAAACATTGCCTTTATCTCAAATCTTTAAGTGGAGTGTAGTAATTTTACAAAGCGCGTCGTATAGGATTGAATTTAAGAAAAGGTTTGAGTCAAAATTTGAAATTTCTTTGTCTCAAAAGATATAAACATCACATCCAAAGACGTTAGGACATGATGTTTTAATCTCTCGTAATCAAAAGTCATCTTGTGATTCAAAACTTTGTAAAAAGGATGTTAAGTTATTTAGTCAAACGAGAAATCGCAACCCAACACGTTAGGGCACTATTTTTCGAGTTTCTAAATACCAAAATATTGCCTTATTTTGAAATCTTTTAGATGAAATACGATAATCTCACGAATGATATTTTGTTCGATAATATAATACAAAATGAAGATAACGAATATAGGCGTGAATGTGGTAAATAAAGAAATACAAATAATAATATTAATAGTAATAACGATAATAACATGATAATGACAAAGCGGTAATGGATTTAAATAGAAAAAAAAATAAAAATAATGGCGAATAAATAAGACAAGAAATGATAATAGCAAAGTAATAATGATAGTATGTGAAAATAAATAATGATGATGATACAAAAAAAATGATTATTATCGTTAGTACATAAAATAATATATAGAATAAAAATACACATGCAAAAAAAACAAAATAATATAATGATAGCAATAATATGGACGAAATATTAGTAAAATAAATAGCCATGATAATGAAAATAACAGATGATAATAAATAAAACAATCATCTCTCTCATAATAATAGTAAATAAATAAAATAATGACACATGCAATTGTTATAATAAATAGTAGTAATATAAACAAATAATAAAGAAAATAAAATCAAAATAATAAATAATAATAATAATAAAGTTTGTGAAATGCATTAATAATAAAATATAATAATATAATAATGATAATATTAATAATGTAGTAACAAAAGACTAAAAATATTACGAAATAATTAAATTAGGGTTAAATTGCATTAAAAATAGGAGTATTGGGGTTAATTTGCAATAAAACAAAAGAAAAGGGGACTTATTTGAAACACGCATGAAAAGAAGAGGGACCAAAATAGCAACTAATCCCTTTTGTCAAAACGCACAGCTGCAGGGGGACTTAATCGCAAATCAGGTTAAATTATTGAGCTAATTTTAAATTACCAAGACTTGATTGCAAAATTATAAAAATGCGGAGGACGGCAGCATAAATAGACCATCTTTTCGGCAAAACACGCGGATCCTAGGCGGGTCGGATCGGTCGGGTTGCTCGGGGTGAAACGACGTCGTTTTGGGGCTTTTGACCGGCCAAAACGACGTCGTTTTGGTTCTACTATAAAATCAATTTTTTTAACAAAACTTCATTTCTCCATTCCTCAAAAAAACTGGTTTTTAGCTTCTCTTTCTCTGCGGTGAGGATTTCGTGAGGGGAACCCATTGGACCGTCTTGGCCAGCCGCTCCGACCACCGTGTGTGATGGTAGGAAGGTAAAAAATTATTTTTTTATATTTTTTTCTTTTCAGATCATATATATATATGTGAACATTGATGGTGTGAGTTTTTCTTTAAAAAAATGTTTTTTCGAAAATAAAAGAAAAAAAAATCACCTTCTGGTTTCGGTTTTTTTTTTATTGGATCTGCTGTTTTCCTTGAAATTTCTTCCCCTTTTTTGTTGTGTTGATTTCGAAAAGAAAAAAAAAATAAATAAGAGGCCTTCTGCTACTCGAATCTATTTTTTTCTTCAAAAAAAAGACTCCTTTTCCTTGTATATTAATCAAAAATCGCCAAAAAAGGCTCCCTTTTACATTGATTTTGGTTTTATACGAACTTGGAAAGGAAGAAAAAATAAATCCATTATTTCTTATTCTTTCTCGCCATTGTTGTCGTGCCGTGTTAGTTTCTCTTTTGCGGGGCATGGGCGATGGAGATGGGACGGTGGCCGGTGGTGCGAGGCGGTGGTGACTCTGTCGGAAGATGAAAAGTCGGGGTAGGTGGGGGTGGTTCGTGAGAAGGTCGAGAAGACGTGGCTAGGGGTGGCGGCTAGGCTAGAGGAGATTAGGGTTTCGAACCCTAATTTGGATTTTGGGCCTATTGGGCCTCCGGGTTAAAAAGTGAGGATTTTAATTTGGGTCTAGGTGCAGGTCTGTTGTCTTTATATTTTTTTTGTTTTGGGTTTATTTGATTTTTGGTATTGGAGTGCATGTGTTGGGTTGGTTTTAATTGGGCTTGTAAGCCCGGGTAAAATGGGTCTGTACAAGTTGCACTTCCGGGTTGGGGATTTATACACTGAGTCTTGGTGACTCACCCCTTCCCATATCATTTTACAAATGAGTAGATCGCGGAGATGGAGCCCGATAGGACTCGAGGCGTCCATACTTGTTCCTTGGATTTGGGATTTTATTTGATACAGTTCAAGTTTATTTATTTTCTAAATTTTTGATTTGGGTTGTAATAAGGCCGCTAGTTTATTATTTTGGATGTTTACATAGTTGTTTTTACTTTACTTATACTATATTACAAATGAAACTATAAAATGTTAAGTGAATCGGTTAAAAGTAACATTTTCAAAATTAAGTAGTTTCTACGAGTTTTCAAAGATGTTACCATCGGGTAGCAAAAATTCACCAAGTCAACCATATCTTTGAAGGTTCTAAATAAAAATAAATGATCAAATGTTTTCAAAGGTTTTCAACTCAAAATCAATCCCTCCCGAGTTTTATCGACACCTTTGTTTTTAACCTTAATAATATTTTTCGATTTTCACGGAAAATCAAAATATTTCAAACATTTTTACTCCGTGACATACCAGATTCGGTCAGGGCTCATGGGCCGGGTTTGGGGTGTTACAGAATACTTGAAAGAAACAAAAGAATGTACAATATGAAATGTAAAGATTAAAAAAATATTTGCTTAAAAAAAAGATGCATTTTATTGAAATAAAAATTCTGGACATAAGTCAATTTCATAAAAGGATTCTTATTGTCTCTAGGCTTAAGGCAACAAGCACGTTTTGAATATTACTTTATATCAGCTCTAAAAATACAGAGATCTCTTCCACAGTCCTATTATTCAAAACACTCCCAAGTATGTAAGGGCGTGGAAACTTCGTTCCCTGATTCCCTCTTCGCTTTTGACTTTTTCAAATAGTCATAACATTCTTGTCTCCTTCTTCAATTATCGCATTTACTGCCCCGTCAAAGTGATCAGGTTTTGATGAATCGTCGAACTTCACAATTCCCATTTTAATGAACCTTTTGACCAACTTTTTAAACGTAGTACAATTTTTAATTGAGTGACCCGTTATTCCCGCATGGTAGTCACATTGAGCGTTCGAGTCATACCATTTAAAATATGGGGGCTATAACGACTTTAGATAAAATGGGGACACCACATGCGCGTCAAATAAACTTTGATATAGCTTTTTATACGTCATTGGGATTGGTGTAAATTGGAGCTTTTCTAAATTTTGCCTTGCGCCTGATTCTTGTCTTGCCGACCCCTGTTGCCCAGTAGTAATTACTTTTGGTTGGCTAACAGTAATTGCCTTCGAGTACCCTTTGTTGTATTTAGTCGTATTATTCACCTCGTCATCTTTTTTTCCAGGAGTAGACCTTTTAATGGTTTTCCCTACTTCAATCTTGCCACATCTTATGGCATTTTTAATCATTTCCCCTGCCATCACTATATCTGTAAAGCTTTTGGTAGTACTTCCTATCATATGAGTGATGAATGGAGCTTTCAAGGTATTGATAAAGAGCATTGTGGTTTCCTTTTCTAAGAGTGGTGGCTGAACTTGCATGGCAACCTCCCTCTATCTTTGTGCATACTGCCTGAAGCTTTCACTTGACTTCTTCTCCATGTTTTGCAAGGTGATTCTATTAGGCGTCATGTTTGTGACATGATTGTACTACTTCATGAAGGCTTGGGCTAGGTCCCTCTAGGAGCTAGTCCTAGCACAGCTGAGTTGATTGTACCACCTAGACGCTGCCCCTACCAAACTGTCTTAGAAACAATAAATCAATAGTTGATCATTATTAATGTAGCCGGTCATCCGTCTACAAAACATAGTAATATGGGCTTCAGGGCAACTGGTCCCATTGTACTTCTCAAATTCTGACATCTTGAACTTATGAGGAAGCACCAAATCTGGAACCAAACTCAAGTCTTTAGCGTCAATACCATGGTGATTGTCGGTATTCTCCAAGGCCTTGAATTTCTCTTCCAACCATCTGCAACGATCTTTCAACTTCCTTGAAAATTCAGTTCTTATCCCCTCTTTCTCTCTGCTATGTCTAAGTTAAGGATAACAAGATTAATAGGGTTATCTCATGGGTTGGATCTTGTGCCAACTTGAAAGTTCATGGGTGCTCCAGTATCAACTTGCCCTTATTGAGGCCTAATCGTGACAGATGGCCTTCGGGGATACTCCTTTGGTTGTGTTTGCACATGCGGTGGGGTGAAACCTATAGGAAAGTCCTCATTATCTTTAGCATTAACTATGGGACATTTTCCTTTGTCCATTGCCCTATTCAGCATCTGGGTCATTTGTGCCATCATGTTCCTTTGAGCTTCCAACATTTGATCTCTCATTTTTTGTTGGAGCTTTGTCAGTTGCTCTTGTATCTGGTCTTGCATGTCTCTCTGGAATTGTTCAAGTCTCTGATCCATTTTCTTTGTCTTGGCACGTGTACCGTATTGTTGTTCAGTTTCTAGATTTTCCTCCATTCTCTATCTCTCTTTCTGTAATAATTTCAACTAATTAGGCTCTCTTTATGGACTTAAATGCATATGATATGATGTAATGCAAATGCATAAAATTCAATGCAAAGGAATGAAATGCAAAAAGAGAGGTGTTGATTCTGAATTCAATTCCATTAAAAAAATTTTACTAGAAAATAAATTTCTTTACACAAAACGGATTACATATGCGGTTTTGTCCTCATAGTCCAAGTGAAAACATCAATCCCCTTCTTCGAAAAGTATGTTATGGTCGTGTCCTATGAACTTTCCTAATAGATGCCTCTTCTAGCTCCTTGTTACTTGATCCAGGCCGTGACTCTTCACTCACTTATTTCCATAAAGCTCGTTAGCCTCTTCAAGAAAGTCAAGACGTGGTTATTCTTGAATAGTCTTTGTCAGCTTGAATCCTTGGGCAATAAAATCTTGTTTTGCTTCATGGGCTATCAGTCTTCTCTCTTCGTGTTTACTTGGACCATATTCGGATGACCGTATTATAATCCACTTTATCAAGAAATTCATTTTCTCATGACCAACTCTTCTATTTAGCAATCAAATTTAAATCAACACCTCTTTTCTATGATGTGAATGCAATGCAATCAAAACAAAAGAGAACACGTTAGCACAAGAGAAATAAATAACAAAATAGGGCACCTATCTGGGCGACCACTAGGGTTCGATATAGCTCTATCTAGGGTTGGCTCTTAAGGATCACTATATGTGGCTTAGTTCTAAAGGGAGGGTACCTGAGCCAGCAGATTCCTCAATCCTCACCCATTTTAGGCTCATATGGATCGAGTTCAGTTCAGGGGAATACATTTCTCTATGGCCATGCGGAGGTGAAAACCTCACGAAGACATAGGTACAGATGTATCCCGGAAGCAATCCACTAGACCATGCGGAGGTGAAAACCTCACGAAGGCATAGTTTCTTACTCCCTCTTAAAGGTACGACCACAACGGTCATGCAATGCTATGTGTGCAAGAAAATAACCATCATATGTAATGACACAAATAAATGCAACAACAGGATCGTAATTTTTCAAATCAATTTTTTAGATTTTCCAATCGATTGTTCAAATTTTTGACAAAGGACAGAAAATAATCAATTTTAATGGCTTGACTCTCTTATTGTGTCCCCAGTGGAGTCGCCAAGCTGTCGAAACCATTTTAAAGTTTTTTTTTAAAAACGGGATCGAATTTAAAAACGAAAATGGAGTCGCCACCAATCCCTTTTTGCTTACGTGTGATCGGATCACCTTATAAAATATTTTATTTCAAAACATTGATTTTGGCCTACGAAATTCAAGAAAATGGGTTCGAGATTCGGTTATGTACGAGAAAGGATTAGCACCCTCGTAACGCCCAAAATTGGTATCGAATTGATTAGTTATTGTCCTAATGTCGAAAATTCGAAAAGATTTGAAAACATGATTTCTTTAAAAACTTAAACAATTTGAATTGGAACTTGAGATTCCTTTGTTCTGAAAGAATACAAAATATCATCTCATGATTTACAAAATTCATTAAAAAGATATTTACTTATTTAGTCAAACGGAAAATCGAAACCCAGCACGTTAGGACATGATATTTTAAACCCTCGTAGCCAACATCATCTCATGATTTACAAAATTCATTAAAAGGATATTTAGTTATTTAGTCAAACGGAAAATCGAAACCCAGTACGTTAGGGCACTATTTTCCAAATTTCTAAAACACAAAACATTGCCTTATTTAAGAAAAACTTTTGGATAAAATGTAGTAATTAAAGGAGGTAAATATTTTAAACAAAGATTTAAAAAAATAACATTTAGTTATTACAAAAGTGCAATTTACTAAAGTTACAAGTCATATTAACAATTAGCACTAACATAAACAATTAAGTAAAAGAATGACAAGCAATAATAATGTTAAGGTAAATAAAGATAATGAAAAAATTTAAAAAATGAACAATCAAAATAAAAAAATATAGAGTAGATAATAGCAATTTTAAAAGAATCTATGAAAAATTAAAAAAATTATTCACAAGATTAAATTTATGTATAAAAATAATATTATAAGGTAAATGATATACTCAAAACAATTAATGAATATTATAAAAATTTTAAAAATAAAAAAAAGTATAAAAATGATATGAATAAAAAAGTTAAAAAAAAACGCATAAGTCAACCTAATTCTTGCAATATGAGGATTCAACGAAATTCTTCCACCAAAATCTAACTAGAACGGAAGCAACTAAAAAAGAAATGAAGATGAGCAAAGAACAAAATAAGAACAAGCCACAGAAAATAAGAACGCAAAAGAGAGAAATTTCAGTGAATGCTCTCAAGAATTTTTATTACTCAAAACTCAAGTGTGTTTTACAATGAAGGGAGAGGCTTCTATTTATAGTTGAGCCTCCCCAAATCCAACGGTACAGATCAATTACATCAACGGCTAAGATTAAAAGGTATCTACAAATTAAATCTCTAAGATTACAAAATCATATCTTCTAAGATTGCACACCATAACTTCTAAGATTGCATATCATATCTAAGATTTGCATATCATATCTAAGATTGCATACCATATCTTCTAGGATTGCATATCATATATAAGATTTGCATATCATATCTAAGATTGCATACCATATCTTCTAGGATTGCATATCATAACTAAGATTTGCATATCATATCTAAGATTGCATATCCTTGAAGATTGTGTTCCCATATACGTCAAGCTTGTAGATGGACCTTCAATCTTTTAATGGGTCATTCTGATCGGGCCAAATGATATATTTTGGACTAGACTTGGACTTTGTTTTATTATTTTGGGTTTATTATTTTTTGTATGGGCATGGGCTAAATTGGCCTATTACAGGAAGTAGAGGTGTGGAGACAGCTAGGAGTTTGCCTAGAAGCAACCACCCTTGAAAGAGTGCATAATAGCTCACTGATCGAGCGCTTTTGCGCCAAAGATGAACGGGGCTAAGCGATTTGCCGAAGCTGTGAGATGTAAAAATACATCGGTAGGGGAGCGTTCCGCCTTAGGGGGAAGTACCCGCGTGAGCTAGAGTAGACAAAGCAGAAGTGAGAATGTCGGCTTGAGTAACGCAAACATTGGTGAGAATCCAAGGCCCCAAAAACCCAAGGGTTCCTCCGCAAGGTTCGTCCACGGAGGGTGAGTCAGGGCCTAAGATCAGGCCGAAAGGCATAGTCGATGGACAAGAGGTGAATATTCCTGTACTACCCCTTGTTTGTCCCAAGGGACGGAGGAGGCTAAATTAGCCGAAAGATGGTTATCAGTTCAAGGACGCAAGGTGCACCTACTTTTTCTGGGTAAGAAGGGGTAGAAAAAATGCCCTGAGCCAATGTTTGAGTACTAGGCACTACGACGCTGAAGTAACCTATGCTATACTCTTAGAAAAAACTCGAACTACCTTCAATAAAAGGGTACCTATACTCGAAACTGACACAAGTGAGTAGGTAGAGAATACCTAAGGGTGAGAGACAATTCTCTCTAAGGAACTCGACAAAATAGCCCCGTAACTTTGGGAGAAAGGGTGCCTTATCACAAAGGGGGTCGCAATGACTAGGCCCGGGCGATTGTTTACCAAAAACATAGGTATCCACAAAGTCGTAAGACCATGTATTAGGGTTGACACCTACCCAGTACCGGAAGGTCAAGGAAAGGTGACCTAATGACAAGAGAGCCAGTGACCGAAGCCCCAGTGAACGACGATCGTAACTATAACGGTCCTAAGGTAGATAAATTCCTTATCGGGTAAGTTTTGACCCGCACGAAAGGCGTAACGATCTGGGCACTGTCTTGGAGAGAGGCTCAGTGAAATAGACATGTCTGTGAAGATCGAGACTACCCGCACTTGGACGGAAAGACCCTATGAAGCTTCACATGTTCCTGGGATTGGCTTTGGGCTTTTCTGCGTAGCTTAGGTGGAAGCGAAGAAGGCCTCCTTAGGGGCTCGAGCCATCAATGAGATACCACTCTGGAAGAGCTAGAATTCTAACATTGTGTCAGGACCTACGGGCCAAGGACAGACTCAGGTAGACAATTTCTATAGGGCGTAGGCCTCCCAAAAGGTAACGGAGGCGTGCAAAGGTTTCCTCGGGCCGGACGGAGATTGGCCCTTAAGTGCAAAGGCAGAAGGCAGCTTGACTGTAAGACCCACCTGTCGAGTAGGGACGAAAGTCGGCCTTAGTGATCCGACGGTGCCGACTGGAAGGGCTGTCGTTTAACGAATAAAAATTACTCTAGGGATAACAGGCTGATCTTCCCCAAGAGCTCACATCGACGAGAAGCATAATAGGGAGTTGATAAAATAATTTTATTAATTTGTTATAATTATAATATCGTAATTTGAATAATAAATAAAATTCATAATAGGAACTAGAGGCGTCAGTGGGGCAGATTTTGCGGGGTCCTGTTCCGCTTAGCACCAAATTGGGTAGGGATAAAAATTAAACCCGTTGTAGATGGTGAGGCAGGTATGCGTATGACCTTGTACCCGCCTCATCCCCAACCACCTTACCCTATCCCCGCCCACCCCGCATAATATTATAAGCATATTTAAAAAGAAAACATTTATACAAATTTAATTTTGGTAACAATACTCAACTCATATTCGCTGCTATTTTTTTTAGAAAAAAAAAAAAAGAAGAAGAGAGCACTCCACAATTTCACCCAATTTAGAAAAAAAAAAAAGAGGAGAATACTCAACACAGTTTCTCATATGCAAGTTTAGGTGAAGTTAAAGAAATACAATTCTCACAATTGATAGAAAAATTAGAAGATGAATGTGATACTGAAGCCATGGAAGTGACATGTATTGATTGATTTTTGGAATTTTCGCACTTGTGTTGCATTTGAAGACATTTATGATGTATTTGAGACATTGTTTGTATTTAGATTTTACGTAAGGACTTTATTTTCTAAATTTTTTAAACTTGTGTTGAAGTTATATTTCATTTATCAATTAAAGGGTTGCAACGACTTTTTTTTTTTAAATAGTGACAGTTATAATAATGTTATATATGTGGTGGGAGTCCGGAAGACAGGTATTTCATACTTTTTTAATAAAAAAATTGGTTTATATTTATTTCACAGATACTTATAAATATATTATATGAAGTGGGTCACGTGTCAGGTAGATATTAAGTGGGTCTGGAGACCCACATAAGTGGTGGAACAGGGATGGTTTTAGTCTTGCGGGTCGTGGAGCAGGAATAGGGATGAAAAGTCATAATAGAAACTTAATAAAATAATTTAAAAACAGTAACGTATACAAATGTATTGAAAATCCATAAGATGTTTTTAAAATTTAAAACTCTTGGCTACTCGATGAGTAGAATTATGAGTTTGAGAATTCGTTGTATCATTGATGTTTAGATACACATATTTTCATTAAGCTCATGTTCTAAGGCTTTTATCGGAACAAAATGCAGTTTTATTGAATTTTTTTTATTTAAGGACAGATTTGAATATGTTTTGATAATATATTTTGTAAAAACTGAACGTTAATAATGAGAATATAAAACAATTTTAAAGTAATAAGAAAGAAAAATAATAACACATAAATTTTACATAAAAATTTTTCGAGGAAAAATCACGGGTAAAGAGAAGAAAATTCATTAATGTCGAATTCAAATGATAAAAGAAGAATTTCGACTATTTCTATTTATAGGTTAAAAAAACTTATTCTAATTAATGTCAGATAAAAGAAGAGAAGTTCTGTACGGATTCTACTTGTACAATCAATATTAAATAGAAGAAGTATACTTCTATATGAATTCAGAATTCTACTTGTGCAGCCTGTACCATACCTTCGGCCCTCGGCCTTCGCCCCCACAGATCCCTTATTTTACCACTATATATTATTATTATTATTATTATTATTATTATTATTATTATTTTAACAAGAATTTGGGTCATACAACTTTAACATATTTAATTTGCTCATTTCTATAAGAAATTTAAGCTTTTGAGCTATTTTGGGTCCTTTATTTTTGTTTTTCCGATAGTATTAAACTAACAATTCTTGTTTAATATTTCATTCTTAGTTGATTACGCCCGAAAGAGAAAATCTATCTAGAAGAATCAAATGATTTTTGTTATGATGGCCATCCTTCAAGAGCAATTAGATTGAAGCCTAAAACCAAATTTAGTAAGTTATTATTAGATGAAATGCATTGCATCACAGGATTTGCTAGGGAGAAACCACGGTTAAATTTAGTTTGTCGATATCCAACAATAATGCAATCATGCATGATTAAATTTTTTCGCTTGTCTATTATGTAGTACTAAGTAAAATTCGATTCGATTTAAAAAAATCGAAAAAAATAATTAAATTTTGAGTTATTCAAGTCAACTTGAATAAGTAATTCGAGTTTTAAATTCGAGCTGAGTTGAATTTTATAATTCAAATTACTCGAATAATTTGAATAGCAGACTAGTGTAAATACCCTTTTAGTCATTATGGGTTACGAAAATAAGTAAATTGATATCTCTCTCAACAAAAATTATAAAAGAATTTCAAAATAAATTTTAAAATTCAAAATATTCATAAAATTTCAAAATTTATATTTTTAAAAATTTAAAAAATCTAAAACATATATAAATAAAGTTAAACTTTTAAATTTTTCTAAATTAATAATTTCGGGACCTAAATAAGTTAATTAACGATTTAAGTTTATCATACTAAAGTATCATTTTTTCTTACTTTGTTTTGAAAAAGTTTTCAAATATATATGGTTTCAAATTTATGTGTTCTAACATGAAATTAGTTATATTGTAACAATATTTTAATTTGACATGTTTAAAGTTTTTTTTTTATTTAACTCGAATAATTTCACTTGATTCGATCGACTCGAAATTCATTTCACTAGACTCGATTTGAAAAAATTTCAAATCGAGTTAGGATGATAAAATAAGACTTGTTAACTTTATTGACTCAATTTTTTTTACTCGATTCAATCGGACACTCACCCCTACTATTATGGAGCATGACAGTGTAGAAATCATGTTGAAGGTTCCATCTATACACCCTTCAACTAGCAATGTTGAATTATACTTAGAAGTCAAATTGATCTTCTTTTAATCTACTAAACATGAGAGTGAATATAAGGGTTTGGAATCACTTACTTGGATACCAACTCAAGAAAATGACGCATTAGTTAATGATGCTAATGCCTACCATGTGAATCATTCATTTTCACCGAGCAATGAATCTACCATGGAAATATTGGATCTGGTGCCTAAGTGTAGTATTTTCGTCTAAGTACACTTATAAATTTTCGAACAGATTGGTTAATAAAACTATTCATGAATAACATTAATACTTTATATATTGTCCTCACATGGTTTGCGCATGCAACGCAAAATGGAAGTAAATGTTGCTCACAGATTGTCTAATATTTAACTAATATTAAGCGGTATTACATGGTCAGATTGTAATACAAAAAGACAATTTATATTAGTAGACGGACCTAAATATATCGTAGTCTAAGCGAAAATGAACAAACCGATTGAAAGACTAATATGATGTCTATCAAGTCCAAATGGGGAGATGCTTTATCTTGAGAATCAGAGTGGAAGACTCCCGAAAGATAGAGATATAGATGTGACTGACTGGACTGACAGCACATCGGACAAGACCCAAGATGAATAGAATATGAATCTGTTTATGGATTTATTCAGTTGTGAAGTTTATAGCATGACACACCTAAATCCTGAGTGGATGATGGACTATGTATGGAAGACTCGTACACTTTAATGTAAGTAAAAACTTGAGTTCGAATAGATAAAGAACTGAAAGATGACGCGTTAGGTGTATGTAGCTTCATTCACAACAGTGAAATTCATAGCCAGAGACATAGGTAAATGACATCCTCTCATTGGCATTACATGGTTGATGAAAAGTATATATGGCCACGGGTCGTTCGTCTTTGTGATGAATAGCTTGATTACTATTTGATAGTAATTGACTTTTCATGAAGGAAGAAGTTATGGTTATCATGAGATAAAATAGGATCATATTGGGAGAGCGAATATTATCCCAATGAGATTAAGGATATCCTATGAGGGTAACACATTTATGGCAAGGTCATTGGACGAGCACTAAGTAGTTGCTTTCGTAATACTAGGTCGTTGAGAAGAGCTCAATCACGATACTATAGTGGAATGACTTCGTGACTGAATAAGTATTTGAATTGCATATTTGAATCGAAATTAACAGAATGAATAGAAATAGATAAATGAGATAAATGAGAGACATTTAGGAATGAGTATGATTTTTTCTGAAATGGAGAAATGGAATCATTTGGAAATGGATGTGGTTTTCTCAAAATGCAAATTGAAATGAAAATGAGAAATAATTCATTTGTAAATATACATGGATTACTTAGAAATGATTGGAAAAATGAGTTTATGTTTTTGAGCTGTTTTAAAGCTCAAAAATGAAAATAAACCATTCGGTTATAGTGAACATGTTGAGTGGTGAAATATTAAATATATTTTCTCGAAATTTTATCAGGGGTAAAATAGTCATAATTTTATTGGGGCTAAAATTGGGATGAGAAAATCATTTAATATAAATATTGAATTTTATTTTGGAAAATAGAAAAGAAAATATTGAGTTAGATCAAATTTTAAAGTATTGAGTTAAAAGCTTAGAAAGTACTTGTAATTGAATCCGATATAGAAGAGGCCCAAAAACCCCTTAAATTAATAAGGTGGACGGCTAACCCTAATTAATATTAACTAGGGTTGTTGCCACCTATACTTTTAGTTAGACTAGGAGTTCGTTTTTCTAGTTGAAATAAACTTTTACAATTCAATAAAAGTTTTACCTTCTCTTTCTATAAATAGATGGCATTGATAGGGCTATTAACACAACTTTGAGAGATTTTTACTCCGCCGAAAATAGAGAGAATTTATTCTCAACTATTAAATATACTTTTTTAGAATAACAATTTTATCAATTTCTATTAAAGGAGAAAAATTTCATTTTCACACCAAAAAGGAAAAGAATTTTTTTTCTAGTTCTATGTTTTGATTCAATTGGTTTGAACCCACATTCGAAGTAATTTGTGGTAGGAGAATAGCGACAAAGATCGTTTGGTTAAAAGTCAAAAAGCATCAAAGATCCGTTTATTCGAAAACACAAATACGGTTTCGATCTAAGGTTTATTGCTATAAGTATCACAAACCAGATCAATTTTCAAAATTTTAATTTTCTGCATACATCAATGCTTTTGCTGCATCTTTACACCTGTTAAGTCATCTCACACTTCATCACTTCGTAGTGTCATCTTGCAGTTCTCAATTCACAGCTATATGCGTGCTATTCGCAATCCACAGACGCACTCCGCAAGCATACAGTCCGTAGCTTCACAGTCCACAGAATCAACTCGCCAAATGACTGTCCGCCAAGTGATTCGCATTTGGGCAGTTCGCATGACAACTTGCAGCATTGCTGTCCGCAATACTGTTTGCATCTTGGTTGTTCGCCATATGTGCTCCCTGTTTGTTCTGTCCGCCATTTTTGCGAATACTTTGACTGTTCGCCATATGTATCCGCCATATGTCCTCACCAATTGAATTGTTCGCCAAGTGGCTTATAGCCTGAACTGTCCGCCATATGAGTTGTTGCATGTTTGGCCAATTTTTAACACATGTTAATTTGGCCCCTAGCGTTCTTAATCATGCAGTTTAAGGTAATGTAATTTAATAACCTTTTATGTTACTTTTTGGACAAATCACAAAATGTGTCATTGGTTTCACAGCTATTCATCCAACATGTAATGATTCGATCTTGACGTGCATATCTTAGTTAGATATAGCCTTCAATCTTAAGCTCATAGCAGGCAACGATTTTTTCCCCTTTCAGGGAGCTACAGACCACCTCTTCAAGATCATAACTGTAGTGAATTTACAGTGTGGATATAGAGTTGAGTTCCATCAACTCCACAAGCATCAATATCAAACTATGATCCCTCTTTACAAAGGTTGCATGTCTGAAAATCATCTCCAAGTTATTTGGATATGAACTCTCTGCAAATTCCACAACCAACCTAACTTTAGTACATTTCAAAACGAGAACCAAACTACCAATAAATAAGAAAATGGCTGGAAACTAATCCAAGAAAAGTTATATCACGTAATCCTCCTACTTTGCTATATCACAAGCAATGGTTACGATTATTCGTACCTTTGATTTTCTGAAGAAGCTCCTCTTCTGGTACATAAATCTTCTTCTCCCACGTTGCTACTAGGTCATTCATGGAGTATACATTTCCTGGGGGTTTCGCTGCAATGTCTTGTTAAGTGTGTTCGAGGATCATCTATGGCATTGGGGGTGCAAGCGGCGACGTCAACATCCTTCACGAAGATCGCTGCAAGAAAGGGGGGAAATAGCCCAGAGCAAAAGGCTATGAACCCTTAAAAGTCAATCAAATGCAATGGCCAGAGCCATTGACAAACTTAAATTGGTGTGTAGGCTAATACTCACAAACTTAAATTGGTGTGTAACTAATACTCAGGTCTTTTTGCTAAATTTAAAACATATTGAGGCTTCAATTTTTGGTTAATTTGGTAACAAGTATGTTGTAAAAACAAGAAGCCTAGGCATGTTCCTCTCTTTGATACTTAGTCCGGCTTATGCCAAAGCATTCAAACAACCAGAAGAAACTAAAATTAGCAAAACATTTCATCAAAAAAATAAGCATCCAAATAAAACCCAATATGATAACCCACTGTATCAAGCCATTGAACTAAATCATGAATCAAACAAACAAAATCATGAAAAGAGGCCAAAATTTTGAAGGGGAAAAACTTCACATGAAGAAGAAGCATGGGAGTGTTCAAATAAGTGACTAAGAAAATTATTGGCTTTTAAGAGTGAGATTAAATCAATAAATACTAAGGATTAAAATATTAATAAGATTTAGGTCACTGATAAAAAAAATTATGGAGAGAAAAATAAAGGTTAGGGTTTATAGAGGTATTATGACAAAGTGAAAGGGAAATAAATCTGTTTAAAAGTGTCTTTTCTCCAGTTTATTTTCTTCTGGGCCGGATCCAATTTTTATTAATGTCGAATAAATTTTATTTTATTTTATAAAGATTAAATTATTTTAAAGAAATAACATGGCAATGAAATGATTTGAAATTTCACCCCATTCTTTGAAGTAAAAAGATGGCAAAGTTTTGTTTGGGGTGAAATAGTGTTAAGCATTTAGATGGAGGGAAGAGTTAAAATAGAAATCATTAGGGTTAGTAATGAAAACAAATTAGTGTTGGTTCCGTGAAGAGTGGTTATGAAAATCATTACAACAAAAAGCTACTGCCTTTATTACTTCTCCCCATAACACCTGCTCAACCTCCTACCATTTTATCTTTCCTGTTGAGCTTATAAAAAGTAAATTTAATTAGAGGAAAGTAATATACGGAGGAAGTGGCTTTGAAGATTATGTAAATGCGTTTGTATAATTTTTCATAAAAGATTATGATTGTTATATCATTAACTCTATCAACAATATAAGTTTTGTAAATTAAATATTTAAATAAATTTAAGAAAGACTTTTTTTTTTCTTTTTTGGAGTTTAAGAGAGAGGTGAAAGTAGTCCAAAGATGATATGATTAGTAGGGAGACAGAAGGTGAGAAATTAGGGGAATTGATGTAGGGCGGCAGGGGCTGTTCCTTAATCATTTCCCACGCCCTCCATCATTACTGTTTAATTTCCAGAATCACAATCAGATGCGGAAATCCATCCTTTCGCTTTACTTTTTTTTTTGCTATTTATTATTTTAATTAATATCATTTAAATTTCTTTTACCCAAAGTCCAAAGGTAACGTGAAACCTTAAGAAAGAGTAAAATTATCTTTTAATTTAATGTTCGTAGATGAGTGAAAATTTTAAAATGAGAATCATAAAAGTTTAAATATTTTTATTTCTTAAATTAAATTGAATTCTTCAAAATTATAGATTTATAATTTAACCAAGATAAAAACTATTAACACTCAATTTCTTTTTTCATTTTACCCTCAAATAAAGGGTGAGAAAATCTTACCATCTAGATTCCAATTTTAATTAATTATTATTAATCAATTTTCATGTATTGAAAATCCTACAACCAAAATATATGTGCAAACGATGTATTAAGATTCAAATCATTGTCACTAATAATATTGCTATTAAACACATATGATGTGATGAATCTTTTGCACATATTTTGGTTGTAGAATTTTTAGTGCATGACAATTGATTACTAGTATTGAGAGTAAATTGAAATTGGAACCTGATTGTATGATTTTTTCACCTTTACTTATAACAACATCATGGTGAAATAGAGAGATGTTGTGGTTCTTATTTTAGTAAGATCAGTTATATCATAAATCTAATAATTAAAATATTTTAATCATTATAATTTTTATTTTAAGAATTATCACTATAGTTATCATCTAAAACTTTGTTTAAAATTTAATTATTAGAGTAATTAATAGACATTTTCTTTTCTCATCTTTCCTATTAAGTAAAGATTAGGTGTCAATATTCAAAATAGGAAAAGAAAAAAATTTCTCATGCTCGAAATTGTAATGTTTTATTTGATAGAGTGAAAAAAATTAGAATGATGAAAAATTGAAAAATAAAAAACTAAAAGAATGAAAAATACATTAAAAAATAATGAAAACATTATAATTTTTCAATACAATTATATAAAATAGAAACACGTAAAATGCCATCAATATTTCTATGTCTATATAGAATATTGCAAGAGAAGCTAATGTTACAGTTCACATATTGACTAGTGCAATGAAAAAGACCCTATATATTTCTATCAGGTTCAAGGATTGAGCAAATTCAGATTGATGGGACTCAATTTGTAGTGCAATTACTTTATCTTTATAATTGATCTCTATTTTATCTACCAAAATAAATAATTAAATTAAATTAAGTGTGATTCATAAAAATGAAAATGTATCCAAATAACCTTTTAAAATAATTTTTAACAATATATATATATTGTTCAATACAAATTCTCACCACGCAAACATAATTGAAACAATACTATAAATAAGCCAAATTCAAGCAAATAAAAACAATAATATATAATAAAATCACCCTATTTCTGAAACAAAATCTTACCACATTGTGGTGGCAATACTGTTACGTAACATATTCACCACACGGTTGTTACTTGCACTAATCTCATAAATTTGCTCAGTTCCTATCCTCAACTCTTTCAATCAACTCATAATTAGGATCAACACCCATTAAATAATTATACAATATGTATCCATGGGATAAAATGATTTTGTCATTTTTGTATCATGGCAAAATATTTTTCAATACTCTTAATCATATTTCTTAACGAAGAGTGATAATAGTTGAATAGTTCTTCAACATTTTCAAGACCGCAAGTAGAATAATCCTTTAAATGATATTGTGTACCTCTAGATGGTGCAATAAGTCCACTTCTTAATATAAAACCCAAATCTATCGAATAATATTTACCTATCCAAAACAAAATTAACTTAATATAAATTTTAAAAAATAAATTTAAATAATTTATTTGAAATTAATTTTACCTTTAGGAAAGGTTAAAGCATCTTTAATGACTCTTGAATCTAATGTAGTTCCCTTCCATCCAGCTAAAACATATGTGAACTTCATGTCAAGTCCACATGTAACTAATACATTTTGTGTTGGATATTCTTTTCTCCCTCAATATCTTAGAACATCTTTTGAAGGAAACTTAACACGAATATATGTATCATCAATTGCACCAACACAATTCTAAAATTATAAAGTTAAATAAATTTTATTTATAGTGACTAATGTGTTTAGTTAAAAATTACAAAACTTGAAACATAATTTACCTTAAAATATGGGTAAATTTTGATTGTTTCGAGACCATTTGGTTGTTTCAAGAAATTATATTCTAATCTAACAATAGCTTTTAACACAACATGAAATTGACAGTTTATGGTCTTACGAGATCAATGAAACCATGAACTAATTCGACGAGTCCGTTTATTGTGTCATACCATATAGAGAAATTTACCAATTTATTCCTCAATCGAAAAATTTCTAGTGTCTTTGAGACATTTAGATCCTCGAAGCACGTGACATAATCTAAAAAATGCACTTGGTCCCAGACGTCTAACATTCCTACAATGTTGATCATTAGTTAGCTCTTGCAGTGAATCATAGCGGTCCCTTTACCCAATGTCTTTGATAGTTACATTGTTGACATGGCCTAAATGATAACATATCTTCATTAGACTCATTGTCTAAATGATATGACAAAGAAGATTAATTGTTGCAATGCATTTTCTGTGTCAAAATATGTAATTCTTTCAAAGCATATTCTCCAAGAAGTTCTTCAAAAGTATCTTCTTCGTTAGTTTTATCCATTGATTCAAAATCATTATCTATATTCATTCTTGAACTTCCATCCCTATTGATTTCTCTATCCATCTCTTAAAATAATTAATTATAAAAAAATCATATTCGTTCATGTATTTAAAAGTAAACCAAATGAAACCCATTCAGCTAGCAAAATAACCTCATGAAAGACACACCAAAGACCAACCATATAGATAATAGAACAAAAATAAACAAAAGAAACCCAAGCTAGTCAAGACCTGTATTATACTTGGGCTTAAAACAAAGAATTAAAACAAGATCAATATCCCCCAATAGTGACATGTATTTTATAAAGATCAAGATTAATAATAAAAAAAAATCTTATATAACTAGTCTATAATAGGATAATACACTCAACATGCATGTTCTAAAGAAGCAAACACTGACATAGGCAACCATAAAAGATTGCTTACAATCCTATTCTAGTTATCCATAATGGCTAAAAGCAATGGTTTAGATTCTCAAGTATACAAGCAAGATAAACCAATTTTAGTTAATGGATTACTTTCACTTGTATTGTGAGACCGTGGAGTGTGCCTTGCAGTTCGACCGAATAGACAGTGACGTCGTGACGAGGAAGAGTCGGCGTCACGACGGCATGACCACGGCGTCCCAACGAGAAGAGTCGCCTCGTCTCGATGACACAAAGAATGACGTCCTGACGACGTAATATTTCACGTCACGACGTGGCAGCATGTACTCAACTTAATCGAACTTCTTCTCCTCGTTAAACATTGTTATCTTTTCCCAGTCGAACTTTAACCACTCTAGGATATTTCTAATCAAATTATTCACGAATTTTATGTAACACCCTAATCTCCCAACGGTCGAATGAGGTGTTACATGGAAAGTAGACTTAAACTTAGTGCCAGAGCTTAACAATTGAACTGGACGATAACTTAGAAAATAATTTCAAAAACACAAGTAATCAAACTGGTATACTCATAAAGTATATGCAGTTGAGTTTTAAACTTTCAGTTGAAAATCTTTCTCTTGAAAATACAATATTTCTGGCTGTGGTCATAACATATAAAACAGTTTAGTGTATACAAGCAAAAAACACTTTATATAACATAATTTATAAAATTCATTCACTCCTTTTTAAGGGGTAACATTCAAATAAAATTGTAGTTAAATAAAAAGTATTTTATTACAGATTCAGATTCAAAAAAGAAATACATACCACCCCCAAAGATCATATAAATCTTACAAAACAAACATAGGCGAAGCTCACTATACAGGTTGCTCTTTCTGGTTGAGTCCTTACAACAGAGTACCACCTAGAAGACGAGAAAAGAAAAGAGGGGTAAGTTCATAAGAAATTAGTGAGTTCTAGAAAAGAAAACACTAATACACCAACTCTACATGTCAAAACATTCGGGCGGACACTCCCATATCATTGGCGAATACCTAACCATGGCGGATAACATTTCCAAGCGGACTCTAACATCGGGTGCATATCTTCTTCCTTAACTTCAGGCGTATACTTTCATCCTTACACCAAAGAGAACTTAAACCTTAACAGAGCTAACACTTCCCAACCAAACACAACCTTTTCTAACACATGCCTTTGTATTTCAGACATCTCATCAGGCTTAATCGTACACACCTTCATTAGGGTAGGTATTATACGTCAAATACCAATACTTAACAAATACACTACGTTTCCAACACAACAAACAGGGATCAGAACTTACCACTCACCATTCAACTTTTCTTTTCTATTAACAATTATACATAACATATAATACATACAAAGTCATATTAACTCACTTTATTCAAATTCTTCTTTGGGTTAAACCTCGAATCCCACAATCATATATCAGAAGATATATCACATCTCTTAACATTTTGAACACATGCGTGATTCCGTGAGCTCAGGGCTCTTTGCCATGGTTAACAACTGACATGTCCTACCATAGGCAACACCCATATTGCTAGGCTGGTTAGCAACCATCTTGCCCTACCAAACCTAGCACTCACGCCAACTGGTTAGTAACTAACATACCCTACCAGTGGCTGCCAAACTGGTTAACAACTAACATGTCCTACCAGTGGCCCAACATGCACGCTACTCTGGTTAGCAACTAACATGCCCTACTAGTGTCCCATCATACACTCCTACCTAGTTAGTAACTAGCATGCCTACTAGTGATCCATCGCATCTGTCATTCTAGTTTGCAACTAACATACCCTACCAGTGGCTCTTCATCTTTGGATATTGAGTTTATATCCTAAGGAAGTCATATCCATTTCATGCCACAAACATGCACACACAGAAGATTACATGCAACATATTCAAAAGGTTCCATGCTGTTTGGTTAACCTGAACTCTAAGCTATAACAACTACAATTAGTGACATACACAAGATAGAAGGAAACTCAGAGAAGATCAAAACAAACTAGATACCCAAAGATAATCCCAATGAGGTTTGTTATACTATCACTATTGCTACACGTACAACCCTTTCTTACTAATCGATGTTGATTCTTCTCCAACAAAGAACTCTTCATTAAGTAGGATATCAGAGTATAACAGAGCAAGAGAAGAGGGAAGAACCCTCACTACAAAAGTTTCACTGATATATATATATATAGCTCTTACAACTCTCACACAACTCTCACATGGCTAACATGCCAAACTAACACATACTCTATTGTGGCCAACATAATCATTCTAGGTTTATCACAAAATGAAATAATCATTAAACTCTAATTAATTCCTAACTAGATTTTAACAAGGACTTGACTAAAATTGAATAGTAAACACACATGTTTAAGCAGGAAGTATCGAGTCCATAATCTCACAATCCACTATTGGCGTATACTATCAGAAGGATCTATCACACATTTGACAGAGAGAAAACACTTATTGGCGGGTACCCACAATGACTATGCCAAAACAAAAAACCAGAAACCAAACACTTCACTAAGAGACGAACCCTTCAATCAAAATCATTACAGACCTACTAGGTTAGTCAAATAGTTCGCCATTCATGGCGCAAAAACATTATAAAAATTCAACTCTGACAGATAGAACACAAATCAACCTTTCCTTAGCTTAATCTTAGCCAACTATCTGCCCACACAAACTATAATCTAATACTATGTCGAATGGAGTGTTACATTTTAGCCTATAAACAGGGCTTTTAGCAATCCTAAAGAGTTGATTGAATAACATAGTTTAAGGGAGAGTTTGTAAGAATTTTGGAAAAACTTTGTATTTTGAGTTTGGGGTTTGTTTGTTTCTCCATCTTGTACTCCCATTTCAGTTTTTTTCCATTTTAGTAAAATTTTCTTTACCCATAGTTTTTAATTTTCTTTGGAGGGTTTTTCCACATAAATATTTGTGTCTAATTTTTCTCACTTTTCATTTGTATTCATTGCATAATTCGGGTTTAACCCAACAAATTGGTATCAGAGCCTGGCTCAGTTTCTACATTCAACCTGTTTAGAGATGGCAATGAACTGTTGGATCTAGTGCCCCGAGTGTAGTATTTTCGTCTAAGTACACTTATAATTTTTTCGAATAGATTGGTTAATAAAATTATTCATGAATTACATTAATACTTTGTATATTGTCCACATATGGTTTTTGTATGCAAATAAAAATGGAAACAAATTTGGTCACTAGTTGTCTAATGTTTAACTAATACTAGGCGTTATTATGTGGTCAAATCGTAGTACATAAAGACAACTTGTATTAGTAGACGAACCTAAACATGTCTAATTGAAAATGAACAAACCAATTAAAAGACTAATATGTAATTTATCAAGTCCATTTGGGGAGATGCCTTATTTTAGGCATCGGAGTGAATAACTCCTAGAAGATAGGACATAGATGTGGCTAACTTGATTGACAGCACATCGGATATGACCTAAGCAGAACAGATCCTGAATCTATTTATGGGCTTATTCACTTGTGATATTCTTAGTGTGACATACATAAATCCTGAATAGACAGTGAACTATGTATGCATGACTCATACACTTTGATATAAGTAAAAGCTTAAGTTCAAATAGATAAGGAACCGAAAGCTGGTGCTTTGGGTGTACAACTTCTGTAGTATGAAGCGTCATTCAAAATAGTAGACTTCATAGCCCAAAACATAGGTAAATGATACCCTCTCATTGGCATTACATGGTTAATGAAAAGTAAACATGGCCACGGATCATCCATCTTTGTGATGGATGACTTGATCACTATTTGATTGTGATTAACTTTTCATGAAGAAAGATGTAATGATTACCATGAGATAAAATAGGATCATATTGGGAGAACGAATAGTATTCCAAAGAGATCAAGGATATCCTCTAGGGTAACACACTTATGACAAGGTCATTGCACGAGTATTGAGTAGTTATTTTTGTAATGATATGTCGTTGTGGAGAGCTCAGTTGGAACTTAATTATAAATCATTTGAGCCTCAGTTACATATGTCAAATCGATCCTTCTGCTAACTTGTTGAAACCAGAAATGAATTGTACGTTTGAATATAAATGAACGGGATGAATAGAAAATTAGAAATGAGAAACATTCAAGAATAATTATGGTTTTCTCCGAAATGGAGAAATGAAATCATTTGGAAATGAATGTAGGTTTTCGAAAAATTAAAATGAAAATGAAAACTTGCTATCCTATATAGGATTACTTAAAAAATCATGGAAGAATGAGTCTATGTTTTTGAACTATTTTGAAGCCCAAAAATGAAAATAAACCATTCGGTCATAGTGGTTATGTTGAGTTGTCAAATATTAAACATATTTTCTTAAAATTTTACTAAGGGAAAAATTCTCAAAATTTTATCGAGGGTAAAATCGTCAAAATTTTGCAAAGGGTACAATAGGAATGAGAAAATTATTTTTATATATGATTATTACAATTTATTTTAGGAAATAGAAAAACTAAATTAGATTAGATCACATTACAAAGTACTAGGTCAAAAAGGGCCTAGAAAGTATTTATAATTGGACCCAATGTGAGAGAGGTCTAAAAACCCCTCATGGACATGAAGGGGGCAATAGCCCTAGTAGGAATACTAGGTAAACATGCCTACCTCTCTCCTACTCTAAGTAGGATGTTGTTGTTTTTTATTTGAAATAAACCATTATAACTCAACAAGGGTTTTACCTTCTCTTCCTATAAATAGATGGCACCAGTAGAGCTATTAACACAACTTTGAGAGATTGTTATTCTACCGAAAAATAGAGAGAATTTATTCTCAATTGTTACATATATATTTTTCCAGAATAATAATTCTACCGATTTCTATTAAAGAAGAGAGAAATTTCGTTTTCACCCCAAAAGGAAAACTTTTTCTAGTTCTATATTTTGATTCAATTGGTTCAAGCCCAAACTCGAAGTACTTTTTGATACGATAATAGCGGAGAAAATCATTTGGTTGAAAGCAAAAATTATCAAGGATTCACTTATCCAAAAACTCAAGTACGATTTCGATATAAGGTTTATTACTAAAAATATCACAAACCAATATGATTTTCAAATTTTAGTTTTTTGCTGTGCAAGAAAACTATTTTTAAACCATATTTTTTCCGACAGGTATGATATCGAGAAGTTCGATGGGATCACAAATTTTAGTTTGTGAAAAGTTCAGATGACGACAATTTTGGTTCAGAACGGTTTGAAAAGGGTCGTTACAGGGCAAAAGCCAGCGGATGCAAATCAGACAAAATGAGAGGAGCTTGATAAGAAGGCACTGCCAACAATTTAGTTGTGCCTTACTAACAATGTATTGCAAGAGGTACTTATAGAAAAAATGACAACAACTTTATCGAGGAAATTAGAAGCTTGCAAATTGCTTGGTATTGAAACAATGATCATATACGTTCTGTTTGGCAATAGGTGAGTGTATTAGGGCTCACATCAGCAAATTTGTAACTCTTCTAAATGACCTAAAGATTTTTGAGACCAATATAGATGATGAAGATTAGGCTATGTTATTGCTTTGTTTATTGCCCCCATTCATACAAAACTTTCAAGGAAACCCTAATTTATAGTACAAAGAGACTCTTTTAAGGACGTGAAGGGAAACCTCCTAAGTAAGGATAAACTTGACAATGAGTTAGGCTTGAAGAATAAGTTAGATGGGCAAGCCTCGATTTTGGTTTCTAGAGGAAGACAACAATCTAAGGATTAGGGTTAGAGAAGACCAAGAGCAAGATCAAAATCTAGAAACCGCGACAAGTAGTATAGCTATTGCAAAATATGGGTCACATTAAGGTAAATTGTTACAAACTTCAGAATAAAAATAAGAGGGCTGCCGAAAACGATGAGAAAGGGAAGTAGAAAGCTAATGTAGCTGATGCTATTATAACCGATGACAGAAGTGATGATTTGCTGCTGGTGCCAACGACCGAAAAGTTTAGGTTCATATCCAAGTGGATATTGGATTTAGGGTGCTCTTACCATATGTGTCCCAACAGGGATTGGTTCTCCATATACAGTTCGACTGAAGGTGGAGTTGTGCTTATGAGAAATAACTCACCTTACAAAATAATTGACATTGGTACCATACCAGTCAAAACATTGTCAGATGTCAAGCATATGCCTGATTTAAAGAAGAATCCCGTCTCTTTGGGCATTTTACACTCAAATGGTTGCAAGATTATCATTGAGTCAAATGGCTTAAAGGCATCTCGTGGAGCCCTTGTTTTAATGAGAGCGCAGAAAGTTGATAGCCTTTACATTCTGCAAGGTGCAACAATGTTTGGTTCAATAACAATTATGAAAACAGAAGCAAGATTGTCGCCATGTCACGACAAGGACTCTCTCAATGTCATGACAACACATCAAAATTCCCCATTTACGAATTCTAAATCAACCCAATTTTGGCACTTAAGACATAGTCATTTTAGTGAAAAATGTATGACCATTTTGACCAAAAGAGGTCTTCTCACAGGCACCGGAGTTCGAAAGTTAGATTTCTGTGAGCATTGTGTTTATGGGAAGTAGACATGAGTTAACTATGATTCGGCAGTTGTTTTCTTTTCTTGTGGTTTTTTATCCTCTTCGAAGGGGTTTTTCCATGTGAATATTTGTGTCCAATTTCTCTCTCTTTTCATTCGTGTTCGTTGTATAATTCGAGTTTGACCACACAGACACACATAGCCACGAGTAAGCCAATAAAAATAGAGTATGAAAATCCCTCTATCCCACTCTTATATGACTTCTAATGTAACACCCCAAACCCGGTCTATGCGTTAAGACTAGATTTGGTTTGTTACTTAGATCGAACTATCTTAATAATTACGGTGAATCGAAATTTTCAAATCATTTTTAATTACAAGGTTTAATAAAGATCAAAAGAGTATTTTAAATTTGATGTATATAAGAAAACATTAATTGAAGATATCATTTATATTGTTTTGTCAAAATCATTGAAGTAAATTTTATAAGAGTTCAAAATATTTAAAAAAATGATAAAGGAATTCCATATATTTGAAAACCCAAATTATTTTAAGAAACATCATGTAATAATCATAAGCCCATATTAAAATATCCAAAGCATAGTTTTAAACCAACCACACATAAAAATCCATATTAATAGAGGCCTTATTACATCAAACCCAAAATAGTAAATTATAGAAAGTACTTATTAAAAGTTCAAGTTTAATAAACCCATGTTTTGCAGTATGGCCTCCACGAAGTCATCCTCGGCCCAAGTCCACGTCAATTTCCATTACCTGAGATGAAAAAAATTTGAGGGAGTGAGTTACTTAGAACTCAGTGTATAACTCACATTCTTTATCCACTGGGCCAGATTATCAAGTTATAGTTTTGGGTTTGAGCCCATTAGCAGGATTAACAATATAAATAATGATATGCATGCAAAAATGAATTTCCCCACCCAACCTAATTTCCATCCGCTACACACCCCCATACCAACCATCACACCTGTGGGGATCAAGTCAACCCACCCCGCCATCACACCAATCGTAGGCATTAAGCCATTTATATTTGTGGCAGAGCCACCGAACTAGATTGTGACAAGGTCACCGAACTAGAGGCATAGAGCCATTAAAATATTTGTGGCATAGCCACCGAACTAGAGGCAAATAGCCATTTAATTATTTTGTGGCAGAGCCACCGAACTAGATTATTGGCAACAAGCCTTTCTTCTCTTCATCGTTAATCCCAACCTATGCAACATGTATGCAAAATAGTTTATGATCATATAATGGTTTTATCAAAAAGGCCCATTTAACATAAGAGTCAATATTTTAAATTTTTATTAAGGCCCAAAATTACAAAATAACATTTGGCCCATTTAGCAATTTAGCATCTTAGGCCCAAATTTACGATCTAGTAAAGAATTCGGCCCATTTATCGATCTAGCAGAGATTTCGGCCCATTTTCGATCTAACAGAGATATCGGCCCAATTGTCGATCTAGCAGAGATTTCGGCCCATTTATTATTTATCAGGGATTTTGGCCCATTTAACTATCTATCCAAGATTTTGGCCCATTTTACTAACTAGCAAAATTTTTCGGCCCATTTACTAATTATCAAACTTATCGGCCCATTTTACGATCTAACACATTTTCGGCCCATTTTACGAAGACATAAAAATTTACATTTTTCCATCTAACTCATCGAGGGCTTTTTTGTAATTTTCACCATTTTAACCGTTTCCATGTAATTTCACCAAAATACCAATTATTTCATATTATAACGATTTTGTCATTTTTATGATTTTACTCAATACCACGAATGACATCCAACCCGAGAAGAGTGTGAAGTTACACACCTTGATATCGTGAGTACTAAACCTTCTCGCTCTTCAACACCTAAACATAATACGATCTATTAGAACACTATCATGTATAAAAATATACTATTGGTATTCGATCCAAATCCTTACCCCTTTGATTTTGAATCACTTCTATTTTTGGTTTCTCCTCGTTTATCGATTCGTTATTCGCTGAGAATCCACTAACGTACAAAGGCTCGGGAGTACGAACTACTTCGAATAATTGATTTCCCTCGGTTGATGGTCCGCAACCCGGTGGAAAATCCCAAATTCCCGAAATCGCCCTTCGTTTATACTTAGGGGGATTAACGGAACCTCCCTTCTTCCGAACACTATACACCGCCCTTTTCTTCCCTATTTTGAATGTCTTCAATGACAAAAGATCATTAATCCAACCTAATAATATATCGAAAATAATACTAAAGGTTTTAAGGGTGAGATTTCCTTACCACAAAGATCCTTGCTCCACAATATGAGGATCGACCAAAAACGTTCCCTCAACACCTTAAATTGATTCCAACGTTCTAAGATACACACGAACACTTGAGTTCCGGTCTTCCACTATCGCACTAAAGTACAACGAATGAAAACGTTAATAGAATGAACGATAAATTCGATCTAAGAGATCCTTCTTATCACCATCAAGATTCAGCCAAAACCATTATTAACTAAAATAAACTAAAAATAACTCTTACCTAATGTCCACGGTTGAGAAGAAACGATTGAGAAGGATGTTTATGAATAGAGAGAGATTCGGCTATGAATAACCAAAGAAAAGAGAAAATGGTTCGGCAATGGCACACTAACATTCGGCCATGAGAGAATATTATGGAGAAAGTATGATTGAAATGAAATTAAAAGATGAGAAAAAGAGATGATGATGATGTTGTTTCGGTTTTCAAAGAGAAGAAAAGAGAAAGAAAGAGATGAGTTTAGGAGCAAAGTACATTCGGCAATGGGGAAAAGAAAAGAAAAGAATGGCCTTTTTGGTATTGGAGATTTCGGCACTTTGAAAAGGCATACAAAAGAGTACTAAAGTGATAGGTAAAAATGACCAAATGGTCAAAAGATTAAGGCTTACCAAAAGATCAAATTCGGCTAAAGGAGAAAGGTTGAGAAAAGAATTGCAAAACTTTGCACAAGATGTTAGGAATGACCAAAAACTAATTCCTAATCCTAATCACTACTAACACATTCGGCCTACCTCCCCCCTAGCCACAATGCCGTCCAAATTCATTGGTCAAATGACCTTGAAATAATTTCCAAAACCTTTTCCTTGATACATGCCTTATGTCCCCTTATCTTTCCAAAATTTCTTGATTCCCTACCATAAGTTAACAATTACCTTATTCTTTTAGTCTACTTACCAAAAATGAAAAGTCCAACCTTACCATATCTATTGCTTGGCCGACACTTGCTATACTTGTGCAAAATAAAATTATCTAGATGCTAACCAAGGGATTGAACCACTCCCTCATGCCACAACTCATGCGCCAACACCACATTACCATTTACTCATCTTATGCTACACTTTGACACTTAAATTAACTTAAGTATCAATGTCACCTAATCCACTTCATTAAATTCTCAAAACTAAAAATTATTCCATTCCCGAATAATTCTATACTCTTCTTCAGGACTATAATAAATACGAAAAAGAAGTAAGAAAATTTTCCTTCATAATCTAAGCACCAAAAACATGCAATAAAAATCGATACTCGAATTTTAGGGTGTTACATCTAACCTATTGGGTTTGTCAATATCATGACCCAAAAATATTTAAAAATTACCTGGCAACATTATAAAAGGAATTGCACACAAAACCCAAAATTATTTCCTTAAAATACTGTCGAAACCCTTTTTTATCGAGTTTTGAAAACGGGAATTGACTTTTAAAAATATGGAGTCGCCACAAATCCTTTCTGTTTAGGTGTGATCGGGTCACCTATAAAATAGATTTTGGTCTGCGAATTTCAAGAAGAAAATAGGTTCAGGAGTCGGTTACGTGCGAGGAAGGGTTAGCACCCTCGCAACGCCCAAAATTGGTACCAAATTGATTAATTGATGTCCTAATGTTGAAAAGTTTGAAATGGTTTTGAAATTATGTTTTTTTTATAATTTTTAAATAACTTGATTGAATATTAATATTTCATTGTTTTGAAGGAATAGAGTATCACATCCAGCACGATTGGACACGATAATCTGAGTCCTCGAATTCAAGATCATCCCCAAAATTCTCCAAGCACGTGTGTTGTAATTTTGAAAGGG
The DNA here is from genome assembly GCA_025506655.1 of Gossypium rotundifolium. Lineage (NCBI taxonomy): Eukaryota > Viridiplantae > Streptophyta > Magnoliopsida > Malvales > Malvaceae > Gossypium > Gossypium rotundifolium. The sequence goes on from CP106728.1 coordinate 52,194,796, forward strand.
TATTTGGTTATTTGGACAGACAAAAAACCACACCCAGCACGATTGGGCACAATTTCTTCGAATTTCCAAACGCACAAATATTACCTTACTTTGAAAATATGGACAAAATCTGAAAGGGTATTCGCTTATTTGGTCAAACAAGAAATCACACCCAGCACGATTGGGCACGATTTCTTTGAATTTCCAAACGCACAAATATTACCTTATTTTGAAAATAGGTGAGTTTAAAATCAACTTAAAATACATTTTATTGGTTAAAACATGAACTTCTATAAATAAATTGGAAGTATTACTCACAATATGATAATAAAGTAAAAATATAACCTCAATCACAAAATAAGAATACATCGCCATAATGAAGATACAAGAGAGCAATTTAAAATTTATGTAATAACAATATATTATGTTATACAAACAATGATTTATATGTAAATGAATTTTAAAACAAATATTCTATAAAAGGAAGATTAAAATAATTAGTGTGTAAAATAGTATATCAATAAAAATAAGGATTTAAAAATATTAAATAATAATGTGCACAGAATTTTAAAATAAAAAATTAACATGATGAATATACATACATTAAGAAATAGTGTAATTTAAATCATATATGTAAAATAATGATATATAAAATTATTTAAAATATATTACATAAATCTTTAAACCATAAAATAATGTGAAATCAATGATATAGACATAGCGGAAAGGCGCGGATCCGGGTCACAAAGTGCATAAATCTTTAAACCATCAATTATCAATAATTGCATAAATTGTCCTTTAAAGCAGAACGGCGCGGATCTGGGTCACAAAGCAGGTCAACGCTTGGATCCTACTCCTTTTCAAACGGTGTCGTTTCGCATTATTTCATTACTTAATACCTTAAACTAATAAATTTTTTTTATTTTTTCTTAAACCAAACCCTAACCTCTTCTATTTCCTCCTTAGCCGCACTCTAAAAAACCCGCTTTCAGCTAACCACCCCAAACGCCATCTTTGTCGATCGTGAAAAGTGATCCATGAAAGCTTTGATCGATCAACCACCGTTCAACCACGATGCATAGCGGAGAGAACAAAGGTAAGATCTAAGGTAATTTTTTTATTTCTTTTATTTTCTTTATTTACCACTAAAACACCATAACAGACGATGAAAATAAATACTCGAAAACCCAACTCGATCGCCCCTCTTTTATCCAACTCCGATTGCGATGGAGAGAACAAAGGTGGGATCCTTTGTAAGTAGCCTCTTCCTTTCCTTATATCTCTCTTTTTTTATTCAAGTCAATATCAAACAAAGAAAACAGAAAAGAAAAGAAAAGAAAATGCAAGAAAATCACCTTTGGATTTCTTTGATTTCGTATTTTTTATCTCTGTTTCTATGTGTACAAAAAAATGGGGATCCCCTTTTATAGATATTTGCTTCGGTTTTTATAACCGAAAAGAAAAATAAAAGAAAAATCAAATACAATATTCTATTTTTTCTCTCTGCTTTGTTATTGTTTTCATCTAATTTGCAGGTACAAAGAAGGCATACGGAGGCGTGGACATGGCGTGTACGGAGGTTGTGTGCTAGAGGCTACGGGGTGCGCGTGGGGACACGCACGATGGAAGCTGTTGCGGCACTGGACAGATCCTAGGGTTTCTGCTTGCTGAAACCATTTGGTCCATTCAGGCCAGTTTTGGGATTGGGCCAATTTGGGTTATTTTAACTAGGTTTGTGTCTGTGTATGTCGTTTGGGCTGGTAGGGGTATTTGGGCTTATAAATGGTTGTATGGACTAGACTCTAGTTTTGGTTTGTTTTAATTTATTATTTTTGGTTGGTTTTTTATTCTGTTTTTTTTTTTTTGCTTTTTATATTTTGGCATTGGGCCCGAGTATAAATTGGGTCTTACAGCTGCCCCTCTTTGCTCATTGCCGTGTAACGAGAATAGAGGAAAGACTTCAAAAAGGGCCAATTTTGTCCGATCGTGCCTCTTTCACTACTTTTCTTCTTCGAGTAGCTTCGTTCCATCCCGCTGCATCTTCTGGGTTCCGGGAACTGGCGCTTCGATCCCATTCCAATGTAATTTCAGGGAGAAGAGATTTGTAGCTTTGATCTACTCCACTGGAACATCGAGGAGATGAGAATACAGAGAGAAGGGATTTGTAGTTTCGACCCTCTCACTGAAACTTCTTGGAAATAAAGGTTAATCCTCAATACACTCAGGGAGGAGGGATTTGTAACTTCGACCTGCTCCACTAGGACTTCGAGGTGATAAGAATCCAAAGAGAAGAGATTTGTAGTTTCGATCTTCTTACTAAAACTTCTCGAAAATAAAGGTTGATCCTCAATACACTTAGGAAGGAGGGATTTGTAACTTCGACCTGCTCCACTAGGACTTCGAGGTGATAAGAATCTAGAGAGAAAAGATTTGTAGTTTCGATCTTCTCATTAAAACTTCTCAGAAATAAAGGTTGATCCTCAATACACTCAGGGAGGAGGGATTTGTAACTTCGACCTGCTCCACTAGGACTTCGAGGTGATAAGAATCTAGAGAGAAGAGATTTGTGGTTTAGATCCTCTTACTAAAACTTCTCAAAAATATAGGTTGATCCTCAATACACTCAGGGTGGAGGGGTTTGTAACTTCGACCTGCTCCACTGGGACTTCGAGGTGATAAGAATCCAGAGAGAAGAGATTTGTAGTTTCGATCTTCTCACTGAAACTTCTCAAAAATATAGGTTGATCCTTAATACACTCAGGGAGGAGGGATTTGTAACTTCGACCTGCTCCACTGGGACTTCGAGGTGATAAGAATCCAGAGAAAAGAGATTTGTAGTTTTGATCTTCTTACTGGAACTTTTCGGAAATAAAGGTTGATCCTTAGTACACTCAGGGATGAGGGATTTTTAACTTCGACCTACTCTACTGGAACTTCGAGGAAATAAGACTTGTATGGCTTCGATTTGCTCCTGCGAATTCAGGATTGCCTGACGATGGCTTAAATCTGTTCCACTACTGCTTAAGAAGACCAGATTTGTCGTTCGATCTTGGATCCCTACTGCTTAGGGTGACAAGATCTACAATCTTCGACCTATTCCACTGCTGGTCAGGGAGATAGGGCTAGTGGCTTAAATTTGCTCCACTACTGCTTAGGGAGATAAGATTTATCGTTTGATCTTGGTCCACTACTGCTTAGGGCGACAAAATCTACAATCTTTGACCTATTTCACTGCTGGTCAGGGAGATAGGGCTGGTGGCTTAAATCTATTCCACTACTGCTTAGGGAGATAAAATTTATCGTTCGATCTTGGTTCCCTACTGCTTAGGGTGACAAGATCTACAATTTTTGACCTATTCTACTATTGGTCAGGGAGATAGTGATGCCTCTGATCTGCTCATATAACCTCAGGATTGCCAGATCTGCTATCTTCGATCCGTTTCACTCAGAAAGGCAAGATCTTCGAATTCACCGATGTTGCGACAATGTCCTCTAGGGGACCTATTCTATAAAATCAGTTTTGTGTTTATGCTTATGCAAAATGGTTAGGATGCAATGATCAGAATGAATCTAATGCTCCTAACGAAATGTATTATGGACAAAATTTGTATGAATGCAGAATGTCATGAGAATGGTCTTTTTACAAAGATTAGGATGCAATGATCGGAATGAATCAAATGCCCCTAAATGGATGTGTCTTATGGATGACATTTGTATGAATGCAAAATGTCATGAGAATGATTTCTTACAATGATTACGATGCAATGATTGGAATGAATCAAATGCTCCTAAATAGATGTGTCTTATGGATGACATTTGTATAAATGCAGAATGTCATGAGAGTGATTGCTTACAATGATTAGGATGCAGTGATCGGAATGAATCAAATGCTCCTAACTAAATGTGCTTTGCATGAATGCAGAATTTCATGAAAATGATCATTTTTAAGGCGTCATCGCTCATTATTTGCCAGGGTAATATGCTACCCTCTTGTTCGGTTGGTATTCTTAATAGAAAACCCGAGAAAACAAATATCTTGCTTAACAGACTTGCCCCATTGTAACTTCAAGGTTCATCTCATTATGGCTTAGGGGAATAGGATCTGAATCTTTTCCCAACCATCCCACTGTGATTTCAGAATGTGGGATTTGTTTCTTCTTCAATCCATCACATTGCTATTCAAAAGTATAGGATCTGTACTGGCTTCCATTTATCCCACCATAACTCGGGGGTACAGGGTCTGTGGCTTGTTCTATCAACTGATCACTCCTTAGGTAACCTAACCAGATGTGTATGCATGATGTTCGCGTGAATGCAGAATATCATTTCTTCTTGTGAATGATTCCCGTTTTACACTTGGGTTGACATTACTCGTGTTCTGTTGAGATTGTATCACCAATTATTTTGACAGAAAATCCAAGGAGATAGCCTCAATTTAGACTTTTCCTTCTCAAACATTTCCAGCCCTTAAGCTTGGTAAGTTCTAAATGATAGCCCTATTTTAGGTTCTTGTATTAGTTAGAAGCTTCCAGAGTAATATGCGAAACTCCTTTTATGAAAGTATTATTAGTCCACTAATCATTATTTCAATGCAAAATGCTTGAAAAATATTATAACAATGGACAAGAAGGAAATTAATTAGGAGCATAGCTCGAGACAAATAAGCTAAGCAAAGATAGCAATCGCAATCAAGAATGAATATATTTTGAAAAGAATAATATAATCAGAAATAACAAATTTAAAATGGGTAAAGTGGAAACTAGGTGCCCCAGATATCACAACCTGAGCTTCTCTTGTTCAAACTTCTTGAGGACCATTTTAAACTCAATATGTGTTTAGGGGATCTGGAGTACTTTGTCGATGCCCCAAGATGTAGCAGTTAATTCAGGCATAGCAAGACTGCTGTATGATCCCCTTTGATTAAAAATTGAGTCGCCTTTTTCGAGTTTTCAACTCAAATCCCCTTTGGTCTCAAAGAGCCCTTTACGGGTTTTCGCCTTGGCCTCTCCTTTTTCTTTCTTCTTTTTCGCAAATTTTTTTTTTTTGAAAAAACCTTTGAAATTCGGTTTCTAATTTCTCTAGATTGGGCAGGTCCCTGCCATCCATCTCGATCGATATTCATGTTTCCCCAGAACAGGCCTTCTTCGCGGCATAAGGTCCTTCCCAGTTTGGCATCCACTTTCTTCTGATGCCCCTTTTGCATGAGAAAAGTCTTCTTCAAAGCCCTATCATGAAATTTTCTAGGGCGAATCATTTTTGTTGTGAGCTTGCATCATCTGGCCGTGATAGATAGCTTTTAACATTCTTCAAATTCAACTGATCATATTGAGATTGGATTCATTCTGCCTCATCCAATTTCAGTTCTGAGAGAATTTCGACTCCAATGGGCAAAACCAATGAGAAGTGTGTTGCTCCGGTGACAGTCTTGGCCAACATTTAATAAGCATAAAGGGTAAATAGTAACTTCTGTATGCCAATCTTTACAAGTCTCGGTCTTTTTATGATCTTTTATTTTTCTTTTTGGTCGCTTTTGCTGCACTGATATGTGGCACCTGATCTTTGAATAGACTGCAGACTTTTAACATTGTAATATTGACTTTTTTTTTACTTTTTTTTGCTGACTATCGACTTTGTAATATTGGCATATGAAGCGACTTTTACCATCTTAGTGAAGTAACCAACATCCACGAAAATGAATCGATATTGGCCAGAAGCTTTTTATGAGATTGTCTTGATAACCACCATGCCCCACATATAGACAAAATGGAGGAGGCACATAAGTCTTGTCTTTCTCAATTTGGCATTTGATGCAATTTTCCTTTCTGGGTAGACCAGTAGCCTAAACCTCATAATTAGCCCAACTATTGTAGAACCATTAGTATCGATTTTTTTAAACACCAATCTTAACAGCATGCCCACGTTTCAGAAGCTTCGCATGCCTTGATATGATCGTGCGAAAATGTCTCGAATTCTTGAAAATAGCTCAATGATGTCTCACCTTATTTCTGTGGTGAATTAGGCTTCGATTTTTTCCCCTTTCCTAAGCTCGCAACATCTACTGACCCTTTGCAAGGTGGAGTTTATTCTCATCTTACTCTACCATCCTTAACAAATCAAAAGATAGGCTACAATCTCTATCATCTTCAAAGTCTTTAGATCCCTTAGACCCATATCTCATTCAAAAAGGGAGTTAGTAATAACGTCGCTCAGATCATTAATATTTGGGTACCCGAGTACGAAGATCTAAAAATGATTCTAAGGATGATTATTTATATGATATGATCATAAATGAAGAATGAAAGAGTATTCCAAGAGAATAAAAGAATGTATAGTATGAAAAAGAATGAAAGAATATTTGCTAAAAAAGATGCATTTTATTGAAATAAAAATTCTGGACACAAGCTTATTTCACAAAAGGATTCTTATTGCTTCTAGGCTTAAAGAAACAAGCATGTTTTGAATATTAATCTAGATTAACTCAAAAATATAGGGATCCCTTCCACAATCCCATTGTTTAAAATCTTTCCAAGTGCATAAAGGTAAAAGCTTGGAAAATTTTATTCTCTGGTTCTCTCTTTGAATATATCGTTAATGTTTAGATTCCCTAATATTCCTTCGGGTTTTTGATTTCCTCAATCAGACCTCGCGCTAATGCTTTGAGCTTGATGCATCCTTGTATCTCATGCCCCTATCCATCATGGGCTTCATGATGTTTACTCCTTTAACAGAAAGGTTGGGTAACGAATTTTCTGCACCATAAAGATCATCAAATTTTATGATACCCAATCTGATGAGTCTTTCGACTACTTTCTTGAAAGCAGTGTAATTTTCCATTGAGTGCCCCGTAATTCCTGCATGGTATTCGCATTGGGCGTTCATATCGTTCCATTTAGGGTATGGAGGACGTATTGGTTCTATATGAAATGGGGATACAACATGTGCATCGAACAAAATTCGGTACAACTCCCTATACGAGATTGGGATGGGCGGGAACTAGAGTTTTTTCGAGTTTGATCTTGGATCGGGTTATTGCCTTGGGGATACCTGACGGCTGGCAATTACTGTCCTTAGCTGGCCTACTATAATCAACTCTAAGTGACCCTTGCTATACCTACTCGTATTATTCACTTCTCTTTCCTTCTTCTTCGAGACCTTTGAAGTCCATTCTCCCTTTTTTTTGTTTCTTCCAGAACAACTGGTTTGGCTCAATCATCATTCGGGTTAAAACTTGAGCTCATCGCGAGATTTAACAATGCCGAGGTATTAATCGACATTGGGGTTTGATAATGACTGGTGCCCCTTGCGGGGGCACGTCTGGTCGAGCTGAGACACTCATTGGAGAATAAACAATGTCCTTATCATCATCCACATTGTCGACCACTGGGCCACTCCTTTTTTCAAGCCCTCCGATTAGTAATTGAGTTAACTGGCGCATCATATTCATTTGATTTCACATATCCTGCTGGATTTCGGCCAATTGCTCCTGCATTTGTATTTGTCTTTGCTCTAATCTCTCCAACCTTCGTTCCATGTTTTCTGGGTTAACTGAAATAATTTCACCTAATTAGGGACTTTATAAGAAAATGCAATACAAATGATGTAATGCAAATATATGAAATGCAAATGCATGAGGTGAATACGAGAAAGAAAGAGAGACATTGATTCTGAATTCAATTCCATTAGAAGAACTTCTCTAGAAAATAGATTTCTTTACATAAAACGAATTACGTATGCAGCTTTGTCCTCATAGTCCAAGTGAAAACATCGATCTTCTTCTGCATATCTGGACGCTGTAGCCGAATCCTTCAAATCCTCCTAAAAGATATCTCTTTTATTTCCACTTGGCTTGGTTCAGGTCATGGTTCGCTGCTCACTTATCCCTTGCGATTTTGATTTGCTTCTTTAAGAAAATTTAGGCATGACGGCTCTTGCACAATTCTTGTCAATTTAAATCTTTCGGGCAAGGTTTTGCATTCCTCCACAGACTATCAACTTTCTTCTATTGTGTTTACTCGGACCATGATCGGACAACCGTATTATAATCCCCTTTATCAAGAAATTCGTTTCGTTATGACAAACTCCTCTATTTAGCAATCGAATTACTAATCAACATCTCCTTTCTATAATGATGCAATGCAATGCAATGCAGTGCAATGTAATGCAAACATAAACACAAAACACAGTAGCTGAAGAAAAATAAACAAACAAAATAGATTACCTAAATGAGTGACCATTAGGGTTTGACATGGCTTTACCTATGGTTAGCTCTTAGGATTCGCTATATGTGGTTTGGTTTTAAAGAGAGGGTACCTAAATCAACAGATTCTTCAATCCTCACCCATTATAGGCTCATATGGATCAAGTTCGGTTCAGGGGAATACATTTCCCTATGGCCACGCGGAGGTGAAAACCTCACGAAGCACATAGGTACAAATGTATCCCAGAAGTAGTCCACTAGCCCATACGGAGGTGAAAACCTCACGAAGGCATAGTTTCTCACTCCCACTTAAAGGTGTAACATAACGGTCATGTAATGCAAATGCAAGTATTATAAGACTCGACATTATTGCAGTTATAGCACGAACAAATGCTTTAAAGGAAACATGATTTTCTAAAACAATTTTTCAAGTTTTCAATCAAAGGACAAGAATTAACCAATCTATGGCCTGACTCTCAACCCGTCCCCAGTGGAGTCGCCAAGCTGTCGAAACCATTTTTTATCGAGTTTTGAAAAACGGGAATCAACTTTTAAAAATATGGAGTCGCCACAAATCCTTTCTGTTTAGGTGTGATCGGGTCACCTATAAAATAAATTTTGGTCTGCGAATTTCAAGAAAAAAATAGGTTCGGGAGTCGGTTACGTGCGAGGAAGGGTTCGCACCCTCGCAACGCCCAAAATTGGTACCAAATTGATTAATTGATGTCCTAATGTTGAAAAGTTTGAAATGATTTTGAAAATATATTTTTTTTATAATTTTTAAATAACTTGATTGAATATTGAGATTCCCTTGTTTCGAATGAATAGAGTATCACATCCAGCACGATTGGACACGACAATCTGAGTCCTCGAATTCACGATCATCCCCGAAATTCTCCAAGCATGTGTGTTGAAATTTTGAAAGGGTATTTGGTTATTTGGACAGACAAAAAACCACACCCAGCACGATTGGGCTCGATTTCTTCGAATTTCCAAACGCACAAATATTACCTTACTTTGAAAATATGGACAAAATATAAAAGGGTATTCGCTTATTTGGTCAAACAAGAAATCACACCCAGCACGACTGGGCACGATTTCTTTGAATTTCCAAACGCACAAATATTACCTTATTTTGAAAATATGTGAGTTTAAAATCGACTTAAAATTTATTTTATTTGTTAAAACATGAACAACTTCTATAAATAAATTGGAAGTATTAATCACAATATGATAATAAAGTAAAATATAACCTCAATCACAATATAAGAATACATGGCCATAATGAAGATACAAGAGAGCAATTTAAAATTTATGTAACAACAATTTATTATGTTATACAAACAATGATTTATATGTAAATGAATTTTTAAAACAAATATTCTATAAAAGGAAGATTAAAATAATTAGTGTGTAAAATAGTATATCAATAAAAATAAGGATTTAAAAAATATTAGATAATAATGTGCATGAATTTTAAAATAAAAATTAACATGATGAATATACATACATTAAGAAATAGTGAAATTTAAATCATATATGTAAAATAATGATATATAAAAGTATTTAAAATATATTACATAAATCTTTAAACCATAAAATAATGTGAAATCAATGATATAGACATAGTATAAAAATAATTTATATATAAATCATATATACATGTATATAAAATTAATAACATATATAACTAGAAATAAATAATATCTAAAATAAATTAAAATATTTAATATTAAATATTAATTAAAAATACTAGTTAAACGAATCAATAAATAATTAGCTAAATAATTAAAGGACTGTATTAAAACCAAAACAACATTGCAGGGCTGAATTAAAATCACACAAATAAAGGAGGACTAAACAGGCAAATATTCTAACTAGCTAAAACGCTGCGTTCGAATAGGACGAAATTGCAAAAGAATCAGAAAGCATAAGGATCAATTGCATAAATTGTCCTTTAAAGCGGAAAGGCACGGATCTGGGTCACAAAGCGGGTCAACGCGCGGATTCTACTCCTTTTCAAACGGCTTCATTTCGCATTATTTCATTACTTAATACCTTAAACTAATCAAATTTTTTTTTATTTTTTTCTTAAACCAAACCCTAACCTCTTCTATTTCATCCTCAGCCGCACTCTCAAAAACCCCCTTTCAGCTAACCACCCCAAACGCCACTGTCGATCGGCGAAAAGTGATCCATGAAAGCCTGATCTGATCAACCACCGTTCAACCCCGATCGCAATGGAGAGAACAAAGGTAAGATCTAAGGTAATTTTTTATTTCTTTTATTTTCTCTATTTACCACTAAAACACCATAACAGACGATGAAAAGAATTACTCGGAAACCCAGCTCGATCGCCCCTCTTTTATCCAACTCTGATTGCGACGGAGAGAACGAAGGTGGGATCCTTTGTAAGTAACCTCTTCCCTTCCTTATATCTCTCTTTTTTTATTCAAGTCAATATCAAACAAAGAAAATAGAAAAGAAAAGAAAAGAAAATGCAAAAAAATCACCTTTCGATTTCTTTGATTTCGTATTTTTTATCTCTGTTTCTGTGTGTACAAAAAAAATGGGGATCCCTTTTTATAGATATTTGCTTTGGTTTTTATAACCAAAAAGAAAAATAAAAGAAAAATCAAATACAATATTCTCTTTTTCCCTCTGCTTTGCTATTGTTTTCATCTGATTTACAGGTACAAAGGAGGTGTACGGTGGCGTGGACATGGCGCGTACGGAGGTTGTCTTGTTGGAGGCTGCATGGTGTCTTGTGGGGACACACGCGATGGAAGTCTGCTATTCTTGTTGGAGCAGATCCTAGGGTTTCGCTTCTTGAAACCATTTGATCCATTCAGGCCAGTTTTGGGATTGGGCCAATTTGGGTTATTTAAACTGGGTTTGTGTCTGTGTATGTCATTTGGGCTGGTAGGGGTTTTTGGGCTTATAAATGGTTGTATGGACTGGACTGTAATTTTGGTTTGTTTTAATTTAGTATTTTTGGTTGGTTTTTTATTCTGTTTTTTTTTTGGCTTTTTATATTTTGGTATTGGGCCCGGGCATAAATTGGGTCTTACAAATACTGTAACACCCTATACTTGACCCAATTGTCGAATCTAGATATCAAGTGTCACAATCAACCCGAGATATATAATTGTAGTTCCTTATTGATTTATTTTCACCTTTTATAATGCCAAATAGATTTCCTATTTACACATAACTCCGCTCTAGTCTCTTTAGGTATCAATAGGTTTCAAAATATAACTACAGATAAACTTTCTACTGTTTCTAAAGCTTTTACAATCAAATTGCCTTATTGAGTAAGTTTAAGTTTATAAATATACAACAACTTGGGAATTAAAACTTCAATGAAACCTTTCTTATTCGAACCCTGAGGTGTAGCCTCTAAGGGTGCCCCTCAGCTCTAACAACTCATACCCGGCCCAGACGTTAGGACCAAGTCTGTAGGCTACATCAAAACGTTTAGGGGAAAAACCAGCCTTTAAGTATTATAAATCATGCAGAAATCATTTAACCAGTTAAACCAACATGGAAATTCAAGCTTACAAACCATAGTCCGAAACAAAACATATGTTAGTTTAAAATTAAACAAATAGTAAAATATTTAGAAAAGATAGATAACCGAGCTCTTGACACGCCAAGCCTCCTAAGTCAGTAGGTTACCTACAATTCAGCCAACAATTAGAATGAGTTTATAACTTAATATGTGTACAGATATAAATGCAAGATAACAATATCACTATAGCAGTAATTTCCAAAATTCAGATAAAGAATTGAAAACAGATGATACTTAGTATTTTCGTAACAGTTTAGAAAAATGTAAAGCAGATCAGATACTAATATAGAACAGATCAAAATCAGATGTAATTTCCTACCCCCATTCGCTACACACTATCTCCGACCATCCCAACACACCATATACGGTATCAAGTACCCATCTAGTCTTACACTTGGCATGACACATTTCAGAGTGGTTACAGACTAGGTATCAAATCAGTATGCGATAAATCGCCAAAGTCAGATATAGATTTGTGGCTTAGCCACTCAATTCGATAGATCATTAAATTGTAAACACTTCCTTCTTTATACCATTCCCACCCAATGTAGATGCAAATTACAGATATTAGATATCAAGGATGTACATACAGTTATCCAAATCCAATTCATAATCAGATAGTACAAATCATTATCATTTAGCAGTTATCTCATCAATTATACGTACAGATAATCGACTATTCAGCCTCAAAATATTGGATATCAAGTTATACAGTCTAATTCAGATCACACGGACCCTATGAAAACCCTACATTCGATTCGAATGATGCTTACAACCATAGAAAAATTTCACTATTTTGACCCACACGCCTGTGTGGATTTACACGGCCCGGCACACGGCTGTGTGGCTCAAAATAGTGAGTTACATAATCTGGCACATGGCTAAGTACACGCCCGTGTGACCTACAACCCTTTACACGGCCTGGACACACACCCGTGTCCTTGGCCTGTGTGACCTTAAATCTAAAACTATAAGTTACACGGCCTAGACACACGCCCGTATCCCTAGCCTATGTGCCTCCAAGTTGAAACGACGAGTTACATGGCCATGTGGCATCAACATCCATGTTTTTTTATGTTCAAAATTCGTAAAAAATTGAGTTTTCAGTACACACCTAGTATAAATTCAATGTAGTAACAACACAGAAGAATCTCGAAACCTAAGACAACCATCCAATAACCAATTAAACAATAATTCTCAAAAAAGCCCTAAGATTAGCGTACAACCTAAACTTATGTCGAAAGCTTCGAGAAAAACCCCTAATTCGAGAAATCACACGTTATCTTGTACATAGCAAGGAACTACGGAACTAACTTGTTAGAGGAACGTCTCTGCTAAGATTTTCACCTAAAAGGAAAATTAATTGAACATTTAAACAGAGAATTTGAGCAGAAAACCATTTCGACAAAAAATAACCGAAAATAAGCAAAACGTGTAGAAATAAAAAGAAACTACAACCGAACTCACACAAAAACCTTCTGATTGGTGCAACGAACAAACTAGGGCCCTCAATTACAACCAACAGCAATATTACAACAACAATCAAACGAAAGCAGAAAATGAGAAAAAGAAGAAAACAAGAAAAATAAAGGAAAATAAAAAGAGAAGAGAATAGAACATCAATCTTTTTAACTAACTAAATAAATAAAAACTAAAATGATTTACTCAAATGCGTAAAAATATTTCTTCATTACATGCACAGGGACTTGAACACAATACCAGAGTTATACAAAAGTTTAACTATCAAACCAGCAGGCTTATTCTTGACACAAATTTACACAGAAATAAACTTAAGTCCAACAATCGAGGATAATGGTCAAATCAAACAAAATAACAAAATTCCCAAAAGTGAGATTTGAACCCCTGACCTCTAACACATAAACAGAACACTTAGCCACAGATATAGAGACTTAATTATATCAGAATTTAACAAACAATACTTAAACTTTTGGGGTGTTACAACAACTATGGTGTCATTCATGTAGCTTGGCAGTGTCTGGCTTGGTCTCTCTATGCGATCCTCGAGTCATTCCTTAATCCTGCATACTAGGTAGTACAATCGTAAGTTCAGGTGAACTTTGTGAGATTTTGTATAGTAAAAATAAAAGACTCTCAACTTTTGGGTAAATAAGAATAAGAACACATAATTAAAAACTCCCAAATAAAACTTAGGAGATTTTGCAGTATAATTGGCGTAGCCGATGCTCATGCTTTCTCTAAACCAATCGTTGGCATATCTATTGACTGATATGATCATAGGTGCATTCTTTCAAACAACCCTTTTCTAAGGCTCAACCCTATATAGGTCCATCTTAGGCTCCTATTTTACTTATTTGGCTCGACTCATCAAATGTACATATATATAAATATGTGATTTGGCGACTATTTTTGGCAGACTATCAAATATCTCACCATAAATGCAGATTCGCACCCTAGTCCCTTTATTCCACACTAAACTTAATATAGACTTACTATATTCCCCCATAAATTTTCTTTTTATGACTTATCATGTGCTTACACCCTTCTTTAAAGGAATATCTAATCTAACATCTTCATTTGCGGTCTTGAATATGAGATTTCTCTTATTAATAAAAACCCCTCTTTCTTTGTGAACTCATACTCGCAATATAGTCCCACAGGACTTTCCCACTTCAGACCATTCTACTAACACACTTCCAATAGCATATAGTTCTCGAAGAGTTATCTCTTTCTTAGATTTTCCTTTGGCGGGCTTCCACATCTAATAATCCCAAGTGGACTTTCCTGTGCCAAATATCCTTGATAGATATCCTCTTCTTTAGTTAATTCTCGGTGGACTTTCTACCCAAGATAGTCCTCGGTGGACTTCCTTCTTAAGAGAGTCCTAGATGGACTTCTCTCTTATTCGGGCAACCTCTTTACCCATAAATACTTAAGACTAATAGTTTTATAATCAACTCACTTTATTATAACCAAAGCTAGTTTACTCATCAATCTTTGACGGACTCTTATAGCGGATACCTATTTGATAATCTTTGAAAGAATTGCCCCTTCCTTTCATGTATACTCGCGTTAAGACGCTTCTACCAGTTCCACTTACCTTCGCATTTTGGTGATTCTTCTTATTATCACATTCGCCCGCGTTCTCAGACGTGCCACGATCACTCTGTCAGTTTGCTTGATACGCGAGTCATACAATGATTTCTTTTTTTATGCCCTAACAAGTTTCCCTGTTTACAATCCTAGTGGACTCTATTTTGCCATAAAGTATACCTATTCACCACTGGATCATGCCATGGCTAACCATGGACTTTTGATTTCAAAGAATCAGTAAATCTCTTTCAAGGTGTCGCCCCGTATGACCTGTATATTGTTTACACGGTGTCAGCTCGAAGGATCAATAGATAACCATCATCACGGTGTCGCCCTGAAAAACCAGTATATATTCATTTTGTGATGCCACCAAACTCTTTTGTATCCCATTTTAATCTGCCCATTCCCTCTATTACGCCAATTTCCTATTTTCACTATCCCGTCAAAATAACTCCATCTGAACTCTGCATTTTATAAACATACATTTCCGGCAAGGCATTGTACTTATCACTATAACATACAATACGTCATTTATCACTACCTCAATACACAAGCACATTTGGCATCTAGAAAACATACTTGTAAACATACACATATTTTCACAACTTCATACATGCAAGGCATACTCATTCACCATGATCATACACAACCATGGAATTCAAATTGAACTCATAGTAAACTCACGAGTAGAACATTCCAACACATCAACAACAAACTTCCAAGTAGAGTGCAAAAACTCACATTAAATCCTTTGTACTCGCAAGCTTAGCTTGTCCAAGTGCCGGAGCCTCCTTCAACCTGGTAGCTAACCATGACGACCATATATATATATATATATCGGTTAAACCGAAGGTATTCAAACCTTAATAACCCAAAATTCAGTATCATTCAGAAACATCCAAGAGATTTCAGAAATTCTTAGTATCATTCAGAAACATACAAGAGATTTCAGAAATTCTTACTCCTTTTACTCAAATCCTCTAATACAGAAAGATAGAAAGGCTTACCAGTTCCTCAGATTCTTTACTTCTTGGCCTCAACCCTTACAATCACTACCCCCTGTAATGTTTTCCTTATCTTTCTTTTCTTTGGACCAACCGAAGAAGAAGATGTAAAAGAAAAGAAAACAAAACAGAATTGAGGAGAATTATGCCATCAAAATAATCCTCCTCACTCATATATATATAAACCCTATCTTGCACGGTCTCCATAGTCGAAAATAGTAGTCCATCGCTAATCATTTTGTCTCCCACTAAGGAACTATAATTGAACTAGAACTAGATCTTAACTAATTACCAATCAGCCACCAAATTTCCAAGTTTTCTAGGAAAGCCCACCAACTTACTATTTTATTCAATTAACTCTCAACTTTCCTTTAAAATTTGGAACTCTAATGAAAATCATATGTGAAAAATGCAGTCAAATATAGTCCTAGTTTTAAAGGAATTAAGTGAGGGAAGGACCAAATTCAAAAGGTTGGAATCTTTTTATAGGAGTATGAACTTTGAACAAAGAAAATAGAAGGAATGAAAGAAGCCATGAACTTACCTTGAATTTCAGATCGAATGTGATCAAAGAGTAAAATTAGGGATTCAACTTTTTCTTCTTGAATTCTAAATTGGATGAGATTGAAAAGTAATATTAGGGATGAGACTGAAGAGTAAAATTAGGAATTCAATTTTTTTTATTCTTTTTTATTTAGGATGAGGTGTTGAACTAAAGACATATGGATTTTTGTAAGGAATGAAATTTTATTAAAGGTAGTAATTTTGTACTTTTACCTTTAAATTCATATCAGTGGCACATTTCTCTCTTGCTTTTCGCCTAATTTGGATGGAAATTTATTTCATCAATGCGAAAAAAAACCCTTTTCTCTTGATTCTTCTTTCCTCTCTATTTTTTGTTGTACTAAGCACTCACTAAATCCAATTTCCTTCCACTTTTCTCTTCCCTCACTCTTTCTTCCCAGTTTTCTGCTAAACCTAGTAGAGCCTAAAAGCGAGTGTTTTAAACATCCATACATGAGTCTGGAGTTGAATTTCATACAATTACAAATTTACAATCACAACCACAATCTCATATCCATATGTATGCATATGCATTTTTTTATTCTTTTCAATTCATTTATGAAAAAAAGATTAATTGTATATATAAATTAATTTTGCAATAATTTTTTTGGTAAAATTGAGATATCTTTTATATTTATTTTATGTCCATAAAATTATTTCTTTCAAAGTTTGTAACTATTCATTGTAATAATGATATTTTAAAATTCAAAATTTAATCTATTTAAAAATTATTATTACACCTAACACTCATTGGTGAAATTGATTTACATTTAAACGTGCACTTTTAATATTAAAACTTTACAATGACAATATATCTAAAGGCCTTCTAGTGACGGAAATTTTTATCCGAAATAGCTATTATTCCGCTGTCTATTTCTGACGGAAAATCCGTCAAACAGTGAGTAAACTTCATCTAATCTAAATTTATTGGCCCTAAGACAGATTTCATGAAAACCATGCATCTTTCTTTTTCAATATTTAACCAGTATACGTACTATCCAACCAAAAAACAAGAGTAGGCCAAGAAAAATGCAAAAAGAAGTAATTAGGTGGAGTTAACTAAAGATATAATATCTTATTTCACCCTTTAATTTTATAAATAAAATCATTTTAGCTTTATATTTAATTTTTCGTCTCTTTTGACCTTTAAATTTGTATTATTTGTTAAATCACTCTCAAATAGATGGAAAAGTTAATGTTAGTTCACTTTGCTGATGTGGCATATACATGGACTGCCACGTGTATACCACATCACATCAATAATTAATTAATTTTTTAGATTTTAAATTTTTAAAAATTCAAAAATATTAAAATTATTTTAAAAAATAAAATTACTAAATGTATAAAAATATATTTAATTTAGTAAATTAATTATTTGTTAATGTAGCATACACGTGGACTACCATGTGGATGCACGTCAAAAAGTGAAAAAAGGTTAATTTTTCTATCGATTTTGGAGTGATTTGATGAATAATACAAATTTAAGGGCTAAAAGAAATATTAATTAAATGGATGGCTAAAATAACTTCTTTTTATAGAGTTGGAGGATCAAATACATTAAATGATCTTTCATCTATATATTTATCTATCTATCTATATTAGCACTATGCAAAGGTGTGCAAATCAGTTGGATTGGAGCAGCTAAAATTGGAAGTTGGCTTCCAATAACGCAAATAAGATGGGCTACCAATTATTCCAATTGTCGGCTATTTTAAGGCTATATATTGGTAAAGTTTGCCCCGTGAACATGACCCATCCCCTCATCAAATACAAAGGAACAAATGGAGATTTTGTCATTTACTTCATGGCCATACATGCATCTTTGCCATTCCATTCAATCACTCTGGTGCTTTGCGCCAAACACTTTTGTTCTCCCACTCTTCTGAAATAGAGAAAGGAAACAGCTTATAGGGTGGCCCTTAGCTTTCCTTCTTAACACAACAATAAGGTCCCGCTTCTCATATCTTGCCCTATATAGCTTGTAGTTATTGCTTTCTCTTCTTGCCTCTTCATGTGTGATTTGGGGCCTTTCTTTTGTTTTCTCTTCTCACCCTCCTTTCTTTACAAAATATATAAAGGTAATTGCCCAAAGTGCGTCTCTAATGAAAACATTAATGGAAATTTCAATCTTTTAGTGGTTATAATTTCAAAATTCATACTAAATAGTAATGATATTAATAGAGTTTTTTGGTCAAATTTAAAATTATTTGAAAAAAAATAATTTGAGTTTTTTTTTTAATCGTAGAGACTACAAATGATATTAATGATCTAGGACCATTTATCAAGAATAAACTCATTTTATGAATTTAGGATTGGTTAGATCAAGAAGGTAGTTGTATATTACTATATAACACATGCTTTAATTACAATGGGAATATAGTAACTGTGTTGATACCGACGTCATTTTGTTCAAAACTAATAGGCGTGCACCATTTTTATCATGTCATCCCTCTAGTTGAAAATAGAAAGTATTTCCCAACCATTTTATTTGAAAGTTGTTTAATTACTAGCACTTAAAACATATCACTCAACTATTGATATACAAACTCACGTAGATCAGGGTTGGTGAATTCAATTTAATAAATTACAACCTCTGCAACCACCACGTTGGATATTGAAATATGAATATTTAAATAATATATAAATATGAAGCTGTGGGCACGTGCTATGTTGGGTGCGTGCATGGCTGCATTGATTTGTATGGATTTTTTCCAATGCTTCAACTCTGAGTATTGATCAAACCCCTGCCACCTATATTGTCGAAGTCGATATATCATAATTCACCCATAGTAATAATACAAGATAATGCAAATGAAGACCCTACAAGAGAAGAATAACCTTTATGAATTAGAGAAGGTGCTCTCTTTTGTTTTTGACCCAGACCCTGCATTGGAACCTCCGGTTTCATTCTCTACTAATTACTATTTTGTTCTTCAACTTCTTTCCTTTAAAGTTTTAACTTTTAATTGCTACCTTAATGGGATCTCTAGACCATAACTAATGGGATTAGTTTTTCTTTATTTTGCAAAGGAAAAACATATACTTTTTGGTAGGTTCCTGAGGCCTTTAAATGTTGAAAATAAGGCGTTTGGGGGCCATGGAGTTGAGTTGAGCATCTTCCTTTTCAACCTCGGTCGTTAGTTCTTTGGTATGCCATTTCTTTGTAATACTCCATACTCCATACATCATCTCTTTCTCTATATATGGGATTGAGATTTTGTCATAATCTATCTTTAAACTGTATTTAAAAAATTTAAAAATAAATAGGATAAGTGGCAAAATTTCAAACCCACTTATGGAGTTAAAATTTTTCACTACCTAACTCATAATGTACCAACAAGTGTTGGGTGTAATGGTAAAGCACCTTACATTTTTAAGGGTAGACGCATGTCGAACTGTAACACCCCTTATCTGGGATAAACCGACAACTCGAGCAAAGGATGTCACATTTGAACACTAAGCTACTTAAACTTGACATTCAACCTTTTCATATAATATTTATCTTATTAGGTTCACTTGGGGTAATTTACACCATTTTCGATCATCCCCTACAATTCAGTTGCAAACGGAGGCCGTCCAGAACCCTTCAAAGAAAAACAACTTAACTTGGAGAAGTTAGGGCAAGGGTATCATTACTATTGGAAAATTTTGGTTTAAAAATAATTTTCAAACACAGCGGCAAATTAAAATTTTGAAACTTGAGTCAGTTTGTGATATTTATAGCAATAAGTTTTTTCCAAAAAGTACTTATGCTTTATGTGAGACAGATCTTAGATGTTCCCAATTTTCAACCAAACAATCTATTTTGTTATACTCATACCACGAATTGCTTCGAGTGTGGGCTTAAACAATCATGAATCAAACACAGAATTAGAAATAATTTATTACTTTTAGTGGGAAAGTAATTCTCTCTCAATAGAAATCGGCAAAATCGTTATTCTAAGAAAGTAGAATTTATACTTACAAAATAAATTCTCTCTACTTTCTGCCAAAATAACAATATCTCAAAGTTATGTGAAACTTGTGTGTTGTAACTTGTGAAAATGGTTCTAATAGTATTATCTATTTATAGGGAGAGATAAGAGAATCCTAGTTGAATTAGTAAAATACAAATAATATTTATTTAATAGAAAAATAAGTCTTATAGTTGAACTAGAAGAGGGAGGCGACACACCCTAGTTAAATAAACTAAGGTTGTCACCCATCATATGTAATATAAGGGGAATTTGGGTATCTCTTATATTGGGTCTAATTATATGTGCTTATTGGACTTTTAACACACTTTATACTTTTATTCAACTCAATACATGTTTTTATTTCCAAAATAAATATTATTTATTAATTAATTTAATTAGATAAATTAAATTTTCCAATTAAATAACTTTCTCAACCCAATTCTAATTCCATTAAAGTCATGATAACTTTACCGTAAAAAATCTATGATAAAATATATTTAATTTTCATATTTAATTGATTCACAATAACTAATTAATTTAATTCCATTTTCAAACTTCAGTTATTTAATTAAATAATAATTCACAAAACTTAAATAAATTCTCAAGTCATTTCTATATTTAGTGAGAAAACACATTCATTTGGGAATGTGACCCATTTCTCTGACTTTATAAGTTCTATCCATTTTTGTTTATTTGGTTCTAGATGCAATTCATTTATTGTTTTAACAAGCTAGTGGAGGGATAGATTGGACATATATAATTAGGGCTCAAATGATTTATAATTAGATTCCATCTTTCCACTTATTAATTATAAACTCATTTAGTCACGAAGTTATTCTACTATAGTATCATGACTAAGCTCTCCCTAATTACATACCATTAAGAAAGCTACTCAATCAACGTTCATCCAGTGACCTTGTCATAAGCGTGATACTCTCATAGCATATCCTTAATCTCTTTGGGATAAATCTGTAGCACCAACAACCACTCCAATTCGTTCATAAATTTTAAAACTTTTTTTTAACATAATTGAACTTCTTTGGAGTTATTCAAGTCATTTTTATGCTTTCCCTAATGTTTGGTTACAATCGGGGCTTATTCAAATCAAAACAGGATAAATAGGGTCAATGTCACAACATTGGCTTCAGATGTCATGATTGAAGGTTGGATGTCACAATGTTGGAAATAGGTTACCTGGAACATGTTTGAATCATCTAAAACCAAGTTTAAATGAATCATGAACCATTCCATATCACTACCAAAACATTTTCAAACATGATTCCTCATCAAAACATCATATAATTCTACTTAAAACTTAATTAAACAAGTCCAAATTTACAAAATTTGCATGGAGGATCAAATACTATCAAATGTCTCCATGAAAGTTTATCCACAAAATTGATACCACGAGCGTATGTACATGCCATGAACTATTTTCAAAAGTTTAGATTCATACTCTCTTCCAAGCCTTAATTAGGAAAACGACCTTCACTCTAGATCTTCAAACCAATTTTCACCTACGAGTTTGAAAGAAATGCGTTAAGCTCATGAGAGCTTAGTAAGCATATCAAGGATTAAACTTTGCAATATAAATCAAACTATTACTGTCGAAACCATTTTAAAATCGTGTTTTGAAAAACGGGGATCGACTTTAAAAACAAAAATGGGAGTCTCCACCAATCTTTTTTACTTAGGTGTGATTGGATTACCTTGTAAAACGTTTTATTTTAAAAAAAAAATTTTGTTCCACGAAAACAAGAAAACGAGTTCGGGAGTCGGTTACGTATGAGGAAGGGTTAGCACCCTCATAACGCCCAAAAATTGGTACCAAATCGATAAAATCATGTCCAAATGTTGAAAATAAAGAAAATTACAAAATATGATCCTTTTATTAGAAAGAAAACTAAGACTTACCTATCCCAAATAAATAAAGTACTTTACCCAGTAAGTTAAGGTATAGCACCTTATGACTTTGAAATTAAGCTCGTCTTTATTTTAGAAAATTCCTACCTCGAAATGCAAAATGTCGAACCCAGTAAGTTAAGGCAAAACACTTTGAATTCCCAAGAATAGGTTTTTTATTTTGAAATTGATAAATCTCAAATTTCTTAAAAAAGGAGATACGTAATACCAAAAGTTTCACGAGAAAAATCGAACCCAATAAGTTAGGGCAAGATTCTTCTCGAAATTTCCGAAATATCACATATCATCATATTTTTTAAAAATCATTTGAAATAAATTTAGAAAAGGGAGATACGTAATGTCTAAAGTTTCACGAGAAAAATTGAACCCAATAAGTTAGGGCAAAATTCTTCTCGAACTTCCCTAAATATCACATATCACCTTATTTTTTAATTTAAAAATGCATCAAAAAGGTATTTTTATATAAAAAAAATTGTTTGAATATACCACCTATATATTTAATAACAATTTTACATAATTACAAATTATACTAACAATAAATGATAAATAACATGAATAAATAAATAATAAAAATGTTAAAGCAATAATAAATGAATATAAAAATACAAATAAATATATAATAATTAATAAAAATCATAATATATAATAAAATAATATAAATAATTAATAATATAAGGATTATAAAACTAATTAGCAAATAATATATTTAAAAACCATATATATATATAAATAATATACTAATCATAAAAATTATATATATAATAAACAATATAAATAAAATAAGTTATATGATATAATAGATTTTATACAAAAAAAACTTAAAAAATAAATAATATAATATAATACTTGTATAATATATAAATTAAAATGTAATATAAATAATGTATAAATAACATATAAATTATTAAACTAAGTAATATAATATATAAAATAATAATTAAATATATATAGGATTAAAACCTATAAAATATATATAAATTTTATATTATAAACAAATTAATACATAAATAATAAAAATAATATGATGAAATAATTCAATAAAATAAAAAGCTCGAGGATCAAGTTGAAATAAAATGTAAGTTTGAGTTAATTCAAAAAATAAAAAAATTAAATTGGACGAAATTAAAAAGACTGAAAAATGCGAAAGGACCACGGGCATAAATAGCCCAATTTTAAAAAAAATGCGGATCCCTGCAGCGGGTCGGGTCAACACGCGGGTTGTCCTTTTAAAACGGCACCGTTTTATGCTTATTGAATTAAGCGAAAAAAGCGTCGTTTTATACCATTATAAAATCAATTTTTAGGAAAAAAAATCATTAGTATTCCGCTTAAAAAAAATTCCAAAAACACTCTCAAATCCTCTTTGGAGGTTCGGCCATCGGGTTCAGGGGTTGAGTGCGCACGTGCCTCACGCGCCTCCGTGGCCGGCGGCCGGAGGTCAGAATCTTTATTTTTCAGACGCAAATCAAAAGGTAAAACTCCTGTTCCCTATTTTTGTATATATTTTTCTATAAAAATATGCGTGCATGAAAAGAATATAAAGAATACGTAAATAAAAAAAACCTCTGTATTGCAAAGATCTGTTCTTTTATTTCTATATTTTTGTGTGTATTTTTTTCTATTTTTTGTATAATAGTATATTCTCCTCCTCTCTGGATCCCTCAAAATTTCTCTGTGTTTTTGCGATAATCCCCCCTTTTTTTACAAATTTTACAAAGGGGTTTTATAACCCCAAAAACAAAAATAAAAAAGGAAAGCATATCCTTTTATATCTATTATTTCCTTTTTGCTGCGATTTGCTCCTTTATGCTTCGATTTCTTTCTTCTTTTGTAGGTCAGAAGCGGAGATCGTGGCTGTGGGGCGATATGCGCGCTGATGATGGCGTGGTCGGAGGCTACTAGAGCAAACTGCGGCGCGACGATTGGGCTACTGGGATTGAGGCTTGACGTTTGGGTTGACCCCTGCGGTGTTAGGGTTTCAGGAAACCCTAAGTTTCCTGATTGTCAAAGATTTGGGTCTTTTGGGCCGCACAAATCTGGGTCTGGGGTTGATGGGTAGTTTAGTGGTTTGGGCTAAGTGTAGCAGGTTTTGATATTGGGTCAAAGGGTATAATTTGGTCCTAAGATAATGGGTCTAATCTGTTTTGGTTTGTAAACAAGCTGGACTTTATCTTTTTATTTTTATTTTTTGGTTTTGTTTCATTTCACAAGGGCCCGGGCAAAATTGGTTATTACAATTACCTATATATATAGGTATAACATTCATGAATTAACACCATCATGCATGAAAATTGTTTCATTAATAATTATAATAAGACCTCAATTCAACAAATTTATAAGATACTTACTAATAATATCATTATACAATTTACTTACCATGTAAATCTATTGCTCAAACGTAGACTTAATAGAACATATAAGATATGTGAAAATGTTTATGATTTGCATCGAAGTGACACTATTATTTGCACGGATGTACGGAGGTCACTTTGCATCGAAGTGCCACTACACTTATGTGCATAGAAATTTTCCTAATGGCATGCGATTTATATCCTACTAGTTCTCATTTGTTTTCTACGTAGGCATTTAAATTATACAATTTATTTACATTTTCTCAACAAAGAAAACAATTCAAATTTTACTATTTTAACAACTTAGTACTTGTTCATAAAGAATCAACCATTCATCAAATTTCACTTGGCATATATTTTATCAACATTTAACATCTCACTTAAACACATCATATCATCATCTATTTCATCTATCTAACTTTTACACTCATGGCAATTTAGTCATTTTAACCAATTTCACTACATATACACTTTTCAATTCATAATAAGAATACAATATCACATTCCAATAAATTTCATAAAACATATCATCATTTTCATATGTAAATAAATCTCATATATAATACTAAACCAATTTATCAAAATTTTCCTTTTAGGTTTTAATTAAATAAGTAAAATTCTTGATATACTTTCAACAAAAATTACTTAGAGTGAACCCATTCCTTCTTCCTTCACTCCTTTGTTATTTCTTTGCCTTTATCACCAACTTGATGTTCTCTCCTCTTCTCATTCTCTTCATTAACACAATACATTTACAACATTTAATATCAAAACAAAAATCACATACTATTTCCATGCATTTTGATAAGATAAATATGAAGTCCATGGCATCGGTGTCACAATACCCACTTTGAATGATGTTCTCATCAAGTTTAAGCTCTTATCATCTCTCTACACCAACTCAATCACATCTTTAGGTTCCCCATGGCACATTTGGCCAATTTGGGTCTCAAAAGGATGTAAAATTAAGCAAAAACGTATATTAACGCTTAAAGCTAAAAAAATTAGACAAAAACTTATAAAAAAAACACTTAAATTGCTTGAGAATAAGCTCCTTGAGTGTAATGGAGAGCCTAATTTGATGTATCAAATTATGATAGACCAAACCCCCCCACACTTAAGTATTTGCTTATCCTCAAGCAAACATAGAAAACATGTACAATACGACCCTTGGAATATGTTAACCAAAAAGAAGCATAGTAATCAAATATTGAATTTGTACAAGACATTTCTCACATGCAACTTAAGATTGATGTTTAGCTAACTTAAGTATTCTTAAAGTAAATATACCTAGTTCACAAAGTTAAAGAAATAACAAACCTAGGGGTAATTCAATGAATAAATACCCGATTATGTGATCCATCAATATAAACTATATAGAAACGTGGTAGACACAAAATGTGAATCAAAAGCATTTATTAAGCTAATTATAAACAAATGAAAAAGATTGTGCAAAGGAAATGTTTAGGTCACATAGGTCTTCTAAGTTTGTAATGTTTAGAGGCTTAGGACGATTTGGATTTCAAACGAAAAGATAGGTCAAAACATTTTCAAGAACTAGAAACAGTAAAGCACATGACATTTTTTCCTATTTATCCCCAAAGTAGTCATTAAGCTCACCACATTATTTATCTTTCTCTCACCTTCCTTATCTCTCTAAGAAATGGAAGATATTGTTTAATATTGGTGCATACAAATAGCTAGCAAGTATTTGTGCATTATGAAATGAAATATTTCTTTTAAACTAAAAAATAATTTTCATTTGAGTATTTTCTAAAATTTTTCACTCTTTCACTCATAATGCTTTTATCTCTAAGCATGTTTTTTATTCACTCGCTTTGCTTTTGACTCTCATAATGCTTTTGTTTTGCTCACATTTTTCATTATATACACATTTTGTAAAAGTCTATACACATTATACCAAACAATCTGTAATACCCCTTGCTCGACCGATCATCGAGTTCGAACTACAAGATTCCACAATCGTTGCTGAAGCAAAAACCCTCAAATAAACAGTAAATAAATTATTTAATCAAACAATCATTTCATAAACACGTTCAATCATGATATACATTCTTTTTCGAGTCTCAATCGAGCTTACGAAAGTTCTTTTGTTGACTCGACCATGAAATAAGACCAAATTGCAAAGTTTCAAAACTTCAAGGTCGACGTCGTGATGTCACCAAATAGTTTGTCACATCACAATGTTAGGTCACTCGACGTTGCAACATCACATACTCTCGACCGGTGTTACGACTAGGAAATGTGGTCCTCGGGATGAAGACTCTAATTTTTGAACAAATTAGGTCATCTGGTACATATTTCATGTCAACCTGTCAAACTTACCATTTGGTACATATTGCACAACCTTTTTCCTGCACAAAACATACCAAAACACATTCCAAACATTGCATATAACCAATTCCAATCATCCAATGCAACATTTCCACAATTTTTTATCAAAACCTATCAATTCAACTTGTTCAATTTCAACCTATTCATTCATTCATATATATATTAGTACAAATCTTCAGTGAGGAAAATCTCGAACACACGAACGAAACTCAAACAGAAGAAGAAATAGGACAAGGCTCCAAGGCGTGTATCAAACCACTATCTTTAAGGTTATATTCGCCCCCACCTATCTTCGGTGTGCAAACGAGTTCCAAGCAAATTAACCTCAAAGATACAATGAAGCCAATGACTATTTGCGTTTTGCACTGACGAGAATAGCCCACTACACACTGAGCAATGTATGACAAGAAACTCAATTTCTATAAAAGATTTCTGCAGTAATACTTTATAGAATAATCTAATAATATTAGAAAATGAAGGAAGGAAAGAAAGAATATTAGAATTTGTTGTTATACTTCCAAATGAAATCTTATTCCTATTTATAGGAATTTTCATGTCTCTTCATAGAGACATCTTTCATCAATAGGTGTCTTTCGAATAATAATGTTTTTAAAATAAACATATAATTATTCATTTAATTATAACTATTCAAATAATATTATTTAAATAGTTATAATTCTTTTCAAAAATCAAAAAAATATAATCTTTTGATTAATTACACCCATTCATTTATAGTTATTGGACCACTATAAATATTTGAAAATATTCCAACAATATATATATATATATAACCTTTCAATACCATGATCCAAACCTTTATGATTCAAACACAAACATGCTACTATAAGCTACAAGCATATTTCAAGATCATTTGCCAAAGCTAACTATTTCAACAAGGTATAAACATGGCCAATTCAAGTATAAGATAGATCACAAACTATACCAACTTTAAAGTTAACCAAAAGCCTAACTCCAATAAACATGCCACAAAATCAAGCCTTAAAATAATTGAAGACTACCAATTCAGTAACAGAATAGTGTGAGTTTCTCATAAATCCGTTCAACATATTCCGCAAGTTGGCAATCTACATGGGAAAGAAAAATAATGGGGTAAGCATTTCGAATGCTTAGTAAGTTCATAGGCAGTAAACGAAAATTTACCTCATTAAACATCAAAACACAATAAGCTATTTAGCTTAGTAAATTTTTTCTAAACATGACAAATCACATAACAACAATGTGAGTAAACAAATAACCACATAATATAGCATTTCAAATGTATATCAAAATCTAATTCATTTAGAATCACATTTCAATACCATTCATATTATCAATTCAACATTTAATCATTTACAGGTCAACCTCATACCATTTCATTGCAATTTTTTATTTTTCATTATCCATTTAGCCCGATGAACTCTAATGAACAGGTACGGATACACGAGTAACTATACCACACCAGATTGCTCGTCAGAGCAGTAATTGCAAAACATTAGGGCACCGTAGTGCAAAGCCCGTAGGCTATCACTCATAAAGTCGTATAAAGATATGTTCCTCTAGCACAACAGGGTCTCAGTAGAGACATATAAAACTCGACAATCCTCAACAAGCGTTGGATTCCAATACAATTAGTAATAAACTCCGTACAATCACATACTTTGTATCCTCACATATATCCTGTACCAGCGCGCAAATAAACCTATTGGCATGCCAATCGTGTCCTCTCCTTTATTATCTTCACTCAGGAATATTTAGCACATATAATCATTTTTTACAATTTAGTCCATATGTCACCTTTTGTTCCAAATTGCAAACAATTCAAATTTCAATCAAACATATAGAAGTTCGCAATTCAAATATATAATAATTTAAATATAATCATACCATATGAACTTACTTGGCAAAACAAAAAACGAACAACTCTCTAAAGACTAATTAACAATTTTGCCTTTTCCCCGATTATCCTCGTTTTGATTCAATTCTCAATCTATACAATAATTCATTTCAAATTATCACTTTCAAACATCTTATAATATTCAATTATATGCATGGAACAATTAAATTTCTTTATTCAAATGCCCCTAAAATTTTACATTTTATTCAATTTAGTCCTTAAAATCAAAATTGCAATAAATTTCAAATTTGAGCTTTGAAATTAACTTTCCTACCATATTATATAATGATATATTATATTCATATTTTTATATACGCATTAAGGTTGGGTTAGGTAATAATTTAGTTTGATGTTGTCACTTAATTTTGGATTTGAAATTCAAAACCGCTTAAACCAAATTAACCAACTCTACACTTATTGAATGTAATATATACTTAAACCCAAATACAAACCTAAGTTCAATTTAAACTTTATTCAAAACCTAACCTAAATAGAAAAACTTTTCCAAATTAAAATTAATATAAATATAACAATATTAATAAAAACATTAAACATTAATTAATACAAAAAGTAAAGCTTAAATTCCCAAATCATAAGAAATGATTTATTATTATTATTATTATTATTATTATTATTTATAATAAACAGATTGAGCTTTATTTAAAGGGTGAAAAAAGGAAAACCAAAAACCTACAGTCCAGTTAAAACCGGACCAAAACAAACAAAAAGCAAAACAGAAATATCTAGAAACACTAATTTTAAAATTTAAAAATTAAACCTATACGTATGCCCAATGAGTTGTCCCACGCCTTCCTATCAGTCTAATCCCATTAATCTTCATTAAGGTGTTCTTTCTTCACATCCGTTCCTTTTACCAAATGCAAAAGCCTCTTCTGCTCCTCTTCATTTTTGCTTTCAGTCTGGTTCTCTAATGCTATCCTCCTTTGTCTGTCTTTCAGCATACCGAGGGACACTATTTTGCAGGTAAATCTCTTCCTTCCTTCACAGAGTTTCTGTTGCCAGTATATGCGCTAACTTGTTTGCCGATCTTGGGGTAAACTCAAACTTTAAGTTGTTCTTTCTAGACTTCATCTGATGAATATCATAAATGAAAGGGCTTATTTGTGACTTATCAAGGCTATTTATCTTGCATTTCTTTATTGTTGTCAATGAATCTCCCTCTATAACCAAATCTGTTTTTTCCATTTCGAGCGCTGTTTGGACTGCTCGTCGACATGCTAGGGCCTCGGCCGCAAAAGCTGACTCAACCTCTTCATGAATTGCTATTGAGGAGATGAGGACGTGCCCCAGGCTATCCCTAACCACAACCCCTGACGCCGCACATTTACTTCTCTCGTCATAAGCCCCATCAAAATTGATTTTGATTCCCTATCCAGAAGGATGCCGCCACTTGATTCCATAGAGGAGGTATTTGGGAACTTCTCTTTTATACCTTTTATTTCTTCAATATATCTGGTAACAAAATTTGCTGTCTCATGGCCTGATCTGCTTTTTTTGTCGTGGATGTGAGAGTTCCTCTCCCCCCATATAGCCCATAAAGCAATACAGAGGGTTCGGCAATCATTCAAAGAAAGGGAAAGAACCAACATGGTAAGCCATTCTAAAAACTCTGTTTGTGTGTAAACCAAATCGTTTAGATCTGATAAAACCCTCCACATTTCCACAGGACAAAACTGAATAGATGGTCTATTGTTTCTTCTCCACGGCCACATCGAGGACACATACTACTTGCAACTAATCTGTAGGCCTTCAAATTAACTTTTGTTGCTAAGTAATTCCAAGTGGTTCTCTAGATAAAGATTTTTACTTTAGTTGGTATTTCAATCCGCCATAGTTTCTTGTAAAAATCTTTATAGCGGGTTTGTAAAGCATAAGCTATAGGATCCAATCTTTGTAATAGTATATAGGAGCTTCTAACCGAAAACTCACCAGACAGTTCTCCATTCCAAGCCAAAAAGTCTGCATGAGGTTCAGCCGCTAGGGGAATTCGGAGGATCAGATCTGCTACTTCTTCCGGGAAGGTATCAACAACTAACTCTCTGTTCCATTTTCTGCTATTACTGTTAATCAATGTTGCAACTCTATCACTTTGCAAATTAACAGAACTGGACATTAAACTCAAATTTGTGTAATTCAGAATTTAGGCATCTTATTGAGATACTTTGACCTGTACCCACTTTCCAAATCATACATTTCCTCAAAACATCCTCTGTTGCCCAGATACTTCGCCACACATAAGAACTTGAATTACCTAAATGGGAATCAATAAAACTGCTTTCTGGAAAATACTTTGCTTTAAAAACTTGTGCCACTAATGAGTCCAGGCAATTAATAAATCTCCAACCTTGTTTTGCTAAGAGAGAAATGTTGAATTGGGCCATATTCCTAAAGCCCATACCACCTTCCTCCTTCGGCCTACATAAAAATCTCTATTGACACCAATGGATCCCGCGCTTACCAGCTCCTTTCTGCCACCAAAAAATTGCTAGCTTACTCTCTATCTTTTCACATAAGCTTTTGGGAAACAAAAAACATGACATAGCATAAGTGGGAATTGCCTGCAAAACAGACTTTATAAAGACCTCTTTCCCTCCCTAGGATAAAAACCTCGAACTCCAAGCCTCAATTCGTACTGTAATTCTTTCAACCAGGTTCAAAAAAGCTACTTTTTTTTCGTCTGCCCACTATGTTAGGAAGACCCAAATACTTTTCCAGGCTAGCAGAACTACGTACTCCCAGCATTGTCGTCACCAGAGCCTTCGATTCCTCTATTGTATTTGTGCTGCAGAAGATAGTAGACTTATTAAAGTTAACCCGTTGCCCCGAGCATCCTTCATAAATCTTCAGTATATCTTTTAGTATTTTAGCTCCCTTTGCTGATGCTTCACCAAACAGTATGAAATCATCTGCAAATAATAAATGGGAGATCTCTGGCCCATTTCTACTCACTTTTTCCCCTTTGACTAGACCCTTCAGTTTTGCTGATCTCATTAGGGTTGAGAGGCCTTCACTACAGATAATAAATAGAAATAGGCTTAATGGATCACCTTGTCTAAGCCCACTGGTTGGTTGAAATACTCCTCCCCTGTTTCCATTGACAATGACTGCATAGGATGCTGTAGTGATGCACTTCATAATCAAATCTATCCACCTATTAGTAAATCCCATTTTCCCCATGA
Organism: Gossypium rotundifolium; assembly: GCA_025506655.1. Classification (NCBI taxonomy): domain Eukaryota; kingdom Viridiplantae; phylum Streptophyta; class Magnoliopsida; order Malvales; family Malvaceae; genus Gossypium; species Gossypium rotundifolium. Next base: position 52,226,862 of record CP106728.1, read on the forward strand.
CTTGTTTAATAAACTCCCACTCCACCCTATCATAAGCTTTACTTATATCCAATTTAACTGCAATATACCCTTTTTTCCCTGTTCTTTTTTGTTAAAAAGTATGCAATAACTCATAAGCCAAAAGAACATTATCAGAGATTAATCTACCTGGTACAAATGCACTCTAAGCCTTGTCGATGCACCTCCCTATGACATCTTGCAATCTATTCACTATGGTTTTTGTCACAAGTTTGTATATGACCGTACAAAGGCTTATTGGCCTGAAATTTACAAGGGTAGTTGGTTGTGAGATCTTAGGAATGAGTACAATATCTGTTGAGTTTGCCGATTCAATCCCTTTTTCACCGTTTAAGACTCCTAAGCAAAATTCCAACACCTCCTTTCCTACAATATGCCAGTATTTCTGAAAAAACAATGCTGGAAATCCATCCGCCCCCGGTGCTTTCAAAAGCCCTATCCCTTTTAGTGCCGCAATGACCTCTTCTTCCTTGAATTGAGAGATCAAGCCCTTATTAATCTCACACGAAATGTTACCTTCTATTCCATCCAAAACTTTTTTAGGATCTGTAACTCCCTTTGATGAAAATAACTTTTCAAAATAGTTTTTTGCAACCTCTTGTAATTTTGTGTCAGCATTAACCTCCTTTCCATCATCCAATGTCAACCTAGTTATATAATTAGCACGTCTCCGGGTTGTCGCACTTTTGTGAAAATATGACGTATTCTTGTCTCCGTGCTGCAACCAATTAATTAGTGCTCTTTGTTCCCAGTATACTTCATCTTTTTCAATTTCCAAGTTCAAATGGATTTTTGTATCAATAATCTTTGCCAGCGATTCATCATCTCTGTTTCTCATCATCAATGTTTCAAGCTCTTGTGTGAGATTCTTTTTAAGTTCCCCTTTCTTTTTTCTAATATCACCAGCCCATTTCTCTAACCCAAATTGCAAGATCTTGAGTTTCTCCATTAGCAGTTCAAACGATGACTCCCAAATTTTCTTTAACACTCCTTTGAATGTCCCCTCTATGGTCCACCAAACTTCAAAATGAAACCTTCAGCTTCTTTGCTGGTTATCCACACTAGTTGTATTAGTAAGTAGGGGACAATGATCCGAAGAAAGAAACGGTAAATGCTAAACTTGTCCCATAGGAAATAGAGTTACCCACTCCTCATTTGCAACACCACGGTCTAATCTTTCACTTATATTTGTTTCCGAAAGATTCCCCATTTCCCATGTGAACCAAGTTTCCGAAAACCCAATATCCATTAACTAAGATTCTTCTAATGTTTCCCTGAAAGCCTCCATTCGCCTTTGATCCCTTGGTAGTCCCCATTTTTTCTGAAAAGAATACATAATCTCATTAAAATCCCCCCACAACCTGCCATGGTCCGGTATGTTCCCGGTTTAATCTCTTAAGTAGATTCTATACTTGATTTTGATTTCTCAAGTATGGTGAACCATAGAATCCCGTAAACCTCCATTCTGCTTGAGTACGACCTTCCCTCACCATAACATCAATATGCCATTTAGAAAAACTTCTCAACATAACTTGCAAATCATTTTTCCAAGCTAAACACAGACCCCCACTAGACCCTTCTGCATCTACTTCAATTCCGCTGCTAAAGCCACAACTTCTTCTTATCCTCTCCATGCGCTTCTGATTTAACTTCGTCTCCATTAAGAAAATGAATTGGGGATTATGCTGCTTAATTAGGTGTCGTAGCCTTCTCACTGCCCGTGGGTTCCCCAACCCACGGACATTCCAGCAAATATGTTTCATTGTGCCCGGTCAGCTAGCTCACAAGTAGCCGCCGATCCTGAATTAGACATAACAATGCTCTGTTCTCCATCAACACACATGCTTTCATTGTTATCATCCACAAGTTTGCTTATTTCATTAGATTTTAGTCTTTTACCCCCATCTACAGTTCTTCTCTCCATATATTCCTCTTCCTCTTCCGTTTCCAACAATTTCCTTTTGGATCCAGCATTTGAAAATTTATAAAAATCTATCCGTTCAGTTGAACCCAGCCGCTTCCAACTTGATTTCTTCAGATCTTTAATGCACCCCTCTTCTACTTTATTATTCCCCTTTGGAGTTCCACTTTCTACACTCCTATCACTAACACCCGAATCCACCAAGCCTTCTTCCCATCTAGATAAAACTTTTCCACCTAGTAATTTAATGTCTCTATTACTAGAATCTTCTACACCTTCCCACTCAGTCTACTTTTTTAATGCACCTGTGTAGTTTTGTTGTGAACCCATCTTCTTAGAATAAGCATAAAATTTCATACTATCCTTCCCCACCATCTTTGATTCTGCTTTTAATGCTATAGCATATAGGGGATCCTCTCTAATTTTGTTTTTTTTCTACAGGTGTGAATGACTCGCAATCACTAAGCCCATGATCCAATCTCCCACATCCAAAACAAAAAATAGGTAATTTCTCAAATTTAAAAGGGACCCATGACTTAATACTATTTTCACTTAAAACAAAAATACCACTTCGGAGTGGTTTTTGCACATCCATGTTCACCCTAACTCTACAATAATCATCCTGGACTTTACATCTAAGAACACCACCAAAAGTATTTCCAACAGCATGCATCAAATCCTGCTTGTCATATTCTGGGGCGCATGGCCCAATTTTAATCCAATACGGTGATGAATTAAGTCGAATACGATCCCGTTCTATCGGCTTCATTAAACGCTCAAAAAGGATAAGATATTTACGAAATAGCCAAGGTCGCCCCTCCATAATAAATTCCAAATCATCTTCCATATCAAACACGATGGTAAATAAATTCTGTCCAGCCACACGAATGTCAAACTTTTTCTTGGTCTTCCATATGCATCGCAACTGTGACTTAAAACTTTCTGGATTAAACTGTTTCCTCGTCCATACTGAACAAATTAACGTTGGTCTGCTATCTGGCACCTGTAACATCCCAAAAATGGGGCTATTTGGAATTTAATTATTTTTCTTATGTATGAACTGCTGTGATATTATTTATGGAATAATAGAGCTTAATTAAGGCTTTGAGTTGGCATGGTTTGGTAGAAAATTTCATTGTTAACTTTAAAGGCGGGAGCCTTAGCGGAGGGGTTATAAGAATAAATGTGGATAATTTGACACCAAATGAGGCCTTGGCAAAGTGGCAAAAGTGAGGCCACTTAAGAGCTAGTGTGACGCCACCAAGGAGCAAGGGAGAACCTTGGTTCAAGTCACGTAAATCCTCCTTTTGCTCTTTATTTGATTGGCACAAGGGAGAGAAATTCTCTCCTTAAATTCTTTTTATTAATTATCTATTTAGATAATAAGATAAGTGAGCTTTTAATGGGATTTTTATATTAAAGGATAATATGAGCATTTGGAATTGGATTTTTATTTGTTTAATTACGAGGATAATTGGGATAATATTAGTTTTATTTTGATAATATAAGATAATTAAGGAATTATTTGATTAAAAGGATTAATGGTTATTAATAGGATATTATCTAGATAATTAAGATTATTAAGGGATTATTGGGGATTAATTCAAATTAATTTGAATTAATTCAAAGGGTGGACTGCAAGGGTACTAAGTGCCTATAAAAGCGATGAGTTGACCCCCTTGTTTTTCTTTTCTTCATTTTGCTAAGTCCCAATTCCTAACCTCCTTTGTTCTTGTATTTTCTCCACCTCTCAAATCCCTTCAAGCCGAAACTCTTAGCACCTCTCCTCCCATTATTTCCTCTTTGGCCGAATATACCCATTGAAATACCAATTCCTTTCTCCTGTTTTTAACCACTTTGGCGAATCTCAAGCAAGGGTGAGCTCCTTCGATTTCTTCTTCAATCGATCCCGAGAGAAGGTAAGTGTGCGAAATCCCATGGTTTTTCCTCCCTATTCTCTGCCGATTTCCATTAAGGGGGTAGGTATCAATTTTAATGGTGGTTAGCAAGGCTTCTAAACGAGTGGTAACCGATTTCTTTTAGGTACTCAGGAGAGTAAAGCAGTCGACTCAGGCCTCGATCTCTAGTATTCAATATTTGATTCGGGAAATTAAGTACTGTGGTTGGTAACCGAAAGGGTAAAGGGACACGGACTTAGAGTGGGGGCCGATTGGTTTCTTTTCGGGATTTAGACTCCTCGTTGGTGACAGGTGTGTACATACACACATATAACTTGTTAAATATGCTGATTGTTGTGAATGCTATCTTGATTTTATGTAGCATTGGATAATATACCATATCGGTATAGATGGTGATTCAGGTAAGTACCTGTTAATATGAATTTGTTATTTGATGCTTTTGGGAAGCATGATGCATTGATACATGAGATTTAAGTATGTGATGACATGAAACATATACATATGTGATTGATGTGGGATTGATGAGTGGAGGGGGCAGTATTAATCGTGCCGACGGGCACCAGTGTTTTGGTAACACACCGTGACTACGGTCACCAGAGGTTTGGTACCTCCAGAGGTTTGGCACCTCATAGCGACTTATCCCTGTGGTTAACACCACCGTGGGTTGGCCCCACTTGAGATATGGGATCGTCGCCGTGATTTGGTATCACACGATGGGTTGGCCCCATCAATTGATCCGTGTCTCGGACACCGGTGTTTTGGTAACACATTGTGACTATATGTCACCGTGGTTTGGCACCACCAAGGGTTTGGTACCACAACGGGTAGACAAAGGGCGTTTGGATGGCTAGGTTGGGTATTTAATATTCGCATATTAATTGTTATGTGTTGTGTATGAAAATGTTTTAAAACGGGAAGGGTTACATCTTGAGTCTTGGTGACTCACCTTCTCCTTTACATTTTTTTCGGTGAAAAGTAGATCGCGGATGTGGAGCCAAGGTTGACTCGAGGTGGCCATGCGGTGGATTTAAATTAAATGAACTTTAATTTTAGTTATGATAAATTTTATTTCGGTTTTAGTTTATTTGGATGTAATAAGGCCTCCTGATATTTTGTTTTTGTTATTTTTCATATGTTGAATATTTATTTTAAACTATATTATTATTATTAAATTAAAGTCACATGTTTTCCCAAATTAACACGAAAATGTTTTCATCATGCCATCGGGCACACTTGTAATTTTATAATAACTTGGCTTAATTAAATTTTCAATTAAACCTAAGTATGCCTTTTTGCAATACCACTAAATAAAAGGTTTTCGGCAACTAAAAATTTTTTTTACTTAGTAAAAGTGTTTCCAAAAATATTTTCCTTGTGACAGACTAGATTCGGCCATAGTGTTTGGGTCGGGTTTGGGTTGTTACAGCACCACCAAGGATCTTTTGATTGAAAGCTGAATAAGTTCTTCTGCCAACAGTGAGATCTCCTCACTGGTCTCCCTCTCCACGCCACCACGCTCTTCCATCCCAAGCCACAGAAGTTTCTGTTTTCTCTAGGACTCTTTTAGAGAGCACTCTTAGTTTTCAAGGGAAACCTTAGAAACGATTTATTATTAATGTTATTAGTATTGCATAATAAATCATGTTTAATTATTTGTGAAAAGTATAACTCTAGTTATCATATTATTAAATTAATATATTATGTCATTATATATTTTTTATAATCATTAAATTTAAATTTTATAGATTTTAATAATTATTAATTTTATATATTCTGTTATTATGTATATTTATAGTATTAAAAATATTTTATATTCAATTAAAGTTTTAAAAAATTATTTCACTTTATAATTTAACATAAATGTTTATTATTATATAGTTTTCCTATTAAAAATTTTAATATAAATATGTAGCGTTTTTAACACATTTTCATAAAGTAAATAATCATCATTTATTTTATTTTAATATCAAAACTTATATTAATTATTAATGTCTACTATTGGTGTTCAACTATAAATTCAGGCTTTTTAAGTTTGGGCTAGATCAATCTCACACTCGAAATGTTATAGACTTGAACTTTTTCGAACTCGATTTTATTGAACTCAAATTTTTTCAGGTTCAAATCTATTACGAGCTTGAACTTTTTCAAACTCAAATAGATATAAATGAATTTTTGAGCTCAAACTTGTTTTGTTGGCTCTAACGATGTGTTTTGTTTGTCCCTTCAAATGTTTGCATTTTACCCTAATATTGTAATTTGAACCCAAAATAAACTGGGCCTACATCATGGTCTTGAAAGGAGCAATACTAGTTTAACATATGCTTAAATTCAAGCCGAAAACCTATAGGCCCAGTTTCCCAAGCGCATACAAAAATTAGAAATTGCAACTATTAAGAGATTATACTTAGATTGTATTGTACATTCCCCATATTGTCTTGGCTTAAATTTTAATATATTTATATTTTATTAGATTTAATATAAAACTATTAAAAGGCAAAAATTAACCATAGTATGTTTATTATTTTATAAAATGATTAGATATTTGTTAATTTTCTAATTAAAATGAAATTCGGTTGATAAATAATAATAATTCAATCTATATCGTATAATTTTCAAAATATTATATTGAGATTTACATCAATTCTATTATAGTAAAAACTTCAATTTTATATTTGGAAATGTTTTAAAGTGTCTTTAATGTTATTGGTATTATGTTGATTGTTAGAGGAGTGGACAAAATTTGATTAAATTAAATTAATTAATCGAATTAATTGACTTTATATAAATCTATTATCATATTTCCCAAGCCCAAATAAATAGGCCCATTTTTAAAAAATTGAACTCGTCAGGAATTCCAAATCCATTAGCAACCTTTAATAAATATAATGAAATCCATTAAATTTTCCTTTAATAAAGTCGGTTTTGTTATTGCAATTTTGTTCAAAGTTGATTAAGTCAATTTTCGTTTTTAAAATTGAATCAACCATTTATATATCCTAAATGTCATGGAAAGTATTGTTTGCTTTAAATTTTACTGTTTTGTCCATAATAGGCACTTTTTTATATTGATAGATAAAATATTAATGCCACGTTGATCAAAATTCGTAATTATTGCGCACAGAATGTTCCATAGAGATCAATAGGACTCATTTGATCTATATGGTCTAACCAGATTCATAAAACTAGAGTTACTGGGGTAATAGTGTAAATCCTAAAGAGATAAGATTGTATAAAGTTTAGATTGCTTAGGACTCTCAATTGTAGATAGGCTCTAATCTTGACTGTCAATGCAACTCAATTTGTACTGCTGGTTTTGGAGGAGGTTAACTATAAATAGAGACTTCCCCTTTCATTTGTAATCACTTCGATTCTTCATTTCTCTTTCGTTTTGAGTGTACTATAAATAGAGACTATTTTCCTTTGGCTTTTCTATTTCCCATTACTCTTTCGTTTCGAGTGTGCTTCCGCTATATTCTTGGTGCCTTAGAGAATTTTTCTAAGAATTCTTATCTTTGCGAGAGTTAGGCTGACTTAGGCAGATTCAGAACAAAGAAATTGCTTAAAATCGGCGGTTTGTGAGATTAAAGTTCTGGCCTTGTGACACTAACACTTCCTTAGATTGTACTGTGTTGCGTTGACATTGTGAGCACAAATCGAAATTGTTCTCTTTTGATGTCCACTAACTTCTCAAAGCTTTGTCACTTAAAAGGGTTGCCTCCCCATGCCGGGACCTAAGACCTTTCCACATAAGAGTTCTTTTTGTAACCATGTACCAGTGATAACTTTTTTTTGGATTTTTTTTTATAATACTAACCCAAAAAATTTAATTAATTACATAAATGACTCATTTTTTAATAAAATACAAAATGTCTTAAAATTTACGGTGCAAGTTGGTGGAGTCAAAGTGTTTGGCGCCACCAACATGCCACGTCAGCATCTAAAATAAAAAAAAATCAATTTTTTGGTGGAACCATGTATAATGACGCCATCTGTATAAATATTAGGGAAATACTGTAATTTTTGAAAACATGGGGAGCTTTAAACATGCCATCAGTTTCCAACATCTCTGCCACCTTTTTGTCCTTTTTCTTTATTTTTTATTATTTGTTTATTATTTGTTTCAATATTTTAAATTTATATTTTTAGAGCGATTTTAAATGACGTCACTAGTTTATTTAAATCTTTTTTTCTTTTTTAATTTAAAAAGCCATAGTTTATTTTTTTACAAATAAATTCTTTCTTTTTTTTCAATCAATTCAACCCTCACTTTCATTTTTTCTCATTTTTTCAAACTTTCTTTATTTTTGGTCCTCCATTTTTTATTTCTATTAAAATGTCCGTTATAATTCTTTCTTTAAAAATGTCCCTTTAATTTTCTTGATTTCACATTACATAAGTTATTTACATGAAAATTATATTTCACAAAATAACTATCAATTTACACTATTCAAATAATATTTTTTTACAAAATATAATTTTACATTTCAAACATTCTAAGTAGTTTCACTTAACTTACAATATATCATTTTACAACACAAACAATTTTCTCAATACTAAAAAAAATAAACGATTTTTTTCAAGACCGACAAAATTGTGTCTTACAAACAAAACATTTAAACGATTTTGTTCAAAACCGACATCATTCTATCTTACAAATTGAAAAATAATTTGCTTAACCACAACAAAAGCGACTTTCTCTGTGCTATTAAATTGTAGCTTGAATGTTGTCGATATTGATGATCTCACCCTTACAATTTGATTTGGGATTCCTTATAACCTTCAAACATCCCATTGACATAGGGAATCCCAAATAATCCATCCGTTGGTTGCATAACCAATTTAAACCAAATTTGTTGCATAACCTTCAAACATACCTGTTGGTCCGAAAATAACCATTAAATTTACCGGTGTCAGAGCTCTACCGGGTTATTGTTAAACAAGACATATCTTCAAATTAAAAAAAAAAAACACGAATACATAAAAAAACGCTTCTCATATCTATCCCATTCATCCTCTAACAAAGTATAAGTAATTTTTATTTTCCTTCAACTCAGATTGATGTGTTATTTAGGCTTATATATACTAATTTGGTCACGCCAAAGAGGATGGCTCCATCAAATAAAATATTATTTTTAAAAAATTTAAATATAAAAATTTAAAAAAAGGGGTTTAAATGAACTGGTGGAGCCAAATTATTTAGCTGCACCAGAAAAAGAAAAATTTGTTTAAAGCCCCTCATGTTTTCAAAAATTACAATATTTTCTTAGTATTTATACAGGTGGCACCATTCTACATGGTTCCACCAAAAAATTAATTTTTTCATCCCAGTTGCTGATGTGACGTGTTGGTGGCACCAAATACATTGGCTTCACCAACTTGCACTGTAGATTAAATCTCTTTCTACGGGGAATTCAAAAAGTTTTTTTGTACGCCAAATAAATTTGGAGTAATCTGAATTGGTTTAACTCGAATAAGATAAAAAGGTTTTGCTTTTTTGAATTTTTGAATATCTTTTTTTCATTTCCGGGAAGGGGATTCTTATTTTCCCCATCGCCCCATTTATATTTGTTATGTTAGTGTTATAATAATTTGTTATTTTATAATATTCAATTTATAATAATAAATAATTAAATAAAATAATAATAATTTTTTTATATTTATACTATAGCGGATCATGAGCACATATATAAGATATATAAGAGCTTTAAGCGGGTTGTCGAAACTAACCCATTAAGTTTCAATTTTGTAACTTTATGAATCATTATTTCTCGAATTACTATATCTCCTTCCCTGTTTTCATTAGCGGAGAAAATCCCGTTTCCTTATTTTATTAAAAAAAGTCATTTACGTAATTAATTAAATTTTTTGGATTAGTTTTATAAAAGACTTTTTTTTTTTTTTTCTAAACTACATAATTAGGAAGTTTTAGACATGAATGCTGTACAAGCCCAATTTCGCCCGGGCTTACAAGCCCAATTAAAACCAACCCAACAGACAAACCCAAACCCAATTTTAAAACCAAACCCAGCAAACCCTAGCCCAAAACAAAATAAAAAACCCTAATTTTTCCTAAACTTAGTGCCGCCCCTAGCCTCTGTCTTCTGACCAACCACCAGCCTGCCACCGCCACTGACAAGAGTCGGCCACCGACCCCCCACCTGCTCTGCCACCGCCATGACCTGCAAATAGGAAAGAAACAGCAAACAAGATGAAACATAAACCATTCTGTATGTTTTTCGGCTATATAAAGCCTAAAAAGTCGATTGTAAGGGGGGATTTTCGGATTCGAAAAATAAAAAAAAATACGAACCAAATCAGAAATAAAAAAATAAAAGTAGAAGCCTTAAAGGTCGATTTTCATCTTTTTTTTTTATCTACTGCGTTATTATTTTTTATTTTAAGTTTTTGTTTTTACAAACGAAATACACGAAAAAAAAAAAGGAAAAGCATACCTCTCCGTCGTCGGAACCTCCTTTTCCGGTGCCGAAATCGGGCTATGGGGGTAGAGGGATTCGTGGTTTCGGTGCTTGTGGGGAGAGTTCTCTGCCTTTTCATCTTTTTTGAGAGAATAAAGTGGGAGATTGAAGAAGGAAATGGGGGTTAAAAAAAAAGGGGGAGAAACCCTTTGAATTTTTTTTTAAGAACACGGTAGAAATGAAGCTTTAAGGAAATTTTTTTGTTTTAAAGGCCATAATAAAACGACGTCGCTTGGTGGGGTGGGGATTTGTGTTTTTGCTTTAAAAGGGATATTTTCATGAATGGTCCCTCCCTTCTGCGGCTCTGTTCGATTAGACCGCATTTCCTACTTTCTTTACTCTTTTAAATTTGGCCCTCAGGTTTCATTTTGATTTCGATTTGGTCCTGAGTCATCAACCTGGATGTGCGCATGGGGATTTAGGGAACATTTGCCTATTTGGTGCCCAATAGTTTCGCACCATTCGTTTTGCTCTTAAATCGACTTTTGATTATTTATGATTCATATCTGAGTTACGCTAGATTTTTAATTTTGTCCCCGACCTTGTGTAATTTATTCATTATTTTTAAACTTGTTTTATTACTATTATTCATATGAAGTTTTATATATTATTCTTATTAAATTGTTTATATATATATATATAGTATTCATTTTAAATTCTTTGTACACATTAATTATTTTAAACTATTATTTGTTTTAAATTATATATGTTGTGTTTCACTAACTTTATTATTATTATTATTATTATTATTATTATTATTATTATTATTATTATTATTTGTTATTTTGATTATATTTTTACTATTATTCGTTTATTATTACTATTATTTATTATTATGATCGTATGTATTTTCTTTTACCATTATTATGACCGAGTTTGTTATTTTATTTATTATTATTATTTGCTATCTTCATCATCATTATTATTATCTATTTTATCATTATTTATTATTATTATTATTATTATTATTTGTTATTTTGATTATATTTTTACTATTATTCGTTTGTTATTACTATTATTTATTATTATGATCGTATGTGTTTTTTTACCATTATTATGGTGAGATTGTTATTTTATTTATTATTATTATTTGTTGTCTTCATCATCATTATTATTATCTATTTTTATCATTATTTTATCATTATTATTACTATTATATTATTTTTTTATATGTATATATTTCTATTTACTTATTTTATGTATATTATTTCATGTATTATTTGCCATCATTTTTTTGTATTATCATTCTTATTTTATTTTCATTTCAAGTATCATCATTATTATTTTTCATTATTATTTCTTATTGTATTTTTATTTTTATTTTTTTATTTTTTCTTTCTTTCTCCATCACTACTTTGTTATTATATATTGTTATTATTATTATTATTATTATTATTACTATTATTATTTGTTTTTTATTTATTTACTACATTCACATCCATATTTGTTTTCTTCATTTTGTACTAAATTATTAAACAAAACACCATTCGTAAAATCATCATATTTCACCTGAAAGATTTTAAAATAAGGCAATGTTTTGTATTTAGAAATTCGGGAAATAGTGCCCTAACATGCTGGGTTACGATTTTCCGTTTAGCTAAATAGCTTAACATCCTTTTTACGAAGTTTTGCGAATTACGAGACGACTTTGATTACGAGAGATTAAAACATCGTGTCCTAACGGGTTTGGATGTGATGTTTATATCTTCTGGGACAAAGAAATCTCAAGTTTTGACTCGAGCCTTTTCTTTAAAATAAAGGCAATGTTTTGTATTTAGGAATTCGGGGAATAGTGCCCTAACGTGCTGGGTTGCGATTTTCCGTTTGACTAAATAACTAAACATCCTTTTAATAAACGTCGTAAAATCATGAGATAGCTTTAGAATATCATGTCCTAACGTGCTGGATGTGATGTTTGTACCCTATCGGAACGAAGAAATCTCAAATTTCCCAATACCTTTTAAAGGATCCGTATTTTAAAACCTTTTCAAAATTTCGACACTAAGACACTAATTAATCATTTTGGTACCAATTTTGGGCGTATCGAGGGTGCTAGCCCTTCCTCGTGCGTAACCGACTTCCGAACCCGATTTTCGAAATTTCGCAGACCATCAACATTGTTTTAGTAAACCCAAATGTTTTATTAAAACAAAGGTGATCCGATCACACCAAATAAAGATCGGTGGCGACTCCTTTTTTTTTCATTTTTAAAACCCAAAGTCGAACCCCTTGTTGTTTTTCAAAAAAAAATGGTTACGATAGCTTGGCGACTCCACTCGGGACGCATTTAGAGAGTCAAGCCATAAATTGATTATTTTCTGTCTTTTGTCGGAAATTTAAAAATTTGATTTGAAAATTACGATCCTTTTATTGCATGTTGTTTTAATTTCGGCATTACATTGCATGACCGTTGTGGTCACACCTCTTAAGTGGGAGTGAGAAACTACTCCTTCGTGAGGTCTTCACCTCCGTGCAGGATAGTGGATCGCTTTCGGAATACATTCGTACCTATGTCTTCGTGAGATTTTCATCTCCGTGCAGCCATAGGGAAATGTATTCCCCTGAACCGAACTCAATCCGTATGAGTCTATAATGGGTGAAGATTGAGGAATCTGCTGGTTCGGGTACCTCTCTTTAGAACCAAACCACATGTAGTGAACCCTAGGAGCCCACCTTAGGTAGAACTATGTTAAAACCCCTAGTAGTCACCCGGATAGGTACTCTATCTTATTTCTCCTGTGCTAACGTGTTTTGTTTTGTTTGTAATTGCATTGCATTGCATTGCATCACACCGCATCATCTTAGAAAGGAGGTGTTGATTCATATTCGATTGCTAAATAGAAGAGTTTATCATAAGGAAATGTGTTCCTTGATAAAGTGGATTATAATACGGTCGTTCGAACATAGTCCAAGTAAAACAACAAGAGATAACTGATAGCCCACAGAAGAATACAAGGCTTTGCCCGAGGATTCAAGCCGACAAAGATCATTCAAGAGTCATCATTTTCTAAAAGAAGCTTATGAACATCGAGGAAGATAAGTGAAGAGGTACGACCTAGACCAAGCAACAATGACCAATAAGAGGCATCTATTGGGAAAGTCCATAGGATACGACCATAACATCCTCGATCTGAAGAAGAGGATTGGTGTTTTAAATCGGACTATGAGGATAAAGCCGTATATGCAATTCATTTTATGTAAAGAAATGTATTTTCTAGAAAAGTTCTTCTAATGGAATTGAATTCACAATCAACGCCTCTCTTTCTTTTTGCATTTGCATTGCATTTCATGTATTTGTATTGCATCATATCATGTGCATTAAAATTTGTGGAAAAACCCTAATAAGGTGAAGTTATTTCAGTAACCTAAAAGCAATGGACCGAAGGTTGGAGAGATTAGAGCAAAGGCAAATACTGATGCAAGAGCAATTGGCTAAAATTCAACAAGATATGCGAGATCAAATGAATATGATAGGCCAGTTAACAAGATACTAACTGGAGGACTTGAAAAAAAGGGTGGTTCAATGGTCAACGGTATGGATGATGATGAAGAAATCGTTTACTCCCCGATAAATATTTTGACTCAACTAGACGCGCAGTCGCATGGGATACATGCCATTATTGAACCCCAATGTCAGACTAATACTTCGGCCTTGTTGAACTTCCCGATGGGCTCATGTTTCAACCCTGAGGATGATCGTGCCAAACCAATTATTCAGGCAGAGACAAAGGGAAGGAGAGAGCGGACTTTAAAGGCCCCGAAGAAGAAGGAAAATGAAGCAGGTAGTACGAGTAGGTATGAAAAGGGCCATTCGGAGCCGATTACGATAAGCCATTAAGGGTGGTGACTACCACCATCAAGAGCCCACTAGGCGTGATTTTAACTCAAAGCCTAACACCGAAGGCTCCAGTTTTACCCATCCCGATGACATACAAGGAGCTCTATCAAAATTTATTTGATGCGCATGTGGTGTCTCCTCATTACTCAAAACCACCGCAACCTCCATACCCAGCATGGTATAACCTAAATGTCCAGTGTGAATATCATGTGGGGGTTACAGGACATTCGATAGAAAATTGCACAGCTTTCAAGAAGTTGGTGGAAAAATTCGTCAAAATGGGTGTTGTGGAGATAGGCAACGCACCAAAAGCGTAGCATGAACACAGGAGCATTTTAAGCAATGAGACGTGGAAGTAACTCTTATGGTATTTAGAAGCTTACCTAGAGTAATGTACGAAGTATACTTGTTGCTTTAAGCCTAGAAGCAATAAGATCTCTTTTGTGAAATAGGCTCGTGTTCTGAATTACTACTTTAATAAAATACATCTTTTGAACCAATATTTTTATTTTCCATGCTACACATTCTATTGAATATTCTTTTATTCTTCATTCATAAATAATCATTCATTCTCTGGAAATTGCTTTCATACCGGAGATGGGTCCCAGATATCAAGGGCGTGGCGACATTATTCATGAGCTCCCTTTCTAGTGAGATATGTGTCTAGAAGGATCTAAGGACTTAGAAGATGACAGAGATTGCAACTTACTTCCTAACTTGTTAAAAATGACAGATCCTACCTCGCGAAATGTCAGCCGACACTACAAGCCAACGAGGGAGATGAAGATGGAAGCTTAGCTTAGCGCAAGAATAAGGCAAGGCATTATCGCATGATCACAGTTAGACACATTGAAGCCACTGAAATGCGGATTCCTATATGTGAGGCATGGACGCTATCAAACCAGTCTCCTCAAGAGCTTTAAGCCGACATTGATTCATATTCATAGCCTTTGGTTACCTTACCAAGAGGGTAAAGGTCGCTTCACATGTCAAAATTACAAAGTCAGCGGTCGTCAACTTCAACTTCAAATTCAAATTCAAAAAAAATTCAAAAAAAAACAAAAACCAAACAAAAAAAAAAGAAAAAAGAAAAAGAAAAAGAAAAAGAAGAAGAATAAAGAGAGAATGGCGATAAAGAATGCCAGAAAGAAACATGTTGGCACGAATTTATAGTCTGTCCAAAGGTCAGGCACCACATCAGTGCAGCAAGATAGCCAAAACCATTCAAAATTTTTGAAAAATGACTGAGACTTGTAAAGGTTGACATAGAGAAGTTACCATTTACCTTCTAGGTTTTAAAAGTTGGCCAGGACTTTCACCGGGGCATCTTTCCCATTGGTTTATGTTGTAAGCTTGATTGAAAGTACTCGTGGTCGAATGTACCAAAATGTATGATATGGGCTTATGACAAAAATGTTCGCTCGAAAGAATTTCAGGAGAAAGACCTGGCATTAAGAAGGGTTCTTCTTATTCAAGAGGACTCCGAAAGGAAAAGTAAATGCCTTATGCAGCAAAGAAGGAAACATTGATCCTAACCAAGATAGATGGCAAGGACCTGTCCAATCCGGTGAGTTCAAATTCAAAAAAAAAACAAACAAAAAAAAAACAAAAACAAAAACGAAAAAACATGAAAAAAGAAAAAGGAAAATAAAGGCCGAGGCGAAAACCCGCAAAGGGCATCTTGGGATCAAAGGGGATTTAAGTTGAAAACCCGAGAAGGGCAGCTTAAATTTTGATCGAAAGTAAGGCGTACGGTAGTCTTACCACGCTGGAGTTAACAATGAAGAAGTATATTGTGTCTTGGAGCATCAACAAAGTACTCCGGATCCCCTAAACACATATTGAGCCTAAAATGGTCCTCAAGAAGTTTGAATAGAAGCTCAGTCATGATATCTGGGTACCTAATTTCTATTTTTACCTTGCAAGATACACTGCCAATAAATTTCTTTCCTGATTACACTCGCTATTTTTGCTTAACCCATTGGTTTCGAGCTATGCTCCTAACTAACTCCGTTCTTATCCATAGTTATGATCTCTTTCAGACATTTTGCATTAATGGACTAACGACACTTTCACAAAAAAGAGTTTCACATATTACTCTAGGAAACCTTTAAGTAGTATCGGAACCTGAAACAGGACCATTGCTTAAAACTCCTCGAGTTTGAAGGATAGGAATAATGTTGGAGAAAAATTCTGAACTGAGGCTATCTCTTCGGATCAAAAACGGTGATTGAACAAATGACGAGGTATTACGTAAATAGTATCATCTTGATAAAAAAAGGGGGCGATCATCCGCGCAAAGAATGATTTTGTATCCATGCAACTATCACGTGTGCACACCTGGTCACGATCCGCAGGAATGGAAAGGTGCAACACACCAAATCAACAAATTCTATACCCCTGAGTCGTAGTGGGATTGACTGAAGATGACATAGATTCTACACCTCTGAGTCGTAATAGGATGGATTGAAGATGACACAATTTCTATACCTTTAAGAAACAATGGGTTGATCTGAAGATAGTATAGGTCTTAAAGTCCTGTATGTACCGTGGAGTGCGCTTTGAAGTCACATTGGGGCAAATTGTTTGAGCAAAATATGATTGTTTCTTTGAGTTTCTGGCAAAGGTACCTGCAATAGCGAGATATCAGGATTGTACGACTCTGGTGAACGACGAGCAGTGACAACCCTAAGCATAAAAAGGGGTCATTTCATCATCATTAGGAGCGTGCAATCATCGCATCGTGATCCTTATACATTTTTAACAAAGAATCATTATCATGACATCCCGCATTCATGCAAATGTCCTTCATAATATCATTTAGCTAGGAGCGTTCGATTTCATGACATTCTGCATTCATGTAAATGTCATCCATATCACACGTAGTTAGGAGCATTTGAGTCATTCCGACTATAGCATCCTCATCATTTGGCATAAAAAAATCGAGTCTACAGGATATGTCCCCGGAGGACGGTGTAGCAACATTGGTGAAGCCATCATCCTATCGCCACTGACCAACAGTGGAATAGGTTGGAAACCATGCTATTGCCACTGACCAACGGTGGAATAGGTTGGAAACCATGCTATTGCCACCGACCAGCAGTGGAATAGGCTAAAGATTGTCTTATTGCCACTGACCAGTAGTGGAATAGGTTGAAGATTGTCCTATTGCCATCGACCAGCGGTGAAATAGGTTGAAGATTGTCCTATTGCCATCAACCAGTGGTGGAATAGGTTGAAGATTGTCCTATTTCCATCAACCAGTGGTGGAATAGGTTGAAGATTGTCCTATTGCCATCAACCAGTGGTGGAATAGGTTGAAGATTGTCCTATTGCCATCAACCAGTGGTGGAATAGGTTGAAGATTGTCCTATTGCCATCGACCAGTGGTGGAATAGGTTGAAGATTGTCCTATTGCCATCGACCAGCGGTGGAATAGGTTAAAGATTGTCCTATTGCCACTGACCAGCAGTGGAATAGGTCAAAATTGTAGATCTTGTCGCCCTAACCAGTAGTGGGGCAAGATCGAAGGTGAATCTTGGCTCCCTAACCAGTAGGGAACTTGATTTAGGCCACCCTCCTATTGCTACTGACCAGCAGTGGCATAGGTCAAAAATTGTAGATCTTATCACCCTGACCAGTAGTGGGGCAAGATCGAAGGCAAATCTTGGCTCCCTAACCAGTAGGGAACACGATTTAAGCCACCGTCCTATTGCCACTGACCAGCAGTGGAATAGGTCAAAAATTGTAGATCTCGTCCCTAACCAGTAGTGGGGCAAGATTGAAGGCAAATCTTGGCTCCCTCACCAGTAGGGAACATGATTTAGGCCACCGTCCTATTGCCACTGACCAGCAGTGGAATAGGTCAAAAATTGTAGATCTCGTCCCTAACCAGTAGTGGGGCAAGATTGAAGGCAAATCTTGGCTCCCTCACCAGTAGGGAACATGATTTAGGCCACTGTCCTATGTCACTGACCAGCAGTGGAATAGGTCAAAAATTGTAGATCTCGTCCCTAACCAGTAGTGGGGCAAGATTGAAGGCAAATCTTGGCTCCCTCACCAGTAGGGAACATGATTTAGGCCACTGTCCTATGTCCCTGACCAGCAGTGGAAAATTGTGATTCCTGCCCCTAACCAGTAGGGAGCATGGTTAAGCTTGAGTCCTATTGCCTTAACTAGCAGTGGAATAGGCTGAAGACCAAATACCTCATCTCTCTGAAGATGCAGTAGAGTGATCTAAAATAAACAAGTCACATCCCATTGAAGTCGCAGCAAGAGCAAATTGAAGCCACAGATCCCATCTCGTTGAAATAGTAGTGAAGTGGATCAAAGCAACAAGGTATGGTGGACTAAAACAAGGCTACCTGAAGAAGAATGGCGTCGAAGAAGTCAAGACTCGGTGAGACCAGGCGAAATTGGCCTTTTGAAAGTCTTTGCTCCATTCCCGTTGCACGACAATGAGCAAAGAGGGGCAGCTGTACAAGCCCAATTTCGCCCCGGCTTACAAGCCCAATTAAAACCAACCCAACAGACAAACCCAAACCCAATTTTAAAACCAAACCCAGCAAACCCTAGCCCAAAACAAAATAAAAAACCCTATTTTTCCTAAACTTAGTGCCGCCCCTAGCCTCTGTCTTACGACCAACCACCACCGCCACCACATCGACAAGAGTCGCCACCGACCCCCACCGCTTCTCCACCGCCATGACACGCAAGCAGAAAGAAACAACAAACAAGATGAAACATAAACCATTCTGTATGTTTTTCGACTATATAAAGCCTAAAAAGTCGATTGTAAGGGGGGATTTTCTGATTCGAAAAATAAAAAAAAATACGAACCAAATCAGAAATAAAAAAATAAAAGTAGAAGCCTTAAAGGTCGATTTTCATCTTTTTTTTATCTACTGCGTTATTATTTTTTATTTTAAGTTTTTGTTTTTACAAACGAAATACACGAAAAAAAAGGAAAAGCATACCTCTCCGTCGTCGGAACCTCCTTTTCCGGTGCCGAAATTGGGCTATGGGGGTAGAGGGATTCGTGGTTTCGGTGCTTGTGGGAAGAGTTCTCTGCCTTTTCATCTTTTTTCAGAGAATAAAGAAGGAGATTGAAGAAGGAAATGGGGGTTAAAAAAAAAGGGGAGAAACCCTTTGAATTTTTTTTTTAAGAACACGGTAGAAATAAAGCTTTAAGGAAATTTTTTTGTTTTAAAGGCCAAAATAAAACGACGTCGCTTGGTGGGGTGGGGATTTGTGTTTTTGCTTTAAAAGGGATATTTTCATGAATGGTCCCTCCCTTCTGCTGCTCTGTTCGATTAGACCGCATTTCACTTTCTTTACTCTTTTAAATTTGGCCTCGTGTTTCATTTTGATTTCGATTTGGTCCTCGAGTCATCAACTGGATGTGCGCATGGGGATTTAGGGAACATTTGCCTATTTGGTGCCCAATAGTTTCGCACCATTCGCTTTTGCTCCTAAATCGACTTTTGATTATTTATGATTCATATCCCGAGTTCGCTAGATTTTTAATTTTGTCCCCGACCTTGTGTAATTTATTCATTATTTTTAAACTTGTTTTATTACTATTATTCATATGAAGTTTTATATATTATTCTTATTAAATTGTTTATATATATATATATAGTATTCATTTTAAATTCTTTGTACACATTAATTATTTTAAACTATTATTTGTTTTAAATTATATATGTTGTGTTTCACTAACTTTATTATTATTATTATTATTATTATTTGTTATTTTGATTATATTTTTACTATTATTCGCTTATTATTACTATTATTTATTATTATGATCGTATGTATTTTTCTTTTACCATTATTATGACTGAGATTGTTATTTTATTTATTATTATTATTTGTTATCTTCATCATCATTATTATTATCTATTTTATCATTATTTATTATTATTATTTGTTATTTTGATTATATTTTTACTATTATTCGCTTGTTATTACTATTATTTATTATTATGATCGTATGTGTTTTTTTACCATTATTATGACTGAGATTGTTATTTTATTTATTATTATTATTTGTTGTCTTCATCATCATTATTATTATCTATTTTATCATTATTTTATAATTATTATTATTACTATTATATTATTTTTTATATGTATATATTTCTATTTACTTATTTTATGTATATTATTTCATGTATTATTTGCCATCATTTTTTTGTATTATCATTCTTATTTTATTTTCATTTCAAGTATCATCATTATTATTTTGTCATTATTATTTCTTATTGTATTTTTATTTTTATTTTATTTTTTATTTTTTTTCTTTCTTTCTCCATCACTACTTTGTTATTATCATATTGTTATTATTATTATTATTATTATTACTATTATTATTATTTGTTTTTATTTATTTACTACATTCACATCCATATTTGTTTTCTTCATTTTGTACTAAATTATTAAACAAAACACCATTCAGTAAAATCATCATATTTCACGAAAGATTTTAAAATAAGGCAATGTTTTGTATTTAGAAATTAGGAAATAGTGCCCTAACATGTCTTTGAGTTACGATTTTCCGTTTAGCTAAATAGCTTAACATCCTTTTTACGAAGTTTTGCGAATTACGAGACGACTTTGATTACGAGAGATTAAAACATCGTGTCCTAACGGGCTGGATGTGATGTTTATATCTTCTCGGGACAAAGAAATCTCAAGTTTTGACTCGAGCCTTTTCTTTAAAATAAAGGCAATGTTTTGTATTTAGGAATTCGG
The DNA here is from genome assembly GCA_025506655.1 of Gossypium rotundifolium. Lineage (NCBI taxonomy): Eukaryota > Viridiplantae > Streptophyta > Magnoliopsida > Malvales > Malvaceae > Gossypium > Gossypium rotundifolium. The sequence goes on from CP106728.1 coordinate 52,247,790, forward strand.
AGAATAGTGCCCTAACGTGTTGGGTTGCGATTTTCCGTTTGACTAAATAACTAAACATCATTTTAATAAACGTCGTAAAATCATGAGATAGCTTTAGAATATCATGTCCTAACGTGCTGGATGTGATGTTTGTACCCTATCGGAACGAAGAAATCTCAAATTTCCCAATACCTTTTAAAGGATCCGTATTTTAAAACCTTTTCAAAATTTCGACACTAAGACACTAATTAATCATTTTGGTACCAATTTTGGGCGTATCGAGGGTGCTAGCCCTTCCTCGTGCGTAACCGATTCCGAACCCGATTTTCGAAATTTCGCAGACCATCAACATTGTTTTAGTAAACCCAAATGTTTTATTAAAACAAAGGTGATCCGATCACCCCAAATAAAGATCGGTGGCGACTCCCCTTTTTTTTTTTCATTTTTAAAACCCAAAGTCGAACCCCTTGTTGTTTTTCAAAAAAAATGGTTACGACAAATGCTATTATTTATTCTTGATGTTATGGTTATATTTTATTTAATTTTTAAATTCGTGTTATTAAACTTATGAGACCAAACTAATTCATACATATTATAGTTGACTAATCCTGTAAAATATAAGATCATGAATTGTTGTAAAAATAACCCATACATTTGTTCGCATATTAGGACTCAATTCAATAATTCATCAAGTAGCTACTTATTGTTCATCGGTATCATATCAATGTAAAGAATTAAGTAAATAGGAGCAACAAAGCTACAAATAATTGATAAATAAGATGGAGTGTTAGTTGAAATGTTTGTTGATTTTTTATTAAAATGTTAAATCCAATTTCGTTCTTATACCTTCATGAAAATATATCGCTTCTTCACATTATTGGCTCTATTGGTCAATATAAGACAATTCCAATAACATGTACATAAAATAATAAAATACATTATTGCATATTATTGTGTTGAAGAGAATAAATGAGGATATAAAGCAAAGCTGTCCAGTTTTTTGTCATGTTTAACTTGTCGGTATAGATATAAAGTAAAAACAACGGCGAGGATATAAAGTTGGATTTTCATGAAGCTCGTGAACTTGGGTCTCTTTAGTTAGATATGTGGTAGACACTCTAGGGATTTCACCCTCGAAATCTACTAATGGGGTAGATATTGTACTCTTTCAATATTAGGGCAAACATTGTTGCATCAAAAGCTATAATGTTAAAATGCATGGCATTGTTCTACAATGAAGTACACAAAATTTGTAGAATTATTTCAAAAGATTTGGAACATTCTAAAAAATATTTGTGTGTTAGTACCCCCACAAACTCTAAATTCAATAGGTTTTTTTGGTTAGTAGGATCGAATTCTTGCTAAAGTCCTCGTCACTATGATTTTGATTTTTGTTGATTGTTCCATAGATTCAAGTTGACTAAGTAATTGGTAACGAGTACCTGCAATTTCGTAAAGAGTGAAGTTAAGAAATTAGGTCTAAATACGTATTTAAATAATTTTAAAGATATTATAGATTACAACAACGTTAGGTTACATAGGCCAAAGAATACACAAAACTAAATAAAAAAAGTCAAAGTGAGTGCAACTTAGATTAATTTATATTGGTAAAGATATTCATAATAATTTCCTGAAAAGACTGGTAATAAATTTAGCCTTAGTTATTTTTAAGAGAGTAATCATATATCCAATGTAATGCAGGCAAGGAACAGATATGGTATTTGACGGGTTCGGGTAGGCTCGGATGAAATTATTCTATATATAAAATACCATATTAATTTTACTGAATTTAGTTAAAATTGTAAATATAAAATATAAATAAATATATTACATTAATATATATTCCACATACAACTATATATAACATATTACCAGTTATACATATGTATTGTATATTATTATATTATATCTTATATCATATATTATAATCTAAATAATTTAACGCGTAAGTAATTATTCTAAACCATATTAAGTTTAATTGTTTTAAAATTTTGAATAATTATTAATTTTTGTGACTATTATTTATATATATATATATAATGATTGTATTAAAATAATTTATCTTCATAATTAATATTTTTAAAAGTCTATTTTAATTTATAATTTAACATAAAGATTTATTATTAATGACTTTTATTGTTAATAATTTTTAGTATAGTCATATAATATTTATAAAGACATTTTCATAAATGAAATAATTACCATTTATTTTTATTTTATTTTATTTTAAATATTATCATATAATTATATTAATTGTTAATGTTTGCTTAGTTATAAATTGAAGTTTTTTTTTCAAGCTCAGAATTTTGTTATTTTAAATTGTCATAAGTCACTACACCAAAACAAACTTTTAGCGGCGTTTTTTTTTTCTTTTAGCGGTGTTTTTAAGCGCCACTAATAGTACTAAATAAAGCGCCGCAAATTTTAGCGACGTTTATTGTGAAAAAACGCCGCTAAAAGTCTTGACCTTTAGGGACGCTTTTCTAAAAAACGCTGCTAAAGGTAGGGACTTTTAGCGGCGCTTTTCTAAAAAACGCTGCTAAAGGTTGGGACTTTTAGAGGTGCATTTCAAAAAAACGCCGCTAAAAGCGGGGACTTTTAGCAGCGCTTTTCAAAAAAATGCTGCTAAAAGCAGGGACTTTTAGCGGCGGTTTCAAAAAAAAGCCGTTAAAAGCGGGGACTTTTAGCGGTGCTTTTCAAAAAAACACCCAGAAAAGCGAGAACTTTTAGCGGTGCTTTTTTAAAAAACACCGCGAAAAGAGGGGAATTTAGCGGCGCTAATTTGCACAGATTTGCAATGTTCATTTTCTCCAATATCCTACCATCCCTGCATTAAAACCAACCAAAAACAGCAGCAATTGCATATAATTTCAATCCAAGACAGCAAATAAAACATTTAAATCTCACCAAAAGCATTAAATCTAAACGATACTTCAAATTTAATAAAAGATATATGATATACATTAATAAATGAAGTATAATTCAAACAATTCTTACAATAATATTAAATGTAACAATGTTAAAAATCATCTTACAACAAGAAAACAAATGTCTAAGATGGCGGCCTCTACGACTGCTGGAACATCTTCATCATAGTCCAAGCTATAGCTAGAGTTCTTCATACTTTATGTTCGCTTCCTCCTCCTTTCACGCCTCCGCTCTAAGTTGAGCAATATGCTCGCCTCCTCATTCTTGCCTCCGCTCTAAGTTGAGAAATTTGCTCACCGTGCTCGCTTCCATCCGAGCTATCGTGTCTTTTAGTCTCGAACTTCAAAGACGAGATTGACTCGGAAGGCATGTATTGTCGGAGCCGGATCAAAATATTGGGTCGAGGTAACCCCGGATCCTTGACATCGAACCCGACCATACCTTTTAAGACTCAAAACATTAGTGATAATTACATTATAAATATACTCAAGATTAACGAATTATCAATCGAACAAATCGTACCTTTCAGGACCCAAAACATCGGTAATAATTACATTATCAATCTCCTCGAGATTAACGAACTATCACTCAAGCAACGACTTCATACTCCGCCATCTTCTCCTTTAGTTTATCCTAATAAATCAACGAAAGAGTTAGAAACGAAATATATAATAAAAGGAATGCAACATAACTTAAAATTATAAATTTAAAACTACATACGATGAATTAAACTATTATAATTAAATATTATAAATATTTATAATAAATCAATTATTAAGTAAATATACCAAAATTTCTGCAACTTCAGATGTCATCGGAGATCCGTCTTTCTTCCTATGTGTAATGTCAAAAAGCTGAAGGCGTCTAACTTTTTGACCAGCCGAAGCTTCCTACATTATAGCGAAAAAATATAATTTAATAGTATAAAGTCATTAATATTTGAAAGAAATAATAAATTATAATACATCGGCCTCAGCTACACAAGCAAAACTTCGGAACTCTTTGTGTGCATGAATTTTTGTTTCGTCACGCTTGTTCCAACTCGCCACGGTCCTACATAATGGAATTTGAATTATGTATATAATAAATACTATAAACCTAAAAATTTATAAGACTTTAAAAGTACATAATACCTCTCCTTTCTTTGAATTCCGAATCTAACTTGATCTTCCCATTGGTACCTCAACATTCCCAGTGGAACATTTCTTAATTTTTAAATCGAGGCTTATGTCTTTCTTAAAATATTATTTTTTCAAATGCTTTTATTGTCTCTATTTTTTTACCCAATGTCTTCTTAACATAGTCATCGGAGACCTCTAAAGCAAATCTCTCCTGAACAAAAAAAGTTTAAACAGTTAATATAAATGAAAGTTAAATCAAAGTATTATAAATTACATTCACTTCTTGTTACCTTAATATTATCGAGAGCCTGATTTTTATTGGCATCAGGCATGTGATGCCATGATTCGTAGTTAATGGGAAACATATTGGCATTTCGTGCTATAATGCCCAAATAGCCTGCTAACAGTCGAGCTTCAGATCCAACAGGCTGGCCAAGATTGTTTCTCCTTACTTTAACACGCTCGGCAGGCTCTAAGTCATATAAATCTTTAAGCAATGTACGTCCCCGACCTCTACGCGTCCCACCACCTTCAGCTGAAAAATGATATATTATTATATTAAAATTAAAAAAATGAATCTATAATAAAATTCAACATGCATGTAAAATAAACTTAACATTACTTTGAAATTCTGCAGGCTCGTCATCTATGTCCAGCAGACTAGAAGATCGAACAACTGTTTGTTGTTCATTATTTGCTTCTTCTGAATTTGGAGTATTGTGGACAATGCTTAAATCTCGTAATTGTCTTCTAGGCATTTTTCCTGCAATACACATAAAATAGTTCAAAATTTTAGTAACAAATAACAATAATAATAGTACATTTAAAATAGTTAAATTATATAAGATGCCCAACATATATATTATAATATTACATATAAATAAAAAATCGTAAAATCTTACTAAATCATATTTCGTAAATATCTTCGTCCACATCCTGACGAACCCATTGAAATTGTTGGCTAGTACTAGGGATATTTTCATTTAAGTTTTGTTCTGGAAAAGGCAATGTTTCTGATCTTTCGACTATGTCATCTCTACTTCCATTGCCAATGTCGAACAAGTCTCTAGGGGTGTTTCGAAGTACAACGTACCAACCCTCATCAGTTGGATCTTTCGAGTAAAAAACTTGTTTAACTTGAGAAGAAAACACATACGCTCGTCTATCAGTTGTTCTCCGGTGTGAATCAATCGAGAGAAATTCACCATTGTAAAGTCATACTGATCGTTTTTAATTCCGCGAGCCGTATTCACATCAGCCCAATCACCTCGAAATAAGACAACTTTGCATTTTCCGTAATAATCCAACTCAATGATGTCGATAATAAGTCCGTAATACTCAGATTCCCCTCGGCGGGATTATCGTCCTAGCACTAGCATAACTTGTAATTGAAGAATTAACAACGATTCCACAATTTTGGGTTCTCCTCAATTTCTCGCGATACCTTGTATGAAATCGGTATCCGTTGATGAGGAAGGCACTATATCTTTTCACTATTCTGTTGGGACCTTGTGAAAGTCATTTAACTTCGTCATTAACTTCATTCCAACTCCAAACCTATTGAATCAAAAGTAAATTGAGTAATTATAAATGTTATGAGAAAACATTATTACTTGTCAATGAAAACTTAAATTGCATACCATTTGGCTTAACCATTCATGGAATGATTCTGTGAATAACTTATTAATTTCTCGCCGATTTAATCTTTGGGATCGTGAACGAGCTCTCAATATTTGTTTGTACTCACTACGTTTAAAAAAGGTTTACTTTGTTAGAAGACAAACAAATTATAATTGATGAGTATTTGTCAAATTCTAGAACTTACTTCCGAAATGGTTTCATTGAATCGTGATGAAAAAGAACGTATCGATGTGCTTGGACCCACGATCTATCGTCTAATTCTGCAATTTTGACTTTGCCGATCAGTTCTCCGAAACTTTGAAATAAATAAGTTTCGGCCAAGTTATGATCTGTGAGCCCAGCATTTCTACTTGGTCTGTTCATTCTTGTTTCAACATCTTCTAAATACCTCGAACAGGAAGTCATACATTCCTCTGCCAAGTAGCCCTCGGCAATTGATCCTTCCGGATAACGCTTATTGCGGCAGTAAGACTTTAATTTGGATAGGAACCTAAACACGATATACAACATTATCAAAAGTTGCAACTAAAGGCATTGAGGTGAATGAAGGAATAATTTGCAAATAAAGTAAGACCTTTTAATGGGATACATCCATCGATAGAAAACGGGTCCACCAAGTATTGCTTCACGCGGGAGATGAATTAACAAGTGCACCATAATAGTGATGAAGGAAGGCGTGAAGATCTTCTCCAAATTGCATAAAGTCAATACGGCTCGATCTTGTATTGTCTCAAGTTCTTGAACATTCAAAACTTTACCACAAATGCCTTTTGTTATATTTGACAGTTCAATTACACAAGATGTCACCTTTTTCGACATACAACACCGCATAGCAACTGGCAGTAAGTCTTGCATCAAGATGTGATAGTCATGCGATTTTAAGTCATATAGTCTTCGATCCTTAAGACTCACACATCGAGATATATTTGATGCATACGCATTCGGGACCTTTATATCCTTCAACACCATACAGAACATTTCCTTCTCCGTCTTCGACATTGAAAAAATAGCAGGCGGCAACCGATATTTCATGTTCGAAAGTGCTTAGGGATGAAGCTCATGCCAAATTCCCATGTGGACTAAATCAAGTTGACTCTGAAGATTGTCTTTCGATTTTCCATCGACATTCAAAATAGTCTCAATGATGTTCTCGTAGACATTTTTCTCAATGTGCATGACATCAAGATTATGGCGTAAAATCTGATGCTCCCAATAAGGCAACTCAAAAAAATACTTCTTTTTTCCACAAGTCCACCTCATTAGGATTGTCCTCTTCATCAGATTCATCCTTAGATCTTTTATTTCTTTGCGGGTTGGCCGGTTGATTCATCTTCCCATAAATGAAATTCATATCTTTCAACATTAACAATATTTTGGATCCACCGGTCTGCGAAGGAGCTTCTCTGAACTATTCAGTACCGTCAAACTGAGCACTTTGAAATCTAAATCTATAATTATTCGGTAACCACCAATGATGCCCTATATAAGAGAACTTCTTCCCATTATATAACCATTGCGAACATGTCTGCGCAGCACAACACGGACAAGCATAACGTCCCCTGGTACTCCAACCAGATAAATTAACATAAGCCGGGAAGTCATTAATAGTCCATATCAAAGCCGCACGTAAATTAAAGTTCTCTTTTCTCATTACATCGTATGTCTGAACACCAACCCATAGTTGTTTTAACTCTTTAACAAGTGGCTGCAAATAGATGTCAATATCATTCTCGGGCCCTTTCTCTCTAGGTGTAATCATAGACAAGATAAAAGATGATTATTTCATGCAAACCTATGGAGGCAAATTGTAGGGAACAAGCACCACAGGCCAAGTACTGTACGTTGTGCTCATGAGTTTGTAAGGGTTAAATCCATCGAATGCTACCCAAGCTTCACACTCCGAGGATCGCTTGTAAAGCTTGGAAATTTAGAGTCAAAAGAATTCCAAGCTAAAGAATCTACAGGATGCCTTAACAATCCATCATCGGTTCATCCATCATGGTGCCACGTCATTGACTTAGTTGTCTTCGACGACATGAAAAGCCGTTGAAGCCTTGGTATTAGCAGAAAATACCGAAAAATCTTAACTGGTTGCTTCTTTGATTGTGTATCGTGATCTTCCTCGTTACCATCCTCTGTATTTCTACTAATCTAACGGGATTGACCGCATACATGACAGCACTGTTGGTTTATCCGGTTGACCCAATACAACATGTAATCATTTGGGCAACTATGAATTTTGTTGTAGCCAAGGCCCAAATCCTTTATCAGTTTCTTCATGTCTTTGGAAGATTGAGGGATTTTCGCAAACGAGAACATTTATTGCAGAAACTCTAACAGTATTGTCAACGAGTTTCTGGTCTATCCTACCAAACATTTCCAGTGAAAAAGACGAATACAGAAAGTCAGTTTGGAAAATTTTGATCCCTCATACAGTTCATTCATTTCACCAAGTAAAATGTAGAACCTCATCGCTTCTTCATTTGGCTATTCATCAGGTACACTTCTTCCCCCTTCGGTGAAAGTATTTCCACCAAAATTATAATCATTAGTTGCACCCAAGTCAGGTGGAAATGACCCGAAACCATCACTGCACATATTAAAAGCATCCCGTAACATGCCTTCCATGTTATCATCTCTAACATTGTCATTGTAAGCACTATAAGGATAACCCAGATTCATCGATGAAGATGCTCCACTAGATGTACACTCTCCATGAAAAACCCATTTTTTGTACCCCCGGACAAATCCATCAACAACTAGATGTTCGTAGACAACTTCACGATAATGTCAAATAATATTGCAACACTTCTTACATGGGCAAAGAATCATATTCTCTTGGCTTGCATTTTGAAATGCGAAATTCAAAAAAGTTTCTACTCCATTTCGATAGCCGTTGCTTACCCTTGACAATTTCATCCAAGTCCTATCCATTTTGTAGTTCTTGAAGTCTAAAGTTGACAATAAATTACACGGCTAAATTGTTAATTTATAATTTATGTAAGTACTGATATGATCATATATATAACCGAGTACTATGAAATTATGTAAGTTATGAAGTTTGATCTTAAAATTATATAAGTTAAGAAATTTGATCTTAAACTTATGTAAGTTATGAAATTTGATCTTAAAGTATTCTTTAAGATTCATCATACGTGGCATTGTTACACCTAAGGAGGATCCATTATATCTAACAGTGAGATATAAGGCAACCCGCCAGGTTTTCAGCCTCTATACTTTGAATCTTTTTTTTCTATACAAGTATTATGTAAGTTATGTATTCATTAAGATTCATCATACATGGCATTGTTACATCTGGGGAGGATCCGTTATATCTTATAGTGAGATATAAGGCAACCCGTCAGGTTTCCAGCCTGTATACTTTGGATCTTTTTTTTTCTATACAAGTATTATGTAAGTTATGTATTCTTTAAGATTCATCATACGTGGCATTGTTACACCTGGGAAGGATCTGTTATATCTTACAGTGAGATATAAGGCAACCCGTCAGGTTTCCAGCCTATATACTTTGAATCTTTTTTTTTCCTATACAAGTATTATGTAAGTTATGTATTATGTAATTTATGTATTCTTTAAGATCCATCATACGTGGCATTGTTACACCTGGAGAGGATCCGTTATATCTTATAGTGAGATATAAGGCAACCCGTCAGGTTTCCAGCCTATATACTTTGAATCTTTTTTTTCTATACAAATATTATGTAAGTTATATATTATGTAATTTATGTATTCTTTAAGATTCATCATACGTTGCATTGTTACACATGGGGAGGATCCGTTATATCTAACAGTGAGATATAAGGCAACTCGTCAGGTTTCTAGCCTATATACTTTGAATCTTTTTTTTTCTATACAAGTATTATGTAAGTTATGTATTATGTAATTTATGTATTCTTTAAAATTCATCATACGTTGCATTGTTACACCTGGGGAGGATCCGTTATATCTAACAGTGAGATATAAGGCAACCTGTCAGGTTTCCAGCCTATATACTTTGAATCTTTTTTTTTTCTATACAAGTATTATGTAAGTTATGTATTATGTAATTTATGTATTCTTTAAGATTCATCATACGTGGCATTGTTACACCTGGGGAGGATCCGTTATATCTTACAGTGAGATATAAGGCAACCCGTCAGGTTTCCAGCCTATTTACTTTGAATCTTTTTTTTCTATATAATTATTATGTAAGTTATGTATTATGTAAGTTATGTATTCTTTAAGATTCATCATAGGTGGCATTGTTACACCTGGGAAGGATGCGTTATATCTTACAGTGAGATATAAGGCAACCCGTCAAGTTTCCAGCCTATATATTTTGAATCTTTTTTTTTCTATACAAGTATTATGTAAGTTATGTATTCTTTAAGATTCATCATACGTGACATTGTTACACCTAGGGAGGATCCATTATATCTAACAGTGAGATATAAGGCAACCCGTCAGGTTTCTAACCTATATACTTTGAATCTTTTTTTTTAATCTATACAAGTATTATGTAAGTTATGTAAGTTATGTATTATGTAAGTTAAATAATTTGATGAAAGCTATGTAAGTTATGTAAGTTATGTATTATGTAAGTTAAATAATTTTATGTAAGTTATGTATTATGTATTATGTAAGTTAAATTCAAATTTCAAATCGAGAATCGCTTGAGGTGTGAACATATATGGTATACATTACAATGTAGTTTTTTTTAAATATTAATTGGTTTTAGCTTTTCGTTTGAGGTAGGTTTGGAAAATGGTATTATATGTTTTTTATAATTGAAATTTCTTTGTGATGTTGTTAAATTTAAAAGTTTTAACTTCTTTTAAATAATGATCTATATTATTAAATTGATAACAAAATATTTATAAGTTTTTAAATTTAAAAGTTTTTAAATTACTTCTTTTAAAAATAATTTATTTTTATAATAAAACATATTTAAAAATGATCAACAATATTATTATATCGATAACAAAATATTATTACCATTTTGGAAAACATTGAAAATATTAAATATTAAAATTAAACATTATTAATATAAAAATTAGTAATTAGTAATTAGTAATAAACCAAAAAGCCACATAAATGTAAGTATTCTTTAAAAATTGTTTTTTCTTATTTTATAAGACATTTATTAAAATAAATACAATTAAATTCATTTTTTGAAAAGCTCGCTATTATTAGCCCACTACTTTTATGAGGAGATTAATTAAATCATTACACCATAGGTTATTATTAGGTAAGATAGAGTAAAAAAAAATTCTTTAATATAATATATAATATATGTAGTGACAGTTTATATTAAAATATGTTAGTCTCTTCTTAACTTGCAAATATTTATTAAAATATAAAATTTATGTTAAAATATTTATTAAAATATAAAATTTATGTTAATCTCTTATCTTAACTTGCAAAATTCAAATTTGTATCATATAATACAAATTTAAATGCACCAATACTAATTAATATATATGCACCAATACTAATTAATATATATGCACCAATACTAATACACAGTATAAAAAACCCCAAAAAAAAATACAATACCTGTATTTGAAATTTCACTTAGCAATGTTTCTCGCCCTCCTTACTTACAAAGGAAATAGAAAGGCCATTTGTTATGTTCTACTCCTGGAAAACTGCAAAAACTTGCTGCAAAGAAAACGAGCATACAAATTGAAATCCACGGTGAAAGGCAACTAGACATCACACGACATCCCTCATAAAACAAACATTACATCTCAAAATGACCATTTATCCTAAAACGATACATTATGAACGAAATCCACAGCATTTTTGCAGGCAAAAAAGGAAACTAAATTTTTGCAAACTAAACATAAGCTCAAATCAGTTTAATCACAGCAACACTTCTATCTCATTATCTAGGTCCATGTATGTGCATGTTTGTATCAAGCTTGAGTAATAAATAAGCCTTAGGTTTGAAAAACAATGCTTGAAAGCATTTTATTGACTCAAAAGATCTGGGGAACCAAATCAGCCTTTGCTTGAAAAAAGAAAAAAAATTGTCTTTCTTTGCAAGTATACGCTTCTACAGAAGTTTGTCATACATGCCAACAATTTATATCAATTTGATGAAAATCTACAGCAAGAAGAATGCATCAAAATTCCTAAAGAAAATCATGCATGCAAAGTAAACATGGAAATTAAATTACCTATACATGGACGTGTTACATAACAGTTCAACAAAGACTTACTCTAAATCATTGCCACTCGTGGTGTTTCCAATCTCCAACAGATATGACTTCGCTTCAAATTCATGAAATTGTAAACATTATAGTACCAAATACGGGATCGAAAAACTGAAGAAGCTTTTTTTTCAACTCGTAAATATTGCATTGAAAATTAAAAGCATGCCAAAATAACAAAGATGATGTTAAGCAATAAAAAACCAATTTTTCACTACTTAAACACAGTATAAAAGCTGAACTATAAAGAAATTGTATGTAACTAAAATATTCATGCCAGTAAGGATTCAATTTTCTAAGCCTTGCTAACTATTGTCTGATGCGGTATAGCAAACAAGAAAACGGGCATTTGTTATGTAAAGTGAGTCAGAGGGCACGAAATGACAATAAAAAGGTTTACATTTGCAGTCGTTTGATAAGTCTAATATTTTCTAAAACAAAACATGTCAATTCTAGATTTATGTCATCTCCACCCAAACCAACCAATTTACGCCTTCAAACCTTGATTTTCCTCCTAGAAATACTCCCCAATTGATACTAAACCAGTTGTCATAATTATAATTTTTATGAATTTTTTAATTTTTTAAAATAATTATATTTTTAAAATATTTTTATAAATAATGAAGTTTCAGAAAATTTTAAGATTTTTATATTTATAATAAATTTTCAAACATTATAAAATGATGGGCAACAAGAATCAATAGGTTTCCCCAATCAAAGACTCAAATTTAACATTACCCACATCGGGGATTCATCCCATTTAATCAAATAAACATTATAAATTTCAGGACAACCTGAAGACCAAATAAGAAAATGATAGGCAACAAGAAATCAAACCTTAAAGACAACAATCCAGAACCCAAAAATGATGGGCAGCAAAATTATAGCAATGGAAGTAGCATGCAACAGAAGAAGAATATTACCAAAAAGGGAGGGAAGGAAAAAAAAAAACCCAGAAAGAAGCTATTGGAGAACGACTAGCCTCGGTCTTTCCAGCCGTCAAACCTTTACATCGAAGAAAAATAAAGATGTTAAACAAAATAATAAACAAAAGTATATAAACAAACAGAAATGCCTAAATCAATAAACAAATGGTGCTCACAATGTTGTTGTCGTCGTTGATTGAGCAAGAAAGTTTCTTTGAATTCTGAGAGACAAGACTCGTGGAAATGCTAATTCCAGAAATAGATTTTGGTATATGGGGAAATTTTTAATTGGTGAAATGTTGGGGACTTAGGAAGTTCTAAGGGATTTAGGGAGAAATTGTAGCAGAGAACAAAAGGATTTAGGGATTTCTGTTTAAGTTTTAGGAGAAAACACTTAGGGATTTCAGTGATGGAGGGGATAAAACTGAGCAAAGCAAACGACGGCATTTTGCTCAAATTCAATTTATGTTTTGCGGCGTTTCTCCACTAGCGCCACTAACTGTTGATAAAACGACGTCGTCCACCTTAATGCGTGTTATGTATTGTTGATAAAAAGATGTCGTGAAACTTAATGTAAATATATATTTGCGGCGTTTTTAGGAAAACGCCACTAACTATAGACTTATAACGGCGTTTTAGGACTAGCGCCACTAATACTTGACAGATATTTGTGGCGTTTTTACGGAAGCGCCAGTAAAAAAAGCTTCAAACGACGCTGTATTGCATTGTACTGATATATTTTTGTGGCGTTTTATTCACAAACGCCATTAATTCATACAACAAATTTTCAAACGACACCGTCTTTGAATCTATTGATGGTTTTGTATGCGTTTTGTATAAAAGCCGTAATTTTAATATCATTTAATCTATATATTTTATACTATTATTAATTAATTCAATTACTTATTTTAAATATTTATAAATTTAAAATATATCACTATATACCCATAAATCTTTAAAATTATTTTAAATAATAGTATTAGTGTTAATAATAATAAAATAATTTTTATATAAAATTTCATAATATCTCTTTTACGGTTATATAATAAATTATTTAATATATAAATTAAAAACTTAAGCCCAAATCCCAAATATAACTCCAAATCTAAACTTCAAACCTTAATATCTAACACATAATCTCAAACCCCAAACTATATAATAATTTTAATATTATAATTCATATTATCTATTTTACAATTATATAATAAATTATTTAATATATAAATTAAGGATAAAAATTTGAACCTATTTTAAAGAAATAAACATTGGGGTAATGGATACATATACCATTCGGGGTTATGGGAAGACAGTTTCAATACAATAAAAGGAAGGATTAAACGATGGTTACGTTGGATCCAACAGCTTCAGGGTTACAAGATTTTAGGGATTTGAATTAGGAGAAACTGATTTCAAGGATTTTGGTTTCGGAATTGAGGGTCATATACCTTAAACCCTAAATTCTAAACCCTAAACCCTAAACCATTGCCCCTAAACTATTAACTCTTAACCCTTGACTCTAAACCCTAAATCATAAGCCTTAACCCCTAAACCCTATAAAACTCTAAACATATAACCCTAAACTCTAAACCCTAAAATATTATAAACCTCAAAACCTTAAACCACAAACCTTTATAAACTTTAAATCCTAAACACCATAAACCATAAAACCCTAAATCATAAACCCTTACAAATATATAAACCCTGTAACCATAAATACTAAACCTTAAATCAAAAACTCTAAACCACTAAAACACTAAAGTATAAACATTAACCCCTAAATCATTCGACCCACACCTTACACCCTAAATGCTAAACCCTTAACACTAAGGCAAAAAATTTAAACATTAAACGTAAATTAAAATTGAATTATTATAAAATGATCAAAACAACGCTTTTTTTTGTTTTGAAATAGATTGAATAAAGGCCACCCTTAGTGGCGTTTTTGATAAAAATGCTGCAAATTTTTTACACTTTTTATATTTACATGAAAACGACGTCGTTTTTGTTTTGAAATAAAAAATATGTTGTGGAGTTTTTATAACAAACGCCGCTATAAGTCAGCCTTTAGCGGCGTTTTTCTTAAAAACGCCGCTAACTTTATCCCATTTTTACATTGTAATTAAAACGGCGTCGTTTCTGTTTTGAAAGAAAAAATATTTTGTGGCGTTTTTGTTAAAAACACCACTAAAGATCACATTTAGCGGCGTTTTTGTAACAAACACTGCTAATTTTTTCCCATTTTTACATTGCAATTAAAACGTTGTCGTTTTTGTTTTGATATAAAAAATATTTTGTGGCGTTTTTGTTAAAAACGCCGCAAAAGATTATCTTTAGCGGCGTTTGTCAAAAAAAGGCCGCTATTGTGCAATCTTTTGCGGCGTTTTCTTGTTAGCGCCACTAAGTTATAAATTTTGCGGCGTTTTAAATAAAAGCGTCACTAAAAACGCCGCTATAAGTCAATTTTGCTGTAGTGAATTTGGATTGAGATGAACAGATTTTTGGGCTTAAACCTATTTCCAACTCTAATAAAAACGCAATTATAAGGAAAAAAAAAATGATAAAAGTAAACATAATGATAAATTCTAACTGTACTAATAATGACTAGAAAGTAACGTAAGTTAAAGAAAAATTTCTTTGTGATTATGTTTCACGTTTCATTGTTATCACTTCCATTTTCATTTTGGATCAAATTCTTAGAGCCTTTCCTTGATGTCACCTTTTAAAGAGCTACATATAATTGATAGATGAATGAATATTTGTTACATATTTTTAAGTCTTAGTTTGCTCACAATTGCTTTATTCTTGAGTAAATTTTAGTTAGTTTTGAGTCATTAGATCCATGTTAGAACTAGCTTTGGTAAAATGAGTTTTAGATTATTTTTAGTGTTTTTATGTTATTTTTAATTTAATTTATTTTATTTTATTAAATAAGCTTTTTTAAAGTCTTTTTGTAGGCATTGGATCAAGTGGGACAAATGAATTAGGAAAAAGTAGTGTGAGTAAAAAGCTAAAAAAAAAAAAAGGAAGAAATGAGATTCTGCCGAAGAAGGTTGCCACATGACTTTTCCCAAGTTGCGACATTGGCTAGAAAATTTGTTTTTGTTTTTATTTTTATTCCGTTTTTAAATAGACTTTTTTTTTATTTTTTTAATCCTAATGTCGTAACCATTTTTTTTGGGGAAACGGTAAACGACGCGGTCGACTTGATTTTTGAAGAAAGAAAAGAAAAGGAGTCGCCACCGATCTTTATTTGGTGTGATTGGATCACCTTCGTTTTAATAAAACATTTAATTTACTAAAACAGTGCTTTTTGGTCCACGAACTTTGAGAAAACGGATTCGGAGGTCGATTACGTGCGAGGAAGGATTAGTACCCTCGACACGCCCAAAATTGGTACCAAACTGATTGATTGATGTCCTATTTGTTGAAAACTTCAAAGGGGTTCGAAAATACAATGCTTTTATTTTTAAAATTGGAAGGGACGCTAAGACTTTCTTATTTTCGAAGAGGTAAAGCATCACGTCCAGTAAGTTAGGGCACAATGCTTTAAACTCTCGAAACTAAGCTCGCCTTTTGAAACTTGGTTTTTATTTGGAGAGGATCTTCCGTTATTCGTCAAATGAGAAATCGGAACCCGATAGTTAGGGCTCGATTTCCGAGATTTCAAATACTAAGATTGCCTCTATTTTAGAAAAGAAACTTATCCCGAAGTATCTTAGTGTCGAGTCCAGTAAGTTAGGGCACGACATTTCGAATTTCGAGATTAAGCATTTTGTTTTAAAATTGCAACTTCAAAAGAGATATCCCGTTATTTGACATAAACGAGTAAAACCGGAACCCAGTAAGTTAGGGCTCGATCTTCCCGAATTTTCAAATACCGAACATCATCTTTATTTTGAAAATTTAATTGATTAATATTAGACAAAGTAATGATACAACAAATAAAGCGAATATATGAATAAATCTAACTCTCATAAATAAATGAATGAGCAACTAAATTATGACACAAGGTTGACGATAATGGGACTTTAGGAACAAATAGAATAATAATAATAACAACAATAAATAAAAAATATGATAAATAAATAAATAAATTATTTTAAAATACTAAAAAGTAAAGAGCAATGAATGAATAAATAATAAGTAAATGAAGTGACAAATAAATAAATAAAATAGCAAATAAATAAACAATGAATAAAATAATATAAAGCAAAATTCATAAATGGTGAAAATTTTAAAAAAATAGAAATCAATTCAAATTAAATAATAATAATAATAATAATAATAATATCAATAATAATAACATAGTGATAATCAAATAATAAAAAAACAATAATAAATATAATAGTAAATAAGTAAACAAAAGTAAAAATGAAATGATAATAATAGTAATAATAGTAATAATAATAATAATAATAATAATAATAATAATAATAATAATAATAATAACAATAATATTAATAATAATAATATGGTGATAATAAAATAATAAAAATAACAAATAAATATAATAGTAAATAAATAAACAAAAGTAAAAATGAAATGATAATAATAATAATAATAATAATAATAATAATAATAATAATAATAATAATGAACAGTGGTGGAGTGTAATGGAAATAATAAATAATGATAATAAAAACTAATAATAGTAAAAATAAAAAATAAAAAAAAGTAAAAATGGTGTAAATTGCAAAATAACTGAAAAAGGATCGAATTGCATTAAGAATAAAAGTTCTGGGGTTAATTTATAATAAACGAAAAGGGGATGAGGACCCCATTGTGATGCGCGCGAAAACAAGAGGGACTGGGAGCGCAAATTTACCCAAAGTGTCTAAACGCCGCGTTTTATTGGGACCAAATTGTAATCGCGCATAGTTATGGGGCAAAATTGAAATAGCAAAAAAAACCTCATTGTAAAAATAAAAAATGCGGAAGGACCGCGCGCGTAAATTTTCCATTTTTTCGGAAAAACATGCGGATCCTTTGGAGCGGGTCGGGTCGCTCATGGTCGCGATGAACGACGTCGTTTTGGGCCATCAGACGTGCCCTAAACGACGTCGTTTTGCAATGTTTATAAATTCCAGTTTTTCCTTTTTTTTTTCATTTGCTGAGGTCTTTTAAAAAAAACTTTCACTCCTTTTTTGTTTTCTCTGCGGGAGAGAGCGGCGCGATTTCAGTGAGGGCCATTGCGATTCAGCCGTCATGCCGTGGCGAGTTCGACCACCAACCACCAGTGGTAGGAAAGGTAAAATTTTATTTTTTTTTGTAAAACTATATATATATTTTTTATATTATGCGATTTGCTAAAAAAGGAAACGACTTTCGGAAAATAAAAAGAAAAAAAAATAAACCTTTTTTGCCTCTGTTTTTCGATTTTCTTGAATCCTTTGCGTTTTCTTTTCTTCGTGTTTGGATCTGGTGTTTTTGTGCTTAAAAAAATGCTTTCTATTGATGTTTTTTTTTTGGTGTTTTAAAAATGCTTTCTATTGATGTTCGAAAACAAAGAAAAGAGAGGGATCTCTGCTTTCTTTCTCTCTGTTTTTTCTTTCCGAAAAGCCCTCTCTTTTTTTTACACTCTCTGTTTTTTCGAAAGGAAAAAAAACCCCTTTTTTGCAATAATACTCTCTGCTTTCTTTTCGACAGGAACCCCCCCTGTTTACAATGTCTTTGTATGGCTTTATAGCCAAGACTGAATAATACAAACAAATTTCTCCTTCTTTTTTCTTTATCATTCGCGTATTTTTTGTCTTGCGGTGGTGGCGGGCTGGTGGTGCAAATGTGTGAGGCGTGTAGGTCAAGTCGAGAGGGCTCGGCTAGGGTTTTTTGTTTTGTTTCTGTTTGTTTTTTCCTGTTTTCTTTTTTTTTTTTTTTTGGGTTTTCTGAGTTGGGTCGATTTTGGGCTTGTGTTTTGGGCCTTTGGTTTTGTTAAATTAATTTTAATTTAATTTTTGTGTAACTGGGCCCTGGGCAAATTTGGGCCATCTACAGCTGCCCCTCTTTGCTCATTGTCGTGCAACGGGAATAGAGCAAAGACATAAAGAGGGACCAAATTTGCCCGGTATTGCTGAGTCCTGACTTCTTTGGTGCTTTTCTTCTTCATGTAGTCTCATCCCAGTCTACCGCATCTTGTTACTTCAATCCACTCTGCTGCTATGTAGCTTTAATTTGCTCTTGCTGCGACTCCAATGGGATGTGACTTGTTTTATTTTAGATTGCTCCGCTGCATCTTCAGAGAGATGAGGTCTTTGGTCTTTAGCCTATCCCACTTCTAGTTAAGGCAATAGGACTAAAGCTTAACCATGCTCCCTACTGGTTAGGGACAGGAATTGCAATTTTTGACCTATTCCACTGCTGGTCGGTGGCAATAGGAGGGTGGCTTAAATCGTGTTCCCTACTGGTTAGGGAGCCAAGATTCGCCTTCGATCTTGCCCCACTACCGGTTAGGGCGACAAGATCTACAATTTTGACCTATTCCACCGCTGGTCAGTGGCAATAGGAGGGTGGCCTAAATCGTGTTCCCTATTTGTTAGGGAGCCATGATTTGCCTTCGATCTTGCCCCACTACTGGTTACGGTGACAAGATCTACAATTTTTGGCCTATTCCACTGCTGGTCGACGGCAATAGGACAATCTTCAACCTATTCCATCACTGGTTGATGGCAATAGGACAATCCTCAACCTATTCCATCACTGGTTGATGGTAATAGGACAATCTTCAACCTATTCCATCACTGGTTGATGGTAATAGGACAATCTTCAACCTATTCCATCACTGGTTGATGGTAATAGGACAATCTTCAATTATGTTGCTACACCGTCCTCTAGGGACCTATCCTGTAGACTTGATTCTATATGTTTGTGTTTATTCCAAATGGAGAGGATGCTATGGTCAAAATGACTCGAATGCTCCTAACTAATGGATGACACTTGCATGAATGCAGAATGTCGTGAAAATGACGATCTTTCGTTAAGATGCAGTGCTTGTAATAAATCGGATGCTCCTAACTAAATGATATTACGGAGGACATTTGCATGAATGCAGGATGTCATGAGAACGATTTATTTTTCCTTAAAAATCTTAGGGCTGTAATTGCTCGCTCGCTTGTCGAGGTCATGGGACAGAGGCAACTTCTTGTTTGATGTCTATGCCTGCGAATCTGAAGAAATGGTCATAATTTTGGACTTCTCTTCTTCGAAAGTTTCCAAACCCTAAGCGCGGTGGTTCCTAAACAACAGTCTTGTTTTAGGTTCCTACGCTGTTTAGAAGCTTCCAGAGTAATAGGCGGGACTCGTTTTATGGAAGTATTATGGGTCAATGGGTCGTTATTTCAATTGCAAACAACTCAAAGACAATGGAATTTATAAAGAATGGAATTGGATTAATTCAACAAAAGTAAACATTATTGGAGTACAGAAAATGGGTAAAAGAAAAAAGTAGGTGCCCCAGATATCGCAGCCTGGGCTTCACCACCGAATCCTTTCGAAGATCATTTGAGCTGAGAATACGTTGGGAGATCTGCAGTGCTCTGTAGATGTTCCGAGGTGTAACATTCCTCCTTTTGCCAATTCTGGGGGAAAAGATTGCCATATACCTCCTTTTTAATTTGAGCCGCCCTTATCGGGTTTTCGACTCAAAACCCCTTTGGTCTCAAAGCGCCCTTTACGGGTTTTCACTTCGGCCTCTCCATTTTTTTTTTTTTTGTAAAGCGCCTTTTTCGGGTTTTCACTTTAGCCTTTCCCTTCTTCAAGCGTAATACTTCTTAACGAATCAAATTTATGGGATTGGGTAGATTTTTCCCATCCATCTCAAACCAAGATTAGTGCCCTCTAGAAAGCTTTTTCACCACATATGGTCCTTCCCAATTCGCATCCATTTCCTCTGAAATCCTTTTGTATGGGAAGGATCTTTTTCAAGACGAGATCCCTTCGTGGAATTCCTTGGGTGAACTTTTTGTTGTAAGCTCGCATCATTCGCTTTTGGTACATCGACCGTGATGGATAGCCCTCAATCTCTTTCTTCAATTAAGTTCAACTGATCATATCGAGCTCGGATCCATTCACTTCATCCACTTCACTTGACAATATTCAAGAGAAGGTATTTCCACTTCGATAGGTAGAAGCGCCTCCATCCCATAGACCAATGAGAAAGGTGTTGCCCAGAGAGGTTGGACGGACGTTCGATAAGCATAAGCGCGACGGTAATTTTCATGCCAATCCTTGTAAGTCTCGGTCATCTTCCCACTATCCTTTTGATGTTTTTGTTGGTCGCTTCCTTTGCTCCATTCATTTTTGGGCGGTACAGTGATGAATTGTGATGTTTGATGTTGAATTGGTTACAAACCCCTGCTATCGTGGTATTGTTTAAATTCAGTGCATTGTCTGATATGATCCTCTCGGGCATTCCATATCGACAAATGATTTCCTTCTTCAAAAACCGGCTAACCGCTGATTTGGTGACGTTGGCATATGAGGCAGCCTCTACCCATTTCGTGAAGTAGTCGATGACCACAAAGATGAATCGATGCCCGTTCGATGCTTTCGGAGATATTGGCCCAATGACGTCCATGCCCCACATGGAAAATGGCCATGGAGAAGTCATAACATGCAAAGGTGACGGGGGTACATGAATCTTGTCTCCATAAATCTGGCATTTATGACATTTTTTGGCATAGTTGATCTGATCTCCTCCATGGTGGACTAATAATATCCGAACCTCATTATTTGTCGGCCATTGTGAAACCATTAGCGTGAGTTCCACAAACACCTTCGTGGACTTCTTCTAGGATTAACTTAGCTTCCAAGGTCCACACACCTTAGCAAAGACTTGATCTTTCCTTTTCTTGTATAAGACTTCTCCATCCAAGACGTAATCGCATGCTAATCTCCTCAACGCATTTTTTTCATTCTCTGTGGCTTGATCAGGGTACTCACGATCCTTCACATACCGCAATATATCGTGGTACCATGGTGGGTCGATTTTCTCTTCTTCCTCGACATTGTAGCAATGGGCTGGGGCCTCATAAATGCTCATTTGTATAGGTCTCATATCCTCCTTGTTGTTTGCTTGTACCATAGAAGCCAATGTGGCTAAAGCATCAGCCATCTGATTTTCATCCCTTGGTAAATAACTGAAAGTGATGTCATCGAACTCCTTGATTAGTTCTTAGACCAATCTTTTGTATTTGACCAATTTGGGATCTCTCGTCTCCCATTCTCCTTTAAGTTGATAAATTACCAGCGCGAGTCTCCGTATACTTCCAAAGACCTTAATTTTGCGTTCAATAGCGATCGGATGCCCATGATACAAGCTTCATACTCGCCATATTGTTTGTACAATCAAAATCCAATTCTGGTAAATGGGTGATGATCTCCGCTTGGGGACACCAGAATCGCCTGATTCCATTGCCCATAGCGTTCGATGCCCGTCAGTTCGGTTTCAAGGATGACTTTCCGTGGTATCTTCTTGATGGTAGCTACGTACATTAGGTCTTCATTAGGAAATCAAAGTCCGAGGCTCATAATCGCGAGCTCTACTAGCGGAAAATCCGCTATTGCACTCCTTTTATCGCTTCGGTTTACATAGACTATGTCGAACTCGAAAGTAAAATTTGCCATCAGACCATCCGTCCATTCGAGTAGTTGACTCCATTAGATATTTCAATGGTCTAGCTTGAGATGAGCCAGTCGTATGATACAACATGTCTTGCCTCGGTCTCAAGTTGTCCGGACCAAGGCACAACACATTTTCTCAATCGGTGAGTACCTTGTTTCACACTCGGTGAACTTTTGCTAAGGTAGTATATTGCTTTTCTTTCTTTCGACTCATCATCTTTGGCCGAACACGCATCCCATTGAATTATCAAGTACCGTCAAATAGAGGATTAAAGGCTTCTCTGGATTAGGCGGTGTCAATACTGGAGGATTGGACAGGTACTGCTTTACTTTGTCAAAGGTCTTCTGACATTCCTCGTCCCACACACCTGGGTTGTGTTTCTTAAGAAGACGAAATATGGGATCACATTTCTCAGTCAGTTGTGAAATGAACCGAGCAATGTAATTTAATCTTCCTAAGAAACCTCGAACTTCTTTTTGCGTACGAGGCGGAGGCAATTCTTGTATAGCCTTGACTTTGTCCGGGTCAACCTCAATCCCCTTTTCACTGACTATAAATCCTAGCAATTTTCCTGACCTGGCTCCAAAGGTACACTTCGCCGGGTTAAGCTTCAGTTGGACTTTCCTCAACCTCAAAAATAATTTCCTTAAGACTTGGATATGCTCCTTTTCGGTCCGAGACTTGGCAATCATATCGTCGACGTAAACCTCAATTTCCTTGTGCATCATGTCATGGAATAGGGTCACCATGGCTCTCTGATATGTTGCTCCCGCATTCTTCAACCCAAATGGCATTACCTTATAGCAAAAGGTTCCCCACATGGTTATGAATGTGGTTTTATTCATGTCTTCAGGAAGCATCTTTATCTGGTTGTATCCTGAGAAGCCATCCATGAATGAGAACAATGAATAACCCGCCGTATTGTCCACCAAGGTGTCGATATGAGGTAACGAAAAGTTATCCTTCGGGCTAGCCTTGTTTAGATCTCTGTAGTCCACACACATTCGTACTTTCCCATCTTTCTTTGGGACGGGGACGATATTGGCTATCCATTCTGAGTACTTAACCACTTGCAAGAACCCTGCATCAAACTGCTTCTTTACCTCCTCTTTTATTTTCAGTAAAACATCGGCCTCATCCTCCAAGTTTACATTGGACCGCTTTTATTCTTCTTTTATGGGCAAACGGTGTACCACGATATCAGTGTTTAACCCGGGCATGTCTTGATATGACCATGCGAAGACGTCCTTGAATTCTTGGAGTAACTCAATGAGGTCTTGCTTTGTCTCTGCGGTGATACCGGCTCCAATCTTCACTTCTTTCTTTTCTTGTTCACTTCCTAGATTCACTATTTCCACTGATTCTTTGTGAGGTATGATTTGTTTCTCCTCTTGTTCTACCATCCTTAACAGTTCGGGAGCTAAATCACAGCCTTGGTCATCTCCAAAATCCTAAAAATCTTTCGCACCCATATCTTGCTCAAAAAGACATTCTGAGTCATCGGTAGCGTTACTCAAATCATTGATATCTGGAGACCTGTTATGGAAATGAATAAAGGCTCATAGAATCATAGAATCTTGGCATGTTTATTGGTATGATAAATGAAGAATAGAAATGTTTAGAAGAATATTCAAAGAAAGAATAATGAATGAATGAAATGAACATAAAAGAAAATTTGCTCAAAAGATAACGGAGATGTATTTCATTGAAAATAACGATGGCTTATACAAATTCATGTTTCACAAAAGGGTTCTTATCGCTTCTAGACTTAAAGCAATAATTACATTAAGTATTACTCGAATAAGTTCTAAAGGCTATAGGAATCTCCTCCATGATCCAATTGTTTAGAACGCTACCCGCTCATAGGGCGAATGCCATTCCGATTTTCTTCCTCAATTTCCCCTTCAGATATAGCATTGACATGCAAGACTTCCTCATTTTGTGTCTCTCGCCCCGGATAGATAACCCCTCCTGATATAAAGGTCTCACGAATATGAGGAATTATCATTGGTTGCCATTTCATCTCATCTCCCCTCAGACGTGCCTTCCTTCTTTCTTGCTTCTTTTCCAACTCTTCTCTTTTTTGCTTGGCCTTTGGCTTGAATCCCAGACCGAAGAAGTCTCGCTTTTCTTTTAGTCTAGGGACCTCGATTTCTCCTTGGAGGTACCTTCCAAGTCCTTTCTCAGCATGACTCTATTCCGACCATCAGTTGTAGACCCATTCTCGTGGTCTTGGATAATTGAGGTACTGGGACTTTATTCCCCTCAGCGACGAATGTTGCATTGACAAATTCCAAAGAACGGAA
This sequence comes from Gossypium rotundifolium, assembly GCA_025506655.1. Taxonomy (NCBI): domain Eukaryota; kingdom Viridiplantae; phylum Streptophyta; class Magnoliopsida; order Malvales; family Malvaceae; genus Gossypium; species Gossypium rotundifolium. The sequence continues at coordinate 52,272,522 of CP106728.1, forward strand.
GGAACACTCGGCTGCTTCATCGTTGGCTTCTAAATAGGGTACATTGCTTGTTACGATTGCGATGATATCCTCTTGACATTTATGGTCACTAAACGCCCTCCGAGATTAATTTCAACTTTTGGTGCAACGATGAGGGCCTTTGCTCTGCCGAGTGTATCCAAGGTCTCCCCAAAGCAGTTATAAGGCGGTACGGATATCCATCACAACAAAATCCACCTCATATGTATGCGGTCCGATTAGAAGAGGTACTTGATCCTTCCCATGACTTTCCTCTCGGTTCCATCGAATGCCCTTACTATGTTGTGGCGAGCCTTCATATGAGAACTATCAGCGGTGTCGATTCGATTATCGATAGTGGTAGAACATTGAGCACCGATCCATTGTCGACTAGTACCCCGGCAATGTGTATCCCTTGCATCGTGTGGTAATGTGGAGAGCCTTGATGGAACCGTACCTCCGGAGAATCTCATCATCGTTAAAGAAAATGAAGTTATCGGCACTTATGTTGTTAACCAGGCGATCCAACATTAGCTTGTTATATCATTCGCAACATAAGTTTCGTTCAATACCTTCATCGGTAGCGTTACGGTGTGCTTCAGAACTCAATAGTAAATCTAGCACCCGATATGCGAGCCGATTGTTTATGTAGCTGCTCTACGACACTGTATTCACTATGCTTGAAACTTTAGGAATTCCTAGCTTCTTCCTCCTTCACTGGCTCGTTTATATGTGTCTCTTGGTTGGTCCCTTTTTCCTTTTTTTGTTCGCCCATCAAGTTTTTCCCTTTTGAGTGCTCCGTCTTTGTGTTTGACAAGTCGTAGCGCTTTCCACTGCGCGTGTAGGAGCCTTCCTCTTGATTTCCTTTTGTAATGTTGGGCGAATCTCCCCTTTCGTGAATCGTCACATTGCGCTTATAGTTCGGGGGACCTTCTTGTCATCCTTATATAGAAAGGCGCGAGCTTTGGATTCGATCTTAGGATATTCCTGGCTCTCTTTTGTGGACGGACACCCCTTTTCAGGAGTCGTCACGTTGTAATTATAACCCCCGAGAGTCTTTTGGTGGTCTTGGATGAAAAAGTAGTAGGCTTTCGAATCACGATTTTCGGATTTATTTTCATTCCGTCGCCCTTTGATCGTGAGATGGTGACTAAAGGATTGCTCACCTCCGAGGCTTTTGCTACTGACTCACCCTCCAACGTGTAAATGTTACCCTCTTTCCGGCCTTCATTGTTTTTAAAGAATTCTAGCTCTTTGTTGTCCATCAGCGCCTGTACCAGCATTCTGAACTCGGTGCAACTTTGGATTTCGTGCTCTTCTGAGCCATGAAATTCACAGCCCTTTCGTGTTTCTTCATGTTCTTCTCTCGGACGTGCCACAACCAATCCCCTTTTTATCATTTCCTTCTAGACCTGCTTCATTGGGGTTTTCACATCGAAAATATCCCTTTTTACTCTTCTCCTCACATCTTCGCCTATCATGTTGACCCCGTGATTAGGTAGCGGGTGCCCCTTGCCAGAGGTGTCATCGACTTCTATAACTCCCATCTGGATCAGTCTTTCCACTAGTTTCTTGAAAGCGAGACAGTGCTCTATAGAATGCCCCACGATTCCTGCATGGTATTCGCACTGTGCGTTCGCATCATACCACTTAGGGTACGGGGGTTGCAAGGGTTTTAAGTAATGGGGGGAGACAACGTGTGCGTCAAATAATTTCTGGTACATTTCCTTGTAAGGGACCGGGATAGGCGTAAATTGGATTTTCTACGTATTTTGCCTTGTGTTGGACTCCTGTCTAAAGGGGCTCTGATGATCGGGGGTCATAGTCCTTGGCTGGCTCACAGTAATAGGTTTTGGATAACCTTTTCCTATGTTGTTTATATCACTCTCTCTTCTTCGGGGCCGTCTTTCTAGTACTTTCTCCAGCCTCTATTTTACCGCTTCTGATCGCATTCTCTATCATTTCCCAGACAAAGACAATATCGGAAAAACTTTTCGTGGCACTTCCAAGCATGTGATTAATGAAGGAGCTTTCAGTATTGACAAACAAAGATGGTTGTCTCTTTTTCTAGGGCGGTGGTTTGGACTTGCGTGGCTACTTCCTCCACCGCCGGGCATCTTGCTGAAACTTTCGTTTGGCTTTTCTCCATATTTTGGGCGTGATTCGATCGGGAGCTATATCGGCTCGTGCCGTGTTGCTTCGGAAGGCTGTGCTAGATCCTTCCATGACTTGATCTGGGTACGACTGAGCTGATTGTACCACTTGGCTGCGGCCCCGGCCAAACTATCCTGGAAACAATGGATAAGGAGTTGATTGTTGTTAACATATCCCGCCATCCGCCTACGAACATCGTGATGTGCGCTTGAGCAAGCGGTCCCATTGTATTTTCAAAATCCGGTCTTGAACTTTGGCGGAAGTATGAGGTGCAGGACTAGGCTCAAGTCTTTAGCGTCCACTCCGTAGCGATGGTCGCTATCTCTATTTCCTTAAATTTTCTTCTAACCATTTGCAACGATCCTCGAGTTGTTTGGGAAGGTTCGTTTTGCCTTATCCATTTCACCATTTCATCAAAGTCGGGGACTATAGGGTTAGCGGACCTTCTCCGGATTCTTGCTGAACCGATCGAAAAGTCTTGCGGCATCGCGGTCTCAACTCGCACTGTGGCTCGATAACAAAAGGCGTCCTTTGGGGACCTATTTCGGTGGTACTTGGATATTTGGCGGGGTAAATCCGGAGGGTGGCGAGGTCGTCATTATTCCACGAACTAGTAGCGACGCCTTTTCCTCGTTCATTGGCTAATAGTTGCGCCTAACTGGCTCATCATGTTGTTTTGGGACTCTTGCATCCGTTCTATCATATCTTCTTTGGAGTTTCGTTATTTGCTCTGCATCATTCTTGCATCTCCTTCTAAAATTGTTCAAATCTTTGATCCATTTTCTTAGCACGAGTCCGTAGTGATGTCCTGTTCCCATTTCTTTTCTTCTCTCTTGTTTCTCTTTTGTTTCTCTGTTAATCTTAACCAATTAGGCTTCTTTTATAAACTTTAATGCATGTAATATGATGTAATGCAAATGCATGAATCGGGAAGAAGACATCGATTCGATCAACTTCATTTTAGAAAACTTTATTAGAAGGCAAAACCCTTTACATAAAGTAGACTACAAATACGTTCTAGCCCTAAGACCTAAGGTTTTGATTTTTCCAAGCAGAGAGATTAGCTCTTCATCACGACTCGGTGGTAGCCCATATCTCATGCCCACATTGTCAGCCTCCTCAGCCAAAGTCTGTAGGTGATCGGCTACTTCTCGAATCTGGATTATTGCTTCTCCCATGAGGTAGTCCCGGCTTCGAACTTGCTCGCAAGAATGGTGAAGCTCTTCCTCCCAACGTTTTTCTCTTGTTTCCAGAAGCTCAATCTGGAGCTCGCTACTATGCAATGCCGATTCTAATTCTTCAACCCTACCTTTCAGTTCCTCTATTCTGTTTAGGCTTGACTTTAGTTGGCTTTCCGAGTCTCGACTCCGATAATGGTGCAGAGATCGCCCAAGCTCAGCTATTCTAGCTTCTAATCCCTTTTTCTCTTTTTGGTCTTCGGTCCTGCCCTTCTCCAAGTCTTCCTTTTGCGCTCGTATTTCATGAAACTTTTTCTCCCAACTGCTAGCTTTGGCTCTTTCCTCTCTGACCTCTTGTTGCCCTTTGCTCAAGTTTTCCCTAATCCGAAGATTCTTTATCGTTAAGCGCATCTTCTTGTACTCGTCTTCAAGTCATCTCGGTCTTCCTCTACTTTTCGCTTTTCCTTTCTGAGTTTCTCAGCCTCTGACTTTTGACCGTCCACTTCTAACTGGAGGAGCATCTTTTCTTCCTCCAACCTTTCTATCCTTTTCCCGAGTTCCGAGCTCATCCGTTCAAAATCTTGCTTTACAACCTCTAATTCTGATGGGACCACTCGCATGCATTCTTCTCTCGATCGGCGCCTATACGGGTTTGGCTCGGGAATGTTGTCATTGACCCTCCTAGCCCTCCATTCAATATATTCGTGGTCGTTCTCGGGCACGTAGACAATCTTCTCATTCGTGAATCGATTCGGTATTTAGAAATCTCTTTAACCCTTTTCTTATAGCTTCCCCTTCAGATGAAAACTCACACCGAGCTAGCCAGTATGTCGTTGGTACGAATCGCCTTGAACCATCTTGCCTTAGGACCAAGAAGGCGTGGCGGTGGCACCCCAAATTCCCAATAGGGAACCTAGTCAAAGCTTCCGCATGCGATAAAGGATCCTGGGAATCATCCAGGAGCCTTCCATTCAATGTCGTCCTCTTGAAGGTTTTGAATGATCGCGATCCGCTTTTCTTGAAACATCCTCTCTTCTAAGCGTAGTTGCTATCTCTTCTAGTGGGAGTACTTCTCGACATGAACCGCAAGACACTTTCTCTATTTTCCAAAAGTGACTATGGAACCAAGCCAATAACAATGCAAGACACCCAATAAACACGCTTTCACCTCTTCTCGGCATGCGGTCAAGGATCCGAATGTTTGGCTAAGATGGCGAGAGCAGGTGTGACCCTTTGTCCAACCGGTGAATAGATCAATAAGCGCTTCATCGATGTGCCTCAAAGCTTTGGGGAAGATTACGGTAGTAAATACACAAGGCCAAGATGTCTATCTTTTTCTTCGTATAGGGATGCGCCAGAATCAGGTCTCTCAAACATGTCCAGGGTATGCATTTACCCTCGCCCTTCTTCTGCATCCTAGCTGAGACCCACTGTTCACTCATGCCGGTGATATTTATCAACTTCTTTGCGAAGGTTGGGCCATTAACCGCCTTGGAATAAGCTTTGTCAACTTGAATTCTCGGGCAGCGTAGCAAGGTCGTATACTCTTCTACTGTGGGAACCAGATCCACTTTTCCAAGGAGAAAGCATATAAGCGGCATTCCGAATCGGGTCATTGCTCGGAACAGTGCTTGTCTATTTTGACCTCAGCGGGTAAGGCAGTCGTAGTAAGCACCATAGAACAATTTGCCTCGCTTCATCATCCCACTGAGTCCAAATTTCTCTCAATTCACGGGCTCGTTCTGCGTGACACTAATATTGGTGAAGTTCCGTAGCTCCGACACATACCCTTCGACTAAGCTATCCCCTTTTTCTACCTGGCATTGCTCTGACCATATACGGACGGTCGCATTGTCTTCTACTTTATCAAGGAATTCACTTTCCATAACCAGTTTCCCAACTCAGAAACGGACCGTGAATCGATGTCTCTTTAAAATATGAAATGATATGCACAAAAAGAAAGAAACATAAAGTTAGTACCATGGAATATAAAACAAGTAAAATAAGCAAACGCCTATCTGGGTGACCACTAAGGTTTGCCATGGCTCTACCTAAGGTGGGCTCTTAGGGTTTGCTATATGCGGCTTAGTTCTAAAGTTCGAGGTACCTGAACCAGCAGATTCCTCAATCCTCACCCATTATAGGCTCATGCGGACCGAGTTCGGTTCAGGGGAATACATTTCCCTACGGCCATGCGGAAGTGAAAACTTCACGGAGACATAGGTACGGATGTATTCCGAAAGCAGTCCACTAGCCCATGCGGAGGTGAAAACCTCACGAAGGCATAGCTTCTCGCTCCCACTTAAGGGTGTGACCACAACGGTCATGCAATGCAATGCCAAAGTATTTACAAGGCTAATATTGAAGATGCGTCAAAAGAAGCATGATTTTTCAAAACCATTTTAATTAAAAGGACAAAAATCAATCAATTTTTGGCTTGACCCTCGCGTCCCCAGTGGAGTCGCCAAGCTGTCGTAACCATTTTTTTGGGGAAACGGTAAACGACGCGGTCGACTTGATTTTTGAAGAAAGAAAAGAAAAGGAGTCGCCACCGATCTTTATTTGGTATGATCGGATCACCTTCGTTTTAATAAAACATTTAATTTACTAAAACAGTGCTTTTTGGTCCACGAACTTTGAGAAAACGGATTCGGAGGTCGATTACGTGTGAGGAAGGATTAGCACCCTCGACACGCCCAAAATTGGTACCAAACTGATTGATTGATGTCCTATTTGTTGAAAACTTCAAAGGGGTTCGAAAATACAATGCTTTTATTTTTAAAATTGGAAGGGACGCTAAGGCTTTCTTATTTTCGAAGAGGTAAAGCATCACGTCCAGTAAGTTAGGGCACAATGCTTTAAACTCTCGAAACTAAGCTCGCCTTTTGAAACTTGGTTTTTATTTGGAGAGGATCTTCCGTTATTAGTCAAATGAGAAATCGGAACCCGATAAGTTAGGGCTCGATTTCCGAGATTTCAAATACGGAAGATTGCCTCTATTTTAGAAAAGAAACTTATCCCGAAGTATCTTAGTGTCGAGTCCGATAAGTTAGGGCACGACATTTCGAATTTCGAGATTAAGCATTTTGTTTTAAAATTGCAACTTCAAAAGAGATATCCGTTATTTGACATAAGCGAGTAAAACCGGAACCCGATAAGTTAGGGCTCGATCTTCCGAATTTTCAAATACGAACATCATCTTTATTTTGAAAATTTAATTGATTAATATTAGACAAAGTAATGATACAACAAATAAAGCGAATATATGAATAAATCTAACTCTCATAAATAAATGAATGAGCAACTAAATTATGACACAAGGTTGACGATAATGGGACTTTAGGAACAAATAGAATAATAATAATAACAACAATAAATAAAAAAATATGATAAATAAATAAATAAATTATTTTAAAATACTAAAAAGTAAAAGAGCAATGAATGAATAAATAATAAGTAAATGAAGTGACAAATAAATAAATAAAATAGCAAATAAATAAATAGTGAATAAAATAATATAAAGCAAAATTCATAAATGGTGAAAATTTTAAAAAAAATGGAAATCAATTCAAATTAAATAATTATAATAATAATAATAATAATAATAATATCAATAATAATAACATAGTGATAATCAAATAATAAAAAAACAATAATAAATATAATAGTAAATAAGTAAACAAAAGTAAAAAATGAAATGATAATAATAGTAATAATAGTAATAATAATAATAATAATAATAATAATAATAATAATAATAATAATAATAATATTAATAATAATAATATGGTGATAATAAAATAATAAAAATAACAAATAAATATAATAGTAAATAAATAAACAAAAGTAAAAATGAAATGATAATAATAATAATAATAATAATAATAATAATAATAATAATAATAATAATAATGAGCAATGGTGGAGTGTAATGGAAATAATAAATAATGATAATAAAACTAATAATAGTAAAAATAAAAATAAAAAAAAGTAAAATGGTGTAAATTGCAAAATAAGCGAAAAGGATCGAATTGCATTAAGAATAAAAGTTAAGGGTTAATTTATAATAAGCGAAAAGGGATGAGGACCCCATTGTGATGCTGCGAAAACAAGAGGGATGGGGCAAAAATTACCCAAAGTGTCTAAACGCGCGTTTATTGGGACCAAATTGTAATCGCGCATAGTTATGGGGCAAAATTGAAATAGCAAAAAAAACCTCATTGTAAAAATAAAAAATGCGGAAGGACCGCGCGCGTAAATTTTCCATTTTTTCGGAAAAACACGCGGATCCTTTGGAGCGGGTCGGGTCGCCTGCGGGTCGCGATGAAACGACGTCGTTTTGGGGCCACTGTATCAGGCCCTAAATGACGTCGTTTTGCAATGTTTATAAATTCCAGTTTTTCCTTTTTTTTTTCATTTGCTGAGGTCTTTTAAAAAAAAACTTTCACTCCTTTTTTGTTTTCTCTGCAGGGAGAGGCGGCGCGATTTCCGTGAGGGTCGCCATTTCGCCGTCGCCGGTGGCCGAACTCGACCACCGTGGTGGTGGTAAAAATAAAATTCTTATTTTTTTTTTGTAAAACTATATATATATTTTTTTTATATTATGCGATTTGCTAAAAAAGGAAACGACTTTCGGAAAATAAAAAGAAAAAAAAAACCTTTTTTGCCTCTGTTTTTCGATTTTCTTGAATCCTTTGCGTTTTCTTTTCTTCGTGTTTGGATCTGGTGTTTTTGTGCTTAAAAAAATGCTTTCTATTGATGTTTTTTTTTGGTGTTTTAAAAATGCTTTCTATTGATGTTCGAAAACAAAGAAAAGAGAGGGATCTCTGCTTTCTTTCTCTCTGTTTTTTCTTTCCGAAAAGCCCTCTCTTTTTTTTACACTCTCTGTTTTTTCGAAAGGAAAAAAACCCCCTTTTTTGCAATAATACTCTCTGCTTTCTTTTCGACAGGAACCCCCCCTGTTTACAATGTCTTTGTATGGCTTTATAGCCAAGACTGAATAATACAAACAAATTTCTCCTTGCTGTTTACTGTAACTGTTGCGTATTTTTTGTCTTGCAGGTGGTGGCGGAGCGGCTGGTGCAGCGCAGAGGCAGGTAGGTCAGAAGTCAGAGAGGCTCGGCTAGGGTTTTTTGTTTTGTTTCTGTTTGTTTTTTCCTGTTTTTTTTTTTTTTTGGGGTTTTCTGAGTTGGGTCGATTTTGGGCTTGTGTTTTGGGCCTTTGGTTTTGTTAAATTAATTTTAATTTAATTTTTGTGTAACTGGGCCCTGGGCAAATTTGGGCCATCTACACCTAACTTATGATTTCTCCCTAGAAAAATCTTGTAAATAGCTGAACCAGTGGGACTTCCTTAGACTTTCGTACACATTTTATTACGTTTTCTTAAATTTGAGTTTTGTAGTGATTTTTACATTCCAACTCTGAATTTAAAATTAACATTTATGTGGTTGAGAGATCTATAGGATTAAATGTTGATTTAGAAATAAGACTACAATTTAATTCTCTAATTTGTGCCCATGCTTTAATTTTATGTGAAAGCTAGGTTAATATAAATTCTAAAAGGAAAGTTGTAAATCTCAAATGCAGTAAGAGGGGGAGTAGGGAGATGAGAAAATAAAAATGATGCTAGTGGTATATCCTCAATTGTCTACATCTATTACTTTATATTTCTATTGTCAAATTTATTAAATTGAAATGTTTTAAGAATAAAGTTTAACTTTTATAACACTACCTTTTAAAATAGACAAGATAAATCTACTTCTCTTAAAGTTAAAAACTCTCACAATTTTAAAAATGAAATTTAAACAAGGAATATCCTCTCAAAAGCTGATGTTTAATAATTTAAGTTCACTCAAACAAGAAATAATAAAAGGAAATTAAACTTTGAGTGTGCATAAGTGTAAAATAAGAATAACAATGAAAGGATTAGAATTTTTTTAATAAATAATTTTGTAAATTCGTTTTCTGTCTTCATCTTGGTGTGCTTGAACTCTATCTATACTCCCTTATTGAACTCTAATCATTTGGAGTCGTTGGAGCTTTTAATTCAAGCATTAAATTTTGTGGCTTTGCAACTGGGTGTAGTAGCAACTTGGGTGATGTTTGACATTCGATTATTAATAAAATTAACCAAGGCTTGCGCAAATCTCAACTTTTATCAATTGGTAGGAGATTGACTCTTGAAAGGTCGATCTTTTCTAACTGACCTATGTAAGTCGTTTCGTTATTCCAAATGTTGGACAGTGTTTATACTACTTTGAATAAGATAACTGCAAGGTTTATTTGGGGATCTTCCAAAAATAAGAAAATTCATTGGATTAATTGGTAAACTTGTAAAAATAAATAGAATGTCGGTAATGACAATATATTATAAATAAAATAGAAATAAAAATAAAGAACACACAGATTTTTACGTAGAGACCCTTTCGGGAAAAAACCACGAGCAGAGGAGAAGAAAATTTACTATGTCGAATTCGAATCATTACAAGAGGAATAGACTATGTCTATTTATAGGCTTGTAAAACCATATTATAATAGGGGTGTAGTAAGATTGAAACACCTTATTCTAATCAATATCAAATAGATAGAGTTTAATAAGGTTTAAAAAACCTTGTTCTAAAATAAAATAAAAGAAGTATAGTTCTATAGGGATTTTACTTTTATTTTATTTTACCACTGTATAGTATTTAAATAAGGATTCGGGTCACTTAATTTTAACAATCTCCACCTTGACACGAATTCTCAATAAACAAGTTTTTCATCACGAACTCTCAATGAACAAGTTCTCCACCTCTTCCATAAAACCCCTTAAGGGTTTAACTTCAACACCAACCAAGTCTAAGCAATGCTCAAACTTGGTTATAGGAAGTGACTTAGTCATCATATCTGCAGGATTTTCATGAGTACTAATTTTGCTCACAACAATATCATCATGAGCAATAATATCACGAACAAAATGATACCGAACATCAATGTGTTTTGTTCTCTCATGAAACATTTGATCTTTTGTAAGGAAGATGGCACTCTGACTGTCACAAAACACTGTACTGATTTGAAGGTCTTCATTGAGTTCATTAAAGAGCCCCTTCAACCAAATAGCTTCTTTACAAGCCTCAGTAATCGCCATGTACTCAGCTTCAGTGGTAGACAAAGCAACTGTAGTTTGCAAAGTGGCTTTCCAACTGATTGTATAACCTTCGATTGTAAAGACATAACCTGTGAGAGATATTCTTCTATCAAGGTCTCCAGCAAAATCAACATTAACATACCCAATGACTCCATCTCTAGTTCTTCCAAACTGTAAGTAAAAATCAGTAATACCTCATAAGTATCTTAAAATCCACTCAACTGCTTTTCGACGTTCTTTACTGGGATTCGCCATGTATCTGCTAACTACACTGACAGCATATGATAAATCTGGACGTGAATAAACCATAGCATACACGAGAGATCCCACTGCACTAGAGTATGGAACATGCGATATATACTCAATCTCATCATTTGATTATGGAGACAAAGCCGATGAAAGTCTAAAATGGGCTGCTAAATGAGTACTAACAGGCTTAGCACTCTGCATATTGAACCTACAAAGAACTTTCTCAATGCACCCTTTCTAACTTAGGTACAATTTACTTGCTTTTTTATCTTTGAGAAACTCAATACCAAGTATCTTCTTTGCTGGTCCCAAACCTTTCATCTCAAATTCTTCACTTAGTTAGGCTTTAACCTTTCTTATCTCTCATCTATCTTTTGTTACTATCAATATGTCATCAACATAAAGGAGTAGATACACAAAAGAACCATCACTGTTTTTCTTAAAGTAAACACAACTGTCAAAGCTACTTCTTTTGAAATCATAAAAAGTTACAAAGGAATCAAACCTCTTGTACCACTGTCTTGGTGACTGTTTCAAACTGTAAAGGGACTTTTTTAGCAAGCATACATAGTCCTCTTTTTCTGAGACCGTAAAACCCTCTGGTTGTTGCATGTAAATATCCCTCTCAAGTTCTCCATACAAAAATGCAGTTTTAACATCTAATTGTTCAAGCTCCAAATAATGCATAACCACAATACCAAGCAAAGCTCGAATCAAACTATGCTTCACAACTGGGGAAAACACATCTGTGAAGTCTACTCCTGTAATTTGATTGTAACCCTTTACAATAAGCCTTGCTTTATATCTGGGTTCTTCAACTCCTAAAGTCCCTTCTTTCTTTTTAAACACCCATTTACAACGAACAACCTTTTTATCTTTAAGAAGTTTCACAAGATCCTATGTTTTGTTTTTGTGGAGTGATTCCATCTCTTCTTGCATAGCAAACATCCACTTTTCTGAGTATTCACAGCTAACCACCTCAGAATAATTAGATGGCTCTTGGTTTGCATCTATATCTTCAACCCCATTTAAAGCATAAGCAACTAGATCAGCCTCAACACAATTTTTTGGAGGTTTAATTTCTCTTCTAGTTCTGTTTTTGGCTATAGAGTATTGTGGTTAAGAAGCAACTCTATTTTGATTTTTTGTACTAGCTTGAGGAGTCGAGTCTATTGTAGATTTTGGATTAATCTAATGCTCTACCTGCTTTTGATTTTCTTTATTGGAAGAGTCTTTAAGAGATAAGTTAGGTAGCATAGTAGTTTCATCAAAAACATCTCTGCTAATCACAACTTTTTTTATTTTCAAGATACCATAACTTATACCCTTTTACACCAGCTTTATAACCAAGAAAAACACAATAGATCTCAATTCCAATTTTCCATTATCAACATGAGCATACGCAGGACACCTAAAGATCTTTAAATCAGAATAGTCAGCAGGATTACCAGACCATAACTCTTGTGAAGTTTTTTCAATGGTAACGGATGGAGATCAGTAGATCAAAAAATATGTAGTAGAGGCTGCTTCGGCATAAAACAACTTTGGTAAGTTGGCATTTGACAACATACATCGAACCTTCTCCATGATCGTTCTGTTCATTTGTTTTACAACGCCATTTTGCTGTGGAGTATGACGAACTGTCAAGTGTCTCATGATCCTTTCTAACTTGCACAGTTTATTAAACTCATCAGAATAGAACTCTAAGCCATTGTCTGTGCGGAGGTACTTTATTTGTTTTCCCGTCTATTTTTCAATCATAGTTTTCCAAGACTTAAATGCAGAAAACACATCGCTTTCTGCTTCAGGAAGAACGCCCAAACTTTTTTGGAAAAATCATCAATAAAAGTTAGCATATAATTAACTCCACCTCTCGAAGGCACTCATGATGGCCCCCACAGATTAGAATGAATATACTCCAACGTTCCCTTCGTGTTATGAATTCCTCTAGTGAATCAAACTCTCTTTTGCTTCTCAAAAACGTAGTGCTCACAAAAATTCAGTTTGCAAATTCCTTGCCCATCAAAAAGTCCTCTTTTACTCAATTCTTCCATGCCATTCTCACTCATATGCCCTAGGTGCATATGCCAAATTTTAATAATATCATCATCTGACAAGGAAGAGGAAGCAACAGCTACATCACCAATAACAGTAGAACCCTGCAAAACATATAACTTGGCAGTCTTTTTCTACCCTTTCATCACAATAAGGGAACCTTAGGAAATCTTCAAAACCCCACTTTTAGCTGTGTATCTGTACTCTTTTGAATCAAGAGTACTCAACCAAATTAAATTTCTCTTCAATTCTAAAACATGTCGCATATCGCTAAGTGTTCTGACAACTCCGTCAAACATCTTAACTTTAATCGTTTCAACACCTGCAATTTTACACGAAGCATTATTTCCCGTCAAAACAACACCTTCAGACACTGTTTCGTAAATTGTAAATCAATTCAGATTAGGACTCATGTGGAAGGTGCAACCCGAATCAAGGATACACTCCTCGCTCACTTTAGAATTATTGATAGAAGCGACTAAAAGTTCACCATCGCTGTAGTCTTCTACAACATTAGTTTCACCGGACTTTTCTGGTTGTTTTCCCTTTTGATTCGCAGCCTCCATTTTGATCTTGTTCTGCAGCTTATAGCACTCAGATTTAATGTGCCCTTTTTCTTGCAGAAGTTACAAGTTTTACCTCTGTTTGAAGACTTTGATATATCTTTAGATTTATCGCGAGGATTTTGTTCCTGTATCCTTCCATGATCATCATCAACATTTCAATCTTATCTCCCACGAACAATGAGACCCTCTCCCTGAGAGTTGATTTTAACCACAAGATGCTTCATCTTATCATACGAGGTCAAAGAATCATAAACCTCATCAACTGTGAGAGACTCGCGGCTATATAAAATCATATCTCTAAAGGTTGAATAAGACAGGGGCAATGAACAAAGTGGAATCAACCTTAGATCTTCCTTATCATACTAAACCTCCATGACCTCCAAGTTTGAGAGAATTTCTTTAAACATTGTTAAGTGTTTGTGCACAGATGCACCTTCCTCCAAACAATGAGCATAAAGACGCTGCTTCATATGCAACTTGCTGGTTAGAGTTTTCGACATACATGTTTGTTTCAGCCTCTTCCACAATGCAATGGCAGTCTTCTCCTTTATCACTTCCTGCAAAATTTCGTTAGACAAATGTAGATGTAATTACGTTAACGCCTTTCGATCCTTACGCTTCTTCTCTTCATCTGTTAATGTCGAAGGCATCTTATCTATCCCTAGCAGGGCATCCTCCAGATCCATCTGCGTAAGAACTGCTTGCATCTTAATCTGCTACAACGTAAATCTGATGTTGCGATCCAACAACAGAATTTCATACTTCAAAGACGCAATTACCGTGATCGAGATGAACAACCTGGAAGCTCTGATACCAATTTGTAAAAATAAATAGATTGTCGGTAATATAATATATCGCAAAGAAAAGAGAAATAAAAATAAAGAACACCAAGATTTTTAAGTGGAAACCCTTTCGGGAAAAAATCACGGGTAGAGGAAAAAAAATTCACTATGTCGAATTCTAATCATTACAAGAGGAATAGACTATGTCTATTTATAGGCTTGTAAAACCATATTCTAATAGGAGTGTAGTAAGATTGAAACACCTTATTCTAATCAATATCAAATAGATGGACTTTAATAAGGTTTAAAAAACTTTATTCTAAAATAAAATAAAAGAAGTGTAGTTCTATAGTGATTTTACTTTTATTTTATTTTACCACTGTATTTTATTTAAATAAGGATTCAGGTCACTTAAATCTAACAAAACTAATTGTTTGACGAAAAGTAAGGCTTAGCTTGGTTGAGTTTAAGGTAAGAAATTGGACTTTACTTAATAAATGGGGTTCACTGTCGAGAAGGACGACATGTGGAGAAAGGTGCCTGTTGTAAAGTATGAAAATGGGTGGTGAACTTACTGCCAGTTATTTAAGTTCGCAGAACAAGTCTTGGATTTGGAGGTCAGTTATTCAACCCTTTTCCTTTTTAGATCAAACATATGATGCTTTTTTGCCTCCAATCTTTGTTACCAAGTTGGTGACAGATGTCTTACTAATATTTAGAATGAGAGATGGGTTGATGATATTGTTTTGTAGACATCCTTCTCGAGAATTTTTGTATTTTCTATAGACAAAGCAAGTAAAGTCGTCGAGTTTGGCTATTAGGAGGCTAGTTGATGGACGAGGGGTACTAAGTTGCGAAGGGTTCCTTCGACTAGGAAATTCAGATTTGGAATTCCTTTATACAAGTGCTCAAAGGTTGTTCTTTGGGCATCTTCCAGTTAGATTATATGAAGTTGGTGGGTTTATCCAATGGTTTGTATAATGTGAAATATTTTTGCAACCAGTAGATACTGTTGAAGTATGACCTCCATGCAGCCCATGCAACGTGCGAGTGAAGCCCTAGAGAACCAGCTATGCTGTCATTGTTGTTTCATGTGAACCAAGCTCTTTTGTTTCTAATGTCAATGTAACTTAGTCTGGTTCATTTTGAATCATGTTAGGTTAATATTTCATGTCATTTTGATGTTGACAAAGCTGATCAAATCAGCAAGATTAAGTCCACAAGTTATTACTTCAAGTTTCTATGTAATCTAGTGGGATTAGGTATGTTTAGGTATGTTTAGGTAATGATTTGTTGTAATTCACATTGACTATGGCCTATATATGTAATGGCAATGTATCCTTGTTGAATGTAATGAAATATCAGAAGCATTTCATCCATTTTTAAGCTCCATTTCCTTGATTTCTTTTTCCCTTTAATATTCTGTCAACTTTCCTTCTTTCTTCTTCAGCAAGTCTCGACACTTGCACAGCAAGTTAATGCCTTATACTAGCTGCTAGGTGCTTCTAATTCCAACAATTGGTATCTAGAGCTTCATTCTTGGAGGACCTGTTACTGCTACAATCAAATTGAAATGGCTTCATCAAGCTTCTCACCTGCTGTACCTTCAATCTTCAATGGAGAAGGTTTTCATATATGGCAAGTTAAAATGAAAACCTACCTACAAGCTCTTGATTTATGGGAGGTTGTGAACACAGAAGCTGAACCAGAACCTCTTCGAGCCAACCCAACGGTGGCTCAAATAAGACAGCATGCTGAGGAGAAGACCAAAAAATACAAGGCCTTGTCATGCATCCAAAATTGTGTCTCGGATGTCATCTTTACAAGGATTATGGCCTGTGAGACTCCAAAACAGGCATGGGACAAGCTTAAAGAGGAATTTCAAGGTACTGAAAGAACCAGGCAGCAGCAGCTTTTGAATTTAAGGAGAGACTTTAAAAATTTGAAGATGAAAGATGAAGAGATCAAAAGCGATTACTCGAGACAGGGATAATGGTACATTGTAAATGCGACATAAGGCTCCTTGGTGAGCAGTTCAATGAAGCAAGAATAGTGGAGAAGGTGCTGTCAACCTTACCTGAAAGGTATGAAGCAAAAATATCCTCCTTCGAGGACTCGAAAGACCTCTCAAGCATCACTCTAACTGAGCTGATCAATGCCCTTTATGCTCAAGAGCAAAGAAGGGCAAGCAGGAATGAGGAGCACCAAGAAGGTGCTTTCCAAGCTAAAGCCAAGACCTCATCTAATACTGCCTATAAAGGCAAGAAGACCTGGAAAAATAGGCCTAAGCCTGATGCTGCAAGGACAAATGACCACCTTTGCAGATTTTGTAAGAAGCCAGGCCATCCAGAAGACAAATGTTGGTTCAGGCCAGATGCAGTATGTCAACACTGCAAGAAGAAGGGTCATGTTGAGAGAGTTTGCAAAGCAAAAGGTAGATCGAGGCAAGTTCAACAACAATCACAGACTGAGGCTCGAGTAGCTGATGGTGCAAGTGATCAAGAAGAACAGGTTTTTGTTGTGTCATGCCTAAGTGACC
This sequence comes from Gossypium rotundifolium, assembly GCA_025506655.1. Lineage (NCBI taxonomy): Eukaryota > Viridiplantae > Streptophyta > Magnoliopsida > Malvales > Malvaceae > Gossypium > Gossypium rotundifolium. The sequence continues at coordinate 52,289,168 of CP106728.1, forward strand.
AGAAGAGAGGCTCAGAAACTTGGCTCCTGGATAGTGGATGTACAAATCACATGTCACCCAATGCAGCTATTTTTAAAACCTTGGATAGAAGTGTTCGAACCAAGGTCAAAGTTGCAAATGGTCAGTTCATCAGTGCTGAAGGCAAAGGTGATGTTCTGATATCGACTCCAATAGGCAACAAGGTGATCTCTAATGTGCTACTTGTTCCTGAAATAGACAAAAATCTATTGAGCATAGGTCAGCTCCTGGATAAAGGATACTCACTGGTGTTCAAAAACAAAGAGTGTCAAATAACTGATCCAAGTGGATCATGTTTTATGACAGTCACTATGACTGATAAGTCCTTTGAAGTAAATTGGTCAGAAAGCTTGAATGCTGCCTGCACTGCCTTAGAAAGTGATTCTAAGATGTGGCATAAAAGACTTGGTCATGCAAACTTTAAAGCAATGGCCAAGATGATTCATGAAGATTTGGTTGAAAACTTCACTAATTCAGCATGCAATAATGAAGTTTGTGAAGTATGTCTGCTTGGAAAATAAGCCAGGCTACCCTTTCCCTTAAACCAAGCCTGGAGAACATCAGAAAAGCTTTAACTTGTTCACACAGATATCTGTGGTCCCATGACGACAGAATCAGTCAGTGGAAACAGGTATTTCATTCTTTTTATCGATGATTATTCAAGATTCTGTTGGATTTTCTTTTTAAAATAGAAGTCTGAAGTCCCACAAGTGTTCATGAAATTCAAAGCTCAAGTAGAAACTGAGTCACGTTACAAGCTGAAGACCATCAGGTCAGATAATGGGGCTGAATACATTTCAGCTCAATTCCAGGCGATTTGCAATGAAGCAGGTATCAAACATCAATTGACCAATGTTTATACACCTCAGCAAAATGGGGTGAGTGAAAGAAAAAATTGAAACATTATGAATATGGCAAGATGCTTGCTGTTCGAGAGGAATGTGCCAAAGTTTATGTGGGCTGAAGCTGTCAACACAGCAGTCTATTTCCAGAATAGGCTACCAACAAAGGCCTTGGCTCGAATGACACCCTTTGAAGCTTGGTATGGCTTCAAACCTTCATTAGCTCATCTAAAAGTCTTTGGATATACGTGTTATGTCTGATTCCATCGATTAAAAGGATAAACTATCAAAGAGAGCGACTCACGGCATTTTAGTGGGATATAGCTCAATTAAAAGGGCTATAGGATCATGGATCCAACCACAAAGAAAGTACAAGTGAGTAGGGACGTGGTCTTCGATGAAAATGCCTACTGGAACTGGGATAACAACCAACCAATGGAGACTCCACAAGAGGCTGTAGTAGGGCACACAGAACCTGAACAAGCTGGTCTAGAAATAGATATTGATGATGTTCCAGTAAGAGGGACCAGATCATTGGCAGATGTTTATGAAAGGGCTGAAGTTGCCATAATGGAGCCAACATGCTTTGAAGAAGCACAAGCACACCAGGGCTGGAAGGCTGCAATGGAAGAGGAAATCAAGATGATTGAGAAGAATCAAACCTGGGATTTAGTTGACAGGCCACAAGATAGAAAGGTCATAGGTGTCAAGTGGGTCTATCGTGTCAAACAAAATGCAAATGGGACACTAAACAAGCTTAAAGCAAGGCTGGTTGTGAAGGGCTTTAGTCAAAAATATGGCCTGGACTACTTGGAAACCTTTGCTCCAGTAGCCAGGCTTGACACCATCAGATTACTAATTGCTTTGGCAGCACAAAAGCAATGGTCCATACACTAACTCGATGTCAAATCAGCATTTTTAAATGGATTGCTTGAAGAGAAGATCTATATCGACCAACCTCAAGGCTTTGCTGTGCCAGGAAAAGAGCACATGGTCTATAAGCTTAAGAAGGCCCTATATGGTCTGAAACAAGCTCCCCGAGCTTGGTATGCTCGAATTGATAGTTATCTCATTAGTTTGGAGTTTGAGAGGAGCATCAGTGAGCCCACATTGTATGTTAAGAAGAATGAAGCTGAAACTCAGCTCATTGTATCTCTTTATGTTGATGATTTACTGGTTACAGGAGGAGACATCAATGTCTTAAGAGATTTCAAGAGAAAAATGAAGATGATGTTCGAGATGTCAGACTTAGGCCACATGACTTTCTTCCTTGGAATGGAGGTTAGTCAATCCAAAGGAGAAATCTTCTTGAGCCAACAGGCATTTGCCAAGAAGGTCTTATGCAAATTTTCAATGAAAAATTGCAAACCAACAAGCACACCAATGGCAGTTGGAATGAAGTTATCATGTCAAGGAACCTATGAGCAGGTCGATGAGTCCTCCTACAGAAGCCTAGTTAGATGTTTAGATGTTTGTTGTATCTAACAGCTACTAGGCCTGATTTAATGTTTGTTGTTAGCATGCTGTCAAGATTCATGCCTTTTTGTAATATCTGACACCTTCAAGCGATAAAAGGGTGCTCAGGTACATCAAAGGTACCTTGAGCTATGGATTGAAGTTTAACAAGGCTCAACAGCTGAAGCTAAAAGGTTATACAGACAGTGATTGGGGTGGATCGAGTGATGACATGAGGAGTACATCTGGATATGGTTTCACCATTGGATCAACACTGTTTTGCTGGTGCTCAAAGAAGTAGAACCTTGTAGCTCGATCAACAAAGAAAATTGAATATGTTGCTATGGCAAATCTTTGTTAATCAAGCGGTATGGTTAAGAAAAATCCTAGTGATTTAAACTTGTATCAAGAGAACAAGAGATTTATTGTGATAACAAGTCAAATTTGCAATTGCAAAGAACCACATGTTCTATGGTAGAACCAAACACTTCAATATTAAACGCATGTGATAAGGAAATGGAGCAAGCTCAAGAAGTTGAGCTGATTCATTGCAATTCAGAGAATCAGATTGCAGACATCTTCACCAAGGCCCTCAAAACAACAAGATTTAATGAATTAAGAAAGAAATTAGGAGTTTGCAGCATGGAGTCCAAGGAGGAGTGTTGAAGTATGACCTCCATGCAGCCCATGCAATGTGCGAGTGAAGCCCTAGAGAACCAGCTATGCTGTCATTGTTGTTTCATGTGAACCAAGCTCTTTTGTTTCTAATGTCAATATAACTTAGTCTGGTTCATTTTGAATCATGTTAGGTTAATATTTCATGTCATTTTGATGTTGACAAAGCTGATCAAATCAGCAAGATTAAGTCCACAAGTTATTACTTCAAGTTTCTATGTAATCTAGTGGGATTAGGTATGTTTAGGTAATGATTTGTTGTAATTCACATTGACTATGGCCGATATATGTTATGGCAATGTATCCTTGTTGAATGTAATGAAATATTAGAAGCATTTCATCCATTTTTAAGCTCTATTTCCTTGATTTCTTTTTCCCTTTAATATTCTGTCAACTTTCCTTCTTTCTTCTTCAGCAAGTCTCGACACTTGCACAGCAAGTTAATGCCTTATACTAGCTGCTAGGTGCTTCTAATTCCAACAGCTACAAGGGTCATTCAACCGAATGGGTTTTGGCAACATGTAAGGGTTAATTAGTTTAACCCTTTCAAAGGTGGGATTCTTTATGAGGAGATATTGTGGGGAAGAATTCCCACCGAAATCAAAATGTTTAAAAGGTGTATCATATCAACAAATTCTTCTAATTGTGTTGTTTTGCAATTTGGTCCTATAGTCTGTTGAACACCTAATTTGCCAGTTGTGACATCGTTTGGAGATTTTGCAGTGTTGGTGCATAAACTGGGACCTTAAGTTGGTGCAGCCAAAAAAAAAAAACCTTCCTCATGAGTTGGAGCTCACAAAGGGTTTTAAAAACAATTTATGCTAGCTTGGAAATAACCTTCTTTGTTTGCTTTCTCCTGATTTATTTCGGCTATTCCAAAATGAGATAGTGTTCAAGGGTAAATTTTTTATTCAGAACATCTTTATGATGTTGCCATCATGAGATTGGGGTGGTGGTGCCATGCGAAGTGGCTAGAGTCGAGATGCTCTATCGAGGAGTTCATGCAATCTTCGAAGTATTATTGACCCCTAAGGTGAATCAGTGAGCAATCATCTATTTGCAGGTGGATCCATCCTTCAATGGGATGGGTAAAGTTCTATGTTGATGTGGCAATAAGGAGAAGTTATGGTCTGGCTGGTATTGGAGGTGTCCTTAGGGACCATAAGAATGTGAAGCTTCTAAAACTTTCAAAATCTTTTGATGCTTTAGATCCGGCTCAAGTAACCACTTGCTATCAAGGAAACATGCATTATTTTCTCTGCTTCTAAATGGCTGATTTTGCTAAATTAATCATTAAAACGGATTTTAATAAGGTGGTGGACTGGTTCAAATATCTTGCCAGTGCTCCTTTAACTTTAAAAGCATTATTCTCTCGTGCTATAGTCTTTGCACAGGTAGTGAGTGGGAGAATAACTAGTTCCTAGAGAGGGCAATGTGGTTGCAGATAATATTGCGAAGGTGGGTAGTAGCAAAGCTTCTAACATGTTAAATTGTTTGGTTAGTGCTATGTGTAAAGTTATGATTATAAATTACTTCTATTAGTCTCTTGAACGATTATAACTTAGTAGAATAGTAAAATTATCTTGTAACTCTAAAATGTTTACAATTTAATCATAATTTTTTTTTTTTTTTTGGTCTTGCCTCTGTATATGATAGATGCAATAATTAAAATTTTAAGCTAAATAAAATCAATTATATTAAACTAAATAAAATATAAAAGAAATTTAAATGAAGTTCAAAAGCATTACAACCTAAACTACTAAATAATCCAATAACCTCCAAATCTCTAAAAGCAAAATCTATTCTTTCAACTCACCAAAATATAACAAACCATATGCTTGAAACCATGCAAGTGATTGGTTGCTTCAACAAGTTTAACCCTTGCACTCTTTCAACATGGTTGCTTCATTTGTGCCTGTTCCTTATCTTCGCACCCTTAATTTCCGAATGATGTTTATTTCTTATCTACAATACTTAGTTTCAATTAAATGTCCTTTTATGGTTCACAACGTAGGGGTTTGCCTACCAATTACGTAGACACAAATTTTGGAGAAAAAGAGTTTGTTTAAAAACTTGAAAAGTAGGTTTGTGGGGTGATATATCTATATCTAGATTAATTTAATTAGTGGAGGTTGGCATTTGAGATACAAATGGAAAGCTCTCCAAGTTCATAATTGCTTATTTAATTATATGAGAAATTTTATTTCCTAAATAAATCACTATCACTTCAAACATTCTTTATTCCTTCGATATTATCGTAATAAATGTTTGCTAAAAAACTATTTCCCTCGGAAATATCTAAACATAGAACTCATTATTATTTTAACTTTTTCCATTTCTAACCCCATTCATAATTTTTCAATAACCTTTTTCACAAAAATCTAGTTAACTCGTTTTATCCATTCAAAATTAATTGAACAAATAAATAATAACAATTATTATAACAATTATAAAGCCGTTAAACCATCGATTTTTAGTCGATTTTTATTTTTATCGGTTCCTAATGATATAGGCCATTCAACCCTTATCTTGAATCAATATATCAATTGATTCTTGGTTCAATTAGTCCAATTCAAAAATAATTAACTAAAACTAATAATTTTCTTTGATAAACTCCTTTTTATTTCATTGATATCAACATGAAATTCCAATAATAAAAATTGAGTTAATTGTCATTTCTCAACCATTTAAAGTATAAGGAAAGCAATGTATTTAGGGATTATCTAATTCAATAATAAAACAATTAAAACTATTTTTTAATTTCTAATTTAGTCATAGTGTATTGAATTATGTTTTCATTTAAAGAGGATAAAATTAGATAATGTTTAAACAATAAGAGCTTTTTTTCGAAAAGAGATTAAATTAATACAATGTGTAAACATTAAGAGCTAAACATATTATTGTGCTAATTTTAAAAGTTGTCATGTTATCTTCTACTTAACTATTTAACTGATAGTGACTCAAAAGAAAATAAAATAGTTAAATGATAATTTTGTAACTTTTTATAATTAAATAAAAAATATAATTAAATGATTACTAATATAATTTAAAAAAGAAGAGACTTATCAACAAGTCTAGGGCAAACTTAACGTGGCAATTGAGCCTCGAAAGCATGGATGACATGGAATTATGGTAACAAAAACTCAAAAATTATAAAAGGGGAAAAAAGCTTAATTCTGATTGCAATCCCTTCACATTTTTAGATTTAATTTTATATTTTAATTAATAACATCCTTAATTATTATCATTATAGTGAAGACATTAAACATGTTTAAAACAATCTTAAATATGCAATTAACATGTAAATTTATTATTAGATGAATGTGTTTAGATTTTAACTAGATTTTCAAGAAAAATTCATATAATGATAGCAATTAACAATGTTATTAAGTTGGATCTACCAATAACATTATAAAAGTAGAGAGTAAAATTATGTAAAATTTAATTATAGGGATTAAACCTCAAATTCAACATAGTAAAGGACTAGAACCATAATTAGCCCAAGAAAAACCCAGACTTAAAAGCTAAGGCAGTTGAAATAAATGGAAGACTTTCACTTAAGATTACAGATTCTCCTTTGCTTTGTGATTCTCTTTCACTGTAAATATAAATGCTGATTCTCTCTCTACGTGTCTGACTCAGTTCACCACATTACATATATAAAAAAAAAAAAAAAAACTTTATGTAAAAACACTTCTTTCAGTATCAGCAATTTGTTATATCACCAATTTAATTTTTGTTAATTTTAAAAGTAATTAAAATTATTTATCTTAATGTAAGTATTTTTTATTTGATATAAAGATAAATTAAGTGTCCAATATTTATATATTTTTTAATTTAATCTTAGTTCTAAAATTTTTTAAGGTAAGTTACTCAGATAGCTATTCAAGTTTTAGCGCGTTCTTATTTTGGTCATTGAATTTTTTTTGTTCATTTAGTCACTTTCATTAAGTCCATTTTGCATTTTAGCCATTCCACCATTAAAATATGTTTAGTTGCTAAATAAAATGTTGATATGACATAATATAATAATAAATTTAATTCTCAATGTTTATCTTATTTTTAATTTAGTCTTGTTTTTTAAAAAATCAATAACATTATCCTCAATATTTATGCATTCTGTCAATTTAATTTTAATTATAAAAATTTTTAAAAATATATTAAAAATATATGATGTTCAAAAATTATAAAAAACATATTTAAAATGGTTAATTTTTTTTTTCATTTTATCTCATTTTTTAAAACAATTAATTAGAAAACATTTACCGATCACCATTCACCTCTCTCACCACCACCCTTACCTTTCATTGCTCCACCAATCACCATCTCTCATCACTGCTCAACACCAAATCCACACTCAACCTATCATCTGCCACTCATGGTTAACCTCACCCAACAGAACCCCTCAACACTAGAGACATCCATCTTCACCACCACTCATCGACACTTCACCCTTACCACAAACCAAGCTTCAAACCAATACTCACCACCATTAACAAGCTCACACGGAGCCCTCTTTTTCACACTCTCTATCATTATCCATCATCACCATCACCATATCCAACCACTTGAACCTCCACTCACAGCCTCCCTACCAAGGGCGGAGCCAAAAAATTTAGATTATAGAATATTTTTTTAAAAAAAAAATATTTAAAAACATCATATATATATATATAATATTAATCGTGGTTAAATGTAAAACTATTATAAAATTAATAAAATAGTAACTAAAAGAAAATGTACATCAAATAAATTTAAATAATACATATCTTTTTGTTGTTATTGTTCATAGTGCTTCCTAATATGTTAAAACCGTTGAATTATCTTCTCTTTATCAATGTTGTTAAAAATATATTTCTTAATATATGTAATCAAACAATTGTTCATCCATTGATCTCTAATTCGATTCTTTAAACAAAATTTCACAATTTTCATTGCAAAAAAAAAAAAAACACTATTTGCACATTTGTTGTAGTAACTAGCAAAAACAACGGAAGCCAATATTCAGAACAAACAAATCTAAATTTATTTTTTTTAGAAAATATTCTACTTCACTATTAGACTATCTTTTAAAATATGTTTTTCATTCTTGTTAAATATTTAGAACAAAATAATGAATCTTTTTTTTTTTTGAAAAATAGTCTATTTCACTTTTAGACTTTCTTCTAAAATATTTTTCATTCCTGTTAAATATTGAGAACAAATAAATCTAAGCTTCAAACCCAAAGGTTTTCCTGAAGCCAACATACAACTAGTAATTTTCTTTTCACAAAATGTCATAAGAATGCAATATCTCAATTTTCAAACAAAAGATTCAGAATAATCACAGTAGCAACAACTAATTTTGAATAAAAATGTTTTCTTTCTTTTATAAAAGAGCATTACATTGAAGACAATAAGAAACACGAGACACAAAAGAAAAAGAGAGAGTACCTAAGAACCCAAACCAATAGGCCTACCCTTTGTTGGAATAAATTTTGTTGCAATTTAAAGAAACAAAGATAAAAGACTAGGAGGAAAAAAGATAGAAATAATTTATGGTAAAGTCACATTTTTATTGAGTTGAAGTGTTGTTTAAATACATGAAAAAATAACAACCACATCCTAAAATCATACAACTACTAGATTTCGTGATCAACAAACTCCTAAAATCAGCAACAGTAATGAAACAGTTAAAAAAATGAGAAAATCAATAAAATTTGTTTTGATCAAATATTGCAGTTCCTGAAGCACAACTTCAACACCCCTCTTTGCTTTGGTTGCTTCACACTCCAAGTTTCTCTCTAAGAAACTCAAACATGCTTCTAGGTAAGGGCTTTGTAAATATATCAACTAGTTAAAATTTAGATTTGCAATACTTTAAACCAACTGAACCTTCCTTCTGCACTTCTCTACAAGAAAATAACTTGATTTTGATGTGCTTCGTTTTCCCATGAAAAACAAGATTGTTAGAGATAGAAATTGCAGCTTGATTATCAATGAACACTTCTATGCATCCTTCTTACTTCAAATTAAAATCCATTAAAACTTTTCTTAACCACAAAGCTTGATTGACAACAACACTAGCTGCAATAAATTCAATTTTTGCTGTAGATTGTGCCACCGTATTCTACTTTTTGCAACACCATGAGAACACACCCGAACCAAACTTGAAACAGTAACCTGAAGTGCTTTTGAATTCATTAAGTGAACCGCCTCAATCACTATCTGAATAACCTTGCAAAATATAATCTTGATTTATACAAAATTTGATTCCATAATCCAACGTCCTTCTCACATATCTAAGGACTCTTTTAGCAGCTGTAAGATGTGTTTCAATTGCACAATTCATAAATTTGAATAATATACTTATAGAATGTAAGATATCAGGTTTTGTAGTAGTTAGATATATCAGACAACCAACTAGACTTTTGTATAATGTTTCATTGACAATTTCATCTTCTATGCTCAACTTCTCCTTTTGATACATTGGAGTATCTATACTCTTGTATTCATCCATTCTTCATTTTTTTCAAAATTTTCTTAGCATACTTCTTCTGAAAAATGAACACTTCTTTATTTTTCTGTTTTATTTTGATTCCTAGAAAGTCATTTCTCCCAAATTCGTCATCTTGAAGGTTTGCTCCATATCTTCTTTGAACTTTCTCATAAGTTCTTCATTGCTTCCTGTGACGAGCAAATCATCCACATATAAGGAAACAACAACAAAATTGATTTCATCACCTTTGATGTAAGGGTAGCTTCATTGAGACTTCTTTTGAAACCCAATCTCATTAAGTGCTCATCAATTTTGTTGTACCACACTCTTGGCGCCTATTTCAGGCCATACAAGGCCTTCTTGAGCGAGTACACATTATCTTCTTGCTATTTCACAGCAAAACCATCAAGTTGCTTAAAGTAATTTTTTTCCTTGAAGAAGCCATACAAGAATGTTGATTTAACATCAAATTTATAGACTTTCCAGCCCTTTTTTGCAACTACTTCAAGCAACAACCTGATTGTATCTAGTCTAGCAATAGGAAAAAAAGTGTAAAAAAATCAACACAGAAAATCTAAGCATACCCTTTTACAACAAGCCTAGCTTTATGCTTGTTGATTGAGCGATCGGGATTTAGCTTGGTTCTAAATACCCACTTCACTCCAATCACTTTTCTATCCACAGGTCTTTTACCAACTTCCATGTTTCATTTTTTTTTTTATCATCAAGAGCTCTTCCTTTATTGTTGTAATCCATTTTGGATCCTTCTCAGTTTCCTAAAAATCTGTTGGTTCGAGTACAACCACATTACATCTTTGGTAAATATCCTAAAGTGATATCATACCTCTAATGGACATATAATCAATCGACTCATCTTCTCTGAGTTGCAATTTTAAAACCTGATCAGGTACCACTACTACTTGTTTTCCTACCCAATCCCACTCATCATTCTCCATGAAATGAACATCTTTTCTTATCAAAATTTTCTTAGTGTTTTGTTGGAAAATTCTATAAGCTTTTGAGATTGTATTGTAGCCAACAAAGACACTTGCTTTCGCCTTTTTAGCCAATTTATCCCTTTTGATCCGAGGAACATAAACAAAGCACAATTATCTGAATACCTGAGATTTTTTAGAGAAGGTTTAACACCATGCTAGGTTCCATACAGAGTTGTTCTTGCTAGAACTTTTGTAGGAAACCTGTTGCGAAGGAAAATTGCAGTGCCCGTCGCTTCTGGCCAATATTCCCTTAGTAAATTCTTCTCAAACATCAAACCATCTCCATTATGGTACGATTCTTTCTCTCGCTGACTCCATTTTTTTGTAGAGTATATGGAGCAGTGAGTTGATGTTCAATCCTTGCTTCATAGAAAAGATCAAATTGATTGGAGGTGTACTCCTTGCCATTATTAAATCTCAAAGCTTGAATTTTATGTCCATTTTGTGTTTCAATCCATTGCTTGAATTGAAAAAATACACCAACAACTTTTGACTTGAATATGAGAAAATAGATCCAACATATTTTGGAGTAGTCATCAATAAAGATAAAAAAAATATCTACTTCCATTGAGAGATAGTGTTTTGTGAGGTCTAGCCACATCAATGTGTATCAATTGTAACTTTTCAATAACTCTCCAAGTTGATTGCTTGAATGGAAGTCTCTATTGTTTTTCTGGTTAGCAAGCTCTACAATCTGGAATTTTAAGTTCAAGACAAGGGGGACATTGACCCAATTCCTTTCTTTGCAAATTCACAACAGCTGCATAATTTAAATGTCCAAGTCTCTTATACGAAACTTCAACATGCACATTTGTTGCAGAGAATGCAACTTGCTCCTCCTCTAATGGATCAAGGGCAAAGCTCTTCCCTTTATTTTTACTTTGAATACATCGTTTCATTTGCATATGTGATTAAACACTAATTTTTTTCAAATATAACTTTGAAACCCTTTTAAATTAACTGACCAACACTCAACAAATTTTGACTGATGTTAGGTACAAATAACACATCTTTTATAAATTTTGTACTTGAAATGCTTTCAATTGCAACTCTGCCTTTTCCCTTGATTGCAGTGTACTCTCCATTGCCAATCTTAACTTGGGAAACTATTGAAGTATTCAATTATTTTAAGAGATCACGATCAAGAGTAATATGGTTGGTACAACCATTGTCAATGAGTCACTTCTCACTTGAATGAAAGATTGCAAAGCAAGTGGCCACAAAGAGTTTCTCATCCTTTTCTCTATTAAGCAACATTTTTTTGCTGCAAATTCACTTATGCACAGTATTTTGCTATGTATTGCTTTTGAAAATTCTTTGATGATGCCCCATTTTTTGACATTTTTCACATTGTTGGTCTGGCTCTCTCTAACATTTGAAAGGTGGATGACCCTTTCTTCCATAGTGTTTACAAAGAGGGTAATCAAATTTTGTTCTTATATTTGTAATGGAAGAATCAGAACCTGAATTTCCCTCATTGTTCTTCTTATGTTTCTTTCCCTTTACTCCTCGACTATATTAAGCTTTCGCAGCTAATGCATCTTCAACAAACCCTTCAAATCTCTTGAGTCTTCTCTGCTTTTATGCATGCAAAGCATTCATCAATTCTATAAAATTAACCTTAGAGAAATCTTTAGTGTTTTCCAAAAAGAAGATGGTAGCTTCAAATCTGTCACAACCCAGATTTGGCAGATCCGAGAAGAAGGCGAATAGATGTGAAGGTTACCTATTTTGGCGCATTATGGTAGCATAGTCTATCATTTTACAAGCTTCTGGAAAACTAAAGTTGGATCATATAGTATCTACTTGTAAAAGTATCTAAGGATTTCATCTAGGGGTTTTCTTTAATTGAAGAAAGAGTATGACAAATGAAGGGTACGCCTCAAAGTTTTGGCTGAACATAAAGTGCCTAATAAGTATACGAGAAAGCTATAAGGGACTAATGTGTAGCACACTACACCCAGCCCGATCGTCGAGCCCGAGTTTTAGGACCCTACACAACTATTTCACATCAATTTCATCATAATAGTCACGTGTAGCCTACATGCATCATTTATTTTCTTTTGTTACATAACATTCATGCGAATATTAAGCCATAAAAACTCAAACTAACAATTAACCACGCTAACATACACCAAACAAATGTAAAATGGACATGAATTAAGCCTTGGGACCACTTAGCAAAATTTCCCAATGATGTTACATAGGTATCGATACTACCTTTAAGGTATCAATATTTCCTTTAAGTGGTATTAATACCACGTGGAAAATCGATACCAAACTAGCATTATGTTTCTCACCAAATATCAAAATGTTGAAAATTAACGATACCTTTTGCAAAGTATCGATAAAATTACCCTAAGTATTGATACTCGGGCCAAGGTATCGATGCCAATTCTATAATCTGACTCTCTGCACTTTCGAAATTACAGAGGTATTGTTTTTAAAACCTACATATCGATACTATGCTCTAGACTACCAAATTTCAGCATGAATCAGCAAATAAACCATTTATATTCATCCCTAAATAACATGCTTCATTTACCTAGTTAAATAAACATCAAAATGTCCAAAACAACAATCCAAACATCATATTTAAGTCCATATGCTTCCAAACACAAATATCATGCAAATAACCCAAAAATGTCTTAGCAAAACCAATATAAAATCTACTACATTGCCTTAAACTCCCATATAAAAAATAACCATTGACACCTACTATAGTGTCTAAAGAATGGCATGGATCAATCCCTCGAAGGCTACATCACTCACACAGGGAACGCAACTACTCTTCAAAGTTTAGAAAGGGAGTGGGTGAGCTTAAAAAGCTCAGTGAATGCTCAGAACAACCACTACGCAAACTAGTCATTATGCAACAACAAGGTAGACATGCAACATAATCATAACATCTTCTACTCCTGTTTCATGTTTTACACATTTAATCATCTTTCATGAATATTTACACATTAATCACATGAATATTTATGCATATATATATTACAATGCATATTAATCATATTTAGTCACTTTCAGCCACGTTTTATGATAGTTTGGCTCTTGAGGATATGAAACATAATGTGGACTCATCACCACACATCAGATACATAGATCTCCAACACACCAAAATGACTCAAAGAGTCGAACATGTACCATAAGTGAAGCATATAGCTACCACTCTCCAACACACCAAACACACATATCCCGGTCAATGGAGCTTAGCTCAGATGCCCTTATCTCTCCAAAAACTACCCTGAGTTTCAATGCCCTATATATTACAACACAAAGGTGAGTACTCACAATCATATGGCATGCCAATTATATCCAACGGTCTAATAATAATACAAGGCCAAAATATCCACATTATTATCACATATTTACTTACCGATTTTCCACATATATTCACTGCATATTCACATTAGTAGCACAATATAATCACTGTCACATGGCATAAATAACATACCTATATATTTTTTGTTACATGGAATGAACAACACACCCTCATATTCACTTTCACATTAGTCATAATAAGGTTATAGCATATGTCATAGCATCTCATATATGTTCATAATTTCATAATTTCACAAGCATACATATATCACATTTTATCATAGATGTGAGACAAATTACTCTCAGAATTTAGAGTAAGGGTTTAGGCTACCTCTAAATTCCCAATTACACAATGAATCATCTACGAGCAGCTACTTCATAACACTCACTAGAAATATGCTTTCACCAAAAAGCTGAAAGCTTAAACAAGCTTTTCTTTGCCTTTAACTTTACTCGTTGAATGTCTTACTGACTCTGACACTTCAACAGGACAAACCACACAAACATACAATCAACAATTAGTCTTTAAATCACCTTAAACAATCAAAAAATAGTCTAAGCTACGTTCCCTTTTAACTGAAACCTTCGACATAGAAAGCTTTAAATTCGAATATTTTAGCCTGTTTAATCTTTTTGCACAAAATGAATTCCTTTCATCTACATATTCATCTCGACTAATTCCCAACCTTTAAACTACACAAAACTACATGTTTTAAGGTATAGACATTTTTTGACAAGTTTTGGCCATAATGTCAAAAATTTATTAAAACTCAAAAATTCCTTAAAAAAACTACAAAGTAACTTTAGAAACCTTCTAATTATGTTAAAAAAAGTTGAAAACATTTTAAAACCAAGTTTTAATCCACCAACCCGAAATCCACCATTAATGACCAAAATTTTGGCTTTTATCTAAAACATGCATTTTAATGGCTAGAAATTCGATTTAAAAGTATAGATAACATTTAAAACTAATAGGAAGATGATTGGTTACCTTGAATGCAAGAAAAATTAACTTTGGTGAAATTTTGAAAAATCCACTCTTGAAGAAAATAATGAAATTAATGAAGTTTTTGGGTGTTTTCTTGGTTTCAATGGAGATTTATACTTCAAAGGATGATGGAAATCAAGATGGATTAGGTATTGGAGATCAAAAGCAATTGGGAGAGTTAAGAGAGCAAAAGGGGCGACACCACTAATAAAGAAAAAAGAAATAACGTGAAACATGCTGTAAATGGGGGGTTTTAGGTTGATTTTAAGATTCTAGGTAAATTCTTTCATAAAAACTCTCAGTTTTGACTCTTTTACAAATCATTCCTACTTCTAAAATTACATATATTTAAAACTCATTTTAAAAAATTGACTCAAGTTCCTAATAGTCATTATTGAAAACATTATTGAATACCAACCTTACGAAATTTCAAGCACATATAGACTAAAATTCCTAAAATACCATTGAAACTTCTAGGCCTTATTTTGGGCACATAAAGTGGCTTTAAGACCACGCCATATGCGAGTTACTACCAAGGTGTAATACGCCTGATTTGCATGAACACTATTCTAGCTGGTTCTCATAATGGGATTAGTTGAGGGTCGATTGGACTGATTTGACTCACTTCTTGATTGGCCTATCTTTAAACGTGAACTTCACCAGATTTTCCTCTACTTGTTCCAAATTTTAGTAGGGAAAACAAATGATAATTTCAGTAAATATAGCCACTTGTCAAGATCCATTAAGAGAAGCTGAGTATATATATGGTAAGAAGAGAATAGGGAGATGGTTTTTCTTCTTTCTGTTCCACCCTCTAGTTCTTCTTCAAAGATCTAAACATTATTTTCCTCTTCATTAACATGAAAGTTAAGGTTTTTGAGTTAATCTATGGATGTTTCAACCTCCTAGTAAGTCTGATAGCTCTGCATGTTATGATTTTAACAGAGTAAGGGTGTTAAAAACCATATAAATAATAGGCTGTGCATAAGAGGCCCTACATAGGGGTTGTTTGTAATTGAGATATTACTAAGTTGACTGTAAATGAGATTTTAATGGAAGTTTCATATTGTTTTAAGCAGTTGTTGCTATTGGTTTAAGAAGGACAATCAGATTTGGAACTCTGAGTTACTGTAAAGGTGAGTTTCAGATGAGTCTTTGTCTTGACTCTTGCATGTTAGTTTATAATCGTAGATCAAATGATAATGTCTTCTTAGATAACTAGTGAGTGTATGTGTGTGAATTATCATAAAAGTTATGCATAATTACACATGATATATATGAGTGGCTGCATGAGTAAGATGATGTGTGGTATGAGTGCTTGTGAAATCATGTATGAAAGAATATGAGTTCGTTACAAGTGTGAACGAATCTGGGTAAGTGCATTTTGTGTTTAATTGAGTAACATAACCATTTGTGATGCCTCTGGTAGGGTAGGTACATTGCTAACTGGACTGACAGATCACGATATGAAAATATGTGTAAGACCATGTGGTAGAGACCCATAGCATCATATGACAATAAGAATACTCATGGTGTTGCCTTTGATAAGATGTAAACCGGACTAACAGAGCACGACATGAAAATATGTACAAAACCATGAGGGAGAAACCCATGACACCCTTTGAGATAGTCCATCGGGATAGTAAACATGTAACATTCTATAAAGCCTTTGTGGCGTATTCAGTAAAGGCTTTATGGCGTATTTTGTTATGCTTGTGTGGCGTATTCTGTAACGCCCATGAGATGAGATTTAGATAATCACCTTTGTGGTGAAATTAGGATAAGTTTAGAGACTTCACTAGATAACTCTGTGGTAGATATCTGAGTAACTTTGAAAACATCTTTATTTGGATAGCTCTGTGATGAAATTGAATATGACTTAAAGGTATTTTTTGAAAGAGTTCTCAATAGTGTTTCTAAAGGGTGAATCCACCATTATAGTCTATTAGTACAAGTAATTTGGCGTATTCGTAATTATGAGTAGTCTAAGAGTTTGTCAGATTTGAATTTGTTTACGCTATGTAAAGAAATAATCTGAATTATCTAGTGTTTGTCAAATCTAAGTATTTCATGTTGTATATAAAAAGGTTATTTAAAGTATAAGTTGTCCATCAAATCAGAGCATTCTTATAAATGTAACATGATTGTTTGGGATACCACAGGATGACTTAGAAGATTTCATCCATCAAAATAAGTTGTGATCTTGTCATTTCAATATAAAAATCCGCCAAATGTAGGATCTGTATAAAGTTCATCTTCAAAGATCAGTTAATATAAGTACCCGCCAAGAATAGTATCTTTGAGTACCCCATCCTGGGGAGGGTATTCAACATCCGATTGAGTGAGAATCCATCGAAGGTAGGTTCTGTATGGATATCCTTTTGATAAGTGTATTTGTTTTCTGAAAAGGAATGAGATCTGTGCTAAGTGGTGAAGTTTGGAATCTACTCAATGAGTGATATGTGTGTAGGATGATTAAGTATGGAAGTTGGCGTATATCTATACACTCAATATTAAAAAAGCATCCGTCAAAGATAGAGATGAAATCCAAAGTCTTCAAGATGAAGAATTCAACAAGAAATTCTTCAAGGTAATTTGGGTTAAAACTCACTAAGTTCGTATGAACTTACAAATATTCGCTTATGTTGCAGGTTCACTTTAAGAGTGAGTACACCAGGAGGGACCAAGTCAGGATTGCATCAAGGTGGCAGTTCGAGTTGCAATATTATGCATATAGAGGGCACTATAAGAGTATGGCGCTTAGTATACTACGCCATGAAAAGTTTGTCTTTAGCAAAATTTTGAGTTGTGACTTTTTATGCTGCTTTGAAAATCTAATGTACTCTTAAGTTTTTTTTATTTAATCTTTTGTTTTGAAGACAGTTAATAAAATAATAAGAAGTATGTTTTCGAAATAGTTATACGCCGGTTATAAAATTTTTGCTAAATATTTATGTATTGTAACATTTGATATTCGGATCCAATGATTTGAGTCGAGTAGAGGGTGTTACAAAATCTTTTAGGAACAGTTGCGAGAATTTTTTGAACTAATTTAGAATCAAGAAATTTCACATCCAAGTAATCTTAATTTGTTTATGATTCCAAGCAATTTGTCAAAGTACTCCTTCATCGTCTCGGAGTCTTTCATCTTCTGGAGATCAAACTCTCTAATTAGGTTCACCATTTTCATTCCTTTAATCCTTTCATCTCCTTCATACTATCCTTCAAGAAATTCCAACCTTCAAAGGTTAACTTCATTGTCATGATTTTGAGAAAGATTTCAAATGAGTTTGCAGCATATAACGTAGTTCTTGCCTTTGATATTCTTGATTTCCTCTCCTTATGATTCTTGATTTATGCCATAGTCAGATTGGTAAGTAATGGAAGAATTTTGTAGTCCTCCTCCACAGCTTCCTAGAGACCATTTGCCTCTAGATGAGCATCCATCCTTGCTACCTATACATGATAACCTTCACCATTGAAAACAGGTGGTGCAAGTGCAATGAAAGGGATTTTTAAATCCAAAAAGAAGGAAGACAAAATATTTTCCCTTAGCTACAGGTCCCTCAAGAAGATAGCTCTTGATACCAATTTATTAGAATAAATTTTGTTGTAACTTAAAGAAACAAAGATAAAGACTAGGAGAAAAAAAAAAGATAGAAATAATTGCTAGTAAAGTCACATTTTTATTGAGCTGGAGTGTTGTTTAAATACATAAATAAATAAAAAAGAAATAACAACCATATCCTAGAATCAAGCAACTACCAGATTTCATTATCAACAAACTCCTAAAATCAGCATTTAATAATGAAACGTTTCAAAAAATGAGAAAAATTAGTAAAATTTGTTTTGACAAATCTTGCAGCAGCTAAAGCACAACTTCAACACCCTTGTACACCCAACCCTAACTCTCCTTTTTCCCTTGAATCAAAGGAACAATCAGAAAGAAGAACATCAGAAATTAAAGTCAGACAAGTAACATGTTTTGAATAGTTTGCTTGTAATAAAGTTGCATTGTCATAGTGTGAGCCACTCTATTAGTCCTACACAAATCTATCAGAAGGATAAAGAATGGAAGTGAGAAATAACATGTAGACAGTCTTGGATAATGATACCAAAATCTGAACCATGTGATAATGCACACCGAAGTTGTTTATTATCAATCTCTAAAACAACACCATTAGCATGCCAAGAATGAAGCCACGAGAGTGCCTCACACTGCAATTGCCTCAACCATGAAAGGGTCAAGAACTCCATGCAAAAAATTGGAAATGCAATAAACAAAATCACACATAGCATCCCGCATAATGGCTACTCAATCAGTGGCATATTATCTGCAAAAATAGCTTCGTCAACATTGCATTTGATTGTACCCAATGGAGGGTTTTTTGAGTTAAAAACCAACTGGGACTGAAAAAAAGTTTCTATAGTAGACCACATTTGTAGAAAAAAGGTAGCATTTGGTTCTGATTTCTCTATGGTATTGAGTTGCAATGGTAACAAATACTCCAAACGAGTGACAAAATCATACAACAGCATTTGATATTATACTGAGAGAGAATCAAAACTGTAAAATCAAAAGTCATACTTGGTCAAAATAAAATCCAACCAAATGCCAAACCTGTTTTGCGAAAGAGTAGTGAAAAATCACATGTTCCACGTCTTCCACTACCTGATAACATCAAAAACAAATAGGGCCATTATTCAATCCTCGGCATACCAGATTCTTATTATAAGGGATAAACATGTGAAGGAATATCTAAATGCAATCTTTAATTTTAGAATCCAAGAGCTCCTTCCAAAGCGCATTCCAAGGACCATCCATATTATAGTCATTCATATTCAAAAAAAGTTGAAGTGCAATTTTATAGCTAGAACTAATAGTGTAAACCCAATTGCAATTAAAGTGCCAAATGAGATGATCGTCTGAAGAAAACATGCTAAGCAGTATACATAGAATGTGTTGCGCATCATAAGGTGATAAAAGGCCTTCCACCAAATCCTTATCCCAAACACTTACATTCGTATGAAACAAGTCCTGAACTTTCATACTCTCACAACCTTCTGATGGCATAGTATCAATGAAAAACTTCTCACCATCTCTAATCTAGGGGTCATTAGAACATCTATCCAAGCACCATCTCCTACTCGCCACCGAACTCTTTTCTTCAACAATGCATTTGCCTTATAAATACTCTTCCAAATAAAGGAAGGCATAGAGCCTTTGACCACATTAAGAAACCCATAATTAGTGAAGTACTTAGCTTTGACAATTCTACTAGAAAGAGACTTAGGTAAAGAAAGAAATCTCTAGCCTTGTTTACTAAGAAGCGCTAAGTTAAAACAATGCAAATTGGGAAATCCCAACCCACCAAACTTTTTTGAGACACATAGCTTATCCCAAAGGCCCAATGAATTTTTTGTCAAACATTATTTGAACCCTGCCAAAAGGAGTTTATCATCTTTTGGAGATCATTACAATAATTATAAAGAATAAGGAATACACTCATATTATAAATTGAGATAGCTTAAGCCACCGTTTCAATAATAATCTCTTTACCAACACTAGAGAGAAAACAATTCTTCCAATTTAAAATACGTTTGCACAAACACTCGTTTATAAAAGAAAAAAAATTGTCTTCTGTTACACCCAATAAGAGATCGAAGCCTCAAGTATTTATCATGGTTTAAAGGGTCAACAAAACCCAAAATGGTACTAGTGTTCTCTCGAATATGTTGTTTCATATTTGAACTCTACATAATGCTCAATTTTATGAAATTAATAGCCTATGAAATTAATAGCCTACCCATAAGCCTCCTCGTAACACATCAAAATATCCTTAATCATCATCACCTCTACTTCATGATCCCAAAAAAATAGGAAACTATCATAAATGAAAAGTAAATGAGAAATAGGAAGACTCCCCCTGCACATAGAAATACCATGAATGTCTCATCGACTCTCTACTTTCCTTAGAAGATAACTAAGACCCTTAGTGTACAAGATAAATAGGTACGAAGAAAGTGAATCACTTTGAAAAATGCCTCTTTTCCAAGAGATTGGTTTGACCTCTCCACCATTGAAAGTAATTGTATATTTAGCTGAATCTATTGAATCCATAACATTATCCAATGAATCCATTGGCGATAGACACCATGCGATCCCAAATAAACCAAAGGAAATTCCAATTAACTCTGTCATATGCTTTATTAATAACGATCTTTAATGCCACTTCACCTACAAAACCTTGACTCTTATTCTTTATACGATAAATAGTCTCGAAGTCTACCATAACATTTTCTATAATGAGTTGACCTGAAACAAAAGTAGATTGAGATGGAGAGATTATCTTTGGCAAAAGGCCCTTAAGTCAATTAGTAATAACTTTTGCAACCAACTTGTAAATAACATTGCATAAGGCTATTGATCTTTGGGATGAAAACAATAAATGTATCATTTACCAACAAAGGGAACTCACACCGATTAAGCCAGTCACAAGATTAAGAAAAGAAATCACTGCAAACAATATGCCAACACTTTTGATAAACATTGTGTTTAAGCCATCAAGACTAGGCACTTTTATCTTAGATGCATTTCAAAAGTAGTTTTTTTTTTTTAATTCCACAATGGTGAAAGGAGCAATTAGAGCGTTATTATCCTCAGTCGATATAAAAGAATTCATATTAAAAAAAAGATCAAATTGGGTTGTAACCATTTGAACTTTTCAGTGTAAAATAGGAAGATGTATAAAGTAAATATGAAAATATTTTATACATCGGTTAAGTAATTTAACCGATAAAATTTATCATTAAAGCAAAGGGAGTAACTTGAAAAAGTCTAATTGCTATTGAGTTTTAATTTAGGAAATGTAACACGCCTTATCCAATAGAAAGACATGGCGTATATCATTCAGCCAGGTAGACCGCCCGATGGATTGGGTTATTACTAACGAATTCAAAACCTTCGGCTTAACTTGAAACTTTTAGAAAAATAATTACAAAGATTTTCTTTGGTGTAAAAAAAAAAAAAACCATTATTCATCTCTCTTTCTGTAACACATCTTTAAACAAAATCATAGGGATTATAAAAGACAATCTAGTAATCATTAACTGCCATCAATGGCGAATACATATTAAAGACAACTTTGTAAACTCCAAATCAATGGAGTTTGGCCTACACTTTAATAATAAGGGGAAAATTCTTTCTTTTTTTTTTTTTTTAAAGATAGCACAATACAAATGACAAAGTTATATGCCCTTCGCCAAACAGCCATGCATGATACAAAAATAAACAAGTGACTCACTCATAATCGCAACTCTAGTGTAGTCCCCTTCAACTGAATCTTCTTCTACTATCAAAATTCTTGAGAATGAAAAGTAGTAAAGTTTATTTCAACTGAGTGAGTTCCAAAATAGACACAATTAGTTTTACAATAACTTTGATAATCAACAAGTATTAGTACTCGTAAGAAAGGAATAATAGACTTTTTCGTGAAACTCTGTTATACAAACATAATATGCTAATTGCCATCCATAGTTCTTTGGTGGCAACACCATGCCAATTTAACATAACACAAATAGCACTCAAGCGGACACATTCTGCCCACTTATACACATATCACTCAAGCCTACATGGTCATCAATGACCCATCCTTGTCCTAACCTCGGACCAATATCTCAAAAATCAAATCACATATTAGCCATATTTATTTTCATTTTATATCCTTGTTAAGTCGAACACGTATTCTCCCGTAAGGTCGAGCCGTGATCTGCCAGTCCAGTTTGCAATATAGTTGCCCTACTGGAAGCACACATATAAATATCATTTCCATAATTTCCACATATAATGAAATTTTTTAGTACTGGGCTCATACAACAAGTAGGGTGTTTTTACAATAGCCATACTCATACACACGTTCAGACACAACACATCGACTCATTTACAGTAAGATCAACTTACCACATAAAACCCACATATCGTGGAAGTTTCATAACTCAAAGGAAGTTAGAAGGCACTCACCAACAAACTTCAGAACATAATCCCTCTATTGGTTCTTTGCCTCGATTGCTCAGACCTTCACTAGCTTCTTAAATAGTAAGTTGGCACTTAATAAGGGTGTTTTGACTAGCTATAGGAAACCTTCCTCGTCTTCTCTAACGGAGATATCTTAAAACCTTCCAAAGGCTGAAAAAAGAATGTAAAGAAAAATAATGGTGAAACATGCTAGCTATCAGCATCTTTATATAGCACAGAAAGTAGGGGCAAAGCTTAGTGGGAGGTCAAAAAACCGCACTATAGCCCCTAAAACCCGAGATTTTACTTGCCTAAACATCTACCAAACTTAACTCTAACGATCGTCACCGTGTCATCATTTTCGCGCTAAGAACATGGAAAAAAATCTATCGATCCGAGAAACTAACGAATCCGCCCTAAGTATTTGGGGTTGACGAATTGCCATAAAAATGAGTCCACCAAACCCTAGAGTTCGCCAAATGGTGAATTCTAGTAAGGTGTCCCTCGAATAAGCGTACTGTCGAATCCATGCAATATGCCATCAAGACAAATAACGAATAGATCACCAATCTCACACTTTTTCTACCCCAGGCTTATCCAACTAAATGCTAAACAACAAATCGATACGGTCTACGTCGAGCGAGTTGTTACAACTCTCCCCCATTTAGAAAATTTCATCCTCAAAATTCTTACTTGTGATTTGTAACAACCCAAACCAGGCCTAGACATTATGGCCGAACCCGGAAGTGTCACATGAAACAGGTTTGAAAATAGAGACAACATAATAAACTATTAACATATCATGATTTGTAACTATTTATAAAATGTTGAAAACATTAATTAGTTAGTTTATTTTTCAGAAATCTTATTTATAGCGGAAGCTTTATTCGGTTAGGTTTGAAATTATAGTTGTGTTTTTAGGAAAAGCTTTGTTTGCTTAAAACCGTCATTTTAGTAAAACGACTTTACCAAAATAAATCGTTAAACAATTCAAAAATAAACAGTTTAAAATCGAAACAGTCTAAAGAATCCTCCAAAAAAATTACACCTCTCAAATGAATCCCAAATTTTAAATAACCAAAATACTAAGTATAAATCAATTTTACGGTATAGTGGCCACCGCTGAGTCTCTGCTGCACCGATCCGCCTAAGTCTGTGGGTTACCCGTATAGAATAAATAGATTCATATTAGGGCCTGAGCCCATGTCAGATACAGATTCGGGCCTGAGCCCATTTTAGATGCAGACACAGTTATATATATACAAATCAGATATCAAAAATCAAAATCTACCCCCATCCTCTACACATCATCTCTGTCCATCCCTATACACCATGTGGGGTTTAAAACACCCACCCAGCCCTACACACAATACTGTACTGATCCGGCACATAATAGATATAATACAACCATGCTGCCAGATAATAGATACAAATGCCTTTCAGAACACTTCCTCCAATAAACATCATCCCATCCCAAATATTAGATAACATATCATACATACAGAATTAACAGATATATCATATCTAACATGCTCTTATAAACATATAACAGTTATACAATCATAAGCATGCTCATAATCATATCTCAGTCTAACATATCACTTGGTTTTTGGGTTAGATAGTGTTTATCGACCTTACAGAAGGCCCACAATCAATTAGGATGACCCGTGCGACCTTATAGAAATTTCAGTACAATGGGCCCACTAAATAACGACCTTGATGCCCTTAGTGGAAATATCATGACCCAGAAAATAGACTTCCTTCAGTCAAAATTCACAATTACTAAATTTGGTGTACAACTTGTTCTCTCACAAGGTTCTTAACACAATCTTCAAGTGTTCTTCATAGTCTGCCACACTTTTAGAGTAGACCAACATATCATTAATAAAGACGACTATAAAACGGTCCAAGTAAGGTTGGAAAGCCTTATTAACATAACATAATATGCTAATTATCATCCACAGTTCTTTGGCGGCAACACTACGCCAATTTAACATAACACATATAGCACTCAGGCGGACACATTTCGCCCACTTATACACATCTCACTCAAGCCTGCATGGTTACCAATGACCCATTCTTATGCCAACATCGGACCCATATATCAAAAATCAAAATCACATATCAGCCATATTTATTTTCATTTCATATCCTTACTAAGTCGAACACGTATTCTCCCTCAAGGTCGGGCCGTGATTTACCAGTCCATTTTGCAATATAGTTGCCCTACTAGAGACATCATATATAAATATACTTTCTTCAATTTCCACATATAATAAATTTTCTAGTACTGGCTCGTGCAACAATGAGGGTGTTTTTACAATGGCTATAATCATACACACGTCTAGACACAATTCATCGACTCATTTACAATAAGATCAACTTACCACATACAATCCACATATCATGGAAATTTCATAACTCAAAGGAAATAAGAAGGCACTCACCAGTAAACTGAAAAACATAATCTACTCTACTGGTTCTTTACCTCAATTGCTCGGACCTTCACTAGTTTCTTGAATAGGAAGCTGGTACTTACCAAGGGTGTTTTGACTAGCTATAGGAAACCTTCCTCGTCTTCTGTAATGAAGATACATTAAAACTTCCAAAGACTTAGAAAAAAACGCAAAGAAAAACAAAAGTGAAACATGTCGATTATCGACATCCTTAAATAGCACAGACAACAGGAATAATGTTTAGTGTAAGGGTTAAAAAACCTATTATAGCCCTTGAAACCTGCGAATAAACTTTTCAAAACATCTACCAAACTTAACCATTACCACTAATCAGTTTAGTGAGTAGTAAAACGTTGTTTGTCCACTAAAACAAGTCAACTAAACAAGTCATTCAGCCATCTAAACGCAACAAGTTATCATCCACAGTACTCTAGTTCAATTCAAACTAAGTCTCAACAAAACTCTAACGATGCTTACTGAGCCATTATTTTCACCCAAAAAACACGGAAAACAAGTCTATCAATCCACAAACTAACGAGTTTACCCCAAGTATTTGGGGTTGGTGGATTGTCACAAAAAAGAGTTCGTCAAACCCTAGAGTTCATCAAATGGTGAATCCTAGCAATGCGTCCCTCAAATGGGCGCACTTTCGAATCTATGCAATACGCCACCCAAACATACAATGGATAGTTCACCAATCTCACCTTTTTTCTACCCTAGGCTTATCTAATTACATACCAAACAGGACATTGATATGGTCTAAACCAGACGGGTTGTTACAGAAAATGCTTGAGGACCTAGCTAGCAATTATCCAAATGATTGAAATGGTTTTTCAACCAATCATAAAATAGAGATAGTAGACTATGATGATGATGATGATGATGATAGCTATTTAAATTGTTGTAATTATAATTAAATAATAAAAACAAGATTAATTAAAGTTATAATCATGATTAACTAAATTAATATAATTCTAATCATGGTATAAATAGGAAAATAAGTAGGATGAAAGAAGAACTATTTATCTTTCTTCTCCAATCGTCCATGTTAAAAGAAAAAGAAGAATGAAAATCTTAAACTTTGTTCAAGCATTCAACCACAAATTTTCAAAGATAACCAAGCTATTTTCTTAAAATTTTTAAAGATTTTGAATCATGGGAGCTTAATCTAGCTAGCTCATGTGTTAGTTTGTTCAATTAGTCAATGTTTAACAAGTTTTCATTGTGAAATTGATGATTTTGATCTTGATTTGAAGAAATTGATAGTTAATAAGCTTAGATTATGATAAGGACTAAATTAGAAAGTAAGTTAAACTTGTTAGATAACTTTGTGACATTAGGGACTAAATTGAATAAATTGAAAACTACCATGAAATTATGTTATGGATGAAAACTATAAGGACCCTAATGACATAATGTGAAATAAGATTTTAGTCTAATGTTAGATATGAAAAAATACGAATATCACATATAACGACCCGTTTTTAGTGAAATCGTAACAGTAGTTTCGGGACCACAAATTCGATGTCGTAAAATTTATTTTAATATTATTATGTGGTCTACAGCATGTTAGAATCATGGTATAAAAGTTTCGTTAAGAAATTTTACCGTTTGTATGCCTAATTGGTGAAAAAGGACTAAATAGCATAAAGCGCGAAAATTGTGTTCTATTAGCTAAAGGTGTAAAATAGCTATAGATCCTTAAAGTAGAGGTATTGAGTAATTAGACCACTAATTGAGTTACTGGATGTACATGGATTGCAATCATGAAATTTGTCAAGGTTAGGTTGGTATTAGGTGATTTCAATGATAAAATAAAATAAAACAAAAAGAAGACCTTAGTGTTGTATTGTAGCAAAATAGGGGTTTTTGAAGTTTAAAATTTCAGCCACTTAGTTCCTTGCATGTATGTTTGTTTTTGTTGATTTTTTATATTTTGGAATCCTTATAATTTAAGCTAACTAATTATGGGGCTAATTTGATGATTGAAATTCTAGGATTTTGCCTCCATAGATGCAAACAATTTTTTGATAAAAATAAGAAATTTGATTTAATTTTAAATTTAAAATACATGCTTTACTATATTAAGATACTTAACATTATTCACGAGGGAACATGTCATCTCCATTCAATAATTAGTAAATATTGTCAAAGCACAAATAGTGATGGTTTAAAGATTCTATAAAAAACCAACACACATTTACGGCACGGTTTAATGTTTGGCTGCCCCTTTATGTTTACAGCTCTCTCTCTCTCTCTCTCTCTTTAATGATTTGGCACGTGTGATTTGGAGTGAAGAAAAGAAAGCCCAAAAAGAAAAATGTATAATACCATATTTGGTCTCTGTATTTTATTATAACTTTTGATATGGTATATCTACTTTGAAAATGTCTATTTGGGTACTTTAAATATTACTTTGTTTATAAATGTGGCAGCCAATTGTAGGATGTGATATGTCAATTTTTTATTAGAATTTTTAATTTCAAATAATAGAAGGAACCTCAAATTAAATAACTTGAAAATTATTTTAACCAAAAATAAAAAATAAAACAAATAGAGGATGAGAAAAAAAATAGATTCGCAAGGTTGAAGGGATCTGTAAAAGAAATAGTGCCAAATTGTGTTTAACTCCATGATTTTTTTTTAAATTCATGACTTTTTAACTTATACTATATATTTTCTCTTTCTTCGTTATCTATAAATCACTAACTTGATTATTAATTAATTAATTATTTCAAAATAGATGTTCTTTTCTCTTCAATATTTCAATAATTGGTTTGTGATATAATTTAATTTTTAATTTACAAAAGAAATTACGTTCTACCAAATTTACTGATTCTTCAATTTTCGAAAAATCTTGATTAAAAATTTAATCCGAGTCAAACACCAAAAATTGTTCAAAGAGTTCAACCCCAATTACAACGATAATATCTCAGTTTTGGAATGGATTCCATCTCCAATTAAGGGATATTATTTGGTATAATATCGGTAAAAAGAAAAAAAAGTTTACGAGTAAGTTGAAATGATTAAAATAGATTATTTTTAATACAATATTTAAATTAGGTATAGTCTCTTATTTTATAAATAAGAAAATATTACAATTCAAGTATACTCGAATCAACATTTTCTTAGGTTATAAACAATATTTAAGTATTTATATTTAAAAAATTATTTATTTTAAATAATACATTTAAAATGACTGTTGTAGTTAAATTAATTTAAATGTTGAAGAACAAGTTTAACCCAGACTCAACGTGGCAATTAAGCCTTCAAAAACGCATGGATGGCATAGAATTATGGTAACAAAAACCCAAAAACTAGAGAAAGCGAAAAAAAGGCATAATTCTTATTGTAATCCCTTCAAATTTTTTAGATTTAATTTTTATATTTTAATAGAATTATTTCTACGACATAATACTCTTACCATTGGATTAAGAGGTTGTCGGTAGGAAAAACAATCTTAAACTATTGTTAATTATTAAATGAATATGTTTAAATTCTAACTAAATTTTCTAACTGCCTTAAGTGTGTGCCAATAACCATAAAAGATCAATTAATAACGTCATCAAGTTGGATCTACCAGTAGAGAAAACATTTAAATTTCGAATTCAACATAGTAAAGGACTAAAACCATAATTAGACCCAAAAAATCCAGACTTTTAAGCGAAGGCAGTTGAAATAAATGGAAGGGTTTCACTTAAGATCACGGAGATTCTCCTTTACTTTGCTTTGTGATTCTCTTTCACTGTAAAACTAGAAATGCCGATTCTGTCTCTGTGTCTGACTCAGTCGACAAACCAAACCCCCTTGGAAAATGACTTATTACCCGTGATAATTCTCTGACTCTTCCCCCTATAAAATATCTTTGTTTTTCAATTATTTTTTTATCCAATTATAACAACATTTCTTACCTTTCACGAGTTGTCTTTCTAACTTTGTTTGAATGCTTGGGGTTATCTGCTTTGTTTCGTTTTTATTTTTTTTTTTGTATAAATGAAGAGAATCAGGAGTCACATGTTGCGCTATGCTTTAAACTATTCCTACTACAATTTTTTTCTTCTATCCTTCTTGGCTTGAAGTTGGGTTCTTAGCTGCTTCTTTTTAGGTTTCTGGGTAATTTGTTAATAAAGTTGCAACCTATATAATAATATTATTATTATTCTAATGGGGTCTTAATGATTTTTACTGTGTTGGGAATATTCAATTGAATACATTTTTTTGGTTGTCCTTTCTGGGTTTTGGATAATGTTCATTGGTATTCTTGGAGAACGTCTTTGATCCTTGTCTCAGTTTCGCTACCATCTTTAATTTAATTCTACAGAAATATTTGGTTTTTTTTTTTTTTTTGAAGTTTTCATTGAAAGAAAAATGAAGGGTTCTACTCTGTTTCAAGTATTAGCTATTTTATCCGTAATTGGGAGTGTTTTCAGCAAGGAGTGTACCAACACTCCAACTCAACTTTCATCGCATACTTTTCGTTACCAACTGTTGAAATCACAAAACGAGACATGGAAACAAGAGATGTTTGCACATTACCACTTGATCCCAACTGATGACTCCGCTTGGTCTGATTTATTACCAAGGAAAATCTTAAGACAAGAAGCTGATGAACTGAGTTGGTCAATGATGTATAAGAAAATGAAGAATCCTGGTAGTTTCAAGGTGGGTGGAGATTTCTTGAAGGAGATATCACTGCATGACGTTAGATTGGATTCAGATTCGATTCAAGGAAGAGCACAAGAGACCAACTTGAAGTATTTATTGATGCTGGATGTGGATAATTTGGTTTGGAGTTTTAGGAAAACTGCAAATTTGCCATCGCCTGGGAAGCCATATGGAGGGTGGGAAGCCCCAGATATTGAGCTCCGTGGTCATTTTGTCGGTAATCATTGCTTTGCTTCCATTTCCATGCTGTCAAAAAAGCTATTAATTTCCTGCCTTTTTGCATGCCATTGTAATTTATTATTAAATTATGTTACTCTGATGCGGAAACATTTAATTCAACTACTTTTTGCTCATTTAGAAGGGGATTCTCTATGACCTTTAAAAAGTAAATGAATGAATGGGAAATGGAACAGTAATCATGCCATTCTTCTTTTTTGTTTTTGAAGTCTACTCTTCTGCTAGTTTCCATGCAGCAACTTTTGCAGTAAGGTTTTGATAGTATACTTGGGAGATTGGCGGTTTGAATTAGGGACATCCTTTTTGGAGTAAAGTTCTGGCTTGTTAGGGTTCTCTTTTGTTTTATTTCTCTTCTCTCTTGTCTAAAGGAGCTCCTTTATCTTGACTGGAAAGAATTCTGGCCTGATCTATGTTTCTCATAGACGAATGCGAGTGTTTGATACGGCTATAAGTCCAACATGGGTATGGTCAGACATTTTTAAGTTTTTTCATGTATGAATTCTGGGAGATCACATCACCATTCCCATGTGTTGGACACGAGTACTTAAACAAAAATGAAGTCGGAGCAACATAGCATCTAATCCATATACATCACTTGCTCCTTTTCTAGCCTTTGAGCATACTTAGTAGAAGCATTAATTCTACTCTATTCATACCTTTAGGTATCCATTGCAGCCAAAGAAATTCATGATACTACAATCCAATATGTTAGTTTCAAATTTCACTTGACAGTCTGATAATCTCTCCATTGATCCATTTATTTATATAGTTCACTAGTCTACCACCCCTGCTAAATCGCAAGTACAAACTTTGTTGGGACCTTAAAAGTTAATTCAGGTTATATAACCATTTATAAGCCGTTCAAGATCAAATATTAATTGACATGATCTATGAAGCGTTGCTTTGTTGGTCAAGTAAAGACTTCTTTTCTTTTTAATATATCTGCTATGGCATTTTGAGAGGACTTTGTAATATTTTAATTCTCAGTTCTGTCTGAAGTTAGATTTCTTCCATTTTGTAGCTATTGTGGATAGATTCTATTCAAGTTCCCTGCCATGTTAGTTGCAAAAATGTTTAGATTCTCCTGCTACCTTGCTTTTGTTTTATACATGGGTGTCGATGAAACTTTAATGTGCTTGAAGCAAGTTACACCTCTCAACTTTTATTTTTGCTTTTTGATCATTGATTGTAAATTTATAATGTAAAATTGCCTTTCGTATCTTGAAGGGCATTACTTGAGTGCAACAGCTCAGATGTGGGCTAGCACTCATAATGACACTCTCAAAGAGAAGATGTCAGCCGTTGTGTCTGCGCTATCTGCCTGTCAGAAGAAAATGGGCACAGGATATCTTTCTGCATTTCCATCGGAACTTTTTGATCGCTTCGAAGCAATAAAACCTGTCTGGGCTCCATACTACACCATTCACAAGGTAGATTCGAGTTCTGCATTTTGATGTTAAGGAGATGTATGATAACTTCTAACTTGGTCATTTTCACAGATCTTGGCAGGTCTCTTAGATCAATATACATTTGCTAATGATGCTCAAGCTTTAGATATGACAACATGGATGGTCGAATACTTCTATAATCGTGTTCAGAATGTGATAAGAACGCACACTGTGGAGAGACATTGGTTGTCACTTAATGAAGAAACTGGTGGTATGAATGATGTCCTCTACAGGTTGTTTGCCATAACGGTGGGTAAACCATTTTGTTTAAGTTCTTCAGCTTCTATCTGAATTCTTTACTTCAACAATGTGGTTTAAATTGTCAGTCTTGGCTTGCTTGTTTTGAGTGTTTACTGGCATATGTAAGAAATTTGAAATTTCCATTTAGCACAGTATTCAGAACATATGAGTTTAATCGTGCATAGCATTTCACGTTTTTTAGTGATGTTTGACAAATTACTTACTATCTCAGATAGTTAAAAAATACTGGAAAACTTAATGGGCTTTCAATGCTTGATGAGAAGCAAGCCTTTGAATGTTCTTAGTGTGACATAAGCATTCATTTTTTCAGCTATATGTGTGTCCAACAAACTAATCTAAGCTTATGACTAGATAATCAATTATGAACAAAATATGACTTTGAAAGAAGCAGCACCATGATGGCCTGATATTTGCCTAATATGATGGGTGTGTGCTTTGTGCAAACTGTGATTCTAAAGGCCTTAAAATTATTCACAAGGAGAAAAAAAAAGGTCGAGGTCTTGAATTTTCTAAGCTGTAAAACTTGTTATCTAGCATTTTGACTTGATAAAGCTGGCATAATTCTTATCACTGTCTCTCTGAGTGTAGTTGCAGAGTTCTTAGATTAACTTTATGAATTTTATTTGATTGAGTTTTTCATTTTACTTTGTGCAGGGGAATCCAAAGCATTTGTTGTTGGCTCACCTTTTCGACAAACCCTGTTTCCTAGGATTGCTTGCAGTTCAGGTAGCTTTCGAGATTTCTTTTATTTAAAAAAACTGTTGATTCATATATCAGTCTACTGTTTCGTATGTATCCTACTGATAAAAATTAGCCCAAAAAAAAATCGAAAGTGTTATGCTATTTGTATCTAAACCATTGACAAATCAAATCTTATGGAGCTTAAGTGTTGGGGCCAGAAAATGAGAACGTTCAGAAATTTGAGATGAAAAGTTTCACAAGTAAAATTGCTCTGAAGTTGAGTACTGAAGTTCCTTCTAGGTGGAACATATTAAATTCTAATGTTGCAGAAGCAATATGTTCAAGATGACCCAAGACTTTGAATAATGAATTTATGCGAGATTTAGTTTCGTTTAGGGGTTTCTGGTTGATCAAAGTACGCTCTTATAGTATGCAGGAGGCAGAAATATGACAATGAAGCCAATAGTTATTTTAATACCATGTACTATTATTGACTCCTCGTTTTATAGGCTGATGATATATCGGGGTTCCATGCCAATACACACATTCCTATTGTTATTGGATCTCAAATGCGGTATGAAGTGACCGGTGATCCACTTTACAAGGTAAATAGCTTGATATGCTTTTATTCCTAAACTGGGATTGATTGAAAACAAACGTGATTTCAATACTGTGTTAAGACATCCAATGTAGAATAAATTCCTTAAACATAGTAATGGGGATATAACACCATTTTTGCCCATCGCGCTACTGATTTCTGGATGCTGCTGCTGCTGCATATGTAATTTTCTTCTTGTGCTATGAGAGGCTTGCATAATTATTCTTGGCATTTCTTTTTCTTTGGTTTAGGCGTTTCTCGATTTAATGCCGTAACTACCTTGTCTTTTCTCTAATGATTTAAATTGTACTGAAGGTGGTTTTGAATACTTCTTTAAACATTCTAATTGCCTTTTTTTTTTTTTTTTTTTTTCCTTATTTTGTGATGCCAGACAATATCAACATTCTTTATGGACATTGTTAATTCTTCTCATAGCTATGCAACAGGAGGAACATCAGTCAGCGAGTTCTGGTACTAGTCATTTTCAAGATCTCATTTTCTGTTTTTCTATCAAATAATCTTGTCCTTTTACTTGGTGCCAGTTTGCTCTCCTAATTTTTAGTTTAGAACAATGGTTGAAGCTTTATCTAATTACTTTTGTTCCTTCCATTGCTGGTCTATTCTGTTGTGATTCTGTATTTCCCTATGAGAAGGTCAGATCCAAAACGACTGGCAAGCACATTACAGACTGAGAATGAAGAATCATGCACAACTTATAACATGCTCAAGGTTTGTCCATTGGTCTTTCAATCTATGAATTTCAGGCTGGATCTTAGTTATTTTAGATCCTGAAAGATTTTGATCAATCGCAATATCAAAACAATTTTATGCGGGGATATAGAAATGAAAACCTTTTTTTTTGGCGGTTTCAGGTCTCTCGCCACCTATTTAGATGGACAAAAGAAGTGGCATATGCAGATTACTATGAACGTGCCCTCACAAATGGTGTACTAGGCATCCAAAGGGGCACAGAGCCTGGAGTGATGATTTACATGCTACCACAAGGTCGTGGAGTCTCAAAGGCTGTAAGCTACCACAAGTGGGGAACACCATTTAATTCGTTTTGGTGCTGCTATGGTACAGGTTAGGGTTCATTGCCCATATTTAACTATACCTTCCAAGATAAATAAACTGCAGTGGAACTTTTCTCCAACCATTATGGCCATGGATGCATATTCTGCAGTTCTTCCCATCATGTAATAGTTTTCCTTCTTGGTCCCTCGGCAGGAATTGAATCATTTTCCAAGTTAGGAGATTCTATATATTTCGAAGAGGAAGGGAGCGTCCCTGGTCTTTACATTATCCAATATGTATCAAGTACTCTAGATTGGAAATCCGGAAAAATTGTGCTCAACCAGAAAGTTGATCCTGTTGTTTCTTCAGACCCATCCCTTCGTGTGACATTGACTTCCTCTTCGAAAGAGGTACTTGAAGCATCAAATTCATTTCATGGTCCAAGCATGTCTTCATTGCATGTATGTTCCCTTTTAAATTATTTTATATGGATAAAAGAAACTTGCGAAATGCAATGATCAAACATGGCTCCTTTCTTCTGGTTGGACTTAATGTTTATATTATTAGCTTCTGTACATATTTTATTAAGGCTTCACATCATAGAGAAAAAGCTAGACTTTTCAGTTTCATCAAGTGTGTGACTAATTGCGACACTCAACTCTTTATGTGGAATGGAAACACGGAAAGATCATTCAGAACCTTATTTGTGCAGGTAGTGGAGCAATCATCTACTTTGAATTTGAGGATACCAGTCTGGACCTCGTCAAAAGGTGCCAAGGCAACACTAAATGCTCAGAATCTCGACCTACCAGCTCCTGGTGCGGAATATAACCATAATTTGCTGCTCTCTTTTTTAATAAGAAGATCTTCAGTTTTTCTAATATGTTAATTCTTTCTTATGTGCATTGCATTTCAATTCAGGTAGCTTCTTACAGGTGAAATGGAGTGGTGGGGATAAACTGACACTTAATTTGCCAATTAGTATAAGAACTGAGCAAATTAAAGGTATATTCATTAGATGATGAATTCCTAGTTCCCTGTATATGCAAAATGATGTGTTTGGCTTATGTTTGTATAATCTGCAAAATAACCATCAATAACATGAAGGTTGAACTCTTTTCTTTAAATAAAATTTCAGATGACCGACCTGAGTATGCATCCGTGCGGGCAATACTTTATGGCCCATACCTGCTCAGCGGTTATAGCAGCGGTGACTGGGACATAAAAACCGGCTCAACAGGTTCAGATGCGGACTGGATTTCTCCAGTTCCTGCTGCTTACAACAATCATCTTGTTACTTTTTCCCAAGAGTCTGGTGAATCAACTTTTGTCTTAACAAACATGAACCAATCTATCCGAATGGAGAAGTTCCCTAAAGCTGGAACTGATGCTGCTATCCGTGCCACATTCAGGCTCATCTTTGATGACACCTTGGAAAAAATTTCAAGCATTGAAGAAGCCATTGGTAAAACTGTCATGCTTGAGTCGTTTGACTATCCAGGAATGGTTTTAGTGCAGCAAGGAACGGAAAATAATCTTGTGGTAACTGATCCTCCCAAGGATACTGCAACTTCTAGTTTTGGCATAGTTCATGGATTGGATGGAAAGGACAATAGTGTGTCATTGGAGTCGGTAACCCAAAAGGGATGCTACGTATATAGCGGTGTAAACTATAGTTCTAGTGTTGGCATGAAGCTCAGCTGCAATTCATCCTCATCATCATCTGAGACCGGATTCAGTCAGGCAACCAGCTTTGCAATGAATAACGGATTAAGTGCATACCATCCAATCAGCTTTGTTGCAAGAGGGGGAAGTAGGAATTACCTTATGGTACCATTGCAGAGCATCAGAGATGAATCTTACAGCGTATATTTCAATATGCAACCATAGGTGTAATCAGGTTCAGGTGCAGATGAGGCAATGTTGATTTTGATTAGAGGCTTTGGAACCTGTTACTGGTCTTACCAGTCAGTGTATGCTGTTGGTTGGGATTGTATTTGTATTGATTTAGATTACTTGGGAGTTACGTGGTGATTGTCTTACAAATAAATTCAAACATAAAAAATATTATTTGTTTGCATGGAATGAAGATATTCTAAATCTTTGCAACAAAATAGAAACACTGATACAGGTATTCGGAAATAGTCCACAAGTAACAAGCCTCCTCTTTTTGTCTTATCATTAAATAAATATTCCAGTTCCAATTATCGAAATCATTTTATAATATCGAGATTAAAAATTAATCATATGCAGTGGCAAATCCAGGGGCTGGCATGGACCTTGGCCCTCTTAAAAGGTAAAATTTTAAATTAGGCCTTTAAAATTTTTTAAAAATTTTAAATTAGTAAAGGTAAAATTACACTTTGACCCCCTAAAATTATAAAAATTAGATTTAATCCTTTATAAATTAGAAAGATATAAACTATAAAAAATTAAAATTTTATCCGGCCCCCTAAAAAATTATCCTGACTTCACCCCTGATCATATGTAAATTAATTCTTCTTCTATTTATAAGGTTTATACGTGTTAAAAATAATTAGAATATTTACAACCTCAGATTAAAAATTCAAATAGTCATTTTTATTTCAAGTAATATTTTAAAATTTATATTATTATAAATGCAATATTAAATTTGAACTTGAATTTCTTTACATGTGTCATCAAAGCTAAATTAGAGAATACATATGGTTTTTCATTGAAATTCTTTGAATCATTCTTTAGGGATACATAACATTACCTATAATCCTTTTAAGGGATAGTGGTATAGATAACTTCTATACTTTGAAATTTATTCTAATGTACCTATACTTTATTTTCATTAATCATTTTGGTACATGATGCTAACGTCATTACACTTTTTGATGCGTGGCATGTTGACCAATCAAGAAATACCGTGTATTTATTTATCAACCTTTGACCAGCTAATTCAAGCCCTTAAAAGCAATTATTCCCTTTTTTTTTTTCAATGGAAAATCAAACCTCTATTTACGTTATATAATTGTCCTTATATTTTAAACACCATCGCTATCATTCCACCTTTGCCACATGAACTCCCTTTTCTGGGTTTTTTATTTATTTTAAATTTGGCTTGTTTTAGTTCTCAACCTGTATAATTCATCAAAAAGCCGGAATAAATTCCCTAGGTAACCTCACAACCATTAGTACCATATAGAGACATCAGAAAACCAATAAAAAAAATTGGCATTCGAAACAAAAAACATTGCAGGAGGGAGAACCAGATATATAAATTATTCACCCACCAAGCCTTGAACATGTGGAATCTATCCATACCTACATTAGATATCAGCTCATCAATCCAAATTTAAACTCCTTCATGCTAGGAAGTTAATGCCCAAATTCAAAGCTTTCGTGTAACCAGGGGCGAAGCTAGGATAATTTTTTAGGGGGTCAGATGAAATTTTAATTTTTTATAATTTATATATTTATAATTTATAAAGGATTAAATCGGTTTTTTATAATTTTAGGGGGCCAAAGTACAATTTTAACTTTACTAATTTAAAATTTTTAAAAAATTTTAAGGGCCTAAACAAAAATATTACATTTTAGGGGGGCCGGGCTCATACCAGCCCCCTGGCTTCGCCTCTGCATGTAATGAGGATAGCGGGCCAACATAGAAAATTTTTTTAGGGTCGAAATTATATTATATATTTTTACAATAATAAAAATGTAATTTCACTGTTTTAATTCATCAAATTTCATCATTATTACGAAATTAAATTATATATTTTTACAATAATAAAAATATAAATTATTTTAATATCTATATTTTAGGATTAAATCAATTTTTGTTATCATTTTTAGGGGGTCAAAGTGTAATTTTATCTTTACTAATTTAAATTTTTATAAATTTTAAAGAGGCTTAACTGGAAAATTTTTCATTTTAGGGGGGCCGAGGCCCTTGCCAACCCCCCTGGCTACGCCCGTGGTGGATAGTGCAATTACATCTAAAACCCCGAACCCGAATGCATTTTCGCTTTTGTAACAACCCAAAAGTCAATGGAGTCGGAAACGGTGGTTTTCGAATGTTGTTTTCTGATTATAAAATTTGTGAATATTATTTATTAATATTTACGAGAGGATTACAGTATTATATTGAGGTTTGGTCTAATAATTTTAGTTATTTGAAAAGTTAGACAAAGTACAAGTGTATCAGTTCTAAAGTTGGTGGTTTTTTGGAAATTGAGGTATCGGGACCTCGTTTCCGTAAAATAGACTCGTAAATATTTTTATTAAATATTTATGGAGTTATATTAAAGGCGAATTGAATTTCGGTTAGGTAATTTCGTCAAATTAGTGTTTAATTTAAGTACAGAGACTAAATCATATAAGTGGTAAAAGTGTGATTTCCTAAGGGATTATAATTTAAAGTTAATTAAGGGATTAAAGTAATAATTGTTCCCAAAAATAAAAACATGTGGTCGGTTAATAGTATACATAGATATGTTATATTATATTTTATAAGTTAAATTAAAATTTAAGTTATAAAAATGGATTATTTTAATAAAAACAAAATACTAGTAGTGGATTGAAAGAGAAGGTGATAATTCTCTTTTCAATTGCTTCATTTTCGAAACAAGAAAGACTAGGGAGAAGAAGAGAAACGCATGGCAAGGGTTTGCTAAGGTTTAAACTAATTTGGTTAGTGCAATTTTATCCGTTTCTTATCATTTTTATATTTTTGGAATTCCGGTATCTCGAATTAGTTGACCCATATTCTATTTTTTGGTACTGCTTAAGATTGAAGATGTTACCATTGTTGGTTAGTTAAAGTTTTAGGGACTAATTTGATAGATTTTTAGGTTAGAAGTGAAAAATGGCTAAATTATGAAAATTTTAAAATTTAGAGTAGAAATGAGAAATAGAAAGTTAAATTTAGCTTAGAGTGAAATTGGTATAAAAATTTGGGATTAAATGTGAAAGTTATGTTAGTCCCGATTTTAGAGACTAAATTGATTAAAATGTAAAAGTTGCATTAATTAGTAATTGTATGTGAAGTTGTATGTATATTGATGAAATATGTTGTTTATTTTTATTCCGTAGCTAACGTCGACCCAGATTCCTCGAAAAAGAAGAGAAAAGACAAGTTCGTTGACGAATAACTCAGAGTTTATGGTTTGTGTTTCTATAACCCTAATAACTTTAATTGTTGCATTTATGAGTTGTATTGCATAGGAAGATCATAAGGTAAGCTATAAATGATAAAAAAGAGCTGATTTGATCTGATGTAAATTTATTATTTGCGATGAGGATTAAAGTGAATAGTTTTGGAAATATCATATAATAATATAAATATGAAATTGAATCTATTTTGAGATGTGATATATAAATATATATAATTGCATATATGTAAATAAGTATGATGGACGAAATAACTGTAACACCGCTAACCTGTATCCGTCGCCGAAATAGGGTTACGAATCATTACCGGAATAAACAGATCAAATACAGACATTTCATATTATTTAACATTCATGTCAGATATTATTCATAAAGTCCCTTATATGAGCCCACGAGGCCCAAAACATACTTTAGAAACAAGTCGGGACTAAACCAGGTACTCAGAGAATTTTTTTTCGCGAAATTTCAAAATTTCTCTTAAGTGCAAGGGACACACGCTTGTGTGGTCAGGCCGTATGGCTTACACGGCCATGTGATATGCCCGTGTCCCAGGCAGTGTGGGCATTCGAAATAGGGCACATGGCCGTGTCCCAACCCGTGTCCGTACTCGTGTAACTCTCTAACTTGGGTCACACAGCCAAGTCACACACCTGTGTGCTAGGCCGTGTCTAGGTGCAGGGGTCACACGGCCAAGCCACACACCCGTGTGCCAGGCCGTGTAAAAATAATTGAGCATTCTGTTTTTTAATTTTAATGATGCAGGGGACACACGACCAAAACACACGCCCGTGTGGTAGGCTGTGTGTCACACACGGCTTAGACACACGCCCCTATGGACGAAATAAGGTCATTTTCAAGCCATATTTCTCACCCATTTGGTCTTTCACCTTCACTGACATTTTAACACATTCAAAAGCCAATCCAAGACATTTAAACTAACCAAAAATCAAGTCATAAATATGTCATATATTCTCATTTCTCATCATTCAAATTTACCATATTAATGAAAACATCTATTTGCTTATTTATACCAACTATACTATCTCATCTCATACAGCAATATGCCTATAACTTATCCATCACTCAACCATATCAAACACAACAAACATGAAGAAGCCACACACACACACACACACACACACACACACACACACACACACACACACACACACACATATATATATACTTAACAAAAGTATGTCCAACTCAAGCCATTCCAATGGCTATTTATAACCAAAACACATATTTGTCATCAATGGCCTAATTGAACCTATACATGCCATTATATCAAAATTTAGTTCGTTACATATACCGAAATGAGTCAAAGGATAGTGCGATGATGCTCCGACCAACTTCTAACCACTTTGAGCTTCCGAATTACTATAAAACAAGAAAACTAATATAGGGTAAACATATTATGCTTAGTAAGTTCGTATAATGGGAAATTAACTTACCATTCATTTGTATTTAAAGTAAGCATGCAAAATTCATCCAAAGAAAATTTGGCAATTTTCCTAAACACATATAATCTCAAGAAACATGTTAGTCATGTACTTCATGTGAATATCAAGAATCAAAGATGAGCTTATCATGTAAAAATTTTCATATACATATGCATTCCACATCATATATCCATTTAACATATACATTTCCATAATAATTCATCTCAAATTCAGATTATTCCATGTCGGAACTTTGCCCGTTGAATTTATTAGAAATATCGATGGATACACATGTAGTACACTTGAAGTTTACAAACTGTAATCCGTCAATTCATATTCGAGAGTGCTCCTTCGAGCACATAATCGGGAAGCCCTCTCTCGAGCCATATAACGGGAAGCTCATGTGAGCTATGTAACAGGAAGCTTATCCAGGCTGTATAACGGGAAGCTCATAAGAGTCATATTCAGGAAGCTCATGCGAGCCAATAATGGGTAGCTCCGAAGAGCCATTAATCGGGAAGCTCCGGATAGCCATATATTAGGAAGTTCAAGCGAGCCATATCGGGAAGCTCTGGAGAGCCATTAATCAGGAAGCTCACAAAGAGCCTTTAATTAGGAAGCTCAAGAAGAGCCATATATCGAGACGCTCATAAAAGTTGTGTTGTGTCTACAACAATCGGGATGCTCCGAAGAGCTATTAATGTAACACCCCTTAACCGTATTCAACACCGGAACCAGGTACGAGGCATTACTGGACTTATCTCACTTGAACATGCAACTTTGGGCTATAAAATTTCATTCCAACCTTAAACTTCCCATTCACCTTCAAAACATCCTTATTATGGGCCTACGAGGCCTTAAATATGC
The DNA here is from genome assembly GCA_025506655.1 of Gossypium rotundifolium. Classification (NCBI taxonomy): domain Eukaryota; kingdom Viridiplantae; phylum Streptophyta; class Magnoliopsida; order Malvales; family Malvaceae; genus Gossypium; species Gossypium rotundifolium. The sequence goes on from CP106728.1 coordinate 52,330,771, forward strand.
AAGAGGAGGGTCTCGGAATCAAACCCAAAACTTTTGTACCCTTAAATTTTTTTTGTCTAACCAGGGGCCACATGCCCGTGTGAAATGGGACACGCCCGTGTGGGCAGGTCGTGTGGTCACACACGCCTATGTCCTTAGTCCGTGTGGAATTTATTTTCTAATTCGAACCTACAGGGATTTTCACACGGCCGGACACACGCCCGTGTCCTTGGCCCGGTCTCTCACACGGCCTTGACACGCTCGTGTCCTAACCCGTGTGCCAAAACCATGGCATTCTGTTTATGATGTCATCACCTCACTATGGTCACACGGCTAAGGCACACGCCCGTGTCCTTAGACCGTGTGTGGAATTAACTTTCAAATTTTTTGTGCAGACTTCACACGACCTGGGCACACGCCCATGTCCATGGCCGTACCTTCCACACGGCTAAGACACACGGCCGTGTCTCTGCCTATGTGTTTACTACTGAGCATACTGACTTGCAAGCCAAGCATGCAAGGGGACACACGGCTGATCAACACGTCCATGGGGCTAACCGTATGTCACACACGGCTTAGACACACGCTCGTGTGTCTACCCGTGTGGACATTAAACGAGCTATATTCCAAGCCAATGCCACCCTACATAACAACCATACTTGTACCAATTCATTTCAACATAATTCATGACCCTAAGGCACTTCCAAGAACTCAATTCAAAGCATCTACACAAGTATAAACTTCATAATTTCATCTTCATTGAAAATAAATAAACTTATCATGTATTATCCCAATTCCAAAAACCATTTACAAAATGACTTTGGTAACATAAATAGCCAACATTTTGGCTATCAATATGACATAACAAAATACCCAAGTTCAATACATGCCATACACAAAATAATTCTAACTTGTTATACCAAAGAGATGTCGACAGTGTGATTTCTGAACTTCGATGTCCCACGATCCTCTAGTTATCTTGGCAATACTACAAGAAAAAGGGAAATGAGAGGGGTAAGTATAAAGCTTAGTAAGTTTGCATGAAAATAAATAGCAACGATAAGTTCATAACAATATCCATCCATGGCATTAGATAACCACACACAAAGTCATAGGCTCCTTGCCATGACTTACTCGTACTTGCCCTTATCTAGCAAATACCATGCCACATATCGTAAATGTTCTTCGTGAATTACTCATGGATACCTATATTCACTCAGTCATATAGCTTTAATACAAATCTCATTTTTATTTCCAAGCTGGTCTATTTATCCCATTAAATCACTAGGGATACTCAAGGATGTATATTCATTATCATTGATATAAACACGAAGCCAATGCCACATCCTAGATGTGGTCTTACATGGGATTACCTCTGAATACCGATGCCATATCCCGGATATGGTCTTATACAGAACCTCACATCAAGTATCGATGCCACATCCCGGATATGATCTTATACGATTCTCACATTCAATACCAGAGCCATATCCCAGATATGGTCTTATACAGGATTTCAATTCGGTGTCGAGGCCATGTCCCCGACATGGTCTTACATGGGACCTTATCCATCTCAACTTTTCTCATCTTTCTCATTTAACACCAAATACTCAATTTTATAGAATATCATGTATCATTATAATATCAAACATTCTCAAACGTGCTAGCATAAATGTTGAATTTATCACATACAAACTTACCTCGATTTCAAAATAGGCTAGATTGTCAATCTAGTCCAATATTTTATTCTTTCCCCGATCGAGGTTGATTCTTGGTTCTTCTTGCTCTATTATAGCAAATTAACTTATTTTAATTATCACATTAATAATTGCATTTAAATAATCATGCTTCGACAAAATTACTATTTTGCCTTTAGACTTTTGTAAAATAACCATTTTACCTCTAGGCTCGGTAATCGATTCTAATCAAATTCCTACCTTTAACGAGCCTAGGTGAACATTTTTTTCTCTTATGGCTATCATCAAAAACCAAAATTTCACACATTTATAACAAATTTTACAACCTTTACAAAAAAGGTCCATTTAGGTGTTTTCATGGTAACATATTTCACAAAAGTTGTTTATTAAACATCTATGACTCATTTTCTTACATAAAAAATGCAGCAAAAAAATTAAAAGCTCACATGGAAAATCCCTAAAATTTTCACCATATTGCAAGATCGTCCTCTCTTTAGAAAGCTTAAGCTTTAGAGGTTTTAAATGTATAATTTTTATCAAGAAATGATCATTAATGCATTTACTTGCAAGGAGAGAAGCTTGCTGAAATTTTGAGCTCTCAAACCCTTTAGTTTGCTGCCAATTTTTGGTGGTGAAGGAAGGTAGAAAATATAATACTTTTCTTTTCTTTATTTTTTCTCTTATTTTATTCATTAATCATTTAACACCACCAAAACATTGACTAATTTAATCATCTTGTCTCCCTATGGCCGGCTATGACCTTTAGAAAGGCCTAATTTCACTTTAAGGGCCTCCAATTAAGATTCCATAGCTAATTGGTACCTCTAGCTTGTAAAATAGAACTTTTGCTATTTATGCGATTTAGTCCTTTTTCGCCATTAAGCATGCAATCGCTAAAATTAAAGCATCAAAATTTTCATGCAGCTATATAATCATACTCTAACTCATAAAATAACATAAAAATAATTTTCTATGACCTCAGATTAGTGATTCTGAAACCACTGTTTTGACTAGCCCCTAAATTGGGCTGTTACAATTCTCCCCCATTAAGGATTTTCGTCCCCGAAAATATTACCGGTAAAAAGGTTAGGATATTGGTTTCTCATAGCCTCCTCAAGCTCCCATGTAGCCTCTTTTATTCCATGTCTTTGCCATAGTACTTTAACAAGGGCTATACTTTTGTTTCTCAGCTGTTTGACCTCTCGTACCAAAATTTTAACCGGCTCTTCGCCATAAGTTAAGTCCGGTTGAATCTCTACCTCTATTGGTACTATCACATGTGAAGGGTCTGAACGGTATCGGCGTAACATGGACACGTGGGAGATATCGTGAATCTTGTTCAGTTCAGATGGCAAGGCCAAGAGATAAGCTACCGGTCTTATCCTCTTGGTAACTTCATAAGGTCCGATAAAATGTGGACTCAATTTGCCTTTCCGGCCAAATCTAAGGACTTTTCTCCATGGTGATACTTTCAGAAACACTTTATCACCTACTTGAAACTCAATCTCTTTCCTCTTTAAATCCAAATAGGACTTTTGTCTATCTGAGGCCGCTTTCAGACATTCACGTATCATCTTTACTTTCTCTTCAGTTTCCCTGACCAAATCAACCCCGTGAATCTGATTCTTTTTAAGTTCTGTCCAATACAAGGGCGTTCGGCACTTATACCTGTACAATGCCTAATAAGGCGCCATCTTCAAACTTGACTGAAAACTGTTGTTGTAGGCGAATTCTACCAACGGTAAGTATTTTTTCCAATTGCCTTGGAATTCCAAAACACAACATCGTATCATGTCTTCAAGTATCTGTACTACTCTTTCCAACTGCCCGTCGATTTGCGGATGGAAAGTTGAACTGAAGCTCAATTTTGTACCTAATGCCTCTTGTAACTTTTCCAAAACCGTGACGTAAACCTCAGATCTCTATTCGAAATAATTGATAACGGTACTCCATGAAGTCTTACTATCTCTGACACGTACAAATCAGCCAACTTATTAAGCGAGTAATCGACTCGTACTATTATGAAATAGGCTGACTTCATGAGTCTATCCACTACAACCCACACGGCATCTTTCTTTTTCGGCGTTAACGGTAAACCTGCCATAAAGTCCATGGTAATACGGTCTCACTTCCACTTAGGAACCATAATGGGTTGAAGTAGACCCGAAGGTACTTGGTGTTCAGCCTTCACTTGTTGAAAAATTAGGCACCTCAACACAAACTCAGATATGTCTTTCTTCATACTCGGCCACCAATACCACTTCTTCAACTCATTGTACATCTTCATGCTACTTGGGTGCACAGTTAAACATCCGCTATGTGCTTCATGCAAAATCTTACGAATAAGTTCATCATTTCTGGGTACATAGACCCTATCTCGAAATATCATACATCTATTAGGACTTACCTGAAAGTCTGACTCAACATTTGACTCACATAGAACTCTTTTGGATTGTAAGTTGCTGCCCTCTTTCTGAGCTTCACAAATCTCTTAGAGAAATAATGGCCTAGCCCTCAGCTCGGCTAGAAGAGAACCATCATCTAACAAAGCCATCCGTGTATTCATGGCTCTCAGCGAAAACAATGATTTTCTGCTCAAAGCATCGGCGACCACATTCGCCTTTCCCGAATGGTAGTCAATTACTAAGTCATAATCCTTGATCAGCTTTAACCATCTTCGTTGCCTTAAATTCAATTCCTTTTGGGCTTTGTGGTCGGTGAATATCTGACACTTTTCACCATATAAATGGTGTCTACAAATCTTTAATGCAAACACAATGGCAGCCAAGTCTAAGTCATAGGTCGGGTAATTCTTCTCGTATGACTTTAACTATCTAGAAGCATATGCTATCACCTTGCCCTCTTGCATAAGTACACAACCCAATCCATTCATTGATGCATCACTATAGACCACAAATTCTCTTCCTGACTCAGGCTGTACAAAAAGAGGAGCCTCAATCAACAACGCCTTTAGTTTCTCAAAACTCTTTGGCACCATTGTCCATTCAAACTTCACATCTTTTTGCAATAGCCTTGTCATCGGAGTAGCAATCATGGAAAACCCCTTAACAAAACACCTATAATAGCCGGCTAGGCCTAGAAAAGTCCTTACTTCAATTACGCATCTTGGCGGTTTGCATTCAACAATTGCTGAAATCTTACTCGGTTCGACTCTAATTCCATCTCCTGAGACAATATGTCCCAAAAATCCAACTTCCTTGAGCCAAAATTCACTTTTACTAAACTTGGGATATAATTTTTTATCCCTTAAAATTTGCAGAACCTTTCTCAAATGCTCAGTATGTTCGTTCTCATATCGAGAGTAGATCAGTATATCATCGATGAAGACCACGACAAATTTATCCAAGTATGGCCAAAAAATACGATTCATCATGTCCATAAAAATGGCAGGGGCATTTATTAAACCAAAAGGCATGACCAAAAGTTCATAGTGGCCATACTTCATCCGAAATGCAGTTTTTGGCACATCCGAATCCTTGACTCTCAATTGATAGCACCCAGACCTTAAGTCTATCTTGGAAAATATCGTGGCTCCCTTCAATTAATCAAACAGATCATCGATTCTCGGCAACAGGTACTTTTTCTTTATAGTTACCTTGTTGAGCTACCAATAATCTATGCATAATCTCATGGAACCATCTTTCTTCTTCACAAATAATACGGGAGCACCCCACAGAGAATAAATCAGTCTTGCGAAACCTTTACTGTTAGTTCTTACAACTGTGCTTTCAATTCTTTTAGCTCGGTTGGAGCCATTCTATATGGAGCAATAGAAATGGAGGCAGTACTTGGAGCTAATTCAATCCCAAATTCGATCTCCCTAATTAGAGGTAACCCAGGCAATTCTTCCAGAAAAACATCTAGATACTCGCATACTATAGGTACCAACTCAATTTTCAACTCAGTCTTTTTAGTATTCATCACAATGGCAAGGTAAGCTTCGTACCCATTTCTTAAATACTTCTGAGTCAATAGGGATGATATCATTACTAGTGATCTGTCTTGCTTATCTGATTCAACGCGAATAAGATTCCCACTTTCACATTTTAACTCAATAAACTTCTTTCCGCAATTCACAATCACATCATGAGTAGTTAACCAATCCATCCCAAAGATGACATCGAACTCATCAAACAGTACTAACATGAGATTTGCAGGAAAATAATGTCCCCTAATCATCAAAGGGCAACCTTTACAAACTCTATCAACCAACACAGATTTGCCTAAGGGATTAGATACTTTTATTACAAATTCAGTAGACTCTATAGGCATGCTCATGCTAGAGACTAATTTCATATAAATATATGCGTGGGTAGATTCCGGATCAATTAAAGCTATAACACGAGTATCATAGAGAGAAAATGTACCTGTAATTACGTCAAAGGAGGACGCTTCTTTGCGAGCACGAATGGCATAAGTTCTCGCCAATGCTCTACCCTCAACTCTTGTAGTCTGCTCTCTAGATGAATTATTGCTATTTATCTCATTTCCTGGGTTTCTCTTTGGTCTTCCTCTAGTAGTACTTCCTGGTCTTGCATTTTGAGACTTCTCTTTCTCGCTCACCTCGGGGCAATCTCTGATAAAATGGTCTAGAGACGCACATCTGAAACAAGCCTTCTCATTTGATTGGCACTCACTAAAATGATGCCTGCCACACTGCGGGCATTCCGGTCTACTCGATTGGGGCATTGCCAACACTAGCAACCGAAGTAGTTTGTGCCTTAAACCCCAAGAACTGTTTACCCTTACTTTGGTTTAAAAACCCAGCTGAAGTAGCTAATCGAGTAGCAAAATCCCTTGATTTCTTAGATGATGATTGGTATGACTTACTCAGTTGCCTTTTTCTCGAGTCAAGGGACTCAATCTCAGCTCTTCTTTTCTCTTTAGCCAACTCTTCAGCCTTACAGGCTCTATCCACCAACACTACAAATTCTTTTAGTTCGAGAACTCCGACATATAAACAAATATCCTCATTTAACCTATCTTAGAACCTCTTTCACATGATAGCATCGATAGACACGCACTTCTGGGCATACTTACTAAGCCTTACGAATTCACGTTCGTATTCAGTCACCGTCATTAGGCCTTGCTTTAGCTCTAAGAGCTTTTTTCTCTTCTAGTCAATGAATCTTTGACTAATATACTTCTTCTGAATTCCTCTTGGAAGAATTCCCAGCTAACTCTCTCCCTTGGTACCACCGACACAAGGGTGTTCCACCACTGATAGGTCAAATCTCTTAAGAGAGATACCGCACATTTTATGCACTCTTCAGGCGTGCATGACAGCTCATCGAATACCCTGATGGTATTCTCAAGCCAGAACTCTGCCCTTTCCAGACCATCATCCTTACTAGCCCGAAATTCCTCGGCTCCTTGTTTTCGAATCTTATCGATCGGAGGCCTTTCTCTTCTCACTACCTCAACCACTTGAAGAGCTACAGGAGCGAGTTGAGGAATAGGTAGGGGTGGAGGGGGTTAAGCATTAGGATTTGCTAGAATGTACTAAGTGTACCGATTGTTCATCATATGGAGAAAGACTTCTCGAGCCTCTTATCCCTGACCCAAGGTCTCGAGTCTACTATCTACTGGCTCGGTCCCTTACGCGGGAGCCGGCGCATTACTTGCAGCATCATCAGCTGCAGTTCGGTCGGGAACAAGATCCATTTACTATATAAAAACATAATTTAAAACGTTAGGAGCCGTCACACTATCATCACACATTTACTCTTACGTATAGCATGTATAGCTAGACTCATACTTATGCTACGTTAGTCCTAGAATCGATTAAATCGTAGCTCTGATACCACTAAATGTAACACCCCTTAACCGTATTCAACACCAGAACCAGGTACGAGGCATTACTGGACTTATCTCACTTGAACATTCAACCTTGGGCTATAAAAGTTCATTCAAACCTTAAACTTCCCATTCACCTTCAAAACATCCTTATTATGGGCCTACGACGCCTTAAACATGCAAGAGGAGGGTCTCAGAATCAAATCCGAAACTTTTGTACACTTAAATTTTTTTGTCTAAACAGGAGGCACACGCTCGTGTAAAATGAGACATGCCCGTATGGGTAGGCCGTACAGTCACACACGCCCATGTTCTTAGTCCGTGTAGAATTTATTTTCTAATTCGAACCTACAGGGGTTTTCACATGGCCAGACACATGCCCGTGTCTTTGGCCCGTGTCTCTCCCACAGCCTCAACACACCCGTGTCCTAACCTGTGTGCCAAAATCATGGCATTCTGTTTATGACGTCATCACCTCACTATGGTCACACGGCCAAGGCACACGCCCGTGTCCTTAGACCGTGTGTAGAATTAACTTCTAAATTTTTTGTGTAGACTTCACATGGCCTGGGCACACGCCTATATCCATGGCCATGCCTCTACACGGCTGAGACACACAGTCGTGTCTCTGCACGTGTGTTTACTACTGAGCATACTAACTTGCAAGCCAAGCATGCAAGGGGACACACGGCCGATCAACATGCCCATAAGGCTGACCGTGTGTCACACGGCCTAGACATACACCCGTGTATCTACCCGTGTGGACATTAAACGGGCTATATTCCAAGCCAATGCCACCCTCCATAATAACCATGCTTATATCAATTCATTTCAACATAACTCATGACCCTAAGGTACTTCCAAGAACTCAATTCAAAGCATCCACATAAGCATAAACTTCATAATTTCATCTTCATTGAAAATAAATAACCTTCTCATGTATTAGTCCAATTCAAAACCATTTACAAAATGAATTTGATAGCATAAATACCCAACATTTTGGCTATCAATATGACATAACAAAATACCTAAGTTCTATACATGCCATACTCAAAATAAGTCTAACTTGTTATACCAAAGAGATGTCGATGGTGTGATTTTCGAACTCTAACGTCCCACGATCCTCGAGTTATCTTGGCAATACTACAAGAAAAAGGGAAATGAGAGGGGTAAGCATAAAGCTTAGTAAGTTTGCATGAAAATAAATAGCAACGATAAGTTCATAACAATATCCATCCATGGAATTAGATAACCACACACAAAGTCATAGGTTCTTTGCCATAACTTACTCGTACTTTCCCTTATCTAGCAAATACCATGCCACATATCGTAAATGTTCCTCGTGAATTACTCATGGATACCTGTATTCACTCAGTCACATAGCTTTAATACAAATCTCATTTCTATTTACAAGCTGGTCTATTTATCCCATTAAATCACTAGGGATACGCAAGGATGTATATTCATTGTCCTTGATATAAACACGAAGCCAATGCCATATCCTAGATGTGGTCTTACATGGGATTACCTCTGAATACCGATGCCATATCCCGGATATGGTCGTATACGAAACCTCACATCAAGTATCGATGCCACATCCCGGATATGGTCTTATACGATTCTCAGATTCAATACCGGAGTCCTATCCTAGATATGGTCTTATATGAGATTTCAGTTCGGTGTCGAGGCCATGTCCCCAACATGGTCTTATACTGGACCTTATCTATCTCAACTTTTCTCATCTTTCTCATTTAACACCAAATAATCAATTTCATTGAATATCATGTATCATTATAATATCAAACATTCTCAAATGTGTTAGCATAAATGTTAAATTTATCACATACAAACTTACCTCGATTTTAAAATAGGCTAGATTATCGATCTAGTCCAATATTTTGTTCTTTTCCCGATCGAGGTTGATTCTTGGTTTTTCTTGCTCTATAATAGAAAATTATCTCATTTTAATTATCACATTAATAATTGCATTTCAATAATCATGATTCGGCAAAATTACTATTTTGCCCGTAGACTTTTACAAAATGACCATTTTACATGTAGGCTCGAAAATCAATTCTAATCAAATTCCTACCTTTAACGAGCCTAAGTGAACATTTATTTCTCTTATGGATATCATCAAAACCTAACATTTCACACATTTTTAAAAAATTTTACAACCTTTACAAAAAGGTCCATTCAGGTGTTTTCATTGTAACACATTCACAAAAGTTGTTTATTAAACATCTATGACTCATTTTATTCCATAAAAAATGCAGCAAACAACTTAAAAGCTCACATGGAAAATCCCTAAAATTTTCACCATATTGCAAGATAGTCCCTTCTTTATAAAGCTTAAGCTTTAGGGGTTTCAAATGTACAATTTTTATCAAGAAATGATCACTAAGGCACTTACTTGCAAGGAGAGAAGCTTGCTGAAATTTTGAGCTCTCAAACCCCTTAGTTTGCTGCCAATTTTCGGTGGTGAAGGAAAGAAGAAAAGATGATTATTTTCTTTTCTTTATTTTTCTCTTATTTTATTCACTAATCACCTAACACCACCAAAACATTAACTAATGTAATCATCTTGTCTCCATATGGCTGGCTATGACCTTTATAAAGGCCTAATTTCACTTTAAGGGCCTCTAATTAAGATTCCATAGCTAATTGGTACATCGAGCTTGTAAAATAGAATTTTTGCTCTTTATGCGATTTAGTCCTTTTTCGCGATTAAGCATGCAATCGCTAAAATTAAAGCATTAAAATTTTCATGCAGCTATATAATCATACTCTAACTCATAAAATAACATAAAAATAATTTTCTCCGACCTCGGATTAGTGATTCTGAAATTACTGTTCCGACTAGCCCCTAAATCAGGCTGTTACAATTAACGGGAAGCTCGCAAGAACTATATAACGGGAAGCTCGAGAGGGCTAATAACGGACGGTCTTTCAGCTATGGTGTGTTCACAACAAATGTAGGACCACAACAAATTCGAGAAATTCTGTATCCATCGAATTTTCATTTATTCAAACGAGACACGACATTTATCGGGCTTTGTCGGATATGTAGTCAATTTCATACCAATAACAATTACACAATTCATATATATACAACATTTAATTCAAACATATAAATATACACAATTTAATTACACGAACTTACCTTAACAAGTGTTTGTTGATTTGTTGTCTACTAATCCAACACTTTCTCTTTTCCTTGATCTAATTCTATATTTTGTCTATCCGGATTTATACGAGTAAATTTAAATCAATTTAATACAATTCATATTCATATTCAATTCAATTCAATTCACATATTAGGAAAATTACTATTTTACCCTATACTTTTAATTAATAACGATTTAGTCCCTAGGCTCGGAAAATAAAATTTATACAATTTAATCCTTATTACAAGCCTAGCCGATTTTTACATATCACAATAGTAGCTCTTGTATTTCATAAAATTTAGAATTTTTTCATAAATTTTATAACTTTTCAATTTAGTCTCTAAATCACAATTTCATAAAAATTCACTTTACAAAAGTTGTGTATCTATCAACAACCTTTCATTTTCTAACATAAATTTCATAATTATTGCATATTCATCCATGGAAATACCCTAGTAATTTGATAACTTTGCAAATTAATCCCTGAGATAGCTAAATTAAGTTATTACAATATTGGAAACATAAAAATTACTAAAAGCGGGACATGATTACTTACCCAATAAAGCCAAGTAAGCTTGCTTGAGTTCTTTTCTCTTAACTAGGTTTCCATGTAAAATAGTTTCGGAAAGATGATGAAAAAGATGATATTTTTTTATTTAATTATTTATCATCTTTTATTATTTCCACTTTCCAATTTAGTCTTTTTCTTTTTCTAATTTTCCATTGATGACTAATCATACTTATCTACTAACTCTTCTTAATGGTCTATTTGTCATATATGGACCTCAAATTTTGAATTCCATAAGTATTTGATTTTTATAGCTACTAGAACTCAACTTTTGCATTTCATACAATTTGGTCCTTTCCATCTAATTAAACATGTAATCGGTAAAATTTTCTTAACGAAATTTTTTATACGATATTCCTATCATATGGTAGACCATAAAATAATTTTAAATTAATTTTTCTTACGAACTCAAATTTGTGGTCCCGAAATTACTATTCTGATTTCACTGAAAACAAGGTGTTACAATAACGATATGGATTTGGGACATTAATTATAAATAAAATTGAATAGAGGATACAGTTTAATTCAGAATATGTATATAATGTTGATGTGATAAAATTATTTGATTTTTATAGGAGAAATGTATATGTGTTACAATTATGTTAGATTGAATTATTATAAGTAAATCAATTGTAATATTAAATGATGCATTATGAGGTGTAGCTTTCTAATAATAATTTGTATTTGATGTTGTTGTTAAGTCATGCATTACATAATTTATATTATAATTTAATATTGGATATAGAAATACCACTGAGTTATACTTGGCGTATGTTATCGTTGTTCATGTATAGGTTAGGTATTATTCAGTTCGTACGTCGACTCAGCATCCAACGACAATCTCGAACTCAAGTGTTGGTGATATTCTTATTTTGGTTTTGGCATGTATGTAGGAAGTCTTTTTAGTTATAAAGTTAATTTTGTCTTTTAATGGTCATTTTGTACCTTGTTGGTATTTGGGTTTCTATGTTATTAGTATTACATATATGTATGTGCATGGTTGGTAGGATTGGTCATATTGAATATGTCTTGTTAATGTAGTTTGATTATATGCATATTGATTAAATGGTTGAATAGTTAATATGCTAGGTGAGTTTTTGGTTAATGCATAGTTATGAGAATAGATGATTTGAACTTGCAATGGATGATGTCGAAACCATCTTTTTATTGTTTTGAAAAAAACGGTGATCGACTTTAAAAGGAAAATGGAGTTGCCACTGACCTTTTTCGAGGTGTGATCGGATCACCTTGAAATTGATCATTTTAATAAAAAATTGATTTATTAAAACAAATTTTGGTCTACGAAACTCGAGAAAATAGGTTCGGGAGTCGGTTACGTACGAGGAAAGATTAGAACCCCGCAACGCCCAAAATTGGTACCAAATTGATTAATTAATGTCCTAACGTCGAGAATTTGAAAGAATTTAAAATACAATAACTTTTTAAAACAAATGAAGTGGATGTTGAAATTCTCTTATTCCGAAGGAATGAAATCTCACGCCCAACACGTTAAGGTATGACATTTCAAACCCACGATATCAAGATCATCTCGTAATTTTTAAAATTCATGCATTAAATTTTTTTTAAAAGGATACTCGAGGGTCTGGTCATACGGAAAAATCGAAACCCAGCACGTTAGGGCACGATCTCTCAGATTTTCAAACACGAAATATTGCCTCGTTTTAAAGTTGAGAAAACACGAATTAAATCTTAAAAGGATATTCAGTTATTTGGTCAAATGAAAAATCGAAACCCAGCACGTTAAGGCACGATTTCTCAAATTTCCAAACACTAAATATTGCCTTGTTTTTTAGAAAACATGGACAAAATTTAAAAAGGATACTTGGTTATTTGGTCAAACGAAAAACCGCAACCCAGCACGTTAGGGCACGATTTCTCGAATTTCCAAACACGAAATATTGCCTTGTTTTGAGAACTTTTCAAATGGGTGATTTTAAAATCGACTCATAATGCATTTATTCAATCACTATTTGATAATGAAGAACAAAAATATAATATCGAGCATGGAATAATAATATGTGAATACAACTTTGTACAAATGGATAACAAAATAATAATATGAACATACAATCCAAATTATACAAAACAATAATCTCACAACTCCTATTTTGAAGATACCAACACTATTAAATAAATGAAAATTTACAAATAAGCAACACATGATAGAGTTTGAAATAGATTTAAAAACAAGATGAAAATAACTAATACATGAAATAATAATATAAACGAATTTTTAAAATAAATATACTATATAAGAAGAAATTCAAAGTAAATAATGTACAAAATAATATATGTTAATCTACAAAATTACATATATGAAATAAAAACCCAATATAAATGACTTATATATGAAAATAATAATATATGAAAGTTTTCAAAATAAACAATATATAATAAAATAGGGATAATAATACTAATAATAATAAAAATGATAGTAATAATAATAATATTAGCAATAATAGCAATAAACGAATAAAGATAATAAAATAATAGATAAATAATAGTAGTAACAATAATCATAAAAATAATAATAACATCAAAACCGATAGTAATAGTGATAATATAATAATAGTATTCACAGTAATATTAAAAATAATCAATAATGTTAATAATAATAATAATAATAACAACAACAACAACAATATTAAAATAATGACAAAATAGCAAAAATAATAAAAGAAAATAAACATATAAAAACGGGACCAAATTAAAACAAAAGCGAGAATCTGAGGCAAAAATTGAAAATAAAAAGAAGAAAAGGACTCAAATTGAACGCGCGCCATAGATGAGGGATCATTTGAGCAATTATGACCGATCACCAAAACGACGCCATTCTAACATCCCTATTTAAAAGGCATGAGGACTAGATTGAAATCAAAAAACAATGTCGGGGTCGAATTTAAAAATAAAACAAAATACGAATAGGATAATATTGCATAAGAAAAACAATGCGGAAGGACTAAACTGGTAATTATACCAGTTTTAAAAGAACAAGCGGATCCTTCTCCGGGTCGGGTCAACACGCGGATCCTGGTCAGAAACTGCGCCGTTTTGGCACTTGATACATACTCCCAAAACGACGTCGTATGGGCTAGGCTATAAATGTCAAATTTTTGACAAAAATTTCAGTTTTCCAGCCTTTAAAAAAAAAAAAATCTGAGCTCTCTCTCAAGCCCTTCGATTTTCGGCCACAGGTCCGGTCATCGGCCGGCCAGTCACCGCTGTGAATCGCCGTCGTCGGCCATTGCACACGGTGGCCAAAATTCCAAAAAAGTAAGTTTTTTTTTCTTCTTTTTTAGTTTAATATGTATATATATATCTATGTATCTATATATTGTAAAAAGAATTTTAAAACAAAAATAGATTCGTAAACAAAAAAATGAACCGAAAAAGAAAAGAAAAAGAAAAAGGAACAAAATTAAACCTCTCAAACTTTAGATTTCTTTCTTTTGATATTTTGTATGCGTGTATTCGTAAAAAAAAAAAAAGGAAGAACCCCTTTACATTTGTTTTTGGCCTCTGTTTATAGCCGAGTGGAAGAAAATCCAAAAAATAAAATACAAAGTTCCTATTTTTGCTTTATGCTTGCTGTGCTTTGTTGTTTGTTTTTGCAGGTACAAGGCCGCATGGATGTACGGTGGGGTGACGTGGCATACGGAGGTTGTACGGAGGTGCGCTGGTGGAGGCTTACGGCGCCTGAAGCTAGCCCTAGGGTTTTTTGTCAAAAATATTTTAGTTAGTGGGGTAATACTTGGGCTTAGGGTATTAAAATTTGGGTTGGCTTAGTGAGTGGGTTTTGTTATTGGGCCAGTGTAGATTGGGCTTGCTGCAAGTCTGTAATGGGACATTGTACTCTCAATTTTATTTTAAATTTTCGGTTTGTATGGGCCCGGACAGATTTGGGCTCTTACAGATGATAATGCCTTGATGTATGTTTACAAATGAAATTGGAAGCTTAGTTATTCATGTTGAAGTACCTTAATTGTTGATTGTTTAGGTGTGTTGAACTTAAGTATATGTGTATTGAATTGAGTTGTACATGAATGGAATGCTTGGATGTTGATTTACATGCCTTTATTATGCTTAGGTAAATTTTGAGCATAAGTGGAACTTTTAAATGTAAGTTTTTACCATTTTTGAACTCAAGTATCAATACTTTTGCATCTGGTATTGATACTTAACCAAATGAACAGTTTTAAAATAAACATAATGCAAAAATGGTATCGATATTTTATAAGATGAAATAAATATCGATACCCTTATTTTGCGAAGAAAATATAATTGAATTTTGGTATTGATTTTCAGTAAGGTATCGATTCGGTATCATTATCAACTGTGAATTTTCAATATTGATTTTAAACCTTAAAATTTTACAATTTAATCCTACCACATGCTTGAATTTCACAAGTAGGTCTATATAGATTACAAATTTTCAATATGCTTAACTATATGTGATTTGATGTTAAGTATTTGAAATTTTGTTTAATAAAGTATATGTTAATTGTTAAATTTTATTGTAGCATCTTATTACTCGGATCTGACAACCAAGCCGGATAAAAGATGATACAACTTTAACCGACGTCGACTCACTATTGAAGGACACATTTGAGCTCTGAGTCACTCCTCCACTTTGTTCAAAATTCAACTTTATCTCAAGCATAAATTAATTCACCCATATATATATATATATATATATATATATATAAAAGAGAAAACACGTGAGGAACAACACTTTGTTTTACACGCATCAATCAAGAAAAACGAAGTATCCCATACGATATATATTTCAAATTAAAGAATTAGGACATTTTGAAGTATTGAGGTCAATTTACAATAAAGATTATAGTTTGGGGATGTCTAGTGTAATTAACTCATAATAATAAACTACACGTTTTGACAATTACACCCCTCCCCTCAATCTATTGTATGGGCTAAATCTAATTCTATTCTATTCAAATTTGAAATTGTAAATAATATATTTTATTCAAATCTATTATTATCCGAAAACATGTAATCAATCGTAGTCTTTGTTTATTTCAATTACTCTATTCTCCCATTCTTTAACCACAGCCCCCCTCAAATTAGCTTCTCTCTTTCAAGAATTTTCTCTACTTTTTCTCCGAAAAAGAAATAGAAGAGAAAACTCCACTAGTTTTTTCAGTTTGAACCAGGAAACGGAAATGCCCATGGACCGAACCCTACAATCAGAGGGCATGAGATCGCCGACTGTACTATCAATCGAATGTATAAAAGGGAGCTCCAAAGCTGACGAATGGACCGCAGACATGCTCCAGACGGGGGATATTGTGGAGGAGATTCGAATTGGATCCGGCTCTGCTGTCTCCCATAAGGCACCTTTTAAAGGCGGCAAGAGCGGAGTCCAGAAGATCCTTCACACCTCCTATAGGAACAAGGAGACCTCGATCCTCGTCCGGGTCAGGCGAGCCAGCGATGAGTCCGCTCAGTTACAGGCATGTATCGTGCCTAACGAGACTGGCGGGAAAAAGCAATATATGTTAAGGTCTATAGCGGATCCCAATTACACTGTCGGGTTCTCGGATCGCTCTGAGTCCGAGTGCTTCGAGTTGCAAGGTGAGTTTCTTTTATCAGATTTGGTCTTTCTTTCAGTAATTGAATGCATGCATTTCGTAATAACTAGTCCTTTGCTCACACTTAATTTGTTAGAAATATTATTAAATAAATATCTATATAATTATAAATAAAGTAAAATAAATATAACAGAGTAAGCCAATCAGAAAAAGTACACCAATAGAATATATAGTTTTTAAAATATATATATCTAATTAATAAATATTACAAAAGTAAATTATTTATTTTGGCTCCTCTATACTTTATACGTATATATTTATACTATATATTAAAATTTTATTGAGTTAGCATTAGCCATTAATTGATTCTTAATTTAGTTATAAAATTGTCAAAAATTAATTTTTTATAAACAACAAATATAATTCTAAAATTTTTATATTTTTATATTTTCATAAATTTTAAAATATATACACGATTATAAGAATTTTTTAAGGACATAAATTATATGATTTAAAACCAAAACATTTAGCATTTATTATTTCAAATTTACCAATTTTACATAAATTTGATATATGATTTTGACTCACATCATAAATGTCATGTGCCATAATTTAATACATTTTTATTAGATTAGTGTGATTTAACTGGTGGCATTAAATTTAGTAAAAAATTAATATAAAGATTTATATATATTTAGTTTCACATAATCGTTAACTAAATCTTAATGTAAATTTTCTTTAGATATTCATAAATTATGAAAATACAATTAAATATAATGTAAGGTCTATATAATTAAATTACGACATAATAATTAATTATAGCATAATATATATTTAAAAATTTATTCATTATAATTTAAATAAAGAAGTTAATTACACTTAAATAAAAATTATTCCTAATTTTTCTAAATAATATCATTTAGATATAACTCTCTGTTTTAGCTTCAAAATAAAATTTGCATTTTTCTTTAAATTTTCATTTATCTCTTCCCTCTTCAATATTTTCTATTCATTTTATAAATATATATTTTTAAAAATTATTTGATACATATTAACCTAGGATTATCAAATTCTGTTTGGTTTCCTCTTGAATGGAATAAATAGGATTTTTAATTCCAGTTATTTAACACTATTAACATTTAATCTAAAACTTTCTCACTCTCTTTTTAAAATATCTAAATTGAATATAGCTTTCTTCTAGATAAATACATTGAATAATCAAATAAATATGATAAAAGAAATGTAATTGTTTGTACATTCTTTAATGAATATTCAATTTGATTGTTATAGCAATGTACATTATCAACTTATATTTATAGATTTTATAGTGAAAAAAATTGAAATTTTAAATAAAGATTAGAGGTTACATTTTTCAGAAGCCATAAATTTTTTTTATTTTGATCATTTTATCTCAAATAATTAAGTAATAATGTGATTAAAGCAATAGATTTAGGTTACAATAAAACAATTCATCATCCAAAATAATAAGGAAAATAATCAATACTTAAATAATAATTTCCAAACATTAATGATCTAAAATAACAACAACAAAAAAGATTAACACAGCTTAAGATCAAATAACTAACAGATAAAAATTACTTTAAAAATGGAAAAACGTAAAATGTAAATAATATTTGTGAAAAAAATTAAAACTTAAATATTTTGGAACATGAAAATAATGAAAAAAGTTTATGACCATATATACATATTTATTCAAATAAAAGATAAAACTATTTATACATCACATAATAGTAACTAAAAGGAGTCCATAAATATTAAGAAAATAAAACTGAAATTTCTAATAAATCAAAGGAATGTTATAAATCATTTAAGGAGGAAGCCAAACTATAATAATAACGAATATAAATAAATCATCAGTTTCTCGAGATATTTTCAACTTTCTCCTTTTCTCTATCTTATTCAATGTATTTTATACATAAATTAGACTTTTGAATATTAATGTAATCGTTAGAAATAATTAATATTTCAATAGATGTATTAGCACTATTACATCAATCTTTTAATTGTACTTGTGGTATTAAAACTATCAATATGTTAGAATCTCTTTAATAAATTAATACACTTTTCCAATAAAATAAATAATATATGCTTGCATGTTTGATAAATTATCTGCAAGTAAATTTCTTAAGGATATAATTTTCACCCAAAACATTTTCTTTATAGAGTTTATGAAATTAATTTCATGCTTGTAAAGTAATTTATATATTAAAGGAGTAAAGAATTAAAAGATGATGTGTTTGAATTACTATTTTAACCTTATTAACTCTCATGGATCAAAGAGGAGTTAAAATATTTTCTAAATATAGAAGTTCCAAAATTACTGAATTGATCATAAAATACTTAACAACTTAAAATAAAAATAAGTCAATGACTATACTACCCCATTAAGTCCATTAAGACTTAATAGTGATATATTTTATGTCAATGATTATATATAGATTATCTGAGCCCATTAAAACTTAACCCACTTATTAACTTATATCATTATTTAAAAATATTTATGTTTATATTAATGTATTTGATAATTATATTTAAATAAAATATTTATTTTATTATTAAAGTTTTAATTTAATTCTAAATAATAGGCGAATAATTTAACCCTTAACAAGTTTTGTTTTATTTTTGTCTTTCCATCAAAGTTAACTATCTACATTTAGTAGAAATTCTAAGAAATATTTTACACTGATAATATATAAATATGTGTATTATTAGTACTTCAAAATATATATATATTAAAAAATGTTTGGTTTAAACATGGCAGCATTGTTGATATTTTATCTCTTTTAATTCAAGTTTTTAAGTCGATAATAAAAAATATATTAAATTATAAAAGGCATAAAATATCTGATATTATAAAAAATTAATTGAGTCCATCTATAAAAGATTTTATCGCAATTTGCGTTCTAGTTTAGCCGTCGAATTTGGCCGTGGAGTTTGTCCTAATTTCTGCTTTTGGCCAATGGAAAAAACAGAATGGGAATATTTTTGGTTTGACCTATAAGCTTTTAGATGTCGTGCAGGTTGAATTCCCATCTGTCGGAATTTTTTACATGATTTTTGGTGATTACACTTTTCCCTCTTGGAATTGCCTAGCAATTTCTCTAATAATTATAACTTCACGACTTTTATTAAAAAGCATTTTGGCCCCACTTATGGAATTGCCTAGCAATTTCTCTAATAATTATAACTTCACGACTTTTATTAAAAAGCATTTTGGCCCCACTTATGTTGAAGTTCCAAGCCAATAAGCTTCAAACTTTTGTTCTATACCACCAGATAAATACCAAAATTATATATATCAATTTTGATCTTATAAATAAACTTTAATTTTATATAATTTTATATATAAAATTTTATTTAATTTAACTTTTATAAATTACTAACAACATTATTAATTTAGTACGATTTTATGTTAAAATATTATATATATAAACAATTATATTAATTTAATATATATAAAAAGAAAGAAAAAGAAATGTATGTATTTACTGTGTAAAATTGAATTAAAATTAAAATTTAAATCAAAGTTTATATGTTAATTTAATATTTATTTTATTTAAATTTATATTTTCTAATAATAATAATGTAGATTGAATTAAGATTTCATGAACAAATTCTATTTTTTTTAAATGTTGATTAATCATGTTCTCAAGTTTCGGTTTAACGATTTTTTTTTAAAATGTTTC
Source organism: Gossypium rotundifolium (assembly GCA_025506655.1). Taxonomy (NCBI): domain Eukaryota; kingdom Viridiplantae; phylum Streptophyta; class Magnoliopsida; order Malvales; family Malvaceae; genus Gossypium; species Gossypium rotundifolium. The sequence continues at coordinate 52,351,276 of CP106728.1, forward strand.
TTTTATCAAAAGCTTTTTGTATTGAGGCGGAACTTTCCAAGGTTGTATTCAAACTACTAATTGCTTAATCTCTCTAAAGTCTAAACAATTTCATATTACTATCTTTATAAAATTCAAAAACAATATGTATGACTAATTCCAATCTTTTAAGTATTATATTATTCCGTTTTTATTGACTCCAACAAAATGTAAATTTCACTAACAAATACCTTATCCCGGCGGTTGTTTGAGAATCATAAAACAAAATTATTATCATAAATAGAATACTCACTCTTTATAAAATTCTAAAATAAATACTGTAAATAAAAACTTATTTTTATATAAGGCATTCGGAAAGAAAATTCCCAGTTTTTATGGAAACTTGACCTTTTGTGGGGGCTTATGATAGTCAACTTATAGTTTCGCTTTTTGTATATATGAAGAAATGATGTTTCTTAATTTGTAGTATTAATCGACCTAACAACATGCTTTTGCATTGAGTACAGCCATGATAGTTTAACAACCTTGGATAGCAACTCTTGTTTTTCACACCTGATCCCCTTAGAGTAGAGAGTTCAGACTAGAAAAGCTGAGTTAGATCTTTGCTGGCTTCCACTATAACATCAATATTCAAAACCCAACTTTATCTATTTCTTTTCTTGGCTTAGACTATTTCATAACTTGAAATGATGAATATAAATTGTTTGCAATTAGTCCATACAGAAAATGAATGATGTTGCTTCTCTGGCTATTTGAATATCCTATAATATATTGTATCTTCCTTATCGCTATATATTAATATGGATGTAACCTGCAAAAGCTCGAATAAGTTTTATAAGCATGCATGCATGAATGCTACTAAAAGGTCACTGTTCACAATTTATATAGTAATAAGGTTTTCTTGATTTATACTGTGGAGTAGAATAATTGAATATGTAGAGGAATAGGGTTTTGATAATCGTTTCAATTTTTACCCTTTTTTTTTTAATTTTGGCTAAAAGGAAGTCTTTTGCATAGAAATTCTATTGCTGCTAATAAATGTTTTGCATCAACCCATAACATGTGGAAAATACTATGGAAAGTTGCTGGATTTGATTTCGGGTTTTTTTATTAAAATAATATGAAAAATAAAATTCATTTTCAAAATGATATAAGTTAGAAATCACTTACCAAAATTGTCTGAAAGCTACAGTAATTCTGGGTATACATTTAAAAAAATGGTGTTGCATAAACAAGAACCACACCTAATTCATGTTGGTAGGGAGGGTTTAGGCTATATTACATTTTGGGATATTTTTATTTAGGTCCCTCAATTTTAGATTTTGATTTAATTCCAATCTTAATTTGCAGTTTTAATATTTTTAATTTAATTTACATCTTATATGGTTTTGTTAATTATTAATGCATATGGTAAAGATTCAATTAATCGTATGATAAATTTATTTGAGCCTATTTACATTTCTCTTTTAATATATATATAAATTGTACAATAATTTTAGTTTCAGTTTAATTTCCAATTTGCATGTTAATATGAATTTTAATTATAAAGGATGGAGTTTTAGAAAATTAATTTGAAATTATTGTACAATTAACCGAAATGATAAGACAAGAAAGCACCAAATGCGTCTAGAAAGCTTGAATCATGTTATTCACTTAGATAATTTGTGATGCAACGTTAAACAATGAAATTGCAGTTTCAAGGAACTCGAGGATTGTGAGTGAACTATCGAGGACAAGGCTCCAGGATGGATATGTATGGTATCCGTGGCAGAGGAGGATGCAAGAGGTGCTATCAGTTCCAAATTCAAGCTGTTTTCTTTCTATTCTGCTCCTTCCAAAAGCTTCAGATCGAGCGGCCTCCAGATACAATGACTTGGAGGATACCCTTGCTCGTGCTGATGCTTGGCTCCTTGCATCTCAGGCCTCCGGGGTTCCCATTCTTTTCATCAATATTCAGACTGAATCCCTGCTTACTAAGGTACAATGCTTTACAACCCCACTTGCAACAATGTTTTAAGAATTGTTGCTGTTACTTGAATGTTCTTATTGAATTTAAGCATCCATACCCACTCTTCTCTTTGTTTTACCTTCCATCACATGACCGTTTAGGACTAATCTTTAACATTTGGAGCAGATCTCTGGAGAGACAGCCTCGGCCACTGTAAATGCGGGGTCCTTATCTGATTTAGCAAACCTAGGCAATGCAACCCTATACGGTTTTGAGGACTACCATGGGGTGGACATTGGAGTTGTTCGAGCAGTTCGCCTATGGTACACCCCGCTTGCAAGAGAAATCGCAGTTGAGATCAAACTAAAAGAAGATGACACGAAACTTGGATTCGCCATTAGCCGCACTGAAGAGGTGCGCCATCTCATTCTCCATCAGTTTGACCTTACGCATCTAATTATATGATGGAATAGAGAAACAACACAAGAGTATTTGCTTATAGTTTTGTGTGTGATAACAGGGATTCATCTATATATCATCTGTGATTGATGATGAAGATTTGCCTTCAACGAGATCAGGACTCAGCACTCTGTACAAAGAATCAATGAGTGCATCTAGGCTGCTGGTTGTCTCAAGATTATCAAATCAAAAGGTTCTTCCATGGATGGTTTCATCGACTGGAGCGGTTCGATGCTTTGATACAGTTTCCCTAAGTCAGAAACTGTCACTACACCGGCATGCCAAGGTGCCAATTCTTATGCATGTCTTCTCCTGGGATCCATCATTAGTTTCCCGTGGCTTTGGTAGTGCCAGGCTTCGAGTTCCTTCTACCTCAGTGCTGCCATTGACAAGTGAAGTTAGATTAGCCCACCATCCTAATAGTAATCAAATACTGCCTCTACCTCCTGATGAACCGAGTGAAAGCGAAGTCACAAGAGAGCAGCAGCAGCAACCTGATCGCAGACTACAGCGAGACACTGCTGGGGAGACCTCCTTTAGATTTCATGATTTTTCCCTTCCAAACAACTGGGTATGATTTTTGCACCTCCTATCACAATTCTCTGCTTAATTGTTAATAAGATTTTGGATGTGCTGAAAAATTGGAGTTTGCAGTAGCCACCTATTGTGTTGTTTTCTTAACATTATATACCTATTTAATTTCTTTATTAAAAAATTCATCTTCTTTAAGCTTTGTTATTAACTTCCAAAAGAAACACAAAAACACATACAGAGTGGGCAACCTCAAAAACAGGGTTAGCGTAAATTTTCAGCCAAGCCGAAGATTTAAAAAGGAAAACGGCATTTTAATTTGTCTATTTATATCGTAACAGTAGATCAACAAAAACTTGGACAGAATCCCAAATCTTAAACTCCAAGCCAACATATGATGGCTTAAGCTCTTCCTCCTCTAATCCTTCTAGCAAGCTGAATATCTTTGGGCATAATTGCAACTCTTTCCGCATGCTTAGCACAGAGATTAGTACCCTCGAAGAGCCCCACTAGATACGCCTCGGCCACTTCCTGAAGAGCAGCCACGGCACTGCTTTGGAACCTCAAATCCTGAGAGATTTCCCTCACCAACCTCAAAAATGGAAGCTCTCAAATCAGCAGCTCCATGCTCTTCTGATACTTTCTGATTTCTCTCAAGGCCATGGTTCCTGGCCTGAAACGATGAGGCTTCTTCAAATTCCGAAGTTAGCATAATGAAGGACTAAAATCATAATTAGATTGATTTATTCATATATTAAGGATTAATTTCACGTAACATCCACAAACTATTACCTAAATTCAAATTGGCCTCTAAACTTCAAAATATTCTAATTCACTCCGCATACTATTTGCATCCCTCCAATTAAATCCTTCCATCAGCTATTCTGTTAGCTTTTCCGTTGGATATTAGTTGATGACATGTCGCCAAGTAATTGCACAGAGGTTAGTGTTTCTTTGATTTTGTTTTCCTTTTTCTATACTTTTTTCTCTGTATTCTTTTCTTTCAAATATTTTTCTATTCACTTTTTATAAATAAATACAATTAATAATTTATGTTATAATTAAAGTATTTCTAATTTTTTATAAAAATGCTTTATTAATTTCCTTTTCTTTATATAAATAAATTAAAACAATAATTTAGATACTAATTTAATTTAGTTTTTAATATATAATTTATGAAAATTTTACAAAATTATTTTTTATTGTTAAAAATAAAAAGATGAGAAAGTAAAGAACAAAGAAAATAGGAGAGCAAAAGAGAGAGCGTATTTTATTAATCAATGGGAATATTTACAATGCTTTTCCAAACTATATATTTATAAACATAAGAAGTATAAATGAAATAGAACTCTAGTTCTAATGACTATTAAAATTTAAAGTATATCAAAACTTATATAGATCTTGATGGACATTCACTTAATAAAATATTCATAACACTCCCCATTCAGGGGCGAAGCCAGGAAATTTCAAGAGGGGGGCCGATATAATGAAAAATAATAAATTTAAAAATAAAATTAATTAAAGAAAAATAATTTAATAAATAAAAATAAACTAGAAAGAAATCTTAAAATTTATTTGAATTGCACTCTTCGATCCTTGACCTCACTAAAATCATCAATTATTTCGTTTATATCAAATTTTTCTGCAATTTTTTTCTCAATGTACATAACCAAAGAACTTCTTAAAAAATCATCTTCCATCTTGCTACGAAGTCGAGTCTTCACAATCTTCATAGCAAAAAAAGCATGTTCTGAGGATGCTGTTGAAACTGGAATAGTCAATATAAGACGAATCAATCTGTCAATGAGTGAGTACATGACTGACTTTCCACCTTCAACTAAGCTTCTGCAAAGTTCAGAAAGTGTTGATATTTTTCTCAAATCAGGATGCTTACATACATCAAGTTCATAATGCTTCAACCCATATGGGAGATGTTCTTTCTCTTGTTGAGAAAAATCTTCTGGATAGAACTTGTTTATCAATATCAAATAACTTGAAAAACTCCTTGGGATCTAAAGCTGTAGTAAGAGTGAGAAGCTCGACAATATTTTCGTTAAACCTACTCTTCAATTCTTGTAACTGAGTATCTATTGTAGCAAAAAATATATCCACTCGATAATGATGCTCCACTGTAACATCTTCCTTCTTGTTGTGACTACAACCCACAATGTATTGAGCATTCATATCTGGAAAATCCAACTCCCAAGTTTCACAAAAGATATCACATTTTTCAACAATTCATTCCATCCATCATCTCTCAACTTTTGAATTAAATCTTTCGTTGTCAAAACTAAACTCATGGCATTTAATATATCTTGAGAACGTCGTTGCAGAGCTTGACAAAGGTTATCAGTAGTCCCTAAAACTTCCTTCATCATATGCAAAAGAAAAATAAACTTAAAAGATCTCATCTATTATACGCATTATGAGCATCTCCTCGCTGAGAATAGCTAGAAGCGGTATTTTTTAGATTTTCAAGAATTGTGCTAGTAGCATTGTACATCTTCAGTAAACTAGTAACTAAATTTAAATAGGAACTCCATCGAGTCTCACCAGGACTTGTAAAGTGCCAATCTGATTCATTCCTATTCTAGTTGCTAACTCATTGATGGATACCAAACGAGATATTTCAGCTGCTTGGGATTTTTGTAATTCATCGTGTTGTTTGGAAGAAGCCGAAGCAATATTAACAATATCAGACAAGTCTTTAAAAAATTGATGCACTCCAACCACTTCTCTAGCTGCTGCAACCAATGCTAACTGAAGATGATGAGCAAAATAGTGAACATAATAAGCATATCGACAATCATTCAAAATCAAAGCTTGCAAGCCGTTAAATTCCCCACGCATATTGCTTGCTCCATCATAGCCTTGACCTCAAATATTTTGTACGTCAAAACTATGTTGCGAGAGAACATTAAAAATCACATTCTTCAAAGTCAATGATGCAGTGTCTTTAACATGGACTATATTAAAAAATCGTTCTTTTACCTGTCCTTGTTTATCAACAAATCTCAAAATAATTGCCATTTGCTCTTTTTTCGACTCGTCTCTCGCTTCATCCACAATAATACTGAACTTTCTGTCACCAATTTCTTCACGAATTACATTAAGAACTCTACTGGCATAAATTTGCAATATCTGTTTTTGTATTGTTGAAGAAGTGTAACTAGCATTTTGTGGAGCACTTTTCAAAACATCTTCAACTTTCTCATCATACGATGCTAATATTGATAACAATTCAAGAAAGTTCCCATGATTTTTTGATCCCGAGCTTTCATCATGACCTCTAAAAGCACAACCTTGAAATGACAACCATCGAACAACATCTATACTAGTTTTCAGACGTAGAAGATTAGCTGAAATTTGTTGTGTAGTTTGTCTATCAAGTGATACTTCAATATGTTGAGCTTAATTCATTAAATCTACATAAGCTTGTTGTGCATTATTATACAGTGAATTCGGATCTTTTCCCATATGTGTCAAAAAAGCACAATTGCATCCATTGTGTACCTTTTTACTAAAGCCATTATGAGTAAATGTAGTTGATCTAAAACGACTAGTTGGATTGCTATTAAAAAGAAAACAAGGCAAACAAAATACTGCATCTTTAGAAGGTGAATATTCTAACCATGGAAAATTGTTTAAACCATGATGGTTGAAAATAACGAGGATGCTTTTTTTGAATTGGAAGCAGGATATTCTGAAAGAATAGGTTGATATGGTCCAGCCTTAATATAAGCTCTTCGAATTTCATCACACATATTAATCGGATTCTCATATATTTACTTACATAACTGATAAACCGTAAAAGTAACATATTTTAACCCCATATTTAGTATGCTTTTAGGATGATTTAGCCCTTATTTATGTAAAAAGGTGCTTTTAATTCTTTCTTTTCATGTTTTTACTCAAGAAAAGCACCTGAGGACGAAAAGAACAAGAAACGGGCTTAAAAGGGGCTAATGTGGGCCAAAGAAGAAATCGACACAGCCTGGACTTCAAGCCATACGGCCGTGCCTCGATAATTAACTAAGACACGGCCATGCCACGATTTACACGGTCGTGCCCCAATCGACAGAAAAGAGACACAGCCCAACCACGATTTACACGGGTGTGTGCCATGGCCGTGCCTTGTTACGGAAGAGAGCAATTTCACTCAGATTTTGATACTTAGAGCCAAAGAAACACTTTCCAAAACTTATTCAAATACCGAGTAAGAAGCAGACTTAAATTAGGACACTTAGAGGCCAAGTAAAACATTCCAAGAGCCTATATAAACACCCTAAGTGCATCCTGAAAGGGGTTGGTTGGCTAGGCCAAGGAGCCGAGCCAGAAAGATCACATTTGTGGGAATCATTCGAAGATAGCCAGTGGATCCATCTCAAGAAGCCGGAGTTCTACTCAAGACGGCGGATTTCTCCTTCAATTCCTCTAGGGGGTTTGAGGGATTTCTTATGTTTTGTTTTATCTTTTCTCTTGAGATGTTTTTATTCATTATGAACTAAATCCTTCAGATACCTGAAGGGGATGAAACCTAGATGAATTTTGTTATTATATCCTAAATTATATGATAAACACTTATTTTGTTCTTAATTATGCATGCTTAATCTAAATCTGATGTGCTTAGGTGGAGAATGAATAGACCCTGCTTAAGAGTAGATCTAGCATAATTAAGCGGATTTGATCGAACGCCTAGAGATAGGGTTACGAGATTTTGTCAGATTAGGGTGAAACCTAATATGGGAATCCATTGATCGATTTACTGCTATTCTAGTGGGTTATTATAAGCGAACGAGAGTTCCACTAATTAACCTAGGGTTAGACGTTATTCGCCTCGAGAGAGGGTTTAATATAGGTTAAGGAGTCCTACGGATCAAGCTAAGTAAAGAAATCATATGATTCAGTAATAAGTAACAAGTGAAGTCTAGGTGGATTCTTCCTGAGGGTATCGTCATAATCAATTGAGTTTCTTCGAGTTATTTCCCAATTCGTTCTTTTTGTCTTTGTGTCTTTCGCTTAGTAGTCGTAAATTAGTTAAAGCAACCAATCACTCATATTTTACGCTAAATAATAAAAAGAAAGTGAGTATTAGTACTTTTAGTTCCTTTGGGTTCGATAATCCGGTCTTGCCTAAGCTATACTACTGTTTAATAGGAACACTTGCCTTTAAATCATTGTAAGAGTTAGTTTCCAGGTTTGATCATTCTATTTATAAATTTTAAAGCTCTGATTTCAGCGATCAAGTTTTTGGCGCCGTTGCTGGGGAACTAAAATTTTAAGAAAACTCCATTTTTATTACTTTAGCCATTATTTTATTTGCAATTTATTTTGTTTTCATTATCTTGTACTAAATTTTATTTTTCTTTCTTTTTCCTAGTAGGTACCTCTAGTTTATGACTAGAAGAAACCCGACAGGACCTCTAGTATGCGAAAGTGAAATTGAAGCTACAGCTCAGAGAAATCGCAGAAATGATATTTTCCATCGGCCAAAATAGCTAAATTACGAAATGATATTTTTTCTTTTGTGCAGATGGATTAAGAGACATTATACGATGCATGGGAGAGATACAAAGATCTCTTAAGGAGATGTACACACTACGGATTACCATTATGGCTTCAAGTCCAAACCTTCTACAATGGTGTAAATCCCTCAACGAGACAACTAATTGATTCAGTCGCCAGTGGAACCTTGAATAATAAAACTCTTGAAGCATCATACAAATTCATTGAAGAGAGGTCATTGAATAATTATCAGTGGCAGTTTACAAGGACAAAACAGACAAAATCAACCGGAGTCTACAGCATTGATGCAGTAACCATGCTATCAAATCAGGTAGAGATGATGAATAAAAAGCTTGACAGTTTATGTTCAACGCAGGTACACCCAGTCATGAAGTGCGACACAAGTGGAGCTGTGGCGAATCCTGAGTACCCACCCTACCAACCAGGAGTAGAGAACGAATAGACAAACTATATAGGTAATAATTTCAGATCCAATAATAATCCTTATAATAATACTTATAATCCAGGTTGGAGGAACCACTCAAATTTTTCATGGGGAGGTTAAGGAAATCAAAGACAGAAACCTCCTCAAAACTTCCAAAATTAGCCTTATCCACAAGAGAAGAAACCAACCCTCGAGGAGATGCTACCAAAATTTTTGGTAGACACAGAGAAACGTATCCAAGAAACTGAGAAAATAATTAAGAGCAACGAGAATCGAATGGGGGAACTTGCGAAGTCAGTCAAAGAAGCCATGAATGCAGTCGAACAACTCGCAAAGCTAATGTCAGAACGACCGCTAGGATGTCTACCAAGTAACACCGAGATTAACTTAAAGGTAGACGAACCAAAATCAATACAAGAAAATAAGGTAGACGAAGGTAAGATAGAGGTAACACAAGAAAAGCCAAAATCGGTAATCAAGGAGTACCAACCTCACATACCTTATCCCGAAGCGATAAAAAGAGACGATTCAGAGGAACAATTCGGTAAGTTTCTTAAACTATTAAAGAAAATATATATTAACTTACCTCTTCTTGAAGCTCTTTCTCAAATGCCAGACGCGAGGAAATTCTTAAGACAGCTCATGACTAACAAACGCAAATTAGATGAAGAGCACCATGTGGAATTAAACGCAGCATGCTCAGCAATGTTACAAAATAGACTACCACGAAAGTTAAAAGATCCAGGGAGTTTTACAATTCCATGTTTAATTGGTAGTCTAACTATTAATAATGCGTTAGCTGATTTAGGAGCAAGCATGCCTTATTCATTGTTTAAACGACTAGGTCTAGGGAAGCCCAAACAAACTAGGATGAGTATACAATTAGCTGACAAAACTGTTAGAATTCTTAGGGGCATTATTGAAGATGTTCTTATCAAAATAGATAAATTTGTTTTCCCAGTAGATTTTGTTGTTTTAGATATGGATGAAGATAATACCATCCCCTTAATTTTAGTAAGACCTTTTGTAGCAACTGCCAAGACTAAAATTGATGTTGCCACAGGAGAACTCATACTTTGTGTAGGAGCAGAATCAATCAGTCTTCAAGCTCTTGACTAGGCCAGAATAATAATCGATGAAGGTGAGAAAGTAAATACAGATGATAATCAAATTGTTCAACTTTCATCATAGGAAACACCACATAACGACAACCCTGAGCCGACTCATAAGACCCAAAACAACAAAGAAGAATCCTACAAGGGATAAGACCTTAGGATTGACAAGTTTGAAGAATGGAAGACACACTTTAAAGAAGAGCCGGATACACAAAGTAAAATCAGAAGAACCACCAGAAGAGCTCGTAGGAACATCAAACCACTACAAAATAGGAGACCAGATACTGTTAGACAAACCAGATCTGCACATCACCACAACAGACCTGAAGACAAAGGGAGAAATAATTCTTAATCCTTCACTCCACTAAAAAAGCTTACCTACATAATTAACCTTTAGTGAACCCCTTTGATCTTAATCCTTTTTTATTGAATTACCCGCTTAATATTAACCCAAAACCCTTTGTATTTGTCATCACCGTTCTTTTGACAACCTTCCATCGAGAATTGATTTGATCAGTTACCGAATTAGTTTATTTCAATTATTAAAGTTCTCTCTATTATGTTTCTAGTTTATTCTTAAAAAAAAACCAAAGTATATTCAAAGTATTAATATATGATTAAAGGAGCTTATGCATTTAAATTCCAATTGTTGAAGAAGAGCTCGTATCAAAAGTTTTATTAGTTTCAAATTTTCAATTGATGTAATCATTTATTATTTTTTGTTAAGTAATTGGTCAGATCAATCTCGACACTAAACCCTCTAATTCATCCTTTATCCACACCTTTAACCCAAGCCCCGTTACAACCCTGGCAAAGACCTTTTGATTTGTGTATCATTTCATATTACAGTGGTAGAGATTTGATTTTCAGGCCAGCCTATGGGATTAACTTTTTAGGTTTGACTTATGAGTGCTTTTTCTTTATCCTTGAACACTTCGAGTGTTTTGAGTGAATCCTTATTGAGGATGTCAATCCCTGTCAGGTTTCAAATTAAAAGGTAATCGTTTAGATAAGGGGAGACACCTATGTTTTCGTACTACAAAATTCATGACTTATATTGTTTGAATCTTTAAGACTCTTTGAGTTAAATTATCCATGTATAAATTGTCTGTGAATTATGATGAAGCATTGTTGATAGGAATTGTGAATTATGGAAAGTTCGTTTTAATTTTAAATTGAGAATTTTGCTTGAGGACAAACAAAAGCTTAAGTGTGGGGGTATTTGATAAACCATAAAAGTAACATATTTTAACCCCATATTTAGTATGCTTTTAGGATGATTTAGCCCTGATTTATGTAAAAAGGTGCTTTTAATCTTTTCTTTTCATGTTTTTACTCAGGAAAAACACCCAAGGATGAAAAGAACAAGAAACAGGCTTAAAACGGGCCAGTTTGGGCCAAAGAAGAAATCGACACGGTCTAGACTTCAAGCCACACGGTCGCGCCTCGACAATTAACTAAGACATGGCCATGCCACAATTTACACAGCCGTGCCCCAATCGACAAAATAGAGACACGGCTCAACCACGATTTACACGGGCGTGTGCCATGGCCGTGCCCCTGTTACGGGAGAGAGTAATTTCACTCAAATTTTGGTACTTAGAGCCAAAGAAACACTTTCCAAAACTTATTCAAATACCGAGTAAGAAGCAGAATTAAATTAGGACACTTAGAGGCCAAGTAAAGCATTCCGAGAGCCTATATAAACACCCTAAGTGCATCCTGAAAGGGGGCAGTTAGCTAGGCCAAGGAGCCGAGCCAGAAAGATCACATTTGTGGAAATCATTCGAAGATAGCCAGTGGATCCATCTCAAGAAGCCGGAGTTCTACTCAAGACGGCGAATTTCTCCTTCAATTCTTCTAGGGGGTTTTAGGGATTTCTTATGTTTTGTTTTATCTTTTCTCTTGAGATTTTTTATTCATTATGAACTAAATCCTTCAGATACCTGAAGGGGATAAAACCTAGATGAATTTTGTTATTATGTCCTGAATTATATGATAAATACTTAGTTTGTTCTTAATTATGCATGCTTAATCTAAATCTGATGTGCTTAGGTGGAGAAGGAATAGACCCTGCTTAAGAGTAGATCTAGCATAATTAAGCGGAGTTGATCGAACGCCTAGAGATAGGGTTAGGAGATTTTGCCGGATAAGGGTGAAACCTAATATAGGAATCCATTGATCGATTTACTGCTATTCTAGGGGGTTATTATAAGCGAACGAGAGTTCCACTAATTAACCTACGGTTGGATGTTATTCGCCTCGAGAGAGGGTTTAATATAGGTTAGGGAGTTCTACGGATCAAGCTAAGTAAAGAAATCATATGATTCAGTAATAAGTAACAAGTGAAGTCTAGGTGGATTCTTCCTAAGGATATCGTCATAACATTACAACAAAATAGTGCTAAGACGACACTTATGGGGCGACACTTTCCTAAGTGTTGGGATAGACTGGCCAACATATGCTTTGGCTAACTCTTTTATAAGGGTTGGGATATGCATGCTTTGTCTAGTCCTAAGACGACACTTTTGGGGCGACACTTTCCTAAGTGTTGGGATAGAGTTGCAAACATACGTTTTGGGCAACTCTTTGTATAAGGGTTGGGATATGTATGCCTAAGGCGGCACTTGAATAAAAGTTAGCTTTTGTATAGTCCTAAGACGACACTTTTGTGACGACACTTTCCTAAGTGTTGGGATAGAGTTGCGAACATACACTTTGGGCAACTCTTTGTATAAGGGTTGGGATATGTATGCCTAAGGCGACGCTTGAATAAGAGTTGGCTTTTGTGTAGTCCTAAGACGACACTTTTGTGGCGACACTTTCCTAAGTGTTGCGATAGACTACGCTTTTGTCAACTCTTTGTATAAGGGTTGGGATATTTATGCCTAAGGCAACGCTTGAAAAAGAGTTGGCTTTTGTGTAGCCCTAAGATGACACTTTTGTGGTGACACTTTCCTAAGTGTTGGGATAGACTATGCTTTGGCCAACTCTTTATATAAGGGTTGGGATATGTATGCCTAAGGCAACGCTTGAATAAGAGTTGGCTTTTGTGTAGTCCTAAGACGACACTTTTGTGGCAACACTTTCCTAAGTGTTGCTATAGACTACGCTTTAGCCAACTCTTTGTATAAGGGTTGGGATATGTATGCCTAATGCAACACTTGAATAAGAGTTGACTTTTGTCTTGTCCTAAGATGATAGTTTTGGGGCGACACTTTCCTAAATGTTGGGATAGATTTGTCAACATACGTTCTGGCTAACTCTTTGTATAATGGTGTAACGTACCAAATTTCCTTAATTCTGGCTTTTTTTAAATGTGTAGCACCAAAAAATTGGATTTAAAATACGAATATTCTTAAAATTTTACATCATCAGTTTGTGAATAATTATATATATTCAAATTAAAAATAACTTAATAGCTTCGAGTGTGAATAAGGTTTTTAATAAAATGTCGTAAAAAATAATTTAGTTTAGGGTTTAAAGTTTAGTGTTTAGAGTTTAGGGTTTAAGGATTATAATTTATTATTAAGGGTTTTGTGTTTATGGGTTTGGGGTTTATAATTTTAGGATTTTGTGATTATGGGTTTGGGGTTTAAGATTTTAGGGTTTATTTAATATAAATGTTTCAAAATTTATGTTTTATATATTTAAAATTTTAATCATAAATAAGATAAATATAAATTATTATTTTTCAAATAATAAAATATCAAAATGGGATAAATCTCAAAAGCATACATGAACAATGGTTTAATGTGCAATTGAATATATGAACTTTAATTTGATCCAATTCTTGTAAATTATTAACACAATTATTGATATAACATAATTTGAAACAAAATTAATTTAGGAAACAAAATTAAAATTAAAAAATTGGTAACCCATGCATCTCTAGAGAAACAAAATTAATTAGTAAATTGAAAATGTTATTTAAATTTCCTAAATTATTGAAAGAATATATAGTATTAAAATTTTATCTAATTAATTTAGGGTTTAAGGTTTGGAGTTAAAGGTTTAGGGGTTTTTAGTTTATGGGATACAGATTTGAGTTTAGGGTTCCAATATTTAAGGGTTATGGTTTTATGGTTTAGAGTGAGTGCTTTAGAATTTGGGGTTTAGAATTATAAGATTTAGGGTTTAGGGTAGATCAAATGAAGACGTGAGTGAATGAGAGGCCAATGCTACTAAAGAACGGTTTGGTCTGTAAATCAGTTAACCAATGTCAATCGGAACTGAGCTATTTTTAATCAAGCCTTTTTCACCCTTATTTGTAGGGTTCTTAGAATGTCATATGTCCGTGCTCGTGTTAGAAATCGAACTAATCTAATTAGAATTAATCGATTCGGTTTGACCGAGTTTTTCAGCTTTCTCATTCATGTTTTAATGTTTATTTTATACTTATACTCGCTTAATAAAAAGAATTACCTTATCAAATAAGGTGAAAGTCTAATAAATTTCTATTTTAGTCTTTGTATTATTAAATGGATCTATTTATTCATTGTGTTATTAAATCAATTTAAATTGAAATAGAGTTAATATTTACTATTTAAAATAATATTATTTATTGTTTTTTATAGTTTTGTAAATGAAATTTTGTTTTTTTAATTGAATTGGAATTGAAAAAAATATTTTTTATATTACAAATGTTAATTCGATATAATTTAGATTTATTTAATTAATTTAAATAGTATAAAGAATATGTTTTTTGCAAAACGATGTCTTTTTGTAATTAGGTTTTTTTATCCTAAAATTTCAAATGAAATCTCTTCTTTTCTTTCCCTTATTTTTCCCAAAATCGATCCCCCTCCACCCTAGAAATCCCACCTAAAATCTCTTCTTCTTTTATTTTTTCCCCCAATTTCCCACTTTGTATTGTATATTAAAACAGGGGTAAAACCCTAGCCCTAAACACATCGTCCTCAGTGGTGGTACAACCATGTTTCCCGGTATCTCCGATAGGATGACCAAGGAGATCTCCTCATTAGCACCCAGCAGCCTGAAGATCAAGGTTGTATCATCACCTGAGAGGAAGTATAGTGTCTGGATCGGTGGCTCGATCTTGGCTTCCTTAAGCACCTTCCAACAAGTAAGCTAACCGTACTTGCATACATAATCATCTAGTTACTTGCTCGATAATCTTGAAAATAACCCGATTTGCTTGCTATTTTGTTTGCGATGTGGATTGCCAAGGCGAGTCTGAAGAATCGTCCGTCAATCGTTCACCGCAGATGTTTCTAAACAGTTCAATGGGAGAAAATGATCAAAAGAGAAAGCAATGATCGCTATTAGTGCACTACGCTTTGTTCTACCGTTTTTTCATCTATTTGTTTTATCTTCATGAACATTAAGAGAAGGCGAGGGTTCATTGTCTTCTAATTCTTTTATTTGAAAGAAAAAATAAATAAAATAAAAAATGATAATTTATATATAAAGAAACTATTTTTAAAAATATAGAGATTTTAAAATATTTTATATAGAAAGAAACTATTTTTTTAAATATAGAGCATTTATATATAAATAATTTGAAAATATTCAAATTAAAATAAGGGCGTGGATTTTCGCTAAAACAACTCAAAATTTCCGTCATCTCCTCATCCCAAAGGAAATAATTTTTTCTCTTTTCATTGTTCTACATTTTCTCACTCTTTTCCTCTCACTATAAAATATTTTCTAACAAAAATCAAATCATTGCATTTAAAAACAAATCGAAATTTTCTCTCAAAGAAAGAAAGAAAACAAATCGAAATGTGAAAATAAAACAAAACCCCCCATAAATATTTCGTCATAAAAAGAAAAACAAAAATTCAAAACTCCGATTCGTAATGCTTCCATTTTGCTTTGCATTTCAATTCCTCAAATTTCCTTTTTTTTTTGGGTTATTTTCTTAGGGTTTCTAACTTTTCTTTGATTCTTCTTGTTTTGTTTTCTCCCCAAAGAATGACAACGTTGCCGCCATCTCTATCTCCTGCTCGTTCCCAGACCACTTGCACTTCTCTCCTTCAAGAATTATAGGTTTTGTTCTTCATCTCTTACTTACTTTTTCTTCTTCTTTTGTTGGAAATTTTGTACTTTTTGTGGAATTTTTTACTAAGATAGTCAAATTAACAGTTGTTTTTCTTTTATACTTAGATAATATGGGATGAAATAGGGGAAAGTGATGGAGAAAGAGATAATATGCTGTTGGAATTGGAGCAAGAATGCTTGAATATTTATAGAAGAAAAGTTGAAATGACAAGAAAGTGCAAGGCTGATTTGCATAACTCTTTGGCTCAATTTGAATCCGAAATCGCCAAAATCGTCTCCTCCCTCGGCTAGCATTCCTTCTCCTTCTCAAAGGTTTGTTCATTTTTATTTTCTCTTTCTAACATTGTTATTGTTATGGAATTGTAGTTGTTTACACAAATCACTTCAATTTAGATAGTTTTAAGAAACAAAAAAAAAATGCAATATTGAATAAAAGGCAGAGCATTTAACGTTAGAGATTTTATTTTGCGTTTTTGGCGGTCTTCATTTTATGATGTAACGTCAGGGTTGATATTTATCTCAATGGATCATAATACCATTCATGTCCACAACCGCCATAAAGGTGATGCAAATGAGTCTATGAGAGACTCCTACCGCAACTTAAATCCCTTTATTTCAGGCACTAAAGCTTGCATTTTCTAATGTTACGTTGTGTTGTTGGCTTGTTGCTTTGGATCAAAAGTTAATAATAATAATTTATAAAATTATACTAATTTTTTAAGACAAAAGGCATTAGTTTACGTACATATATATAGAGTTATGCTATGATTGCTGTTACCTTTTAGTTATGTATTTATTAGTTTTTATTTATTTAGTTTATAATTTAAATTCACAGGATTCACTTGGTGGAAACAAAGAAAAGCGGTGATGATTGGTATGCGATTAAATATATTAGAACATTAAATAGTTGGCATTATTGTTATATGCTATTACCGTGTTTTTGCTTTGAATTTCTTTACTTCGTTTAAGATTATTTCTTTCTACATGTGATTGCGACTTGTGTCATCCTACTGATACCAATGTTGAAGAAACCCTAAACACTTTGAAGTATGCCAATCGTGCTCGAAACATTCGAATAAGGCGGTTGTAAGTACTAGTGTTTACGTGCTTTCCGAAGAAAACCTCTTTTAATGGTTTTATAAGTCTCATTCTGACTATCTCATCACTTTACTTGATCAGATAAACCGTGATCCAATGGCAGCTCAATTACAAATAATGCAGAGCCAAATTGAGCAATTGCAAGTTGAGCTTTTGTTTTATCGTGGTGATAGCCAAGCACCATTTGATGAACTTCAGGTTATATCATATAGAAATTGAAAATACTTCTATTGACTTTCTTAACCTAGTTGCTTAAAGTAAGTTTCTTGGTTTCTAGATTCTCAAGCACAAGGTATCTTTACTTGAAGCTAGCAATTCAGAGCTACAACGAGAGCTTCAAGAACGTAGGCCCACTAGTGAACAATTAGCTCAGCGTGCACTTGATGATCAGGTGTCTTTCTGTTTTCTTTTTTTGTTTTCAAATGTATACTGGTCAAATGCACTATTAAATATTATGCATATTTAATATTTCAGGTTGAGAAAGACAAACTAGTAATGCAAATTGAATCTGTTCGTAATGGTAAATCATGGGAGGAGGTTGACTCTAATCAGAATCAAGTAACGTCTTTGCCTAGCTATTAAATCTAGCAGTTGAGGAACATAATATTGGTTGACATGTGTATTTGCATTATTGCAGGATCTTAATTTAGTGAAAATTTATGTTTTGAAAATTCAAGAGTTAGAAGGAGAATTGATACGCTTGAAAAGCGTAAATAGCTCAAAGCGTGGCGGTTTTACTCGATCGTGTCGATTCCGATGATGATGGAACCTCAAAAAATTCATTATTTTCTTCTGAAAATGGTTATTTATCTTTAGGTATATTAGCAAAGTAGCGACGTTGCTGCTAACTATTCATTATTTCTGTTGATGCTCACTTCATTTGTTTGTTAAAAATTTTCTTCCTGTTCATTACAAGATGTTCCAAGTGTTATTACATTTTTGAAAAGCAAATAAATAGTATAGTCCCCCTCCAAAGTTTTTCTTTCTTCCTTGTCATTTTCTTTTCACGTCTAAATCTCATATAACTGTAATTTTGATTTTTTAGAAATTTTTTATTTTTTATCCCATAAACAAAAGCCAAATATAAAAAAGTAACAAACAACGGAATATTAAATAATTAATTATGGATTTGAGATGCCAATCTTAGGTGTAAGCAAGTGATTATATTTCTTTGTTTTGGTGCAGGAATCTTAGGGATGAGACAGATTCAGTTTCGCATGACCATTTGGAGCCCTTGGAACTTCAATCTTGGAATTGAAGTTGTAGTTTCAAAATGTATTAGCTTTTATGTAGTACAACATCAATATCAATGTCCATCATCTTAGGTAGTTTTTTATTTGTTTACTTTTGTACATTGAGTTGAATGTTAGTAGTATACATTTCAGCTAATTGTTAGTGTATTTAATTGTTAGATCGATTTTTGTAGTGAATATTCAATATTTATTTTAATATTAATTTTAATTTTATATTTTTAGTTGTTTTAAAGCACAATTCCTATCATTATTCACTGTAAATATTTATAAAAATATATTAATATTGAAATAAAAAAATTACATTATACATGTCTATCTCAATCTTTTTAAGGTTACTTTAGACGGGTTTATTCTAACTTTTTTTAAAGGTTGCCTTAGACAAGATTTATCCCAACCTTTTTAAGATTGCTTTAAACGGGTCTATCCCAATCTTTTTTAAAGGTTGTCTTAGACAAGGTCTATCCTAAACCTTTAAGGTTGCCTTAGACGAGTCTATCCCAATCTTTTTTAAAGGTTGCCTTAGACATGGTCTATCCCAACTTGTTTAAGGTTGCCTTAGATAAGTCCATCCCAACCTTTTTTATAGGTTGTCTTAGATAAGGTCTATCCCAACTTTTTTAAGGTTGCCTTAGATGGTTTTATCCCAACCGTTTTTAAAAGTCTCCTTAAACAAGGTCTATCCCAACTTTTTTAAGGTTACCTTAGATGGCTCTATCCCAACCGTTTTTAAAAGTTGCCTTAGACAAGAACTATACCAACCTTTTTAAGGTTGCCTTAAACATGTCTATAACAACCTTTTTCAAAGGTTGGCCTTGACTAGGTCTTTCCCAACCTTTTTTAAAGGTCGGCATTGACCAAGCTTTTCACAACCCTTCAATAAGGGTCGGCTTATGTTGACTTATGGCAACGCTTTTTCAAAAGCGTCGCCATGCATATGCAAACTGTACTATAGACAACCATTTTGAAAGCGTCGGACGAAGCGTCGCGAAACCTATGCCAACCTTTTTTGTGTCGTCTTAGGTCAAAAAAAGTGTCGCGGTAGGGTTGTTTTGTTGTAGTGTAATCAATTGAGTTTCTTCGAGTTATTTCCCAATTCGTTCTTTTTGTCTTTGTGTCTCGCTTAGTAGTCGTAAATTAGTTAAAGCAACCAATCACTCAATATTTTAGGCTAAATAATAAAAAGAAAGTGAGTATTTGATAAACCATAAAAGTAACATATTTTAACCCCATATTTAGTATGCTTTTTGGATGATTTAGCCCTTAATTTATGTAAAAAGGTGCTTTTAATCCTTTCTTTTCATGTTTATACTCAGGAAAGCACCCGAGGACGAAAAGAATGAGAAACAGGCTTAAAACGAACCAAATTGGGCCAACCCGAGAAGACGACACGGCCTGGGCTTCATGTCACACGGCTGTGCCTTGCCATCCATCTAGAACACGGCCTGTCCCCGATTCACACGGTCGTTCCTCGTCGACAAAAAAGCCCAACACGACCCAGGCACGATTTGCATGGCCGTGCCCCAATCGACAGACCCGAAGTACGGCCTGAACCCTGACTTGCACGGCCGTGCCTCAATCAACAAAATAGAGACACGGCGTAGAAGACGACTTACACGGGCGTGCCCTGGCCGTGCCCCTGCCGTGGAAAAGGAGTAATTTCAATCGAATTTGGATGCTTGGAGGCAAAGAAATATATTCTAAGTCTACTTAAACATCCTAGGAGGAATTCTACTTGAATTAGGATACTTAGGAGCCAAGTAAAGTATCTCAAAGCCTATATAGACACCCAAGGTAGCAACTAAAAAGGAGTTCAACGAGGTTAAAACAATGATTTACTTTTGGCGAGGCTTTCTTAAGCTTTCATCTTTTAGGGAAATACTCGAAGATAGCCAGTTGATCCATCTCAAGAAGCCAGGAGCTCTATTCAAAACGGAGGATCTCTCCTTCAATTCCTTGAGGGAGTTTTAGGAATTTCTTATGTTTTGTTTTATCTTTTCTCTTGAGATGTTTTCTTATTTAGTTATGAACTAAACCCTTCAGATACCTAAAGGAGATGAAACCTATGATGGATTTTGTTATTTGATTTCTAAATTATATGAGAAGTACTTAGTTTGTTCTTAATTATGTTACTTAATTTAATCTGATGTGCTTAGGTGGAGG
Organism: Gossypium rotundifolium; assembly: GCA_025506655.1. Classification (NCBI taxonomy): domain Eukaryota; kingdom Viridiplantae; phylum Streptophyta; class Magnoliopsida; order Malvales; family Malvaceae; genus Gossypium; species Gossypium rotundifolium. The sequence continues at coordinate 52,371,793 of CP106728.1, forward strand.
AGGAATAGACCCTACCTAAGAGTAGATCTAGCATAATTAAGCGGAGTTGATCGGGCGCCTAGAGATAGGGTTACGAGATTTTGCCAGATTAGAGTGAAACCTAATGTGGGAATCCATTGATCGATTTACTGCTTCCTTAGGGGGTTATTATAAGAGAACGAGAGCTCCAGTAATTAACCTAAGGTTAGACGTTATTCTTCTCGAGAGAGGGTTTAATATAGGTTAGGGAGTCTCACGGATCAAGCTAAGTAAAGAAATCATATGGTTTGGGGAATAAATAATAAGTGAAGTCATAGGTGGATTCTTCCTGAGGGTATCGTCTTCATCAACTGAGTTTTCCTAATGTCTTTCTCCAATTCATTCTTTTGTCTTTGCATCTAGTTTAGTTTTTCATTAGTTTCATAAACCAATCACTCCATATTTTAGGCTAAATAATAGAAAGAAAGTGAGTAGTAGTACTTTTAGGTTCCTTTGGGTTCGATAAAATAATCTTGCCTAAACTATACTACTGTTCGATAGGTGCACTTGCGTCTATCGTTGTCATAGTTAGTCTACAGGTTCGATCATTATTTTTATAAATATTAAAGCTCGACTGTTTGACAAGATCAGTATTAGTACTTTTAGTTCCTTTGGGTTCGATAATCCGGTCTTGCCTAAGCTATACTACTGTTCGATAGGTACACTTGCCTTTAAATCGTTGTCAGAGTTAGTTTCCAGGTTTGATCATTCTATTTATAAATTTTAAAGCTTTGATTTCAACGATCAATAACCCAGGTTCACGTTCTAAGTTAGACAAATCAAGTGCCTCATCTTCAACTCTAGGAATTTTAGAAGGACGAGCATCAGATTTTAAAGGGACAAATGATGAATGTGGTACCTCAATTTGTGACGCTTTTGAAGGTGATTGTGTAGTCTTTGTACTTATCTTTTTAAAAAACGAATCAATTGTTTTCGACTTCATAACTACAATATCTTAAAAGATAAAATAAAATTAATAACTATAAAATAAAATTAAACTATAAACTTTAAAACACAATAAAAACAATTGTAAAATTGTAAAAAGATGAAAAGAAAAACCTTAGAAAATGAACTCGAAGTCGCGTTTGAAGGACAAACGTTGATGACAATAGATGTTAATAGCAATAGGAAAAGAGACTTCTTTTTCACTAGTTAACAAATTGATTTTTAAACTAAATTCACATTTAATATTATATTAAAAACTATTATCTAAAAAAGAAAGTTGGAAATATATCAATATTACATTTAATGTTATATTAATGTTGATTACAATAATATATTATATAAATATTTAAAGTTAAAAAGTTAAAAAATATTATATGAATAAAATAAAAAATAAAGATTTTTTTTAATGTTTAAAGTTGGAAAGGGGTGCGAAACAACAATTTAAGGGGTGCGAAAGTTTTAAAATCTTAAGGGACTAAATAATAAATATTTTTTATAATTTTAGGGGGGGGGCCACTGCCAGCCCCCCCAAATTCGCCACTGTCCCCATTGGATGTTCATTTGTAGATAATGTGTCTCGTTAAAACCTTACTAAGATAAAAACCCTATGAGAAAAAAAATTCTAATGAAGGAAAAAGAGTACACATATCTATAATAAGTATAATATGCTGCCTCATTAAAAACCTTACTAGGAAAACCCAATGGGACAAAACCTCGGTTAAGGAAAAAGAGTACAGCATGTATTTACTCTCCCTATAGAAACATCACATAATGTCTCATATTCTGCGTATTCAATCTTGAATACTAGCTTTTCAAATGACTATTTGAATGTATTGCTAAGCATTTATATCTCTATCTTTTGAAATTCATGAGTGAGGGAAAATTTGGGGAAAAATATATTTTGATCTATTCAAGAGTTTCAACAATAATCATAGCAAACTTTAATCATGATTATTCTTTAAAAGCACAAATAGGTATTTTGGATCATTTTATCATCCTCATTTAACTATTATTCACTAAGTCAAATTTATTACATATGTTCCAATTATTTCAATTCATATAAATGAACAATTTCCGAGAATTTCAATATCGTCTAGCATTATAAATCATTTAAGAATTTTAATATAAACTTTACTAGATAGTGATTCATAAAAGGTTGTAACAACAATCACTAGACGCAAGTTAAATCTGTTATGAACTGCCAGTTTAATAATATATCTAAAGGTTATTACATTTACCACAAAAGAATATTATATCTTTCCATAATCAATGTCAGGACTTAGCAAAAAACTTCATATTTTTATTCCGCTTTTGCAAAACTACTTCATTTTACCCTCACTGGCTTTATACCTTTAAATATTTGGAGTACTGGTCCAGAAACTCTACAAATTTAATTGTACTTGAGTTGTGTCTTTCTATTTTGAACAATCTATTCCATATCTATATTTCTTAATAGATTTATTCAAGATTCTCCTTTTATTTCATTATTTCAACAATAATATTGTATGCAAAACTATTGTCGACCAATTTTATTATTGGTTTCACAATTTTCTCAAATTGACATAACTTATCGAGATCTCTTATTTTTATTATTTTAATCTTTAGTTTCAAGTACCTAAATCTCTTCTGGAGTTTTAGTTATTAGTTATGTCTTAGGTCTCTCCTGAAGTGCTCGCCTCTACTGTATGACCATCTGGAAGAATTTTCATTTTTGGAACCTATCAATCTATTATTTATTCTAACTGATTGTCCTACTGAGACTTTGATTCAAAATATTAGATAGTATATAACTCTTGATTATTCTCATTAAGTTTGTAAATACATCTGACAGTTAACTTGTAATAAAGTGAGTTATCCTTTTTGAACTTCTAGTTCAAATTACTCTCTATAAGGATCTAGATAATGATAACTCATTACAAACAATGGTTTTATTCAGCTATTATTTCTCTCCCCCTGATATATGGAAAACTATCAAATCAAAATAGTAATCACAAATCATGTCATAATTGAATCTTCAAAACATCTAATAATACAAGAAGATTTGTAATTAATATATATTCCCAACTTTCTTTGAGGATTCACTCATTTTTATGCGTTGTAATGGAGCAATTGGAACTTATACTCACATACAAAAATTCAAAGATGAGAAATATTTAGCTATTGACTAAAAACTAATTGTAATGGGGAGTATTTATAACTTATTGGCTTCATGCGCACAACACATAAATCAACATAATCTCATTTTGAAATAGGAAATTTAGTTCTCATAAGTAATGCTTTAAATATTAATCAAATGTGTTCAATCAATAATTTCTTTAAACCATTATGCGATTAAATAACAAGCTTTCATGAAAGTTTTTTAAACTTAATCAATAAAAGTCTGAGATATAAACTCATCAGCTTTAGAAATATGAATTTTCTTAATTGCATAATATGAAAGTAATTATTTAAACAAGCAATCTTGCAAACGACAAGTTGTAAGTTGATAATACATACGTGATCATTTTGTAGATGCATCTACTAGGAATCATACAATATCAAAATCATCCACATGGTAGATGAGTGGGCCCATGTTCATTTCAGAAATACATGCAAGATATTAAATCTTAACTTTAGCTAATGAGTTTCTAATAAAAGCAATTTTCATTGAGAACAAGCAACAAATGAGAATTCTTTAAATTAAAAAATCTTCCGGTTCTTTAATGAATGTCCATATGAATTCTCAATTAATTTTCGTATCATATATGATCCAGAATGATATAACTGGTCATGCTAAGTAGTAAATGCATTTGTATCAGTAAACTTTTGGTTTACTTTAATATGCATTTCAATTGTACTAATAATGCCAATATAAATTGTGACAATTTGATAATTTTACTGTCATTCCTTCTACTTTGTAGCCACATATAAGTACTATTGTGACATTTACTACTGAAAATGTCTAAATCACTATTTTCCAGGTGTACAACAGGTACATAACCAATGACTTTTCATACATAAGTTTTCTCTCTTATAAGTTCTCATCAGTAATATTTTTCCACGTAATTTTAATTGAGAATTTATTCTAAATACTGTAGAGTTATACTCACAGTTTTAAAAAAAAACTTACAACTTCAGGTGCATCCAACCATAACGAGCTTTAGATAGATTTACCATATCGTATTTCTCATAAGTAGATCTTTCACAATCAAATATTTTGCTTTCAATCCCTTAATAGAGATGGTGACAAAATAAAATAAAAAAGATAGTAACAGTCAATTCAATTTATAACAAGAGTAATAAATATAAATCAATAACTCAACCCTCTTTTGATTCATATGAAATATAATCTTTTCCTCATTTACAATCTCAATATGAGATCCATTATGAATATTTTTTAAAACCAAAGGATTAACCATCACAATATATTAATATATTAGCTCTTCTGGAGCTTTCGACTAATTTTGTACTACCAAATATTGGAATAATTGTTTTTATTTTCTTTTATGATTTCGTTCACTTTGGGGAATGCAATAGATTTATTAGGACAAACTTATAAACGTCCCAATAGATTATTTATTTCATAATCACCATCGCAATCATGCGTGGATTTTAAATCAGATCTATCTATTTATGTTGTCATGATTAGTCTCCAATTATAATAAACATGATATAATAAATAAATCATAGTAAAATATACTTGAAGATCTTTAACATCATCGCCATCACCCACATAAGGATTATATAAATTTCTTTGGATAATGATTACCCATAGTGCGTAGCCCTCAATCTGAAGACTGAAATTGCAATAGCTCTAGAAGGCAATCGACAACAACTTGAGCAACAGATTTGGAGTGACTGTATTATAAAATAAAAGAGAATTGTGTTGATAACGTGCTATAAAATAAAAAGGTAGAAAGTAAAGAATAAAGAAAATAGAAGAGTAAAAGAGAGAGCGTATTTTATTGATTAATAGGAATATTTACAATGCTTCTTTAAAGTCTATATTTATAGACATACGAAATTGAAATAGAACTTTACTTCTAATGATTATTAGAATTTAAAGTATATCAAAACTTAACTAGATCTTGATGAACATCCACTTAATAAAATATTCATAACAATTATTTATTTTTCTTGGCAACTTTTTTTTTTTTTGAATACATTATTATGTAAAAATATTTATGGAGTATGAACTTTTATTTACATTACGTATAAACTTTTTATTTTCATTTTATTAATATTTATTTTTTATAATTAATTAGTTAAAATGAATTTTATACTAACTAATATATAGTTTACTTACCAACAAATTTTGGTTGCAGTGATAATATACATTGCATTCTAAAAAGAGATGTATTGGAGATGATATTATTAGAAAAGACAACCACAAATCTAGAATATGAATTTTCATAAAACAAATATGAAGAATAAAAAAATTCTTACTTTTATTTGCATTTATTATAAACAAATAATAAGATAAAAGTATAATAAAAATTTTAAATATACATATTTTAAAATTTTTATAAATAATAAATTTATTTAGTTTTGTTCTAGTTTGAAGTAGAATATTATTTCCAAAAAGAATAATAGGAAGAAAGAAAATAAACAATATTAAATTATAAACTATCTTATTACTTTTTAAAAAGTAGTTTTGTTAATTTTTAAATTATAATAAAACTATTTTTTATTTATATAAACAAGAAAAGGAAATTAAAAATCAAAATATTTTTTGTACTACAATTAAATAATATTACAATTAATTATAAATATAAAATTATTCTAATTATAGCATAAATTATTATTTGTTTGTATTTGTATTTACTTATGAAAAGGAATGAAAAATAATTAAAACGAAAAAAAGAATAAAGTTGTATTTGTGTACTAAAATAGCTTTTGAAAAAGGATTGATTTAATGAAAAAAAAAAAACTAACATTTTGAGTGTTTGAATAATTTCAGGTAAAATATTTTATTTTGTTAGGCAAATTTTACTAAAACATTTTTAAACCTTAAATATTTTATATTACAACAATCATTTATTATCATATTTAAATAAATAAATATTTAATAGATTAAATATTTAAATTGTAAACTTATTTATACTAATCCCTAAAATTATGTTGATTACAATTTATTTAAGTAATTAAAAACAGCTATTCTTTTTTACCATATAATATTGCTTTATACAAATCCCTGTAATAAACAGCCACATTCAAAAAGATTCACGGTATAATTAAAAGAATGAATATTTTTATAATATTTAAATAAATAAATTGTAAATTTTACAGATACTTAGCTCAAATCTATAAAATTGTGAAAACATTGTTGAACTTTTTCGCTTTTTTATAAATTTAAATTCCAAAATTATTTTGTAAATATATTTTAAATTTTTAAAAAAAAGTCAAGTAATAAGATTCTTTTAATGGTAAATTTGACAATGTATTAAAAATTGTGCACCTAATTGAGCTCTTAAATATAAAAAATTAATCAATAAAGTCTCACTGTTAATGCTGATCAGGTTTGATTGTTAAATTTTACTGTCATGGCTGACAAATCAATCAGACGATGACACATGGTATCCACATGCACATATTTTAAAAATAAAAACCCTAAAAATAAATAATTCTTTTAAACATCACATTTAGTATGAACTTGGAAAAATGTGATTTTTAAATAATTATTTAAAATAATATAAAATTATTAGGAATTATAAAAATTATTTTAATTTTTGTAAAAATAAAAGATATTTAAAAATATTAAATGGTTGTCCAAGTTCAAATGCATCAAGACAATCTCATGTTTAGGTTCATTCTAGGCATTTTTAAATAATTTTAAATAATTTTACTTTTAAATAAATTTTATAATTTCTTATAATTTTAAAAGTTTGAATAATTTTATAACTTTTCTGTAATTTTTCAAATACTTATTTAAAAATCACTTCTCAGATGAACTTGGACAAATGGTTGTCTAGGTTCAAATGAATTTGGATAATATTTGTCCAAGTTTGTCACATCCCAAAAATCAAGTTAGTAGAACCGGGTTAGTGGACCCTAGATAGTGGACCAAATATCCGATCTGGATTTCAGAATTAGGATTAGTGATTATCTAAAAAAAATATCATAAAATAATAATCGAGGCTAAAATTTAGGTTAGAAAATTTAAAATTTAGTGTTTTGTTATTAATTTTCTTAAAACAGATTTTAAAAATGAAACCATATTTGAAAATAATTAAAGAAATGAGTTTTAATTTGAATTAAAAGACTGATTTGAAAAAAGGGTAGAGACTGATTTGAAAAAGGGTGGAGACTAAAAGGGGCCAAAAGAGCAATTCCCAATTTTTAAAAATTGGTTTGCCTATTTAAACCACCTACGTCTCTTTCCATCCATTTATGTTTCCATTTGAAAATTTTTTCTAAATTAATAAAAAAAATTTGAGATTTTCTCTCAAATTAACTCATCCCTACCGATTTTCTAATATTCCAAACACCAATTCTTCCTTCAATTTTAAAGAAAACTCCTCTATTCTTCATCAATTTTGTTATTGTTCTTCAAACGTTTTTCACCAAATTAGATCTAAAACTTGTTGTTCTTCTCAAATTGAGTAACATTCTGATTCTGTCACACCCAATTATCCCAAATACTCGAACTCGAAGAAGAGTCGGGGATCTAATTGAATAGGAATAGAAATTCACAGGCACTAATAAGGCACTTAGAAACTTAAGTAGCTAGTTATGGAAAGTTACATCTCAAAACTAGTTTGGTTAGATTAGAACAGGTTGGTTCTATAGTGGAAGACATAATAATTAGGGCTGAGTGATAGCAACAATCTGTGGAGATCATGCTAAGGGAGTATAAATAGGACGAATTGGAAGCAAAATTATTCATAATTCTGTTCACCCATCTTCTCCTTCTCTAAACCAGGTGTCATCTTCAAACAATCTGAAGAAGAGGAGGATATAGTTGTAAAAGGCTTTGCATGTTGTTACATCATGAGAAGCTAGGTCTAACAGTAGAGAAAAAAAGAACTACTACCAGGACGATGGAGGATCTAGTAAATTTGACGAGCTGGGCTACTAAGGATAAGGAAACAAGGTGAGATTCTATACTCCAACACGGCTAGTATGATCTCTATATTGGGTTAGTATGACATGTATGCATGGTAACATGAGTATTCGTCAATGCATGTCAGTATGCATGAAATGATCACGGTATGATTTAGGGGATTCAATGTACCCCATGCTATTATGGTGTATGTCAATATTTTGAATATACTGCATGATAACTGTGGGGAAAACTGTTGAGGGGATAGATGAAGTTAGGAAGGGAAAAATGGGAGTGATCTTGTTAGTTACCCCCTAAAGCAAAGCTCCGGGCTTTGTGGAGGGAACTATGGTGTTCGAGCATCAAGGTTAGGTGGTGTAAAGGAGGTAATGGGAGGAGGAATTGGGAAATTTGTATTATGGAAAGGTATTTACCTTGATGAAGGTATCGACTGGTCCTTCGAGGCGACACCGGGATGACAGTATATAGCGTAAGATCATAGATGAAATACGCTATGACAGTATAGAATGAGGTACGTAGCATAAGACCATGGATGAAAGATGACATGACAGCATGGTACAAGGTATAAGGTATATGGTCTAAGACTATAGATGAGAGATGCTATGGTAGCCAAGTATAATGAGTAAGACCATGGATGAAAGACTCCATAGCATCCACAAAAATAGTTCATTGGGATAGTAAACAAAGAATAGATAGTCTGCTACAGAACAAATAGTCCGTCAGGATAGTAAACACGGGGTGGTTCACCATGACCAAGGGAATACATGATAAGAAGGGTGTAAGACCTTAACTCGACTAAGGCAACCAAAGGAGTTCGCGGAGACATAAGAATAGGTAGTCTACTAGGACGTTAAACATGGGGTTAGGTTGGGTAGTCTGCATAGACGGTAAAAGCAGAGAAGTCAACCAAGATGTAAGTCATAGGAATCCCAAAGGAGGACCTTGTCATCCAGTAGGTATGCCAAGAACTGAAACCATAAGGGCAATGTGAATAGCGCGATAAATCACAAAGTATAAACGAGTAATGGGTGCCCGAAAGGCATAGACCTCCGGAACAATAAAGGAACCCGCCAAAGGTGATAAGGAATAATGCCCTAAGCATGGAAAATAAGTTCGCCAAGGAAAAACTTGAGGAAGAGTTAGCCATCGGATACTGTCTGACACCTCCAGGATGACATGGAAGGCTAACCAAAAGTGGGGAAAATCTTATAGGGTCACTATGCAAGTACAAAATTGCAAGAAAAGGGACCCCTCAGAAAGATGGCCAATGAGAATGATTGAAAATGGGGTGCTATTCTAAAGGAAGGTTCTAACCTGTATCAAATTGCGAGGACATAATAAGGGCAACGCGGTAAGGATCCGCCAATTTGGATGGTTCACCCAATAATCCGCTATTATAGAATAAGGAATGCTAAGCGTTGGCTAAGCCAGAAAATCTGTGGTGCTCTCAACAATACACAGGGAGTTTTAGATTTTGCGTTCCATTTATTGTTTCCTGAACTAGAGAAACTATATGAAATTATTGAATGGGATCTCACTAAGTTCATTTGAACTTATGTTAGAAATATATGGTTCAGGGTCAAGGGTTGACTCGAAGATCGTGATAAGGGATCAAGCCAGACATAGCCACGTCCATGTGAAAGGTGGTAGTTGTTTCTTACATATAGAGGGGCACCCTTTGAGGTCATGCCTCAAGGAAATTATTAGATATAATAGTAGAAAAGTCATAAGTCTTATGAAGTTGTAATAACTATTCAAGTCTCTTAAAATGGAATGGCAACACGAGCTTAGTACATGTATGGAATAATAATTATTTCAACGATTAAAATGAGAAATTATTATTTCTTATGAAATTGAGTAACAGGTAAGGGTATATAATCTGGCTAGGGTTGCAAATATTTGACTAGGAACTTATTAAGAAATTTAGGTAATTATGGCACTCGGTATTTGAACTCAATGGTCGGGTCGGATATAAGGTGTTATAAATTCCTATTGATAATTCTAAGCCTGTTGTTTTTATAATTTGAGATTTGATAAACTATTATGAGATTTTAAAATATTTAAAGCTTTTAAACTGAATTTTGGTTCAAAAATGGTGAAATGCAAAATATTAAGTTAACTTGCTATTTTAAATTTATTTTTAACTTATTTTAAACTAAACAGAAGGTTTTTGAATTTGATTTGATAGATCGTGTTAGCTCGATTGATCAAACCAAGATCGCCAAGAGGATGTGAATTGGATTTTTTAAAAAATTTAGGAAAGCTAGAAAAAAAAGGATAGAACAATGAACACAACGATTTAGAGTGGTTCGACCCTAAATGCCTACTCCCCTATCTTGGTTTTCTACAACTAAGGATTTTCCCAAATTCACTAATTTGTTTCAACCTTTGAGGACAAGGTTTAACCTTACAACTCCCTTAAGATTTCTATCTAAATCTTAAGACACAAACCCTCTCAAGGAATTACAAAGAATCAAACAAAGAAATAATCCTTTCAAGATCAGGATGTTTGCCAATTAAGCACAAATAGACAAGAATACACTTGAGCTAAAGAATTACAATAAAAGCTCACAAGTGTGTAGAAGAAAATTTTGGAAGTATTGGACACAAATGTTGTTTGATTGATGGTTTTTGCTTGAGTATACTTCTTGTTGTTGTAGGATATTTGGAAGCTGGTATTTATACCCTTGAATTGAATTCCAACTATTGTGGTTGTTGGAGAGATGAATAGATCCATTGAGCATGTGAAAACCAGAACATTTAATTCACCTACAACAGCTAGTATTGATACCAGATAAAAAGGTATCGATAGTTTTTGCAATAAATGCTAAATTCAGTGATCGTTGGAGTTGAAATATCAATATCATACATAAAATATTGATACCATATAAAAGGTATTGATACCAGACCGATACTTGGCTGGTTTTGTGAAAAACATAGGTATTGTTTTTCAAGTGGTATTGGTATTTTGACAATATCGATACTTGGCCAAGAAGGTATTGATACCTTTTGGCCTGGAGCAATTCTGACTTATTTAAAAATTAGTTTGACTAGTTGAAAAAGTCCTTAATTAAAATCATTTTAACTTGATTTTGAGATTAAAAAAAATCTAAGGATGAAAAATTTTATCTCTTAAACTTCATTTGTAAAATCATTTAGTCAATTTTTTTAATTTTAAATTTTATTCAAAAAACCCTTCAATTTTTTATATCAAAATATATTTTCAAATAAAGTTTAATTTAACATATCGTTCACAAATTTTTATGAATTGAGAGTTTTCCCTCTTATAAGGTTCATGAGTGATCAATTTTTCGAAAAAGTTAAATCTGAGAAATTAGATAAAATTGATGGATTAGATCTGTAATAATATGATATTTAGGATGTTTAAAAAAATGTTTGGGGATTAGGAACAAAAATTGAGCTAGGAAATCTCTTATTTCGATAAAACTAACTCGATTTTGGTATTGAGAAAGAAGAGCTTAGATCTGTGTTTTTAATGTGATTTGAATGCATTTGTAGCTTTTCATAATGTGTTTACATTGTGTTTAATATGTATGAAAAGTGTCAGAATCATTGGAAGCCTCTACGAGCAAGGCAAAAGGGAAAAAAAGTTTGTTTGAGCTTTTCGTGTGTGAGTGGAACCGACTAGGTGAGTGATCTAGTGTGTTGCATTTATGCACAAATCAAAGAGTTAAAAGGGAGCTTAGGTTAGCCTAATCACCTATACTAAGTTCCAATTGTAAGTGATCTTGTTTAAGCTTATGATATTTTTTAATAAATGTTCAATGTTGTCATTGATGTATGGGATGTGTTATCATGATATATGCTATGTGTATATGAAAATGAATGATGAGCGACTTGCTGGATTTACGCACACTCATGTGATTTTAAGTGAATGTGGCTCTTTGAGCAATTGAGATAGGACTTGTGAGTGCATTAAAAGTGATTATGAAAGTGATGTGTATAAGTGTTTTTGGTAAGTGAAAGTGTGCATAAAATAGTAAGTAAATGTGTGTATGGGTGGATATGTTGGCATTGTGATCTCTTGGAATCATTGAATATCATTGGCATGTCATAGGATTGTGAGGACTCACCATTATTTGCTTATGGTTGGGTGTTTAGGCCCCGGGATTAGTTTGGGAAGATAAGGGAATGTTGAACTTAGCTCCATTTAATGGGACTGATTGGTGTGTTTAGAGAGTGTTAGCTTCATGCTACACTTATATGAGACTAATATAGACTTTTTGAGTCATTTGGAATGTTTGAAGATCTGCTTATATGCTTCATACATGTTTTATTGTCACAATATACCAATATATTAATATGAAATGCTATGAGATATGCTTGATGCAATGGCATGAATAAATGTTATATAATGCTTTATATTAACCTTGATATTGTGGATCATTTGTAGCAATCTTTGAGCAGTCACTGAGCTTGATTAAGCTCGCACTCTTAAATAATTATATTTGTAGAGAAATAGTTGATAGAGGTGGGGGAAGTGAGCAAGCAAGTGATCCATCCAAGGCATCCTATTTGAGTATGTGTCGTGTTTTCAATTATAAAAAGCAAGGCAATGTGGGACTATTCTAGAGGGATTTAACCTTTTATATGTTCCTAGGTTGTAAATGGACATTATAGACTGTTTAAAAGGTTTTTGGAACTTTGGATTTTCTTTTGGAAAGATGCTAGTGATGGTTGATTTGAGCATGCATGGTAATTGTTGAATTTTGTGATAATTTGCATGCAAGTCTTTTGGTTAACATGTGATATGTAGGTGGAATGGCATGCTGGACAGTGAGGTAAGTTTAAAAATGACCAAATGGTATGAAATGGACCTATAATGCAATTACAAATGCGTGAGACGTAAAATTGGTATGTTGAGTATTTTGAATGGTGAATTTTAATATGCTTGCTAGCATAGCTAATTGGTTAGTGTCAAATTTGGATAATGTATGTCTTAGTGTAATTGAGCATGTATTATAAGATCTATGAATGCTATATGATTTGTTTAAATTGAGAAATTGGCCTAAATACACGAAATGGTATGTCTGGAATTGAGTCAAAGTGTCAATTGTAGGTTTTATGTTGTTTCTACAAAAATTGCAAGTGATGTCGCGACGACGTTTGTATGACATCGCGATGAGGGATCAACGTCAAGATGCCCTTTTAAATGTCTTCATGACAAGAGGAAACGTTAGATCACGTCGCGATGAGGGGTTCGCGTGGTCACAGCATGACAAATTACTGCTTTTTGGGAAGTTTTACTAGCCTTACATTCTAGTCTTGATTTTTATGCAATGCAATTGAAGTTCTTAAATGTTATGAAATACGTTGAAATTTTGCATGATTTTAATTTCATAAATTTACTTTTAATTTTGCGAAAATATTGTTTAGGTGTTTTTCCAAATTTATGGTTTAGTCCCTAAACCTTTGTTTTAAAAATTAAATGAGTTTTACTTATCGGGTTTGGTTCATTCTTTCAACTATTGTTTTATATGTTACTCTAAAAGCTAAATGTATGGTTAATTTGTTGAATTATGAATGATTCACATGTTGCATGTTAAATGACAATTTTATCCTTGATTTTTATTTTGATGATTTTTGGGGTAAATTACCCAAATATACCAAAAAAATAAAAAATTTATGGAATTGAGCCTACTTTTAGAAAATTTACGGAAAAAGGCCATTTCCCATCAAAACGTGTCCACGTCAGTGCATTTTGAGGGAAAATGCCGAAGAAAGCAGCCACAGGGACTCGCTTTGTGCCACTCAGCAAAGCGCGCCTACGTGGGCCGCTGCTTTGTCGAGGTGGCACAAAGCGCCCCTGTGGGCTGCTTAAAGGTGGCACAAAGCGCGTCCCTAGGGGCGGGCTTTGCCTCTAACGGTCAAAATTTTCCCTATAAAAACCTCCAACCCTTTTATTTTTTTCACACTTTAATCCTTCTCTCAATTTTCTCTCAAAGTCCTTGAAATTTACTCTCAAATTTTAAAATAGTCCTTTACTATTTACAAAAAAAGCCCTTTTTAATTTTTTTAATATATTTTTTTGGAAAATTTTAAAATTTTCGATCGTATTATAATGGCCGGGGAATTACTTTGTCTAGACAACAAGCACATCTCCGTTGAGCAAATGCAAATGGTAAGTTTTAATTTTAATTTTTCAATATTATTTAATATTTTTTAGGTCTATGCAATTTTACTTCATTTTTATTTTATAATTTTTTAAACAGTCTGTAGATCGGGAGTTGCAATATTATATTCACAATATGCATGGTCCCCCATCGCCGTTGATCGAGAATTACCTGCGGGAAGCAGGTTTTTGGCACGTGGCCACAATAGGCTGGGGGTTCAAGTTAGAGCCGCCTTTGATCAGTGCGTTGATAGAGAGGTGGAGACCCGAGACGCACACTTTCCATCTTCCATGCGAGAATGTACCATCACTCGAAGATGTGCGATTCTGATTGGATTGCTGGGCCGGCCCAGGTAGTCACCGGGTCCGCAACTTCTGGTGATTGGATGACCGTATGCTACGAGCTTCTGGGTGCCATTCCAGATAAAATTCATGGAGGTCGGATCGAGATGGCCTAGTTACGAGACACATTCCCAGAGCCGAATGAAGGTTCGACCGAAATAGAGAGAATACGGCATGCTCGGGCATACATTATTTAGATAATTAGAGGCTATCTGATGCTGGACCTTTCTAGAAACCTCGTACACTTGAGATGGCTGCTGAAACTTGTTGATTTTAGAGCAGTCGGTGAATTGAGTTGGGGTCTGCCGTGCTATCGAGGTTGTATCGAGAGATGTGCGGGTGACGTGGCCGAGTAAAGCAAAATCAGAGGTTGCCTATCACTACTGCAGTCATGAGCATGGCTTCGATTTCCATTTTTACGTCCTCGACTCGACCACCCATATTCATTCCCACTGATAACGAGGTAAATTTAATGTTATATTTTACAATTATTACGTAGATTTATAGTATAATTGTATGCTAAAATTTATTTAATTAGGTGGAACCATTCGCGAGTCATGCCGAATACCTACCTCGCTTGAAGATATATGGCTTCTATTGGACCAACGGTCGGAATCACAAGTAAGTTTCGAATTTCATATTTATAATTTAGTATTTCATATTTAGTGTCTAGTATTATGTATATAACTAATATTTTGGTAATGTTAATATAGTTTCAATGGACACCGTACGAGGATCTAGAAATTCGGGCAGTAATTCCGGAGGAGTTCTTGCAAAATTCGAACAGTTGGTACGTGAAAGTCCCATTGATCACCTCTGCGACCGTGGAGATACACCATTTAGATCGGGTTCTGCGATAATTTAGATTTCGACAACCGATTCCCATGCCACCTGAGGTGCTCGATGATGAGTACAAAGTGGATTTACGGCAGTTGCACATGGATTGGCCAAGATTTTGGTCAGCATATATCGAGACGTGGGAGAACCGGTATGACAATTTACCTGACCAAGAATCAATCGTTGTTTTAGAGTTAGCGTGCGTGCGAGAATACATGCCATGGTTTAGGATCCATGGTAAGCCGTATTTGTTGTCGGAAGAAGAGAGGCGATGGTAACTTCGTCAACAAAGGGAACGTCGGGGCCCCTTAAATCCAAGGAGAAAGGGTGATGAGACGGGGCCATCAACAATGCCGACACAGTTACCGGGCCCATCAACAGCACCCATACAGTCACTGGGCCCATCAGTTCAGCCGACGACACCGACATCATAGCCTTTACCTTTTATGCCAGGTGCATACCTACCCCTTATATGTATCCTAACCCATATATGTTTTCTTTTCCCAGTCTCAGCCCAGGTTGGAATACATGGCCGAGTTCGAGTCCGTTCCCGACTACTTCGGCTGGCCAGCCGATCTTGAGGCCGCGTGAGGGATCACAGGAGGCGCCGTCGGGGAGCACTTCTTTCTACCAGTCTCCTTCTCCATATGAGATTCAGACACCCCCGCCGTGGTTTATGCAAACACCTCTGGGGTCGTTATTTTATCAAGGTGGGTTATCCTCGCAACACCCACAATCAGACCCCTGCCCGAGGTTCCACGACCCTCGCCGGAAGGTAGAAGAAGGAGGAATCCAATACAGAATCACGAATCCTTGCAGTGCATCGGGTTCCAACCAGCATCAACATTGATTCGGATGGGCTTTTTATTTTTAAATTGTAATAATTTTTTATTTTTAATAAAAATTTATTTTTATTTGTGTTTGTAATTTAATTTTAATATCTTCACTAAAATAGAAGTTGTTTATTTTTATATAATTTAATTTGAATTTTTTAATAAAATAAAAGTTATTTTTATTTTTATTTTTTGCAATTTAGTTTTAATATATTTAATAAAATAATAGTTGTTTAATTTTTTATTGTAATTTAATTTTAATATATTTAATAAAATAGAAATTATTTAATTTTTTATTGTAGTTTAATTTTAATATATGTAATAAAATAAGAAGTTGTTTTTATTTTTATTTTATTGTAATTTAGTTTTAATATATTAAATAAATAAGAAGTTTTCTTTATTTTTATTTTTTTGTAATTTAGTTGTAATATTCTAATATCTTTTGTAAAATAGAATTTGTTTAATTTTTTTGAAATTTAATTTTATAAATAAAAGACCAATATTTGTAATTTTATTGTAAGTTAAAGGTTTTTTTTCAATTTAGTCCTTCTACAAAAGTTTACCGTTTTCATCAAACAAATAAATAGAATTTACATTGACACCAAGCGACAGAAAAAGTTAAGCAGACTATCAATTATTCTGATTTGGACACGAGCGAGATGTATGGCCTGGGTTCCTACACCATCCACACAACCTACATTGGTTGGACGTTTCTCGGATATCCATATTGTTGCGTATTCTAGTCGAGCAAGGTCGATCTTTTGGTTTGCGTCTCAGTTGTCTATTTGGCAACAGCTTATACGGTGCAAGCAATGCCGACGGCCACCTATGTTAATCTGGAACTGGTGGGAAAACGTGTCTCCACACGTTGTACATGCTTTCTATTTTATACACTTCGTCGGCATAGCTCATTGATCAAGACGGAGATTCTGACAAGCCGTAAGTACATGAGCGCATGGGTAACGAAGTGCATCAAATATCCCACAATTGCAGGTCCTATTCCTCAAGTGTACACGATACTGCCTGCCAACAATACCTTGGTTCGATCTGTCAAACTCCGTCACACGAAACCATAGGTTGTCGCGATCGTGACACACTGTGTGCATGCTGTTGGCCCGTGCCTTCCCCCTCTTAATTTCTCGCAAGATCTTCGCGCTCCATACATGGCCTCCTTGTATCTCGCCTTTATAACTCGCTGCTCGTTTCGAAAATAGTGCTGCTAAATGAAAATATGTCTCTCGTACAACTGATGTTATTGACAGATGACGCGTTCCTTTTAGAACAGAATTTATACATTCTGCTAGGTTTGTGGTCATATAACCATATCGTAGGCCGCCATTGTATGCTTGTGTCCACTGTTCGAAAGGAATATTGCACAGGTAGTTTGCGCCTTTTTCGTTATCTGATCGCAAACTCGCCAACATCTCCTGAAAATGGTCCTTTTTGATCTCGTACCCTACTAATATACGTTGATAGCGAATACCACTCTTCAATTGAGAATAAATTGATTATTATAAATGAAATTATATTAATAGATATTACATACCCATATCGATCACTTGCCCTCACTGTCTTTTAGATCGATGTTACCCGTAGTAGTTGGATGCAACATGCCTTAGGCAATATCGATGGTGTGTGCGATGCCACAGGCTTCCCTGGCGCTCTATTGCGACTAGTATTTTAGGGCCCCGATCCGATATAACGCATATATCAGGTTGGGGAAAGATAGGCCTCCTTAACCTAGATAGGAAAAAATCTCAGTCATCAGCTGACTCCCCCGATGTTATTGCGAACGCCATCGGAAGGATTCTCACACTACCGTCCTGTGCCACAGCTAGCAATAGGCAATGCGTATATCTACCATACATAAAGGTACCGTCAATTTGTACCAATGGCTTGCAGTATATAAATGCATCTTGGCATTGCTTAAATGCCCAGAAAAGACACTTGAACACTATGCATCCACGGAGCAAACGATCGTTGTAGTACGCCGGTCCTGTTTCAAGGTCTGTTATGCTGCCTGGGACATATCTCTCTAGCACCTGACACCACTGCCACACTACATTATATGAAGCATCCCACCGACCATGCAACTTTTCCAACACTTTTTGCTTGGCTATCCAAGCCTTCCTGTAAGAGGGTGTGTACCCTAATTGGCTACGAATATTGCCAATTAAGGCCGGCACTGTAGTCTTGGGATCAGCCTTCACCGTCGACATTATTAAGACAACCAACATGTCTAAATCCATCTTCGGATGATCTTGTGTAACACCTGTCAACAAAGTACGTTAAATAATGCAACATTATGTAATATTAGTATTATTCAAAAACATTGAATACATCGTGATATTGTACCGGCAAGACATGTATGTGGGCCTTTGTACTTTTTGATCTCCCACAAGCCTGTTCTTTTCCTCAACAAGGCCATGATTTTCCATGAACACGTACCGTCTTGCACTGCACATTTCGCCTCGTACTTATCGAGCTTAGATTTAACCACGATGTAGTTAACCCCCTTCTTGATGCTGTATTATTTCAATGCAGCAAGAAAAGCATCCTTGTTGGAAAACTCGTTACCAACTTCTAATTCGCCCGAATCTAATGACGAAGTTGTACGGTCACGCGTCCGGTGTGGTAGTTCAGGAAACTCCAATGCATCGTCTTGGGATAGATCGACATTATGCATGTGGGCTGGAGGCGAGTACTCCCTGACTAGCGGATCTTCTTCTTCATCGTTTGAATCGCCCTCAACATCTTCAAGTACTATTAGAACAGGCTTCGGTTCAAAAAATAATCCAACTTCTGCACCATCGGGCCCGGGCTCTCGAGGTGGATCCACATCCGACTCATCATCCGATCCACCATAATCTGTAACGAACGAGAGCCTCTCACCGGTGGATGTTGTGGGGAGTACATTATCGCTCCTTAAACACCTTTCGTAACGTTCCCAATCATATGTGGATTGCCAACCACTAGAAGTTGATGACTTTCCCAATACGTATTTCTATCATCGGACATCGAAGGAAGGATATGCATGTCTCATCCATCAACCGAGTATCGTGCAGGGGTTATGTTTTCAATACTACCACCAAACACGGGCACTTCCGTATTCTGCCTCCTATTAACAGAGTGTCGGCTTGGGTCGTGTATTCCCCTCGAACAGAAGTAGATGTTGAGGTCAAAGAAAGATCACTTGGCAATGAAAATTGTACATATACCTCAAGTTAGGGTGATCCACTGGCAAGATGAGTCTCCACCATTGCCTCAAGGCTCCGAGGACCTTTGATGTCGAATGATTCATATCTCACCGGATCAACCGAAGCGCAAAATCTATACTTAATAGACTAAACTTTCATTGGCGTTGTTCCGAAGATTTTGCGCCTAATTCTTTTGCGAAGTTCTGAAAATCTATGTTCCGATTAAAACCCAGTCGCGCTGTGTTCTCCGATAAAAAAACAAAACAATTTTCAGTGTCACAAACCTCACCATCGTAGTAAATAACGGCATTAATACGTTCATTCATTTTCAATTTCTATTTTTCTTTTGCCTCAATTTCTGTTATGCAACCTGATAATGAAATTTGGCTGATGTATAGTTTAAGGATTGCGACAGACTACTGTAGCAACGAAAAGCAAAGAATGATTATTTATAAGGAAAATAAAAATTTAATTTGACAATGAAAAGCAAAAGAATGATTATTTACAAGGAAAAGAAAAATTTAATTTGACAAGGAAAAGCAAAGAATGATTATTTACAAGCAAAGAAGTTTTCTTTTTTTTTTTATTTTTTTGTAATTTAGTTTTAATATATTAAATAAATAATGAAGTTTTCTTTATTTTTATTTTATTGTAATTTAATTTTAATATATGTAATAAAATAAGAAGTTATTTTTATTTTTGCAATTTAGTTTTAATATATTTAATAAAATAAGAAGTTTTTTATTTTTTTATTTTTTGTAATTTAGTTTTAATATATTTAATAAATAAGAATTTTTTAATTTTTTAATAAAATAATAGTTGCTTATATGTTTTTTTAATTTAATTTTAATATCTTTTATAAAATAAAATTTGTTTAATTTGTTTAAATTTAATTTTAAAAATAAATATCCAATATTTAATGTGCCAGCAAAGCACTCCCCTAGGGACGCGGTTTGTGCCACCTCAGCAAAAGCGCTCCTACGTGGACGGGCTTTCCTGAGGTGGCACGCTTTACTGGTATTTCCCCTCAAAACGCGCTAACATGGACGTGTTTTGAGGGGAAATGACCCTTTTCCGTAAATTTTTTAGAAATCGGCCCAATTCCGTAAATTTTTAATTTTTTTGATATATTTGGGTATTTTACCCTGATTTTTGTTAGATAAGCATGAAAATAGGATTTGTATGTTATACTTAACTGTTAATTGATAATTATGCTCAATTATGCTATGATGTGAATGGTGGTTTGAGGTGTGGTCACGTAAGTGACTAATATAATGTTTCGGATTCGGGTCGAACCGTCCCGGTCGGATTTGGGGCACCACAAAGTTCAACTTAGATGATATCTTTTAAATATTTATTTATTAGGATTTTTTGTTTTTTTTAATTTCATGACGTGGCATTTTGATTGAAGTTTTTTTGAAAAATCTATTATTTTGAAAAGTTAGTTTAAACTCATGATTATAATTTATATTTATAAAAATTAAATAATTTCAAGATTTTATGAATAATAATTAGTGAGTAATTAAAATTTACGAACATTATGTGTGCAACTCTCTACATGTTAGGAGCATTATAAAAATAAGTTATATATATATATATATATATATAAATATATATATATATAGATATATATATATATAGATTAAAAGATTAATTTAATTGAATATATATAAATTAATGTAAATGTATATATTATATATAACTCAAAATTACTTAATCTGTCCCAATAACTTGTTTTATATTATATATGAGATATATTAAATTATACATATATCATTAAAATATATATTAAATTATTAATTTAGGATAAAATTAGATATATTTATTAATTAAGGAATATTAAAGAAGTGTAAAATTAAGGATAAAATATTACTTATGGTATATATATATCATTAAAAATATATTAAATTACTAGTTAATGATAAAATTAGGATAGATTATTGATTACTAATTAAGGATAAAAATTATATATTAATAATTAAGGAAATATTTTGGAACTTAAAAGAATTAACCTAAAACTCAAAGCTTCCTAAAATTCTCGTGTTTGGATAAAATTAGGATAAATTATTGATTATTAATTAAGGATAAAAATATAAGGTAATAATTAGGGAAGTATTTTAGAACTCAAATAATTAAGCTAGAACTCAAAGATTTTAAAATGCTCACGTTCCTTATTTTAGATATATAATTATAAATTTTGCTATTAATATTTACAATTTTTGTTAATTTGACCCTTTTTAAGTTAAACTTAACATTCAACCTTTTAAACAAGAGTCAAATTTAATTAATGATCAAAAGATTAGTTAAATTACTTTTTGAATGGAAATTATGATTAAAACATTAAGTTTTTAAATATGACAACTTGTATGACAATCCAATTGCATTTTATATTTTTTTTGAATTTTTATTTTTAAATATATTTTAAATTTAAAATTTTTTTGTGCAATGATAATTTGAACCTCATTATTCATAGGGTAGATGAATTTTTGAATTATTTGTTGATATAGTATTTGATATAAATAGTGTCATGTATATTAGCATGAAATGCATGTGGATTATCATGCGGATTGTCACACTAATATTATTAAAAAGTTAATGTTTTAGTCAATGTGTCCATTAGAAAATGATTTGATTCTTTTAAAAGATTAATGGCTAAATTTAGCTAAAAAACAGATAATGACCAAGTTGACAAAAGTTATAAATCTTGAGGGTAGATTTATTATTATGCCTATTTTATATTATATATTATATATAATTTGTTAAGGATAAAAGTTATGATAAATTATTTATTATTAATTAAGGATAAAATTATAGAGTAATAATTAAAAAATATTTTGAATAACTTAAAATTCAAAGTTTCCTCAAATGCTTAAGATCCATACTTTATAATAATATATATGATTTGAAGGACTAGTTACTTTTATTCAATATTATATATACTCATGTAAATATGGGCTCCTTAAATTATCCGCCGTCGTCGACAACCATTTAAGAGGTTAGCGAGCGGTTTGTCTCTTTGCCCCTGTCAGTACCCAAGCTATTTCCTCTGGTTTCTACTCCCTTTCATTTCCATCATCAAAAACTAGCTAGTTGCATCAAACATGCACAACCCTAGAGTAAGCTTTAGGGCATTTCTCCTTCTTTTTCCCATTTCAGCATTCGTCTTAGTCTTACTTTCGTCCGCAGTAATTCTAAAAAAGAGCCTCAAAACCACACAAATCGGGCATTTTCACGTCCACAATCATCTCCAAAGAGCTTCCTCAGCTTGCGATGGCACTTTGTATCCCGAACTTTGCGTCTCCACCATTTCCGTTCTTCCAGATCTCGCCTCCAAATCCCTCCCGGAACTCATCTCTGCAACCTTGAACCAAACAATGCACGAGGTCAGACTCTCCTCTGCCAACATTACCAACATCGAGAAGAAGCTCAAAAGTTACAAAACATTGGAGGAGGCGGCCATAAATGATTGCCTTGAGCTTTTTGATAATACAATGGCGGAGCTGAAAGTGGTCCGCTCCGGTCTCGGCCCGAAGGGATCATCAGTCTCCGAAAACTACCACGACCTGCAGACATTTTTAAGCGCGGCGATGACGAACCAGCAGACGTGTCTCGATGGGTTCGCTCGTAGCAGCGGAAATGTTAGGAGCATTATAAAAAAGGGCCTGCACAACATCTCTCATCATGTGAGCAACTCTCTTGTGATGCTCAACAAAGTCCCTGGAGTCAACAGATCGAAACCCGAGGTTTTCCCTGGATATGGACGCGTGAAAAATGGGTTCCCAACATGGCTATCTCGGAGAGATCGAAAACTTCTACAGGCTTCATTAAATGAAACCAAGTTCGATCTGATAGTTGCCAAGGACGGCACTGGAAACTTCACCAACATCACCGACGCTATTTCCGCTGCTCCAAACAACAGTGACACAAGGTTAATTTTATGCTGCGTTTGATATGGTTTGAAATTGGGAAAATGAATTAATTAATGAAGTGGCTAATGAGCGGGTTTGTTGAATTAGCTAGGTTTGTGATATATATAAAAGCCGGCGCTTACTTCGAAAATGTAGAGGTTGATAGGAAGAAGACAATGCTGATGTTTGTGGGAGATGGGATCGGGAAGACATTGGTGAAGGCTAGCAGAAATGTGGTTGATGGCTTTACCACTTTCCGCTCTGCGACAGTCGGTGAGTTGCATATATTTTTCATTTTTCATTTTTTTCTTCACTATAATGCTTCCCTCACGAGTGGGAGAATCCTTACGGATTTGGATCTAGTCACTTATTGGACACTCGATTCCTGTCCAATCAGAAGTGACTGTCATTCTGACGTGTCACTCTTTTTTTTTTTTTTTTCATCTCACATTTTTAAATAGAATTTTGAAAACGTAAATTATACGCTATCAATTATTTACGATAAAATATACCATAACTTTTAGAGAATCGAGATAAAATTTTTTTAGTTGAATACGATTTTGTTAAAAGCCGGTTTAAATTATGTAAAAAAATAAAAGGGTTTAAATTAAAATCTTAATTTTTGGAGGGGTCGACAATATAATTTTTTCACTAATTAGTGGGTTAAAAACTTAAATTAAGTAATTAATTAATCTAAAAGCCTAAATTTATAGTTATCTCATTTTACCAAGGTCATTACCTGCCCTTAACTTCGATAATTTTTTTGTCATTTTAAAAAATTTTGAGTTAATATTATAAATATTTTAATTAATTAAAATTTACAAAATATATTAGAAGTTATTCACACATTTTTAAGAATAATAATAAATTTAATACTTAACATTTACATCTTTTATTAAATTAAGCTCTTATTTAAGGTTTTTAAAATCAAACCAGTGGTCGAATTGATTAAGTCACCAGTTTGTCAATCCTTTTGATTCAATTAAATAAATCTTTAAAAATTTATAAAAACTAAAAATATATATATGAAAAGCCTAGTTCAATCGATTTTTGCCTATTCAACTTATCTATATTGGTTCTCGAGTAAAACAATTCAATGCCCTTCTCCGAATTAGTACCCCAATCAGTTTTCGATCCAACTAGTTCAATTAGTCGATCCGATTTGGTTCAAACAATCTTGCATATATATTTTTAGTTAAATTTAGTCCTCAACCTTTTAAAAGGTGTAGAATTTGACTATCAACATTTCAAAAAAATTAAATTATTATTTAATTATAATACAGACTTAAACATTAAAATTTTGAATATGGCAATCCACATTGCAAATCATGTATACTTCATGCTATTTTTGAATTTTAATAAATTTTAATTTATTTATTGACGTGACATATAAGACAAATAACGCTATATCAACATGAAATATATATGAACTACTACAATAATTGTCATGTCAATATTGTTAAAAATAATGCTTTAGTCAATATTTCCATTTAAAACAAAATGACCTCATTCTAATTAAAATATTGATGATCAAATTTAACATAAAAAATAAAAGTCAAATTAAAAAAATTCTAACAATTAAATTTGATATTATTACAAAATTTTTAAATATATTGGCTCTATCTCAAAAACTCGTTAGATTTTGACTTTCTAGTGGCCAAATTTTTAACTTTGATTTTTTATTATTTTAAATATAGTCGATAAAATTGTTTTTAAACAAATTGAATGTAGTAATTTTGAATATATTTCTTATAAAATTTAATAAATTAGCATATTTAAAATAATAAAAGTTAAAGTTAAAAAAATCAATTATGACGGCTATAATTGAAATAATTTTTTAAATTTTTTACAAATAATAAGAAATAAAATTTTAAAAATTTTCACAGAGGATGGTTTATAAAAAAAAAATTGGCTATGATTAGTCTCTTAATGATACCTATTTTTTACCTTAGTTCCCATTTTATTCTTGTACTATTATTTTGGTCTCAGTTTATTAAAAAAGAATTAGCAATAACAATAAATAATATTTTTATTAGATGTGGGTAATTTTAAGATAAAATGAAGTAAAAATTATAGCTCAAACAGTAAAATAAAAAGAAAATTAAGAAATAAATGGAGAAATATATATAATTGAAAGGGTAAATCAGTGAATTAAGCCGATCTTTTTCTTAATTTTTTTTAGAAATATGTCAGTGGCGTAGGATTAGAACACGCATCTACTGATGCCCGTGCGTTTCAGACAAAACCAAGTGCGTTAACTATTGATGTTGTCGGGGATCATATACCTTTTGTCTTCTACATTATCGTCAATTATTTATAACTTTAACGAAACAGTTCTCACGTGCTAAGTGGGCCTGTTCATTGCCTTTTTTTAATTTGCTTTAATCATTGAGCAGCCTCCCTATTAAAAGTCAACTTTCTTTTTCCGTGATTTTTTGATGTTGTTGTTTGAATCTGCCTCAGCTGTGGTGGGAAACGGATTCATAGCCAAAGGGATAACCATTGAGAACTCAGCAGGTCCAAGCAAACACCAAGCGGTGGCTTTAAGGAGTGGCTCTGACCTTTCTGCCTTTTACAAGTGCAGCTTCGTTGCCTACCAAGACACACTCTACGTCCATTCCCTTAGGCAATTCTATCGCGAATGTGACATATACGGCACCGTTGACTTCATCTTTGGAAACGCAGCTGCGGTTTTCCAAGCCTGCAATTTATATGCTCGGAAACCTAATCCCATCCAAAAGAACATTTTCACGGCGCAAGGAAGAGAAGATCCTAACCAGAACACTGGGATTTCGATTCTGAACAGTAAGATTGCTGCTGCTGCGGATTTAATACCGCTCAAATCATCGTTCAAGACGTATTTGGGGCGACCCTGGAAAGAGTTTTCCAGGACCGTTATTATGCGTTCCTACATTGATGATTCGGTGGATCCTGCTGGATGGTTAGAATGGAATGGGACATTTGCTTTGAGTACCCTTTATTACGGGGAGTATTTGAACAGGGGGCCCGGGTCAAATACGAGTGCAAGGGTAACTTGGCCTGGTTATAGGGTCATCAATAGTTCCACTGAGGCAGATCAGTTCACTGCTGGGGCGTTTATACAGGGAAATGATTGGTTAAATTCAACTGATATTCCATTTTCTCTCGGTTTGATACTTTAGAGCTAAACGTCACTTTCCTTCTTTTCAAGTTATTTGTATGTCAATCTACTAGAATTAATTTTTTATTTTCAAATAAATGATTTTGCTTTGTTTATATAACTCCTTGGCAATTCATCTGAAACTTGCCCTTCTAGTACTAGTAGTGATTCCCGCCTTGCATTCAATCTATTAAACTCTTTGTGATGTCCATATTCTCCAATAATCTCCCACTTGGACCATATATATATACTAATTACTTTATAATTATATGTCATTATATAATCTTACGAGCTCAAAATTTTACTATCATATCCAAAAAGTATTCCGAACAATCTCGTCCATTAAATATGTTAACATAAAACCAATGTGACTTTCATTACATATATCGTAACTAAATCTATCCCTGGTCAGATATATTAACACAACCAAATGACATAGATCAAATATGGATGTGTAGCATGAAAATTACATGCAATACAATCTAAACATGTCTATTTCCAATTGGTCCTCCTTAAACCTTACTGAGATCATACCTTACCAAAAATAGAGTGTAAATAAACCAAATAAATTTTATTTCTGCAAAAAAAAAAAAAAAAACTTAATATCCATAAACTGAAATAACTGAAAAGGTGTCTATAACATAAAAGCATTTAAAAGTACAAACTCTCACTAAAACTAAATATCCTTAAATGATATTACACCCATATGAGCAATGTGCTCATGAAAAACCTTGGGTGTAGTCCTTAGTAAGCGGATCCGCAATCATGAAGTTTATCCTAATATGCTTTATAGGCACTTAACCACTCTGAACTTTTACTTTAACAACTAGGAACTTAAAGTCTATGTGTTTTGACTTTGATGTGCTCTTGTTGCTATTGGAATAAATGACTACCAATTATTGTCACAAATTGCACCCTAGTGACAAAATTTTGCATCAATATTCCATCAAAATTGAAGTCCATATACTTGATGATTTCTAACTTATCAGACCTCCGATATGTGAGCATGTAATCTTTTGTTCTCTGAAGATACCTAATAACCCTCTTGCTTGCTAACCAGTGGTTCATACCAAGGTTGCTTAAATATCTGCTTAACATCCCAACAATGTACACAATATCCGGACGCATACATCCTTGAGCATACATTAGACTCCCACTCTTGAGACGTAGGGAATCTTATGCATTTCCTTAATCGAAAAATCATTCTTGGGGTATTGGTCTGGACTTAACTTATTATTGGCAAGCAGTATGTCATTAACATATAAAACCAAATATATATAGAACCTTACTCCCACTGAACTTGTGGTATATACAATTATCAACCAAATTTATCTCTAAACTGAATGAGATAATCATTTGATAAAATTTGTAATACTATTGACGAGAAGTTTGCTTAAGCCCATATAGATGAAGTTCTTTAATTTGCAAATCATTAACTTTGCATCATTAGACACGAAGTTTTCTAGTTGCACCATATAAATGTATGATCAATGTTACCATTGAGAAACCATTAACTTAATTTTCATCTGATGCAGCTTAAGGTCAAAATATTCCACTAAAGCCATTATAACTATTTCTCTAGTAGACCTTTTTTAATGACATTCGTTCTTGAGTTTGTTTTTTTGGAACAATTACCTCATCTTGAATAGGGAGTTGTTCAACATTGTCTTATTAAGGTTTTGGATTCACTTCTTGATCAATAATAGGTATGAGAACTAGAACATCGTCAAAAGTGATAGCATGAACTGAGTTAGAATTCAATTCCTCCTCAAAAACAATTTCTCTAACTTTATTTCTCCCTCCAAACTCAACGTCCTCAAAAAATGTTACAGTTCTCGTCTAAAAAATATTCCTTATTGTGGGATCATAAAACTCATAGCTCCTAGATCGCTCAAAATAACTAATAAAGTAGTTGTTTATTGTTTTGGAGTCCAATTTCTTTTCATGTGGCTTATAAGGCCTTGCCTCAAGTGGACATCCCCAAATGTGAAAATGTTTTAGACTAGGTTTTCGACCTGTCCAAAGCTCATAAGGTGTTTTAGCAACTGCTTTAATGGGTATTCTATTCAGAATGTAAGTTGTTGTTTTTAGAGGCACTGGCTAAATGAGCACTTTCACACTTATCATGTTTTAATTTGTAAAGCTTAATTGATAATTTTTTACATTATGGACTAAACTGAATAAAATGTAAAATTGACTATAAAAATAAGAAATAAGAGTTCCCTAATGTATAGTAGTGAAATCTGAATTCAATTTGAAGCTTTAAAATGAAAGTTACGTTAGTCCTGATTTTAGGGACTAAATTGAATAAATTGTAAAATTTGTATAAATTGATAATTGAATGTGAATTTGTTGATTATTGATAGTGCTATATGTTTTATGTTAATCCGTAACTAACGCCAACTGAAAAATGTCCGAAGACATTTTGATAAACAGAGCGTTATCAGTTTGGAAAATGTGGTAAGGCATTTTACGAGAATAAAAATGTAATTTTATATTGACTAGAAAACCTTTTTCGTTGATCATCCTATATTTACATGAAACAAATATAAAAAAAACTGAAAATATTTTCCGTAAAAACTTTTAACTCAAAGAGGAATGTAGTCTAAAAAAAAAATATTGGAAAAGCAAATTTTTCGAAGCAAGTAATCTTAGTTTCTCACCGTTCGACCATATTTGTAGCCTTTTATAAGGTTGGTGGCGAATTTATTAATGTTCAAAAATACTTCAGTTAAATGAAATCTACAAACTTGGTTTATTTATTTAATTAATTAAAATTTCTGGCACCTGTCTATCAGTGCAGATGATTCTATTCTTATTTCATGGGAAAAACAAAAGAAACACAGTTAGAGACATAATTAGATTGGTGTAAGCAATTGGCAAGCAAAGCTAGCAGCAGTACCACCAAACCTAACCAAAACCAAATCTGTCTTTTTGCTGCTGAATGTTGTTTTCGAACATCCATCACGATAAGCTCCTCAGTTGCTATCTTCTTCTTTTCGTCAAACTTGGTTTTAGCCAAATAATGATATGTTTCTATCTTGGCTGTTTTGGGTTCCTCCTTGGATTTCATTTGGGATTCTAGATAGCTAACATTCATCTCATTCTCTTTGGATTCGGATGACAGGACCCCCATCATCTCTGCTGGCCAAATTACCTCCGTGTTAGGTTCTGGGGAAGAGCTCCATGCTCCTTCTGAGCTTTCTTCTTCCATCCCTGCAACATTTTCATCATTCTCATCTTCTGTTGAAAGTGGTGATTGCAACAACGAATCCTTTTCTTCTTCTGTTGAAAATGATGATTCCTTTGTTGAATACTCTCCATCATCATCATCATCATCTTCTTCTTCTTCTTCATCATCATCAATTCGGTTATCTTCCACCGAAAATGACGATCTTAGTGGTGAATATTCTTCTTCATCTTCGTTTTCTTCTGCTGGATGTAATGATTCCATCAATGGATATTCCTCGTTTTCTTCTGCTGGATATAATGATTCCATCAAAGGATATTCTTCATCATCTTCTTCCCCTGCTGAAATTGATGATTTATCGTCTTCTTTTGATGACAAAGACGATTGCAGTGTTGAACTTTCTTCAGCCATTGGCTGCTCTGCATCTACATGATCCACTGCTTCATCCTCTATCGTTATTTCAATGGTTTCCATCTCCAAAGAGGCATTGCTCTCATTCTCCACCCCATTCATTGGATTATTCTCAGTGTCACCTACTGAAAGTGAAAGCTCTTCAATATCGCCGTAGCCACCGGTCATTGCATTGCTTTCTTGCTCTGCATCATGGATGAGAGTCTCTTCCTGACCACTTACAGACTCCTTTCTTTCGCACTCAATCGTATTCTCTTCCTGAATAAAACATGTAAAGGTGATAAAGAACCTAGAATGTTAATGTTACACTGTTTCATAGCTGTGCTTTGGGGCAGATATTTTAAGAAATAAAGAAAAACATATTACGAATTAACATAGAAAAATAAATTCCACAGGCAGCAAAGGCGATATGGGCCTTTTTACCAGTGTGATCAAACTTTGGGTGGAGACCAATTTGGAAGTTTCAATTTCAGCAACACCAATCTTTGATGTTCCATGATTTGCACAACTGCAAAATAATAATAATAACAATAACAATAATCGAATTGAAATTCCCATGAACAGATTACCATCAATTCTATTTTATAAGATCGAATATTCTAATTTGAAATACTAACCATGAATTATGATGTAGAGTTGAAGAGGAATCCTTAAGGATAAAACGTAGCCCTTCACCTGCATCTTCTTCTTTGGCGCAAGAGTCGGTAGCTTCCACATTCGCCGTCTCCTCCTTAGTGGTGCTAATATCTTTCTTACTACAACTACTTTTCTTGATCGAAAATGCAGCAATGAGGCTTGCAACAGCCAAGGCTCCACCCAAGGCAACCACCCTTTCGATACCCCCACCACTGCTACTCATGCTTATTAACCAAGCTTTCTTTCTACCCTGCCGACCACTCCCATTCTGCTTGTCCTCCATAAGGTTTTTTTCTTTTTAAAATTTTTTATCTTGCTATGGCGTTGTGATTAGAAGGCAAAGTGGGGAAGGGATTCTATTCTTGAAGAGAGGAATAGAGATAGAGAGAGAAGGGATTGACCTAGGAAAGAGTGAAGTATCAAAATCGGAGCTTGAAGCGGACATTACCTCCTGATTTGGCAATTCAGCATCTTAATTTTGCTTCACACCCGTTCCACTCTTTGAGATTCTCTTGGTTTTACGCTTACCCCCTCAAAACAACACGTAAACCGTTGAGGTCAAACTGCCAAATTCATTATCTCTAGGAAAATAAAATAGTAAGGCAGGCAGGGCACCAATTGCTCCAACGGTAGTTGGTATGAGAACAAATAACTTTACCTAACATTTTCAACAATTCAATACGATCACCCTCCAAAAAAACCTAACTGTCGGTGCAGCACACAATTTTCATGTGAGGCATGCTCAAGAGTATGACTGCTTGGAAAAGTCGGGGAGGTACTCGAATGGATGTATATTAATTTGTTCTTTCTTGAAGTTACGAATATTTTATTCATAGAAATTGAATTAGCTAATGTTTATCGAGTAAAGTGAAAATAAAATTTTCGACTTGGAACTTTGTGTTAGATATGGATGTCATGTTTATAACAACAGCAATTATTAGTTATTATTTATTTATTATTAAAAATTAGCTTAAATTAAAAATGATATAATACGGTTAAAGTTATTTATATTTGAATTATCAAATAAAATATGAGTGAAATATGTGTAAATAATCTAGTAACTATATTTTAATTATGATGAGCTAATTAGACAGTAAGCTAAATATTTAAAATTACATAATAATGTTATGGTACCTAAATTATATATATCGAAAATTTTTTGACATCTCTTACACAGGAAAGAGTCTTTTCTGCAAAAAATAAAAAGAAAAAAAACTTATGTGCTAATTTTGAGATCAAAATCACACGTTTCAAGGATTTCAACATACCAATGGATTTAAATATATTTTCACATTAATTTATTTTTCTTGATGATCTAATATGACATACCTCCTCGCACACTAATGTTTTATGAGGTCTCATACATCTACATACACAAGTTTTAGTAGTTGATTTACCTTTATACGTTGGCATTAAAAAAAATCTCTTGGTCAATTTATATTCCAAGTAAGACTTGCATTGTGAAAGATTCATCTCTTAAAGTGAACTTAAAGTTTCATATTTCACAAGTCTAGTGATTCTTTCTTAGTTAACGTGTCAATGTATTAAATTCCACAATCTATTGTCCTTGATATTGTTCAGGCAATAAATTTAGATCAAGAGAATCTCATTGAACTTCCATTCAAGTATAAGAAAGTATTCCAGAAGAATATTGTAACAGTCCGATTTTTAGTGGTGTCAAAAACGGCGATTTTGAAACCTCATTTTCGTAAATCGAGTCTATAAATTTTAATATTTAATATTTAATAATTACAAAGTTAATATAGAAGTATATTAAAGTTTGACCCTGTAATTTTGTTGAATTGATAGTTAATTATGGCACATGGGCTAAATTGTAAAAGTTTCATCACTATAGATTTCTAAATTGCAAAGGATCAAAATGGCAATTAAACCATTTTATTTTATTCAATAGTGGAAATGGATGTTGCCATCCACTAACTTTGCCTAATTAAGATTAAAAACTAATTAATTAAATATTAATTAAGTTAAATGTAATTAATTAAAAGTTAAACAAAGTATATAAAGAAAATGTTGATTGTCATCTTTTATTTCTTTTTTACTCCACCAAATGAAAATAAAAGAAAACCTAGAAGCCATTGTTAAAGGTTAAAAGGTTTCGGTCTT
The DNA here is from genome assembly GCA_025506655.1 of Gossypium rotundifolium. Taxonomy (NCBI): domain Eukaryota; kingdom Viridiplantae; phylum Streptophyta; class Magnoliopsida; order Malvales; family Malvaceae; genus Gossypium; species Gossypium rotundifolium. Next base: position 52,404,548 of record CP106728.1, read on the forward strand.
TAAATTCTAAAGTAATTCAAGTCATTTTCTTGTAATTTTTATGTTTTTGATGTCATGGGAGCTTGATTTAGCTAGCTTATGTATCAATTTGTAAAACTGTTAAAGTTTTTAAAAGTTTCCATTAATGATTTCTTGAAGAAATTGGTGTTAAATTGTTAGATTTTAAGCTTAGATGTGAAAAAAAAGACTAGATTGTAATGTTTAAATTGCTAGTTTTGCCAAAAAGGACTAAAGTGTATAAATTGAATATTTGATGTGAAATTTCTGTAAGTATAGATAGTAGAGAGCCCTAAAAGGATGTAATTGAAATCAGTTTCAAAATCAAAGCTCAAAATTGAAAAGTATAGCAATTTCGATTTTAGGGACTAAATTGAGTAAAATGAAAAACTTTAGGGGCAATCAAAAAATAAAATTGAATTGGTTTATGCATATAATGGGATGCTATAAAATGTTTGGAATTGATAAATTGAACCGAATTATTGTATAGATCGGGAATTGAACCAAACCAAAGATATTGAGGAAAAGGCAAAATTGTTGATTAGTCCTTAAAGACTTGTTTGTTTTTTGTTTTGCCAGGTAAGTTCATATGGAACTTACTATTTTATTTCATGTTATGATTTAATTGTGTTTATTTTTCTTATTGGTTTATTTAAATGTGAATTTGATGATTTTTGGCATCAACTGGACAAAATTGTGAAGTAAGAAATATATAGTATTTATGAACATGTACAAGGTACCAAAATGGAAATGGAATGTTTATAAGATCAGTAGGACATGTATATACTGTTACAGGGTTTGAAATGATACGATTACAGTAATAATTCCCGTGTGAACTTAGTAAAGGATTAGGATCCGTATGGTATGCCATTAGGGTCAAATATGAAAATGATCAGAGATTTACATGGTTACGTGAGATCTAACATTTGTTATGGATTCTTAATACATATGTATCGTTGGTTTAGCCTGGACTAATTAGCTTATGTGAGCAAATTCATAAACATCAACTTGTGTGAGCAACTTTGATCACTGTTAGCTTGTGTGAGCACTATAATCCCATGCATCCAAGTTTGATTTACTAAGGTTCTTTCAAGCGAAATCGGTAATCTAATGAAAATGAAATTGTTGAAATGATTTGAATATGAATTGAATTACATATGCTTTCAATTTTAATATTAATTGGTTGGTACATGTTATTAATTGAATTGTTGTGCATATATGACTTGTGTTATAAGTTTTGATATGTAAGTGGACTAACCTATCCGTTGTATTTGTTGATATGCATATGATACTATAAAGTATGCCAAGGGATGCCATATTGAATGCCAAAGTGTTTCAATGTTTAGTTTGTTGTAATGCCAAGGTAAGTTAAGTAAATTTCATATGAGCTTACTAAGCATTCAATATGCTTACCTTGTTATTTTCCCTTCCTTGTAGAGGGTCAACTTGTAGAACGTATCATGCAAATCAACAAGAAGCTCACACTATCCTGTTATTGATTAGATAGCTTTTCAATCATTTTAAAGTCTGATTTTGTGGCATGTACATAGGTGTTTGTATATGTTAACTTGGAATGATAGTTTTAGTTTGAAACTTTACTAATGTTTGATTTTGGTAAGGTTAATGCCTAATTGTATATGTATGTTTCAATAATATGTTGAGATATGTGGTGGTAAACTAAAATGGGATAAATGGGATATAATTTAGTATGTTTTAAGAAGTTTGAGAGAGGTAAATGTTTGGCAATTATCAAATGGTTTGAATGTCATGGTATTAGAATGATATGTTTAATGGTTGAATAAGTGGTATAATTAATTCACTTATGATGTTCATGGTGTGATTTAACTAAATCCTAAGTTAGTTATTGACCATGCGTATATAACTTATATGTTTTGATATAAGTGGATGCTTATGCTCTAAAGATGATCGAGCCTATAGCTAGTATGTTAGGTACATGACTTGTGTATGGCATGGCTTTACTAGAAACAATGGAATTCATAGCTCGATTAAAAAGTTAACGATATCCTCTCATTGACATTGTGTGGATTGATAAATATGGAACGTGGCCATGGGTTGTTTGTTCTCAAATGAGCAATTTATCACAATCATTAGTTAATAGTGATCATATCAACCATTAAAAAAGCACAATAGTGACAATGAGATAAAATAGGATTGTATTGAGTAAATGAATTTAACTCAAAAAATCAAGGATATCATTTAAGGGTAACACACACATGACGAGGTCCTTGGACAAAGCAGTTGGATGAATTGATTTGTAAAAAGTATACAATAAGGAGTTTTCAATCATGACACTTCTCGTGGACTGATTCCATGATTAAGTAAATTGCGAATTATCGAAACGGTGCTTCTGGATATAATTGCAATTACTCGAGCCTAATTGTATATGTCTAATTAGTTCCTTCGCTAGCTCAAAAAAAGCTCGATCAGATTGCATTTCAATCAGAAGAAAATTCTACGACTTTGGAAATAATTTAATTGAGTCGATTTAATCGATGTGGAATTAAATTAGGCAGTTGTGAGAATTTTTCAACTAAAGATTTGATTAAATAATTTTCTTGAAGAATTTATTTGGAAAATCTTAGTGATTTTTGAGAAAATTAATTTTGATCAAGCAAAATTAAATTAATCAAATTAACTAAAATTAATATAATATTTTTGAAATTAATTTTCAAGTCAGACAATTGACCCAATGGGTAATTGAACTTTAAAATTGGACCTAAAATAGAAAATTGGGCTCGAGAATCCAAAACTCAGAACAAAACCTAAAAACTGGGTGAACGGAGCCTGGTATGTGAAATTGGATTGATGGTCCAACCGGTGGCCGAACCGAACCAGTTGGGTCGTCACTGACCCGAACCAAACTAGCTCGGGGTGCCGTGAGGGTGTCATGCCTGCACTACCGGGAAAAATGGTGTCGGCGCTATGATGGCGACATTTCGATGGCTGGTGGGTGGTCATTCAGCGATTGAGCAGTGGAGGAATCACACTCCTACTTAGACTCTATAGGATAATTTAATTTCAAATTAATTATTCCAAAAATAATATTCTTTTAATAGATTTAATATTAAATTAAATTTAATATTTATCTTATTGATAAATATTCTATTAATTTAATATATTTAATATTAAATTTAATCTAATATTTATCTTAATAAGTATTATATTATTTTAATATTAAAGTGATTAAGTTTAATAATAGTTGAGCTCTTTAAACTCTTCCTATATAAAAAGAGTCATGAGTCATTATTTTTCACACACTTGAATTCAAGAGAAAGTTGTTGAGAGTAAATTCTATTCAAGAAATTATTTCAGAAAATTTCTAGAGATATTTTTCTTATTTACAACTTGGCTCAGAAGTTTAAAGAAATTGTGAAATTGCCCCACTGGTAATTTTGTGGAAAATTTTCTGATTCTAAACGAGCCCACACTCAACAAACGTGAGCTTGAAGATAGTGGAGAAGACTACTCGGTCGAAACGTTCATCCTAGATGAATAAAAAATGTACAATTTTTATTAAGTGTTTATTACTTTATATATCACAACCAAGTTCTAGTTTTGGAAAAAAAAATTGAAACTTTGTTTTTCCCTTAAACTTATTTTTCGTTGTGTTTTCCAAACCCTTTTTTTCCAACATGTCGATCGACAATGAGTCATGTCACTACGTCGAGTGGCCTGAGGTCACGATGTGACAAACTATTTGGTGACATCACAACATGGAAAAAGTGATGTCACGACGTCGACCCTAAAATTTTAAAACTTTACAGTTTGCTCATATTTCATGCTCGGGTCAACAAAATAGCTTTTGTAAGCACGATCAAGACTCAAATTTAATTGTGTATCATAATGTGAATGTGCTTATGACATGATTGTATGTTTGAATGCTTTATTTACGGTGTATTTAATGGTAGTTTCTCTGGCAAACGAATGTGGCATCCTATAGCTCGGACTCGATGATTGGGTTGGACAAAGGGTGTTACAAATATGGTTTACAATCTCTAGAACCAATAAGAAAATCAACTTAAGGAAGGAGAAGTGCAATACTAGATGATTATATTGTGTTTCTCAAACATGAAGTTGACATTGGAGTAATGAAAGATGATTTAATCAACTTCCATCAATCTATTTAAAGTTTTAATTCTTAAAAGGGGATTAAGTCCATGAAAGACAATGATATATGAGACATTGTTCCATCGTTAGAAGCTATGAAATCCATTAATTGCAAATGGATATTTAAAATTAAAAGGGGATTCAAAAGGAAATGTGGAAAGATGCAATGCATGTTTTCTTGCAAAGAATTTTAAACAAAAGAAAGCATTGGTTATAAAGAGGCTTTTCTCTCTGATTGCATCAAAAGATTCTTTTAAAATTATAACGACTTTAGTAACATAATTTAACCTTCAACTATATTAGATGGATGTCAAGATTGTGTTTTCTCAATGATGATACTGTTAAGTCAATTTATATGGTGAAACAAAAAAATTTTGTATCCGATAATGCAAAGTCAATGGTTTGCAAATTAAAGCAATCCTTTTATGGGCTTAGGTAGATCTCTCATCAATGGTATTACAAATTTTACCAAGTGGTTGTCTCATTCGATTTTGAGATGAATTTGGTTGATGATTGTATATATTGCAAGTTTAGTGGGAGTAAGCATATTTTTTGGCCTTATATGTCAATGGCATACTATTTTCCCATAACAATATAAGCATCTTACATGACATGAAGAGATTTCTAGTAAGAAATTTTGAGATGAAGGTTATTGGTGACACAAATTTTGTACCAGGGATCAAATACATTGAAATTGCTTTCGAGGTATTCATGGATTATCATAGAGGGGTTATATAAAAAAATGTATTAAAGAGTTTTGACATGCAAAATTAAAAACTATGTGACGCCCCAGTACCCGACCCGAAGTCTTGACCGAATTTCAGAGGTCACATTATTGAATTCCAAATTCCTCTTCAAAAGTCAATCTCTTTTTTTGTTCAACAAAATTTAGTAAAAACTAAACCTATGCTTTGCAAATAATGTTTGATTGGCGTTAACAATTAAGTAAAAAATAAATCAATTTGGTGTTTTCTTAAACAGTTTCAAAATGTGTCAAATTCGGCAATCATAATCCAAAATTCAAAACCAATGATACAATAGAAAACAAGTTGTTTACCTTTTAATAGAAGACCACATGTCAAAAAAATTGTGTGAACTTTAGAATAGTTGCAAAAAGACTAGTTAAAAACCATCTGCGAAATTTTTCAGAAAACTTTGTTCAAAAACTAAAAACCCAAAATTTAACGAATAATTCAATTACAAAACCCATACCACAGTTTATATAATCTTCCTTACAAACCATTTGAAAATCATAAACTGAATTTAAGAAACATCGCTAAAACAAACCAAACTCTTTAAGAATTCAAGACCACCGGTATGCCGAGCCCAACCTCCAAGCTCAAAGTTAACCTGAAAAGAAAGGAAGCTAAGGGGATGAGCTACGCGAGCTTAGTGTGAGTCCGAAACAAAAATGATAACAATTGATGAGGTTTCAAAACAAATATCCCAAATAAGAGTACATAGTCAGTGTATGAAAATCTTGAACCGGTAGTCATAAGTACGAACACATTTCCATAAGCCATTTAAAGAAACACATACATTACTCCATACACACAGAAGTACTAAACTCATCAAATTATTATTCAATTCGCAAACAATTTGAAAATTACTTAATCAGACACATAAACTCAAATGTAAACCGAATGCAACAAGTTAAAATCCCACCAAACCAACCAAACACCATTCCGACCACCCTACACACCATAATTGGGCTATATTAAGCCTATCCACCCTACACACCAAAAATGTAGAACTAAGTCTCTCGAATTAAAATATGCAGTTGAGCTAACATATGTACAAAATCACGCGGTAATCTTTTGTACAGGAATATTGTAGTTGAACTGCCAAATCAGTCTTCATTCTCTTCACGACCAAAATCCCAAATTTTATGCAAATGCATGAATGGACACCATTCCCTAACAGACTTATCGAAACAGAGGTATATTTTCAATTAAATACATTCAAAATCAGTTATACTTGTATTCATTTACAAGTTAATAACTCAAATCCATTTATCACATCACATTAACACATAAATAAACAATTAGCTTTAATCCTATAATCGTAAATACACACACGAGTCTAAGCTGAAACAGAGTCCCAAACACATTTTATAGAGGCCTCAATGAACGTTGGACTACACAAGAACTAAAATGAGTTAGTTTATAGCACATGACAAAAATCTACGAAACAGAGCCACACGGCCGTGTGAAAGAGACACACGCCCGTGTGGTGGAGACACATGCTCGTGTGATAGAGTTACATGGCCGTGTGAGTAGTCCATGTAACTCACTGTGCAAATGTTCAAAATTTAGCATAATTTAGAAAGCAAAGTAGACACGCCTGTGTGGCTAAGGAACACAACCGTGTGTCCAAGGCATACCCCGGTGTGAAAAATGACAAAATCCCCAAACAGTGGTCACACGGCCATGTGGCCAGCCCATGTGGCACACCCTAGACCGTGTGACTTAAAAATACCTAATTCCATAGTGGCACACGACCGTGTGGATCACCCATGTGGCTACTCGTGTGGTCACAAAGCCACACTGAATCAGGCTAAAAAACGTATTTTTCAACATCTAAACGGTCCCTAACCTTTGATAGTTCTGGAATACACCAGAATTTATAGAATTTCATGTAATCCAATAGAAATTCAATACCCAAATGAAACGGTTTCAAAAACACACCTGATTTCGCGATTTAAAGTACCTAAAAAGATTGACTGATACACCTCAATAACCTCAATCTGAAACTCAGTATAACACGCACACAAAAACATATCAGAATCTAAAGTTTATAGTACCAAATGAAACGAAAGTAAAATCAGTCCATAACTCAAAACCATACTTACTCGAAAACTTTTGTTGACGAAAGTGTAAAAAAAATGGAGAACAAGAAACATAAATTGAGTAGCAAAAATGACACAAAATTTGTGACAAGAGAACAAAGTTTTCAGAAGCAAAAGACCAAAATTTGAAATTGATGGAGAGAAAAAAGAAACGTAAGCATAGGAGATGTGAGAAGAAAATAGAACGTGAAAATTTTATTGGATTTTATATTTTCCAAAACAAGTTAAATAAAAATAATTTTTAATAAATAAATAAAATATAATATAAAATTAATATTTGCCAAAATGCCAATTAGATTTTTTTTCCCTTTTTACAAGGTTGGAACCAAAAATTAAAACAAAATTTTCTGTTTACACACATTGGGATTTGAACACAGGACCGAGTAAGCTAAACAACTAACCACTAGAACACATGTTCTTATTATTCTAAAAAGGCTTAGAAAAACATAAAAATCTACTCAAAGTCTCCGACTTACACGCAAAGCCTTAACCCTTCTAACCTCTAATTTTGGGATGTTACAAACTAAGTAATATCCCCATTGCTAAATGAGGCAAGTTCAATCTTGATCAATGCCCCAAGAATAATCTTTGATGTCAAAAAGGATGCAAAAGAAAAAATTCTTATGCTTCAACAGTAGGGAACCTAATGCATGCTCAAGTTTATACACATTTAGATATTGCATACATTGTTGAGATGTTGGAAGAATATTTAAGAAATTTGGGTATGAATTATTAAAAACTAGCTAAAAAGTCATCTGGTATCAACAAGAAACTAAGTACATGCTTACATATGGGAGGTTTGATAAGTTCGAGATCATCAAGTATATAGACTCTGATTTTGTTGGAATATGGATATGAAATTTTTCACTACGCTATGAATTGTGGTTGAAAAAGAAACACCATTTAAGTTATTTTATGACAATAAATTTGTAGTACTTTATTCCAATAAGAATAAGAGCTTATCAAAGTTGAAGCACAGACATTAAATTTTGTTTTTGTTGTTGAAAAAATAGTTCAATGTGGTCATATGTCTATAGAGCATTTTAGGATAAGCTTCATGATCATTGCGGATTCACTTACTAAAGAACTACCACCCACAGTCTTTAATCAGTACATTGCTCATATACGTGTAATGTCATTTGAGAATATTCAATTTTAATTGAAAGTTGTAATTTTAAATGTGTTTATATTATAGACAAATTTTCTGTTGTTTTAGTTTATAGATATTTTAAGGAGATTTTCTATATAAATAATGTTTATTTTGGTTTATTCACACCTAGCTTTGGCATGTTTTGACCTCATTGAGGTTTAAAGCATATCAGTTGGAAACAGACATGCTTAGATCACATTGAAAGTAATTTTTATGCTACACAACCATACTTGATCTATGTTATTTGGTTATGTTAACAGACATATTAGGGATAGATTTATTTACGATATACGTAGCAAATGTAGCTTTCGTTCTATGTCAACACAATTGATGGACAAAGTTGTTTGGAATACATATTGGTTATGATAGTAAAATTTTGAAGTGATACAATTACAAAGCGACATGTAATGATAAGGTGATGAGTGTCTAAATATATGGTCAAAATAATAGATTTTGGATTCGGATGTCACATATATATATATATATATATATATATATAAAAGAATAATTACATATCATTAACTTATTATCATAAAAGGTTAACACAAGTTAAAAACAACCTAATACGATTAAAGTTATTTGGGCTTGAGTTATCAAATAAAATATAGACTTAATATGTGTAGATACTCTAGTAAATAGTTTCTAATTGATGATGGACTAATTAGCAATTAAGATAGATGTATAAAGTTACATAGTAGGGTTATAGTCCTAAATTACATATAACATAACCTTTTGCCATAGAGTCTTTTTTCTAAAATACTTATTTGGTAATTTAAAATATCAAAACCACATGTTTAAGAATTTCAATATAGATACGTTCAACATCAATTTATTTTCCTTAACGATCGACATAACAAATTTAATTGACTCAACTTAATGTAACTCTAAATTTAGTTAAGATTTGATGTGATTATCAAATACTAAAAATACATACAAAATTAAATAAAACCCTAAAAAATAGGATAAAACAAATCTTCTAATTAGAAAACCCTGGCACCTAAAATTATGCACTAAGTCAATACACAAGTAATATCTCTAACCAGCAAAATGCACAAAGCAACACAACCTATAGAATGCCCATTTTACGTATAGAAGAGAGACTACTAAAATCCTCCAAAAATAGTCAATTTGTAGGGTTTAGTACCAATAAAGGCCTATTTCTGAAATTATTTACGGAAATGGGTCATTTCTAAAAATAATAACTAGTATGGACCGAAAACCTAAAAACTCGCTGGCGTGGACATGGTTTTAGGAGATAACCCAGAAAGAAGTGTCCATGTAAGCGCTTATGGACCAAAAACCTAAAAATGCATTGGCGTGGACGTGTTTTCAGGAGATAACCCAGAAAAAAGTGTCCATGTAAGCGCTTTTTTCCTTATGTTAGGCAAAAGTGCACTGACTTAGATACGCTTTACTAAAAAGCGCTGACGAGGACACGCTTTTAGCAGTGGTTTCCCCCAATGGTCACCTCGAACAGTCGTTTAAAAATTTGATTGTTGGGCCTCCAACGGTTAGGAAAAAAAGTATAAATTCCCAACCTATTTTTTCATACCAAATTTTATTCTTCTTCCAAATTTCTCTCTAAATTTCTCAAAAAAGCTCTCAAAGCTCTCTAAATTTTTTATTTTTGTCTGAATTACTATTATTTTATCATTTCTAAGAAATTTGATTGTGTTAGCAATGACTTGGCAATTAATTCGTCTCAATGATAAACATATCTCCGTCGACCAAATACAAATGGTAAGGGTTAATTTCATTTTTTAAATATTATTTCATTTTTATAATTTAATTATTTTTTTTATAATTTTTTATAATAGTCGGTAGATCAAGTGTTACAATGTTTTATTCATAATCTACCTAGTCCTCTATCACCGTTGATTGAAAATTACTTGAGGGAAATGGGTTTTTGGCACATGACCAATATAGGCCAAGGGTGTAAGTTGGACCCGAAACCCATCATCACATTTTTGGAGGGGTGGAGACCCGAAACTCATAAATTCCATCTTTCATGTGGGGAGTGTACCATCACTTTGGAGGACGTACAGTTATAGTTGGGGTTACCGGTGGATGGGTCAGTACTCACCAGGTCCACTCAATCTGCTGATTAAGAAGCCATATGTTATAATCTTTTGGGTGCGATTCCGGATAATATTTACGGAGGTGGGATCAATATGAGTTGGTTACGAGAGACATTCCCATTGCCGGGAGATGATTTGATTAAAGTACAAAGAGTACGATACGCTCGGGCGTACATCCTTCAGATCATCGGAGGATATCTGTAACGCCCCAAAATTCTTTTTTTTTTGTTAAAATGTGACACAAATATGTATCTGCTTCAGTGGTTATGTGTTCTGGGTGTGTGTGGGAGGTCCCAAGTTCAAGTTTTGCCTTTGGAAAATTTTGTTATTTTTGGGAATTAAGCCCTATTCTTGTTCAGTGGGCTTATATTTAATTGGTTATCAAACCATATCAGAATGAGCCTACTAGTTCGAGTGGCAAGGGAACTGGTGTGTTGGAGGTCCTGTGTTTGAATCTCTGCATTAGTGTGGGTAATAATTTTTGCTCGTTTGACCAAGAAAGTTTCTGTCAAACAGGAATTCTGAGGAGGTTGAGTAGTGGGTTAGTGGGAGAGATATGTAGGTTTTGGGTTATCTTTTATTTTTTTTATTTTTAATATCAATTTCTCTCTCATTCAGAAAGCTTTTGACGTTCTTCTAAGAAATTCCTCTCTTCCAACTCTTCTTTGGTGTTCTTTTTTTATTCCAGTTTTAATCTTTGTGTTAGCGTGGGTAATAATTTTTGCTCGTTTGACCGAGAGAGTTTCGATCAAACAAGAATTATGAGGAGGTTGAGCATTGAGTTAGCGGGAAAGATATGTGGTATTTGGATTATCTTTTATTTTTTTATTTTTAATATCATTTTCTCTCTCTTTCAGAAAACTTTTGATGTTCTTCTAAGAAATTCCTCTCTTTCAACTCTTCTTTGGTGTTCTTCTTCGATTCCAGTTTGCTATTCTAGTCTTTTTGTGATTCGATCCGGTTTGTGGTAGGTAAGTCTTCTTTAAGTTTGAAGCATTTAAGAATCGGTTTCGGATGTGTTAATATGATGAATTTGTGTAGGTGTTTATCAAGGGGATCAAGATTCGACTTTCTTCGTATAGTGGATTAGAGATTTTGATACTGTTTTGCTAAGTATTCGACTATGTCGATGTAATTATTTTCCGATGTGGTTCGGGTTAGTATATTGTTTTAGCGTCTAACTCAGGGTTAATCAATCAATTTTAGATTCCAGAAGGCTCAAGAGTGTTTTCGCAGTGAATTGACACCAGGTGTGTACCCGAAAACGCAGAAAATGGGGTTCGACGAAAGTCGAAATTGTAAACTGTCGATGCCACAAGGGCGTGCGGTCGCCCATGTCCGAAAACACGGCCATATGATCGACGAATGTCAGGCTATGTGCAAGACACGGCTGTGTGATGGCCGAGGTGTGACGTGTAGGCCACACAGGTTAAACCGAATTGGGTGTGTTGACCACTTAGGCGTGTGATATTTGGGCTAGGTCGTGTTATCCACACGGGCAAGGCCAATCTGGGCGTGTGGGCCCATTTAGCTAAAATGTTTCCTAGGGTTGCATGGGTCACCCAAGTCGACTGTGAACCTACTGTAGGGTCGGGAAGCGCTACTTAAACCCTAAATCATGTGACTCGACTATATATTGTATGTATTGAGCATGTTCAATTTATGCATGTTTAATGATCCGTATGTATGATTGATAACTAAATTGTAACATGTAAGCATGCAATTTTGTATATCTAGATTGAGCATGTTTAGTTGCATCTACAATGGGGTAGGATGATTGATTATTGGAGAAAGTGTACTGAAAGGCTTTGATGCCAATTATCTAGCAGCTCAGCTGCGAAATTACCGATATGTGCCGCATTCGGTACGACTTGGTGTGTAGGGCTGAGTGAGTGTTTTAAACCCCACATGGTGTGTAGGGATGGCCAGAGATGGTGTGTAAAGGTTGGTGGGTAGGATATTGATTTCTATTACTGTATGCATACTGTATTTAAGATGGGCTAAGGCCCTAATTTATGTCTGACACTGTATCTGAATGGGCTAAGGCCTAAACTTTAACTGAATTTGTAATAGGCTTAAGCCCCATACTGCATTAGACTGATAACTGTAGTTTGACTGTATGCATGCCTTCTGTGGGGTTCACACACTGAGTTTACGTAAACTCACCCTCTTTTTGTTTTATTTGTACAGGTAATCCCTAGTCTTAGACGGACCGCTACGACGGAGGACTCAATGATGACCACATGTCTATTGGACTGCGTAAATTCCATTTATGATTTCTAATTCCTATTATTTTGGGGTATTTTGATGTAATTTGGACTTTTGGACTGTTTACCTTTACTCTGGTTTTTAACGATTCTATGGACTTTTAAACTGTAAAACTCAAAAAAAAACTTCGTTTTATTTAAAACAACATTTTTTCTATACTCTAACGGTTTTCTTTAAATATCACAGTTTTAAAAGCTTCCGCTATAGAATATGTTTTTAAACGAATCAAATTGACGAGAAAGTAATTTTGAAATCAACGAGAGATTAATAGAATATAATAAATAGAAACGGTTTTAACTTGATAAATTCGCTTTCAAATCTCATTCCATGTGACATCATCAGATTCGATCATAACGTCTAGGCCGGGTTTGGGGTGTTACATTTAGTGGTATCAGAATCAGGTTGCAAAACTCGACTGTGGATTTTAGGTTTTAAAATTTTTTTTAAAAAAAACTGATATTCAAATGATTTGAAATAATTTGATTGAGAATGTGGTACACCGAGTCTCCGGCGTTGATCCTATAAGAGATGGATAGAGATTGAAACTAAAACTAAAACTGATAGAGACCGTACTTGCAAAAATCAAATACTGAATCTGTGATACTGCTTACATAAAACATCTGTTAATAAACACTGGAACTGTAACTGATTTATAAAATTCGCAATATAGATAAATTCGAATAGACATGAGGGCACGAGGTATCCGTGGACGTGGTACTCGAGGTTGAGGTAAAGGCCGTAGGGGGCTCGAGTTGAGTCCTCTTCTTTGGGCAGTATGCCTAATCTAGACACGAGTGAGGCACCTGTGTCACCTGCTACTGAGACTGGGTCTCAGAGTCGATCGACTGGGGACGGCGCACTGTCCCAATGCATGCTGAGGATACTGGAGAGGGTCACTGGGCTCAATACTGGATCTAGAGGCTGAGGGTCGGTTACAGAACGACTCTAGTCCAATGGAGCTGTCCTTTTTAGGGGTGTCACTGGAGTTTCCCCTAATGTGGCTGAGTACTAGATGGAGGCTACTGAGAGGATAATGGATGATTTAGACTGTACCCCTGAGCAGAAACTGAAGGGTACAGTCTCGTTGCTTCGCGATGAGGCCTATCAGTGGTGGTTGACTGTTAAGGAGGGCACTCAGCTCGATCATCTGTCTTGGGAGTTCTTTATGCCTTCCAAGGAAAGTATGTGGGAGCAAGTTACATTGATGCTCGTAGGCGTGAGTTCCTGAACCTCACTTAGGGAGACTGATCAGTGGCTGAGTATGAGGCTAAATTTTTGGGATTGAGCCGCGATGCGCGAGGTATGGTGGCGACTGAATATAAGAGATGTGTCCGTTTTGAGGACGGTCTCAAGGATAATATGAGGGTGCTGATAGCTCTGCAGAGGGAGCGAGAGTTCTCCATTTTGATAGAGAAGGCGAAGATTGCCGAAGAGGTTTAAAGTGCTGAGTGCCAAAACAGAGAGCGTGAGAGGGGTAAGAACAAGAGGGATTCAAAGCCCTCGAGTTTGGTACAGAGGCCTAAGAAAAAGGCCAGGTTTGATGGGCCGGTTAGAATTGGGCCCCTGTTGCTCCTACTAGATTACAGCTGTGTGGAGGCTATGGTAGACGCCATCAAGGCAAGTGTTGGAGGAGGATTTGGGCATGTCTGAGGTGTGGGTTGTTAGAACAGCTCATTCAAAAGTGTCCGCTAAGGGTCGATCAGGTGCGAGCTCCGGGTTCTAGTACTGTGCAGCCTGCTCTTGTTTATGCTATTCATCGCCGAGAGGACTTAGATGCTCTAGACATTATTACCGGTACGTTCTTTATTTATGAAGTACCTTATTCTGCTTTAATAGACATAGGTTCCACACATTCCTATGTAGCTAGCACTGTGTCTGAAAATATGGGGATTTTGGTTGTGAGTACTTCTAGTGAGGTGACTGTACTGAGTCCACTGGGGTAATCAATTCGGGTTAGCAAACTGTATAGAGATGTTTCGCTAGAGGTTCAAGGGTCGATATTTCTAGCTAATCTAATGGAGCTTCCGTTTGGGGAGTTCAACTTGATCCTGGTTATGGACTGATTGGTCAAGCACCGTGTCAGTCTGGATTGTACGACTAACAGGGTCGTCTTGAGAACTAAGGAGGATAATGAGGTAGTCTTGAATGGAGAACGTCGAAATTATTTGGCTAATGTGATCTCAGCACTAGTGGCTAGAAACTGATTCGTGAGGGATGTGAGGCGTTCTTGGCCTATGTTAGGTTACCATTGCTGGGGACTCTACTGTAAAAGACATCAAAACTGTAAGGGATTTTCCAAACGTCTTTCCTGAGGAGATGTCGGGTTTACCTCCAGATCGGGAGGTGGAATTTGGGATTGAGCTTCTTCCTGGTACAGCTCCAGTATCCATCGCTCCCTACCGAATGGCACCGAATGAGCTTACAGAGCTTAAGGCTCAACTGTAGGAACTTTTGGACCGTGGTTTCATCCGTCCTAGTGTGTCTTCGTGGGGAGCACCGGTTTTTTTTGTTAAGAAGAAGGATTGGACCATGAGGATGTGCATTTGTATCACCCCAAACCCGGCCAATGCGGCATGACCAGATCTGGCATGTCACATAAAGAAAACGATTTATAGAACTCATGTTCCTTACTAAAGAGGCTATTGTTTAGGAAAAAGAAATTTGATTTGGAAATACTCGATAAGAATACTAATAATCTTGAAAGATTAATTGAAGAATTGATAATTAAACTAGTGTTCTTTTAAAACCGTGACTTTTGAAAATATTGTTGGTAATTTGAAAGAGAATTTTTGAGTTAAAATATTTGTAAAAGTTTGTTAT
Organism: Gossypium rotundifolium; assembly: GCA_025506655.1. Lineage (NCBI taxonomy): Eukaryota > Viridiplantae > Streptophyta > Magnoliopsida > Malvales > Malvaceae > Gossypium > Gossypium rotundifolium. The sequence continues at coordinate 52,419,837 of CP106728.1, forward strand.
GAAATCCATTTGTCAATCTATTTTAGAAAAACCTTTATTTAAAGTTTTTAGAAAAATTCCCATTTAAAACAATTCAAGCAAAATAATAAGTACGTTAAACATAAAGCAAAAATAAAATATTCCAGAGGCCTTATTACAACATAAAAACCCAAAATAGTAAAAGTAATAAAGTGAAAGGAAATAGAAAACTAAAGTTCAAAAACACCATTTCTGAAGTATGGCCTCCACCGAGTCATCCATGGCCCGAGTCCACATTACTGAGCATTACCTGAAAGGATTAGGAAAAAGGAGTGAGTTACAAGAACTCAGTGTATAATCCCCTTACCGTTATCCACTAGGCCTGAACCCGTATAGCAACATCTTGGGCCTAAGCCCATTTACAAGTAATAAATAAATGATATGAATGCAACCCATCCCATTCAGCCAATCTCTCCTGTGGGGATCAAGTCAGCCCACCCCGCCAGTCTCTCTAATTTGTAGTCAAGCTGCCATTTATAATATTTGGGGCTGAGCCACCAGAATCATATACGATAATATAATCGGCACACAGCCTTAATCACGATGGCACAAAGCCATATTTAAATTGGCACATAACCATTATCAGAATTTGTGGCAATGCCACCGGGCTACACTTCTCTTCATTTAAGTTTCCCATCCCATGCAATATGTAACGATGCAATATACATAATAACATAAAATATCCACATGTGTAACAACCATTAGACTAATGATATATTACGGTGAATCGGCCCATTATTGAGCTTTGTAATTTGGCCCACTAAGGCATTCTATCAAATCGGCCCATAGAGGCATTTCGGTAAATCGGCCCATAGGGGCATTTCGGTAATTTGGTCCATAGAGACATTTTGGTAATTCGGTCCATAGGGAAATTTTGGTAAATTAGTCCATAAGAACATTTCGATAAATCGATCCATAGGTACATTTCGGTAAATCGGTCTATAGGGACATTTCGGTAAATCGATCTGTAAAGACATTTTTGTAATTTTATCAATTTTAATACCGATTTTGAAAAATCTAAAGAAATAATGTAATCTAAGCAAATTTCCCGGTTTATGCCATATTACGACTTTAATCATATTAATATTAACGATCTTATCTTCCAACGTGATATCGAATCATGAATCTACGGAATTTCAGTGTGAGATTACACACCTGATTACGGTAAGTATTAAACTCTCTTGATCGTCAGCACCTATGACAACATAATACTCGATTAATGTAATGAACGAGATTTTTATTAATCTAAATCTAAACCAAGCGATCTATTGAAACGCTTACCCTCGATATCGTGAACTACCACGATTTGTCTGTTCTCGCCGGATGATGGTCCACAACCCGGTGGAAAATCTCGAACCCCTGAAATCGCTCTACGCTTGAACTTAGGAGTAGGAATCGCAAATCCACTCCTTTTGTGTTCTCCAATCGCTTTTCCTTTCAAATTGGTTCCACTTGCCTCCATTGGAAAAAGTCGTAATCAAAAACGATATTACAATATATATATATTGATTGCCTAAGGAAAAAGGGTTCAGCTTACCACTATTTCCATAGAATCAACAAGTGGAGAATATCGAGTGATTTCGTCCATTAATAGATGATGATCCCGATTCCCACAATTGGCTTATGACTAGAGATGATTAGGCAATTATGTGATATTCGACCAATCCACTAGAATACTACAAATAGAAGATTATCAAAATGTGAGGGAGTATGGGAGAACACCATTTCGGTTTTAGAATCAAGATGAAACAACCAAATAATGAGGGACTCTCGTTCGGCTAAAGAGAAAAAATGAAAAGACTTGAATAAAAACACTTACCCGGTTTAATCAAGAAAGAAAAGTCCAACTTGTAAGATGGAGAAGATGACCAATATTCGGCTTTTGAATAGAAAAAGGGTTGATGAAATGATCGAAAGGAAAGAAAAGATGAAGGAGGAGTGCTTTGTTAGTTTCGGTTAACAAAAAAAATGAACAATAGTGGGTTGAGTGTTGCGGCAAAACAAAGAAGTAAGATGAACGATTAAACTAGGTGTTTCGGCTATCAAAGAGAGAATGACCAAAATGTATTCAGGTTTCGACCAAAACAAAGGAGAAACATGCACAAATAGACTAGGAGGTTTCAGCCCAAGCAAAGAGGGAGATGAATTTGGGAAAGAGACACAAAATGGTCAAAGAGAAAAGTATACCTCTCATGCACCAAAACTAGCAAAATGATCTAAAAAGAAAAGAGAAATTTGGCTCTCACTATTCCCTAACCAAAATCGTGCAACACTTTTGCCTAAAGGGAGAATGTTGACCAAATTCTTTCCAAAACATCTTCCATACTTTAAGCCAACATGTTCCCTACTCTTTCCTTTTTTTTTTAATTTCTTCTTTCCTTCCACTCATCTTTTCCTTATATCCTTAGCAATCTTTCCTAAAAGAAAAAAGTCTTCCTTACCATAATTGAAGCCTTGGCCGACACTATGGATGAATAGCACAAAAAAATAATCAAAATTTGTACTAGGTGGGATTCAAACTCCACCCCTCAAGCCCATACATGTAACACCACACCACTCCTCCACTAGCTTCACTTGTGCTAGCAAAATGCACACATATTTCATTAAGTCTTGATGCCTCTTACCTTCTCTCCTTAAAGTGCTTAAACATAAAAATTTTGCTAAGGCCCAGTTCAACCCCGAGCCTTCTTAGAACCCCTAAACATACACAGTTAATAATTTAACTAGCCTAATGCAAGATATAATGTAACACATAAAATTCTAAATTTTAGGATGTTACAATTCTACCCCCTTAAAGAAATTTTGGCCTCAAAATTTACCTGATTAGAAGAGATGAGGATATTGTTGCCGGATTGTGTCCTTTGGCTCCTATGTAGCTTCCTTTGATCCGTGATTACGCCATAAAACTCTAACTAATGATACCGACTTCCTCCTCGGTACTTTAACATCTCGATCTAAAATTTGTACTGGCTCCTCTTCAAAAGACAAGTCAGGCCTTAACTCAACTTCTTCCACTGGTACAACATGAGATGGATCTGAATGATAACGCCTTAACATAGAGACATGGAATACACTATGTATCTGACGTAACTCCGGAGGTAACTCAAGCTGATAAGCTACTGGCCCAACACGCTTCAGTACACGGTATGGTCCGATGAACCTAGGGCTCAACTTGCCATTCTGTCCAAATCTAAAGATCTTCTTCCAAGGTGAGACATTTAGAAAGACCTGATCTCCCACCGCAAACTCTATATCCTTACGCTTCAAATCTGCGTACGATTTTTGTCTATCCAAAGCTTCTTTTAACCGAGCCCGAATTACCTTAACTTGTTCCTCTGTCTCCAAAATCAACTCAGGACCTAACAACTGTCGTTCCCCCAGCTCAGTCCAGAAAGTAGGAGTACGACACCTACGACCATAGAACGCCTCGTAGAGTGCCATCTGGATACTGGATTGATAGCTGTTGTTGTAAGCAAACTCTGCCAATGGTAGAAAATCTTCCCAACTACCCCTGAAGTCGATCACACAGCCCCTTAACATGTCTTCTAGAATCTGGATTACTCTCTCCGACTGACCATCAGTCTGCGGATGAAACGCTGTGCTGAAATTTAACCTTGTTCCCAAAGCTTCATGTAACACCTTCCAAAATTGTGATGTAAACCTAGGGTCCCTATGTGATATGATAGACATCGGTACCCCATGTAACCTCACGATCTCTGCTACATACAACTTGGCCAACCTCTGCAATGAATAATCCGTAGAACAGGTAGGAAATGAGTAGTCTTCGTTAACCAATCCACTATCACCCATATAGAATCTTTCTTAGTAGGCGTTAAGGGTAACCCACTAACAAAGTCCATCGATATCATTTTCCATTTCCATAGTGGGATTTTCACCGGTTGTAGCAACCCTGACGGCAGTTGATGTTCCACTTTCACCTGCTGACATGTTAAGCACTTACTCACGAAATCAGTTACCTCCCATTTCAACCTTGGCCACCAATACTGCTCATGGAGGTTTCGGTACATTTTGTTTCCTCTAGGGTGCATAGCATATGGACTACTATGCGCCTCTTGCAGAATCATTTGTCTCAACTCTGAATCTCTGGGCATACAAATTCTTCCGCGGAAACACAATACTCTATCACTATTTAATCCAAAATCCCCTATTTCACCACTTTCCACTTGTTGAAGTCGAGAACCCAACGCTTCATCTATCAACTATTTTTCCTTAATCTGGCTTTACCCATGTAGGCTTCACTTAAAGTTCGGCTAACAAGCTACCATCTTCATAAAGGCTGAGATGAGCGAACATTGCTCTCAAATCTAATACCACCTTACGACTTAACGCATCAGCCACTATGTTAGCCTTTCCTGGATGATACTCGATTGAGAAGTCATAATCTTTCAATAGTTCTGTCCATCTCCGCTATCTTAAGTTCAACTCTTTCTGGGTAAGAAGATACTTCAGACTCTTATGATCCGTATAGATAATTAACTTCTCCCCGTACAAATAGTGTCTCCAAATCTTCAGAGCAAACACCACTGTAGCCAACTCCAAATCATGCGTGGGATAGTTTATCTCACGCGGCCTTAATTGAGGAGATGCATAAGCCACTACGTTTTCTCCTTGTATCAACACACATCCCAAGTCCGTTTGTGACACATCACAATAAACATTAAACTCCTCACCAGCCTCAGATTGAATCAATACTGGCACTTCTGTCAAGATTTTCTTCAATTTCTCAAAGCTTTCTTATTACATATCTGACCACACAAACGGTACTCCCTTACACAACAGCTTAGTTAGGGGTGCAGCAATCAACGAAAACCCCTCAACGAATCGCCTGTAATACCCAACCAAACCTAAAAAACTCTGAATTTCTACCACTGACTTCGGTGGCTTCCGATTCAATACAGCCTCGACCTTCCGAAGATCAACTCTAATTCCCTCGGCAGACACAACATGTCCCAAAAAGGTCACTTCCTTCAGCCAAAATTTACATTTACTGAATTTGACATACAGTTGCTTCTCCCTTAATATCTGCAATACAACTCGTAAATGCTAATCATGCTCTTCTTCAGCCTTTCAATACACCAAGATGTCATTATGAACACCACCACAAACCGGTCTAGATAGGGTTGGAAGACTCGGTTCATCATGTCCATAAATGTAGCTACATATTAGTCAACCCGAATGGCATCACCAAGAACTCGTAATGCCCATAACGAGTACGAAATACAGCCTTATAAATATCTGCCTCCTTGACTTTTAATTGATGATACCCCGATCTCAAATCTATTTTTGAGAAAACTGAAGCTCATCGCAACTAATCGAATAGATCATCGATCCTCAGTAACGGATACTTATTCTTGATTGTCAACTTATTCAACTGTCTATAATCGATGCACATACGCATCGATCTATCCTTTTTCTTAACGAACAAGACTGGCGCTCCCCACGGTGACACACTCGATCGAATAAATTCGCGATCCAACAACTCTTGAATTTGAGCTTTAAGCTCTGCTAGCACCTTTGGCACCATTCTATAAGGAGCAATGGACACCGGAGCCGTTCCTGGCAACAGCTCAATGCCAAACTCCACCTCCTGATCCGGCGGTAATCTTGGAAGCTCCTCGAAAAAGACATCTGAAAACTCTTTCACCGTTCTAACACTTTTTACCGATAACTCTTTGGCATCCAAAGCACTGATGAGGTTATACTGGATTGGAAATAGCCTAAGAATGTGTCTGAGATCCTTAATTTTTTGGGTCTGGCGAGTTATTATCAGCGGTTTGTGAAAGGTTTCTCACTGATTGTAGCGTTATTAACTAAGCTGCTACGTAAGGGTGTTCAGTTTGTCTAGACTGATGTGTAGTAGGAGAGCTTCGAGAAGCTCAAGACTGTTCTGACTCAAGCTCCTGTTTTGATATAGCCTGAATTTGAGAAGGATTTTGTGGTATACAGTGATGTGTCGCATGTCGGTTTGGAATGTATTCTGATGTAAGAAGGTAAGGTCATGACATATGCGTCTCGTCAGCTCAAGACGCATGAGACAAAATATCCGACCCATGATTTGGTATTGGCCGCTGTAGTCTTTGCTTTAAAATTTTAGAGGCACTATCTGTACGGTGAATGGTGTATTATTTACACTGATCACAAAAGTCTCAAGTACCTCCTGACTCAGAAGGAGTTGAATTTTAGGCAGCGTAGATGGATTGAGCTGCTTAAGGACTATGAATGTACTATTGAGTATCATCCTGGCAAGGCCAATGTGGTGGCTGATGCGTTGAGCCGTAGGGCAAGGTCTAGTCTGAGAGCAATGTTCACTCGACTTAGTTTGTTCGACGACGGAGGTTTGTTGGCTGAGCTACAAGTTAAGTTGACTTGGATAGAACAGATTCGAGATAGGCAGTTAGAGGATGAGTTGTTGGGTCTTTGATTCCGTCAAGTTGAGAGTGGCAGTAGTACGAATTTTGGGCTGAATAATGATGAGGTACTCTGTTTCTGTGGTCGAATTTGTGTACCGAATGATACAAAACTAAGGCAGTCTATTCTGAGAGAGGTGCATAGTAGCTCTTATACTGTGCATCCAGGTGGGAATAAGAAGTACCGAGATCTTCGGGAACTATATTGGTCACCGAGATTGAAATAAGAGGTTATTAATTTTGTGGCACGATGTCTGACATGCCAAAGAAAGTTAAGGTGAGCATCGATTACTTCGAGTTCTTTGCGGTAGGTTAAGATTTCGTTATGAAAGTGAGAGCGAGTAACAATGGACTTCGTTAGTGGGTTGCCTCTAACACCCACTAAGAAGGATTCTGTTGAGGTCATCGTGGATCGATTAACCAAGTCTGTGCACTTTATTCTGGTTAAGATCGACTATTCCCTTCAGAAGTTGGCAAAGCTCTACATTTCTTAGATAGTGAGATTGCATGGGGTACCGGTCTCAATCATTTCTGATAGGGATCCTCGTTTCATGTTTTGATTCTGAAAAAAGTTACATGAGGCTCTGGGTTCAAGATTGAACTTCAGTACTGCGTTCCATCCTCAAGCCGATAGTCAATCTGAGAGGGTGATTCAAATACTAGAGGATATGTTGAGGAGTTGTGTTATCGATTTCTGAGGCAGTTGGGAGGATTATTTGTCGCTAGTCGAGTTCGCCTACAATAGCATTCAGTTGAGTATTCAAATGGCACCTTATGAGGTTTTGTATGGTCATAAGTGTCGTACTCCTTTATGTTGGATTGAGTTGGGCGAACGGCGAGTTTTGGGTCCGGAGTTGGTTTCTAAGACTGAGGATAAGATTCGACTGGTTAGGGATTGTCTGAAGGTGGCTTCTAACAGAAAAAAGTCTTATACTGATCTGAAGAGACATGAGATTGAGTATTCTGTAAGGGACTTCATATTTCTTAAGGTCTCTCCATGGAAGAAGGTTCTGAGGTTCGATCGCAAGGGCAAGTTAAGCCTTAGGTTTATTGGGCCTTACCAAATTCTGAAGCGAGTGGGATCAATCGCTTATCAGTTGGAGTTACCTCCAGAGCTAGACTGTATTCATGACGTATTCCACGTCTCGATGTTGAGGCATTACTGCTCTAATCCTACTCATATTGTCCCTATTGAAGAGATTGAGGTTCAGCCAGATCTGACCTTTGAGGAGGAACCAAAAGGTGCTGTGGCGGAATCATAGCACTGAGAAGGCCACGTGGGAGCCTGAGGATGTGATGCGCCAACAGTATCCTCATCTGTTCTGCTCAGCTAAATTTTGAGGCCGAAATTTTCTTTTAGATGGGGTAGAGTTGTAGCGCCCCAAAATTTTTATTTTTGTTTCTGTTAAAATGTGATGCAAATGTGTATTTGCTTCAGTGGTTATATGTTCTCGATGTGTGTGGGAGGTCCCAAGTTCAAGTCTTGCCTTTGGGAAATTTTTTTATTTTTGGAAATTAAGCCCTGTTCTTGTTCAGTGGGCTTATATTTAATTGGTTGTCAAACCATATCAGAATGAGCATGTCGGTTCGAGTGGCAAAGGGACTGGTGTGTTGGAGGTCCTGTGTTTGAATCTCTATGTTAGCGTGGGTAATAATTTTTTCTCGTTTGACTGAGAGAGTTTCGGTCAAACAAGAATTCTGATGAGGTTGAGTAGTGGGTTAGTGGGAGAGATATGTAGGATTTGGGTTATCTTTTAATTTTTAATTATTTTATTTTTAATATCAATTTCTCTCTCCTTCAGAAAACTTTTGTCGTTCTTCTAAGAAATTCCTCTCTTCCAACTCTTCTTTGGTGTTCTTCTTCGATTCTAGTTTGCTATTCTAGTTTTTCAATCTCTGCAATTGGGGGGCTGTGATTCGATCCGGTTTGTGGTAGGTAAGTCTTCTTTAAGTTTAGAGCGTTTAAGAATCGGCTTCGGATGCGTTAATGTGATGAATTTGTGTAGGTGTTTATCAAGGGGATCAGGATTCGGCTTCTTTTGTATGGTGGATTAGAGATTTTGATACTGTTTTGCTAAGTATTCGACTATGTCGATGGAATTGTTTTCCGATGTGGTTCGGGTTAGTATATCGTTTAAGCGTCTAACTTGGGGTTAATTGATTTTAGATTCCAGAAGGCTCAGGAGTGTTTTTGCTGTGAATCGACACTAGGTGTGTACCTGAAAACTCAGAAAATGGGATTCGGCGAAAGTTGAAATATCAAACTGTCGACGCCAAACGGGCGTGCGGTAGCCTGTGTCCGATAACACGACCGTGTGGTCGACGAAGGCCAGGCCGTGCGTAAGACATGACCGTGTGATGGCTGGGGTGTTGCCGTGTGGGCCATAAGGGTTAAATCGAATTGGACATGTGGGCCTACATGGGCACGCCACACGTGCATGTGATATTTTGGCCAGGCCATGTGATCTACACGGGCAAGGCCAATCTGGGCGTGTGGGCCACACAGGTAAACCACATGGTTGTGTGGGCCTATTTAGCTAAAATGTTTCCTAGGGTTGCACGGGTCGCCCAAGTAGACTGTGAACCTACTGTAGGGTCGGTAAGTGCTACTTAGACCCTAAATCATGTGACTTGACTATATACAGTATGTATTGAGCATGTTCAATTTATGCATGTTTACTAATCCGTACGTATGATTGATAATTGAACTGTATCTTGTAAACATGTAATTCTGTATGTCTGCATTGAACATGTTTAGTTGCATCTGCATTGTGGTGGGATGATTGATTATTGGAAGAAGTGTACTGAAAGTGTTTCATGCCTATTATCTGGTAGCTCAGCTGTGATGTTACTGATATGTGCCGCATTCGGTACGACTTAGTGTGTAGGGATGGTCGGAGATGGTGTCTAGAGGCTGGTGGGTAGGATATTGATTTATGTTACTGTATGCATACTGATAAACCGTAAAAGTAACATATTTTGGGCCTACATTTAGTATGCTTTTGGATGATTTAGCCCTTGATTTATGTTAAAAGGTGCTCTTGATCCTTTCTTTTCATGTTTTTACTTAGAAAAGCACCCGATGACGAAAAGAACAAGAAACGAGCTTAAAATAGGCCAACTTGGGTCAAAGAAGAAATCGACACAACCTAGACTTCAAGCCACACGGCCGTGCCTCGATAATTACTTAAGACACGACCATGTCACGATTTATATGGCCGTGTCCTAATCGACAGAATCGAGACATGACCCAACCACGATTTACACGAACGTGTGCCATGGCCTAGCCCCTATTACGGGAGAGAGAAATTTCACTCGGATTTGGATACTTAGAGCCAAAGAAACACTTTCCAAAGCCTGCTCAAACACCGAGTAGGAACCAGACTTAAATTAGGACACTTAAATGCCAAGTAAAGCATTCCAATAGCCTATATAAACACCCTAAGTGCATCCTGGGAGGGGGCGGTGAGCTAGGCCAAGGAGCCGAGCCAGAAAGATCACATTTGTGGGAATCAATCGAAGATAGCCAGTAGATCCATCTCAAGAAGCCGGAGTTCTACTCAAGACGGCGGATTTCTCCTTCAATTCCTCTAGGGGGTTTTATAGATTTCTTATGTTTTGTTTTATCTTTTCTTTTGAGATGTTTTCTTTATTTGTTATGAACTAAATTCTTCAGCTACCTGAAGGGGATGAAACCTAGATGAATTTTGTTATTATTCTCTTACTTAGTTTGTTCTTAATTATGCATGCTTAATTTAAATCTGATGTGCTTAGGTGGAGGAGGAATAGACCCTGCTTAAGAGAAGATCTAGCATAATTAAGCGGAGTTGATCGAACGCCTAGAGATAGGGTTACGAGATTTTACCGGATTAGGGTGAAACCTAATATGGAATCCATTGATCGATTTACTGCTATTCTAGGGGGTTATTATAAGCGAATGAGAGTTCCACTAATTAACCTAGGGTTAGACGTTATTCGCCTCGAAAGAGGGTTTAATATAGGTTAGGGAGTCCTACGGATCAAGCTAAGTAAAGAAATCATATGATTCAGTAATAAGTAACAAATGAAGTCTAGGTGGATTCTTCTTGAGGGTATCGTCATAATCAATTGAGTTTCTTCACGTTATTTCCCAATTCGTTCTTTTTGTCTTTGTGTCTTTCGCTTAGTAGTCGTAAATTAGTTAAAGCAACCAATCACTCCATATTTTAGGCTAAATAATAAAAAGAAAGTGAGTATTAGTACTTTTAGTTCCTTTGGGTTCGATAATCCGATCTTGCCGAAGCTATACTACTGTTCGATAGGTAGACTTACCTTTAAGTCATTGTCGAGTTAGTTTCGTGTTTGATCATTCTATTTATAAATTTTAAAGCTCGATTTGAATGATCAAGTTTTGGCCCGTTCTTTGGGAGCTAAAATATTAAGAAAACTCTATTTTATTACTTTAGCCATTATTTTATTTTGCAATTTATTTTATTTTTACTAAATTTTATTTTTCTTTCTTTTTTTCCTAGCAGGTACCTCTAGTTTATGACTAGAAGGAACCTGACAGGACCTCTAGTATACGATAGTGAAATTGAAGCTACCACTCGAAAAAATCGCTGAGAAATTAGGCGAGTTCTAAATTACTCAGAAGAAGAGCGAGAAGACAGATCCAATCCTACTGAAGGAATGGACGAGAATAACCCACCACGAGATGTGGCGGATGCTCTGCGCACTATGTATGATTATGCTAAACCCAATTTGGCAGGAGCAGAATCTAGTATTGTTAGGCCTGCTATAGCTGCTAATAATTTTGAATTAAAGCCTAATACAATACAAATGATTCAACAATTTGTTCAATTTGATAGTTTGCAGGACGAAGACCCGAACATTCATATAGTAAATTTTTTAGAGTTCTGCGATACTTTCAAAATAAATGGCGTTTTTGATGATGCCATTCGTCTTGATTATTTCCTTTTCATTAAGGAATAAAGCCAAGCGTGGTTGAACTTCGTTACCACGGGGTCAATCACTACATGGGAACAGATGATCGAAAATTTTTTATTAAAATATTTTCCACCGGCCAAAACGGCTAAATTACGGAATGATATTTCTTCTTTTTTGCAGATGGATTTAGAGACATTATACGATATATGGGAGAGATACAAAGATCTCTTCAGGAGATGTCCATACCACGGACTACCATTATGGCTTCAAGTCCAAACTTTCTACAATGGTGTAAATCCCTCAACGAGACAACTAATTGATTCAGCCGCCAGTGGAACCTTGAATAATAAAACTCCTGAAGCAGCCTATGAATTTATTGAAGAGATGTCGTTGAATAATTATCAGTGGCAGGTTACAAGGACAAAACTGAAAAAATCCGCCGCAGTCTACAACATTGATGCAGTAACCATGCTATCGAATCAGGTAGAGATGATGAATAAAAAGCTTGACAGTTTATGTTCTTTGCAGGTACACCCAGTCATGCAGTGCGACACAAGTAGAACTGTGGAAAATCTTGAGTACCCACCCTACCAACCAGGAGTAGAGAACGAACAGACAAACTATATAGGTAATAATTTCAGATCCAATAATAATCCTTATAGTAATACTTATAATCCAGGTTGGAGGAACCACCCAAATTTTTCATAGGGAGGTCAATGAAATCAAGGAAATCAAAGACAGCAACCTCCTCAAAACTTCCAAAATCAGCCTTATCCACAAGAGAAGAAACCAACCCTCGAGGAGATGCTAGCAAAATTTTCGGCAGACACAGAGAAACGTATCCAAGAAACTGAGAAAATAATTAAGAGCAATGAAAATCGAATGGGGGAACTTGCGAAGTCAGTCAAAGAAGCCACGAATGCAGTCAAACAACTCGCAAAGCTAATGTCAGAACAACCGCTAGGACGTCTACCAAGTAACACCGAGATTAACCGAAATGAGCAAATTCAAGCCATCTCAGCTCAAGACAGTAAGGAGTTAGATGAACCAAAATCAATACAGGAAAACAAGGTAGACAAAGGTAAGATAGAGGTAACACAAGAAAAGCCAAAACCGGTAATCAATGAGTACCAACCGCACATACCTTATCCCGAAGCAATGAAAAGAGACGATTCAGAGGAACAGTTCGGTAAGTCTCTTAAACTCTTAAAGAAATTACATATTAACTTACCTATTCTTGAAGCTCTTTTTCAGATACTAGACTCGAGGAAATTTTTAAGACAGCTCTTGACCAACAAACGAAAATTAGACGAAGAGCACCACGTGGAGCTAAACGCAATGTGCTCAGCGATTCTACAAAATGAACTGCCACGGAAATTAAAAGATCCAGGGAGTTTTACAATTCCATGTTTAATTGATAGTTTATCTATTGATAATGCATTAGCGGATTTAGGGGCAAGCATCAATGTTATATCTTACAAAATGTTTAAACAACTAGGTCTAGGGAAACCCAGACAAACTAGGATGAGTATTCAATTAACTGATAAAACTATAAGAATTCCTAGGGGTATAATAGAAAATGTTCTAATCAAAATTGATAAATTCGTATTCCCAATAGACTTTGTTGTTTTAGACATGGATGAGGACAACGCGATCCCCTTAATTTTAGGAAGACCCTTTTTAGCAACTGCCAAAGCTAAAATGATATCTATGCAGGAGAACTCATACTTCGTGTAGGCAACGAGATAGTCACTCTTCAAGCTCTTGACTTAGCTAGGACATCGAGTAATAAAGGTACGAACGTTAATTCCATTGATAACCATTTGGTTCAACCTTCTTTACAGGAAACATCACGAAATCACCTAGCTGAGCTAGATCTTAGACCTCGTGCCAATAAAGAAAAATTATATGAGGAACGAAGCCTTAGGGTCGACAAACTAAAAGAGTGGAAAACACAATTTAAAGAAGAACCAGAACCACGAAGTGAAACCGAAGGAGACCCCAGACGAGCTGATAGGAACAACAAATCACATCAAAATAGAGGATCGGGTATTATTGAATAAGGAAGACCCTCGAATCACCAATTCAGAACTCAAGGCAAACGAAGAAATCACTTTTGAGGTACTTAATGTCTTCCTATATGGCACAATCGAGGTAAGTAATCCTAAATTCAACACTTTTGAGGTAAACATTACTCGACTTAAACTTTATATCCATAACCGAGTTGATCGCATGAGAAAGGATTTCCACCTCCTCAAACCACCATGATTGTGCGTACAACAGGTAAGTCTAGCTCAAGACTTTAAACGAGCGCTTCTTGAGAGGCAACTCGATTACTAACCGTACTAGTTAGTTTGGTTTTTTTTCTTTTCGTATTTAGGCATAGGTTTCCATACCCACATGGCCTTGCACACGGCCGTGGCCGTGGCCGTGTGGACACCACGACTAGGCACATGAGCGTAGACCTTATCTCTATTTCATTATTTACTTTTATTCATATTTTTATTTTTATTTTTATTTTTATTTTTACTTCCTTTATTATTTTCTCCTTTTTCTCAATGGCATTTAGATTTAGCTTAGGATACAATAAAACCAAGCCGACTACTTCGAGGATTCAATTTCAAACGGTTCGAAACACTTCCCCACGTTCACCTCCAATCTTATCCGATTTTTTTTCATAGACTTCATCCAAAAATTCAGGAAGTGTTACTTCTCCCCTTCTCTTTTGATTTTATTATTCCATAATTTTTTATCTATCTTTGTACATTGAGGGCAATGTACATCTTAAGTGTGGGGGGGTAAAAGTACCTGACTTTTTGCATTATTCTCAAATCCTGAATTTTAGTCTTGTTCCTAAGTAAGTTTCTCATATTACTAATTAGGATGAAATTTCTAATGATTTATGATTTTTATTGATATGTTTTGGATTAAGTCATTAATAATTGTGCATTGATGATTTAACTTTAAGATACTAGAGAATCAAGCATGATAAGTCTATTTTTTCAAGAATCAAAAATTTTCTAAGATGTTGAACTGAATATGAATATTACCTTGAAGTTTGAAATTTACAGGGATTGATGTCAAATACCCATAATTTTTGTGAGATTTTGAGCCTTATAGAGCATATATTCTTTTTCGTGCTCACTTTATTGATTATGAGTGTGTCAACCTTGAACTGTTATTTTAGAACTTGCCTCGTTTATACATATTGAGACCACATCTATGATTTGATATATTGAGATGATAAAGGCACCTAGGTTTTAACTCATCCACACCACTAAAAGCCTACCCACATAATTAACCCCTAGTGAATCCTTTTTAATCCTAACAACCCTTTTTATTGATTTACCCGCTAATATTAACCCAAAAACCCTTTGAATTTGTTATCACCATTCTTTTGACTACCCTTCTATCGAGAATTGATTTGATCAGTTGCCTAATTAGTTTATTTCAGTTGATAAAGTTCTTTCTTTATTATGTAGTTTGTTCGAAAAAAAATCTATCAAAAAAATCAAAGTATATTCAGTATTAGTGAGCTTGTACATTTAAATTTCAATTATCAAAGAAAAAAAAGCTCGTAGTATTATTAGTTTCAAAGTTTCAATTGATGTAAGCATTTATTTTCTAGTTCATTGTTTTTAGTTAGGTGATTTGTCAAAATCGATCTCGATTCTAACCCTTCTAATTCAGCCTTTATCCACACCTTTTAACCCAAGCCCTGTTACAACCCTGTCAAAGACCTTTTGATTTGTGTATCATCTCATATTACAGTGGTGGAGATTTGATTTTCAAGCAAGCCTATGGGATTAACTTTTCAGGTTCGACTTATGAGTGTTTTTTCTTGAAACTTAAACACTTCGAATGCTTTGAGTGAATCCTTAGTGAAGATGCCAATCCTTGTCGGTTTCAAATTAAAGGTAATCATTTAGATAAGGGGAGACGCCTATGTTTTCGTACTACAAAATTCATGACTTATATTGTTTGAATCTTTAAGACTCTTTGAGTTAAATTATCCATGTATAAATTGTTTATGAATTATGATGAAGCATTGTTGATAGGAATCGTGAATTACGAAAATTTCGTTTTAATTATAAGTTGAGAATTTTGCTTGAGGACAAGCAAAAGCTTAAGTGTGGGGGTATTTAGTATCCTTTTGGATGATTTAGCCCTTGATTTATGTAAAAAGGTGCTCTTAATCCTTTCTTTTCATGTTTTTACTCAGAAAAGCACCCGAGGACGAAAAGAACAAGAAACGAGCTTAAAACAGGCCAATTTAGGCCAAAAAAGAAATCAACACAGCCTAGACTTCAAGCCACACGGCCGTGCCTCAAAAATTAACTAAGACACGGCCATGCCACAATTTACACGGCCGTGTCCCAATCGACAGAATCGAGAACGGCCCAACCACGATTTACACGGGCGTGTGCCATGGCCGTGTCCCTGTTACAGGAGAGAGAAATTTCACTCAGATTTGGATACTTAGAGCCAAAGAAACACTTTCCAAAGCCTGTTCAAACACCGAGTAGAAAGCAGACTTAAATTAGGACACTTAGAGGCCGAGTAAAGCATTCCAAGAGCCTATATAAACACCCTAAGTGCATCTTGAGAGGGGGCGGTGAGCTAGGCCAAGGAGTCGAGCCAGAAAGATCACATCTGTGGGAATCATTCGAAGATAGCCAGTGGATCCATCTCAAGAAGCCGGAGTTCTACTCAAGACGGCGGATTTCTCCTTCGATTCCTCTAGGGGGTTTTAGGGATTTTTTATGTTTTGTTTTATCTTTTCTTTTGAGATGTTTTCTTTATTTGTTATGAACTAAATCCTTTAGATACCTGAAGGGTATGAAACCTAGATGAATTTTGTTATTATTCTCTGAATTATATGATAATACTTAGTTTGTTCTTAATTATGCATGCTTAATCTAAATCTGATGTGTTTAGGTGGAGGAGGAATAGACCCTATTTAAGAGAAGATCTAGCATAATTAAGCGGAGTTGATCGAACGCCTAGAGATAGGGTTACGAGATTTTGCTGGATTAGGGTGAAACCTAATATGGAATCCATTGATCGATTTACTGCTATTTTAGGGGGTTATTATAAGCGAACGAGAGTTCCACTAATTAACCTAGGGTTAGACGTTATTCACCTCGAGAGAGGGTTTAATATAGGTTAGGGAGTCCTATGGATCAAGCTAAGTAAAGAAATCATATGATTCAGTAATAAGTAACAAGTGAAGTCTAGGTGGATTCTTCTTGAGGGTATCGTCATAATCAATTGAGTTTCTTCGAGTTATTTCCCAATTTGTTCTTTTTGTCTTTGTGTCTTTCGCTTAGTAGTCGTAAATTAGTTAAAGCAACCAATCAATCCATATTTTAGGCTAAATAATAAAAAGAAAGTGAGTATTAGTACTTTTAGTTCCTTTGGATTCGATAATCCGGTCTTGCCTAAGCTATACTACTGTTCGATAGGTACACTTGCCTTTAAGTCGTTGTTAGAGTTAGTTTTCAGGTTTGATCATTCTATTTATAAATTTTAAAGCTCTGATTTTAGTGATCACATACTGTATCTAAGATGGGCTAAGGCTCTAATTTATGTCTGACACTGTATCTGAATGGGCTAAGGCCTAAACTGTAACTAAATCTGTAATGGGCTTAGGCCCCAGACTGCATTAGATTGATATCTGTAGTTTGACTGTATGCATGTCTTCTGTGGGGATTACACATTAAGTTTACGTAAAGTCACCCCTTTCTGTTTTATCTGTACAGGTAGTCCCCTGTCTTAGATGGATCAGTGCGGCGGAGGACTTAATGGTAACCACATGTCTATTGAACTGCGTAAATTCTATTTATGATTTCTAATTCCTATTATTTTTGGGGTATTTTGATATAATTTGGACTTTTAGACTGTTTACCTTTACTTTGGTTTTTAACTGATTCCATGGACTTTTAAACTGCAAAACTCAACGAAAACTCAGTTTTATTTAAAACAACGTTTTTTTAAACGCAAACGGTTTTCTTTAAATATCACAGTTTTAAAAGCTTCCGCCATAGAATATGTTTTTAAACGAATTAAATTGACGAGAAAATGATTTTGAAATCAACGAAAAATTAATAGAAGATAATAAATGGAAACGATTTTAACTTGATAAATTTGCTTTTAAATCCCATTCCATGTGACATCGTTAGATTCGGCCATAACGTCTAGGCTGAGTTTGGGGTGTTACATTATCTAATGCTGGACAAGTCACGAAACCTCCTACATCTGAGGTGACTGCTGAAACTCATTAATTTTAGAGTAGCTGGTGAACTCAGTTAGGGGTCTGCAATGTTGGCGACATTGTACCAAGAGATGTGTTGGGCGACGCAACTAAATAAAATCAAAATCGGAGGTTGCCTCACACTGCTACAATCATGGGCTCAATTTCGCTTTTAATTTTTACGTTCTCGAGTGGACCACCCGTATATATTCCCACTTGTAACAAGGTAAAATTTATATTAGATTTTACAATTATTAAATAGATTTAAAATAAAATTTTTATACTAAAATTTTATTTAAATAGGTAGAACCATTCATCGAATTACGGGAGAATACCTACCGCTCTTGAAGATATTCGGCTTTTATTAAACCAACGGTCGGAAACGCATGTAAGTATTTATTTCATTTTGAACTATATATACATAACATAGTCGATTTCGTATTTAATATTTAGTATTATGTATATAACTAATGTTTTTATCTTGTTCATATAGTTTGAATGGACACCATATGAAGATCTGACAATTCGAGCAGTAATTCCAGACGAATTCCTACAGAATCCGAATATCTAGCATATGAGGGTCAAATTTGTAACACCCCTTACCCGTATCCTATGCCGGAACCGGGCACGAAGCAATACCGAACTCGACCTGCTAGGTCATACAACCTTGGATTATCAAAATCTATTCCAAATTTAAAACTTTTCCATTCTCATAACTAACATCCTTTTTATGGGTCTACAAGGCTCTAATATACTCTCTGAAGGTTTCGAAAATAATTCGAAAACTTTTACACGTTTAGAAAAATTTTACCTAAACAAGAGCCACACGCCCGTGGGGTAAATGGCACACCCGTGTATCATCTCACGCGCCCGTGTTCGACTCCAGTGTATCATCTTTCACAAGCGCCGCAAAAGACGCCGCTATAGACAACGCCGCTAAAATTAGCGAAATTTATTTGAAAAAAACGCCGCTAAAATTAGCGAAATTTATTTGAAAAAAACGCCGCTAAAGGTCGTGATCTGTAGCGACGCTTTTTCAAAAACGCAACTAAAGACCAAGACTTTTAGCGACGCTTTTGTAGAAAACACCGCTAAAAACTAAGACTTTTAGTGGCACTTTTTTACAAACGTCACTAATTTGGTCATGAAAAATAAAAAAATTAAAATATTTTTCTTTATATCAAAAAATTATTTTATTTTGACATTACTATTGGATCTTCGATTTGTTTGGTACCAAAACACCACATTCTATGTCACATCAATCTACATTTTTTCCTTTAATAAATGACCAAAAAAGGGAAAAAAAAAATACAAAAGGAAACGATATATTGCAATTCATCAATATTCAATGGTGGAATCGAACGAATTAGTTATTTCCAAAAACATACGCAAAGAGAGTCAAACTCAGACTTGAAGTCTTGAGTACAATTCCACAAGCAAATGTAGACACTAGAATCACAAGAAAGAAGACATGGGAATCAGATTCCATTTACATGATATTCCTTGCAGTTTCACATAAGCTTCCTCTAGTGTTCCAAGTAAACTAGAAAAATAAAATAGCATTAATACGCACGTTATGGGAATCCAAGGTGTGTATGGGTGATATTTGTTGTAAGTAACCTTGTCCAGCTTGTAAATACATTCATACCACATATAGCCAACCTGAAGAATTTAAGAAATAAAAGAAAAAAAGCCTCCATCAAAAACCAAATTAGCATAATCGCAATATAGAGATCTATTATTAGAAGAATAAATAATATCTAAATCATTCCATCAAATAAATAAAAATGAAAATTAAAGCAACTACCACAAGCATGATCAGTCATAATTATGACTAGTGAATCAAAGGTCAACCACTGCATTGAAAAGAAAGAAGAAATTACAACAAAGAAAATAAGATACCTCAAAGTTAGAGGAAACAATCAATGATGACGACGACTGAGAATTTCTAGGAACTTCAGAATCAGCAATATTGCTTGAAGATCTGGCAGTATCTCTGTAGTAACATCATGGGGAATATACTTGAAAAATCACCAAATAGTCTAAACCATGGTAAATAAATTAATGAAGAGGTTCCCAATTTCCATGAAAAAAAAAAAGGCAGGATAAATCTACCTTTCATTCACTATGTTAAGTATTGGATAAAATGGACCAGCAAGCATCTCTAGAAAACGTAAATTGGAATCAAAACCATCAGAAAAACTAGCAAAGTCTGCCTGCAAAACAGCAAATCTGGTAAGAAATGCAAAAGCAAAGGCAGAGGAATTCCAGAAAACAAACACAAAAAGAAACAAAGGAAAGGATAGATACTGATCATTTAAGGAGAAAATGTACCTCAAGATGGGGAAGGAACACATGTAATCGATCTGTCATGTCTTGAAGCAACTACAAACTAATGAGCATCAGAAGCAGTGAAGAAAGAAACATAATGACCAAGGCAGCAAACTGAGGAGCGTTTTAGGCAATATTTTTAATATGCTCACCTGGAGATACATATCACGAGCATCTTGTTTGTTTGACATAATGTACAGTAATAGGTGATTAACAACTGGCTGAAACTCTGGTTCAAGACCAGTCACTGATATCCCAATCAACTACAAGGCAAGAAATAAGAAAATAATAAGCACTTTTAGAATTATCAAAATCATCAATTAAAAAAAATGTAAATTTGATTGAAAGGTATATAGCAGTAATTAGCATATCTATAACCATCAAATGGAAGTGCCCGTCATATTGTCACCTAAGATTCAAATAAGAATGCCAAATTTGCTATTACTTTCATTTTCAGGATCTCTCTATTACTACAATGCCAGGCAGCTAGGTTTTAAGCATCTATTACTGGAACTTGGGTCAACTAAACCCATATATCCAGGTTCTGTAAGTCATAATAATACATTTGTGAGAATGACACGTTCTGTTAGTAGAATAACACTATGTTACCATGACCTGGGGTATGCTCAATTTTTTCTAATTTTCATAATAGGAAGGTTATGCCCCCTAACTATGTCTAAACATGTGCCGAACCACAGGTGCAGTACACAGTACTTCAGGGAAAATGAAGCTCCCAGGTGACAGAAATCACAATGCCAAATGTGCCTCATGGAAGTTGATAAAAACAATCTCTTGTTGACAAAAGATATTGATACACCCTCATAAATGTTTCACAGCATGATAAATACAAAATGTAATTAAAACAAATCTTAATAATAGAAAGGGGGTAAAAAGATCTATCGTAAGCATGAGAATTATCTATCTAATAATTAATTAACCATCTAACTACTTTTGACGACATGAAGAAGACTAAATATTGTCCATACAACATAAACAGAATGCTTATAGATGTTTACTTTGGGGGGAAGGTCAGTCAAACAAATCCTTCTACACCAATTTCTATAACTAATGTTCATAGGATCCAACAAAAAGGTCAGAATGGAAAATTGTTTTTGGTGTGTAACTAATAATGTATTAGGCCACTGCTCACCATGTAACAGTTAGGAACCAGACCACTAGATTTTGCCTTTCCTCTTTGAAAGAAAAAGACAACGATAGTATTCATGTTCAACATAGTAATGCAGAATGAATCCACAGAGTAAGATCCCTCAAATCTGTCATTGAAAGAACTATATAACTCTCACCTGAATAAAAAAAATTACGATTGGGTTTCCTCATAAACAAGATATTCGTACATAATGGCATGGAGTGTAGTTCATAGGATACATCATATCACGACGAGGTGCTTCACAGCGAGGTCGAACTTTTACAAATGTCTCTGGCTGTAAAGAAAACCCAGTCACACAATAAAAAATCTTGAAATAAATTGCAGTTTGGAATCTTGCATGTAGCAATGCTATTGGTCCATAGAAAAGTAGCACATGGAAATAAAAGTAACGAATAAAGGTGCAAGAATGCAAGTCATAGCTATGCATAATTAGATTATTTTGGGTAAAAGAAGATGATTATTAATTGATTAGCATCAAGAACCTTTAAAATTAGGATTAGTTTTATTCAACAAATAGGCAAATAATAACTATTCTGCATTCTAGTCTAGCATTTTTTCTGAGCTATGGACTCCTATACGTAAAGCTATTTTCAGGACTTCTTGGCTAGGATTTAGATTATTTAGTCTAAGCTTGCTCCATTCACTTACGCTCTTGCCAAGTCAAATCACCTGTTACAATGTCTTAAAAGATTAATACTTCTATGATCCTTTAAAGGCTTTTTTGATGCTTTAGTAGATTTCAACAACCAAGGATTAAATTCACTTAGCATGAATCCTTTCAATCATTTGTTTCCTCACCATATTCATAAACAAGAAAATCCATGCAAGATGCTTTATTATGTTTTCCCCCTTTTTCCTCTCTAGCTTCACTATTTGCATCTCATTAGCCATGTCAAATAATGCATGAAATCTAAGGCTAGAACTCCTAGTGATGCAGAAAACAGTGTCTCATAAGTAAAGCAGTCATAAGAGTGAAAAATGATGTTAATTATTTTGCAACTAATGATGTTGATTAATTACAAGTCAAAGAGTAAATAACTCCTGAGACTCCATTTAGAAGCAAAAAGTTACTAGCATGTACTTTCTAGGTGAAATTATAACTTAGCATATCCAAGCGATAAGCAAAGACAGCAGTTGGCAAAATCTATATACATCTAGAATAACCTTGATGATATGCTGTATAAAAAAGTTGCCAACAGTTATGTTAACAAAATAAAGTGATGCTTTAGATATAATCAAATTAAACCAAAGAAAGTCAAACCTAAATGGCAATTAGTTGAAGACCGAACCTTATAGCGTAAGCCAACAGCTATCTCCCATTCAAGCACAGATTTGTTATAAATCCGTATATGTGACAACAGGCAAGGTTCTTGTGAAAAAGGAAACAAAGGAGAAAAATTTTCAGACAAGGCTAAAAAATTCCAACAGCATATACTCATTAGAAGTCCTAACTTAGATGCAACAAGTTCATATACAGTAGTATTTAATATCTCACTTTTATAATGTTAATGGTGTTCAGAACACCAATTAGAAGGAAAGAAAGAAAAACAAAGACTATATAATTTATTATTGTTATTTATTATTGAATTAGAGGTTTAATTGACGAGAAACAAAGACTTCATCTGAAAAAACAGACGGTGAATTCTCAACCACAAGAGAAGACAGATTTTAAAAGTAGTTAGTTTATGCTATTGGTTACTCCTTATGAGGAAAAGCATTTTAAATACGACAGAATAAGTTAGCAAGTCTTTTCCTTTGGTACGTAGGAGTCAACATGCCATATTTCTATCAAAAATGACTCTTCAAAGTTCAAACCAAGTAAAAGCCTGCAAACTGACCGATTTCAATCAGGTTGTAACATAAAATTGAGTTTTCTATTGGTATTACTATTAAAAATCTTTTTTCAAATGTACCACCAATTAACTAAATAACCTTATTCAAGCATATTAAATCTTTTTTCTTCTTGTCCTAACATTTTCCCATTAACATTTATGTTGTTCAATACGCAAACACTGAAAAGTAGACAATTTGATACTGCCTGGCTTTTTTTAATACTAAAATTAGAGTTAATATAAATAAAATTAAAATTAGAGAAATTAAAGAGAAATTCATTTCTACATCTAATACTATGTTGCAAAATAAAGTATGCTAACAAGCACCAAGCTCGCATCTAATCAAAAAGACATTGCATGCGAAAAAAAATTGTTTTATACTGAATAGAATTATGTAGCTTATAACTAAGTAGACTAAAAGATAGCTCATGCTGTTCTTAAGAAATCCATTGCATACAAAATCCTCCTCTGAATAATGAACAAATAATTATATCATGTCTCTAGTTGTAAATTCAACTGGAAAAACAAGCCAATCGTCAAACATGAACAACAAAAAAGTATCCTGCATTGTAATAACAGCATGTCATATCTGCAAGAAACACATTGCTCCAAAACCATCCAATTGTGTACATTCTTACACGCCAACAAAAAATGTGGTTACAATAGACACCTCTTGTTTCGGACCAATTCAGCATATAACACTTGAAAAGATAATTCTAATCTTATAAGCTAATAGAAACATGTTCATAAAGTACAAACAGATTCTTCAAATGGAATATATTTTGAAACATTAAATGAGATAAGAGCTAAAACCAAAGTCTTTACCAGATCTCATATCTCCTCAAAGTTACAAGCTTTAGAAATCAAATAAAAAAAAGAAACCCCGACTTTTACAAACATAAAACAGAATTTATAACAACCCAAATCCCAAAACACATAAAATTTAAGCAATAAAAAAAGGGAACTTTAAGTTTCAACAATAAAAACGCAAGAATTCAAACAACTGATAATTCAAATAAAGAACAAAACTGAATCCAAATTCTACACAAAACGAAAATAACAATAAACTAACCAACATTGCGACACTTGAAGACGTAACGCTCCATTTGGAAATCACAGTTCTTTGTACCGAGATGGACCTCGGCAGCCAACATCATATGGATATCGGCTTCTTTAGTAGATAACTTCCTTGCGGCGGCTGGGACTATGGTAGCAGCCATGATTTGCTTTTCTTAACTGCAAACAGAGGATATCGTTAAGAGGATTGAAACAAATGAGGATAGCCACATAAGAAGCAGATTGATAGCTTAACATGTTAGAATAATGAAAACTTTGGCATTGCATTGGATAAAATATTGAAAACCAAGACCAAAATAGCCATGGATAAAATTAATAGAACTTGAAGAGAGGCCCGGCATAAATGTTTCTATGTCTTAGTTGCTGTAGCTTGTTTGTTTGATTGGTTTAAGATGAAAATATACTTCTTACCAGTTTATTGGCTTTGAAATCTTTGTGAATGGTTAGCTTGTTAAAGATTGAAAATGCAAATCAAAAGCCCATTAAATAAAAATGTTCTCTATTAAATCAACGCATAGAAAAATCATCAAATTTAATAAATACAACAGCATAATACTGTACTTTGCAAGTATCATAAAGCATTAGTAATTCAACAGCTAGCATCTTTGTACAACCTGTTAGACTCTAAGTTAACTTTGTGGGCTCCATACACGTGAATAATTAATTATATCAGTGGGGAAATTGTAGCGCATCCAGACAAAACCAACCATTTTCATTTCAGAAAGCCTATCATCTATATAATCAGTTTCTAGCCTGGAAAATTTGTTCCTCTAAATTACTAACAAGAATACTAGATAGATCTTCCAAAATGAACTAAGGCAAAGTAAGTAAAAATATGTTAAATCGAAGTGGTAGAAAAAGGGAAAAAAAAGGTAATCAGATTTGAATTAGGTAAATTTACCAGGAGAAAACAAAGATAAATATGGCGCGAGTGGTGGATGAAGTGGCGGAGACAAGGCCTTTGCCAAAGCGGAGACATCTAGTAACGCCGTTAACAAAAAACCTGGCTAAGAAGGAGCAGACCAAAAGCAGATAGTCTATACACCGTCGACGCATCCGTACTGTAGAGGCAGTAGGTCCTCTCGTCGTACTGATCAGGCACCACCTCAGCCTTCATTTTAAAAAAAAAACACTAGTTAAGTTAAAACAACAGAAAATTACAGTTTCACATGCGAGAGCGAAAGCGAGAGCGAGAGTGAGAGTGGGTACGAAGCTACGGTGTCGTTCGGCGACGACGGCGAAGACGATCGCGATGAGATGGAGAGCAAAAATTTCCTTATTATGTGTGGAGAGCAAAGATGATGCCTAAAAATCCAGCATTTCAAATTACAAAGTTGATTATAATAATAAAATGGAAAAAAAATAGTAATGCTGAAGTAGGAGGAGGAGGAGTTACTGTTGTTGATGAGGGTGGTTGAGAAGAAGAGGAGCTTAAAGTAGCAAAAGTAGGGGACATAGATGATGGAGACGGTGGTGGCGGAGAGAAACACCTAAAGGGTGTTTTGAGGATACCAATTTTAGGGGGAAAATTAGGGTTTCAAGGGAAAAATTTGGTTTTACAGGGGAAATTTGCTCTTACGGTGTTTTTAATAAAAACGTCACAAAAAATCATTTCCTTTTAAATAAAACTACAATGTTTTTCTTTGTTAAAAATATTTTACTTTGTCTGCTAAAAATTATTATTAGATAAGTAATTTTATAAAACATTTATTATTACTATTTTTTATAAATTGGATTTTATAAAAAAATCTAGTTCTCTCAAAATAAATATAGTATACTTTAATAAAAAATAAATAATTAAATGGCTCTAATTAATTATTAAGTTAGAATTATCAATGTAAGCAATTAATCTCTCACATTTCAAATTTCTATTAAAAATTGAGGCGTTAATCATGATTTTATATTATTCTTTTTCGATCTAATCTCCATTCCATTAAAGATATTTCTTCCTAACTAAAATATAACTATTTTGTAAAATGTTAGATGTGTAATAAATTTAGTTTTGTATTTCATTTTATTTGTTATAATTTGGTTCTATACAAAATAAATAGTTACCTATCCATATCATTTTGTTACTTTTTTTATCAATGTTTTTTAAATCTAATATTTAAATATATCAAATGGTTTATATTAAATATTTTTCTTTTAAATATAAAAGTATTAATTAATTGTAAAAAATTTCATCATTTAACAAATCTCAAGTAAACCATAAATCCTAAACAATTTCATATGGATAAAGTTTATCTATTTATCTATTAAATAATTTAAACTATAATCATAATTTTAATATATTAAAATTAATATTATCTCTTTGTACAATTATATAATAAATTATTTAATATATAAATTAAAAGACACTAATTAAACTAAACCCTAAACCCTTAACTCATGCCCCTTAAACCCTAAACCATTACACATAACCTTTTAACTAACCCTTAAACCTGTAACCCCTGAACCCTTAATCATTAGCCCTTGAACCTTAAACCAATAACCATTAACCCTTAAATCTTAAACCACAAACTATAATCCCTAAACATTAAAATAATAACTCCTAAATCGTATATCCTAAACTATATATACCCTAAACTATAAACCCTAAACTATAATGATAATTAATTTAATATTTTAAAATTAATACTATCTCTTTTACGATTATATAAGAAATTATTTAATATATAAATTAAAAAATAATCAGTCATATATCCAATTTTTTTTCAATTTTTGCGGCCTTTTTTTAAAAAACGCCGCTAATTCTCGATCTATAGCGGCGTTTTTTAAAAAGCGCTGCTAATACTCAATCTGCTCCATCTATAGCGGCATTTTTTATCAAAACACCACGAAAAACGCCACTAAAAACCTATTTTACTATAGTGCTTGTTCCTAGAAAAAGCTAATATTGCAATTTGCCTAAGTATTAGATTTCTTACTCAGTGAATCCAAACTCTTACAAGATTGTTTGTATGCCATCAAGCCATTTAAGAAGATTTAGGTAAAAATATTATAATCGAAAAATGGGTTTAAAAAAAAAAGTTAAGCTTATTTAGAATTGAAGTCAAGTTTAAGTTTTGAATATACATGATCCATTTTGTAAGTTTGTAATAAATTTTTAATAATTGGGGGAGGAGAATGAGATTGCTTAGAATTGAATCCAAGCTCTCATACCTACAATATGCTGCTTTTACCACTGATCAAGAGGATGTTGGCATAAGTTTGTAATATATTATATTATGTAATTAATAATATAAAAATATTTGATACACTATTGATAGAATTTAATATAAATATACAAGTAGAAGAGATGACAAGTGTATATAGGATATATAAAAAATTAAAAGAAATATATAAAAGAAAGCGGGACACGTGGAAAATTTATAACTCTATTTGTGGGATTAAATGCACTATTAATGTATCAAATACTCACTCATATGATGTAAACATTAAAAAAATGTTAGGATGATTATATATAATAGTTTAATAAATGAAAAAATAAAATTATTAAATATTAAATTAAAAATAATATGAATATTTT
The DNA here is from genome assembly GCA_025506655.1 of Gossypium rotundifolium. Lineage (NCBI taxonomy): Eukaryota > Viridiplantae > Streptophyta > Magnoliopsida > Malvales > Malvaceae > Gossypium > Gossypium rotundifolium. Next base: position 52,447,399 of record CP106728.1, read on the forward strand.
TTAAAAAATAGGTTAAAATTTTCCATAAGTCCTTTTATTCTTCAAAATTTGAAATTTAATCCTTTTACTTTTATTCACGGCAATTTAGTCCTCTACTTTTGATTTCTAAATTCAAGTTCATTAAAGCTGTTAACAATGTTAATATTATTTTGTTAAACCCAAGATCATTACAACATTTTTTAGTTACATAGTTATCAAGTGAATTTTTTTTTCAAAATGTCACACCAAGTTTAACAAAAAAAATTAACAGTATTAACTGTTAGACCTAAATTTTAAAATCTAAAAAATAGAGAAATTAAATTCTAGAAAATAAAAGTATAGAGACTAAGATTCAAATTTATGAAGAGTACGTGGACTTAAATGGAACAACGATTAAAAATCTTGTCAAACAACCATTTTATACGAGTTCAAACCGTGCTACCTCATCCAACCACTAATATTTAATAAAAATATAGGCTTTGGTGTGTAAATATTACAGGTAATTATATATAGTTTTGCCAATTAACCTGAGATACATCTGAAATGTCGTTCTAATGGATATAATTTTACTAGGAAAAGACTTGGCTGTGTTAAGAACAAAGTAAAGAATACAACTAATATTTCATAAGAAATCATCTTATTTTTTTATATTTCTGAGAGTGTGCATGCATTATATATAGAATACATGCAAGTTGAATAACAACGTAACAGAAAGCAGTTTTAACAACCCTAATAACTGCTCTTTGACAACTGCTTTAACTAACGTTAACCACTGGCATTACTCTAACATTCCCCTTGCTGTTTTGAACTTTTTGGAAGAACCCTAAGGGCTTGTCAAAAGGATTCAAACAACTTAGGCGAGATTGGTTTGGTAAGAACGTCAGCGATTTGTCCAGAGGACGGAACAAAATTCACTTGTAAAGTCCCAGCTAGAATTTTCTCACGAATGAAATGGTGATCAATTTCTACATGTTTCATCCGAGCATGATGCGTGGGGTTTTCTGCTATGGAGACCGTGGATGAATTATCACACCAGATTACGGGTGTTGAGGAACATGTTACTCCAACTTCATCCAATAGTTGCTTAACCCAGATAAGCTCTGAAACGCAATTTGCAAGACTTCGATATTCTGCTTCAGAGGAGGATCTGGATACAACACCTTGTTTCTTTGAACACCGAACAGCGAGTTGGAGCCTAGGAATATAACATATCCTGTTGTGGAACGTCGATCATCAACAGAGGATGCCCAATCAGCATCTGAATAACAAATCATCTCAGTTTGTCCTTTGGTAAAGCACAGCCCATGGTCCAGTGTGCCAGCAAGATACCGCAAAACTCGTTTAACTGCTCGCCAATGCAAATCGCTTGGAAAATTCATGAACTGACTCAATTTGTTAACACAAAAGGATAGTTCAGGACGAGTAATACACAGGTATTGTAGCATTCCTACTATACTTCGATACAAATGGACATCAGGGAAAGGAGGACTGCCATCAGCTGCGATGAGTTTGGGTGTGGTGACCATAGGTGTTGGAGTAGCTGAAGCTCTGTCCATGCTAGTTTTAGCAAGAATGTCCAACACATATTTTTTCTGACTTAAAAATAACCCAAGAGGGGTACATTGTACTTCAATGCCCAAGAAAAAATTTTAGTTCCCCATGTCTTTGAGAGCAAACTTGTGGTGAAGTTGTTGAACCAGACGACTTATCTCAACATCCGAGCTGCCCGTTAGCACCATATCATCAACATAGACCATGAGTAAAGTGATACTTTCAGATGTTGTGCGAATGAATAGAGAGGGATCTGCCTTAGATGCATGAAAATTTAAGGAAGTGACCAGATACTGCTTGAGTGTATGAAACCAGGCTCGGGGTGCTTGACGCAAGCCATAGAGCGCTTTCTTGAGCTTGCACACAAGTTGCTGACCATTAGCACTTGAAACTTCAAAACCAGGTGGTTGCTCCATGTAGATATCTTCTGCCAGCTCGCCATTAAGGAACGCATTGTTGACATCGATTTGGTGCAAAGACAAGCCCTTCATAAGAACAACAGATAGCACAACACGAATGGTTGCTGCTCGAACCACAAGACTAAACATCAAGTCCTGCATGTTGCGAGAAACCCTTGGCCACTAGACGAGCCTTGTATCTGTCGACAGTGCCATTTGCCTTTCTTTTGACTTTGAAGAGCCATTTGTACCCAATGGCCCGTCGGTTTGAAGGAAGAAGACAGAGACTCCAGGTATTGTTCTTGAGAAGGGCTTGAAGTTCACTATGAACAGCTATTTGCCAATCTTCACTTTTCATAGCGACATGAATATCCACCGAAATGTCACGTAAATGCATAGTGATCATATATGCCTTAGGTTTAAAAATACCGGCTTTCTATGGGTAACCATGGCATGAGAGTTGGGTTGGGATGTAACTTGGTGATTAGTTGGTGGGGATTAAGTAGTAGGGACAATAGAAGGATGAAATTTGGCATAATGGGGTGGGTGGTTGAGTGTGGCCGGGACATAGGCGTCTTGTAAAGAAGAGGGACCCAAGGAAATAAGAGAGTTGGAGGACACGAGAGGCCTAGGTAGACTATTATGAGTGTTAGTGGATGTAGGTAAGGTGGTAGGGTTCATAATGAGTAATTTTGAGCTGGACTTAGTGGAAGTTGATGTAGTGTTGGTCTTAGTGGGATTTGACTGGAAAGGAAATATAGACTCTATAAAGGTGACATGACGTGAGGTATATATTTTCCCATTAGTAGTTTGACACCTATAACCTCTATGGGAAGGTGAGTACCCCAGAAAAGTGCATGGCATGGAGCGAAACTGGAGCTTGTGGGTGTTATAAGGTCTAAGGTTTGGGAAACAGAGACACCCAAAGACACGAAGGAAGGAATAATTTGGTTTAATGTGAAACAGCTTTTTATAGGGTGATAGATTAGCTATAGATGAGGAGGGTAATCTATTTATGAGAAATATAGTGCTGGTAAACGCATCATGCCAATAGTGTAAGGGCATATGAGCATGAGCAAGCATGGACAAACCCATCTCTACAATCTGCCTGTGCTTTCTCTCAACCAACCCGTTTTGCTCCAAGGTGTACGACAAGTAAGTCGATGGTGAATACCTTGTTGAGCTAAATAAGATCGAAGTGCTTGAAACTCCCCTCCCCCATCAGTTTGAAGAGCAAGCAGCTTACACCCAAGTATCCGCTCTGCTTGTGCATGAAATATTGGAAAATAGTGAGCTATATCCGATTTTTTCTTCAAGAAATAGACCCAGGTATATCTGGTGAAAGCATCAGTAAAGGTAACAAAATATCTATAGCATTAGAAGAGATTGGCGCAGGGCCCCAAACATCAGCAACTATAAGTTGTAAAGGCTTTGTGTAAACAGTCAACAACTTAGGAAACGGCAATTTACATTCTTTTCCTAAACGACAGGCAACACAATCAAGGGAGGTTGTAGGGGAAGAAAAATCTATATTACAATGGTGCAACGCCTTCTTGAACATAGCCAGACCGGGATGTCCAAGTCGAAAGTGCCAGAGACTAAGAGGGAAAGACGTAACAGCAGCAAGACAACGAGCTGAAGAGAACTTGTCAAGTGCGTGGGATGAAGCAGACAGATCAAGCTTGTAGAGACCATTTTGCACAGAGCCCTGAAACAAAACCTCATTGGTGTAAAGATCTCGAACTCGGCACTGTTGAGGAAGAAACTCAAACATTACTTTATTATCTTTTGTAAACTTGGACACAGACAATAAATTCTTGGCTATCCCTGGTACAAATAGAAGAGACTTCAAGAACAAAGGACGAGATCTAGTTAGAAGAGACGACTGTCCAGTTGATCGAATAGGAAGAGCATGACCATTGCCCATATACACTCTACCTGAACCAGTGTAGGGAACACTATCAGAGATAGAGGTGGAAGTGTGAGTGAGGTGATGAGATGCTCCAGAATCTGGATACCATGTGTTGTCGCCAACAGTATCAGGAGTGGCATAAAAACCTTGCGGAGGAGCTTGTGACTGAGAGGGCGATGACCCGAAACCAGTTGCACCACCAGGTGACATATTAAAAGGATTAGACCAAGGAGGGGTGTGCATGGAAGGAGCAAACCAGTTCTGATGAGCATATGGAGGAGCAAGGGGTTGCGAAGACAACATCCATGGAGTTGCAAAGGACCATTCTCGCCATGCAAACATTGGCTTGAGGAGGGGCACAGAGCACATGCTCTTGTAATTGGTGTCAAGCGATAGTAGCACCTATCAACCAGGTGACCAGTTTTTCCACATGGTTGACACTGGTACCAAGAGTTAGAATAGCGACCGCAGCCACGACCTCGATTTCCTGAAGAAGACCGGTACGGTGGTGTAGAGGTACTGTTGCTTTCAGAGTTACTAGGTTGATGAGTAACCATGTTAGCAGAACTAGGAACATCAAGAACATGAAGTTGTTGCCGAGACTCAGCATCAAGAAGCATGGTGGTAACTCTCTGAACAGTATAAGGGACAGCACTGGCAGTGATGATGGTGAGAATGGACTCATATTTGGAGGACAGACCATTAAGGATGGCTGTAACGTGTTCTCGTTCGTTGATAACTTCTCCACAATTAGCAAGACTGTCACAATAGCCTTTGATCTTCATCAAAAAATCCTTCATGGAAAGGTCAGCTTTTCGTTGAGAGTGCAACGCTCGTCTATAGAACATCAACTGAGACGTAGCCTTACTACTAAACAGATTAACAAGAGCATTCCATATCTGACAACTTGTATCCAAACCAATGAGATGTGGAAGAACTGAGAAACTCACCGAGGATAATAACCAGGAAGCGAGAGCACTGTCCTGTTGCTCAAAACGAACAAAATTAGGGTTGTCTTGTGAGATACCAGCGTCATCAAGAACAAACTGTGGAGGAGCAACAAACTATGGATCAATGTATTTTTGAAGTTTAAAAGTTTTGATAGCAAGAAGAACCTGTTGCCGCCATAACAGGTAATTACTATCATCAAGAAGGATACTGATCTTCTTGGTGGAAAAGAAACGGTTATCAACAACATTATCTTGAGAAACAGTCGACATTGAAGGAGGATGAAAAAAATCAGAGGTACAAGCAATCAATCCAGGCCGTAAGAGACATCTGATACCATGTTAAGAACAAAGTAAAGAATACAACTAATATTTCATAAGAAATCATCTTATTTTTTTTATATTTCTGAGAGTGTACATGCATTATATATAGAATACATGCAAGTTGAATAACAATGTAACAGAAAGCAGTTTTAACAACCCTAATAACTGCTCTTTGACAACTACTTTAACTAACGTTAACCACTGGCATTACTCTAACAGGCTGCACTATGGAGAGAGCGCATCATTACTGGACTAGAGGGCGTGGCACCAGATATTCAACCATGCTTGCATCAAAACCAGGCGCTCAAATTATGCAAATGCAAATAGATTAATTGAATTATCATAGTCGTTGAAGCTTATTACGTTCCTTGTATAACAAATCCAAAGAATACAATAAAATCACCCCAAAACCAATAGCACAATCAACCACGGTCCATAGTTGGCTAATTAATGTTTGGAAGAGAAATAAAACATGTTTAGGTGTTATACTAGAAGGATAAAATTCAATGTTAATAGCCATCTGATTTTGATGTGTAGAAGAAAGGGCCAACCCAGTACAGCCTCATTTTCCTTTGGTCTAGTACTTGGTGATAATTAAGGATGGCACCCCGAATCCCTTTGTTCACATCTGTTGGAACTTTACAAGCCTCTAATGGAGAGTTTTCCAGGAACGCTTTGCATTCTCTAAGCTGCATCATATCATTGATCTCAGGAGGAGTCAAGGTTGCAAAGAAATACCCATTTTCATCAGTTGCATCGCTCGAGAAAGAGAAAGGTGCTGTCTCATAACCAAACTCATCAACAGCTACACATGTTATCCTTGCAACAGCTCCTAAAACACAAAAAAATTTGCGAAGAAAAATCAGTATCATCTACAACTTTGGACTGTAATATACAAGTGGTTTTCAGATTGTAGATATTACCTTGAATCGGTACCGCTGGTGAAGTGCCCGATTTACATAGAATGTGTCCTTCAACTCCAATGGGAAGTTACTTCTTTTTTGCCTTTGGCATTGATTTGCCAACAGACTCTGACCCTTGACTGTAATCAATGGCAGCCACGATGACAAGTGATGAAAGAAGCAGCTGAGTGGCTACAAAGAAGAAACGGCTGGGAACCATGTTAATTTCAATAATATGAAATTAAAAACTGGGAAATATGTAACTAGCCTCACTTTATATAGAGAAAAAGATACCGATCACTCCATTACATGGTATAAAGAACACGATAGAAATAGAGATGGACTTGGTTGCTTACACGACAAGAAGCATAGGAAATGTAGGCCATCTGATGGCATAAACTGAACGTGAATGGTTCTTCCAAGGAGTTGTTATCCACATATTGATAACGTGGTATAAAATCCATTGTCAACAGGGAGGAAAGGCGTAGATTTCTTGGTATAGATTCTCTTCGTTGAAAAGATGCTTTACCAATATTAATTTATTATGTGAACAATTATTTGACAGTTTCACACATCTATCCAATTATATTCATGTATCATTGTAAAACTTCTAGTAATAAGTTAATAAATAAAAACTTTTAAAACTATTAAAAGATGAATATTATTAATATTTTATAATAAAAATTAACTTCAAATAAAACAACTTAAACAAAACTTAAAATCAACATTAGTTTCTTTAGTATATATTATTTATTTAATACATTCTTAAAACACTATAATTGGTTAGAGCAATGGCTCTGCAAATCCTCATATGGTCTGGTCCCTGGTGAACTAAGGTTAAACCAACATCCTAATTAAGCTCAAAATTGTGTTCTGCAACTAAGTTCAACCAGGTGACATTTGAGTTTGTACTAGAATTGCAGTTAATTATTAGAAGTAACTAAAATAATTTTAAGGAAGACATTTTATCTATACTATTATTTAAACATTCTATTCAATTGGTATTGCAAATCAAGCATACATCAACTCGATTAAAAATGACTAGAACTCATTATTTTCATTATAAAATAAGTCATCTTTTAAGATATTCTTATATAAGATTTTGATTAGTTTTAAATATAAAATTTTACCGCTTTAACTAAAATTTTGTTTAATTTTATTTAAACTTTTTATAAATATATTTTATCATCCAACATGTCATAATCTAGTCTTTATTACTATTATTATTATTATTATCATCATGATCATCGTCGCAACTAACATCATTAAGGAAATTCCATAAAAAGGAAAGGAAACAATAAGACCATCGCAAGGTCAAACCAAACTCGAAAATAAGTAATTGAGTGAACAACAAGCTAGATCTGACAAAGTAAAAAAAAAAACACAAACGGCCTTTCAGCAATGGTCCCAACCAACCTAAAACAAAAGACCAACAAATAACAAAATAAATTAGAAGAAACAGGACTAGACCAAACAATTTTTCAACTGTGGCACCCTACACTTGATCCGCTCGTTGGATCTGAGTATGTGACGTCACATTACCTTATCAAAGTAACTCAGACAATTTCAAATAATTTTATCAAACAATTTGATATTAATTCATAAAAATCTCATACAATCACAATTCTCAACATAAACATGATGATTCAATGTTATATGATTCTATAAATAGGATTACAGGATTATGTTCAATCAAAAATAGAGTTAAGATTCGAATCAGAACTCTATTCATAAAAGTTCAGCATGATGTCTAGAGATAGGGGTCTTCATTTCTCGAGATAGACTATAATTTATGTTTAGAAATTTTGCTTCGATGATGGCACATCTCAAGACAAGCCTTCCCTGTTTCACTATTTTAGCTTCAATGTTTGGATGTTTTGAGTCCTAGAACAGGGCAAAACTTATTTAGGTTCAATGTTTACTAATTGAGACAATGGGGTACATATCTCGAGGTCTACAATTCATTGTCTCAAGACTTGTTCAATATGTCTCGAGACATTTACCTAGAAATGCATAAATTGGTCATTTTTTCTCATAGTGTCTTGAGACATGATCTATATGCATCGAGACCAACGTACCAAATGATTCAAAAAATGCAATATTTCATGCATATAAATGGTACCTAATTGTCACCTAAAACATGTTAATATCATACCAACCTATAATATATTTACTTAGCTTATAAAACCTCATTCCAATAACTTAAATTCATGGCATTGTAAACACAAACTTATCTCAAATATGGCTAAATAGTAAAGTAAACTAAAACATACTTTAAACTAACCAAACTAAGCAATTTAAGTTCACCATATTACCAACACAAATACCATTAAAATATTTAAAACTCAAAAACATTATAAGGACTTCAAAATACTCCAAAATACCTAGGTACATGCCACATATATATTTCATAACAAAACAAGATCATTACGAGGATTTTCTGAGCTGAGAGTTGAAGACTTGGATGTTGGCAAATCCTAACCCATTCTAGAAACCTAAATAGACCTTGGGCACAGAAGCAAACCAATCTGTGTGTTGAGTATCGTATACTCAGTGAAACTAACATAATTTGAATTCAAATATAGACTATTAAACTAGAAGCATACAAGACATTAAATCAAATATTAGTAATCTCAATATATCACTTCTTTGCAACAATTCCGGTATCAAAATTATCTCACAGTCATTTCAACATGATTATCTTCATATATTAAACTAGAATGATCTTTTATCAATGAATCTAGATATAATATCATTTCCATAATCAGAATTGTAACAGCCCGTTTTTGGTCAAATCGGAACAGTGATTTTAGGACCACATATCTGAGGTCAAAATATTTATTTTATTATTATTTTAAGTTTACAGCATGATTGAATGATTGTGTGAAAATTTTGTTAAGAAATTTTATCGTTTGAATGGTCAATTCGATAAAAAGGACTAAATCGAGTAAATTGTAAAATGCATGTTCTATTAATTAAATGTGTCTATTAGCTATGTATCATTAAAGTGGAGGTCCTTACGTTGTAATTATACCATTAAAATAGTAAGTGGACATTAATTGATATGAAATGGATGATATAAATGTTTTATCATTAAGGTTAGTTTGGTAATTCATAAAATAAAGGTTAATTAGTAAAACAAAAACAAAATTTGGTTCATTCATCTTTCTTATTTGCCTAAAATAGAAGAAGAAAATATTCATGAAAGCTTTCTAGGGTTCGGTCACTTGGATGCTTAATTGGTGAGTAAATTTTGTCCCGTTTTTAATGATTTCTATGTTTTTGACATCGTTGCAGCTTAGTCTAGCTAGCCCAGGGACTAATTTGTAAAAATGTTAAAGATTTTAGATGTTTCCATTGATGAATAAGCATGTGTTTTGAATTTTCTTGATAGATAATGAATGCTTGTTGATAGATATATAAGTTTTGTTAAGTGATTTTTAGTGAAAATACAAAATAAGGATTAAATTGAGAAATGTGTAAAGTTAGTGGTTAAAATATGAAATAAATGAAAAATATGGGCTGCTAGGGGCATAATGGTAATTCGGCTAGCATGGGTTAGTCTTGAATTTCATGAATTTGTGATTTTGTGTAATAGTAAAAAATGTGAAAGTTTAGGGGAAAATGTTTAAAATAGCCCTAATGTATATTTTGGATTGAATTGAATAAATAGTTGATAAAATGAGTTAATTTTGAATATATTTAGATCAAGAAAAACAAAATTCGAACCTAGATCGAGGGAAGAACAATGTGTCAGATTAGTTGATCCGCGTTTTCGTTTTTACGTCCGAGGTAAGTTCGTATGTAATAAGCATTGTTACAATTATGCTTTAAATGCTTTGATATTGCATAAATTGTGTATACGAGATTAAAGGTATGTTTGACGATGATTTGGCTATATATATCACTTAGTGTGCGATTCGAGATAGCTCCGGCTATGTATGGCACTTAGTGTACGATATTAAAATAGCTTCGGCTATTTTAGCCATTTAGTGTGTGAGATTAAAATAGCTTCGGCTATGTATGGCACTTAGTGTGCGAGATTAAAATAGCTTCGGCTATGTAATGGCACTTAGTGTGCGAGATATCGAGTATTCAGTAGTATTTCGAATAGGTATGAGCTGGTTACGAGTTTGTACAGGTATGTATATGGAAAGTATGAGTTTCAATTAGAAGAAGTTATGAATTTGCATATAAGTATATGATTAAGCATGGTACTCCATGTAATCTCACAATTTCCGCCACATACAACTTATCCAACTTTTGAAGAGAGTAATCCATTCTGACTGGGATAAAGTGTGCGGACTTGGTCAAACGGTCCACTATCACCCATATCGAGTCCTTCTTAGTAGGCGTAAGGGGAAGCCCACTAACGAAGTCCATGGTAATTCTTTCCCACTTCCATTGGGGAATCTCGATTGGTTGGAGCAATCTGATGGGACTTGGTGTTCACCTTAACTTGCGACACGTCAAACATTTCCCACATATTCAGATCACTTCTCGCTTGGTCGGACCACCAAAATTGTTCCTTAGATCTCTATACGACTTGATGCCTCCGGATGCATAGCACAAGGGCTACCATGCGCTTCAGAAGAATCCTTTGTCTCAACTCCTTATTCTTGACATCTGGACTTTACCCTTGTAGCACAATACTCCTTCATTGTTGACATCATAATCCTCTAATCCCCTTTGCTGTACTTGCGCAACTTAGTACTTAAGTCATTATCGATAACCGTCCCTCCTTCACTTCCTTTAGCCACGTGGGCCTAACTTGCAACTCGCTTAGCAAAGCTTCCATCATCATCTGAGACTTATATGAGCGAACAAAGCCCGTAGATCGATACAACCTTCAACTTAGGGCATCGGCTACTACATTCGCCTTGCGGATGATACTCTATTGAGCGATCGTGAGTCCTTGATAATTTCACCCACCTTCGTTGCCTCAAGTTCAACTCCTTCGAGTTAATAAATACTTAAGGCTCTTGTGGTCCGTGTAGATAATGACCTTTCTCCATAAAGGTAGTGCCTCCAAACGTTAAGGCGAAAACCACCATTGCTAGCTCTAAGTCATGAGTTGGGTAGTTAAGCTCATGAGGCCTTAGTGCCGAGACGCATAAGCAACCACTTTGCCATCTTGCATTAACACACGACCTAACCCCGAATGTGAAGCATCACATTACACCACAAATTCCTTTCACGCCTCCTATTTGAATTAACACTGGAGCCTCTGTCAAGACCTTCTTAAGCTTTTCAAAGCTCTCTTGCGCTTATTAGTCCATTCAAGGTACTTCCTTCCTTAGTAACTTGGTTAAGGGCGCGGCTATTGACGAGAATCCTTCCACGAACCTCCTATAATAGCCTGCCAAGCCTAAGAAACTTCAGATTTCAGCCACGGACCTAGGTGGTTTCCAATCCAACACTACTTCGATCTTCCTAGGGTCCACTCTTATTCCTTCTGCGGATACCACATGCCCTAAGAATGCCACCTCCCTAAGCCAAAATTCGCACTTGCTGAATTTGGCATAAAGCTTCTTTTCCCTTAATACTTCCAACACGACTCAGAGATGCTCATCATGCTCCTCCTCCGACTTCGAATACACCAAAATGTCATCGATGAACACCACGACAAATCTGTCCAAGTAGGGTTGGAAAACCCGATTCATCATATCCATGAACGCAGCCGGAGCGTTCACAACCCAAACAAGCATCACCACAAACTCGAAGTGACCATATCGTGTCCTAAAAGCGGTCTTATGGATATCAGCTTCCTTCACCTTCAACTGATGGTATCCCGACCGTAAATCGATCTTCGAAAACACTGCGGCTCCCTTCAGCTGATCGAACAAGTCCTCGATCCTTGGCAAGGGATACTTGTTCTTAATGGTCACTTATTTAATCGGCGGTAGTCTATGCACATACGCATAGTTCCGTCTTTCTTCTTCACAAATAAGACCGGTGCTCCCACGGAGACACACTGGGTCGGATGAACCCACGGTCCAACAGTTCTTGTATCTGAGCCTTGAGCTCCACTAATTCCTTTGGTGCCATTCGGCATGGGGCGATTGACACGGAGTCGTCCCCAGAGCAAATCAATCCCAAATTCCACCTCCACGTGCAGGGGTATTCCGTAACTCCTCCGAAACACATCCACAAAGTCCCTTACCGTTCTAACTCCATTAACACCTTCCTCCTTTCCACCTATCGCACTTACAAAAGCTAAGAACGCTTTGCAACCTTTCTTAACCATCTTCCGACCTTGATCTTAAAACTACATTAGATAAATAGTTCCTCCTTTCTCCGATCATTATTACCACTTCATCTTCCGGGTTCTTAGTTCCATACGTTTAGCCGCACAATCCAACACGGTCGGTGTTCTACTAACCAATCCATTCCAAGTATAAGCTCAAACTCTCAGAAGGTAACTCCATTAAGTCCGCTCAAAGCTCACTCCACGAATCTCTGGGGTACATTCCAAAGATCTTGTCTACCACTATAGTTTGGCCTAATGGGCTTACTACGGTCATTTGCCTATCGAGAGTTCGAGTCTAGGCCTAGTGTTTTCACTACACTACTTGCAACATAGGAATGGGTCGAGCCCACATCAATCAAAGCAAAGTAGGGTTTGTCAAAAATAAAAACGCGTCTGGGTTATTACGTCCGTGCGTCTCCATCTTCCCTTGACGAACCGCATAAACCAAACCGGTTGTCTTGCATCGATATTAGTATTACCTCGGCCTTGTGTTCCACGGCCTCTGCACATACCACTACCACGGTTACTCGAACCACGACCCGTTGAGGTTCTTTGTCGCCTCTCTACCGGTCGCTAGCATTACGAACTACTGGGTCGGCTCTCGTCCGATTGTTTGGGGCAATCTTTAAACATATGGTCCTTAGACCCACACCTAAGACAGCTCTAACTTTTCCAACACTCCCTAGATGCCTCTTTCCACAATACTCACAAGGTCGAATCGCACTTTGTACCAAACTTGTTGATTTCGTGGCCCGTCCACCCAGGCCTCTTGTAACCCTTTCACGATGACCCAAACCCTCTTTTGGCCTTATTCTTATCCACAGTGCGCTTAGTAGCATCCTTAATTCCCTCGCCACCTTGGCCTTTTCTACCAAAAAGCAGAGAATTCCGCTCACGATGCGGTGCTATTAATGATCTTAAATCGTCTCTCGGCCCGTCCTCAAAGCGGACCACGGCGTTCATGCTCGATTGTCACTACCCTCGAGCATAACGGCTCAACCTCGAAATTCCGCCTCATATTCTGCGACGGACTTACTCCTTGGACTAACCCTAGAAAAGCCTTCCTCTGCTCATCTCAGATACGGTTCCCACATACTTCTTCCGAAAGGCCTCTTTAACAAATTCCCGGTCGATTTTTACTACTGATCAATCACGAGCAATCAACCACCATTGATACGCTTCATCGCGTAATAACGCCACCATCCCTTTCACTTTTCCTCTGAGTCAAATCAAGCTCATCCATTATCGCTCCGTTGCTTCCAACGATCTTTCGGTATTAGGTGCCACATTGGATACTCCTCGAAACATTTACGCTCCATTAGCTCGGGCCGTTCAGTCTGAACTTTCGATTTCCTCCATTTCCTCCTGCCGCCACCAATTCCAAAACTTCGTAGAAACGACTGCGACATGACCTCTTCCCGTCTGAGCTCTTTGCTCAACATTAACGGTGGGGGTGGTGGTGGCGGTGGCATCTCATTGTCGGACCCTTGACCCGACCTAACGGGTTCGACACGGTCATCCTTCCTCTTCCTCGACCACGACGACCACGTCCTCTGAGCTCATTTTCTAGCGTCGGGATCGATTAAGAAATTTTATGGATTAGTTATTTGTTCCACTTATTTATCGGTGAAGGAGTTTTATGAGAAGGATTTTAGAGTGGTTCTTTCGTATCATACAACACACGCCTTTTCCATTCTTCCATTCATTCATCAAACAAGTATGAACTTAGTTCATTCGGAGAAACGTTGTAGTTTTTGTTGTTTGTTGTTGTTTTCCACTACCCGGTATTTTCGTAATTTTGTCCTCTGGGGTATTGTTGTAATTTGTCAAAATAGGGTTCCTTGGTGATTTTGTCAAAATTATTTTTGGAAATTCCAAAATCTCGATGTAATTTGGAAAATTTTAAAGTCCGAGGGTATTTTGATAATTTTTGACCTCAGGGGTATTTTGGTAATTTTTTACAAATCGAAATAAATTTGTAAAATTTTATGGATTTAGGGTATTTTAAAAGTTGTAAAACTTTGAAGGTTCTTTTCGAAAATTGTTCCTTCAATAATGGGGATATTGCAAAAATTTTGGAAATTAGGGTCATTTTGGTAATTTTGTAAGTTAGGGGTAATTTTGTAATTTTTCCAAAATCAAGGTATTTTGATATTTTACAAATTAGGTTTTTTGAATGTTTATAAAATAATGAAATTTTGGTAAAGCTGTTGAGTAGTTGAACACTTTACAAACCAGGGGCGTTTTGGTAATTTCACCCCTAAGGGCATTTTTGTAATTTTCGCAAATCAGGAGGTTTTCAGAAAATGTTGTCAAAATAATTTTCTCAGATTTAAAAGAAAGTTTTTAAAAGTTTGAAAAACTGGGATTTGTTGTTTTGTTCTTTCTTCTTTTTTTTTTTTTTAAAACATGGCTAGTTCCTTTCGGGTTTTAGTCATTATGTTTAGCCTATGACCGAGTCCTCTTGGTCGGGGTGAACAAAGCTACGCACCAGGCGCAGATTCGTGTGGAGAGGAGGTGAGTCACGCGATTTGCTTAAATACCAAGCTCCCACCAAACTGCTCCTGACATGCGCATGAGGTTGCCACACCACTGAGCCTACGAGTTATGGTGAGCCGAAGCTACGCACTGTAGGATTCTGCGAAGAGGAGGTGAGTCACTAGGATTGCTTAAATACCAAGCTCTTGGGATCCAATCCTAGACATGCGTACAAGGGTTACCACACCTTAGCTCAGTGACTTAGCCATAGGTTGGTTTAGTACATTAAGTCTTATGTGTTTATGTTTGAGTAGTCTAATCCTAGGGTTCAAGTTCCTATTATTCTATTCTACGTTCCATGCCTTTTCTACCCTTATATAAATCACAAAATCACACATATAGTTAGGGGTACTTACCGGTGGATCAATTGTTTGAGACTTAGGAGCCATGCCAAAAGCACCTTATTTTCAAAGAAAATTCATTTGGCTCGCTTTGAAAACGTTTTGGGCCTTAGCCCACAGTAGAGAGTTTAAAATCGGGCTCGATACTAAATCGAAACACCACACCCTACCACTAGCTTTGAACAGGATCTGGTATGCTCCTAAAGTAAACCGATTTCAAAATCATTTTCGATGCTTAGAAAATTGTAAATTTTGGAAAAACTATTATTTTCAGTTGGGCTTAGATTGGAAACCCATTTATTTGATCTTGTAAGCCCATTTAATTAAATACATCCAATAAAGTTCTTAGCATGAAACTTAACAGTAAGCCAACATAAAGTATAATCCACTGGGCCTTAAGGCCTTATTACATCAAGTAAAACCCAAAATAGAATAAAAGCAACTAAAAATAAAATTTAAGTTCAAACTAAATGAAATTTTTCGCATGTAGCATGGCCTCCTCATGGTCCACCTACCGGTCAAAATCACTTGCTCATCACCTGAAAAATAATTCCCACAATGGGGTGAGTCAACAGACTCAATGTGCACACAATACTATCATTCAATAAATTAGGCATTCATGTTCAAATCATTAAGTCCATACAATAATGAAATTATGATGCAACCCAAACCCAATCCTAATTAGCCATCCACTACACTCCCGTACCAACCTCGCACACCGTGGGGACTAGTAAGTCAACCTCCATCCGCTACTCTCCATCAAAGGCATTCGCCCATATCGTTGTGTCATTAGACACTATAATCAAATTATCGTTGTGTCATTAGACACTATTGTAACAAAGTTACCAAAATTTACAATGTGACCGTAGTCAACATATTTAGTTGGTGAGACCAAGTCAACACCTTCGTTGGTGAGACCAAGTCAACACTGTTCTCCCCTTTCACATAAATCCGAATGCCCCAAATATTTATATATTATGCATAACTTAATTTCATGTTCATATACATATATTCGCATGTTATAAAATAACATTTTCACAATCCTATCGAGTAGGAAGCGTGCACAGGTACTTTTTGCCACATTTGTGGTACATAGCCACATTCACATTATTATTCATATCATATATTAAAATATTTAGCCATAAAATATCGAAGGATAGTAAGGGTACACACCTGTTTCGCTTAATAGATTCCTTGAGATCTCGAGAATCCCGATCTAATTTTAGATCTATTAATTCCTATATTCGGCCCACCAAATAAACACATTAATAAACCTATTTTGGCCTAAAACGAAACCAAATCCTAGTAGGATTTGTAAGGAAAAACTCACCTTTGCCGATTTGGTGATTATACAAATCCCGAAAGTTTGGTTTTTCCTCTACTTGATATTCGGCCAACCTTGTAGTTCAATATGGTTAGTTTTTCGGCTTTTCAAAAATTAAGGAATGGATTTAGATACTCTCACAACCCTTGGCGAATATTTTAGAGGCTTACCTTAGAGATTTCAAATGCCTAAGTTCCTTTTTGTCTTGAATATCCGTCAAATCCCTAAAGATCATAGGTTAGATTTGATCTAACTTTAATAGGTTGTAGTTGGCCTTTAGCGAATGTGTCTTACCTTAATTTTCCTCGAATCAAATCCGAAACTCCTCCTCGACATTACGCCATAGACATAAGAGGTTATTTTCTTAAGCCTTGATTTAAGCGATTTAAAGAACAAGATTCAATTGTTCTTACCTTAGATCCTTGATCTTTATGTTCAACGATTGTGGAAACTTGAGATCCCTTGTATATTCGGCCATGATCAAAAAAGAATGGGGATTAGGCCTTTTACTTTCGGCAACTAGAAAAGAAAGAAAGAAAATTGAATGGCTAATCCTTACCTTGTTGCCTTTAATCACTTGTTTCCTTGACTTGAGTTCTTGAGATTGACTATGGAGATTTAACCGAGATTGGAAGGAAAGGTTTTGACTAGGCAATGGCAAAGGGAAGGAAAAGAAAAGATGGAGTCCTTGCTTAGGGAAATTTCGCAAAGAGAGGGGAAGAGAGAGCAAAATTTGAAGAAAGAGAGTGAATGGGAGAAAAGTCTCTATTTTCCTCTTTTAACTGAAACTGCTAGACCAAGAGTCCAAAACTTGGCCACTACTCTCCCAAGTGATAATTTAATCTCTATTAATTATCACTTAATTAAATTAAAAGTCTTTAATCCATCTTTTAATTCCTCATTTATCTTAGAAGAATAAATCCTTTATTTATCACCTTAATTTTGACAAGTTTTAATAAAAATAAAACTCTCTCCTTTTTAGCAACCAAGTGCCGTCCACCCCTAGCCTTGGGAAGCAAAATTAAACCTTCAATAATTGCTTTCCAAGTGACTCGAACTCATGCCATTCCCATAAACCCTAAGTGACACTTCAGGCCACTTTTCCAAGCTCGATTGTATGTCAGAATTCACCAACTTTTTCTTTTAAGGCCCTCTTGCCCTTATCTCCTATTTTGGGCTTTAAAATTTGTCATTCCTACCTTATTTCTAAGTTTCCTAAAATTTTCATGCTCTCAGTAACTTGCCATTTTCCTTACATCCTCGGGTTTCCAAAATGTTCGGGTTTCCAAAATGTTTAGGTTTCCAAAATGTTCGGGTTTCCAAAATGTTTAGGTTTCCAAAATGTTCGTGTTTCCAAAATGTTTAGGTTTCCAAAATGTTCGGGTTTCCCAAAATGTCTAAGTTTCCAAAAATGTCTAAGTTCCCAAAAATGTCCATTTCCATTTCCATTTTTCATTTCCATTTCCATGCATTTCTAGGTTTCCAAAAGTATCAAAAATTTATTCATAGTACTTGAAACTTGTCATTTCATACAATTAAACTGGAAATGCATAGGCCCTATTCAGGATGTTACACATTCCTTTAATTTAGGACGACCCTTTTTAGCAACTGCTAAGACCATTATTGATATTGGTACAGTGAAATTAATACTTCGTGTAGGTGGTGACATGATTAAACTCCAAGCAAGTGATTCTGTCAGAATATCTAGTGTTCAAGATGATACAAGTCTTGTTAATGTAAGTGAACTTAATGTTCAATCTTCTTTGCAGGAAATTCCTCAGAAAAAGATAACAGAGCCATGGTCTAGCTCTCATATTGAGAACAGAACTGTTCATGAGGAACGAAGGCTCTAAATCGAAGAACTAGATGAATGACGAACATAGTTTAAGGAGAAATTGAAAATACACGATGAACCAAACCAGAGCCTTGACGAGCCTAAAAATAAAACGAGTCAAATTAAGGTTGGAGATTGAGTTCTAATGGATAATGCAGATCCTCGTCTTGCCACTTCTGAACCTCATGGAACAACCCTTTTCACGGTACTTAATATTTTCCCATACGATACAGTCGAGGTAACTCGTTCTAAATTTGGCACCTTTAAGGTAAATAGTACTCGTCTAAAACCTTATTTTAACAAAATTGATATCAAGAATGAGGAGTTTCAATTCCTCGAACCACCATGATTATGCGAATGAAAGGTGAGTCAAGCTTAGACTCTAAATAAGCATTTCTCGGGAGGCAACCCGAGCACTAACCTTATTAATGTCCATATTTTTTATTCTTAGCACTTAACTAAAAACTAACCAAATTAATAGGTGCAGGTTTCTCTACCCACACAGCCTTGTACACGGGCGTGGCCGTGGCCGTGGCCGTGTGGACACCATGAGTAGGTACATCGGTGTGGCAGAGACTGGGCAGAAACAGGACGAAAATTTTCCCCAAAACACGGGCTGTGATAAAATGCCACGACCGTGCGATGCGGCCATGGTTAAAACTAACTAAAGAACACGAGATGCGATAAACCCACACGGGTGTGCCTTAAGACCGTGGGCGATACTGAGTAAGTGACACGGGCGTGCGACACGCCCGTGCCTAGAAGCTGTGGTTGAAACTGAGTAAGTCACATGGGCGTGTTACACGCCCGTGCCTATAGGCCGTGGCGATACTGATTAATTAACACGAGCGTATGAACCGCTACACGGGCGTAGGAGAAACGAGTGAAGCATTACACGGCCGGGCGATTCGGCTGTGTAACCCAACATGCCCAAGGAACACGGGTGTGGGCAAAGACTCAGACACACCCTAAACTAACATTTCTGAAACACACGGGTGTGGACCGCAACCATGTGCCCCAATCCCTATTTAAACCCCCGTCTACTGTTCACCTTCTCCCCTAAATTTTCCCCCCCAAAACCCTAGCCACTCTCTCACCCAAACACCCTCTCTACTCCTTCTCCCCTACTTCGGGCACCACCTCGATGACCCACCAGCGACTGAACTATCCCCCATATCCTCTCCTTCTTTTCCTTTCCTCTTCTCCCTTTTTTTTCACGCCCGTGGGCCGCATTAATACTCCATCAGTTTACTCTTCCTCTTCACTTTTTAGTTCATTGATCATTTTTATTACTGTGAGTCCATTTTATAAGTCCTATTTTCAGATTCAGGTTGAGCTACTAAGTATACTCATATTAATTATTAGGTTGCATTTGTCACATTTTCATTCTCTATACTAATTGATACTTGACAATAATTTTGCTCTTGGTAGCTTACTGATTTTGATAATGCCATGCATTCTGGGATTCCAATTAGTCTTGTTAATTAGTCTCACTTTTAGGCTCATTGCTACTTAATCGCTATTAGTTAGTATCTTACATTGATAAGTCTTTGCATCTAGGAACCAAAACTTCATCACAAGTAATCCTATTTTAACATTCTGGTTCACTGGTTAAGATTCTGAATTTTTGATTTATTTGGGAATGTATTCGGTGCTGTTTCTACCTTACTTTACTAATGTTGAACACTTTATCTTGCAAGCACATAATGACTCCTCCACGTGGGAAAAAGACTGCTGTCCCCGCTTCGAAAAAGTAGAAGGGACCCGAAGCTACATCTGCGAGTGCATCTGCTAAAGTGCGCCATCCTTTTCTACAGTTTCCCCTAGGACTCCAGGAGGAACTTTTTCAGATACTTCATGCACGACCCCTCGGAGTGGGGAGATGTATTGATTGGGCTACCTTAGAGTAGATCCAACTAGATGACGCAGTTCAGACCCTATTGACTACTGACCTATAGGGGCATTTTTTCGAGATTGTCAAGGTGACCTACTTAGAGCTTACTTTGGATCTCTGTTCCACCTTTCACCTTCAGGCGGTCATGACAAACTTCGACGACCCAGGCACAGTCCAATTCTGCCTTGGAGGCCTAGTACGTGAGGTGAGTATCTTAGAGTTTGGGGTCGCTTTGGGACTTTATACTAAGGAATTCATGGAGGACGACGACTTCGAGAACCTTCATTGCCACATCCACTACTCCCTTTCTTCCTACTGGAGAGCCTTAGTTCCTGCCTCGGCTACCTAAGATCCAAGTCGCTCCAAGGCATCAGCTCTTGCCCCATCCTTGAGGTATTTACACGCCATCCTGGCTCACACTTTGGCAAGTAAGCGAGAGAGAACAGGCGTCGTCAACACTCACGAAGCCTACTTTTTATGGAGCATGGCTCATAGGCACGTGTTCGGTTTAGCTTACTTCATCGCCCTCGCCATTTAGAATCAGACAGAGTGACATATGAAGGGGGTCCTCTCCATTGGCCCATATGTGACGCCCCTGGCTCAATACTTTGGCCTCTTCAACACCGTAGCTCAGTCCTCCTCGCTCACGCTTATTGGGTAGATGTCCCCATAGGGCATCTCGACGATGCTTCATATGAGGATGATTGAGCGTCGTCATGGGTTTGATCGTCCTTAGTACAGTCTATCGCAAGCCACCGATCAGGACGTCCCAGAGGATATTGCTGATGATGTCCCTTTACATCATAAGGAGCCACCTTCTACGCCACCACCACCTAATCGACCAGTTCATGCGGCTGCTTCATTGACTGACATATCTGAGCACCTCACTCGTTTCGAGCAGTATTGCACTCAATAATTCAATGACAATGCTCGACGATTTGACGGCCTCGAGGCGACTCTACAACAGATTTGTCAGCACTTCCACATATCACCACCACCCCACCTCGCGAACCATCTGTTGATGAGGACCTTTGAGTCCATTTATTTTTTCTTTTTATTTTATTTTAATTTTTAAACTATTTATCTTTATCTTTCTTGTCTTTGATTTATATTAGTATATTTTGATTTCTTTATATCTCTAGCTGTTTATTATCGAGTAACCATAATGAAGTCCATTAATAAAACTCCCTAAAACTTTACTGATGACTCCGCAGTTTCAAAAGGTTCAAGGTGCTACTAAGGAACAACAAACTACTGGATTATTCTCCCCCACCTTCACCTCTGCCTAGTTCATCATGCTTCTCATTGGACATATTTCTACAATTTTCACTTTCTAAGGATTTCATCCATAATTCAGGAAGTTTCACCTCCTTCCCTCTATTATGATTTTCTGCTTACATTACTATTATCTATCTTTGTACATTGAGGACAATGTACATCTTAAGTGTGGGGAGGTTATTTAATTGATTATCAGAAAATCCCTGAATATTATCTTGTTCAAAAGTAATCTACTCATATTACTATTAGACTGAATTTGGATTGATTAAATCATAGGTAATTGTGCATTGATTATTAAACTTTAAGACATTAAAGAATCAAGCATGATAAAGTTGATCTTTTGAGAATTAAAATTGTTAGGATATTTCCCTAAATTGATGTATTATCTTGAAATTTTAATTTTACAAGATTGACATCAAAAACCCATAATTTTTGTGAGATTTTGAGCCTTTAGAGCATATATTCTTTCTTGCTCACTTCTTTTATTGGTTATGAGTGTGTCAACACTGAATCGTTATTCTAGAACTTGCTTCGATTATGCATATCAAGACCACATTTTTGATTTGATATACTGAGATGATAAAGGCACCTAGGATTTAACCCACTTACTCCATAAAAAGCCTACCCACATAATTACCCCTTAGTGAGCCCCTTTGAGCTTTAACCATTGTCTCTTGATTTCCCCTTTGATGATAACCCACAATTTAACTATTTTTGATTCATTAAGAATTTTTCCCTTTTTATTGACTCCCTTTTTATCGAGATTTAATTTTATTTGTTACCTAACTATGTTCGTCAATTCTAGTTGTTGAATTACTACCTACGTATACTCATTACTTGTTCTTATTCTTAAAAAAAATCATGTAATTACATTCTTTATTGAGCTTATACAAGTTAAATTTATTATTTCAAGGGAAAGCTCACGTTCTAAAGTGTGAGTGGTTTTAATTTTAGGTACTTATTTGTAATTCAGTAATTAGCATTGTTTTTCTAGTTGGTAATTTATTACATTAATCTCGATTCTAACCATCTTTTTCAGCCTTTATCCACACCTTTAACCCAAGCCCCATTACAACTTTGCTAAAGACCTTTTGATTTGTGCATCATCTCATTTATAGTGGTGGAGATTTGATTTTCATGCAAGCCTATGGTAATAACTTTTCATGATTGACTTTTGAGTGCTTAATTATTGAACCTTAAACACTTCAAGTGATTTAAGTGAATCTTTAGTGAGGATGTCAACTCTTGTCGATTTGGAATTAAAGGTAATTACTTAGATGAAAGGAATACCTATGATTTTATGATTCAAATGTTTGACTTGGATTGTTTGAAACTTTGATGCTCTTTTAAGTAGAATTCTCAATACATGACTATGTGTGAATTGTTTCAAAACATTATTGATGAAAATTATAAGTTGAGAAGAATTTATTTGATTGTGAGTTGAGGATTTTGCTTGAGGACAAGCAAAGGCTTAAGTGTGGGGATATTTGATAAACCATAATTTATACATATTTTGACCCCCATGCTTGGCTTATTTTTGGATGAATTTTCATTAGATTTGATGAATTCGATGCTCTTAATCCTTTAATTTTATGTTTTACACTCAGGAGAGCTTAGAGAGTCGAAAAAAAGAGAAACGGGCCAAAAAGGGAAAAAATGGGCCTACTTCAGAAATCAACACGGCCTGGACTATCGCACAAGGGAAGACCACATGGCTGTGTGTGATGAGCAAAATCGAACACGGCCTAAGCTATCACACACGGGCGTGTCCCTGTCGAACCCAAGTCTAATTCTATTCAGAAAAGACTACTTGTGGGCTAAGAAAGGTGCTCCAAAGCCTATATAAACACCCTAAGGGAGAACCTAAAATGACACAGAGAGTAGAAAGCAAAAAAGACTCAAAAACAGCCATTGGGAGTAGCTTGGAAGAAGGATCCCCATCAAGACTGAAGATCTCCTATCAATTTCTCTTGAAGTTTTTAAGTTTTCTTAAGTTTTGTAGTTTTTCTTATTTTAAGATGTTTCCCTCTATCAGTATGAACTAAATTCCTTAAATACCTGAAGGGATGAAACCTAAGATGGATCTTATTACTATTTGATTTATAAGATAAATACTTGTTCTTATTCTTAATTGTGAGTTCTTATTCTTGCTTTAATAATTCAGGTTATTGATTCAAATCGAATGTGCTTATTTAGAGGAGCAAAAGTCCCTGTTTAATAGTAGATCAATACAATTAAGCGGATTTGAATGCAATCCTAGACATAGGATGACATAAATCTATCGGATTAGAGTCAAATCTAATAAGAGAATCCATAGATCGAGTTAATACGACAATAGGGGTTTTAATTAGAAAGAAATTTTAATTAATCAACCTAGAGTTAGTTGTTCTTAGTCTCGACGAAGATATTAACATAAATCAGGGATTTCTATGGATTAAGTCAAATGAATTAATCATATGAATCAGAAGTACTAAGTGAAGTCTAGGTGGATTCTTCCTTGGGTATTGCTTCTTTCATAAAGTTGTCTAAAAGTACTTTCCCAATTCATTCTCTGTCGTGCTTTTAATTAGTTTTAGTTTTAAAAAAATCACTCCAATTCTTAGGCTAGATAATAGGAAGATAGTAATTACTAGTGCTCTTGGTCCTTGTGGATACGATATTTCCTGTCTTACCATAACTATACTATTAAACGATAGGTGCGCTTGCTATTATTGTGATCATAGTTAGTTAAGGGGACACTAAGGTGCTCGAACATTAAGGTTACCAATAAAAAAATGGAGGAATAGACAGAGGAATAGAGAAAATAAAATTCTGTTAAGATACTACCATACGGTATTGCTAAGTACAAACCGTGATGTGTGAAGCTTCAGGCCTTGCGGGAGGGGGACACTTCAGAGTTCGAGCATTAAAGTGAAATGGGAAACATGTCCTTTAGGATAAAACCATGACGATGGTTATTAGGTTCTATAGAGCAATACTGCGATGGCAGTCAACAAGCTCTATACAGCAACACTGTGATGGTGGTAAGATCCTATGGGGCAACTTCTCAAAAGAGGTCTAATGTGTAAACACAGGGTAGTCTACCGAGACAGTAAACATGGGGTAGTCTATCAGGGCAGTAAACACGAGGTAGTCCACCTAGACAGTAAACACGGAGTAGTCTGTTGGGACAATAAAAATGGTGTAGTCCATTGAGACAGTAAACAAGAGATAGTCCGTTGGGACAGTAAATATGGGGAAGTCCTCTAAGACGTTAAACATGGGAAGCACAATTTGAATGTTTACTGTCTAGGAGGAACATTAAGGGTGAAAGTAGAGTTCATAGTGTGACTGGTATAATAAGTCATAAGGATGAATAAGCTTGGCATGTTTGAGGAGCATAGACCATCGAGATAATGAGAGAATTTGCCAAAGAAGATGATGAATGAGGCCAAGAGAACGTCTCAACCCCAGTTAGGATGAAAAGAGAAAGAGACTCATTAGATAAAGAGGTATACATAATGTATGTCAAAACTAGTCCGCTGAGGGAGCTATGGATCCCACATGGTTTAAGCTGACACGGAATAGGTTGTGCTAGAATACAATCATAAATTGTAAGTCGACAAAGAGTCAGCCAAAAGGTTGGGTAAGCCGATAAGAGTCTTTGTGAGAGGAAACAACTGCTCAAGGCTGAATGGTCAGTAAAGTCCAACGAAGAATAGTAGATAACGGAGGTTTGTCAGAACCATGGGAAAATGGTGGAGATCTTGTTGCTCTACCTAAGGTAGGAGCCATATGTATGATGAAGCATTTTAAGGAATGAGCGAAAAGGGTGGGTGCTTGTAAGCATCATTTCCTCAAGGAAAAGAGAATGTATTCGGATAAGGACCTATGTTTACAACAATGATTTGGGTATCAATGAGTGTCGCCAACCAAGAGAATTGAATACAAGAATTAGGGAGATGGGTTAGAGATAAACAGGGTGAGACCACACTAAGAAATCATGATTATAGCTAAATCAGATATCTAAGTTCGCCAATAAATGCTTCAAAACACCCAGGGCTTGGGCCTTGCCAACTAGGTTTGCGGAATCTCTTATGGACGCAAGAGATTTTAACTCTGAACCAAAAAACTCAATTTCTTTAAATTTTATGGGATCTTATATGCATACATGTATAGATCTCACTAAGTTCTCTTGAACTTATGAAATTGTGGCTTGAATGCAAGTTAGATAGTGACCCAGACAACTCAAGAAGGACCAAGCCAGACCCAACCAAAGTTAAGTGGTGTACAATAGCTATTCATGTATATAAAGGGGCACCCTTAGAGGCTTCGCCTCAGGGTCTAATTTGATTATATACATTATCGAGCCTTAATCCAGAAATTATAAATATTTGATGGAATCAAAGTCTTAATAATTTATTATCAGTTTTGTACAAGTTGTATTAACAACTAGAATTTTAAAATTTTTAGTTGTTTATGTAGAAACTAAAATTTCGTTAAGTCCTTCAGGTTAGTGTAGCATCCGGTACTCGGACCCTGTGACCGAGTCAGGTATATGGTGTTACGGTTACTAGGGTAAATAGTGTAAATCTTAAAGAGATAAGATTGTATAGAGTTTAAATCCCTTAGGAATCTTAATTATAGATGGGAACTAATCTTATTTGTTGATGTAAATCGATTTGTATTGTTGGATTTGGGAGAGCTCAACTATAAATAGAGGTCTCCCCCTTCATTTGTAATCACTTCATTCTTTCTGAGTTAATATATTGAGAGCATTTAGTCAAACAGTTGGTGTGCACTCTCTTTTTGTGGCTTTTTTTTTGTTCGTAGCTTCTTCCTTTTCAAAGTTTACTTATATTTTGCTTTAATGCCTTAGAGGAATTCTACGAGAATCCTCACATTGCGAGAGTTAGGATGACTTAGGCGCATTTAAAGTGAAGGAATCGCCTAAGGCCATACGGTTTACGAGACGAAAAGTCTAGCCCCGTGACACTAGTAGATAATTACAACCTAAGCTATGAATTTAGAAATTGTTTAGCTTACTTAGATGAAACATTGATAGAAAGTTTGGCTATATTTGGGTTTAAAGATTTAGATTCATGCAAGCTAACATGAATTAAGTTTATGGTAGAACAAGTTAATATTATAGTAGAAAATGTCAATTTAAGCTTAAATTTATTTAGTTAATTTTATGTCATTAAGGATCAAATTGCATAAACTGAAAGTTGTTATAAATTTTGCTATAGAATGAAAGTATGAGGTCCCTAGTGGTTAAAATCAAAGTTAGATTTCAAATCGATAATGAATATCGAAATATACAAGCATTTTGAATAATAGAGTTTATAGGGACTAAATTGAATGCATATCAGGTTTAAATTGAATGTGTGATTAGTTTAATGTGTGGTTTTAACTTTGTATTAATGTTTTAACCTATCGAATGTAGCTAAAAATGAAGCCAAATCGTCAAGAATTAATGTTTTAATCTATCGAACGTAGCTAAAAACGAAGCCAAATCGTCGAGAGATAAAGGGAAGTGGAAAATTATCAAGGACTAGATATTTTGGTTTGTACTATCATAATTTGCTTTACCATCAAATGTAACACCCTATATTTTGCCTAGGTGTTATATTCGGATTATGAACGTTACATTTTTTTGAAAACCAATTTTAGCGAAAAGAAAAGTAATTAAAATAACTTTTTGAAAACATAGCAATTTTTTGAAACCACAACTTATATCATATTACTAAAACCAAAACCAATTTATTGGTATATTTACGAGATAAATCACTTTAAGAAATTTCAGTTAAACTAGCAGCAGAAAACCTTACAGCATGTTGTTTGTAAAATCGTGATTCTTTTTCTTTTACTTATCTTAAGTTAAGCATCATTAAAAAGGAAAAGACTTTGGTATAATAAAAAACCATAAAGGTTTTAATGATCTAAACAAATCATAAAATGTCCAAAAATAAACAAAACCCAAGAAAAGTTCAGAATATTCATATTAACAAGAAAAATAAGTGAAATCCATAGTCCTAAAACCAAAAATGTAAAACCCGAGCTCCAGAGTCGCCGTCCTATCCTAAGTCAGAGGATCACCTGAAACAGATACTTATTTATCTTAATCCAAATCCTACCCACCAGATTTTATAGAATTTGAATTAAACTCAACATCCAATATATAGCAAGTAACAAAAATATTTCACATTTGTGCACCACAGGATTCTAACACCAGACCTAAAGGGTAAGCCACTGGGCAGTTTTGAAACATCCAGTATTTTCACAATTTTATCGAATTTCAAAAGAGTTCTTGGGGCATTTTCAAATACATGATTATCGGTTTGATGAAACCCACAACAAACGCACTCCAAATCCTACATATAACTTTAAACGAACCGATTACAACTCAAATCAATTCCAAAATCTTACTTGAAACTACCCTTATTTCCTTAAAGAAACAATCCCAAATTCATAGTTGTAGACTTCACACAAAATAGAAAACAAACGCAACAATCACCCTATGGAAGGACCTTGATTCGTAACTTCTTCACCTAATAAGAACAACCAATCAAATACTTAACAGAGTATAACACGAAAACAACACTAAAACTCATCCTTAACAAATACGAGCAAAAACGAATACCATCAGAAAAATTATCACCAAACTTACGCTATGTTATGATTTGTATGAAAATATCTAAGTATGCATGCTATATGATTTATGAAATATGTATGCATGATATATGATTATGATGTATTTTTGTTTCGGGGTGGGATATGATATGATGGAGGAAGTGCTATATGGCAGTTTACACTACAAATATGGCAGTTAGACCGCAAATTTATATTTGGCAGCTCAGCTTCAATTATATGAGTGGCACATCACCGCATACTGGTGTGATTGGATGGATGGACTCTAATAGTCCTATATGGTGTGATTGAGTGGACGAAGATGGTGTGTAGAGGATGGGGGTAGGACATGATATGATATGATATGATATGATACGTTATAATACGTTATGATATGATATGCTATGTTATGTTAGGATATGATATGATACGTTATAATACATTTTGTTATGATATGCTTTGGTTTGAATTTCGATATGTTATGAGACGAATTGATAATTATAACTACTTATATTGGAATTGTGAGCCAAAACACACATTAGGCTTTAAGCTTACGCCTTTGTTGCTTTGCTTTAGGTGATCATCCGACTTAGGATAGGACGACGAATCTAGAGCTCGGGTTTCACGTTTTTGGTTTTAGTACAATGGATTTCACTTATTTTTCTTGGTAATATGGACATTCTGGACTTTTTTTGGGTTTTGTTTATGTTTGGACATTTTATGATTTGTTTAGATTGTTATGAAATTTTTGGTTTTTATTACACAAAAGCCTTTTCCTTTTTAATAACACTTAACTTAAGATAACTAAAAGAAAAAGAATCACAATTTTACAAACGGTATGCTGTAAGGTTTTCCGCTGCAAGTTTAACTAAAATTTCTTAAAGTGATTTATCTCACAAATGTACCAATAAATTGGTTTTGGTTTTAGTAATATGATATAAGCTGTGGTTTCAAAAAATTGCTATGTTTTCAAAAAGTTATTTTAATTACTTTTCTTTCGGCTAAAATTGTTTTTCAACAAAATTAAACGTTTGTTTCTTATACTTGTACGATGTAATCTCCATAATCCGACTGTAACGTCTAACGAGTAAGTTTTTCAAGTACGTATATGTCTATAAAATTCATTATAATGCTAAAATCATTATCTTTTCATAATTAGGTCTCCTTCATGGAATTCTTTAGGGCGAACCTTCTTGTTATAGGCCCATATCATTCGCTTTCAGTACAATTGACCATGAGGATGGCCCTTAGCCTCTCTTCTTCGATCAAGTTTAGCTAATCATATTGGGATTGAATCCATTCTGCTTCATCTGACTTCAACTCTGATAAAACTCAGAGAGAAGGAATCTTGACTTTAATGGGCAAAACCGCCTCTATTTCATGAATCAATGAGAAAAATGTTGCCCCGGTGAGGGTCTTAACATACGTTCGACAAGCACATATGCCAATGAGTTTCAATTTTTTTCTGGTAATCTTTTTTTTACGGTTCATTTTGGGTTGATACAGGGTTTAATCTTGAACAAATTGTAAACTTTTGATGTCGCGCTGTTGTTCCAATTTAATGCATCGTCAAATATGATCCCCTTTTGGGATTCTATACCGGCATAGAATTTGCTGACTGTCGACTTTGTGTAATCGGCATATGAAGTAGCTTCCACCTACTTGGTGAAGTAATCGACAACCGCAGAGGTGGATCGATACTTGTTAGAAGCTTTTGGCATGATTGGTCTGCTGCCATCCATGCCCCACATAAAGAAAGTCGTAGATTCTACTTATTCTTTGTAAGGTGGGATCTGTTTCTCATTTTATTCTACCATCCTTAACAAATTAGGAAATAATCTACAGTCTCGGTCATCTTTAAAGTCCTGAGATCCCTCTAGACACATATCTTGCTCAAAAGTAGACTCTGGGTCAATAGCTGCGTGGCTCATGTCTTTGATATCTAGGGACCTATTGTAGGTACGAAAAAATATTCAAAGGACAAATGAATTGAAGAATAATTATTTATGTAGTATGAACATGAATGAAATAAAGGAATAAAAGAATATTTGCTCAAAGTGAGACATAAAAATGCATTTTCATTGAAAATATAGATGTTGTACATAAGCCTATTTCACAAAAAGATTCTTATTACTCCTAGGCTTAGAGCAATAAGCGTGTTTCGGGCATTACTTTGACTTTGGCTCTAAGAAATACAGGGATCTCTTCCACAGTCCCATTGTTCAGAACGCCCCTAAGTATGTAAGGGCTTGAAAACTTATATTCCCCAATTCCCTCTTCAGATATGTCATTCAGATTCCTCGATATTCTTTCCAGGCTCTTGTCTTATTCAAGGCATCACAACTTTTTTGCCTTCACTTTCAACTATCGCATTTATTGCTTTGTCAGAGCGATTAGGTTCTGAAGAATCGTCGAACTTCACAATTCCCATTTCAATGAACCTTTTGACCAACTTCTTGAAAGCAAGGCAGTTTTCTATTGAATGCCCTATAATCCCCACATGATACTCACATTGAGCTTTTGCGTTATACCATTTGGGGTATGGGGGCTGCATTGGTTTTGAGTAGTAAGGAGACACCACATGCGCATCAAATAGATTTTGATAGAGCTCCTTGTATGTCATCGGGATGGGTGTGAACTGGAGTCTTTTTATATTTGGCCTTGAGTTGGATTCCTGCCTTGTAGAGCCTTGATAGCTAGTGGTTATAGCTCTCGGTTGGTAGAACTGCCCACCTTAAGTAGAACTGCAATGTAATGCAATCATAAACAAAATAAAATACATTAGCACAAGAAAAATAAATAACAAAATAGATTACCTAAATGGGTGACCACTAGGGTTTGGCGCGGTTCTACTTAAGGTAGGCTCCTAACGTTCGCTACATGCAGTTTGGTTCTAAAGTAAGGGTACCTGAACCAGCATATTCATCGATCTTCACCCATTATAGGTTCATTTAGACCGAGTTCAGTTCAGGGGGATACATTTCCCTATCACCATGCGGAGATGAAAATCTCACGAAGACATAGGTACAGATGTATCCCGGAAGTAGTCTACTAGTCCATGCGGAGGCGAAAACCTCACGAAGGCATAGCTTCTCACTCCCACTTAAAAAGGGTAAGATCGACCGATCTATGCGATGCAACATGCGAAGATAAATCAACAGGCTTAACACATTATGATAAAAACCACAAAAAATGACAAATGTAACAAAAAACATGAATTCAAATCAGATTTTCAAATTTTGACAAAAGCCATAAATTAATCAATTTATGACCTGACTCTCTTATTGACGTCCCCAGTAGAGTCGTCAAGTTGTCGAAACCATTTTTTTTTAAAACGGGAATCGACTAGGGTTTCAAAAACTAAAATAAAACAGGAATCGCCACTGATCTTTATTAGGTGTGATCGGATCACCTTTATTTTAATAAAACATTTTAGTTTACTAAAACGGTGTTTTTGGTCTACGAAATTTGAGAAAATTGGGTTCGAGAGTCAGTTACGTGCGAGGAAGGATTAGCACCCTCGTTACGCCCAAAATTGGTACCAAATCGATTAATTAGTATCTTAATGTCGAAAGTTGAAAAATAAGAATGAATTTTAAAAAAACGATCCTTTTTATTAGTGTTGATTTTAAAACACTTGAACGAGTTGGAATAATCATTAAAGACCATCTCATCTTGAGGCGACGAAATGCCACATCCAGTAAGTTAGGACACGGCACCCCGAGTCCTTGAGAATAAGCCCGCCTTTTATTTAAAAGCACGTGTATTTTAATTTTAAAAGAATATTCGATTATTTAGATTAAACGAGAAAAAATGAAACCCAGTAAGTTAGGGCACGGTCTCTCGAATTTTTGAATACGGAATATTGTCATTTTTAGAAATTCTTATCTTGAGGTAACGAGATGTCACACCCAATAAGTTAGGGCACAACACTTTGTACTCTCGAGAATAAGCTTTTTATTTTAAACTTGTATTTTGTTTTAAAAGGATATTCCGTTATTTAGGCTAAACGAGAAAAGTCGAAACCCAGTAAGTTAAGGCACGATTTTCTCGAATTTCCAAAACGCGAAATATTACCTTTGCTTTCAAGATTTTCCTTTCTCATGAATTTGGATAAAAAAAATTAATGACATATTTAAAAATGATACGTTTAATCGACTATATTTTAAAAAGAAATTATTCAGATAGCGTAATATACATAATATGCACGAGTGATAATGGAAACGATAATATAAATACAAACAATAATCAACAACAACAACAACAACAACAACAACAACAACAACAACAGCAACAACAACAACAACAACAACAACAATAAAGAATAAGAGTAACAAAGAATAAAGAGTAACAAAGAATAAAGAAGAAGAGTAACAAAGAATAAGAGTAAATAAAGAAGAAGAAGAATAATAACAATAAAGAAGAAGAAGAATAACGATGAAGAGAATAGTAATAAGATAACAACGATGGCGATAATAAAGAATAATAGCAATGTATAGCGAGAATAATAAAGAAGAAAAGAAGAAGAAGAAGAATAACAAAGAAGAAGAAGAAGAACAACAAAGAAGACAACAACAACAAGAATAGCAATAAATAGCGGAATGAATAAAGAACATCGGTGAGAATAGCAACAAAGAATAAAGAATAAAGAATAACAACAACGAATAACAACAAAGAATAAAGAATAACAACAAAGAATAAGAATAACAACAACAACAACAACGATAACAAAGACTAATAGCACCAACAAAGAAGAATAAAGACCAACAACAAGAAGAATAACAACAATAAAGAAGAATAACAACAAAGAATAAAGAAGAACAACAACAACAATATATAAAACAATAAGGAAATAAATAAGCATTAAACATGATAACATATATAAAATAAGTCTAAAATGATTGAAATTAAATAAACAAGGCCAAATTAAAATTAAAATGAAACCACAACCCTGAATCGTGATAAAATAAATGTTAAAAGGGCTTAATTAGAACGTGCGCCATACATGATGGACTAATCAGACAATTTTTCCTTTTACCAAAAAACGACGCCGTTCAAATAAGGGCACAATCGAAATTGAAATAAATTATAGGGCCGATTCGTAAATAAAATAAAACTGCATTTAAAAAATAAAAAATCGGAAGGACTAAACTGGTAACTATACCAGTTTCAAAAAGCACAGATCCTTCGAGTATTGGGTCGGGTCGCACGCGGGTCGGCACAAAACGACGCCGTTTTGAGGCCATTGACACAGGCCTTAAACTACGCCATTTAAGGCTCTTTATAAAAAAACAGATTTTTCCTTTTTTTTTTATTACTGCCGTGGCTTTAAAAAAAAACAAAGGGGCCTTCACTTTTCCTCTGCTAGGGTTTCAACCCAACCTTGGCGCCGCCACGGCGCCATGGAGGTGGTCGGAGCTACCCTAAAACACCATCTTCAACCCCCTTTTTAGCAAAGGAAAGAAGAAAAATAAAATTAAAAATCCAAAGGCAAGGCTTTCGTAGCCCGAAAATCGAAAGAGAAGAAAATGTCGACCTCTCCCCATGCCGATTCCGACGGCGGAGAGGGTGTTTTCGGCGGCCAACACGCGGATCCGCCTTGGTAAGTTCTTCTTCTTTTCCTTTTTTATTATATTTTCGTTTGTAAAAATTTTAAATGAAAAAGAAAGAAAATGATAAACAGTAGTAGTAAATTATAACAAAAAAAAAAAAAAGGAAGACCAAATCAACCTTAAAGCTTCTGTTTTGTTTTTTTTTTTTTTTTTGATATTTGTATTTTCTGTTTTTGAATTCGGAATCGAAGAAGAAGCAATGAAATGCGTTTTTGGCCTTTTATAAACTTGTTACAGACTGTATAACTTCTATTTTGTTTGCTTCCATTTTGTCTTCTCTGTTTCTTCTGTTGTTTTTTGTTCTTTGTCTTGTTGTTGCATGCGATCTGTTGCGTGTTTTCGTTTTGCAGGCGACGTCAGAGGTGTGCGAGGAGGCTGACGGGTAGAGGTGGCGGAGCTTAGGGTTTCAAAAAAGCCGAAAACTTAATTCGGGCTAGTTGGGTAATTGGGTTTAAGGATTTGGGCTGTTTTGGATTTTAATATTTTGTAATTTGAGTTTAGGTGTTTGGGCTGTTATTTTTTATTTTTTGTGTTTTATTACCTTAGGCCAAAATTTGCCTGTTACAAAGCCTAAAAACTGTAAACCGAATAACTTCTATTACGTAGATAAATAGATAGATATTAGTTTGTTATTGATTGAGCAAACTTGATTACAAGATCCAAATCAATGATAGAATCTGCTACCGGAACAAGCCCATAAAATCATCAAATCAAACAACAAAATTCAGTTAAAAAAGGGGAAAAAATAACACGGAAAGAGTCAACTCTAGTTGCCATCTGAAACTTCAAAACAGAAGATCAAAATGGGGGAGGAAATTTGATTCTGTAGTCAAGAAGAAGGATTCAACTTTAGTAACCATATTGAGGGGATGCCGCTGGTTTAGCTTGGGAGGTGTAGAAGAAAGGTCCCACAGAATACAATTTTGCCTTCTTCTCCTTTAGAACACGGAAAGCAGAAAGAAGAGCACCCTCAATGGCATTGTTGACATTAGTGGGAACATTGCAGAACTCCAATGGAGAGCTATTAAGGTACGCCTTGCACTCTTTAAGCTTCAACTTGTCGCAACCTTGATCGGACAATGTAGCAAAGAAGTAACCTTTTGCATCAGTTGCTTTGCTGCAAATGGAGACAGTTCTCTCGGCCCCTACCTCATCAACTGCTTTACATGTTATAGTTGCAGAAGCCCCTGCTCATGCCAATAAATGAGAGAGATTAAGAAGCCAATTACAATCAATCAACACAAAATACATAAAGGGAGTATTAGGACTGTCTGAGTACATTACCTTGAATTGGGTAATACTTGGAACCTGTTTTACATAAAACAAGTCCTTGGACAGCAATGGAGAGACGATTATTCATTTCTTCTGGTTTTGTGTCATCGTAAGACTTTTCTTCACCTTTTGGCTCTGGTTTAACGACGTATGGTTTTCTTTCATATTTGGGTTTTTCACTTGGCTTTGTTTGCTTGTAGTTGTCTGGTTTACTCCGATAATAATGCTTTTCTTCTTCTGGTTTTGGTCTAACAACGTGTGAGTTTCTGCTGTAACCCGATTTTTCTTTTTCTTCAGGTTTAGGCTTGTAATGAGGCTTCTCTTCTCCTTCTGGCTTTGGTTTAACAACGTATGGTTTCGCGTAGTAACCTGCAGGC
The DNA here is from genome assembly GCA_025506655.1 of Gossypium rotundifolium. Classification (NCBI taxonomy): domain Eukaryota; kingdom Viridiplantae; phylum Streptophyta; class Magnoliopsida; order Malvales; family Malvaceae; genus Gossypium; species Gossypium rotundifolium. The sequence continues at coordinate 52,482,741 of CP106728.1, forward strand.
TTTTCATTTTCCACAGGCTTGTCATAGTATACAGGCTGGGGCTTGTAGTAGTCTGGTTTGGTGCCATCATGGGGCTTTTCTGCCTCATCTGGCTTTGCCTGAGGGCTGTCTGCCGGTATTCCGTCGAAACCATATTTAGCTGAAGCATCAGCATAATCGCCAGCCGAAGCAATAACTAGCAATGACAGTACAAGTAAGGAGAATGCCAAGGAGAGACGTGAGAGAACCATTGCAATGCAGTAATTATTATAAGAACCAAGAAAGAAATATGAGTGGATGAAGAAAGGGGCTCACAATGTTGCCTATTTATAGGGAAATTGGTCAAACATAAGCATACCTTACCAATGATTATCTTAGAGGCAGGAAATTAATAATAAACAGTGTAGAAAAGTTGGGTGCACGATCCCGTTGTCATTTGCAGACTTGGCTACCATTACTAAAATTTATATTTTGTGGATTTAGTATTTGTATTTTAGTTTAGTTATTTTTAGTTTTTGTATTTTTAAAATTTAAAAATTTTAATCCTTATCAAATGACAACTATTAAATTCATTAAGTTTTATTATTTTAAAATTTAGATGTGTCAAATACATTATCACATATGTAATGCTATATTTGTTTGTTATTTTCATATATTACTCACAAAAAATAGTTAATAGATTTAATTATTGACGTTTGCATTAAGACTAAAATTTTGAAATTAAAAAATATAATCACTAAGAATTATCTAATTGGTGAACTAGACTAAATCTATAATTTTAGGCATAATACAGAGTAATGACATAATCTAACCAAAGAGATTTAGCTATTACCATTGAGTCAGAACTAATATTTCAAATTTTGAAAAGTATAAAAAATAAAATTAATTAAATTAAAGTATAGATACTAAAACTATAATTTATAAAAAGTATAGGGTCTAATAGCAGAATTTGAGCAAAATTTAATGTAGGTGTAGACATGGACACCTTTCCAATGCCACCCTAATGGACATGGTCAAATGTTATGAAAAAGAAATTGCTAAAAACTTACGAATATTATTAAGACATTAACAGAATCTCTTATAAAATGTCTCACACGTTTTCTTATTGTCATATGTTATATTTGCTTTTCCTTTATAGATTTTGGATCAATTTAGTTCAATATGGTTAATCAATAATAAAATTACGGAAAATCAATTAAAATGGGAAAAAGTACAACGTTGATATCGATGATCTTTAAGAAAACTATTAATTAAAATGTATGTTTCAGATATAATTGACTTTATAATAATAGTAAACTTTGTGACGTGAAAGAAAATATTTTATATTAAAAATATTTTTAATTTATTTAATAATGAATATAAATAAAATAATAATAAATTTATATCTTAATACGATTAAACACATGTTCTTCTCCATTATTAAAATTTTGTATCATAATTCGATGTTCAAAGTACAAAAATGACTTTAACGTAATTATGATTAATTTCTTCAAATATGATTTAATTGATTGCAATCAAATAATTAAAGTTCAAAGTGGAAATTAAATTAAAGTTATTATAGTTTTATTGAATGGCGCAATTAAATATATTTCCTCATAGATTTTAATACAATAAAGTTGTCATAATTTTAGTAGAATTAAAATTGAGTTGAAAACTAGTCTAATTGAGTGAATTAATGCAATTAATTAATATTTAGGGAATAAAAAATGTAGTTATTAGATTGGTAAAGTTTAGATAGCACATATAATCGTACCCATTACACAAGACGGGCCCTAGAGCTCATCCCAATACATTAGGGTAGCTAACTCTAGTCCTAGTAAGGGTTACCACTGTGTAACAGCCCGCCTGACGAAGTCTCCATACTTGGTTATTGTTTGGCGTATAGATGGTAAATTAAGGATAGATTTGAGTATGAAAAGTACTAGTTTTAACTAAGTATAGAATTTTGTGTACGTCATTTAGCGAAATCCTAGTTTGGCGAGCTCTAAGGTTTAGCGGACTCTTTTGTTAAGTATCCGCCCAACCCAGATGCTTTGGGCAAACTCGTTAAGTTCGCAGTTGCTTAGATTTGTTCATTATTTTTGTATGGTGATTTAGTTAGTCAAGTTGAAGTCTAGTTAGAACAGAACTAGACTACTGTAGATGGTAAGACCTAAATTTTGTTAAGTGCACTTAATCACATGAATTAAGAGAGTTAGTGGAATTATCTTATTTTTCCACTAATCCTTGTCTCCGTGCTTAAGTATATAAAGATAGCGATGGTCTTTCTAAACACCTTTTATGTCATCTTCTTCTTCTTCTTTTATTTCCTCTAAAAGCCTCTGGAAAAACATAAATTTAGAGAACTTCTTCAAAGTGAAGGTTCGTAGTATCTAGCTAACATATATGTTAGTACCAGCTCACTGCTCGAGGAGCTAACGGGGGTCCAAGTGATAAAGGCAAATGACCTACTTTGTAAATTGTGCTAGAATTTTTGATGAGTTCCTTCTTACTTTCATGTATTGTAAATTTCTTGATTAAATAATTCGTGTAAAGTAAGTAATCCTCCTCTGTAACGGATGAAAGGTGTATATGTGGATAATGGATATCCAAAGTCATCAGTCTGAGTTCAGTCTATCTGTGATATAAAGCAAGTGTCATTCTTCATGTTTAAGCCACTACCATCTGCTTCTGACATGTATGGTATGATCTGATCTGTGGTGATAGAGAATAGGAGATATGTTTGTGTATCCTCCGGTAAGGTAGCTATATTGCAAACTGGATTGGCAAATCATGATAAAACATGTTATTCTAAATGAAAATGATATAAGGTGTTAAGGGGGTGAATGTATGAAAATGAGAATGTATGATATGCTTTTGATCCTAAATTCTAGGTGCGTGGCTGGCATGAAGATGGGTTGTCTAAGTTATGTTAAGTTGGTGTACGGTATACACCCATGTGTTAAGTAAGTTGGCGTACTCAATTTATGTGTGTTCTATATATGCCACTAGGCGTATTATGTTCATCGTGTGTAAGTGTCTCTAAAAGGTTCAGTTGTGTTGTAAGAAATATTATGTATGATTTCTTCTTGGAACTTACTAAGTTCATATGAACTTGTTCCGTTACCTTTTCTTTCTTATGCTTGCTGGCTGAAGGAAGACTTTGTTAGAAGGACTACGCTAAAGTGTTGTTGCTATTGTGATCTGTCTGTTTTGTTCCGTATCATGCATGACTCTTGTGGTGGCGTATAAATGTATTTTGGAAATGAATTGTATAAAGAACTTCTATTTTGACAAAACTCTGATTTTACAAGATTTCTATTAAGTATCAATGTCTGGATTTGAATTATTACATTCTGTTTAATGAAGTTATTATATTTTTTATGTTTAATGAAGTTATTATATTTGAACTTATGCGCCAAATGACTTGAATGTTATTTCAAACTATTAATGATTTCATTCAAATTTCAGTAAAACCACAATTATCATATGTTTATATGTATAAATTTGTAATAATTTTATAAAGCTTCCGCCAAATTGTTTTGCTACAAGTTAGTTTAATTTTGAGTAGTGACACATCAAGCTTGGATCCTATCATATGGTTGGGTTTGACATGTTACACCACCGCTCTTAAGGTTTCCTAACAAGGAAATGTGTTTTTTGTATTAAAATATTATTATTTAATTTCTCCTTGTTCAAGTAAAATTGTTGTATACTTTTCCCATAAATAGGAACTATGGAATGACCTAATTGACGCGCCAATTGAATGTCGTTACTCTGTGAAAAAATAGTAGCAATTTATTTACAGAATAAATTTTTTTTCTACAAAGCTAAAAAGTTAAAAAGTTTTTTATTTTCCATAGAGAGAAATTAACTTCCCCACTGAAAGTTAATCAAAGTTTTCATTCTATGCATTCAATTTGTATAGTTTAAGCTCACACTGAAAGCAAGTTGGGGTTTAAGGATAATAGAGATCATTTGGTAAAAAGCTAGGAAACAACCTAGATTGCCTCACTCAAAGCACATGTTTTGGTTTAGGGCTTATTGCTATAAATACCACAAGACTCAATTTTAAGAAAAATTTAAAACTTTTGTTGTTCTACAAACACTGTTGTTCTAAATCGATTTTTTCAACATCACCTTCTTAAGGGTATAGCTCCTAAAGGTTCAGGCCTCATACCCTCTTAAACTTATTGCTCTTAAAGGTAATATCTTTATTACCCTTTTTCAATTAATTATTAACATTAATCAATCCTTACATACTTAGCATAATCATGAGCGACCTTTCCGAACGGCCTCACCAAATGGTGACTTGCCTTATTACATTAACATAATCTCGAATGGTTACCCCACCTCCAAGGCAAGCTTAATTTCGAAAGGTTATTTTACCTACAATGGTAGCATAATTTTAAATGCTTACGAACGGTTGCAATGCCTATAATGTTAGCATAATTCCAAATACCTATGAATTATCATAATTTTTGCAAGAAGAAATACAAGCAAATTTTCCTAAATCAAATTGACCTCACACATGACATAGAGATCTTGTTGTTGATTTTCATTTCTGGCAATGTCACTTTATAACCTTCCCTTGGATTAGGAGGACAATTGTTATACATAAATATCTTAGCCAATTCCCACCAATGACCCCTTTATATACACCTCTTGGGATTATAGAAAAGAATAGGTTTTGGGGGGTTCTTTCTCTCTTCCACTCATCAACCACCATACACATTTCTTGGCTCATTCTTCTACCATGGGAGATTTCTATTACTTTTTCCCCTTTATCTCAATCATTAAAGGTTCTCCACTCTACACAGGTTAATCGTTCCAAACCTCCAACCACCTTCTCCTCCTTGTTCACCTCCCTTGTTGAACTCTTATATCTATATGTGTTTTTATTGTTTAATTTCAATATGGTTTTTATTTTTATTTTTACTCTAATTATAATAATAATATTTTCCTTTATTGTATTATTCTTCCATCTTTATCCCAAATTTTTGTTTTCATATTTTATTAGTATAATTTTTAATAATTTTGGTTGTGTTCTAATTTTCTCACATATTTACATAATTTTAATATATTAACTATCACCTTTTGTATTGTATTTTAATTTTTAGGTAAGCCATTACGATTTTATTCATACTAGTATGATTTTTACCACACTTGAGATGGGTTAATTATCTTTTAGACTTAAATATAAAGAAAATATTTGAAGATTAAAATATACTTCAAGTCTCTATACTTTTCGTACATTTGAAATTTAGTCTTTGTACTTTTTATGTTTAGGAATTTAAGCGCTCTATATTTCAAATTTAAAAATTCAGATCCAATTGTTAATATCATTAGATTATTTTATTAAATTTGTTGATGTAACATTTTGAAATTAAAAAAAAAAAAACTTAGTAGCCATGTAAAAAAATGGCATTGCAATGGACTTAGGTCTGACAAATATTTTTAATAGTGTTTACAACTCTTAAAAGTTACAACTCTATTTTAATCAAAATAAACTATTTAGACTAATCAATGATATTACAAAAGTTAAGGTACCTTGTAGAAAGATTAGGGATTGAGAGGGCAAAGCAAGCCTTGTGCTCCTGGTCTCTACATGCTTGATAATCTTGTTAAAAATTAATTGACCAAAATCAAAAGGAATGAATAATTGTCCCTTGTAGAATAAGGCATCCATGCATTTCGTCACCACATTCCTTTAAATGTTGGGAAACTAGTTCCTGGTTACTATTCCCTAAAGAGTTGTGCAAATAGGTTTAAGCTCTGATGCTTTGAAGTATTGTCCTTCAGGCCATGTGACACCCCAAAACCCGGCCTAGAAGTTTAGACCGAATTCCGGAGGTTACATTGGCCACCCAAAGTGGCAGAAATAAAAAGTCTGTTATAATCATAGAAAATTCTTTGCTAAACCATCATGCCATAATTTTAGAAAGTTAGATTGCACTTAGTTATCTTTTGAAACAGTATTTAATTGGCGTTAAAAACAATTAGGTAAATCAAATTGATGTTTCTTGATCAGTTTCAAAATACACCAAATTGTGCTAACCTCAAAATTTCAAATTAGAAATTGTGCGGAAAATATGTTGTTTTCTCTAATATGTAAGAACTTTGGGACAATAGCAGATAACCTATTTAAAAACCATGTGCAAAACTTTCAAAATGTTGCTCAAATCCGAAAACACGTATTTTAATGAAAAGCCAAACCCTAACCCATACCACAATTTGTATAAGTGCCTTACAAATGATCTTAAAACCAACCATATTAAACTTATGAATTTTAAATTGAACCGAACCAAACCAAAACTTTCTGAGACCTCCTAAGTGTCGAACCAAGCTTCGAAACACGAAAATTACCTGAAAGGAAGAGAAACTAAGGGGATGAACTACACAAGCTCAATGTGAGTCCGAAACATAAGCAAATGGCAAAAGACGAAGTAAATCATCGAATATTCCAGAAACATGCAAAATTCCCAAACTAGTAAACTGTTTACGAATTTTATTTCCACTAACAAATAGAGCGCAATCATATTATTTTAGTATTCGCTCTATCAAACATATTTTCAAATGTATAATGAATGCACAAATCAAAAACCCACCCAACCAACCAAACACCACCCCGACCACCTTGCACACCACATAGGGCCATGATAGGTCCATCCACCCTACACACCACAAATGTGGAACTAAGCCACTTAATTAATAATATACAACTGAGCTGACATATGTACAATATAATGCGGTAAACCGTTGTACAGAAACAATACAATTAAACTGCCAATTCTGTCTTCCTTCCCTTGACAACTAAAATCCCAGATTTTTATGCAAATGCAGGAATGCACACAATTCGCTAACAGACTCACAGACATAGTGATTCATACTCAGTCGAACAATTTCAGAATCAATAATGCTTGTACACCTTGAATAAGTACGATAACAATAAAGTATCTCAAGCTCATCCATCATATTACATAAATGCATTTCCTGATTATCTAAAATTTACTTACTCAAACACCCATTCATACATGAACCCAAGTTGTAGCAGAGTCCCAAACACAATTACGAAAGCTTACCCGAGGGTTGGATTACACAAAAACATAAATCGAGTCAATTTACAACACATAACAAAAATCTGTGAAACAGAGCCACACGACCGTATGCCAGGCCGTGTGTAATAATTCAGGCCATGTGGGGGTCTACACGGTCATGTGTAGAGTGACGCGACCGTGTGAAAGAGGCACACGGTCATATGGCAAAGACACACGCTCGTGTAATCGAGTTACATGGCCGTGTGAGTAGCCCGTGTAACTCACTATGCAAATGTGCTAAATTTAAACAAAATTAAGAAGCAGAGTAGACACAGCCGTGTGGCTACCTCACATGCCCCTGTGGCTGAGGAACACAACCTTGTGTGTAATACCCCAAACTTGGCCTGGACGTTATGGCCGAATTTGGCGATATCACATTGAAATGTTTTTCAAAACATAGTTTCTTTGGAAAACCCATTCTATATTAATTCTCGTTTACGATCTTAACGAAAAGTTTAGGGTATCATGTTCATTGAAAACTCCAGTTGTTTTTAGTAGAATGTTGATCATATTAGTTTGTTACTATGCTTTAAAATAATATTTAATGCGGAAGCTTTTATAGTATGTTACGAAAACATGGTGTTTTGAAAAGCATTTATCTTTTTGAAAATCGCGTCCTACTACTCTCAGATATGAATTAAAATAAGTAAAATCCCAAATTAAAATTTTAAAATTTTAAAGAGGCCTTATTACAAAAATGAATACCCAAATTAAATTTCTTGTAAATAAAAAGTCAAATATAGAAGCAGGTGCGGTTGTGTGGCCACCTCCGAATCCTCAGAAGACCGATCTGCCTAAGATTGGGGATTACCTGTACAGATAAATAGAGGGGTGAGTTTACGAAAACTCAGTGTGTAACCCCATATAAGCAAAATGGCCAATCATGCCGTAGGCAAGTACAGTCTGGACCTAAGCCCAAATCAATAATGATTCGATTCGATTAGGCCTTAGCCCTATACAAGATCAAGATGTCGATGTGGGCCTTAGCCCATTTCAAAGGATGATAATTCGACCATGCAATCAAAAATCCTACCCAACCAGCCTCTACACTCCACTCCATCCAGCCCTACACTCCATGTGGCGATAAAATTACCCACCCATCCCTACACTCTAAAAATTAACATCGGTTGCAGCACTAAACAGTATTTACAGCAGAGCTTCCAGTACAGTACACTTCCTCCAATCATAATAATCCCATCCCCATGCAATATATCACACATGTATGCAACATATATATCGTGGCATGCTCATATAAAGTCAAACATAACCTAAGGCATACAGGCAATTAATATCATAGGGGCATAGTAGTCATTTTATATCTTAAGGGCATAATAGTCATTTTATCAGTTTGGGGTCTAGGTATACTTACCGACCCATCAGTAGGTCCACAGTCGTCTCGGGCGACCCGTGCAACCTTAACAGTTAAATAGTGAAAATAAGCCTAAGGCCCATAATGTGGGCCCACATGCTCGTGTGGCCCACTAATCGTGTGTCAAAGTCTTAAAAATTTCTAAAAAGAATGATCGAACCTGAAAACTAACTAAGACAACGATGGAGGCAAGTGCACCTATCGAACAGTAGTATAGTTTAGTGGCAAGATCGGATTGTCAAACCCAAAGGAACCAAAAGTACTAATACTAACTTTCTTTTTATTATTTAACCTAAGAATTAAGGGAATTTTTATCTAATCTAAAATTAACTAACTACTAAGCTAAAAATACGAAGACAAAGAGAAGATATTGAGGAAAAACTTGAGAGAAAACCAATTAATTTAGAAAATACCGGAGGGAGAATCCACCTAGACTTCACTTATTATCTAACTCTGAACCAGACGATTTATCCACTTGACTTGATCCGTAGGATTCCCTAATTTATATTAATACCTCTCTTGAGGCTACTAACGTCTAACCCTAGGTTGATTAATTGAAATCTCTTTCTAATTAAAACCCCTAGATTTGCATTAACTCGATCTATGGACTCCCATATTAGGTTTGACCCTAATCCGATAGATTTTTGTCATCCTATCTCTAGGGTTGCGATCAACTCCGCTTAATTATGCTAGATCTACTCTTAAACAGGGTCTATTCCTCCTCTGTCTAAGAGCATAAATGCTTGAATCAATATCCTGGAAATACCAAAACAAGAATTAAGAACACACAGTTAAGAATAAATCAAGTATTTATCATATAGCTCAGATAACAATAACAAGATTCGTCTTAGGTTTCATCCCCCTCAGGTATCTGAGGGTTTAGTTCATAATAGTAAAAGAAAACATCTCAGAAGAAAATATAAAACAAAACATAAAGAAAACCCTAAAACCTCTTGAAAGAATTGAAGGAGAGTTCCTCCATCTTGAGTATGATTCCGGCTTCTTGAGATGAATCAGCTGGCTTTCTTAGAGTTAATCCCACAATTCGGCCCCTCTGGCTTGGCACCTTGGCCTAGCTGAACGCCCCCTTAAAGGTTGGCCTCTAGGGTCTTTATATAGGCTTTTGGAATGTCTTTCTTTGCCTCTAAATACCCTAATCCGAATGAAACTCTTCTTTTCTGCGGCAGGGACACGCCAATGACACACGTCCATATGATTCGATTTTAGGCCGTGGTCGAACCTGTTGAGAAGGCACGGCCGTGTATTTCGGGGTTCAAGCCATGTTTGGCTCTTCTTAAGAGGCACGGCCGTGTGGTCTTGGGCCCAAGCTGTATGGATTTTGTGTTTTGGCCCATTTTCTCCGTTTGTGGCCCGTTTCTTGTTCTTTTCATCCTCCGGTGCTCTCCTGAGTATAAAACATTAAAACAAAGGATTAGGAGCACCTATTTCTATAATTTAAAGGGAAACATCATCCAAAAGTATGCTAAATGTAGGATTAAAATATGTTCATATTATAGTTTATCAAATACCCCCACACTTAAACTTCTGCTTGTCCTCAAGCAAAATTCTCAACTCACAATTAAAACGAACTTCCTCAATTCATAATATTCATCAACAATGTTTCATCATAATTCATAGATAATTTATACATGGATAATTTAACTCAAAGAGTCCTGAAGATTCAAACAATCAAAGTCATAGTTTGTAATACGAAAAAGATAGGTGTTTCCCCTTACCTAAATAATCACCTTTAATTCAAAATCGACGAAAGTTGACATCCTCACTAAAGATTCACTCAAGGTGTTTGAGGTTAAAAAATTAAGAGCTCAAAAGTCGAACATGAAAAGTTAATCCCATTGGCTTGCCTGAAAATCAAATCTCCACCACTGTAAAATGAGATGATACATAAATCAAAAGGTCTTTAAAAGGGTTGTAACGGAGCTTAGGTTAATGGTGTGGATAAATGCTGAATTAGAAGGGTTAAATTCAAGATTGAATTGACAATTACCTAACTAGAAAAATGACTAATAACCTGCATAATTACATCAATTGAAAACTTATAATACTAATAATACAAGCTTCTTCTTCAAAACGTTGAAATTAAACGTATAGGCTCGCTTAATCACAAAACTAATAGTGAATATACTTCGAAATTTTTTTATTTTTTTAAGAAAAAATTAATAAATACATAAAAAAATTCAACTACTGAAATAATGTATTTAGGCAACTGATCAAATCAAGTCTCGATAGAAGGGTAGTCAAAAGGAATGGTGACAACAAATACAAGATGGGTTTTGGGTTAATATTAGTGGGTGAGTCAATAAAAAGGTTGTTAGGATCAACGGGGTTCACTAGGGGTTAATTGTGAAGGTAGGCTTTTAGTGGAGTAAGTGGGTTAAATCCTAAGTGCCTTTATCATCTTAGTATATCAACTCAAAGTTGTGGTCTTGACATGTATAATCGAAGCAAGTTCTAGAATAACAACTCAAAAGTGAGCACGAAAAGAATGTATGCTCTAAAATGCTCAAAACCTCACAAAAATTATGGGTTTTTTATGACAACCTTATCAAATTCAAACTTCAAGGTAATAATTAGATTCAGGTAGACAACCTAACAAGATTTTTATTTTTTTGAAAATAGCCTCATCATGCTTGATTCTCAAGTATCTTAAAGTTTAAATCATCACTATATAATTATCAATGACTTAATCCAAAACATATCAATAAAAATCATGAATCAATAGGAATTTCATTCTAATTAGTGATATGAGAAAATTACTTTAAGACAAGGTATCATCCTGGGATTTGAGAATAATGAAAAAAGTTAGGCACTTTTTCTAAATAATTTTCACCCCCCACACTTAAGATGTACATTGCCCTCAATGTATAAAGATACATAATAATCATATATTAATAAAATCATAAGATAGGGAGATAAGTGAACTTTCCTAAATTTTGGATGAAATCCTTGAGTTGGCAGTGGTCGTGGTGTGGTGGCCGCTGACAATCTCTGCACTAGATGAAGAAATTGGGTAACTCGTGAAGAATTAGCCAGTAAATAGTAATAATAATTCAAAATATACTAATTATATATTTAAATAAAATACAAATAGAAAGAAAGAGTGTAGAAAGGGAAATAAGACTAAAATAACCGATTAATGGGCCAAAAGGTCCTTATTGTTGGATGGTTCGCGAGGTGGGTGTGATTTTTAAGGCCGTGGTGTGTGATTCCCTAGCAGCCTTTAAAACCTAAAACTAAGAAACAAAAATGAAATAAACTAAATTAATCATAAGAAAGTCAAAGAGAAGGAAAATAAAAGAGATGAGAAAAGAAAATAAAAGCTAAATGACCTCAAAGACCCTTGGCTTGTCGAGTGGATGAAGCGGCCGCCATGAAATTATGTAGATTGGTCTCGCACAAGGAGACTGAGATAGTATCCTTTCATTTTTTTGACATGGCTGAAGTGAAGATCAAGAGTTTAGAGAATGAAGAAGGAAGAAATTGAAAAGGGAAAGGAGTGTAAAGGTTATGGAAGAGTGAATAGGGAGTGGGTGAGAAGGGGAGAGGGGTGTTTTAAAGATAAATTTTCAACTCTGCTACATCCCCACGCCCGTGTATCATAGGCTTGTTGTGTCCACGGCCATATCACACGGCCGTGCTGTGGTTCAATCGTTTCTTCTATGCCTGGTATTTAGGTTGCCATGCCCGTGTTGGTTCAACAGTGTCGGCCACGGCTGTGTCGCACGGCCGTGGTGTTAGTTTGAGCCCGTGACTCAAAGATATTTTTCTCGTCCTGTCTCGTACTATCTTTGCCATGCCAGTACAGAAATCTGTAGTATCCACACGACCACGGCCACGGCCATGTGTAAGGCCGTGTGGTGCGGAAATCTGTGCTTTATTAACTTGGTTAGTTTGTAGTTAGGTGCTAAAAGAAAGAGAATAAAAAATAAAAATAAAAATAAATGAGGTTAGTGCTCAAGTTACCTCTCGAAAAGCGCTCGTTTAAAGTCTTAAGCTAGACTTACCTCTCATTCATACATTCACGGTGGTTTAAGGAGTGAAAAATTCTTTTTCATGCTATCATCATATAATTTGAGTCGAGTGGAGTTTATTTTAAAAATACCGAATGTAGAATTACTTACCTCGACCGTTAGTAGGGAAAACATTAATTACTTTAAAAGAGATTTCTTCGCTTGAATTCGTGTTTGATGTGGCGATTTATGGTCTGCTTTTATCTAATAGTACCTGATCTCCTATTTTGAAGTGATTTGATGTTCCTTTAAGTTCTTTTGGGGCTTCATTCGGTTTCACTTCGTGTATTCATAGTTTCTCCTTGAAATGTGTCTTCCACTCATCTAGCTCATCGATTTGAAGCCATCGTTCCACATGAGATATTTCTTTGTTGGTATGAGCTATGGGATCAGGCTCAGTGGTATAGTTCCGTGCTGCTTCCTGAAAAGAAAGTTTAACCGATTGATTATCAATGGAATTTACGTTCTCACCTTTATCACTCGATGTCCTAGCTGAGTCGAGAGCTTGAAGACTGATTCATTCGTCACCTGCACGAAGTATGAGCTCACCTGTACTAACATCAATTTTAGATCTGGCAGTTGCTAAAAAGGGTCTTCCTAGAATTAAGGGGATATTATTGTCTTCATCCATATCTAAAACAACAGAGTCTATTGGGAATATAAATTTATCCACTTTAACTAGTACATCTTCAATTATACCCCTAGGAATTGGAATAGTCTTATCAGCTAGTTGAATGCTCATCCTAGTTTGCTTGGGTTTCCCTAGACCTAGCTGTTTAAACATTTTAGAAGGTATAACATTGATGCTTGCCCCTAAATCAGCTAAAGCATTATCAACAGATAAACTACCAATTAAACATGGAATTGTAAAACACCCTGGGTCTTTTAATTTTTGTGGTAGTCTGTTCTGTAACATTGTCGAGCACACTGCGTTTAATTCCACATGCGGTTTTTCATCTATCTTTCTCTTTTTTGTTAAAAGCTCTTTTAAAAATTTCCTTGAATCTGGCATCTGCAAAAGAGATTCATGAAATGGTAGGTTAATATGTAATTTTTTTAAGAGTTTAAGAAACTTACTGAACTGTTCCTCCATTTTGTCTTTCTTCATTGCATTGGGATAAGGTATACGAGGTTGGTATTCTTTAATTACTGATTTTGGCTTTTCTTGGCTTACTCAACCTTACCTTCACTTACCATAGGTTCTTTCTTTGGCTCAGATTCAGATTCTACTAACCCTTCACTCTCTTGAGCGGTAATGGCTTGAAGTTGCTCCTTCGGGTTAGTCTCCGTGTTACTTGGAAAGCTACCTTGTGGTCATTCAGAGATCAGTTTAACGAGTTGCCCTAACTGGTTCTCGATTTCTTTAATCTATGCTTTTTGATTTTTAAGTGTTGTTTCGGTGTTTTGAAAATGAGTTTCAGACACCGCTATAAATTTTGTCAACATCTCTTCAAGGTTCGGCTTCTTTTCCTGTGGGTAGGGCTGTTGCTGGAAATTTGGAGGGGGTTGTTGTCTCTGATTACCTTGGCCACCCCACGAAAAATTGGGGTGGTTCCTCCAACCTAGATTGTAAGTATTACTATAAGGGTTATTTTGAGGTCTAAAATTGTTACCCATATAGTTCATTTGTTCGTTTTCCATGCCCGGATTGTAGGATGGGTACTTAGGATTTGCCACACCTCCTAGATTTGAGTCACATTGCATAATTGGATGTACCTGCAAAGAATCACACAAACCATCAATCTTTTTATTCATCATCTCTACCTGATTTGATAGCATGGTGACTGTGTCGAGGTTGAAAACTCCGGCTGTTTTAGTTGGCCTTGTCCTTGTAACTTGCCACTGATAGTTGTTCAGTGACATCTCCTCTATGAATTCATAAGCCGTTTCAGGAGTTTTGTTATTCAGGGTTCTGTCAGCTACTGAGTCAATTAACTACCGGGTTGAGGGGTTCACACCGTTGTAAAAAGTTCAGACCTGTAACCATAAGGGTAAACCATGGTGTGGGCACCTTCTCAACAAATCTTTGTATCTCTCTCATGCATCGTATAATGTTTCTAAATCTATCTGCACAAAAGAAGAGATATCATTCATTAATTTGGCCATTTTGGCCAGCGAAAAATATTTTAATAAAAATTTTTCGGTCATTTGATCCCATGCAGTGATTGATCCTCGTGGAAGAAAATGCAACCACTGTTTGGCTTTATTTCTTAATGAAAAGGGAAATAACTGAAGACGAATGGCATCATTAGAAACGCCATTTATTTTGAAGGTATCACAGAATTTTAGAAAACTTGCTAAATGAGTATTTGGATCTTCATCCTGCAAACCATCAAATTGAACAAACTATTGAACCATTTGTATAGTGTTAGGTTTCAATTCAAAATTATTAGCGGCTATAGCAAGACTAACAATACTTGATTTGGCTCTTGTTAAATTAGGTTTGGCATAATCATACATAGTTCGAGGAGCATGATGATCGGCCACCTCCTGAGGTAGCGGATTATTCTCAGCCATCCCTTCGATGGTATTAGTTTCGTCCTGTTACTCTTCTTGTATGTAATTTAAGTCTCACCTTACTTCTCAACGATTTCTGCATACGGTTCCTTCAATATCACTGTCATAATGTAGTGGTCCTGTCGGGTTCCTTCTAGTCATAAACTAGAGGTACCTGCTAGCAAAAGAGAAAAAGAAAAAGAAAATTTAGAAAAGTAAAAATAAATTTTAATTGCAAAAATAAAAAATAAAAATATGGCTAAAGTAAAAAAAATTGAGCGTTCTTAATATTTTAATTCCCCGACAGTGGCGCCAAAAACTTGATCGTGTGTCAAAGTCTTAAAAATTTATAAAAAGAATGATCGAACCTGGAAACTAACTAAGACAACGATGGAGGCAAGCGCACCTATGAACAGTAGTATAGTTTAGCGGCAAGACCGAATTGTCGAACCCAAAGGAACCAAAAGTACTAATACTAACTTTCTTTTTATTATTTAACCTAGGAATTAAGGGAATTTTTATCTAATCTAAAATTAACTAACTACTAAGCTAAAGATGCGAAGACAAAGAGAAGAAATTGAGGAAAAACTTGAGAGAAAACCGATTGATTTAGACAATACCCAAGGAAGAATCCACCTAGACTTCACTTGTTATCTAACTCTGAACCAGGCGATTTATTCACTTGACTTGATCCGTAGGATTCCCTAATTTATATTAATACCTCTCTCGAGGCTACTAACGTCTAACCCTAGGTTGATTAATTGAAATCTCTTTCTAATTAAAACCCCTAGATTTGCATTAACTCGATCTATGGACTCCCATATTAAGTTTGACCCTAATCCGGTATATTTTCGTCATCCTATCTCTAGGGTTGTGATCAACTCCGCTTAACTATGCTAGATCTACTCTTAAACAGGGTCTATTCCTCCTCTGCCTAAGAGCATAAATGCTTGAATCAATATCCTGGAAATACCAAAACAAGAATTAAGAACACATAGTTGAGAACAAATCAAGTATTTATCATACAGCTCAGATAACAATAACAAGATTCGTCTTAGGTTTCATCCCCCTCAGATATCTGAGGGTTTAGTTCATAATAGTAAAAGAAAACATCTCAGAAGAAAATATAAAATAAAACATAAAGAAAACCCTAAAACCCGCTAAAGGAATTGAAGGAGAGTTCCTCCGTCTTGAGTATGATTCCGACTTCTTGAGATGAATCACCTAGCTTTCTTTGAGTTAATCCCACAATTCGGCCCCTCTGGCTTGGCACCTTGGCCTAGTTGAACGCCCCCTTAAAGGTTGGTCTCTAGGGTCTTTATATAGGCTTTTAGAATGTCTTTCTTTGCCTCTAAGTACCCTAATCCAAATGAAACTCTTCTTTTCTGCGGCAGGGACACGCACATGACACACGGCCATGTGATTTGATTTCAGGCTGTGGTCGAAGCTGTTGAGAAGGCAGGGCCATATATTTCGAGGTCCAAGCCGTGTTTGGCTCTTCTTAAGAGGCACGACCGTGTGATCTTAGGCCCAGGCCATGTGGGTTTCATTTTTTTGCCCATTTTCTCCGTTTGTGGCCCGTTTCTTGTTCTTTTCATCCTCCGGTGCTCTCCTGAGCATAAAACATGAAAACAAAGGATTAGGAGGACCATTTCCATAATTTAAAGGGAAAAATCATCCAAAAGTATGCTAAATGTGGGATTAAAATATGTTCATATTATAGTTTATCACCTACATAGCCAAGAATTGGTCTCAGTCATGTAAATTACACAGCTTGGCCCAATATTCTCCACACGTTTGTATGGTTTACTGTGTGGGGCCCACAAGCCCGTTGGGCCTACACGGCCTATTTCGGCCCAACATGGCCCAAAATGACCTAAGACCATGAAATCGCTCATGGTGGCCTTAATAGTCAAACACCCGCATTTTATGCGTTCAGAGTACCACACAAGCGAATGCACGCTCGTGTAGCGCCAATTGTCATATTTTTCGGCTTTTGCCGATTTATGATTTGGGTAATGTTTACACACACCTTATTTTGATTCACCACGAACAGTCGCTCGAGCCCTCACCAACCTATATTTGGCCAATCAAACACCGCCATCAGTCCTACTCTACAGTTAAAATGAAACCCGAAACCAACAATCCATTCATAGAACAGTGTAGAGTTACCTTCAATCGAACCACTGTGATTCCCACGAATCTTAGTCTACAGCGATTGATTAGGAGTTTCCTAAATCTTTCCTTAACTGCCATAACAATTGCCATCAGTCACCAACTTAAGAGCAGGAGAAGAAAAGGTAATAGGGATTTCATCTATATCACTTACCGAAAGAGAGCAAGAGAACCGAATATTAGAAAGAATTCGGCACTTACAGCCCCTTACCCTCGATTTATAGCTGTCAAAAATAGTTAAACAAAACCCGAATTTAACAACTCCAAAGTCGAAACTTCAAGTACCATAAACACTTACCGAAAAATACGATTAGTCGCTGAGCAAGATGGAGGCTCAAAACATATGAGAGAAAAAGGAGTAAAGTCAATTCGACAGGAGAAGAGGAATGGATTTTTAAAACAAAGGGGAAGGGAGAAGGAACTTTGGGCAGTGTCCAGGATTGGGAAATCAGTAGCACAAGACTTGAGGGAGAGAAAGAAGAGGGAAAAGAAAAATGAAAAAAAAAGGGGGAAGAAGGGATTTTGGCAGAGGGAGCCGAATGTGGTGATTAATTTTGGCACCACTACTCCACATACCTATTGATCCAATCCTCAAAACTCTCCTCCAATCTCTTAACCCTCCAATTCGAATCTCATTCAAACTCAATTTGAATTCTTCTTAACCACTTCAGTGTTTCAGTCAAACCACAACACCCCCCACGGCACAGCAGCAAAATAAATACTCCATTGCCCCCACCAAAATTCGAACCTTAGTCCACTGGCATAGGTACCACGCCACTTACCCGTTAGACCAGCAGACTTTTTATATCTTGCTTTACCCATAATAATTTAAAAGCCTACTAACTATAGGCAAGGGTTTATTCCTTAAAAACAAAACTTTTTGCACCTGCCCAGGCTTGAACCCAAGACTTCTCAGACACTCCCAAACACACCCAAATCACTTAACCACTGAAGCACACCAGTATTTGTGTTACAAACATACAAAAAGTAAATATTCAGATTTTGGGGTGTTACAACTCTACTCCCCTAAAAAAAAATTTTGGCCTCAAAATTTACCTGATCAAAATAGATGAGGGTATTGTTAATGCAACGCCTCCTTGGGTTCCCACATAGCCTCCTCTGAGTTGTGATTGCACCAAAGTACCTTAACTAGTGGGATAGACTTCTTCCTCAAAACTTTCACATCATGATCTAAAATCTGAACCGGTTCCTCCTCAAAAGTCAGGTCCGGTCTAACCTCAATCTCCTCAGTCGAAATCACATGCGCAGGATCAGAGCGATAACGCCTCAGCATAGAGACATGGAACACATTATGAATTCGATTCTACTCTGGAGGTAACTTAAGTTGATAGGCAACCGGTCCCACACATTTCAGTATGCGATAAGGCCCAATAAACCTAGGGCTCAACTTGCCTTTCCATCCAAATCTCAGTACCTTCTTCCATGGCGAGACCTTAAAAAAAATGAAGTCCCCCACAGAATACTCAATCTCCTTGCGCTTCAAATCAACATACGTCTTATGTCTGTCTGATGCTGCCTTTAATCGATCCCGAATTAATATAACTTTGTCCTTGGTATCAGAAACTAATTCAGGGCCCATGACCCAACTCAGTCCAATACGAAGGAGTACGATACCTATGGCCATATAATGCCTCGTAAGGTGCCATCTGTATGCTAGACTGATAGCTATTGTTATATGTAAACTATGCCAATGGCAAATAGTCTTCCCAATAGCCTCAGAAATCTATTACACAACTCATTAACATATCCTCCAGTATTTGAATCACCCTCTCTGATTAACCATTTATCTGAGGATGAAATACAGTGCTGAAGTCCAACCTTGTACCCAAAGCTTCGTGTAGCTTCTTCTAGAACAGATACGTAAAGCGAGGATCTCTATCTGATATTATGGAAATCGGTACCCCATGCAGTCTCACTATCTCAGCCACATACAGTTTAGCTAGCTTTTGCAAAGAGTAATCAGTACAAACTGGTATGAAATGGGCTGACTTGGTCAACCATTCCACGATGACCTATACTGCATCCTTCTTAGTAGGCGTTAGGGGCAGCCCACTAACGAAGTCCATAGTTACTCTCTCCCACTTCTAAAGTGGAATTTTAACTGGCTGAAGCAATCCTGAAGGTAACTGATGTTCAGCCTTAATCTGTTGGCAAGTCAGACACTTAATCACAAAGTCAGTAACTTCACGCTTAAGACATGGCCACCAATATAACTCACGAAGGTCTCGATACATTTTATTCCAGCCAGGATGCATAGCATAAAGACTACTATGCGCCTCTCACAGTATAGACTGCCTCAAATCAGTATCTCTTGGTACACAGACTCTCCCACGGAAACACAGTACCTCTTCGCTATTCCGTTCAAAATCTGAAGTTTTCCCACTCTCAATCTGTCAAAATCGAAGACCCAAAGACCCATCCTCTAACTGTTTACCTTTAATCTGTTCAATCCACGACGGTTTAACGTAAAGTTCGACTAATAAACTACCATCATCAAATAAGTTGAGACGAGAAAACATCGCCCTCAGATCTGCCATAGCTCTACGGCTCAGTGCGTGATCCACCACATTGGCCTTGCCAAGATGATATTCAATCAAACAGTCATAGTCCTTAAGTAGCTCAATCCATCTACGCTGCCTAAGATTTGACTCCTTCTGAGTGAGGAGGTATTTAAGGCTTTTGTGATCTACGTAAATAATACACTTTTCATCGTACAGGTAATACCTCCAGATTTTCAGTGCGAATACCACCGTAGCCAACTCGAAGTCATGCGTCAGATAATTTACCTCATGAGACTTAAGTTGGTGAGACGCATATGCCACTACCTTACCCTCTTGCGTCAACACACATCCCAAACTGACATGTGATGCATTCCTGTAAATAGTGAACTCTTTCTCAAACTCTGGCTGTATTAAGACAAGAGCTTCCGTCAGAACCTTCTTAAATTTCTCAAAACTCTCTTGCTACTTATCAGTCCAGTCAAACGACGTCCCTTTACGCAACAATTTAGTCAGAGGTGAAGCAATCAATGAAAACCCCTCAACAAAATGTCTATAATACCCTGTCAGACCCAGAAAACTTTGAATCTCAGATACCGTCTTAAGCGGCTTCCAATCCAAAACAGCTTTAATTTTTTGTGGTTCAACTCTAATCCCTTCAGTAGATACCACATGGCCTAGAAATGTTACTTCTCATAGCCAGAATTCACACTTGTTGAACTTAGCGTATAGTTGTTTCTCCCTCAGAATTTGCAGAACAACTCAGAGATGTGCGTCATGTTCATCCTCAGTTCTCAAATACACCAAGATGTCATCTATAAAAACCACTACGAACCGATCCAAATAAGGCTAGAACACTCGATTCATCAGATTCATAAAAGCTGCTAGTGCATTCGTCAGTCCAAACGATATCACAAGGAACTCCTAATGACCATAACGAGTTTTAAACGCTGTCTTATGAACATCAGCCTCTTTGACTCTCAGTTGATGGTACCCCGATCGGAGATCAATCTTAGAGAAAATCGAAGCTCCTTAAAACTAGTCGATTTATTCAGTTATCGGTAGTCGATGTACATACGCATAGATCCATCCTTCTTTTTCACAAATAACACTGGTGCTCCCCATGGAGACACACTAGGGCAGATGAACCTCAATCCAATAACTGTTGAATCTGAGCCTTAAGCTCCACTAGCTCCTTCGGTGCCATTCTATAAGGAGCGATGGACACCGGAGCTATACCCGGTAGGAGCTCAATCCCAAATTCAACTTTACAGTTTGGAGGTAGTCCAGGTAGTTCATCAAGAAAAACATCCAGAAAGTCTTTGACTGTTCTGATATCTTTAACAGACGAAACCTTAGAATAAGAAAACATCAATGTAGGCTATATACACCTCACAACCCTTACGAACCAACTTCTCGGCCTTCAGGACAGAAATCACATTTGACAAATAATTTTGACGCTCCCCTATTACCACCACCTTATCACCCTCTACAGTTTTCAGTACCACCCGTTTAGTAGCACAATCCAAATTCACTTGATGCTTAACCAGCCAATCCATGCCCAGTATCAAGTCGAATTCTCCAAAAGGAAGTTCCATTAAATCTACCAAAAAGATGGTTCCTTGAACCACCAAAGGTACATCTCTGAACAATTTGTTTACCTTAACTGACTGCCCTAACGGATTCAACACAGTAACCTCACTCGCAATGGTTTCAACCATTATACCCAAAATCTCAAACACCGAGCATACTATATAAGAATGCGTAGATCCAACATCAGTCAGTGCAGTATAAGGTACATTATAGATAAAGAACGTACCAGTAATAACATCTGGGGCGTCTACATCCTCTCGGTGACGTGCAGCATAAACCAGAGCTGGCTGCCTCGCCTCAGTATGACCAGCACCTTTGCCCGGTACTCCACTACCACAGCCCATACCATTTTCAGCTCTGGCCTAACCACGGCCTCTCGGTGGCAGCTGAACACCTCTCAGTGGCTGAACAGTACCCCGACCTGTAACTTGCATCTGTTCGGGCCTCTTTGAACAATCTCTGATATGGTGCTCTAATGATCCGCATCTCAAACATGCCCCAATCCTTTTCCAGCACTCGCCCTGATGGCATCTACCACAGCCAACACATGGCTACGGTCCAGTAGTAGTATTAGGGGCCCCAACTCTGACCGGCCCATCCACCCTGGCCTTATTCTTCGGCCTCTGAACGAAACTTGAGGGCTTCGAATCCCTCTTATTCCTACCCTTTTCTCTGTTCTGACGCTCAGTCTGCTTCACCTTCTCGGCGACCTTCTTCTTATCTACCAGTGTGGCAAAATCTCGCTCCCTCTGTGGAGCTATCAGAACTCTCAGACTATCCCTGAGGCCATCCTTAAACTGAACACACCGCTCATATTTAGTTGCCACTATCCCATGCGCATAGCGGCTCAATCGCAAAAATTTAGCCTCATATTCAGCCACTGATTTATCCCCCTCAGTCAGATTTAGAAACTCCCTCCTTCGGGCATCCACATAACTAGAGCCCACATACTTTCCTTGGAAAGCAGTCTTGATAGGCTCGAAACTAACTAATATTTTGACAAAAGCAAGCGCACCTATCGAACAGTAGTATAGCTCTGATGAGTCCGAAATATCGTATCCTCAAGGACTAAAATTACTAGTAATAACTATATTTTTATTATTTAGCCTAATAATTAAGGAGATTTATTTTAATCTAAAATTTAAATAATTAACTAATGAACGCGACAGAAAGTGAAGAAAGTAATCGAATAAACCAATGATAAAGACAATACCCAATGAAGAATCCATTTAGACTTCTCTTATTATTCTGACTCTGAATTAAATGATTATTCACTTGTCTTGATCGGTAGAAATCCCTAAATTATGTTAATATCTCTTTCGAGTCTAAAAACAATTGACTCTAGGTTGATTAATTGCAAACTCTTTCTAATTAAAACCCTTATCATCGTATTAACTCTATCTATGGATTTCATTATTAGATTTGACTCTAATCCAGCAGATTTATGTCATCCTATTTTTAGGGTTGCAATCAACTTCACTTAATTACGTGAGATCTTCTCTTAAACAGGGACTTTTGCTCCACTGGATAAGCACATTAGACATGAATTAATATCCTGAAAATATCAAAGCAAAGGTTAAAAACACGTACTTAAGAATAAGAATAACTATTTATCATGTAATTCAGATTTATTAAATAATAAGATTTATCGAGGTTTCATCCTCCTTAGGTATTTAGGGAGTTTAGTTCATAACGTAGAAAGAACACATCTTAGGAATAAGAAAACAACAAGACATAAAGAACCCAAAAAATTCTAAAGAACTTGATGGAGATCTTCAATCTTGGAGTGAATCCGCTTCCGAGATGATTCCGACGGCTTCCTTCAAGTAATTTCTTCGATCTACTCTGCGTGCTATATTTTTTCCTCTTCTAATGTGTATTTATAGACTTTAGAAAGCTCAGAAACCCTAAAAATTGGCTTTTTCAACGTGAAAACAAAGCAGCGTGCGACAGGGACACAGGCGTATGCTTAGCTCGTGTGAGGGTGTCCAGGCCGTGTGAAATTTTGCATGGCTCGCGATTGACATGGGCTAGTACATGGGCGTGTGTCCAGCCCGTGTGGTTCTGGGTTGGCCGTGTGGATCCTTAAGATGGCCCGTTTTGTCCTGTTTTGGCCCATTTTCCACTCCTTTTGCTTCCCTATGCTCACCTAAGTATAGAAATATGAATTTAAAGGATTAGGAGCATTGAATTCACCAAATTATATAAATAAACATCCAAAAACACGCTCAACGTGGGATTAAAATGTGTTACTTATATGGTTTATCAAATATCCCCACACTTAAGCGTTTGCTTATCCTCAAGAAAAATCCTCAACTCACAATTAAAATTAAAATTCCTTAATTCACAATTTTTATCAATAATGTCTTATCATAATTCACAAATAATTCATACATTGATAATTTAACTAAAAGAGTCCTAAAGATTCAAACAATCCAAGACATACATTTTTATAGCACGAAAACATAGGTGTTTCCCCTTATCTAAATAATTACCTTTAATTCAAAACCGACAAGATATGACATCCTCACTAAAGATCCACTCAAATCACTCAAAGTGTTAAAGGTTCAAAAAGTTAAGCACTCAAAAGTCAAACATGAAAAGTTATTACCATAAACTTGCACGAAAATCAAATCTCCACCACTATAAAATGAGATGATACACAAATCAAAAGGTCTTTAAAGGGTTGTAATGGGGCTTGGGTTAAAGGTGTGGATAAAGGATGAATTAGAGGGTTAAAATCAAGATTGAATTGACAATTTACATAACTAGAAAAATAAATTAATACTGAATAATTACATCAATTGAAATAACACAAACTTCTTCTCAAAATGTGATATTAATCGCTTACGCTCAAATAAAATATAACTAGTATAAATATATTTCCACTTTTTTTACAATAAAAAGGAAGATTTTAACAACTGAAATAAAGAACATAGTTAGACAACTGAACAAATCAAATCTCGACAAAAAAGGGTCAAAACGATAGGAAAAATTCTCAATGAATCAAAAAGAATAAGTTTTGGGTTAATATTAAGGGTGGATCAAGAAACGGTTTATTAGGTTCAAAGGGGTTCACTAAGGGTTAATCATGAAGGTAGGCTTTTAATGGAATAAGTAGGTTAAAACCTAGGTGCCTTTATCATCTCAGTATATCAAATCAAAAGGTGTGCTCTCGACATGCATAATCGTAGCAAGTTCTAGAATAACAAATCGATAATGACACACTCATTATAAAAAAGTGAGCAAGAAAAGTGTATGCTCTAAAAGGCCAAAATCTCACAAAAAATTATGGTTTTTAATGGCATTCTTGTAAATCTCAAACTTTAAGGTAATATTTAAATTTAGGGAAACAATATAGCAATTTTAATTTTGAAAATAGACTTATCATGCTTGATTCTCTAATGTCTTAAAGTTTAAACAATCAATGCACAATTACCTATGACTTAATCCAACACATATCAATAAAAATCATAAACCAATAAAAAATTTATTCTAATAGTAATATGATAAAGTTACTTAAGAACAAGACATAATTCAAGGATTTTCTAATAGTAATATAACCAACCACCCCACACTTAAGATGTACATTTTCCTCAATGTACCAAAATAGAAAATGACAATATAATAAGAAAATCATAAGAGAGGGAGAGAAGTGAAACTTCCTAAATTTTGGATGAAACCCGTGGAATAATGAACACAGAATTGTAGATATAACAAAGTGAACTGCATGATTCTAAGCAACTAAAAAAAATAAGCACAACTGTGGAAGAAGATTAAGGGATTACTCGATTAGGAATAATTATAAAAACTAAAATATAGTTCAAAATATAAAAGATAAGTCATTGAATAAGAAACATAAAGGAAAAATAGACTAAAAATAAAAATAAAAATAAAGGAAAATAATAAAAATAAAATAAATGGACTAAAAGGTCATCATCGTCAGATGCGTCATGAGGTGGCGGTGCTGAAGGTGAAATATATAGATGATGGCATATCTGCTGTAAGGTGGCCTTGAGAAAGGTAATGAAGAGAGGGGAAAGAATAATAGGGAAAAGGGAAGAAGGAAAGGGATAAAGGGTGGGGGTCGTCGGTGGCCAAAAATGGCCAAGGGAGGGTCGCGACGGTGAGGGCGCAGGGAAGAATGGGAGAAAAAGAAAGAGAAGAGAGGAAAAGAGATGAGAAGAAAAGGGAAAAGGAGGGGGAATTTTAGGTTGAAGAAGAAGGGGAAAAGGAGGGAGGGGAAGAAGAGAACAGTGGCCGGAGGTATGGGAGCAGAGGCTAGGGTTTGGGGGAGTTTTAGAGGAAGAAGGAAGAAAAAAGAAAAAGAAAAAATGAATTAAATAGGGGGCACGGTCGTGCAACGGCTCGAATTTTAGCCCGTGTTAGTTGCGATTTGGAGAACTTAGTATTCACACGGTCTTGGACACGCCCGTGTGTCCAGGCCGTGTGGTCTACACGGTCGCGTCGGACGGTTGTGTGCGAAGTCCTTCGCTTCTTCCATGCCCGTGTAGAAGTCCACACGCTCGTGTGATCGCACAACAGTCGTGTGTGTTGCTCGTGGAGCCCTCTGACTTGTTTTAAATTTTGAAATTTAAAAAATCGAGCTATAGTTTTCACACAGCCTAGGACACATCCGTGTATAATTTTGACATGCCCGTGTGATCGCACACACAGCCGTGTGTCGTGCCCGTAGAGCTCTCTATCGATTTATTTAAAATTTAAAAACTAAGTACTAGGATTCACATGGCCAGGGACACGCCCGTGTGCCCAGGCCGTGTGGGTTTTAAAACACATTTTATTTATTTATTTATTTGATTAATGTCAAAAATATCATAAATTATAATTAGTAAATTAGGCATGTTAATGCTCGGGTTGCCTCTCGAGAAGTGCTTATTTAAAGTCTATGCTTGACTTACCTCATATTCGCACAGTCACGGTGGTTCGCGGAGTCGAGACTCCTCTTTTTCGCTGTCAATTCTTTTATTTAAATAAGGTTTTAGCCGAGTAATATTTACCTTAAAAGTGCTAAATATAGAATGATTTACCTCGACTGTACCGTATGGGAAAATATTCAGTACCGTAAAAGGAGTTGCTCCGTTTGCATTAAGCTCTGAAGTGGCAATTCGAGGGTCTGTTTTATCCAACAATACACGATCCCCGATCTTAAATTGGTCCGTCCTATCCTTAAGCTTGTCATGGAGTCGCATTGGTTCATTGTGTATTCTCGGTTTCCCTTTGACGTGTGCTTGCCATTCATCTAGTTCATCGATTTGTAGTTTTCTTTCTTCAAGATTTGTTCTATTTGTGTCATATAAACTGGACTGTGGCTCTATCACATTTTTTCGAGATGTTTCCTACAAAGAATGTTGAGCCACAAGGTTATTAACATTAACAGACCTCGTAATATCATCTTGATCACTAGATATCCTAACAGAATCACGAGCTTAGAGTTTAATCGTGTCATCACCTACACGAAGTATTAACTCACCTGTACCAACATCTATGATAGTTCTAGCAGTTGCTAAAAAGGGTCGTCTCAAAATCAAAGGTGTGTCACTATCCTTATCCATGTCTAGAACAACAAAGTCAACTGGGAATATGAATTTATCAATTTTTACGAGTACATCTTCAGCAATGCCCCTAGTAAATCTAATGGTTTTATCTACTAATTGAATGCTCATCCTAGTTTGTTTAGGTTTCCCAAGACCTAGTTGTTTAAACATTTTATAGGGCATGACGTTAATACTCACCCCTAAATCAACCAAAGCATTACTAAAATCTAAACTACCAATTAAATAAGGAATAGTAAAACTCCCTGGATCCTTTAGTTTGTTGGGTAGTTTATTCTGTAGAATGGCTGAGCAGACTGCGTTTAGCTCCACATATGACGCCGTATCTAACTTCCGTTTGTTTGCTAGAAGCTCCTTTAAAAATTTAACTGAGTTGGGCATCTGCGAAAGAGCTTCAATAAACATAAGTTAATATGCAACTTTTTCAACAGTTTAAGGAATTTACTGAATTGTTCGTTTGTGTGGTCCTTCCTTGTCGCGTTGGGGTATGACACACGAGGTTTATACTCTTTTCTTATCGATGTCTGTGCATTGTAGCTTACCTCAACCTTACCTTTATTTACCACAACTTCTTGCCTCGGTTCTGATTCATATTCTACTAACCCTTTTTCTTCACACATCGTGATGGCATGCAGTTGCTCCCTTAGGTTAGGCTCGGTGTTACTCGGCAAGCTACCTTGTGGTCGTTCTGAGATCAACTTGGCAAGCTGACCTATTTGGTTCTCGCGCCCTTGAATTGATGCTTTCTGATTTTTAAGTGCTGTTTCGATGTTTTGAAAATGAGTTTTTGACACCGAGATGAATTTTGTTAGCATCTCCTCAAGGTTTGGCTTCTTCTTCTGTTGGTAGGGTTGTTGTTTCCTTGACCACCCCATGAGAAATTGGGATGGTTCATCCAACCTGCATTGTAAGTGTTACTATATGGATTATTCTGAGGTCTAGAATTGTTACCCATATAGTGAACTTGTTCATTCTCAGTGCTCGGTTTGTAGGATGGATATTCTGTGGTGTGCATCCCTCCTCTATTTGTGTCGCATTGCATCACTGGATGTACCTGTATAGAAACACATAAACCATCAATCTTTTTATTTAAGAGCTCTACTTGGTTTGATAGCATGGTGTGTAACACTCCTTACCCGTAATACTTGCTGGAACCGGGCCCGAGGCGTTACATTATTAAAACCACATGATCGTCACTTAAGCTCATCGTGACTACTCTCTTAAGTCACCTCAACAACTGATAAACCGTAAAAGTAACATATTTTAACCCTATATTTAGCATGCTTTTGGATGATTTATCCCTTGATTTACGTAAAAAGGTTCTCTTAATCCTTTCTTTTCATGTTTTATACTCAGGAAAGCGACTGAGGACAAAAAGAACGAGAAACAGGCTTAAAACGGGCCAATTTGGTCCAAAGTGGAAATCGACACGGCCTGGACTTCAAGCCACATGACCGTGCCTCGACAATTAACTAAGACACGGCCATGCCATGATTTACACGGCAGTGCTCCAATCGACAGAACCGAGACACGGCCTGAAAACGATTTACACAGGCGTGTACCATGGCCATGCCACTGCCGTGGGAGAGAGCAATTTCACTCGGATTTGGATACTTTGAGGCAAAGAAACACATTCCAAAGCCTATTCAAACACCGAGTAGGAAGTATACTTGAATTGGGACACTTAGAGGCCAAGTAAAGCATTCCAAAAGTCTATATAAACACCCTAAGTGTAACCTGAAAGAAGAGGGGTAGAGCGGAGGCTGAGACATTTGAAATTCGATAGAAGCCAGAACCTTTGTGGGAATCACTCGAAGATAGCCAGTTGATCCATCTCAAGAAGTCAGAATTCTACTCAAGACGACGGATCTCTCCTTCAATTCCTTCAGGGAGTTTTAGGGATTTCTTATGTTTTAATTTATTTTTTCTCTTGAGATGTTTTCTTTATTTGTTATGAATTAAACCCTTCAAATCACCTGAAGGGGATGAAACCTAGATGAATCTTATTATTCTCTTCTGAATTATATGATAAATACTTGATGTGTTCTTAATTATGTGTGCTTAATTCTTGTGTTACCGTTTCCGGGATATTAATTCAAGTTAGATGTTCTTAGGTGGAGGAGAATAGATCCTGCCTAAGAATAGGTCTAGCATAATAAAGAGGAGTCGTTCGCGTGCCTAGAGATAGGGTGACAAGATTTTGCCGGATTAGGGTGAAACCTAATATGGGATTCCATAGTTCAATTTACCGCTATTTTAGGGGGTTATTAAGTGAGAAAGAGATTTCTCCTAGGATTAGATGTTATTCGCCTCGAGAGAGGGTTTAATATATGTTAGGGAGTCTTACGGATCAAGTCAAGTGAATAAATCGTATGGTTCAGTGTTAGATAACAAGTGAAGTCTAGGTGGATTCTTCCTGATGGTATCGTCGTGATCAATTGAGTTTCTCTTCAAGTTATTTTCCAATTCATTCTTTTTGTCTTTACATCTTAGTTTAGTAATTAATTAGTTAATCAACCAAATCATTTAATATTTAGGCTAAATAATAGAAAGAAAGTGAGTATTAGCACTTTTAGTTCCTTTGGGTTCGATAATCCGGTCTTGCCTAAGCTATACTACTGTTTGATAGGTACACTTGCCTTAAAGTCGTTGTCAGAGTTAGTTTCCAGGTTCGATCATTCTCTTTATAAATTTTAAAACTCGACAAAACAAAGATCAAGTTTTTGGCGTCGTTGCCAAAGAATTAAAATATTAAGAAAACTCTATTTTTATTACTTTAGCCATTATTTTTATTTTTATTTTTGCAATTTATTTTATTATTTTAGTCTTGCTAAATTTTGTTTCTTTTCCTAGCAGGTACCTCTAGTTTATGACTAGAAGGAACCCAACAGGAACTCTAGTATACGATAGTGATATCGAAGCGACCGCTCGTAGGAATCGCAGAGAAATCAGGCGAGCTTTAAATTACCAAGAAGAACAAAAATAAGGCGAATCCAATCCTGCTGAAGGGATGGACGAGAATAATCCACCACGAGATGTGGTAGAAAACAATGCTCCGCATACTATGTATGATTATGCTAAACCTAGTTTAACAGGAGTAGAATCTAGTATTGTTAGGCCCACTATAGCTGCTAATAATTTTGAATTAAAGCCTAATACGATTCAACAATTTGTTCAATTTGATGGTTTGCAGGACGAAGGCCCGAATAATCATATAGCTAATTTTTTAGAGTTCTATGATACTTTCAAAATAAATGGTGTTTCTGATGATGTCATTCGTCTTCGGATATTTTCCTTTTCATTAAGGAATAAAGCCAAACAGTGGTTAAACTCGTTACCACGAGGGTCAATCAGTACATGGGACCAAATGACCGAAATAATTTTATTAAAATATTTCCCACCGGACAAAACGGCCAAATTACGGAATGATATCTCTTCTTTTGTGCAGGTGGATTTAGAGACATTATACGACGCATGGGAGAGATACAAGGATCTCTTAAGAAGGTGTCCACACCATGGTTTACCCTTGTGGCTACAAGTCCAAACTTTTTATAACGGTGTGAATCCCTCAATGAGGGAACTAATTGATTCAGCCGCCGGTGGAACTCTGAATAACAAAACTCTTGAAGCAGCCTACGAATTTATTGAAGAGATGTCGTTGAATAATTATCAATGGCAAGCTACAAGGACAAAACCGATAAGATCGGCCGGAGTTTTTAGCATCGATGCAGTAACCATGCTATCAAATCAGGTAGAGATAATGAACAAAAAGCTTGATAGTTTGTGTTCCTTGTAGGTACATCCAGTAATGCAGTGTGACACAAGTGGAACTGTGGCGAATCCTGAGTACCCACCCTACCAACCGAGCACAGAAAGCGAACAGATGAACTATATAGGCAATAATTTTCGATCCAATAATAATCCTTATAGTAATACTTACAATCCAGGTTGGAGGAACCACCCAAAATTTTCATGGGGAGGTCAAGGAAATCAAGTAAATCAAAGACAACAACCTCCCCAAAATTTCCAAAATCAGCCATATACGCAAGAGAAGAAGCCAAACCTCAAAGAGATGTTGACAAAATTCATGGCAAGCACAGAAAATTGTCTCCAAGATACTGAGAAAACACTTAGAAGGCAACAAACATCGGCTGAAGAGACCAAGAACCGAATCGGGGAACTTAATAAGTCAGTAGGGGAAGTCACTAAAGCAGCCGGACAACTTGCAAAATTAATATCCGAACGACCGCAAGGGCGTCTAGCAAGCAACACCGAGATCAACCCAAAGGAGAAAATCCAAGCCATAACAGCTCAGGAAAATGTAAGGTTAGATGAACCCATCTCAACGAGGGAAAACAAGGACAAAGAAGGTAAAATTGAGGTAACACAAGAAAAGCCAAAATCGGTAATCAAAGAGTACCAACCCTGCATACCTTACCCCGCATACTGCTTCTTGAAGCTCCTTTTCAGATGCCAGATTCGAGAAAATTTTTAAAACAACTCTTGACGAACAAACACAAATTAGATGAAGAGCCACATGTGGGATTAAACGCAGTATGCTCAGCAATGTTACAGAATAGACTACCACAGAAGCAAAAAGATCCAGGAAGTTTTACTATCCCTTGTTTAATTGTTAGTTTAAGAGTTGATAATGCCTTAGCTGATTTAGGGGCAAGCATTAATGTCATGCCTTATACATTGTTTAAACAACTAGGTTTAGGGAAACCCAAACAAACTAGGATGAGTATTCAATTAGCTGATAAAACTGTTAGAATTCCTAGGGGTATTATCGAAGATGTTCTTGTAAAAATTGACAAATTCGTTTTCCCAGTAGATTTTGTTGTCTTAGACATGGATAAGGATAATTCAATCCCCTTAATTCTAGGAAGACCCTTCCTAGCAACTGCCAGAACTAAAATTAATGTTGCTACAGGAGAACTCATTCTTCGTGTAGGTGATGATTCAATCAGTCTTCAAGCTCTTGACTCAACCAGGACTACAATCGATGAAGGTAAGAAAGTCAATTCAGTTGATGATCAATTTGAGCAACCTTTATTGTAGGAAACACCACAAGGATACGAATCTGAGCTGAAGCACGGACCTAGTGCCAACAAAGAAGATTTATATGAGGAACGAAGCTTTAGGGTCGAAAAACTAGAAGAATGGAAGACACAATTCAAAGAGGAACAGGAACTGCACGAAGTAAAACCTAAGGAACCCCCAGAAGAGCTCATAGGAACATCAAACCACTTCAAAATAGGAGATAAGGTATGGATGAACAAAGCAGATCCACAAACAACCGAAGGAATCCTTCTTAAGGTACGAAATATCTTCCCATACGAAACAGTCAAGGTAAGCAATTCAACATTCGACATTTTTAAGGTAAACGCTTCTAAACTTAAACTTTATCAAGAAAATAGAACTATAAGCATGAGGGAAGATATTCAAACCTTTAAACCTCCCTGATTTTTCAAATCCAAGGAAATTCTAGCTTAAGACTATAAACGAGCGCTTCTCGGGAGGCAACCCGAGCACTAACATAATATATCTTTCCATTCTGCTTTCAATTTCTTTTCCTTTCTGATAATTTAGTTTTAAATTAACACCAAAGTGCAGATTTCAAAGCCACACGCCCTTGCACACGGCCGTGGCCATGGCCGTGTGGACCACTAGAATCCCTATACTGACATAGCAGAGGTAGTACGAATCAAATCCCACCTAATTCTCAACGTCACGGATCCAACCACTCCCCCATGGGCACCAACAAAATGGCACGGCCATACTCTACGGCCGTGTGAAGCTACTGACTTACTAGACACGGAAAAGACACGCCCATACTACCCAACCGTGCCAAGGCACTGCCATTTTAGAAACAGGCGTGGGATCTGGAAAACAGACGTGGGTGAACCAACATGCCTAAACACACGGCCGTACAAGGCGACCGTGTAATTCAACACACCCTCGGTCCGCAGGCATGGGAACATACCTAAATCAAGCCTCTAATTAAACACCAACCTTTCCCCCCTCTTCTTCCTCACCCTCATTCCTCCTTTCTTTCTTCCTTTTTCTTATCATATTTCCTCTCTGTCCTTTTCTTCTAACATTCTTGTAACTCTCGAGACACTAAAGCCATGCAAAAGAAGCGTAAGAGGCCAACCACAATCTCCTCAAAGGAGACTGATTCACATGAGTTCATGCCGGCAGCTTCAGCTATTCGACAAGCCAAGGGCCTTTGAGACCATTTAGTTTTTAATTTTATTTTCTCTTTTGCTTCAATTTCCTTATCTTTACTTCTCTTCTACTTAATTTAGTTTATTTTCTTTTAGTTCCTTGGTTTTAGGTTCTAAAGGTTGCTTGGGAATCACACCGAAACCATGACCACAGCCCCTACGCAGCCTTAGAAGTCACACCTACCTCGCGAAGCATCTGTCAATAAGGACTCTTCAGTCCATTAGTTTTTTCTTTTAATTTCAGTTTCCTTATTAGTCTCTTTTTCTTTATTTTTTAATTTTAATTATATTATTAGTATATTTTTAATGTTTCTTTATATTTCTAGGCTATATCTTCCCAGGCTACCCAATTTCTTCATCTAGCACAGTGCTTGTCGATAGCCACCCCATCAGGACCATAGAAAACGCCACCGTCGCCTCCTCCTACAATTCGACAAGTAAATAAGGATCCATCCAAAAATTCAGGAAGTGTTACTTCTCCCCTCCTCTTTTGATTTCATTATTAATTATCTATCTTTGTACATTGAGGGCAATGTATAACTTAAGTGTGGGGGTAAAAGTACCTAACTTTTTGCATTATTCCAAAATCCTGAATTTTCGTCTTGTTCCTAAGTAATCTTCTCATATTATTAATTAGGGTGAAATTTCTGATGATTTATGATTTTTATTGATATGTTTTTGAGTAAGTCTTTGATAATTATGCATTGATGATTAAATTTGAAGAATACTAGAGAATCAAGTAAGATAAGTCTATTTTTCAAGAATAAAAAATTTCCTAGGTTGTTAAACTGAATTTGAATATTACCTTAAAGTTTGAAATTTACTGGGATTGATGTCAAATACCCATAATTTTTGTGAGATTTTGAGCCTTATAGAGCATATATTCTTTTTCGTGCTCACTTTATTGATTATGAGTGTGTCAACACTGAATTGTTATTCTAGAACTTGCCTTGATTATAGATGTTGAGGCCACATTATTGATTTGATATACTGAGATGATAAAGGCACCTAGGTTTTAATCCATTCACTCCACTAAAAAGCCTACCTTCACATATTAACCCTTAGTGAACCCATTTGATCCTAACAACCCTTTTTATTGATTTACCTGCTAATATTAACCCAAAACCCTTTGTATTTGTTATCACCATTCATTTGACTACCCTTCTATCGAGAATTGATTTGATCAACTACCGAATTAGTTTATTTCAGTTGATAAAGTTCTTTCTCCATTATGTTTCTATTTGATTTGTTCTTAAATAAAAAATAAAAAAAAATCTATCGAAAAATCAAAGTATATTCAGCATTAGTAGTATAAAAAGTGAGCTTGTGTATTTAAATTTCAATTATCACGGAAAAAGGTCGTAGTATTATTAGTTTCAAAGTTTCAATTGATGTAATCATTTATTTTCTAGTTCATTGTTTTTAGTTAGGTG
This sequence comes from Gossypium rotundifolium, assembly GCA_025506655.1. Classification (NCBI taxonomy): domain Eukaryota; kingdom Viridiplantae; phylum Streptophyta; class Magnoliopsida; order Malvales; family Malvaceae; genus Gossypium; species Gossypium rotundifolium. The sequence goes on from CP106728.1 coordinate 52,517,215, forward strand.
ATTTGTCAATTTAATCTCGATTTTAACCTTCCAATTCAGCCTTTATCCACACCTTTAACCTAAGCCCCGTTACAACCCTGATAAAAGACCTTTTGATTTGTGTATCATCTCATATTACAGTGGTGGAAATTTGATTTTCAGGCAAGCCTATGGGATTAGCTTTTTCGGTTCGACTTATGAGTGCTTATTCTTGAACCTTAAACACTTCGAGTGCTTTGAGTGAATCTTTAGGGAGGATGTCAATCCTTATTGGTTTTGAATCAAAGGTAATTATTTAGATAAGGGGAGACACCTATGTTTTCATGCTACAAAATATATAACTTAAAATTGCTTGAATCTTGAAGAGTCTTTGAGTTAAATTATCCATGTATAAATTATCTATGAACTATGATAAGGTATTATTGATAGAAATTGTGAATTATGGAAAGTTCATTTTAATGTAAGTTGAGAATTTTGCTTGAGGACAAGCAAAAGCTTAAGTGTGGGGGTATTTGATAAAACGTAAAAGTAACATATTTTAACCCCATATTTAGCATGCTTTTGGATGATTTAGCCCTCGATTTATGTAAAAAGGTGCTCTTAATCCTTTCTTTTCATGTTTTATCCTCAGGAAAACACTCGAGGACAAAAAGAACGAGAAACGGGCTTAAAACGGGCCAATTTGGGCCAAAGTGGAAATCGACACGGCCTGGACTTCAAGCCACATGACCGTGCCTCGACAATTAACTAAGACACGACCATGCCACAATTTACACGGCCATGCCCCAATCGACAGAACCGAGACACGGCCTGAAAACGATTTACACGGGCGTGTACCATGGCTGTGCCCCTGTCGCGGGAGAGAGCAATTTAACTCAGATTTGGATACTTTGAGGCAAAAAACACATTCTAAAGCCTATTCAAACACCGAGTAGGAAGTATACTTGAATTGGGACACTTAGAGGCCAATTAAAGCATTCCAAAAGTCTATATAAACACCCTATATAAACACCTTAAGTGTAACCTGAAAGAAGGGGGTGGAACAGAGGCCGAGACATTCGGAATTCAGGAAAAGCCAAAACCTTAGTGGCAATCACTCGAAGATAGCCAGTTGATCCATCTCAAGAAGCCGAAATTCTACTCAAGACGGCAGATCTCTCCTTCAATCCCTTCAGGGGGTTTTATGGATTTCTTATGTTTTGTTTTATCTTTTCTCTTGAGATTTTTTTTTATTTGTTATGAACTAAACATAAGAAATCCGTAAAACCTAATATGTGATCTAGCATAATTAAGCAGAGTCGTTCGCACGCCTAGAGATAGGGTAACGAGATTTTTCCGGATTAGGGTGAAACCTAATATGTGAGTCTATAGTTCGATTTGCTGCTATTCTAGAGGGTTATTAAGTGAGAAAGAGATTTCCGTTAATTAACCTAGGGTTAGATGTTATTCGTCTCAAGAGAGGGTTTAATATACGTTAGGGAGTCTTACGGATCAACTCAAGTGAATAAATTGTATTGTTCAATGTTAGATAATAAGTGAAGTCTAGGTGGATTCTTCCTGATGGTATCATCGTGATCAACTGAGTTTCTCTTCAAGTTATTTTCCAATTCATTCTTTTTGTCTTTGCATCTTAGTTTAGTAATTAATTAGTTAATCAACCAAATCATTTAATATTTAGGCTAAATAATAGAAAGAAAGTGAGTATTAGTACTTTTAGTTTCTTTGGGTTCGATAATCTGGTCTTGCCTAAGCTATGCTACTGTTCGATAGGTACACTTGCCTTAAAGTCATTGTCAGGGTTAGTTTCCAGGTTCGATCATTCTCTTTATAAATTTTAAAACTCGACAAAACAACGATCAACAACCTCAATCTCGACTTACGAGGCCTCACCCAAACTCACGAGGGCTCTCGAGACCCTATCGAAAACTTCTGCTATTTTAAAAATTTTCCACCTAAACAGGGACTACACGCCCATGTAAGGTGAGACACGCCCGTGGAGGTCTCACACGCCCATGCCCTCAACCCATGCTTGAAAACCCAAGCATTCTGCCAATACCCCACGGCTAGGGTACACGCTCGTGCTCACTACCCGTGGTGAACACTGACTACACCACACGGCCTGAAGTCTAGACACACGCCCGTATGGCTAGCCCAAAGCCTAAACTACTTGAAACTTTGGAAAAGACACGGCCAAGGCACACGCCCTTAGGCTGACACATGGCCTAGACACATGCCCGTATGTCTACCCATATGGACAAGAACAAAGCTATGTGCTAAGCTCTTCTCACCCCTCAAGTTCATACAACATATACTCATTCAACTCATCCATAAACAACTCATATTAAAACATAATCTCACATGGTTAACTACATCTTTTCATATAATAAGATAGCCACAAACCAGGGCATTATACAAAATAGACTATCCATCTAAACGCCAACACATCTTAGCCATTAGAACAAAGTTCATTAACTTGTCCTGCTCCTATACATTCCATATACAAAACACTGAGTCTAATGTACCAGAGTGTGCTGATAGTGTGGGCGATCTTCCATTTGATCCACATATCTCAAATCAACCCTTTTTATCTATAAAACAAGGGAAAAGAAAGGAAGTAAGCTTCAAGCTTAGTAAGTTTACACATAAACAATTTAAGCATTCTAGTATAAGCTACACAACAATTAGCATTATATTACCATATAAATTGACATCCACAATTATGCTTACTCTTTTTATCCCTTACCACATTTCCAACATATCATGAGTCACATACTCATAATCATCGACATGCACCCCTGCACTCAATATCACATCATTATTTCTCGATAACACATCCACACAGTTAATTTACTCAAAAATACATCCACACAGCTAAACCACACAGCTAAATTACTCAATAATACTTTTACACAGCTAATTCTCACAGCTAAATTTCTCGGTGGTTTCGCACTTAGCCCACCACAATCAATTAATAGGGTATTATCGCACATAGCCTACCAAGAGGTAATCATAGTGGTTTCGCACATAGCCTACCAAGAGGTAATCATAGTGGTTTCGCACATAGCCCACTAAATAATATACTTAACTATGGTATCGCACACAGCCCATCGTTGTTAAGTATTAAAGTGGTATCGCACTTAGCCCACCATCAAGCATTATCACTACACATACACATATCTACTTGTAATCCATTCGTCCATTCACAACTACTATCTCATTTATTCATTCATGGTATCTACCACATTCATTCCACTTGAACCACATAGGTTCTCAATCAATCTCATTCATTCATTCATGCTACACACTAGCTAGCTTTAAGAATGTATAGTATAAACGCATTGATTACACATAAACTTCCATTGGCACTCAAAAGTATAGAGACGTGCAATTTAGTCCACCACCTTGCTCTTGCCTTGGTTTCGATCCGGTCTTCCTATTTCTTGATCTGTAATGATAAATCAACTCATTCAATACACACATTTACTAAATTGACCATTATCTCATACTTTATCAAAATTACCATTTTACCCCTAAACTTTCTCATATTTACATTTTTACCCTAAGGCTCATAAAGTGAATTTCATCCAACTTTCTAGCCTTTCATGCTTAGCTGAAACACTTACTCAACTAAAGCTATCATCAATTCTCACTAAATCACACATGTATGACCAAACTCAAGACTTTCACAAATAAGTCCCTACATGCATTTTTCATGGAAATCACTTAGCAAAAGATGTTTCTACTACACCAAGCTTTCATATTCTTCCATAAAACATCAAAATACATGCATGTCATACATGGGTACATTTTTGAACATCCATCCTAGCTCAACATATAGCTAAAAATAGCTTACTCATGTTACTAGGACTTCAAAAATACGAAAGATATAAAAAATGGAGCTAAAATACACTTACTAGCTAGCTTGAAAATTTGAAGAGCCCTAACAATGGCTTCCTTCAAATTTCAGCAGCTTGGAGAAAAAGATGAATGAATTTTGTCATCTTTTCCCCCTTTTTAATCATTTAATTGACAAATGACCAAAATGCCATTTTTGTCAAACCTTCAAGTTTTAACCCATTCATACCCAATTTTATCCAAAAATTAGAATTTGGAAAAATTGCTATTTAATGACCTCTATTTGATAATCCAAAGCTATCCCATACAATTAGCTTCTAGAATCTCACATTTTGCAAGTTTTGCAATTTAGTCCTTTTGGACAATTCAACCGTAATTTAAGAAAATTGCTTCATGAAACTTTCACACTAACATGCAAACATGACATAAACTTCAAAACTCATACATATACCTCAGATTTGTGATCTCGCACCACCATTCTGACTAGGCCCTAAATCGAGATGTTATATGGTGACTGCGTCGAAGTTGAAAACACTGGCGTCTTTTGTCGGCTTTGTTCTCATGACTTGCCACTGATAGTTATTCAGTGACATCTCCCCGATGAATTCATAAGCCACTTCAGGGGTTTTGTTGTTTAGAGTACCACCGGTAGCTGCATCTATCAGTTGCCTAGTTGAGGGGTTCAAACCGTTGTAAAAGGTTTGAACCTGTAACTATAGAGGTAAACCATGGTGTGGGCACCTTCTCAACAAGTCCTTATACCTCTCCCATGCATTGTAAAGAGTTTCTAAATCCATTTGCACAAAAGACGAGATATCATTCCTCAAATTTTCTATTTTAGCAGGCGAAAAATATTTTAGTAAAAACTTTTCGGTCATTTGTTCCCAAGTAGTGATAGAACCTCGTGGTAACGAGTTCAACCACTTCTTAGCTTTATTCCTTAATGAAAAGTGAAATAACCGTAAGCGAATGGCATCATCAGAAACGGTATTAATTTTAAAAGTATCACAGAATTCTAGAAAATTGCCTAAATGAGCATTTGGATCCTCATCCTATAAACCATCGAACTGAACACATTGTTGGATCATTTGTATAGTGTTCGGCTTCAGCTCGAAGTTATTTGCAGCAACATCAGGCCTCACAATACTCGATTCAGCCCCAGTAATATTAGGCTTAGCATAGTGGTACATAGTACGAGGAGCAGGATTTGCAGCAACCACCGGGGGTAGTGGATTATTATCAGCCATCTCCTCGGTGATATTGGTATCGTCCTCTTGATCTTCCTCTATATACTGTAGACTTCGCCTTATTTCCCTATGATTTCTGCGAGCGGTACTTTCTATCTCACTGTCAAAAAGTAATGGTCCTGACAGGTTTCTTCTAGTCATAAACTAAAAATACCTGCCAGAAGCAAATAAAAGAAAAGTTAATAAATTAAAATAAAAATAAAAATAAATTGTAATAAAAATAAAAATAGCTAAAGTAATAAAAACTAAGTGTTCCTAATATTCTAGTCCCTAACAACGGCAACAAAAACTTGATGGGCTCAAAACTAACTAATATTTCGACAAAGGCAAACGCACCTATCGAACAGTAGTATAGCTCTGATGAGTTCGAAATATCGTATCCCCAAGGACTAAAATTACTAATAATAACTATCTTTTTATTATTTAGCCTAATAGTTAAGGGGATTATTTTAACCTAAAATTTAACTAATTAACTAATGAACGCGACAGAAAGTGAAGAAAGTAATCGAATAAACTAATGATAAAGACAATACCCAAGGAAGAATCCACCTAGACATCACTTATAATTCTGACTCAATTAAACGATTTATTCACTTGTCTTGATCCGTAGAAATCCCTAAATTATGTTAATATCTCTTTCAAGACTAAAAACAACTGACTCCAGGTCGATTAATTGAAATCTCTTTCTAATTAAAATCCCTATCATCGCATTAACTCTATCTATGGATTCCCTTATTAGATTTGACTGTAATCCAGCAAATTTATGTCATCCTATTTCTAGGGTTACAATCAACTCCGTTTAATTACGTGAGATCTTCTCCTAAACAGGGACTTTTTCTCCACTGAATAAGCACATTAGACTTGAATTAATATCCTAAAAATATCAAAGCAAGGGTTAAAAGCACATAATTAAGAACAAGAACAAGTATTCATCATGTAATTCAGATTTATTAAAAAATAAGATTTATCTAGGTTTCATCCTCCCTAGGTATTTAGGGAGTTTAGTTCATAATGTAGAAAGAAAACATCTTAGGAATAAGAAAACAACAAGACATAAAGAACCCAAAAACTTCTAAAGAACTTGATGGAGATATTCAATCTTGGAGTGAATCCGCTTCCGAGATGATTCCGACGGCTTCCTTCGAGTAATTTCTTCGATCTACGCTGCATGCTCCCTTTTGTCCTCTTATTCGGATTGAGAAGGATCATCTAAAAGTCAAGGATTGAACCCAATGTGGATCGACGCAACCGGAGGCTGGAATCTCCCCATAAGAATTTCTTTATCTCAACTCTATTTTTTATTTTTAATTTTCACAATTCCAATCCGACTTCTCAATTCTATTTTTTTTTATTTTATTTTCGTTTCCAGATCAAAATTCTTAATTCTATTTTTTTCCAGGAACGCAAGTTTTCTTGGTTAAGAAATTGTCCTGGATTTCAAGAATGAGTATTCGTACAATCTGGTCCCTAATGATTCAACCCTACTTCTCCTTTACTGTTCTTTTTTCATTATTTTGCAAGGAATAGGATATTTTTGGTGCTTTCAACGACGCATAAAATTTTGGCACCGTTGTCGGGGATCGGTAACGTACTAATCTTTTTTTTTTTGTTTCTTATGACCATATTTGCTCCAAGAACTCTTGCGTTTGATTCAAAGATTGAAAAGACTGCAAGAGCTAATCGCAAGGAAACAAAGCTAAGAAAAAAGCAGTCAACGGTGGTTGGGACTCAAAGTAATCCACCGCCAGAAATCAAAATTAACGACAAAGTAGAATCTAGGGTTAACAAAAATCCTACTCAAACTTTTGAAGGCAAAAAAGTAGAAGTCGATTCCCCAGAAGGAGTGCTTAACGCTAGGGTTGACGGAAACCCTAATTTAGCACATCAACCAATGGCTCAAACAATTCGGCAACTGGCCGAAGCTCTAGCAGAACAACTGCCATTATGCATCGCATATCCTACTATGGATATTGATTTTGAACTGAAATCAGCGTTAATTCAATTGCTGCCAACTTTTCGAGGATTACAAAATGAAAACCCCCAAAAACATTTGAAGGAGTTTCACATGGTTTGTCTGATTATGAAACCTTAAGGCGTAACTGAGGATCAAGTTAAATTGCGCGCTTTCCCTTTTTCCCGAATGAACAGATTCAGCTAGGTAATGGTTATTGTCTTTACCTCCTAGATCTATTACTACTTGGGCTGATTTATCTCGTTTATTTCTCAACAGGTTTTTTCCAGCATCTAGAGCAGTTGAGCTAAGAAGAGAGATCATGGGAATAAGGTAAAAAGAGGCAGAGACTCTTTACGATTATTGGGAGCGGTTTAAGAAATTGTGCGCGAGCTACCCACAACACGGTATAACAGAGCAATCTCTCCTCCAATAATTTTATGAAGGCTTGAAACCCATGGAGATGAATATGGTAAACGCTGCTAGTAGAGGAGCGTTGGTCAACATGACTTCCCAACAAGCAGGGGACTTAATCTCCACAATGGCTGCAAATTCTCAACAATTCTAAGCCAATACTGAACCCCCTAGAAAGGTTCACTAGCTAAGTAATTCAACCTTAGAGGATAAAGTTGAAAGACTTATTAATATGATGAATACTCTTCTTGTAGAAAAAATGAAGACAGCTCGGTTATGCGAAATATGTGCTACTCCTGATCATGCAACTGATGCATGTCCCAGTCTATACGATAATACTATGGCTCATTTAGATGCTGTGGGAAATTTCCCTGGGCCACCACAAAGGCAATATGACCCTTACGCTAATACTTACAACCCAGGATGGATGGATCACCCTAACTTAAGCTATGGGGCCAATCTACGATATAACTAGCCATACCAAAACTGACCTCTACAACAGCTGCAAAATTTAGGTAACTCTCTAGAAGCTCTTGTCAATAAATTAGTAGCTAATGTTCTTGATTTTCAACAGAAAACCAAGGCATCCATAAGGGAGTTGACACATCAATTGAGGAGATAAGTTCTCAAGGAAAGCTGCCGTCACAAATAAAACCAAACCCGAGGTGAAACGTAAATGCAGTGACATTACGAAGCGGTAAGGTATTGGAACCTATTCCTTACAGGAATCTTGACCAATAAATCGCCCAGGAAAAACCCAAAAAAGACGAACAGGTCTGACCGAAACCTCCATTTCCTAAAATTCAACCTCCATTTCCAGAACGATTCAACCAGTGTCGAAGAGGTAAAGAGGACAAGGAAATCCTTGAAACATTTAAGAATGTCGAGATCAACATTCTGTTGTTGGATGCCATCAAGCAAATACTGAGGTAAGCTAAATTTCTTAAAGAGCTTTGCACCAACAAGCGAAAATTAACAGGTAATGAAAGGGTGAATGTTGGTGAAAATGTGTCCGCAGTGTTACAGCGAAAAATGCTGACAAAATGTAAGGATAGGGGTATATCTGTAATACCATGCAAAATAGGTCACTTGGGAATTAAAAATTATATGTGTGATCTAGGAGCCTCCATAAATGTAATGTCATATTCTATTTATGAAACACTTAATGCAGGGTTTTTGACAAAAATAGGTGTTATCATTCAACTGGCAGACAGGTTCGTTGTGCATACCGAAGGAGTCCTCGAGGACGTGTTGGTAAAAGTTAACGAACTTATTTTTCCTGTAGATTTTTATGTGATAAAAATGAAGGATAGCACTCTCGGATCTTCAGATCTCTTGTTGGGATGACCCTTTCTTAGTACGACTAGTACTAAAATCGATGTTCGAAGTGGAACTCTTACGATGAAGTTTGATGGGGTAATCGTGAAGTTTAATGTCTACGATGCTATTAGCCATCCCAGTGAAATCTTGAGCGTAAATTGTGTCGACATAATTGACTCATTAGTGGAAGAAAATTTTGAGTCAATTTATGATGATAAATCTGAGCTTGATAAATTTGAATGTGTTAATGAGTTGTTATCTCCAAATACTAAACTTTTACCTTCAGTTATGCAGGCACCAGAGTTAGAGTTGAAACCGCTTCCTGAGCATCTGAAACATGCAATTTTGGGTAAGGATGATACCCTACCAGTCATAGTCTCCAATAGACTCTCCATGCATGAAGAGGAAAGTTTGGTTCGTGTACTAAAAAGTCATAAGGAGGTGATTGGCTGGAGCATTGCAGACTTAAAAGGGATAAGCCCTTTGACGTGCACACACAGGATCTACTTGGAGGAAGATACGAAACCAAGGCAGGAGGCACAAAGACGACTAAATCTGAATATGATGGAGGTAGTAAAAAAATAAATAATCAAGCTTTTAGATGCTGACATAATCTACCCCATTTCAGATAGCAGATGGGTAAGTCCGGTGCAAGTCGTGCCCAAGAAAACGGGCGTGACAGTAAAGAAAAATGCTGGAGGTGACTTGGTGCCGACCCGAGTACAAAATGGGTGGCGTGTCTGCATTGATTACAGGAAGTTGAACTCTTACACTTGAAAAGATCATTTCCCTCTTCCCTTTATCGATCAAATGCTTGAAAGGTTAGCTGGAAAAACTTACTTTTGTTGTCTTGATGGATACTCAGTTTTTTTCCAAATGTCGGTCGCGCCAGAAGACTAAGAGAAGACCACTTTTACGTGCCCATTTGGTACATTTGCATATAGGAGGATGCCGTTTGGTCTTTGTAATGCACCAGCCACTTTTCAGAGATGCATGATGAGTATATTTTCTGAATATGTGGAAAAAAATTATCAAAGTTTTTATGGATGATTTTACTGTTTATGGAAATTATTTTAATGAATGCCTTAGAAACCTAACGATAATTTTGAGCAGGTGCATAGAAATCAATCTTGTCTTAAAATATGAAAAGTGTCATTTTATGGTAGACAATGGTTTAATTCTAGGTCACATAGTCTCTTCTAGGGGAATTGAGGTCGATAAGGCCAAAATTGACATTATAAATTCTTTGCCTTATCCCTCTACTGTGAGGGAAATTTATTCTTTTCTTGGCCATGCAGGGTTCTACAGGCGCTTTATAAAGAACTTCTCGAAAGTAGCAGAACCACTGTGTAAGTTGTTGCAGAAAGACAAGAAGTTTGAGTTTGGCCAAAAGTGTAAGGAGGCTTTTGATACACTCAAGCAGAAATTGGTCTCCGCTCTTATAGTGCAACCGCCGAATTAGAAGTACCCATTTGAAATCATGTACGATGCAAGCGAACGCAGTGTAGGGGCTGTATTATGGCAAAGGATAGAAAAGGAACCCCATGTCATTTGCTATGCTTCAAAAACCCTAGATACGGCACAGAGCAATTACACCACTACAGAAAAAAAACTTTTAGCCGTTGTATTTGCTTTAGACAAATTTTGACCTTATTTATTAGGATCTAAAGTGATTATTTTTTCTAATCATGCAGCACTCAGGTACTTGATTGCAAAGAAGGAAGCAAAACCGAAGCTCATTAGGGGGATTTTGTTGCTCCAAGAGTTTGACGTCAAAATTTGAGACAAAAGAGGATGCGAGAATTTAGTGGCTGACCACTTGAACAGAATAAAAGTGCCTTTTAACGATGTCCCTATTAAGGAAGAATTCCCTGATGAAAGCCTATTCTCGACCGAGGCACGTCTCTCATGGTATGCAGATATGGTAAACTTTCTAGCCACAGGCTCGTTACCCACTGAGTTAGCTCGTTCTGTGAGGGACAAGCTTAGATGAGAAGCTCAATATTACATTTGGGATGACCCATACTTGTGGAAACACTATTCAGACCAGATAATACGACGATGTGTTCCAAAAACTGAGGTAACTTCTATCCTAAATTTTTGTTATGCTGAAGCTTGCGGAGGACACTTTGGCCATAAAAAAATGGTCATAAGGTGTTAGAATGCGGGCTATATTGGCCCACAATTTTTTGAGACGCATATAACTTCTATAAGTCTTGCGATAGATGCCAACATACAAGTAACATCACTAAACGAAATCAGATGCCCCTATCCCCGATTCATGTATGCGAAATCTTTGACGTTTAGGGCATCGATTTTATGGGCCCATTTATTTCTTCATTTAGCAATGTATATATAATTCTCGCGGTAGACTATGTTTCTAAATGGATAGAAGCAAAGCCCACTCGCAACGATAATGCCAAGACTGTTGTGGAGTTACTAAAATGAACTATTTTTTCCAGGTTTGGCACACCTCGAGCCCTAATCAGTGATCGTGGCACCCACTTTTTCAATAAAATCATGGAGGCACTACTTTCGAAATATGGAGTTCATCACTGTATAGCTACGGCATACCATCCCCAAACAAATGGACAAGCTGAAGTCTCAAATAGGGAGATAAAAACTATTTTGGAGAAGACAGTTTGGCCTAACTGAAAAGATTGGAGTCTTCGGCTTAATGACGCACTGTGGGCTTATCGAACAACATATAAAGGACCAATTGGAATGACTCCGTATAGGCTTGTTTTTGGAAAAGCTTGCCATCTTCCGGTAGAATTAGAGCATAAAGCCTATTGGGCAGTTCGACAATGTAATATGGAGTTAGACCCTACGGGAAAGGCAAGGAATTTAGACATCCAAGAATTGGAGGAAATTCGCAACGAGGCTTACTAGAATGCTTGTATTTATAAAGACAAGATCAAGTTGTTTCATGATAAAAAATCGTTCAGAAGCATTTTTCGGTAGGACAAAGAGTTTTACTTTATAATTCTGTGTTGAAATTATTTCCAGGTAAGCTTCGATCACGATGGCAATGTCCTTTTGTTGTTACTGAAGTATTCTCTCATGGTGCGATTGAAATAGAAGGTGAAGAATCAGAGAAGTGATTCGTAGTCAACGGCCAGCGGTTGAAGCCGTTTTACGAGAATTTTCAAGCTCACTCGATTGAAAAAATTTATTTGGAGCCACCGTAGAACCATTTAAATCGTCGAGCTAATGACGTTAAATAAGCGCTTATTGGGAGGAAACCCAATCTTTATTTTTCTTTTACTATTTATTTCTATTTTTGTTATTATTTACTATTTATTATTTTCTTTTATTTTTAATTTTATTTTATTTTATTTTTTAAAATATTAATAAATTTCTTTTCTTACATCTAGGTAAAACGGAGTGAAAATACGAAGAAAAAGGAGAAAAGTCAGAAAAATAAAGCCAAATAGCATTATCTACAGTACCAAACAGCCCCTATTTCAAATTCTACTCCAGCCCTAGAACCCCCTAAACCTGCAACCAAACACCCCTATTCAGCCAAATAAAACCCCCAAAACCTAAAAAATTTTCCCATTTTCTCATTTCCGTTCGCAGTTTGCCCTCCAACGCTCCCCACCGGCCATTCGCAATGGTGCGAACACGAAGCTGTACCATCGCCAAACCTGTATTCACCGTCAACTCGCATCGTCATCACCTCTCCGCGCCCCAAGCCGTCGATTTAACCGACGTTCCCTCTTCCTCATCACCATAAATCTCCTCTCCAACCCCAACTAACTCTCACTCGTCTTCCTCTTCCTCTTCTTCCTCTATTACCACCACCCAAACCGTCGTACCCTCTCCGTTATCCCCCTCACGTGCAAGTAGCCTGACCACCACGCTGACAAACGTGTCGTCGACACCCCTGCCATACTCTTTTCCACTCAAGGACCACGAACCATCACCCTCTGCCCCATCACGTGCCAACCGCCTCCTATTCCTCCCTCCACCGCCGCCAACGGAAGCTTGCCCAACACCGCAATGCGATGTGACATCTGAGTCACAGGATAGACCTCGTCGTCGTTAACCCCGATGTGCGGCCCAAACAATCGACACCACTTCAGGCTCCTCCTCGAACAACCATGTCGACTCCTCGACACCGACTAACGGGCACTGTCCAATGCCTTCTCGGGGTCGAACCTATCGTTCTCGCGTCAATGTCTTACCCCCGGAGGCCCATTTACACGGTAACCTTACTTTTACTTTCGATATTGATCGGAACAGGTATGATTTTCTTCGACATAAAATGATAATACCTTGTAAATGTTTGTCGATACCTGTTTCGGCTGCCTTGCATATTGAAACTACTGTTACAGATTATTTCAAGAATATTGGCTGGGTTAGAAATTTTGATGTGCCTCATTCTGCTTATTATAAGCTTGTTTTAGAATTTTATTCTACTTTTCAATTTCATCGGCACAGTAACATTGCGTTAGATACAACGGATGTTGTCAAGTTTAGGTTATTAGGTACCATCCATAGATTATCTCTTATTGAATTTAATATTGCTTTATCTTTCGTAACTGAAGAGTATGCTATGTCTCCATATTTTCAAAAAAAATTTGTGTACATTTCCTACTGATTTTAAGGTTGTCGAGGCCTTTGCTTTGCTAACTAATAATGCTGAATCCATGTATAGCCCAAAAACATCAAAGGATTTATGGTTTCGTGACTTTGACTTATGTTACATACACCGTTATTTAGCTTACAATTTCTCAAGCCGTCAAGATGCTCCGGCCACCGTCTCAAAGACGGAATTATTCTTTTTATGGTGTATGTATACCGGCCGTCTGGTTAATTTGGGGCATTGGTTTGCACTTTAATTTGAGCATGTTATCAAAGCTAAGCGCCCTCTAATTTTAGGTTCTCTTATTACACAACTGTTATTTTCTCTGCATGGTTCTAACGCCCCTATTTCATACTTACATGTTGCTTGTCAAGCCGATCCTTTTGATGATCGATGCCTCGACTCAATGGGGCTACTTCTTGGCACTCCGTCATCCTTCCGCTTTGTCCCTCCTGGTGTTCGTTCCACACCATCCGAATGAGTCTTTCGACAGTGAAATCAAAATGACGCACCAACACCCACTCAAGCCCAAACCCCTCCAACTGTTAAGCAATGCTTGAAGTGCATTGAGGCTCAACTTGACACTTTTGGCCAGCAACTAACCAAACTCCTTGCCATCCTCCGCAATCGACAGTAACTACACAGGGAGTTTTTCTAAACTTTTCTACCTATTTATTTCTTTTGCGTCCACATTGAGGACAATGTGTTTTAAGTTGGGGGTGCTTTTTGTATTACTGTTGTCTGCTGATGTGACTTATGTTTGCTGCTTGAGGCTTTATTTTGTCCATATTTTTTTAAGAATATTTTGTCACTTTTCATCCCCAAGAATTTGACCACGACTTGCCACTGTTTGACCTACATGCATGATTCTTGGCTACTGAGTTAGTTATGATTCTGTTTGTTTGATTTTATCTCCACTATTTTATTTTTATTAGGCTAAAAATAATTATGATTAATAAGTTAACTCTATCTTGCTTTTCGTAAAATTGATCAAGTTTAATATCAAGTGGACACTTAATACATTTGCATGCCTAAATTATGTTCATGTCTATTAGGTGGTTACTAAAACTTATTTTCGACACTTGATTATTTCTCTTTGGTCCTCTTAAAATTAAAATTTCGTGTAAAATTTGTTTAATAAACGTTTCCAGGTTATGAGTGCCGCTTAGAACGTGGCTGACTGAGTAACCGGGGTAGGGTGCTTGGGTTGTCATTCTACTTCGCGTCAAAAGGTTGTGTGACGTGATAGGTAAAACTCTGCTAACCAAGGTTATGAGTGCAGCTCAAAACGTGACTGACTGAGTAACCGGGGTAGGGTGCTTGGGTTGTCATTCTACTTCGCGTCAAAAGGTTGTGTGACGTGATGGGTAAAACTCCGCTAACCGGAAATAAATAATTTTTAGGAGTATGTTGGGCTGAGTAACCGGGGTGGGGTGTTTGGGTTGTCATCTCTCTTCGCGTCAAAAGGTTCAATATATTCCTAAGTAAATAAATAATAATAACAAAAATGAAAAAAAAAACAAAATTAAAAAAGGAAAAAGGGAGAAAAGAAAAGAAAAAAAATAGTACTAATAAAATTGCAGTTGGGGACTAAAGGAGGAAATAAATAGAGTGTCTTGGTAGGTTTGGTAATTTACCTAAATAGCATGAAATAATCCAAGACGATTTTAATTTTTGTGTGTATTAATTAGAATACTTTTTTTTGTTTTACTTAAAGCAAGCTTAAAAGTTCTCTTTATTTTTCATATGCATTTTTGACTAATTTTTATAAAATTTTGGAGTAGAATTTCTTTCATGACAGGATCTAATTTTCATAGTGGATAAGAACCATACTTGACGGCAAGCATGGGCTAAGTAGGGGGAATTTGATAATACTCTAGAACATCATATTTTTATATGCTAATTGGATATTTATTTTGAGTATGATTCTACTAATTTGTGCTATTTGTGGTCTTTTATCTTGTAGGGACTAAATTGGAGGCAAAAGTGAAATTAAGTGCCAAAAGCGTGAAATTAAAGATAAAATGGGTCAATGTGCGACATAGAGAAAAGTTGGTGCCAAAAGTGCAAGCATGGAGGACACAAGGGTTGAATGCAAAAAAGAAGAGATTTTATTCTATCAAACTCTATTTTAATTATATTAGATAATTAATATTAGGATAATTATTAAGGATTATTTAATTTCTTTATTTATCTTGGATTATTTGTAATTATCTTTGGGAATTTAAGTAGGACTAGTCTATCTATCTTAGCACTATAAATAGGGGATGAGGTGACTCTAATTAATGTTCTTCTTTTTTCTGTAAACTCTCTCCCCAAAAGTCTTTTATTCTTTTCATATTTCCTTTTAATAAAATCTTCATTTTTATTATATATTTATTTTCCTTTCCACCACAACCATGAACCACTAAAACCTATCTAGCCAAAGGTTGTCAAAAATCCCCAAAAAGGGTTCTTCAGGTTTAGAATCCATACTTAGCCTTCTCAATAGGGTATTCATCGTTTCTCGCATTACTGGTGGACGCTTAGTCCATGTCCCTTAAGAAGTGATCTTTTCAACGTGTGCAAGGAACGGTCGCTTTGTATATTTTGAGAAGGTTGCACAGTTGGTTCGTTAGCTTACTGCGTCAGAGGTTGGCGAGCTCAAGAGAAAAAATGGCATGGAATTCGCCATTGAGAAACGTTGATCTAGCATAAGATGATCCCACAAGAGCGATTGTTGGCTAGAGTCATGTTCCACTAAATCACAGTCTATATCCTTGGAGCTGGTGGTCATAGGCGTCCTCTTCCACTATAACTGGCTTATTCGGATTGAGAAGGATCATCTAAAAGCCAATGATTGAACCCAAGGCGGATCAAGGAAACCGGAGGCTGGAATCTCCTCATAAGAATTTCTTTATCTCAACTCTATTTCCTATTTTTAATTTTTGCAATTCCAATTCGACTTCTCAATTCTGTTTTTATTTTATTTTATTTTCGTTTCCAGATAAAAATTATTAATTCTATTTTTTTTATTTTTCCAGGAACGCAAGTTTTCTTGGTCAAGAAATTGTCCAGGATTTCAAGAACGAGCATTTGTACAATCCGGTCCCTGAGGATTCGACCCTACTTCCCCTTTACTGTTCTTTTTTCATTATTTTGTAGGGAATAGGATATTTTTGGTGCTTTCAACGACGCATCACAGTGTGAAATTTTACATGACTTGCGATTGAACGGGCGTGTGTCCAGCCCGTGTGGTTCACACGGGCATGTGCCCTGCCCGTGTGGTTCTAGGTTGGCCGTGTGGATCCTTAAGATGGCCCATTTTGTCCGGTTTTGGCCTGTTTTCCACTCCTTTTTCTTTGCTATGCTCACCTAAGTATAGAAATATGAATTTAAAGGATTAGAAGCATCGAATTCACCAAATTATATAAATAAACATCCAAAAACACGCTAAGTGTGAGATTAATGTAACATCCTTAAATGGGGCCTTTTCATTTTGTGTGACTGCATGTAGATAGTATGGTCGTCAAGCTTGTTCAGGGTGATTTAAGGGTCCAGGCATGAGTTAGGGGTAGGCTAGAGCCTTATCAAAAATTTGGTACCACAAGTGGGTTGGCCCCACATATGAATATTTGTGACTTCAGTCACCAGTGGTTAGATACCACCAGTGGCTAGGTGCCACAAGGGGTAGACTTGGGAGATTCGAATAGATACCTAGGTTGGATGGGTTGCATGACATGCATATTTGCATATGAATCTGTGTAAGAGCTTAACATCTTTTGGGGATGGAGATTTACACACTGAGTCTCAGTGACTCACCCCTTCCATTACCTTTTTGCAGATAATTCTTAGATCGCGGATATGGAGCCGGGATGGACTCGAGGTGGCCATAATCAACACTTTGTTTATTTATTTTAATACTTATATAGGATTTATTTTGTTTCTACTTTAAGTTTGGATTTCAGCTTTCTAATAAGGCCACTTAGATTTTACTTTGGGATTATTTATTTATTTTAAATTCCTTTAAAATTTTGCTAACGTTGAGGGCATGCCTAGTAAACTATGAAATGGACGGTTTTTCCAAAACTTAAATAAACTTTTGGGATTTTTCTGAGGTTTTACATTGGGTAATTAACAAACAGCGGATAACCACAAGGCAACTCTATTTTGCTAAACTAAGTTTCCAAAATGTTTTAACAGTCCCCTCAATCCAAACTCAATTCATTTATAAATATACAAAGGTTTCCTTCCCAACTCAAGACGACAAACTGGTTTCCAAAACATTTTCTTCCCTGTGACATGCCAGATTCGGTCGTAGCGTTTGGACTGGATTTAGGGTGTTACATTTTTGGCATCAGAGCCTGGTTCAAAAGCTCGGTTGTGAGTATAAGACCCAAAATATTTTCAATAAAGGGTCTGTAACATGATTTTTATGGAGATGCATATTTCGGGAAGCATGGCACCTAAGTCCTCGGCACCGATCCACCCAAGTAAGTATCCTCACCTTTGATGTGATATATATGATGGGTTTAATGGGTTTTATAGGGACATAGATAGGTATGCTAGGGCTTATGGACCTTAGGCCTAGTTACCCAAACTCTTAAATTGCATAAAACTTAATTTCCCTAATTAAACATCTCTGTGAACAAGTCATAAGGGTTAGGGTGTGGTAACAGGCATACGTATGTCTAGGATTGGATCCAGGAAGAGCTTGGTATTTAAGCGGTCCTAGTGACTCACCTCCTCTTCTCTGGAATCCTACCTGGTTCGTAGTGACTATTCACCTTAGTCACGAGGATTTGTTGACAGGCCAAAATTTATAATGAAAACCCGAAAAGGGACTAGTACCCTATTTTTAAAATTTCTTGTATGTCCCTGATTTTGTAAAATTGTCCACAATACCCTAGGTTGAGGTAATTCACCGCTATACCCTTGATTTTGTAAATGACCAAAATACCCTTGATTTTGGTAAAATAACCAAAATACCCTTGATTTTGTAAAATGACCAAAATACCTTTGTTTGGAAAATTACCAAAGTACCCTTATTTAAAAAACTACTGAATTACCCCTGATTTACGAAAGTCACCAAAATTGGCAAAATTATCGAAATACCCCCGGATTGTAAAATTACCGAAATACCCCTACTTTGAAAAATCACCAAGATACCTTTTTTAAAAAAATAAAATTTACGAAAATACCCCTGGGTAGTTAAATGATGAAAATACCCCTAGGTGATGAATATGAGTTCATGGATGAACTTGTGTGTTTGATGCATGTATTAGTGCTCTGCTGGATGTTGATTGAATGTGAATTCTAGAAATTAGGAAATACAGACTTGAGAACTGAACTATGTAGATATAGATCGAGTTCGAGAGAACCACTGTTAGAACTCCTTTCCAAAAGATTGTTCGTTATTAATCAGTGGAAGAAAGAATTATTAATCCATAAAAATTTTTAAACAGATAAATCATGAACGCTAGTCATGAGAACTCGAGGATGTGGGCGTAATGTGCGTGGTCGTCGTAGGGGTAGGATGATTGTGTCAGAACCAATAGGGTCTGGTTATGAGTTAGAGAATGAGGTACCAGCGCTGCCAACTGTGGGCGCTGAGTTTCAGGAGCAAACGGGTGGTGATGACACGGTGTCGCAGGCAATGCTACAGGTCTATTGCCCCATACAGAATGGCGCCAAAGGAGTTGGTGGAGCTGAAGGCACAGATTCAGGAATTATTGGATCAGGGTTTTATCCAGCCGAGTGTGTCGCCTTGGGGAGCACCTGTGTTTTTTGTTAAGAAGAAGGACGGGTCGATGCGAATGTGCATAGATTACCGTCAGTTGAATAAGTTGACGATTAAGAACAGATATCGTTACCAAGGATAGACGACCTGTTTGACCAACTTAGGGGAGCCTCAATCTTTTCCAAGATATATTTGAGGTCGGGGTATCACCAGCTTAAGGTCAAGGAGGCGGATATTCATAAGACGGCTTTTCATACTCGTTACGGTCATTATGAATTTTTGATGATGCTGTTTGGGTTAACCAACGCACCAGCAGTGTTTATGGATATGATGAATTGGGCGTTTCATCCATATTTGAACTAGTTCGTCGTAGTATTTATAGATGATATTCTGATGTACTCGAAGTCGGAGGAGGAGCACAACGCGCATCTGCGAGTGGTTTTGCAGATTCTAAGAGAAAAGCAGTTATTCGCTAAGTTTGGTAAGTGTGAGTTCTAGTTGAAGGAAGTTACCTTTTTGGGTCATGTGGTGTCAGCTCAGAGGATCCGGATGGACCCTCGAAAGATTGAAGCCATATTAGATTGGAAACCACCGAAGTTTGTGGCAGAAATTTGGAGTTTTTTGGGTTTAGCGGGATATTACAGAAGGTTTGTAGAAGGGTTTTCTTTGATTGCAGTGCCATTAACCAAGTTGCTAAGGAAAGGGGTTCCGTTTGTGTGGTCAGACAAGCAACAAGAGAGTTTTGAGAAGTTAAAGAGGATTTTGACAGAAGCTCCGGTGCTGATTCAGCCTGAAGCAGGGAAAGAGGTTACGGTTTACTGTGATGCATCGCATACAGGGTTAGGATGTGTGCTGATGCAAGAGGGAAAGATAGTGGCGTATGCTTCTCGACAATTGAGACCTCACGAAGTGAATTACCCGACGCATGATCTAGAGTTGGCTGCAGTGGTTTTTGCCCTAAAAATTTAGAGACATTACTTGTATGGAGAGAATTCTATTGTGTACACAGATCATAAGAGTTTGAAATACCTCCTTACTCAGAAGGATTTGAATTTAAGGCACCGGAGGTGGATCGAGTTGTTGAAGGATTATGACTGCTCGATTGAGTACCACCCGGGTAAGGCTAACGTGGTAGCTGACGCCTTAAGCCGCAAAGTGGTAGCAGATTTAAGAGCCTTGTTTGCCCACCTTAGTTTGTATGAGGATAGAAGTCTATTAGCGAAACTGCAAGTGAAGCCGACATGGGTAAACCAGGTTAAGGAAAATCAATTAGTGGACGAAGTCTTAGGCGCTCGATGTTTGCAAGTGCAGAATGGTGGATTGGAGGGGTATAGCTTGAGCAGCGATGGAGTGCTATGTTTTCAGGGGAAAGTTTGCATGCCTAAAGATAGGGAGTTAAGGCAGAAGATTCTTCAGGAGGCACATAGCAGTCCATATGCTATGCATCCTGGAGGTAGTAAGATGTACCAGGATTTGCGAGAGCAGTTTTGATGGCCGGGCCTAAAGCGGGAGGTAACTGAATTAGTGAGTAAGTGTTTGACGTGTCAGCAGGTCAAAGCTGAACATCAGTTACCTTCGGGATTGTTGCAATCGGTAAAGATTCTGCAGTAGAAATGGGAAAGGATCACGATGGATTTT
Source organism: Gossypium rotundifolium (assembly GCA_025506655.1). NCBI lineage: Eukaryota > Viridiplantae > Streptophyta > Magnoliopsida > Malvales > Malvaceae > Gossypium > Gossypium rotundifolium. Next base: position 52,537,929 of record CP106728.1, read on the forward strand.
GTTAGTGGGCTACCCCTCACGCCCACTAAGAAGGATTCGGTCTGGGTAATTGTTGATCGTCTGACAAAGTCTGCTCATTTCATACCTGTACGTGTGGATTACTCTCTTCAGAAGTTAGCTAGATTATATATAGCGGAGATTGTGAGGTTGCATGAGGTGCCAGTGTCGATTATTTCGAATAGAGACCCTAGATTTACGTCAAGATTCTGGAAGGCATTATATCAGGCATTGGGCACAAGGTTGGATTTCAGTACGACGTTTCATCCCCAGTCAGATGGGCAGTCAGAGAGGGTAATTCAGATTTTAAAAGATATGTTGAGGGGTTGTGTCTTGGATTTCAGAGGTAGTTGGGAAGAATTTCTACCGTTGGCGGAGTTCACGTATAACAATAGTTACCAGGCAAGTATTCATATGGCACCATATGAAGCATTATATGGATGGAAGTGTCGTACCCCTACATGTTGGATAGAGTTGGCAGAGCGGCAGTTGTTGGGTCCAGAGTTGGTTCTTTGAAATGAAGATAAGGTTAAATGATTGAGCTCGTCGAAGGAAGCTTTGGACAGGCAAAAGTCCTATGCCGATCTTAAGCGGAAGGATATAGAATTTGCAGAGGGTGGCAGGGTTTTCTTGAAGGTGTTGCCGTAGAAGAAAGTGCTAAGATTTGGTCGGAAAGGCAAGCTGAGCCCTAGGTTTATCGGGCCTTATCGAATGTTAAAGCGTGTAGGACCAGTAGCTTACCAGCTCGAGTTGCCATCGGAGTTAAGTCAGATCCATAATGTGTTTCATGTTTCCATGCTTAGACGCTATCGTTCAGATCTATCTCATGTTGTGCCGGTAGAAGAAATTGAAGTAAACCCAGACTTATCTTTTGAAGAGGAACCAGTGCAGATCCTGGATCGGGATGTCAAAGTATTGCGTAGGAAATCAGCCCCTTTGGTAAAGGTATTGTGGCGGAACCATGGATCAGAAGAAGCCACTCGGGAGCCAGAGGATGTTATGCGACAGCAATACCCTCAACTCTTTTGATCAGGTAATTTTGAGGCCAAAATTATTTTTAAGGGGGGTAGAACTATAACATCCTTAAACGGGGCCTTTGCATTTTGTGTGACTGCATGTAGATAGTATGGTCGTCAAGCTTGTTCAGGGTGATTTAAGGGTCCAGGCATGAGTTAGGGGTAGGCTAGAGCCTTATCAAAAATTTTCTTGTTAGCCACTTAGAAGGGGGAGCTGAATGGGATAGGAGTTAAGGGTGGTTAGTGGTAGGTTTTGACACAAGAGAAACCTTGGTAAAGTGGCAAGAAGGGCGCCACTTAAGGATCAAAGAAGTGACGCCTCAGGGGAGCTAATAGGGACTTAGTTCGAGCTGTGGGAATCCCCTTTTGGTTGTTTTTTTGAAGCCAAGGCCAGGAGGTGTTGCATTTGGTTTGGACTCTGGTGGATGAGCATTGACGGGGTCAACAGATTTGGACAAGGGGAGGAGAGAAATTTTAGGAGCGTGGTGAATTCAAATCGGTTTGAGGATAGGAAGATAGAGGGGACGGCACAAGGGAGGTGTTAGCCAAATTCTTTTGAAGAGTTTGGGGGGAAGGGGACTCTTGGTTTTGGTTCTTGGTGAGGGTACTGAAATTTAGTTGCTAAAGAGCAAATTTTCAGCATTTAGGTGAGTTTTTCACTTTTCAGTCCAGCTTTTTCCTCTCAACTTCTCTTTGGCCGAAAATCACCTAAGCTTTCCTTCTTTTTTTCTTCTTTTGACCATAGCCGAAACCCTCTGAAGCTTTAACCTTTGTCGAAAACTTTGATACTCTCCTTTCTCTTCATTCAACACTTTAGCCGAATATCTCTTGAAAAAGGGGCACCTTTCTTCTTCATCTCTTTTCTTTCTTAGTGGAACGAATTTGGCTTTTGGGGTAAGTTCTCTGTGTTATAGGCCGAATCTCCCTAACTCTCCCTCATCTTTTTCTTCTCTCTTATCTCTTTCATTTTTTTAGAGAGAAAGACCAAAATCGGTTATTTATTTTGTGGGGCTCTTATTTGTTTGTAAGCCGAATCTTTTCTTTTGGTTCCTGGATGCAGTGGATCGCTAATTGGTGATTTGTCACTACTCTCAATTGGGTTCTTCAGTGGTTGTGGTAAGGGGTTTCTTTCGTTCCAATTAACTTCTTTGTGGTTGAGTGCCGAAAGCAGTAAGCCTATAGTATTTTTGATGCTTGGCCGAATGTAAGTGGGGTGGTGACGCCTTCTTGAGGATTTTCGAGATTCATTTTGCTTGGGAAGTAAATCTAGAGTTTCAAGATTTGTCGATCTAGGTAAGGGTTTCGTTTTAAGTGTTATGTTAATCTCTTAGATTTGATTTCATCGTTTTAATTCGGTCTAGTGACCAAGGGTTGTTTATGGACTCAAATGCCAGCCAAGCGTTAGGAGAGGTTGGACCTGTAAACCTAGGCCCTAAGTTCAATAAGCGAGTAGTATCAGTAGTGCGAGATTGGCCACCAGGTTGTGGGCCGGCATCGGAGTAAGATCATAGGCAGATAGCGGTAGTCTCGATTGACGATAGTGTTGACGTAGAGGGTGTGATATTGCGGGTTATCAGGTGTGTAACTTTTACACACTTCATATGCTTACTATGCTATTATTGTGTTTTGTCAAAAGCCAAAGTAACGGTGAAAATAATTATGCTACTCTTGTGGGTAAAAGCAAGGACTCCGGGTAAGTCCATTTTGGTGGCTAATGTGATTTATCTATATTAAACCTACATGTGCCGTGTTATATTTCCCTAAAGTGTTAAGCATAATCATATGGTATTGGGAAGCATATACATGAAAAATGGGTATGATGAGAGGAGGGGAAAGGTATGATTTATCAGACTATCACCAGTGGTTAGGTACCACACGTGGGTTGGCCCCACATATCATTACTCTGTGACTAAGTCTCAATGGTTTGGAACCACCAGTGGTTAGGTACCACATATGCTTATCTTTGTGACTCGTCCCAGTGGTTTGGTACCACAGTGGGTTGGCCCCACATAGCGATATAAGGGATCGTCATCAGTGGTTAGGTACCACAAGTGGGTTGGCCCCACATATGAATATTTGTGACTTCGGTCACCAGTGGTTAGGTACCATCAGTGGCTAGGTGCCACAAGGGGTAGACTTGGGAGATTCGGATGGATACCTAGGTTGGATGGGTTGCATGACATGCATATTTGTATATGAATCTATGTAAGAGCTTAACATCTTTTGGGGATGGGGATTTACACACTGAGTCTCAGTGACTCTCCCCTTCCGTTACCTTTTTGCAGATAATTCCTAGATCGCTGATATGGAGCCGGGATGGACTCGAGGTGGCCATGCTCAACACTTTGTTTATTTATTTTAATGCTTATTTCGGATTTATTTTGTTTCTACTTTAAGTTTGGATTTCAGCTTTGTAATAAGGGCACTTAGATTTTACTTTGGGATTATTTATTTATTTTAAATTCCTTTAAAATTTTGCTAACGTTGAGGGCATGCCAAGTAAACTATGAAACGGACGGTTTTTCCAAAACTTGAATAAACTTTTGGGATTTTTCTGAGGTTTTACATCGGGTAATTAACAAACAAGGGGTAACCACAAGGCAACTCTATTTTGCTAAACTAAGTTTCCAAAATGTTTTAACAGTCCACTCAATCCAAACTCAATTCTTTTATAAATATACAAAGGTTTCCTTCCCAACTTAAGACGACAAACTGGTTTCCAAAATGTTTTCTTCCCTGTGACATGCCAAATTCAGTCGTAGCATTTGGACCGGGTTTGAGGTGTTACAATTAAAATGTGTTACTTTTATGGCTTATCAAGTCTTGAAGAATTTCCATGTCAATCAGTGGGCCTGAGTACCTTCTTTAACTGTAAACCACCACTACTAAGCTTCATCTCGTAACAATGACACTGCACCTTTTAGTTTCTGTTCAGGGATGCAGTCGAGGTCATCCATGATCCTCTCTGTGGCCTCAATCCAATATTCATCCACATTAGGGGCAACTCCAGCAATACTCCTAAAAATCTCAACCCCATTAGACCGAGTCGCTTACGTGGACCGACCCAAACCCACAAGATACCGATTTGGCCCAACGACCCTCTCCAGAATTTGCAACATAGCTTGGGACAATGCGTCGTCCCCAGCCACTCTATCGTGAGACCCAGTCTCAGTCACAGGTGAAGCCAGTGCCTCTCTAGCTTCAGCGTTAGGCATGTGGCCCGATGAGGAAGACCCAGCCCGAGCACCTCTACGGCCTCCGCCACGGCCTCTTGTACCCCTTCCACGAGTACCTCTATGCTCATTATAAATTTGCGCATTATCTGTTTTTAACAATTTTATACATCAGTTTATAGTTCCAGTGTTAATTAACAGATATCTTATGGAAAGCAATATCAGTATTTAAGAGTTTGTTTTCGCAAAATGCAGTCTTACTACAATTTTAGTTTTCCCTAACCAGAATATTTCAATACAGTCTACTACCTATAGTAGTCTCAATATTTCACTTTAAACAAACAGAATTTTCAGAGGACTTACCACATCGGCACAGTAAAAATATTTCAAAATACTTCCAAATTGTTTGGAACAGTTCTTTTTGAAAATTCTGAGGTTTTAGAAGAAACCCAAAAACCACAGCCGATTTTTGTAACCTGACTCTGATACCACTAAATGTAATACCCCAAACTCGGCTTAGACACTATGGTCGAATCTGGCGATATCACATTGAAATGTTTTTCGAAAATATAGTTTCTTTGGAAAACCAATTCTATATTAATTCTTGTTTACGATCTTAACAGAAAGTTTAGGATTTCATGTTCATTGAAAACTCTAGTTGTTTTTAGCAGAATGTTGATCATATTAGTTTGTTACTATACTTTAAAACAATATTTGATGCGGAAGCTTTTATAGTATGTTACGAAAACGTGGTGTTTTAAAAAGCATTTATCTTTTTAAAAATTTGCATCCTACTACTCTCAGATATGAATTAAAATAAGTAAAATCCCAAATTAAAAGTTTAAAATTTTAAAGAGGCTTTGTTACAAAAACGAATACCCAAATTAAATTTCTTGTAAATAAAAAGTCAAATATAGAAGCAGGTGCGGTTGTGTGGCCACATCCGAATCCCTCGCAGCACCGATCCGCCTAAGATTGGGGATTACCTGTACAGATAAACAGAGGGGTGAGTTTACAAAAAATCAGTGTGTAACCCCATATAAGCAAAATGGCCAATCATGCCATAGGCAAGTACAGTCTGGGCCTAAGCCCAAATCAATAATAGTTCAGTTCAGTTGGGCCTTAGCCCAATACAGTATCAGTATTAGTGTGGGCCTTAGCCCATTTCAGTGACAATAACAGTTTAGGCATGCAATCAGAAATCCTACCCAACCAGCCTCTACACTCCACTCTGTCCAGCCTACACTCCATGTGGGGATAAAATTACCCACCCATCCCTACACTCCAAAAATTAGCACCGGTTGCGGCACTAAACAATATTTGCAGCAGAGCTGCCAATATAGTACACTTCCTCCAATCATAATAATCACATCCCCATGCAACATATCACACATGTATGCAACATATATATCGTGGCATGCTCATATACAGTCATACATAACCTAAGGCATACAGGCAATTAATATCATAGAGGCATAACAATCATTTTATATCTTAAGGGCATAACAGCCATTTTATTAGTTTGGGGTCTAGGTATACTTACCGACCCATCAGTAGGTCTACAGTCGTCTTGGGCGACCCGTGCAACCTTAACAGTCAAATAGTAAAAATAGGCCCAAGGCTCATAATGCGAGCCCATGTGGGCCCACACGCTTGTGTGGCGCACATAGCCCAGAATTGGTCTTGGTCATGTAAATTACACAGTTTGGCCCAATATTCTCCACACATTCGTATAGTTTACCCGTGTGGGGCCCAACATGGCCCAAAATGGGCTAAGACCATGAAATCGCTCATGGTGGCCTCAATAGTCAAACGCCCACGTTTTATTCATTCAGAGTACCACATGAGCGAACGCACGCTCGTGTAGCGCCAATTGTCATATTTTTTGACTTTTGCCGATTTACGATTTGGGCAGTGTTTACACACAACTTGTTTCGATTCGCCATGAACAGTAGCTCGAGCCCTCACCAACCTACATTTGGCCAATCAAACACCACCATCAGTCCTACTTTACGGTTAAAAGGAAACCCGAAACCAACAATCCATTCATAGAACAGAGTAGAGTTACCTTCAATCGAACCACTGTGATTCCCACGAATCTTAGTCCCTAGCGATTGATTAGGAGTTTCCTAACTCTTTCCTTGACTGCCATAATAATTGCCATCATCACCAACTTAAGAGCAGAATAAGAAAAGGGAATAGGGATTTCATCTGTATCACTTACCGAAAGAGAGCAAGAGAACTAATATTGGAAGAAATTTGGCACTAACACAGCCCCTCACCCCCGATTTATAGCTTTCAAAAATAGTTAAACAAAACCTCAATTTAACAACTCGAAAGTCGAAACTTCAAGTACCATAAACACTTTCCAAAAATGAGGTTAGTCGCTGATCAAGATGGAGGCTCAAAATGTATGAGAGAAAAAGGAGTAAAGTCAATTCGGCAGGATAAGAGGAATAGATTTTTAAAACAAAGGGGAAGGGAGAAGAAACTTTCGGCAGTGACCAGGATTGGGAAATTAGCAGCACAAAACTTGAGGGAGAGAAAGAAGAGGGAAAAGAAAAATGAAAAAAAGGGAAGAAGGGATTTCGGCAGAGGGAGCCGAATGTGGTGATTAATTTCGACACCACTACTCCACACACCCCCTGATCCACTCCTCAAAACTCTCTTCCAATCTCTCAACCCTCCAATTGGAATCCCATTCAAACTCAATCTCCTCCAATCTCTCAAACCTCTAATTCGAATCCAATTCAAACTCAATTTGAATTCTTCTCAACCACTTCAGTGTTTCAGTCAAACCACAACACCCTCCATAGCACAGCAGCAAAATAAATACTACATTGCCCCCACCAAGATTCGAACCTCAATCCACATGCATAGGTACCACGCCACAGCAGACTTTTTATGTCTTGCTTTACCCACAATAATTTAAAAGCCTACTAACTATAGGCAAGGGTTTATTCCTTAAAAACAAAACTTTTTGCACCTGCCCAGGCTTGAACCCAAGACTTCTCAGACACTCCCAAACACACCCAAATTACTTAACCACTGAAGCAAACCAGTATTTGTGTTACAAACATACAAAAAGTAAATACTCAGATTTTGGGGCGTTATAGTGTGTCCAAGCACGTGCCCATGTGAAAAACGACAAAATCCCCAAAAGTGATCACACGGTCGTGTGGCACAACCCAGGCCGTGTGACTCAAAAATACCTTAATTTCACAGCGACACACGGTTGTATGAACTGCCGGTGTGCAGCACACGCTCGTGTAGCTATCCGTGTGGTCATAAAACCATACAAAATCAGGCTAAAAATCTTGTTTTTTACATCTCCCTAACCTTTGGTAGTTCAGAAATATACCAGAATTTGCATAATTTCATGTAATTCAACAACAATTCAAAAACCTAAATTAAAAAGTTTTTGAAACACACCTGATTTCGCAATCTAAAGCACCCAAAAAGATTGAACTTCACTGTCGAAACCATTTTAAATTTTTTAGAAAATGGGAATCGACTTTAAAATGAAAATAGAGTCACCACCAATCCCTTTTTGCTTAGGTGTGATCATATCACCTTATAAAACATTTTATTTCAAAACATTGATTTTAGCCTGCGAAATTCAAGAAAAAGGGTTCGGGAGTCGGTTACGCACGAGGAAGGATTAGCACCCTCGTAAAGCCCGAAATTGGTACCGAATTTATTAGTGTTTGACCTAATGTCAAAAATTCGAAAAGATTTAAAAACATGATTTCTTAAAAACTTGAATAATTTGAGTTGGAACTTGAGATTCCTTTGTTCCGAAAGCATACAAACATCACATCCAGCACGTTAGGACATGGAGTTTTAAACCCTCATAACCAAAATCATCTCATGATTTACAAAATTCACTAAAAAGATGTTTAGTTATTTAGTCAAATAGAAAATCGAAACCCAGAACGTTAGGGCACTATTTCCCGAATATCTAAACACAAAACATTGCCTTATTTAAGAAAAACTTTTGGATAAAATGTGGTAATTAAAGGAGATATATTTTAAAATAATGATTTGAATGAAATGTGGCATTAGTACATTACCAAACATGAATTTCAAATAGCATTTTACTAAATAAAATAATAACATAACAAATAATACAAATAATGCAATCAATATAACAATTATACTAAGGTAAATAAAGATTATAAATTTGTTGTTAAAAATATGAATGATCAACTAAAATATAGAATGCGATAATAAAATATAAAAAGAAATTAAGGAACAAACATGAAAATTTTACACAAGATTAAATGTATATATAAAATAAGGTGAATAATGTATACAAAGAAATATTATAATAATAATAAGAACAATATGACAAATTCTAAAAAAAATATGTATTCATGAAAAAATAAGTAAGATACATTTTAATAAATAAATAATATATAACTTTAAATAAAAATATGTTTATAATACGATAATCTAATACATATATGCTCAAAAACTACATATTTAAAATGAACAATATACACAATATATGTTATACAATATACAAAATTTTATACAATATTAAGAATAAAACAATTTAAATGTTATATATAATATAATATAATAATATATAATATACAAAATTTAAAATATATATAATATAATAAATAGTATACAAATTTTATAATGATATGTAATATATAAATAATATTGAAATCAAAAAAATAAGGATCAAATCAGAAATAAAAAAAATCCAAACTAAAAAATGTAAAAGGACCAGATTAGAACGCGCGTTACACTATAGGGACCTCTTAGGCAATTATGCCTTATCTCCTAAACGACGCCGTTCCCTCTTCTGCCTTTGAAATGGCCCGAGGACCAGATTGAAACAAAATATAAATTTTAGGGCTGATTTTAAAAAAAATAAAAAACATTTAAATAAGACGAAATCACAAAGAATAAAATTGCGGAGGGACCAAAGAGGCAAATTGCCCCTTTTATAAAAACATGCTGATCCTCCCCGGGTCGGGTCAACCCGCAGATCCTGGCCTCGAAACGACGTCGTTTTGGCATATTTGGCCAGGGCCTAAAACGGCGTCATTTAGCAGGTATATAAATACCATTCTTTAGCCCAAAAAATTCATTTTGCTTGCTATTTTTTTTAAAAAAAAAAATAGAGAGCTTTTTCTGTTTGCTCTTCCTCCGCAATTTTGGCCGGACTCGTGAGGCTTCTACGATCATCATCACGACACGCACATGGCCACCGACCATCAGACGCTGTGGCGAAACTCAAAGGTAAAAAATTCTCTTTTTTTATATTTTTATATTATTATACATATATATTAAAAAATAATTTTGTATATGTATGTATGCTATTTCAAAAAGAAAGAAGGGAAGAAAAAAATAAAAACGAAAACCTTTTCTGAGTTTTCGACTGTGTGTTCGTATATATGCCCGTGTGTAAAAAAAAAGTCCCATTTTACAGATTAGTTTAGGGTTTTTATAACCCCAAAAATGAATCAAAATAAATATAAAATCCTATTTTTGCTGTTACTGTCAACGTTCTTTCCTTGTTTTGCAGGTGAACGGCGAGAAACACGACGGTGGATAGCGCTATCCGCGCGCTGATTGCGGCGCGACCAAGGCCTGTTTTGGGTGCTTGCGGCGCGAGGCAGAAACCATAGGGTTCGGGGTTTCCAGTTTCTAAAATTAGATTTGGGCCATTGGGCCATTTGGGTCTTGAGATTGGGTGTAATTGGGCCACGGGTAGTGAGTTTAGAGAATTAGGCATTACTGTTTGGGCTTGGGGCTTTAAAACCGTTTATTATAAAAAAACATGGACTTTTATTTATTATTTTTTTATACTGATTTATTATTTTTTAGTTTTTGTATGGGCCCGGGCACAAATGGGTTATTACAGTCACCACCCACCTAACTGAAATCTCAATTCCACAAACATACTAGTCTATAAGAATTCGACTAATTAATATGAAAGTAGTAACAAAAATAAATCAATCAATAAACCCCAAAAGACGACACTTACACGATACTTCTGTTGAAAAAAGTGTAACCAAATAATGAACAAGAAACATAAATCGAGTAACTAAAATAACAAAAAACTGGTGACAAGAGAACAAAATTTTCAGAAGCAAAAGACCAACTTTTGAAATTGGTGGAGAGAAAACAGGAACGTAAGAATAGAAGATGTGAGAAGAAAATAGAACGTGCAAACTTTTATGGTATTTTCTATTTTCAAAGCTAATTAAAATAAAAATAAAGTTAAATTAATACCAAAAAGACACAAAATTAAAACAAAATTCTCTTTTTTCTCACATTGTGATTCGAACACAAGACCAAGGCAAACTAACAACACCCTCCACCACCAAACCAACAAACTCATTCTAACATTAAAACATGAAAATGAACTCAACTGTTCAACCTACTCATGACCCTAATTACAAACCTCAAAACTTCTAACCCTAAATTTCGAGGTGGTATGGAATTTTATTAGCATATATATTTAAGGTTATAGTCAAATGGAACAAATTATGGAATTTTTTTTTTTCTTTTTGCTCCTTTTTTCATAGGAACGTTTGGAATAAAAGGCTCCTTTCCATTGCCAACAGTTTTCTTGGCATCATATTCAGACTCAATCTTTTGAGTAGGGCTAGTTACAACCAAGGTAATCACTACCTCTGGTTTTGTATCATTATTGTCACCTTCATCAAACTTTATGTGATCATTCATTCAACATCTTGTTGGGCTTCTGAGTTAGCCTTAGTAGGAACTTGTTGAGAAATGGCTTTAATGAGTTGATCAAGCTGAAGGTCTTGATTAGTTGAGGCGATTTAGACCAATCTATCTCTTCTATCGTCTTCGCTGACTTTTTTGAAGACATAACTTCTACCCCGTTTTCAATGTTCTATTTGTTCTCAACATTTTTAGTCTCCACAATTTTCTCAAAAGAAAAATAGAAAGATAAATCAACTATATCATCTACAGGGGCTTCTGATCAAGTAGTAGGAATACCTTCTATTTTAGCTCTTGGCCTAGATGCAATTAGAGGAATATTTAGGACTTATTCTTGCACCTATTGAGGATCAATCTCAGGAGCTACTGTTAATATACCCTCTCTAATGATTCTTGGTTGTCTTTGTTGAAAAAAATCTGTTTAAAAAATAATTATTTTAAGTAGAGCGAAATTTTTAAAATTTTCTAAAACCGAGCCCTTTGTGTTATTTATAATAATAAATTTTACTTAAATATATATGTGCTTTGTACAAGGCGGACTAAATTCGATCTTGACTTTCTATCGAACAGCCTTATCGATTATTCTCAAACCACAAATTGCTTTGAGTGTGTGCTTAAAATTTATCAAACCAATTGTATAGAATGAAAAACTTTATTAACTTTCAGCAGGAAGGTTAATTCTCTCTGTAAAAGGAAACTATGCATCTTTGAAATAAATTTTCACTACTTTTTGATAAAATAATGAAGTCTGAAAAATCTTGTAAATTGCTAAACAAATAATTCCTATTTATAAAGAATCAGTACAAAAATTATGTTCGAATAAGGCTTGATTAAATAATAATATTTAATAGAAAAAACAACTTCTACTCCAATTAGGAGTATAGGGGGGCATGCCCTAATAAATATTAGGGTTTGTTGCCTTTATACTAATTGTGTCTATTTTGGGCCTCTCATGTATTGGGTCAATTATATGTGCTATTTGGACTTTTATCAACGCCTATAATTTATCCAACACAATATTTATTTCTATTAACCAAAATATTATTTATTTAATCAATTAATTAAATAATTTTTCAATCCAATTAAAATTAAAATTATAGCAACTTTAGTGTAATAGAATCTATGAGGAAAATATATTTAATTTCATTATTCAACAAATTTATAATGACTTAATTAATTTAATTCATTCTTTGAGCTTCAATTATTTAATTATAATTAATTAAATAATAATTCAAAGAACTTTAAATTAATTCCTAAATCATCTTTATTCTTAGTAAGAAAATGCATTTATTGTAGATAGTGATTCATGTGATTTGTTTCTCTTACTTCATCATTTCAATTCATTTATTATTATTGGATCTACATGTAATTCGTTTCTAGTTATCTCAAGTTTCGACGTGAGTGACACACTACATGCATAGTGTTCGCTCTCGCTACATTTCGTCTAATTTCTTTCATGACATCCTCACACAAAACGTAATCGCCTGTTATCTGCCCAACATATGTCGTTGCCCGCTTTGGAAATAAGATAGCCAGGCAAAAGTACGTTTCTTTGACAACCAAGGTTATCGACAAATGACGTATCCCCTTCAATACGGAATGGATGCATTCGGCTAATTTCATTTTCATGTGCTCATACCGTAGATCTCCGTCATACGATTGCGTCCACTATTTGAGGGGTATGTTGGCAAGGTAGCCTACACCGACATTGTTGATGGCGCGCAAGTTACCCAACATCTCATGGAAACGATGTTGGACAAGCTCATACCCCGTCGAGAAAAGTATATCGATGAATGCAAACAATATATGGTGATATATGGTTTATCATAATTCTAGATAAAGTGGAAACTACATACCCATGTCAATGCATTGATCTCTCTCACTTTCTGAAGGCCATTTTGAGTGGCAGTTGGAGCCGACATGCCTAATACAGTACCTATGGTAGGTGCGATCCAAAGGCTACCATGCCACTCAATAGTGGCCAAGATTCTGATTCCCCTATAGGATATGACATATATGTGGGGTTACGGGCAAACGTGATGGTGCAATCGGCTAAAGAAGAAATCTCAATCATCTACATTTTCGGAGAGAGCTATTACAAACGCTATCGACAGAATCCTTTGATTACCATCCTAGGCAACGGCCATCAACAACCTATGTTAATACCTTTCATACAGCCAGGTGCTATCAATTTGCACCAAAGGCTTGCAATGCTAAAAAGCTTCCCTGCATTGATTAAATGTCCAAAAGAATCGGTGGAATACTCTTTTCCCAGTGACCAGACGATCATCGAAGTACGCTGGGTGCATTTCTAGATCGGTTACAAAATCTGTTACATATTAATCCAATACCTGACATTATTTCCATAAATCGTTGTATGACCTATCCAGTCATGATACAACTTATCCATAGCCTTTTTGTTTTGCGACCCATGCCTTATAGTACGATAGCGTATAATCCTACTGGTTATGGATGTTCGCAATCAACACCGGGACGAGAATCCTGGGACTCGCTTTCACCATAAGTAGAATAATATCAGATATTATGTTGGAGTCTAGCCTCGAATGATCCTGACTTACACCTGCGAGTTACAAGTTAAAGTTACTTTATTGGAAAAAAATGAATACCCCGGTCAGGTCACATTATGTCAGAAAATCAGGTGATCGCACCACGCACCAGCTACAACACAAGTATGTAGACTAGAATACTTTCTTTATTGTCCGCAAGTTCGTCTTCTTTCGAAAAGATGTCATGATTTTCCATTTGCACCTCCCATCGCGTATTGCGTAGTTTCCCTCGAATTTCTCTAAACGGGATTTTGTGACATGATAGTTCACACCGTTTTGAAGTTGTATCACTTTAGTGCAGCAAGAAAAGCATCTTTAATGGGGTATTCCATGCCAACTTCCAATACCCAGACATCTAACAATGAGCTTGTATGAATAGGTGTTCTGTGCGGTAGCTGCCGAAACTTTAAACCACCCTCGATGGAAAGGTTGATGTTAGTCATATAAGGCGGAGGTTCATATGCCCTGAATCGTGGATTTGGATCTGAAGCATTATTCGAACTATTATCGTTAAAATCGCAAGGTTCTGTTTCAGTTAGAACCTACTCTAGTTTTTAAAACAAAGTGCTACTTTCGAATCATCTGACCGAACTACCAAATTGGATCGGGGTCTGACTCTGATCCTTCAATTGCATCTACTACCCCTTCTTCCTTTACTACATTTTCTTCCTCAGCTGCGTTGTAATATTCAACCAAAGGGTTCGATGTACCCTCGTCGGACCCAATTGTAGAGAAAGAAGTCATCAGTTCTTCTATACCCCATGTGCTCAGAAAAATCTGCACTGGATTATGAACCAGTGTAGGTTGATGACCCCCCAGTATAAGTGCTTCCACCCCAAGACATCAAACCACCGAAGTTGAAATCAAACGCACTGACTGAATGTCGTGCCCGGGTGTCAAGGTTCAGGTTACGCTCATACCCTGACCAATAGTGGCCATCGAAGTTTAAATTAGTGCTGAAAATTGAAGAATGTCTACCCATTGATACTACGGGGACATCATAATAGGAGCTTTGTAACAAACCAATGAACCCACCGCACAACTATGTAGTAGGACTTTCTGCTTTAGCTTTGGTTCCCACATTAGCCGCACCAGTGGTTGAAGATGGACTAGCTCCGTTAGCCTCGAAAAACTTGACAGATAACTCCATTACAGCATTTTCGCTTGAGCAGTGCGATGATATGACCGCCTCCAGCTCGAGCTCACCTTTCACATCAAATAGCTCATACTTAAATGGTCAATCAATGTCGGATATCTACATTGCAAGCTCGAAATTCTTTCCCGTCTCAAACCCACAACTTTCCTCCTGATTCTAGTCCATAGCTCACACAATTGAATGTTACGGTTGAAAGTCAATTCCAAGGACTGGGCTCTTGCAAATATGACCCTGACTTTTGTATTACATATTTGACAGTCGTAGTAAATGACGAATTTCACTCGTAGACTCATTTCAATTTAAAACGAATTAGATATTTATAACACACAAAAAAAATTCAGATGGTTAGCCAAAGAAATGCAGACAATACTCACAGTGCAACTCTTCAATGTTTGATATGAATTTGTTGCATGTCCAAGTTTTAAATATTTCAATACTTTAATAGCAAAATAGAATAAGGAGAGAGGGAATGTGTGCTTCAAAATGTGTTTCAAAAGACACGCTTTCATCAAATAATAATAATGAAATGCTCTTTTGTGCTCAAAAATGCGTTTCACAAATCAAATAATTTCATCAGACATGTTCTTCAAAGGGTATTCATTGCTTCAAAACGTTCAGTTGGACGAGCTTTCTTACCATTTCTAGTAAAGTCTACCAAAAAAGTACCCTGATCCTTAGAATTAGGGGTAAGATTTTAGCACGTTTTGAAGATATTTGATGAAAAAGACGGTTCTGCGACGCATTTTCAACCATGGAGATTTTTTTCCTTTACAATCTCACCCCTCCCCCACGCTTATAAAATGGGCCTCCCCCTCTATACTTCATCATCCCTAAACCCATCATCTCTCCTGGCCTCAATCCCTTCACTTTACAATATTTCTCTCTCTCGATTTTCTTCCCCACTTCAATGTTACAAATTTCCATCGCTAATAAAATTTTTGATTTGAGGTATTCTTGAGTCGTCGATGATGCGATATCGCTCTAAGACGTACACCTTTCATATATCCTGCCAAAATGGGACCATTACATTAGAAACCTATCTTGTGAAAGTCAGGTTCCAGGGTGATTTTGCTTTATACAGTCATGGGTGGAAGTCTATGTAGAGGTCTTGATCATCGGTCGTTATAAGGTCATAGATCAGAGTATAACGGGGGAGCCAGTTGACGGTCGTTATGCGGGCACGAGCTCAAACTTTTCTGATACCCGAAGATGTTGTCTTATAAATATCATACAAAAGTTAGAGGGCATAATCATAGGGAAAAATTGTGGGGCTTCCCACTATAATCGATGTAATTTTTTTTTCCATTTCCACACAGCCGATATCTTTAACTTCCTTCCTATCCAAAGGCCAGCACCGCCGTGGACGTAAGAGAACTCTCAGGTGGACAGCAACTATTGCGGTGCAATAAAGGTGATGTTCCTTTTCGGGAGACAACAGTTGTCGTTACTAAACAGCCCATTAATGACTACAACCATTGTTACGTTGACCCAAGTTTGACCTCTACTGTGTCAGAACATTCGCTCTTCACCTAAGAGCCCTCTTATGTCCACCTCGGTGTCAACCTTCGGATAAGAATGAAAGGTTAAAAATGCCGGTTGCTTGGAAGTAGAGAAAAAAATTATGTTAATTACACCAAAAATCCCTCCATTTTTTCCTATGATTATGAAATCAATCTTATGTATAGTATATATAAGGCATCATTTGCGAGTATCCAAAAATCTTAAACTCATAACCGCATAACAACCGTCAACTGGCCCCCGATTATACTCGAACCCATGATCGCATCACGCTGCCGACTGGGACCTCCACTTAGACTTTGACCCGCGACCGTATCAACCACTATCACCCCAAAACCTGACTTTCATAGGATGAGTTTCTGAGATAATAGTCCTATCCCAGCATGACATATGAAATGTATATGTTTTGAGACACGTTATCGCATCCTTAGCCCCTCAAATCTACCTATAAACTTGCACGATTTTACTTCTAAAACCTTAAACCCTAATTCCTAAAAAAACTCTAACCCTAACATAATTTTTAAAAAAAAAACCTGAGAAGAGCTCCAAAATCGATCTATTTCCTTAATTTAAAAAAAAAAAAAGCCTAAAAGGCCAATTAAAAAAAATTAGCACATATGGCTAATTTAGTCGAATATTTTAATGAAAACTAATCTTCTAAAAATAAAATTTACAAAAAAAAAAAATTACCCACAATTAAAACATTTGCCATTGATTTATTTGAGAAATCCTTCGTTGAATTGGTAAGAGTGGAGGCCCAGGGTCCTGATTCAAGATTTGTTATGCACAATTTTATGTGTAGGTTTTTGAATGTCTCATTTGCGGTTGCCATGAATATCCAGTTAGTTTAGACTTCAGTCAATTTATTAACTTTAGTCTAAATTGATTTACGATGTAATGGTTTGATTTTGTATTGTGGTTACTCAAACTATTCATTTGTCATAATGCTTGTGATTACTTAGAACTTCATTAAAAAAAATCTAAAAAAAAATCTTACTCTTCTTACATAATTTATCAAAAACAAATGATATTCAAAATATTATAGATAGACCAATGTTCGTTACGAGTTCCGGAAAGAGGCTACTACTGGAGCAAGCCAATCATCAAATCAAACAAGGTTCACTTAAAAAAAAAGATGGAAATTAACACAGGAAAGAATCAACTCAAGTTGCCATCTCAAACTTCAAAACAGAATATCAAAATGGGGGAGGAAATTAGATTGTATAGTCAAGAAGAAAGGATTCAACTTTAGTAACCATATTTAGGGGCTGCCGCTGGTTTAGCTTGGGTGGTGTAGAAGAAAGGCCCCACAGAATACAATTTCGTCTTCTTCTCCTTTAGAACACGGAAAGCAGAAAGAAGAGCACCCTCAATGGCTTTGTTGACATTAGTGGGAACATTGCAGGCCTCCAATGGAGAGCTTTTAAGGTACGCCTTGCACTCTTTAAGCTTCAACTTGTCACGACCTTGATCAGACAATGTAGCAAAGAAGTAACCTTTTGCATCAGTTGCTTTGCTGCAAATGGAGACAGTTCTCTCGGCCCCTACCTCATCAACAGCTTTACATGTTATTGTTGCAGAAGCCCCTGCTCATGCCAATAAATGAGAGAAATTAAGAAGCCAATTACACTCAATCAACACAAAATACATAAAGGGAGTATTAGGACTGTCTGAGTACATTACCTTGAATTGGGTAATACTTGGAACCTGTGTTACATAAAACAAGCCCTTGAACAGCAATGGAGATACGATTATTCATTTCTTCCGGTTTTGAGCCATCGTAAGACTTTTCTTCACCTTTTGGCTCTGGTTTAACGACGTATGGTTTTCTTTCATTTTCGGGTTTTTCACCTTCCTTTGTTTGCTTGTAGTTGTCTGGTTTACTACCATAATAATGTTTTTCTTCTTCAGGTTTAGGCTTGTAATTAGGCTTTTCTTCTCCTTCTGGCTTTGGTTTAATAACGTATGGTGTCGTGTAGTAACCTGCAGGCTTTTCATTTACCTCAGACTTGTTTTTGTATGTTGGTTGGGGCTTGTAGTAGTCTGGTTTGGTGCCATAATGAGGAATTTCTGCTTCATCTGGCTTTGCCTGAGGGCTGTCAGCCGGTATTCCATCGAAACCATATTTAGATGAAGCATCGCTATAATCGCCAGCCGAAGCAATAACTAGCAATGAAAGTAGAAGTAAGGAGAATGGCAAGGAGAGACGTGGGAGAGCCATTGCGATGTAGTAACTACTATATGAACAAAGAAAGGAAGATGGTGGATGAAGAAATCGGCTCACAACGTAGCCTATTTATAGGAAATTTGTTACCAATGATTATTGATTATGAATAATAGTTAGGAAATAAAATAAACAATGTAGGAACATTACGTTGGGTGCATGATCCCAACGTGATTTGTAGACTGGGGTACCACTACCTAAATAATCTATATCTAATGTACATGGACACCTTTTCCTGCAACCCTATTGAAGATCGTCAAATGCTATGAAAATAGATACTAAAATCTTGTTAAAAATTAATCGTAAAAAAAATTAAATGGCTGAAGTTACATATCCATTGCAGGCAAAAAAGCGCATCACCAGGAAGGAAAAAAAGGAAATGTAATAGGCAGCTCGAAACCTGCCAGGTTAAGGACAGGACACGTCATAGTTCTGAAACTAATGCTTTCTCTTCATACTTGTACAACATCAACTCTAAATGGTTCATTACATCAAAATTTCTTTCCTTCTACAATTACAGATTGTAATCCAAGTTACAGACTCATTTTGAGATTTGCAAGAATCATAAATAAAATGAAATAAAATAGAGGTATTTTTCATTCCTAACTTTCAAATAAGCAACCCTACTTTTTCCTTTTATCTCTCTTCAATCTCTTGGGAAAACGTTCTTGGGGCTCTAGGAGGACTTCAGAAAGCATCTCTGACCAAAGCTTTTCAAAATGTTTGTGGAAACTTATTTGAAACCAGTCTAGAATTACTGAATGTAAT
Source organism: Gossypium rotundifolium (assembly GCA_025506655.1). Classification (NCBI taxonomy): domain Eukaryota; kingdom Viridiplantae; phylum Streptophyta; class Magnoliopsida; order Malvales; family Malvaceae; genus Gossypium; species Gossypium rotundifolium. Next base: position 52,557,059 of record CP106728.1, read on the forward strand.
GCTCTTGAATTGTCCTCCCATATCTTTCTTAACTGACCACAACTGTCAATCCTCCAGGTCTTGAACTTATGTAAAAGATTTCCGACTCGACTTTGACCATATGATTCAGGCTTTAAAATGATATCAGGAGAAGCTGACATGAATTGCTTGACAGACTTTAAGCATGGCAATACTTGACCTTCAAGCAAAGCATATGCAAATACTGTCGCTCGATGTGCATTGCTACTGATCTGCAAATTATGCATTGGAAGTTGCCATAGGTGAGGCCCGAAAGTGGGAACCACCCAACAATATACGTCATCTGTTTGAGGGTCGTAATAAGGTTTAGGATCAGTAAGAGGAGCAGAGAAAGTGCAATAAGACTCGGCATATTTAACAAGCCAATCCGATTTCACACTTGTTGCCCCATGCATGTATGGCCGCTTTGTCTGTAATAGTTCACTGTATACCAAGAACTCCGGAGCAGAACTTGAAAGAGATGATGCACGATGGAGAAAGACAGTTTCTGTAACCAAGCAGGCCTGATACCTAACTGTATTTACCTTCCTATCGCCTTCAGACGATCTTGAAACTCCTCTGATGCGTTTGGCAACCCTATCAGCCCAGCCAGCACAGATAGCTTGTCCTAAGAGCTCTTCCTCGTTCAGTAAAAGTGGGTACTTACTGGAGGCAACCCTCCAAGACTGCTCTACATCTTCCATGGTTCCATGAGTCCATAAGAAATCTTGTCCAACATCACAATGAACATTTTGATTAAAAACCAACTGAAGAAGCTGGTTTCTTAGCTTTGACATTTCCTTCATGGTTTTCAAATGTAATGCGTTCTCATTGCAGAAGTCCACTTGGCTTTCTGAAAGCTCAAAACACTGTAATGCATAAGCAACTGTCAGAGTATCACTACTAGGATTAGAGAATTTAGCTCGGGACATTTTGGCCAATTTTTTTAGTTTTCTTTTCTGTGATTTTTCTTTCTTGTTCAAAACTTTCTCACTATCTAAGGGATTAGATCCATCATCCCGCTTTGGTTCATCAGTTTGATTATGGCTTTCTTCATATTGTATGACAAAAGGATTTGTCGAGCTCAAAACTGCAGCAGCTGCAACTGCATATCCAAGAACCAGATTAGCCCGGGCATAGCTTTTCACCCTTCTCATAATCTGGATAACAGTAAGGAGCATCCTTGAGTGGCGAGGACTCATTGGATAATGAGCCATGGCTTTCCCCAGAGATGTCAATCTTCCACTGCCATCGAGTGCTTCAAGAGCTTTCAGACAACGCTCTGCTTCAACCAACGCAGTGGGTCCTGGAGAAGTCGGGAATGGGAAATTTGCAACCTGAAAAAAGTACAGAAAACGTGACATAGATATTCATTGGTGAACAACTTCAAGTTTTATACAAGTTAATGTAGATCAGGTAGACACCATAACATCTAAACCTTTAAGGAACCTTATTAAAAGGCCCATAACAGATCAAAAGTTATATGGTAACCAAAATGGGTATTACTAACTGCAAGTGAACCTAATAACAAAAATGTTCGCTTTAAAACTTCACCTTGGATTGACTTCAGATAATTTGGCAGAAGTCAACCGCAAATAATCCCTCATCATAAATGTGCATTAGCCAGAACTTATAGAAAAAGTTTATAGGCTCAAATTTTGACAAAAGAAAACAAATATTTATGTGTCTAGGGAACCCAAATGTTAACCCATAAAGTATCTGAATAGGCACCATATAGACCCTAATATGAAACAATTCTAGAGAGAGATGAACAACAAAATATGTGCAAAGCCCACCTTATCGATGCCCATTGATTTCATAAGAAGAACAACACCATCAACAGGTATTTTAGATATCTCAGCGCAAGAGAAATCAGGCAGTATGTTACTAAAGACTGCTGAAGAATAGAGACGATAACAATGGCCAGGACAGGTTCTTCCAGCTCTTCCTGCTCGTTGAGCAGCAGATGCTTTACTTATCCATTGGATCTCATAGGTTTCCATACCATTGGTAGGATTGTAGTTCTTAACCTTTTCTCTCCCGGTATCCACCACATACTTTATTCCAGGGATGGTTAAAGAGGTTTCAGCCACATTGGTGGCAACAACAACGAGCCGCTCTCCATCCTTCACCTCCTCAAATACACGAAGTTGTGCAGCTGCAGGTAGCATGGCATAAAGTGGTAGAACTCGTAGGGCACCAGTATTGAGGCCTCCATTACCTTCACTAACTTTTTCAATGGGAGCAGAGGGTTGCTCTAAGCTGTTCTCTGGATTGATGGAGACAGCGTCTTGTCCCTCAGGATTAGAATCTAACCTATTTTTCCCAGACAAAGCTTCAAAAGCAGCCTTCAGTGAAGCAAGGCTTCCATCCCCTCCCAACATATCAACCAAGTTACCACTATTTTCCATGGATTTTTTATCCGAGTTCCCATCCTCATCAAAAGTTTCCAGTTCGCTATCCGTCTCTGAATCATAAGAAGCATCTGAATCATCCTCATGATAATCATACTGATCTTCATCATATGAGCTGAACCTGTCAGTCTTCTGGTGGGCTGAGTCTTCATTAGTCTCAAATGCATCACTAATATCCTTCATATTAATGTCCTCAACTGAATTTATTTGAGAGTTAGGAGCAGCCTCAGTACTTTTGTCCCCTTTAGAAATGTTAGTGATCACACCCTTGGAAGCCTTGCGTAACCTTCGGCACAAGTACTCTACTTCTCTCTGTCCCGTGACAAAAACAAGTATGCCACCTGGTGGAAGCCTCTTATGTATAGACATGACCTTTTTGAAGGCTTGACCAATATAATCCACAAGCTCTGTTCTCTTTGAGAAATGTATCGTGACGGGATATTGCCTAGTAGGAACCTCGATTACAGGAGGAGGAACACAAAATAACCTTCTCCCAGAAATGAAGTCTTCCACTTGCAGTGTAGCACTCATCAAAACAAGGTTTAATGGATATATCATGTTTTCAGGGCTTATACTTTGTCCTGAAAGAACCATCTGTTGTTGCTTCTCATACAAATCCTGCCACAATTACAGCAAGGATAAAGGTATATATATAAGAGAGGAAATTATGTTCATTGACCCAAGGTAGAGCATCTTTCAATTTTCACCTGCCGAAGTCGAATTACACGAGATAGCATTCCGATAAGTATGTCTGTGTTCAAGCTCCGCTCATGAGCCTCATCCAGAACAATGACAGAGTAGCGCTTTAATAGAACATCATTCTGAACCACAAAATGTGAAGATATATGATAAGAATATTAAACTGGAAGTACTAAAGGAAGAATGCAAGATATTTATTTTTCATACATAGTCATCACTCATCAGTATTACCACAGAGATAAAAACAGTATTAGAACTTGGAAGTAAAACCTGAACTTCTCTAAGTAAAATCCCATCAGTCATAAACTTGATAGAGCATCTGTCTCCAATCTTCTTGTCATGCCTAACTTGAAACCCAACTTCTTTACCTAGATGAAGGCCAAGCTCAAAGGCAACTCGCTTAGCAGTAGCAAGGACAGCAACACGGCGGGGTTGAGTAACACCAATGACACCACTTCTAATAGTAGACTGGTTTGAACCAAATCCGGCTTCATAAAGAAACTAAAACATTGGAGAATAGGGTAAAAAACAGAATCATCAAATGGAAAAAAAGCTTCTAGATCCCACTAAGTAGACAGAATCATGCATCATAAAACCATACCTGAGGAACTTGTGTGGTTTTACCACAACCAGTCTCTCCACAAATAATTACAGTAGAATTCTCATTTATAGCCTCCATTATTTCCTGCTCCATCATGACTATTGGAAGATCCTTCCTTTTGTTCTCAATCTCATCTGGCCTTGAAACGTGCACTACAACAGTTGGGGAAGAAAGAGGTCCCTGGAAAGAACAAAGTTCATTAGGACAAGTCATGTTGAAATCAAATTTAGGTCTCTTATCTGGTGATCCTTACAATAATCCCAGTTATTATCAAATCCAAGCAGGAATAGATTTAATGACTAAAGCCCAATATCTACTTCAACAAAAATCTTATTGCTTTTGGACTGATGGATGAAGAATATTGGCATATGATGCTGGAGCTGGATATCGCCAGGATGATAGAAGTAAAGAATCTGTTCAACTATTAAAAAAGATAGCTGACATGGAGATCGATGATTTTCCATCTCATATAATTGAAGAAATCAAAAATACATGTGAAAGTTGGAACTCACCAAGATTGTCAATTGATTCATTAAATCTAGATGAAATTAAAGAAATGAATTTAGATAATATCCAAGGATAGAAGAAAAGACAGAAGAAGCTACTTAGGAAAAACCAACAAAGAAAAAGACCAAAAAAGGAAACTACGTGGAAGAAACCACAATTGCATCCAGACAAAAAAAGGAAGCAACGTGGAAGCAACCACATCAGGACAAAAAATATCATCAAATCAAAGATGAGACATCATCCTTATTAGGAAACTATGCGGGATTCAAATGAAATTAAACAGAGTTCAAAATTTCTCCTATAAAAGGAGATGGAGGAAGCCTAAGAGGGGCATTCAAGTGGGTTCGAAATTTTTATCCAAGTTACTTCTCATCCACCATCCTCCCCTATTTTGTAAAACTAGTCTAAGAGGGGCATTCAAGTGGGTTTGAATTTTTTATCCAAGTTACTTCTCATCCACTATCCTCCCCTATTTTGTAAAACCGTTCCTTTACTACTAGTTTTACAAAATAGGGGAGGATGGTGGATGAGAACTTGGAGAAAAATTTCAAACCCACTTGAATGCCCTTTTTAGGCTTCCTCTAGCTCCTTTTATAGGAGAAATTATGAACTCTGTTTAATTTCATTTGAATCCCGCACAGTTTCCTAATAAGGATGATGTATCATCTTTGATTTGATGATATTTTTTGTCCTGATGTGGTTGCTTCCACGTTGCTTCCTTTTTTTCTCCGGATGCAATTGTGGTTTCTTCCACGTAGCTTCCTTTTCGGTTTTTTCCTTTGTTGGTTTTTCCCAAGTAGCTTCCTCTGTCTTTTCTTCTATCTTTCTAGGATATTATCTAGATTCATTTCTTCAATTTCATCTAGATTTAATGAATCAATTGACAATCTTGGTGGAAGAATATTGGCATATGATGTTGGACCTGGATATCGCCTGGATCATAGAAGTAAAGAATTTGTTCAACTATTAAAAAAGATAGCTGACATGGAGATCGACAATTTTCCATCTCATATAATTGAAGAAATCAAAAATACATGTGAAAGTTGGAACTCACCAAGATTGTCAATTGATCCATTAAATCTCGATGAAATTGAAGAAATAAATCTAGATAATATCCAAGAAGGATAGAAGAAAAGACAGGAATCTACTTGGGAAAAACCAACAAAGAAAAAGACCAAAAAAGGAAGCAAAGTGGAAGCAACCACATCAGGACAAAAAATATCATCAAATCAAAGATGAGACATCATCCTTATCATGAAACTGTGCGGGATTCAAATGAAATTAAACAAAGTTCAGAATTTCCCCTATAAAAGGAGATGGAGGAAGCCTAAGAGGGGCATTCAAGCAGGTTTGAAATTTTTCTCCAAGGTACTTCTCATCCACCATCCTCCATGTCAAAACACCTCAATTAAGCCAAAAACAGAAAAACAAGCAAGAAAACGAAGAAATTAAGTTGGAAATTTTAATTGAAGTAACTTTTTTATGTCCAACCTATCTTGCATATGATTTCTACTTTTTCATCACATCTAATACTTTCTAGCTTGACTTACTGGAACATAGGCAGAAAGCTTGGTAAACATTAAATCTCAAGTGTATAATACCTAACCAAATATCATATCTATATAATCTCTCTTTAGTAGCATTTCTTCCTTCAAATGATTTGTTAGACTTTCAAAATCCAACTTACCATAGACATGGTGCTTTTTCTCCCATCATCTACCGGCAACTTAGGAATAGAGGTTTCCATGCCTTCTTCTAAAGGCGCATCATTGTTCTTGCAGAAAGCCTCCATAGTTGGTAAGGAATCAACATAACTGCAGCTTGCAGATAGGTCCTTACAAAAAGCCAGCTTTTGAGAAGATGCCAAAGAGTCACCCGCATGTTTTGCAACTTCCTTTTCTACTTTGATGGATTGCTCAATCTGATTTTGGCTAATATCCTTCCTCGAGTTTAATTCCTCCAACTCAATTTCAGGTTCTGATGAAGATGAAAGATCACCATCTCTCACTTTAGAAGATTTGGCACTATGTGGAACTTCTAAACCTACTTTAGAAAATTGAATAGCTGTCCTCCGTTTTTCCCGTGTTGTTTCAGTCTATTAAAGCAAGTTGATGTTAAGCATAATAACTATTTCCTATTATTAAAATTGGTAGACTCAAAGATACAAACCTGACCGATAGTTTTTGAGGACTGAAGTAAGGAATATACATCTTCTGGAATCTTGTATTTCCTGAAAATGTTAAGTGTTGTAGCACTTGTCAAACATTCAACAACGTTTTCAACAAAAGACAAAGTAGGATAAATTATTTAAAAGGGAAAGGAAAAGTACTCCAATGCCTCAATGCTCTTTGATAGAAAAAGTTCTTTCTCTTTCTCCTCCTGCACCAACAAATAAGAAGTCATCCGCCTAACTCAACAAATGAAGCAAAGCAAGTTGGTATGAATCATCAAGGTAGGGCAAGAACCTCTATCTTCTTCAATTTTCTTATCTGAGATTTACTCAGTTTGGGGTTTTGTTTCTCTTTATCCCTTTGAAGTTCCTGTAGACACAAGCATTTAACCACAACTTCATACTTTATATGATCAAAAGAAAAAATCAAGGGCAAGATTAAAGCAGTGCTATCATTGGCATCCAAACTACACCACTACCAAGGATAAGATGAACCCTTTCAAGGATTGCCATCACTGCTACTATTTATACCTGATCCTTCCCTCTCCTTTTCTTGCTTCTTTTTGTAGGCAAGATTAAAGCATTGCTGTCACTAGCTTCCAAACTAAATATGTATGCAAAAAGCTTTCTGTTAATGTCTATGCCAATACTAAGAAATCAAATAACACTCGTTTTCTATAACTTGGCAGAAAATAAACAGAGCAAATTAAACAGTTCATATACCTCAATGCATCTTGTCCGTTCTTCAACTCTTCAGGTGGGCAAGAATTTCCCATTTTTCCACCCTTATACAAGTTCATGAAAACCTGGAAAAGAAAAGTAAGGCAGTTATCTCCAATTCTTCCAATTCAAGTCCTATCTCCATTTTACAATACTACTAAGGTAGTAAAGTTGTTTAACAGAGCTGTATAAAAACAGCTATGAGAACAAGGCTGCAATTGAAATGGCCATACTTGAATTTCATTAGAAAATAACGTGGAAAAAGGGTTTAAGTTGTCAACAGAGTTTAAACAGCGGCGATAACAGTCCGCTATTTCCGCTTAACCGAATAGGAATTTATTTTTAAAAATACTCTTCTTCTCGACAAAGCAAACAGATAGAGTATAGATGGATGGAAAAGAGTAACAGGCAGTAGGATCGAAACCTGAAAATAAAATATAGCAGAGCGACGCAGATGACGGGAATTAATTATTAAAATCTCAGGAATCGAGTAGGAATCAATCTTCAAGTTAGTTTAGGGTTTCAAAAAATTACCAGTTTTTAAGTTTCCTGGTCTGACGGGAACTTGAAGGCAAGGCAAGTCAAGGAACAGGAGGAGGAAGGAGCGAGGGAGAGGTTCGTTTAGCGGCGGGATGTAGGAAGTGAGTTGAGAGGGGGTCGAGAATTTTTTTTTTAAAAAAAGAAACTCAAATTTTTATATATAATTGGCATAATATCATAAACGGCCCCTATAATTTATCAAATTTAGGGTGTTTTTATTTCAATATAGTGAATTTTTTAATTAATTTCAGAATACATTTTAGGGTATAATTAATGTATGGCCAAATTTTTGGAGCTTATTAAAATTAAGATAATGACATCCAACATTTTGTAAAATATTGAAATTGGAATGGTTTATTTGTGAATAAAATTTAAATATGGATGTTATAAAAAGAATTTGAAGTGGAAGATGTGAGACGAATTAGCATGGAGGTTCCATCCAAAGGCTGAAAAATATGAAACCACCTCAATACAATCGGATTGATGTAAAACTAAGGGGATATCAAAGACAGGGAGATATTCAATAGATTAAATACAACGTGGGGTAAAATACTCAAAAATATCAAAAAAAATTATTTATGGAAAAGGTCCAGTTTAAAAAATATTTACGAAAAATGGCCATTTCACTCCAAAACGCGTCCACGTCAGTGCGTTATGGGGATATGCCAGCAAAGCGCGTCCCCAGGATAAGAGCCAATTTTTTTTTGACCGTTGGGGGCCCAACGGTCAAAAAAACTATAAAAACTCCCCAACCCTTTTATTTTTTTCACACTTTAATCCTTACTCATTCTTCTCTCAAATTCCTCTCAAAATTCTCTTTAAGTCCTTCAAACTTCCTCTAAAATTTTGAAATAGTCCTTTAATATTTACAAAAAAAGCCTTTTTTAATTTTTTAATTTTTTAATATATTTTTTTGAAACTTTTAAAACTTTCGATCGCATTACAAATGGCCGAGGAATTACTTCGTCTAGACAACAAGCACATCTCCGTCGAGCAATTGCAAATGGTAAGTTTTTAATTTTAATTTTTCAATATTATTTAATATTTTTTAGGTCTATGCAATTTTAATTAATTTTTATTTTATAATTTTTAAACAATCAGATCGGTGTTGGAATGTTAAATTCGCAACATGCATGGTCCCCTATCGCCGTTGATCGAGAATTACCTGCGGGAAGCGGGTTTTTGGCACGTGGCCACGATAGGCCGAGGGTTCAAGTTGGAGCTGCCTTTGATCAGTGCATTGATAGAGTGGTGGAGACCCAAGACGCGCACTTTCCATCTTCCATGCAGAGAGTATACCGTCACTCTAGAAGATGTGCAGTTGCAGTTGAGATTGCCGGTGGACAGGTCGGTAGTCACCGGGTCCGCAATTTCTGGTGATTGGGGAGTCGTATGCTACGAGCTTCTAGGTGCCATTCCGGATAAAATTCAAGGAGCTCGGATCGAGATGGCCTGGTTATGAGATACATTCTCGGAGTCGAATGAGGGTTCGACCGAAATAGAAAGAATACGGTATGTTCGGGCATATATTCTTCAGATAATTGGAGGCTATCTGACGTCGGACCTTTCTAGAAACCTCGTACACCTAGATGGCTGCTGAAACTTGTTGATTTCAGAGTAGCGATGAATTGAGTTGGGGTCTGCCGTGCTTATCGAGGTTGTATCGGAGATGTCTTGAAGCGACGCTACAGAGTAAAGCGAAAATTGGAGGTTGCCTATCACTACTGTAGTCATGGGCATGGTTTCAATTTCCATTTTTACGACCTCGACTCGACCACCCATATCCATTCCCACTGATAACGAGGTAAATTTAATATTATATTTTACAATTATTTCGTAGATTTATAGTATAATTGTATGCTAAAAATTTATTTAATTAGGTGGAACCATTCAGCGAGTCATGTTGGAATACCTACCTCGCTCGAAGATATACGGCTTCTATTGGACCAACGGTCGGAATCACAAGTAAGTTTCGAATTTCATATTTAGTGTCTAGTATTATGTATATAACTAATATTTTAGTAATGTTAATATAGTTTCAATGGACACCGTACGAGGATCCAAAAATTCAGACAGTAATTCCGGAGGAGTTCTTCCAAAATCCGAACAGTTGGCACGTGAAGGTCCAATTGATCACCTATGCGACCATGGAGATGCACCAGTCAGATAGGGTTCTGCGACAATTTGGATTCCGACAATCGATTCCCGTGTCACCTGAGGTGTTCGATGATTAGCACAAAGTGGACTTACGGCAGCTGCACACGGATTGGCCAAGATTTTGGTCAGCACATATCGAGACGTGGGAGAACCGGTATGACTATTTACCTATCCGAGAACCGATCATCGTTCCTGAGTTAGCGTGCATGCCGGAATACATGCCATGGTTTAGGATCCATGGTAAGCCGTATCTGTTGTCGGAAGAAGAGAGGCGACAGCAACTTCGTGAACGAAGGGAACGTCGAGGCCCTTTAAATCTAAGAAGAAGGGGCGATGAGACGGGGCCATCAACAGCGCTGACACAGTCACCGGGCCCATCAGTTCAACCGACGACACCTATATCACAGCCTTTACCCTTTATGCCAGGTGCGTACCCTACCCCTTATATGTATCCTCTTAACCCATATATGTTTCCTTTTCCCAGTCCCACCCCAGGTTGGAATGCATGGCCGGGTTCGAGTCCATTCCCGACTACTCCCACTGCCCAGCCGATCTTTAGGCCGTCGTCGCGTGAGGGATCACAGGAGGCGCCGTCGAGGAGCACTTCTTTCTACCACCCTCCTTCGCCATACGAGATTTAAACACCCCCGCCGTGGTTTATGCAAACAACTCTGGGGTCTTTATTTTATCAAGGTGGGTCATCCTCGCAACACCCACAACTGCACCAGTCTTGGGAACAGGATCCCGTCCGAGGTTCCACGACCCCGTAGAAAAGGTAGACGAAGGAGGAATCCAATACAGAATCACGAATCCCTGTGTGCACTGATTCACCCAAGCATCAACACCGATTCTGACCGACTTTTTTTATTTTTAATTGTAATATAATTTTTTAATTTTAATTTTATTGTAATTTAGTTTTATATATTTAATAAAATAACAGTTTTTTATTTTTATTGTAATTTAATTTTTATTTTTTAATGTAATTTATTTTTTAATGTAATTTAATTTTAATATCTTTAATAAAATAGAAATGGTTTAATTTTTTTACTGTACTTTAGTTTTATATATTTAATAAAATAATAGTTGTTATTTTTTATTGTAATTTAATTTTATTTTTAATATAATTTAATTTTTAATGTAATTTAATTTTAATATCTTTAATAAAATAGAAATGGTTTAATTTTTTATTGTACTTTAGTTTTTATATATTTAATAAAATAACAATTTTTTTTATTTTTATTGTAATTTAATTTTTTAATGTAATTTAATTTTAATATCTTTAATAAAATAGAAATGGTTTAATTTTTTTATTGTACTTTAGTTTTATATATTTAATAAAATAACAGTTTTTATTTTTATTGTAATTTGATTTTTATTCTTTAATGTAATTTAATTTTTTAATGTAATTTAATTTTAATATCTTTAATAAAATAGAAATGGTTTAATTTTTTTATTGTACTTTAGTTTTTATATATCTAATAAAATAATAGTTTTTTATTTTTATTGTAATTTAATTTTTATTTTTAATGTAATTTAATTTTTTAATGTAATTTAATTTTAATATCTTTAATAAAATAGAAATGGTTTAATTTTTTATTGTACTTTAGTTTTTATATATTTAATAAAATAATAGTTTTTTATTTTTTATTGTAATTTAATTTTTTAATGTAATTTAATTTTTTAATGTAATTTAATTTCAATATCTTTAATAAAATAGAAATGGTTTAATTTTTTATTGTAGTTTTGTTTTATATATTTAATGAAATAAAATTTTTATTTTTATTGTAATTTGATTTTTATTTTTTAATGTAATTTAATTTTTTAATGTAATTTAATTTTAATATCTTTAATAAAATAGAAATGGTTTAATTTTTTATTGTACTTTAGTTTTATATATTTAATAAAATAATGTTTTTTTATTTTTTATTGTAATTTGATTTTTATTTTTTAATGTAATTTAATTTTTTAATGTAATTTAATTTTAATATCTTTAATAAAATAGAAATGGTTTAATTTTTTATTGTAATTTAGTTTTTATATATTTAACAAAATAATGTTTTTATTTTTTATTGTAATTTGATTTTTCTTTTAATAAATTAAAACTTGAATAAAATAAAAGTTCTTGTACAAAAGTTCACCGCTTTTCATAAAAAAATAGAAATTACATACCGCGAAGAGACAAAAAAGCTAAGAATACGGTCAACTATTCCGATTTGGACACGAGCGAGATGTATGCCCCGGGTTCCTACACCATCCGCACAGCCTACTTTGGTTGCTCGTTTCTCAGATATCCATATTGTTGCGTATTCTACTCGAGAAAGGTCGACCTTTTGGTTTGCTGTAATTATCTATCCCAACAATGACTTATACGGTGCAAGCGATACCGACGGCCACTAACGTTCATCTGGGACTGGTGGGAATACGTGTCTCCACACATTGTACATGTTTTCTAATTTATACACTTCGTCGACATAGCTCATGGGATCAAGACGGAGATTCTGACAAGCCGCAAGTACATGAGCGCATGGGTAACGAAGTGCATCAAATATCCTACAGTCGCAGGTCCTATTTGTCAAGTGTACACGATACTACTGGCCAACAATACCTTGGTTCGGTCTGTCAAACTCCGTGACACGAAACCATAGGCTATCGCGATCGTGACACACTATGTGCATGGTGTTGGCCCGTGCCTTCCCCCTATTTATTTCTTACAAGACCTTTGGGCTCCATACATGGCCTCCTTGCATCTGCTCTCTATAACTCGCTGCTCGCTTCGGAAATAGTGCCGCTAAAAGAAAATATGTCTCTCGCACAATCAATGTAATTGGCAAATGATGGGTTACTTTTAGGACAGAATTTATACATTCGGCCATGTTTGTGGTCATATGATCATATCGTAGGCTGTCGTTGTATGCTTGTGTCCACTGTTCGAAAGGAATATTGTCACAGGTAGTTTGCGCCTTCTTCATTATCTGAGCGCAAACTCGCAAACATCTCCTGAAAACGGTTCTTATTGATCTCGTACCCTACCAATATACGTTGATAGCGAATATTACATACCACTCTTCAATTGAGAATAAATTGAATATTACAAATGAAATTATATTAATAGATATTACATACCCATATCGGTCACTTGCCGTCGCTGACTTTTAGATCGATGTTGCTGGTAGTAGTTGGATGCAACATGCCTTAGGCAATATCGATGGTGTGTGTGATGCCACAGGCTTCCCTGGCGCTCTATTGCGGTTAGTATTCTAAGGCCTCGATCCGATATAACGCATATATCAGGTTGGGGGCAGACATGCCTCCTTAACCTAGATAGGAAGAAGTCCTAGTCATCAGCTGACTCCCCCGGTGTTATTGCGAACGCAATCGAAAGGATTAGCCGTCTTGTGCCACAGCTAGCAATAGTCGATGCGTATATCTACCATACATAAAGGTACCGTCAATTTGTACCAATGGCTTGCAGTATATAAAGGCATCTCGGTATTGCTTAAATGACCAGAACAGACGCTTGAACACTGCACATCCACGGAGCAAACGATCGTTGTAGTACGCCGGTTCTGTTTCAAGGTCTGTTTTGCTTCCTGGGACATATCTCTCCAGCACCTGACACCACTGCCACACTTCATTATATGAAGTGTCCCACCGACCATGCAACTTTTCTAATGCCTTCTGCTTGGCTATCCAAGTCTTTTTGTAAGAGGGCGTGTACCCCAATTGGCTACGAATATTTCCAATTAAGACAGGCACTGTAGTCTTGGGATCAGCCTTTACCGTCGGGATTATTAAGTCAGCCAACATGTCTGAATCCATCTTCGGATGATCTTGTGTAACACCTATCAATGAAGTACATTAAATAATGCAACATTACATAATATTAGTATTATTCAAAAACATTGAACACATAGTGGTACTGTACCGACAAGATATGTATGTGGACCTTTGTACTTTTTGATCTCCCACAAGCCTGTCATTTTCCTCAACGAGGCCATGATTTTCCATGAACATGTACTGTCTTGCACTACACACTTCGCCTTGTACTTATCGAGCTTGGATTTAACCACGTTGTAGTTAACCCCGTTCTTGATGCTGTATTGTTTCAATGCAGCAAGAAAAGTATTCTTGTTAGAAAACTGGTTACCAACTTCTAATTGGTTCAAATCCAACGAAAAAGTTGTACTGTCACGCGTTCGGTGTGGTAGCTCAGGAAACTCTAATGCATCATCTTGAGATAGATCGACATTATGCATGTGGGTTGGAGGCGAGTACGCCCTGAATAGCGGATTTTCTTCTTCTTCGTCTGAACCGCCCTCAACATCTTCAGGTACAATTGGAACAGATTCCGGTTCAAAAAATAATCCAACTTCTGCACCATCGGGCCCGGGCTCCCTAGGTGGATCCACATCGGATTCATCGTCCGACCCTTCATAACCTGCAACAAATGAGGGCCCCTCGCCGGTGGATGTCGTGGGGAGTACATTATCCCTACTTAAACATCTTTCGTAACGTTCCCAATCGTATGTAGATTGCCAACGACTAGAAGTTGATGATGTCCCCTAATACGTATTTCTATCATCGGACATTGAAGGACGGATATGTATGTCCCATCCACCAACCGAGTGTCATGTAGGGGTTATGTTTTCCATACTACTACCGAACACGGGCACTTCCGTGTTTTGCCTCCCACTAATAGAGTGTCGGCTTGGGGTCGTGTATTCCCCTTGAACAACAGTAGATGTTGAGGTCGCAAAAATATCACTTGGAGATGAAAATTGTACATATACCTCGAGATAAGGTGATTCACTAGCAAGATGAGTCTCCACCATTGCCTCAAAGCTCCGAGGACCTTTGATGTCGAATGAGTCATATCTCACCGGATCAACCGAAGTGCAAAATCTATACTTAATAGACTGAACTTTCATTGGCATTGTTCCGAATATTTTACGCCTAATTCTTTTGCGAAGTTCTACCAAATCGACGTTCCGATTAAAATTCAGTCGCACTATGTTCTCCGATAAGAAAACAACACCATTTTCGGTGTCACAAACCTCACCATCGTAGTAAAGAACAGCATTAATACGTTCACTCATTCTCATTTTTTTCTTTTGCCTCAATTTCCCTTATGCAACCTGAGAATGAAATTTGGCTGATTTATAGTCTAATTTTCCGGAGACTCAGAGTAAAAGAGCGTCCACGTGGGAGCTCTTTTTAGTACTCATCTTGACAATGCAATCGTCTTTGGAAGTGTTTTGGCCATGTTTGTTCGAACGTCTTCTCAAAATAATTTTCCGGAGACTCATCAGAGCAAAAGTGCGTCCCACGGGAGCTCTTTTCAAGATTTTTTTCCGACAAGGCACCTTGTTGGAAGCGTTTTGGCCACTGTTTGTTCAGAAACGTCTTCTCAAAATAATTTTTCCGGAGACTACTGTAGCAAAAGAGCGTCCACATGGGAGCTCTTTTCAGTACTCATGATGACCGTGCACCCTGTTGGAAGCGTTTTGACCACTGTTTGTTCATAAACATCTTCTCAAAATAATTTTCCCGGAGACTACTGTAGCAAAAGAGCGTCTACGTGGGAGCTCTTTTCAGTACTCTTGCTGACAGTGCATCCTTCTTGAAGCGTTTTTGGCCACTGTTTGTTCGGAAACGTCTTCTCAAAATTATTTTGCCACATATAATTGTCAAAAAAAATTCAATTAATTTTTTAGACTAATATATTTTGCCCAAAACCCTATATATATTTTTACCCTAGCCCAGAAATCTTAGAATATCATACTGTAATCAGACGGGGAGAGGGCAAAAACGCGTCCACATCAACGAGTTTTGGGACTTGCTTTGCTGTCATATCTCCCAAAATGCGTTGACATGGACGCGTTTTGGATTGAAACGGCCCTTTTCAGTAAATATTTTTAAAACTAGCCCTTTTTCGTAAATAAGTTATTTTTTTGATATTTTTGGGTATTTTACCCTACAACATGGGTCATTTAATATTTTTCATAAGAAAATAATAATAATCTACATCCAATGCGCTACAAGTATCCGCCACATTTTTAGTTCAATAATATATTGGGTTTAATCAAGTAACTTTGGATGGGATCCGTACATCTTTATCAAGATTTTGAAAATAAAAATAAATAAATCTTGGTTTAAAATGAATAGATTCAATATCTTTATTAGTCAATCCACGACGATTCTTTTTTTTTTTCACTACATAAACTGCATAAACAATTCCAAGCAAATGGAAAGCTCAATAATATTGTTTTCCATAATCAGAATATGAAGAAAATCACGGTCGGATTCTATTTTGTAATCCGACTGAGAAAAATGGTCTCAAAATTAATTAAAATCTAAGCAATTGCTGCTTAAGTCTCCTCTAGCAAAAAAAATTCAGTCAGATGGGCCAATCATTTTCTCAGGCACCACAAAAGTGTCGAATTCTTCGCTTGTGAGCACGCCAAGGCTCAATGCTGCTTCCTGCAGAAGATAAGCGCAGAAACAAGTGTAGGTTATATTCAGTATTTCGGCCACCAAAGGAAAGGATTAGGACAAGCATTGAAACAGTTCCATATGAGAACAACTTAAGTGAGATCGAATTTCCATATTAAGATGTCAGTAAGCACAACAAAGTCATTGCTAACCACGATTGCGTCAAAGATACTCAAGAAGTGAACCATAAAGAGAAGAAACAAATCTCACCTTCAAAGTGGACCCCTCCTTGTGTGCTTTCTTGGCAACTGCTGCAGCATTGTCGTAACCAATTTTCTGAAAGCAAAGAGACCATTAGAGACGTGTTCAAAATGCAAAAGACTCATTGAGGAACAAATGATCCTAGATAGAAGCAGGGAAGAGAACTTACAGGGTTCAAAGATGTGACAAGCATTAGAGACTGCAAGACCATTCAAAATGTCGCAAGACAACATACGATCATTAGCTTGACAATCTATCATATGGTATCAAAATAAACTTAAAATATTCAGGAAGTAGCATCAACTGACCTCATGCAGTAATTTAGAAATTCTTTCCCTATTGGCTTGAATTCCCCTCACGCAGTTCTTCTCAAATGAAGCAGATGCATCACCCAGCAATCTTAAAGACTGATAGCAAAGGACAATGATCATCAATGAATGAAAAGGAACACATCCAATATTACATTATTGTTAACCAGAATCCTAAGTGGAGAAATCAAGTCAAGTCAAGCATATGATTGTCAAATCTCAAAATCTAAAATATCTTCATTGCAAAACTCGCATAATTCTGATGTATAATTTTTATAATCTTAGGAAATAAAGAGATTTGGCCTTTCAAATGAGTAGCGCAGAAAACTCACAGATTCAGATTTTGAAGCATTGAAATCAAACATACAATTTTCAAATCGCAAATTCTAAGAATATTTTTCATCGCAAAAACTCACATAATTCATACTTATAATTTTAGTGAAGCCATATGAAATAAAGAGAATTGGCCTTTCAAATGATTAGTGCAGAAAATTTACACATTCAATTTTGTAAGTGTTGAAATTAAATGAATGCAGCTTTTCAATAACTTTGGTAATAGAAAACACATACATGCAGGAGTGCATTAGCAATCATTGGCTTGAACACATTCAATTCAAAGTGGCCATTGGATCCGCCCACTGTGATAGCAACATGGTTACCCATTACCTGCAAGAAACTTTCCATCTTGTTATAGACTGATAAAAGAAAGTGAAAATTTAACCACCACAAGATAAATTCTCCAGCTGGACAATACCATCTGAATGTGAAAAAATAACAGTAACATATATTTACCTGGGCACAGACCATAGTGATAGCCTCACACTGGGTAGGGTTTACCTTCCCCTGAAACAGAATAACTTCAGTCAAACTAACAAGATTATATGGGAAGAACAATAGTCAAAGAGCAAATAGAATAGAAGTAAAAAAAAGGACTTTGCTGATAAATGAATCCATGGAAATTGAGATGAGAATCTTACAGGCATTATACTGCTGCCTGGCTCGTTTTCAGGAAGAATGAGCTCACCAAGGCCACATCGGGGGCCACTGAATAAGAAAAATGCTGAAACCATCAGAATAATGCCAAACCACACTCTCTCACACACACAAAAGAGGGTTATCCAAATTGCAGACAAACCTTCCCAGTAAGCGTATGTCATTTGCAACCTTCATCAGGGATGTAGCAACAGTGTTTAGGGCTCCGCTAGTTTCAACAAAGGCATCATGTGCAGCCTGATTAAAGAGAAATAAATATTCATGAATGTGTAACTATTTTGCATGACAACTTAGAAGATATAAGCTAATGATAAATTCCTTCAATCTAAAACAAAATGGAAAAATAAATAAATAAAAGCTTGATCAGGGAGAGCTAAGAGATTCACCAAAGCTTCAAACTTATTTTCTGCTGTGACAAATGGCAAGTTTGTCTCATCTGCTACAGCAGCAGCAATTTTTACATCAAACCTAGATCAATTTTAACATTGGGCACTGTCAAGTTCAGTACGAGAATCCTAAAGGAACATCGTTATGATGGTAAATAATGCTCTCAAACAAATAGTTCATTCTTCATAATAATTATGCAAACTTGGTGACAGCGGCTTCAAGCCATGGCATGGCAGATGCAACATCTATTAATATAAAAATAATATATAGAAAGTTTACACAGGTGCACTAGCTTTAAACAAACATTCAATGACCAAAGAGTATTTCTGAGGCTCTGACCATAAAATATAAGAGATAAAACATGAATTATAGCTTAAAAGAGAAGTACAGATAATAAAGGGCTTGGATCTTAATAAATGAGAGCAGTATTGAAGCAGCCAGGTAAAATAAATGAAGCATATAGCATCAGAATAAAACGAACAAAAGAAAACCAACTGAAATTGACAAAGGAAAATAGACATAATTACAAAATCAGAGAAGCAATGTTCAAGGCTAAGTAACATACCCTTTCTTTGTGTTCAATCCTGTCCCAACGGCAGTACCACCTTGTGCTAGCTGTCATACAGCACCCCAATATGTCAGTAGTCAGAACAGATTACATGGAATAACATACAATCAAATGAGATAGCATGCCTGATACATGCGTGGAAGTGTGCACAAAACTCGATCAATTCCATACTTGACCTATAACAAAACAAAACCACGACATATTAAAAGTTATCCCTCATTGCCACCTATCCACTAAACATAATCGAACCCAAAGTATATAAAAGAAACTGCTAGATAATGAGCTTACTTGTGTAGTATAGCCACTGAACTCTTGACCAAGAGTCAAAGGAGTTGCATCTTGAGTGTGAGTGCGACCAATTTTAACAATATCTTTGAATTCAATAGACTGGTGAAAACAACACAAGCAAAACTTAACTTGAGTAAGAGACATCATACATAAATAACACTATAAAGTAGAGGCAAAAGCAAAGCAAAGTAAACCTTTGAATGTAAGGTAGAATGCAAAATTTTCAATTTTGGTATTAATCTTGAGTTTATTTCCATAGCAGCTGCAATGTGCATTACCTGGAGAAAGAAGAAAATGTAGCATAAGTAAAGAGGCAGCTCAAAACCTACCGTGCTAAGCTGAGGACACATAAGTTGGCCTAGTTGAATTCTTGGATTTTTGAAAGATTAATCTAAAGAAGGAAGAAACCAACAAGTTAGATGGTAATTTCAGCTTACAGTGGGGAATGTGTCATTAGAAGATTGAGATCTGTTCACATGATCATTCGGGTGCACAAACTTTTTACCACGCTGATGTCCAAGGATCTCAGCTGCTCTATTAGCAATTACCTGAAAAATTCCAGAATCGCAAATTAAGCTATAAAATTTACTGTAAAAATGATTCTCACATAACAAAAATATCTATTCAACTAATGAATACAAAAATTTTAAAAAGAAAAAAGTTGCAAAGACCTCATTGGCGTTCATGTTACTCTGGGTGCCACTTCCAGTTTGCCAAACGACAAGCGGAAAGTGATCGTTGAGTTTTCCTTCGGCTACTTCTTGGGCTGCTTGCATTATGGCTTTCCCAATGGTTGGGTCAAGACCATATTCCATGTTAACCTAAATGAAGAAAACAATTAACATATGCAAACACTTAAAAATTGAGAACTATTTGGGTTCAGTGATCAGATCAGAGATGAACCTTGGCAGCACATTTCTTGAGAACACCAAAGGCCCGAATAATAGGTTCAGGCATCCGTTCACGCTCTCCCCCAATTTCAAAATTCTGTAACGATCTCTGAGTCTGCGCTCCCCACAATCTAAAAAAGCAGTGACAGCACAAGTAACAAGTATATCTACTTCCCTCTTTTATTCAAAACTTCTTTCTTGATGGTGCGAATTAAAAAAAAAAAAAAAAAACAAACACACACACACACACAGTGATGAGAGGGAAAGACGAACTTATCGGAGGGGACGTTAATGGGGCCGAAAGTGTCTCGTTCCTCCCTAAAAGATGTGGAGAAGGATCTCCAGCAGGTGGCATAACGGAGAGAGGTGACCAGCTGGGAGGTGGTGGATCCAGCGGAGAGTCGCCGAGATACGATATACATCGCCATTTCTTACTTCAAAAAAAAAAAAAAGAACTTTAATCCAACGTAATGACAATAAACCAACAAAACATTCAAGATCAAGTTTTTCAAACAAAGTGAACTGTAAAAAATAAAATAAAAATTGTCGAAAAAGAGAGGAAATAAACCTCAGATCAAAGAAAGGGCTTAGTAACGAGGGTGCGGTAGTCGAGAAGGGCAGAGATAGGGTATGGGGTACAGTTGGCGCCGGAGTTGTCGGAGAATCTCTGGCTTTTCTGGGGTTTCGGAGGGTGAGCAAAGCAAGGAACGAGGAGCGGCCAAAGCAAGCCTAATAAAAGTGAGAATGGTTTGATGGGTAGCTTGGTCTTGGGCTGCGGTATGGGTCAAAGGTGGGCTGTCACGACTTTATTCAACGGAGATTTGTCATTTTCATTCGGTTCTATTACTATCCCTCACGCCAAAGGAGAATGGACCTAACCTCTCCTAAATTCTAGAATAAGAATCGTGAATGGGGTGGATTCGATTTCTCCAACCCTAAATCAAAGTGAAATGGGCTTTGTTCCTATAACTTCATCATGGGTTCTATTATTCTAACTTCTACCTCTATATAGAAGGATTTGATTAGTCTCCTCTGCTGCGACACCTTCTGCTATCCATGTTGCCTGCTGCCTAGCAATCGAACCAGATGGCTCCCATGTTACTTTTTGAGTTTGATTGGTATAACACGATTGCTCCACTTTCGTGTCTAATCACATTGAATATCAGGATATTTGCTCCTTTCCTCATTGTTTCTCTCTTTTGTTCAGTAATGAAGTTACAATTAAATGGCTAAGAATGCCAAACTTGGTTTTTGTTTAAAGGACTCGTTCGCTACAATACCTGCTTGCTCTTCTTGATTCATGTAAAAAAGATTACATGGAGAAGAGTATTTGAAATAAAAGTAATATAAAGGCCCTGTAATATTATAATATTGCATTTTGCTCTGCTTAAAAAATAAACAAATTAGTAGAGGGACTCATTTAGGATCATTTTGCATTTTGACGTAATATATAAATAAAGATTAATTTGTTCATTTGTCAATCTGACTCCTATTACAGCCTGCGTCAATTACATATTATTTTCATGTCAGCTTTTGGAATTTGTAACATAATTACATGAATACAGAGACTGATCCATTTGTCTCGGTTTGCAGAAAGTAGCAGAAGCTTAGACATAACTTGAAAACAACTCAAAAAGGACATCTTCAACCCAAACCAATTGTATGGTAATTGCAGAGCCACTGCAATAAGACTTTTAATTCTCTCAAACACTGAAGAAAAGCAGAGTCTTTACACAAAAACCCAAGGCAGGACGCATCATCTGCACAACTTGTCCTTAATAAACAAATATGCAACTGGAATTATTGCTGCGTTTTAACTATACCATAAAAAAAATTACAATGAAAGAAAAAGGTTATCTGCATATTCAATACATTTCTCTCTCTCACTCTCTAAAAAATATAAGAGGAAAAAAGAAATAAAAAAAGAAGAAAAGAATCAGAAATCACTCCAACGTGGTTATAACGGTGTATAAACTTGCTATTTTCTGCTCCCAGTTCTGCGTTTCCCGTCAGCATCTGGTGGCTGCCTCACATTTCGATGCAAAGGTTGGCCAGCTCCATTTGCTAGTTTCCTAGACGGTGATGGCCCTGACATAGGATGTAGATTTTTGCTGCAGAAAATTAACCAGCTTTTTAGTAACATGTCGACAAACTTATAATGATGGCAGATAATACTCTACATGAGAACGTATGTATTGGCTTACCTCATATCTGGGTTTCTTGCTGATTTTGGAGTGGGTCTCTTGGTCTTGGATTCAATCCCATTGGTTATGCTGCTAAGTTTGGTCGAATTGAATTGCCAGAGCAAATCAGGCTCGGACGAGTCACTGGTTGCAACATCAATATCATCTATGTCATCAGCACTGGCCATATTGAATCCATTAGCCCCCAAGAACATATTATATGATTTTTCTGGATAAATCTTTGAAGAATCGTGGAGATATTTCTGGTAAAAGACATCAGACAAGTTCCCGTTTTCTGCTTCCCAACATCCTAGAGGGCTTCCCACTCTGTTAATGGTATCTTGCTTGTTCACCATAACCTTATCCACCCACTCACCCGAGCCTAATTCTTTCTCATCATCCCTAAAGTTTTGGGCAGGACTGACAACGGGAGGCCAGGGAGGTGAATTTGCTAATAGCTCATCAAGATCAACGCTTTGCCTCTTTTGCCTCAATGCAGAGTTAGTGCACACCTGCAAAAGCAGACGAGTCAAGCTTTCTGGGGCATCTCAAACAAACCCAACTCATTGAATTGCTAAAATTATTCATGAAATTTGGGAAGCAATTCCAGAAAATATATAAGCACTGTAGATTTTCTTCCCATCAATTAGCTTTAAGGAGAGAAAAGATAATTTTGCACACTTGAATTAGTATTATGCCACTATAGCCACTTTCAGTCACTGGAATGCATATTAGTATTCATATCATCTTTAAATTGAAGAGAAAGAATCAAGGATTTGTGACTGATTGTATTCAATGTAATTAATGAAATTAAATTTCCATCCTACTATTATCATGTGGAAAGCATCATGTACCTCAATGTTGCCCACATTCGCCACAGGTTCTCTTGCCCCCAAAACATCTCCAACTTGCCGATTAGGATTGAAGGGCGATAGATCACTAGCTTTTGTTCGGTATTTTTCAGAGCTACTAGATACAGAGTGCTGGCTTTGGTCCATCTCTCCCTCTTTCCTAGCCAAAGCTGCCTTAAGGCTAGCAATCTGGAAGTTGATTCCAACAAGTTAGTAAAAGCGAGAGCATCAGATTTGACAACTATCTTAAGATAACCATATCAACCAATAGTTAGAGTTGAATACAAAAACCTGTTCTTTGAGTTCTTTAACATCTGAAGTGTCTTTGTTCACTCGAGCAGCACCAAGTTCAACAGTAGCTACACGCTCTGCGAATTTGAGAGTACTTATTGTTTCACCCAAGGCATCAGGTTCAGGACTTATGTGAACAAACATTAGTGTCTTGGCCTGTCCTCCTGAAAATACAATTCCGGTCCAATATGATTAAAACTTCTGAAAAGAAAAAGTTGTGCTCTATTTCAACAGCTTAAACTTACCAAGTGAATCTTGAAGAAGTTGAGTGAGCTTGCTGTTTCTGTAAGGAACATGTGGATTCTTTTGGGCAAGGGAAGCAATCACATCTCCTAGAGCTGATAAAGATTTATTTATGTGCTGTGCCTCTTTTAGTCGATCTCCTGTTACCTCAGACTTGTCTACTCTCTCACTACCTGCAAGATCCACAAGATGCATGCAGCCACGGAGAGTAGTTCCAGATGTTAAATCTCTTCCTTGAACATGGACGGTCAAGCAACTGCAATGTGATAAAAAAAAATAACTTCAAATTTAAGAAACATTTCAGGATCAAGAGGCTTAAAGAAGTAAGAAGTTACCTATGAGAACGGCTACTACGGTCATTTAGGGCTGTTGCACCAACTGCACGATTCCTTTGTCCTAGGTTCATCAGATCTATAACATCTGATGTTGATGAAACAGGCATGAGGTTGGCATCTGGTACATTGAGACCCGTCTGAGAACTGTTGCGAATTTCTAATGTATTAATAGATTAAGGATAAGCTTGGTTAGGAAATTGACTGGCTAGACCTACCCTTGAACATATATTGAAGTGAAAGATTCAACGATCAAGATCCATTTTCAAATTTAAACCAATTCAAACTTTTTGGCGTTTCATTTTTCAGAGCATCAACCACCTTATGATCAAACTCTGATTTAGAATAGGAAGAAAGCTTTTTCTAAATTTCCAATCTGTCAAGACAACTTTTTATAGATTATAACTGTGATATGATGATCTAATTTTACAACCTAGAGGGAAGTAAAACCAAATGATTGGAAAAGGATATCTTTTGTTACTTCCATCTGTAACAAGGAGATCCCTGACTTGCTCATTATAAATTTCAATCATCTGAACAGCAACATCGTAGCAGAAGGTATCCTTTCTTTGTTCTGCGAGAAGGAACAAATCACCTAGTGCCCTATAATTAACCCCTTGACTTTTCTCTGTCAGGTCTTTAGGTCCAGTCTGGATTTGTAAACCAAATAAACTAGTAAGTTTAAAGGAAAAAGTATATTTCATCAAACAAATTTTAGTGCATGTATTATCAAACTTGTGAATAATCCAACCATGTCTTACCATAGTGTAAGTTTTCCCTGATCCTGTCTGACCATATGCAAATATGCAAACATTGTATCCATCAAGAACTGACCGAATCAGTGGCTGCATATCAGAAAAAACCTCCGCTGCAACGCAATAAAGATGCGACTGACTAAGTAAAGAATGCTAAAATTGCAGAAACATTATCAATAGCAATTACACTCTTAGTGAAGCACCTTGAGTTGCAGACTGCCCAAAGACTTTGTTGAAGGTGAAGGATTTGCGTCCTTTACCGTACTTCGATGGAGTGTTGATGATGATGTTTCCTTCTTCTATATGATCCACAGTGCTAAGGTAGCTTGATCCAGACAAGAATGGTCTCACACGGCAATAAACACGGATACTTCCTGGTCAGATGAAGTAGATAACCCTTTCTAATAAATTAGGGGACTTAATACAAGGAAAGGCATGATAAGAACTTATGCAAAAGATAAGTGAATATTTACCTTTAAGATCCTGAACTTGGTTATATAACTTGCGGTTTTCTTCTAGAACCCTGTGGTAACCAGAAGCAGCATGAGCTAGGCCGTGAATATGCATACCTGTAAAAATACCCTGCTTAGCACTTTGATAAGCAAGAAAATTCAAAGAAGTACTTCTATGAAAGCAAAGTCAATATACCAAGACTGTTGAATTCTTCATGAAACTTCATTTGTATGAATTGCATGCCTGCTTTTGTGGAATTAATAGCATGCTTTAGTTCCTACAAAATTTATAATACATATAAGTGCAAGTCAAGTACGTAAATAGACAAGAAAACAGAAGATATAGCACAGTAATTCCCACCTTAATATTCCTTTGTTGTTGATCAAAGATCATTTGCTGTTTTTGCAATTGACCTTTTAATGCCTCCTCATTGATGAGATTCTTTTGGAAGCAATCTTCTTTCTTCATCACTTCGATGTTCTTTTCCTCAATCTTAATCATTACAAGAATGAAAGAAGTTTGAGAAATGTGAACTATAGCACTAAAACATCGGAGAAAAGTCATCTAGTCACTTGTGAAGTACATGAGGATCATTAGATACCTTTTTATCCCCAAGAGTTTGTTTTAATACAGGCTTTCTGAAATTAGGAGTGGTTTCTTTCAAAGTCGATTTCATCTTTCAATTTGGAGAAGAGGCCATAATAAACAAAATGTTAGTTAAGATCAATAATTACATAGTAAATGACTTATTCTTTTGTAAAATTTGAAAGCTAAACATACCACTTCAGATTGGCTTGCAATCCGATTCTCAAACTCCTCTACAACTTTACTGAGCACAGATTCAACCAGCTATCAACAACAAAAAATGACAATAAAAGGAGCAGAAATAGCAAAAAGATTAACCATCATTTATGATAAAAGTCATTCCGCTATCCCCGTTTATCTAAACAAGAAAATGCTAATCAAGCTTGGTGTGTTAACCAACTGTAATGATCCAATAAAAACCTACCGTTGGAACTTCTTCAGGTTTTTTATCTGTTAGAAGGGCACGAACCAACATGCTTAACGAACCAGAACTGGCCTGCTTGTATAATAAGAAAAACTCATAGAATTTAGTCTTATTGTTGAATTAGAATATGAAAACAGTGAATACTAACAGTTTAAGCTTACCAACCATTTTATTAGGATCAATTTCATTGGAGTGACCATTTAATAGTTTCTCATTCATCGATGAGGTCCTCTGCAAGGAGTTGGTGAAAGGCTCTGAATTTTTTCTTACAAATGACTTTCCCAAAGTGGTGGTGGCCGGTTTTAAGTTTCCACCAAATTTCCACACTCCATTTCCACCCGAGAGCTTCCACTCGTTATAGGACTTAAGTGCTAGAACACAATTAACCACCCTTGCAGATTTGCCTCCCTAAAGAATTTTAACCAAATCACAGATAAGTAAATAAATTACACAATAAAACCAATTTCTTCGAAAGCAAAAGAATTGTAAAAAAAGTCTAAAAACATACTTGTTCTAGATCAGATGCCTCAAAAGTGGGAAGCCCCAACCCTTGACCAGCTACCAGGAAATTCCTTATATTTTCAAAATACTGAAAAGCTGACAATGCAGCTCCATCAGGTATGAGGGCCGCGTCACATGGACTTTCCACCACCTAAAACCAACCACCCCCAATGAAATTAGCCATGATTAAAAGGAAAATCAATTGAAAGAAACCATAATCATAATAAAGTTAGTAAACCTTAGGCACAGCTCCAGGTTGAACTCTATTGAGAACATTGCAGAGGATTATTCCACTCCTCAAACCAAGCCTAAATTCTTCCTCCGATGGCTCTGCCGGCAAATCTTTAGCCGCCACAACTCCAACCATCTTCCTTAGCCATCCGGCCGCTTCGTACCTCCTTGATGCTGTGCCATACAAGAGATCACCACATTCAGCTTCTTTTTATCTTTTTTTAATTTTCACAAGTAAATTATCTCATCAAATTTTATTCAAAAACACGCTGCAATTCATCAACAATTTCAAAAACTGTAACTCTGTAAGTGATCAATGATCAAAAGGTTTTCTGTTTTCTATTTCACGAAAAAAGGTGGGAGATCAGATAGGTAAATAGAAGTAAAAGGCAAAATTTTCCATGGAATTACATCATTTTTCGACTAGCTAAAACTATATAGAATTAAAAAGAAAACATACGCTTTCAGCAAAAAATTCATCATCATTCAACAAAATATAGATGTTGATTTAAAAAAAAAAAGAGTTTAAAGTACCAGCTTCCTCAGCTTTTCTAGATTCCAAATCAAGATCTTTGGAGCGATTGCCATGTTGTTGCAGTACATCCTCCACAACTGAAGCAACTGAAAACGACAACATTCCTTCTGCAGCCATTTTCTCACCCCAAATTACTCCAAAAAATAAAAATAAAATCTCACAACTCAACCATCCAGGAAAAAAAAAAAACTCCCCAGGAAACCAAATTCAAGAATTCTCCCAAAATGAAAGAAAATGGAGCTTGAAATGAGAGATAAAAATAATGAAAAAGTATAGATTAAAACAACAACAAAAAAAAAAAGCTGGGTAGATTTTATTTTTCCTGTGATATTGTTGTGGGAAACTTGGAGAGGTTTTTTTTTTTTTTTTCTCTCTCTCTCTCTTTAGTATCTGTGTATGGAAAAGAAAGCTAACTCTGCTTTATACTCCTTTAATCTTCATAGAAACTTTATTTTGTTCTCCCATAGCTACTATTCAGTCCATAGCTATTCCTAACCTGTCTCCGACCCTGGTTTCTTCAGTAGCGAACTCTTTCTTATGAGTTGAATCCAAAGTGAAAGATGGGCTATAGCACGGTGTTTGAGGTGGCCCTTGGCGCGTGAAGTTCAGAGCATGATTAAGAAAAGGACATGTATGATTAAGGTTGTAACTAAAATTTTGAAATCGCGGGACTCATAAGTTGGGTTGGCTTGGCCCATCAAAAAAGTCTACTCCGCCCTGCCCAACTCTTTTCTTTTAATTTATCGTATAATACAATATTTGCTGAAACATTAATCTCGAATTTAATTTATTTTTGTCCTTAAAAAAATCATTCTCATTGCTTAAAATTTAGATTTGGTTAGCTAAAATCTCAAGAAAATGACATCCTCTATAATCATTTCATTGAATACATAAAATCCCTTTAAACCCAACGCAAAATGCAAACCAATCTTTATATATAATCTACCCTCCATTAATTTTAATAAAGCCTAATCCTATCCATGGACATAGATGAAAATTGCACAAAAATCCCTCCAAGATTCGAGAATTAGGGTGAAAATTGGTAGTTTTTGTGGGTTCAAAAAAGGTTGATAGAGCAATATCATCATCACAAAGTTGAACTCCTTTTATAAGTCAATTTGAAGTGCTATTGAGTTGAGAAATGTAAGATTTAAAATTAAAATGGACTCACTACCTACATTGCTCCCGCATTTCCACCCTATCTTTACCTTCATTTTAGGAATCCAAACCCAACCATTTTTTCTTTAAAATCCATCCTTTTGATTTCCTTTTTCTTTTTATCGGTTCAGTTACAAAACGATTTATTCCAATTTTTTTTCTTTTTTTATTGTGATATTATTAATTTAGATTGTTTATTGCTTTTAAATGCTACAAAATTCTAAGATTTGAATTTAGCATTTTGGGGTTTTATTTATTATTCGAATTTGATTTTTGGGTAATTGGTAACATTATCTATACCCCTTCAATTTACCCATGTAAATTACTTCATTTAACTTAAATATTGTTATAAAAATAATAATAATTGAAATATCACACTAGTTGCAGTCGTTCAAATTTTTATTGAATCATATAGCAAAGTTAAACAAAAAAGCAAAAAACAAAATGAGAGAAAAAATACGAATACAATAAAATACAACTTCGGTAAGTCTAATTTCCCAACAAGTGATTGGAAGGGGTGAAAGTGGCTATGTCCTTCGTAAAATGATAAACTTTCAATTTAAGTTCTTTATAATTTATAAAATTTTAAATTAATAATGTTAAAATTATATTTTGGCTTCCAAAAATGATAAAAATTTTATTGAACTCTTAAAAAAATTATAAAGATATAGACTATTAAAATGATAAAATTGTACTTTTTATTATCGTGAAAATATATAATTTAATTCTGATCCCAAAAAAATTCCTAGTTCCGCCACTGTGAGAGTGGATTTCTTTCCCAATCATTTGGATTGAATTCAAATCCAAGAGTAATTATTGTTGAGAGAACTTTACCTAAATGCCACCCCAGCTCAAATAAGATTAATCTTAGGCAGTAAAACGGATGAATACACCTAAAATTATATCAAAATAAAATAATAAAAAATCTCAGTCCAATATACCAAATTTTTATATGAATAATTGCAACCAAAATCGTATTATCAACTTTTAATTTGACTTTGAATGAGGTGACATAAGAAATTATTAATCCATAAGCAATTTAAAATTTAAAATCATTTTAAACTCTATCAACAATTAATCTAACTTTCTTTAACATAAAATCCATGCATTTGTTGCTAATTTCGAAATACAAATCAGTTAGTATAGTATTAAAAATCAAATTAAGACAATGTTATCTTAATTGGGAAAGTAACTATAACTAGCACATTGCTACATATGTTATCTTAATGCATACGAAGTATATGTTGAGAAAAAAAAAAGCGAAAGAATGTGTGTTGTGCTAGTTATAAAGATTGAAAGCAAAGGCTTCAACTTTTACAATAAATCCAATAGTTTAATGTGAAGAAAAAATGACCCTTCCCCGACTGATAGGCAACACGCAGCTTTCGGGTAATGGAGATTGTTGTTGAAAACCAACAATTACCAAATAAAATTTGAGTCATCTAATTAGTAATCCATTTACCAAATGGCACTACTTATGATCTTGAGCCCTAAGTAAACTTATCTTTTTTTTTTTTTTTTTGGATTTTCATCTCCTTTTTCTTTTTCTTTTGTTTTCTCGAAGCGGGTCCAATGATTAATCATTCGCATCTTATAGGTTCATTAAAGGGATAGATACTAACTATGAGTTTTAAAATTATTCCATTCTTAAGACGAAGATTGAACCATTTACCATTGGTTAAGATAAAAAAAATTCTTACTATTTCACTTAATTTTCGTGATTTTTTTCTTTTCATTTTAACGATGATAATTATAAAGTTATATATCATTTTACCATGTTAATCAATTTCTTGGATTACTTCATTATTATCATTATTATTATTATTATTATTTATTTTCTAAAATCCTTTTGTTATCATTGAAATGATTTAGAATGGTCATTAACCCCACTACCACATGCATTTAAACATTTAATTAATTTTAGCACAAACATGGTGTTAGTTAAACTAAAGGTTCATTATCAATGAATTTAATGATGCCACCTTATCATAACATATAATTTTATTTTGAATAACATAATTTTATACGATTCAATATAAATTAAGTTAGTAAATCCACATAATTAAATCATATTTGAGTATCTTTTAATACAAATATTTACAATTATTCATAATTTATCATCTACCTTTAAATAGGAAGATAAATATATTTCAACATACTCAAACTCACATCTTCTTACATATTTAATAATGTTGATACCAATTGAATTAGGACTCAGTTAGAGTTGTCCATAGATTGAGTTGGACCAAATAAAAAATTTAGGTTTGTTTTCTAGGCCTAGATTCGGCCAAAAAATGGGTCTAAAATTTTTCTCAAGCCTGACCCGACCCGTCCGTATTAAAATTTTTTATATAAAATAAATTAAAAAATATAATACATCAAATATACTAAAAATAATAGTAGCAATATAATAGTGAAATAATAGAAAAATAATGAAAATAGTGGTAAAACAATAAAAAAAAATAGCAACAGATTTTTTTATTTTTTATTTTGCAAAAACTTATCTCTTGGTTTATCTTATTTTTTTCTAATTTTTTTTATATTTTATCTAAATCTTTTCACTTTTCTGACAAGCCTTCGAATCGGTCCGAGAGGCCCGACTTGTGAACTAAGTGAGTAATAATATTTGAGTATCAAAATCTTGATTTGACCTATTTTCTTTTTATGTTAAGAAAAGTGGGATCTATTGTATAGGAGAAAGATTTGTACTAATATAGAAAAGTATATTATATTGGGAATTAAAATAAAACTAAAATTGAAATGCATTATACAATTCCTTCTAAAGCATAGTGTAATTAAACAAAAGAAAAGAAAAGAAAGAGGTTTGGGGACGTCAATATTTTATATATAAGAATAATTGCCACAAAAATTTGAAAATTAAACTATTTGATGTCTACTTTTTGTTAGCAGAAGCAGAAAGCCGATTGTATAATATAACATTCATTAGTCTAAGAATTCAACGTTCAAAAAATTTAAATCCTTGGTATGGTACCAAAGCAAACAGGTTCGGATACGAGCGAGGTCCCATTAAGGAGCGGCCTTATCGGGTCCCATTTCACGGGCCTTGGCCGGCATTTACATTTTATTTATTTTCAAGGATCGGAGCTCATTCTAAAATGACGCGCGTCTTACGATTGTTTCAAAGACAGACGAATGAGACATCGCTGTATAGAGTAGGAGAGCAACGTGGCATGCTACTGATGACAGTTATTAACAATCTTATCATGTTTACTTTTGCCAAATTTTAAAGCTTCCACTCTCTCCAAGCTAAATCGAGTCGTTGACAGACCAAGTCGCACCTTTGAGCGCGTGCAATTCATTTTAATTTCCTATCGACTCGCTTGGACGGCTCGATCATAAGTCAAAAAAATACCCAAAGTATACGTTAAGGACCCGGACGGCTTAAATTTCATGTTAACACATAACCTGCTCTTAAAATAACAAATAATAAGGTAAGCTTGTGTCTGGTTAAAAATGTTATTTTAAAATTACGCTTGTGCCTGGATAAAAATATTATTTTAAAACTTTGACCTTCGTTTCGGATATAGAGTTAGTAATTAATATCTATTTTTAATAATTTTATAAAATATGAAAGATTAATTATTAGGTTTGTTCGATAAATATTTTGAGAAATAAAAAATTATTTTAAAATTTTTTTAAATCACGTAATTGTTAAGTGCATATAAAATTGTAACAAAAATAAGTAAAATTGAATAAAATAATAATGATATTTAAAACCCATTTAAACATGAAAGAAAGCTAACATTCATGTGATATTTATGTAATATATAAAATAAGTTAAATTATATTATAACTTTTGCATTTATCTATAATTTGAAATTTAGTCATTATGTTTTAAATGTTAAAATTAAAAAAATTAATTTAAAATTTTTGTCCAATCATAATTGTTATTTGTAATTTCTGTCAAAATTTGTCACATATTTACATTTTATCAATTATATGTAATGTCATATAAGAGCAGTCTAATTAATATGTCAAATTAACAAATTTTGACAGAAATAACTAACAATGTTAATGATTGTACTGAGATTTATAAATTAGAAAAGTAAAAGACTTAATTTTAATTTTTAAAATATAGAGACTAAATTTTAAATTTTATCTAAATAGGAAAGACCAAATGCGTATTTTAACCTATGATATATCACACTAGTTTAAGCCAAAATATTTATATTTATCTTGTAAGTTGTTTAATCATAATTCTATTTAATTTACTTATAATGTGTATTAATTATTAGTGCATCAAATATAAATAATTTCATTTTTGTTGATTGCCCAATAAATTACCATAATAATTTTATTGCTAAGCAAATTAAAGAAGAAAAAAAGAACCAAGGAAAAAAGCTAATTTATTCCATGAAAAAAGGGCAGAGAAAAAATAATGAAGCAAGAGTGGAGAAGAATGTGAATGGGGACACTCCATATTTTCATTTCAGCCAAAAATGGAAATTAATTGAAGAATTGCACAAAACTTAAGCAATCAACTCCGTTTCTTAATCACTACAAAAGAAAGAGAACCATTAATCAGCTTCCACTATGAGTAACAACAAAAGGTTCCTCAAATTTCTTCCCTTCAAATCATTTATATCTAATTAACAAAAAAGTATGGACCCCAAAAAGAAATTAAGAGAAAGGTTAATTGGTGCTTAATGACTTGATTAAGATGAATTTTATGCAAATCTTTCATTAATAGAAACAATAGAATGGATTAAATGTTCAAAGATGTGTTCTTCACACACGTTTACCACCAAATATTTTAAGGGTATATTATACTCAAAGTCACTAAATCATTAGGGAGTTTATTTCCAAAGTTTTTATTTAAATTATTAGACTGTTAAAATGGTTGTTATATGACATTTTCTATTTCCACTCTCTACATCAATCCAAAGCTCTTATTCTTCATCTCTTTTATAGTTCAATTTTTTTCCATGAAACCAACTTTGAATGCCATGAATCTGTAAATCAAAATCGAAATAGTTTTCTTTTACAATCTCTGACATTGACCGTTAAATCGACTTAGCTCTAAAGTATGTTTTTCTACTTATTGATGGGTCCGATTCATTGTACAGATTGTTGAAACGTTGCTTGCAAATTTTTAGTTAGATTTATACAAAAAAAAAAAATTAACAGTTCAATGACTTAAATTAAACTTTTTAATAATTTATTAACCATTTTGTAACTTTTAAAAGATGAATATGATATTGTTATTTGATAAATGAGATGATAGCAATGGCATGGTGTTTATTGTAACACAGTAAGTTTAGGGCTCATATTTGGCTAAAAATGTGATGTTTTGCAAATCCCAAAGAGAAGCTTTAATGTAATAATGCAAAACAAATGATTAATGGCTACTAATTATACACTTAGAAATAATATGAAAATTTATTAGTCAAGAAATGAGAGGGTGAATTTATGCTATTTTTGAGGGAAGTCAATGCTTTTGGCTCACATGTTAAGTGAACCCTACAATGGGTGGCAACTAAGGGCATGATTATATTGAAGGATTAGAATTGTAGGGTGGCCATCACCTTTCTGGTGCACTGATGTGCAGCTTCATGTTGTGAAGATGGGAAGCCACATCATATAATGCATGCATCCACATGCCTCACCTTATCCTCATTTCTCTTCAATCAAGTCCTTTTTATCACTTTAACTATCAACTTTAACATTAAATATCGACTTTGATCTAATTTATTTAAAAATATTTATCAATCCATACATACCTTAGATCGAAGTTGGCATTAATACCAAACCTAAAGACTAAATTGATGAAATGATTTGATAAGTTTTGAAGATATGTAGATGAAGTGTTGGTGAAGTGGGAGTAATTTCAAAAATTTGATTGGGATAAATATGAAGGCAGGAGAGGAATATAAATAGTCCCCATGTTATGTGGGAAAAGTTAAAGTAGGCAGCATGGCCATGATGAAGATGATAATTATTGTTGTTGGGTGCCCAATTTTATTAATTGGAAAAATGTTAAGATCCCAATCCCAACTGGAAAGCCACAAAGCCAACCCCAATTCTAACCGCACTGTTAAAAAAAACATTGTAGAGATATATTACTTTAATTTTAAGGAAAGGCAGTTTGTTACAAGGACAGAACATGGCCATAGGTAGTGAAACAATTTCTAATTAAACAATAATCAATAATCAAAAGTAAATAGAAGAAAGATCATCAACTTCACAGGTTGTCTTCTTTTTTTATATAAATTGTGAGTGGGTAGGGCATACAGCAGTCTGAAAAAATCATGAAAGCATTGCACTCTTCTTATTATATCTCATTAATGGCCCAAATACTTTTGATGGAAAAGACTATGATGAGAGGTTAAAGTGCAGTTGTTTTGTCCTCATATTCCCCTTCCCTTACAACCATGCCCATGTCCTTCATTATACTGTGGATAGTGGTACTTGCTGCTACATATGTTTCTGCTGATTTTTTGCAGCACTAATGTCAAAAAGAAGACAACATTATAAGCAGTTTTTATTTTATTTTTTTTTCCTTGTATTTTTTCGTGATTCTAAAGTGCTAATCCTACTCCACACAGGCCCCCAATAATCTGAGAAAGGAAATAATTAGAAAGAAATAAAATATCTAGAGCATTGAAGTGGAGGAAAGTGAGCTCAATGTCCTAGCAGCTTTCAGATTAGGGGATTGGGGGGGATTCAGGAAATGTCCTTTTATTTTTTGAACTGCAAGCCCATGTGTTAAAGTGATGTTATGAACTGTTAATGACATGTAACGTCTACAAATGAACTGTCTTAATTTTTGGTTCTTTTTCGTAACTTAATTGTCCGGAAAAATAAGGAAAAAAAATGCATGCATGCATGCATGTTGAGAAGGCACTAATTAGGGGCCTCTAAGTTGTCTTAGTCTTCCTATGAGAAGATGAAGCTCTTGGGATCCCCTTTCAATAAGGTTAATGAGTAGTCAAATTATGCCCACTTTCAGCTTTATTACTACACTTATAACTGGCATTGAGATGGAGATGTAAGAGGGTTGATTTCTATATTAATCAACCACATCATGGTCCTAGAGTTTTAGGGTGGGGTGCATTTTAAGAGCATAGATCCACATTCTAATCTGAATACACATTTGCTGAAAATGGGTGAGTATCTAATCAAACATCAACTAAGAAGATAGATCCTACTACTTTATGAGTGATTAGACATTTTTAGTTATCAAGTTTGTTTGATTTAGATATATGTAGGCTAAAGTTAGAAGTTGGAGTGGCTAACATATACAAGATCCAAGCATCATGACTAATGCATTCTCTCATATTAGTGGGTCTACTTTTGCAATCAGAGGAAATTTATATTGAATGGGAGTCAACGAGCTTAGACTAGAATCTTGGCTTTGCTAAAACCAAAAACAATTTATAGTACTACTTGGTATTTAAAGCCAAGCATTATCGTTACTCTTGGAGTTGAATGGTCTCATTTCCTTTGTGATTGGGTGAAATGTTACATCTCAAAATCCCTATCCCAACTATTCTTATCCTTGCAAATTGGGATCCCCATCCAAAATTCCTTATACTTGCTGTGAAATCAAACATATGTGTTTGAATGCTTTAGAGCTTTGTGAAGGAAGTTTGGGACTTTGGGTAGGTAGCTTAGGCCTTAGCTTAGCTTAGACTTCAGAACAAAAGCCCAACGATCCATTCAGACAA
The DNA here is from genome assembly GCA_025506655.1 of Gossypium rotundifolium. Classification (NCBI taxonomy): domain Eukaryota; kingdom Viridiplantae; phylum Streptophyta; class Magnoliopsida; order Malvales; family Malvaceae; genus Gossypium; species Gossypium rotundifolium. The sequence continues at coordinate 52,593,221 of CP106728.1, forward strand.
AACTGTTTACAGTTTATGTTGGGAGATGGGGCCCAGTGAACTCAAATAATCAGATCATGCAACAAGCTAAGCCCAAATTTGCACCATGTGGTGGACAACAGAACTAGAATCTGAGAAACAACGGGGCATAGGCAAAGCAACCAAGTGATGAACAGTGGCACCCACGTTGCAAGATCCTTCCCTAAAGTGCCAAGGAAGAAAATTCCAATTTCTTCAAATTAGCTAACCTTAGGCAACATCATTATGGCGAAATACTTGTGATAAAATAAATAAATAAAAGAAGTTACATCAAATCAAGCCAACCCAAGTCACTTAAGTAATTGTACTTATCTACCTATGTTTTTTTTTTTTTTATGAATGTATTAAACTCGAGTATGATTTTCATCATTATCACTGTCAGTATAACACGTCCACACCTTCCTCGGAAGCTTTGATCTCAGAGGACGAGGAAATGAAGACGGAATGAATATTCGCTAAAAGGCTACCAGAAGAATACAAACTGTGACAATGTATCACTACCAAGAGGATGCATTGCTGCCGGGCCATATGCCAGGAGACAACTGCCTATAGCCTTGGTTGAGCATGATGCACCCTTATAAAGTGTGAGGCTGTGGATCAGAAGGGAAAAGATTGACAAGAAATCGATGAACCATCTCAAAGCTGGTGAATGTGATAACAGCTGCAGGTGTGGTCCTGAGAAGATTCGTTGCACACCCACGGTAGAATCCAGCAAAGCCTTCTTGCTGAAACACTTTTCTGATGCAATCAACCACACCAGAATAGCGTTTCTCAGAGTGATGTCCCTGTTCCTGAAGCCTTGAACGTACCACCTATACAAGCAAGAATCCATAACTAAACAGACACTAGAAAACAGATTTAAATGTAGCTCTCAAACTAGGCAATGCCTTTGGGCACACAAGAAAACATGGTCACAGCAATCAAAACATGCTACACATATCCCCCCTTCCAATCTTTTACATGGAAAGTGCAATGCAGCCTTACTCAGCAGAAATGAAACAATCATCTATCATACCTCATGTGGGTAAGTCAATGTGGATGCAAATATTTTGGAAACTGATGACGCAACAGCAACATCACGTGCACCAAGTTTATCCATTGGAGTGTTATCTGCAAAGGCCCCATTATGTTAAAATATATTCAATAAGTAATAATACTTAAAAAATGTAGATTTTTAATAGTTAAAAGATGAAGATTATTAACCTTGGTTAGCTAAATAGCATTTGATCTTCTCGTATGTTGGAAACTGAATGGCAACATGACTAATACCAGCTAATGCGGGGACAAGACCACTGTTCATCATGCAAAAATCTGACATCAAGTTCCTGTAAAAAACCATTCGCTTGGAAAACAGAAGAATTTATCAATTGCTTTTGAATGGTGCTTCAATACCTGTATAGACCCCGAATACCCTCCTCATGAGCTATTCTCCTCAAAGCAGAAAATGTACCCCTATAGGGAACTACTCCAGCTCTCATTCCTTGAGTCTACAAAAACAAAGGTGACAGATATTAATGCATAACAGCACTAAATCTATTATCTTTAAATAGCAGCATAATACAGTTATAGAAAAAAAATCAAACCACGCACATGGTACACCTAGATTATAGATACAAAATATATCACCACAAAACAATCTATTACCCATAAAGTCAAACCACAGCCTAAAAAATACTAATCAGTCATCCATCCACTTGATGCGGGCAGTTGCTTTCTTGTGTGTGAATAAACCATCTGTGTCCTCTGATCTTTTCTCTCTCTTCTTTTGCATTATATTTCTGCTCCTTCAAAAGGGTTATTACTTGAGTCTGGTATGGACTTTCCAGTTCTTTAAACTTGTTAGGGTTGGTAAGCAGTGTGAACAGAGGTAAGTATCACAAGCAACGAAAGAGAAAATACAGATGATAGTTTCTATATCCTGTAACAAGCTATAGCTGCCAAGGAATAACAGGCAATATAACTTGGAAATTTAATATAAGCCACTATTGCGGCATAGAGCATGCTATGCTATCTAGAAATTTTTATTTCTTTCATCATATGTCATTACATAGTAAAATATAAACTTAAGATACTCACTTGAAGTCTTGTCTTCACAACCCAAAGAGGATTTGTGAAACAGGTTGTTGCAGCTCCAGCACCAGATGCAGCTAGCATGTTAGCACCTACAGAGAGTTGGTGCTTCCCATCTTCACATGCACCCAAAGGACAAATATGTCAGATATTAAAAAGAACATATGCAAGATGACAAGTATAAAAACGAAAATCTAAAAGGAAGACAGATGGTCTAATTAAGACTGAAATTATGAATCTTATGGGCTAGAAGCACTGACCGTTAGAACATAGACAGTCTTTGAGCTGCTCATACATTGTAAAATATACCTGCAACATCAATTCAAGCAAACACCAAAAAGCGTTAATAAGAGAAAGAGAAGAAAAGGACCTAAACTCAATAACCAAGGTTGTGTTACACATCTGCATTAAGGGAACACTTTATTACAGAATAATAAAGGCATCCACAGAAATCTGATAAGTTAGCTAGGGTTGCAATTTGAATTACTTCAACCATAAAATCCTAAAAGAATCTAACCTTCTCCAGAACAGTGTATTAACATCTGCAATAATTATCTTGTTGACTAGTGATTCAGTATTTCGCACAGAGAAAGAAACCATGTTTTTACAGTTTTAACTCATTTCGCTTCTCCCTTGAATTTAATTTAGAACAATTACTGAATAAAACAAAACAACTGCTATAATACACTACTTGTTTAAATAATTTACTTAAAAAGTATTCAAACCGGCACCTTAAATTTTATGCTATCAGAAGTTACTAGTGCGTCATTTGGGTACTAGTGTAATAACATGAGGAAAATGTTTGTTTATTACATATGTATTACAATAGTTAAATATAAAATAAAGAATAATTAATACAAATTTAAATTTGAAATTGAAAGATGAGTAAAAACTCTTGTAAAAATTAAGACCTCTTCAAAATAAGTGAAAATTTTTCCTTCTCTTTGCTAAAAATAAGTCACAGGAATAGCTAAATATTACCAATTAAATTAGTTTACTGCTCTCTCATATACTAAAACATGCTTAAAATATAGTACTCCTACCAAACATAGCATAAAGGTAATAAAAAGCATCAAAATTTTAAATGTGTTGGATGTGAAAACTTCTGCCCCAACTTTACATTCTTTTAATAAGGCTATTTCCATGTATTTTGTAAAATTTTAAGCAATAAATTAAACCTGGCATACATGCTATAAAAATGGAAGGTGGAAAGCAAAGAAAACAGGTGTGGAAACTATAAAAAAAATCCTTTCTTTTCTTAGTCTAACTCGGCCTAGAGCATAATTGCATCGTGGGAAAGGGGCAGTTTGTTTCTTTGTCTATATGCAAAATGTGACTTACCCAAGTTGTAAATGAGACCATTGAAAGTGAAAATTTTAGGACAGGAGACAGCATGGAAGTTTAAAACCTTTATCTTCAGATCAAGTTTGGGAGCGGGGGCACATAAAAAGAATCAGAACAAATAAACACTCATCTTTTAATAACGCAAATATGCAAAAGGATGGTTTCTTTAATTAAATAATCAGCTGATCACGCAACAAGGCCCCAAAATCCGAATCTACTTCTCAAACTCAAGAGAAAGGTACCAAGATATAAATTTTAGGATCAACAAAGAACCAACAAGTATTCCACTTCATTCTTTAGACCATTGACTTAAATAGGATTGAAACATCCTAAACTAGAAACAGGGAATACACAACTTACAGCCCAATTCGGAAGTAAAGCGAGTACAGTAGGAGCAAGTCCACGGTACATGCCACGCAAGCCTTCCTTCTGAAGTATTTGTTCCAAGCTACCAACTATAAGACTACCTGATCAAAAAATTAAAAAGGAGAGTAAGAAAAGAAAAAAGAACATTTCTTTATTAATTTTTGTTTAAATCAAATGAAATGAAAGTAAACCAGTATTACATACGTCTAATGGTTGCGTTACCAAGCTTTGGCAACCCATGAACTTGTAATCTCGTCTTAATAACATCTAAAGGACACACGAATGTTGCAGCAATAACACCTACGCGTGAAAAAAGAAGAAGCAGAAATCAAAATTCAGCTATTGAGATAACGGCTTACAGGTTGGGGAGGGGAGGAGGCAGGAAATAATTGAGATACCGGCGGCAGCGCCAGCACCGGCATTGCAAAGGAGACTCCTGGAATTAGGGGGCTGGGAATCGTTGGTCATTTCTTGAACTTATTAAATAAATCTGAAAAGAGGGGAAGGTTCTAGGCAAACTAAAGGAGTCCTCTATCGAGAGGGATATGGCGGAGAAACAGAGTGGCATTGCCAGAGGATAAAGATCTCGGGTGGGAGCTGCGTTAGCTTGAGAAAAACCGAGTCGAAACGCCCAAGTTAGGGTCCGACCTTGGTCGTTGGAATAAGGGGATGGAATGAGATCGAGAAATTGCCCATGGGATTTGGGAAGAGAGAGAGAGAGAGTTTCGGTCTTCGAATTTTAAAAGGTGAGGCTTTTTGTCTGGCTATCATCAGCCTATCAGTTCTCAGCCGGACGATTCGCCGAACTTGGGGACCCAATCCAATCAAAAGACCTCTCATCCCTTTCTGAGTCAAATAAAATAAAAATAACATTATAATACATGCACCTTCCTTTATGACTAGAGGTGTTCATGGTCGGTTGGGCCGAGTTCAGGCCGGATTTAATTAAAAAATTAGGTTTATTTATTGATTTAGGTCGGGTTAAAAAATAGGCTTAATTTTTTTAAGTTCGGTTCATATAAAAATATTAAAATTTGAGTTTAACTTGATCCGCAGATTAAATTTTTATATTATTTTATATAATTTTAAATATATATAATACATCAAAAATACTAAAAATCAAAATAAATATTTCCCAACAAATTGAAAATAAATTTTAAAAAATATATAGACTTAAATAACACTAAGATAGATGTAACATAACAAGCAAATATCTCTAAAATAATAATAAAATTAACAAATGCCTTTAAAATAATAACAAAATTAACAATAAAATAAGTTTTATACAATATTCAATCAATAACAACAAAATAGTGGCAACATAATAGTAATATAGTAGCAAAATAGGAAGAAAACAATAAGAAAATAACATTAAAAAAATAGTAGATTTTTTTTTCATTTAGTGAATTCGGGCCGGGCCCGGGCCAAAAATACATTACTCGAGGCCCGGCCCATTTTTTAAACGGGCCTTATTTTTTGTCCAAGTCCATTTTTCGGGCTTATATTTTTGCCCAAATCCTCCCAAATTTTGGTCGGGCCTTCGAGTCGGTGGGTAGCACCTCTATTCATGACCATTCTTATTTCTTAATAAACTCTTTCAATGTTTTATTTGAGGTTGATTTTATGATTTATATATGGGATTCGTGCTTATTTGTTTTTAATATTTGGACTCACGTTTTTTTTGAGAGTGCAATGTGTTTTACTATTTGCATTCAACCACTTATTAGTTCTTTGAATGTTTTATTATGGTACGTTATATGAATCACTCTCTTTCTATTAAAAACATTAATGTATATGTTATGATAATTGTATTTTGAAATGTATTATGCTTATCACTTGGAGTCTATATAAAGACATGTTTTACCTAAGGAGAAGAAATGAAAAGAATAGTGGTAATTAATTAATAAAAAAATTAGATTTATTGAGAATATTTTGTTTAGATCATCCTTTTCTTTCTTTTTTATTTAAAATATGCTATTAGCACGGTCAAATTTCTAATGGTGTAGTAAAATCATTTAAGTTTTTATTATTTAAAATATGTATTATTCGAGGGATGAAGTCAAAAATTTTTTAAGGAGAATTAAAATTGAAATATAAATTTTGAGAGATTAAAATGTATTTTATTATGTATTTTTAGCATCTTAAAAGGATTAAACATAATTTTTCATATTTTTAGAGTTAATGTGCAATTTTCCATGAATTAATTTGTAATTTTATTATTTTAAAAAGACTAAATTAGAAAATTTCATTTTAGGGAGTTAGAGACCTCTATCAACCCTTATATTGTCTTTGATGTTCTTATTTATAACATCAAATTATATTTATATTTTTAATTTTTCTTTACTCTTTAGAAAAAGAAAAGAAATCATCCTTGCAGGATTGCTAAGAAAAATATTTGTTTTTGACATTATTTACATGAAAATTTGAAAACTGAAGACATCATTGTAATTCAAAGGAAAAATATCAACATCTCAAGTGGTTATTCTTTCAAAAGCTTGATATGAATAGATACATTTACGATTTGTAAATTTTCAAAAATGCAATTGGAATTTTATAGGGAGAAAATACAACGAAAGGGTGAATTGATATTTTAAAAATTCTTTACAAACTACTCTAAAATAAAAGAGAAAGGGAGAATGATTTGGACACTTCAATAGTAATTCGATCTTAATTGTTTACTTCTACTACTTTAACTTTCATCACTAAGAAATTTTCCAAATCACTATGAGATAGAGGTGTGCATGGGCCGGGCCGGACTGAGTTTGAGCCGGGCCCAAAAAATTTTCAGCCCGATTGGTAGGCACGTGCCCGCCCTATGGGCCGAAATATGGGCCTAAAATTTGTCCAGTGCCCGCCCGACTTACATTTTAAAAAATTGGTAGGCCTTTTAATTTTTAAAATTGGGTATGCATTAGAGCCCAACATTTACATATTTTTTTATCAATTTAGCCCGACTAGTATAATTTTTTATTTTATTAAAAATAAAATATAATAAATTCAATACATTTTAAAAAATAAAAATAAATATTAAAACAAAAATAAATAAAATATAATAAATCAAATGCATTATAGTTTTTAATATTTTTATAAAATTTTACAAATTTTTATGATTTTTATAATCTTTTTCTAATTTTTTTAAAAATTAAAAATTTCTTATATTTTTATTAAAATTAAATAACTTCTATTAATTTTTATTTTTTATTATTTTTGCCACATGTCATGCTATATTGGAACACATGGTGGCTTTAACTAAAAAAATTAAGGGTGGTTTGCTTTAATGATCGAGGGCCTTTTAATGAATTTTGGCAATTGAGTGAAAAAAAAAAAAAATAGGGGTTTAATTGCTTTTTTTGAAAAAGTTCGAGGGTCTTTTTGATGTATTTTGATAGTTTAACTGCCCAATTGAGTGTAAAAAAGTAGGGGTTTAATTGCTTTGTTTAAAAAATTGAGAGCTTTTTACACCCTTAAACATTTGTAATAGGCCCATTTCGCCTGGCCCATTTAAAATCAAAAAATAAACCAAATAAAATAAAAAAATATAAAATAAAATAAAATCCAATAAAAAAGGTCCACAGTCCTTATTTACAAAACAACAGAGCCCAAACTAAATTTAAACCCAAATTAAATTAAATAAAAACGAATAATAGCCCAAATACCAAAACTCAATTCCTAAACCCAAGCCCAAATGCCAAACAAGGCCCAATGACCCAATTTGTTCAAGACTTCCGAAACCCTAGAGGTTTTGGAACCTCTAGCGCCAAGATGCATGCCTCCCCACGCGCTTGCATGAGCAGAAGCCTCGCCTCTCCTCCACAACGCCACACATGCAAATGTAAATGACAATAGAAAAGGGCCAACAAGCAAAATGTAAACGATAAGCGTAAAGGGCAACAAAACAGCATCAGTATTTTATTATTATTATTATTATTTTCAATTTGATTAGGCTATAAAGGACAGAAGAAATCATCTGTAAAAGGGGATTTTTTTTCTTTTTTAAGAACATACACAGATATCAAGAGAAAAAAGAATCAATAGCAATAAGAATCAGATTCAAAGTTCAAAAGGTTTTCTACTTCTTCTTTTTTCCAAGTTCCTGTTTCTTTCATCTTTTATTTTATTTTATTTACAAGTTGATATTAAATAAAATAGAAAGGGGGAGGAGAGATTACCTTTGATTTGCCTGAAAAATGGAGGTTTTAGGCCCTCCGACTCGTCAGATACTGATGGCACCGGATAACGACGTCTGATGGCGGACTATACCTGAGAGTTAAGTGGAAATCGCCTAGGTTGAGAGAGGGGGAGAGAGTTTTCGGATTTTTTTATTTTATTTTTGAAGGATGAAATGATTTTTTGTGAAGAAATTTTAATTTAAATAGTATAGTAAAACGACGCCGTTTGGCTTAATACACCATGGCCTAAAACGACGTCGTTTCATACCCTCTGACCCGCGTGTTGACTCGACCCAGGGGAAGGATCCGCATGTTTTATGAGAATGGGTTATTTGCTATTTAAATCCTTCCGCTTTTAATTGGTTATGCAATTAAGTTTTATTTTATTTTAATTTTGCCCAGTAATTTTGCGCAGTTTTAATTTGGCTCCTATTTAAACGCAGCGCTTAATAACTTGGGTATATTGCATTTTTAATCCTCGTTCATTTATGCATTTTATTTTGATCCTTGGTTCTGCTTTTAATAATTTTTTTGTTTTAAATTAACCTTTATTAAAAATATAATAAATCAAATAAAAAATTTAAAATAAATCAAATACAATTAAAATATAACAAATAAAATATATTTTCACTAAAGTGTTTTCATTTCATGTATATATTATTTTATGTATTTAAAAATATCATACTTTGAGGTACATATATCCCTTGTTTTCTAAATGTATATAGGTTTCTCTTTTTTAAATCCCAAGCCCACATTTAAAAATAAATCAAATACAATTACTATATTTTTGTCCAAACCTCCCACATTTCTGCTTTTCTAAACTGCCTTTTTCTAGGCCAAACCTCCCACCCATGCACACCTCTACTATGAGAATTATTACCTTTCAAGGCTAAGGTATAATCTTTACTATCTTTATCTTTTTATAATGGCTAAGATAGAATATTCTCTCTAGTATTTATGGTTAAACTAAAACCCTTTAGCTTTTGTGGCACAACTAGAAACCTTTTACAATCCTCTTAAGATTTATATCTCAAAAACCTTAAGTTAGCTCTTTAATACAAAGAGAAATGAGCAAGCAACCTCTCAAAGGTGTGTGTTTACAAGTGATATGTAACAACCGTTTTTAGTGAAATCGGAATAGTGGTTTCAGGACCACAAATCCTAGTTAGAAAGAAAATTTATTTTAATATTATTGCATGGTTTGTATTATGATAGGAAAGACGTATGAAAATTTTTATAAGAAAATTTTATCGATTTCATGTTTAATTATGGAAAGGACCAAATTGCATAAAATGCAAAAGTTAAATTCTAGTAGCTATAAGTATCAAATAGCTATGGAATTCAAAATTTGAGGTCACTATGCAATAATGAGACCATTAAGAAAATTTAGTAGACGTTTTTGGTGAATCATCCATGGAAAATTAGAAAAAGAAAAGGACTAAATTGAAAAGTAGGAAAAATAAAGGATGATATAATAATTAAATAGAAATAACATATTATAATTATCATATTCTTCCCCAAAATACATGGAAACCCTAGGAAAGAGAAAGAATATCAAACAAGCTTAATTGGGTAAGTAATCTTGTCCCTTTTTAGTAATTTTTATATTTTCGAGATCGGAATAGCTTAAGCTATCTATTTTGGGGATTAATTTGTAAACATATCAAAGTATATAAATTTTTTCATGGATGTAAATGCTGAAGTTTTGAAATTTATGGTAGAAAATGAAAGGTTGTTAATAGATAAACAACTCTTACAAAGAGAATTTTGATGAAATTATGATTTAGGGACCAAATTGAAAAATGGTAAAAGCCACGAAAAAATTCTATTTTTTTTGAAATTCATGGGTTGTTATTGTAACATATAAAATTCGGTTAGGCTTGAAAAAAGGATTAAATTGCATGAATTTTATTTTTCGAGTTTAGGGACGAAATTGTCATTTATGAAAAGTATAAGGGCAAAATGGTAATTTTGCCTAAGATGTGAATTGAATTCAATTGAGTATAAAGTGAATTAAATTGATGCTAAATTCATTTATATAGATTCGAAAAGACCAAATAACGAGTTAGATCGAGGAAAAGAAAAATGTGTTGGATTAGTAGATTTTCATACACGAACAAGTGTCGAGGTAAGTTCGTGTAACTTAATTATGTATATTAATATGTTTGAAGCGAATGTTGTATTTGTGTGCATTGCATAAATGTTTAATGTATGAAATTAATCACATACTCGATATTGTTCGATAAATGATAAGTCTCGTTTGAATAATGAAACGCGATGGATACAGTATTTTCCCGTATTGATTATAGTCCTACATATGTTGCGGACATTATAGCTCGGACGAGCATCCTGTTAAAAGCTTTCTCTAGCATTCATGTTATATGGTTCTTGCAAGCATCCTGATCGGTAGTGATTCTACATGTGTTGCGAACTACCGCAGCTCTTTGTGAGCATCCTGTTTTATGATCGGTTGTGATCCTACATGTGATGCGGACACAAACACAACTCTTTATAAGTGTCCTGTTATAGCTCGCTTGAACTTCCTGTTAAATGGCTATCTAGAGCTCCCTAATAATAACTCTTCGGAGTTACCTGTTAAGCTCAATGAGCTTTTTGATTAAAACCCTAATGAGTTTCCTATTTAGCCCGGATAAGCTTCTTGCTATATGGCTCACATGAGCATCCTGTTACATGGCTCGAGAGAGTGCTTCCTGATTATGTGCCCTAATTGGGTACCCCTGGATATGAATTGATGATTTCAGTTTTGTACTTTAAGTGTACTACATGAGCGTATCCATCGATATTTCAAACAAATTCAACGGGTAAAGTTCTAACATGGCTAAACTGAACTTGAAATGACTTGTCATAGAAATGTACATGTAAAATGGAATAATGATATGGAAAGTATATTTATGTGAAAGTTATTAAATGATGAGCTCATTCATGTTCTTGGTATTATGTGAAATACTTGACTAACATGATTGGTGAAGTTGTCTGTTTTTAGGATAGTAGCCAAATTACTTGGATGCGTTTTTGTTTGCTTAACTTAAATGTAAATATATGGTGTAACACCCCTATCTCGTATCCGTCGCCGGATTAGGTTTAAGGGCATTACCTAACATATCGGAAACTTTATCATATAATTCGTAAAGTAAATCATCAATTACAATCATAGTGTCCCTCAGTAGGTTAACGAGACCTAAAACATGCTTAGAAACAGGGTTGGGACTAAACCAGAACACATACAGAAATTATTGGAAATTTAAAACTTTTCAAGTTTCAAGGGTTACACACCCGTGTGGGCAGGCTGTGTGCCTTCCACGGCTGCTAGACACACCCATGTGTTTCCGTGGTTGAACCTGACTTTACTCCACGGCCACCAAGCACGCCCATGTACCTTGGCCGTGGTCAATCCTGACTAAACCACACGGCTACCGTACGTTCGTGTGCTAAGGCCGTGTACTTTTAGCTAGCTACTGACTTAGCCCCACGGTCACTAGGCACGCCCGTGTACCACAACCGTGTGGCAAAATAGGCCATTTGCAAGGCCAAAATACCACCCTCATTAGGGTCAAGCCTACAAGCAAATACCAATACAATCAATGCACATTTGGCAACCAAGAACATATCAAAATAACCATCCCATCTTTACATTCAAATCCAATTCCATTCATGCCAATTTACAAGACTAAACTTATGTATATACAAGCATAATTCATCCATACTTACCTTTCATGAGCTCATTCTTTTGTCAAACATATATGCTTAAAATTTTGTCCATATACTTACCAAAAACTCAACCATTTCATATACTACCAAAACATACCAAATCATGCAACATATAACATATTCATTAAAACATACTACCAACATATCACTAGCTAAATCACATGGCTAATATCACATCTCATTCTTAACCAAATATCTAGCCTATACATGCCATATCTAGCTATATACATTTCCAAATTGTACCAAAATGAGCTTGGGTAGTGTGATGACGATCCTCGACGGTCCCGAGCCTTCAGTAGTTTTGACGATCTATAAAACAGAGAAAACACACACACAGAGTAAGCTTTTGAAAGCTTAGTAAGTCATATACAAATAAACTTAACTTAAAATAAACATAGCATATACATCTTTCATAGATTTTGGTTCAATTATTTAGCAATAACTTATCACATTTTTCATCTCATCATCAAAGATGCACATAGCTCATATAGCATAATTTCACATATCATCTCATCATTTCATAGCTTATATTCATGCTAGTAAGATCATATAGATACTTACCTTTCATACACACCTTATGTACTTAATAAACGTACCTAAAACGGATTTACAATTCACATAACATTTCGTGTCACAGACTTGCCCATTGAACCGTTCGAAATCTAATAGGATACTTAGAAAGCATTGGAATAATCGTACAATGCCAACGTCCCAGACGAGGTCTTATATGTACTTAGATATCGATGTCACTATCCCAGACAGGGTCTTACACGAATCAATACAATGCCAATGTCCCAGACATGGTCTTACACGTAAATCTCGTATCGATGCCAACATCCTAAACGTGGTCTTACACGTAAATCTCGTATCGATGCCAACATCCCAGACGTGGTCTTACACGATATCTCAAATCAATGCCAACATCCCAGACATGGTCCTACATGATATTTCAAAACAAACACCTATGTCATGACATAGTTAATACTATTTATTCTTAGGTTCACACGGGACTTCTCGAACATTACTATTATGTCGTTCTTATCTCGAAACTCATGTACACATCATCTTGTAAACATTCATCATTGTTAATAATCATATGAACATACACAGCTCAATACAAATGCGTTTATTTGCATAATGACTTACCTCGAGTTCGGTTTAACGGGAATGGATACGACTACTCAATTACTTTCGCTTTCCCGCGATCTAAGTCTTATTTCTTTGGCTCTTGATATATACATATTCAAATTTAACTCTTTTATTCACTAACTCATCCAATTCAACCCAAATACACATATTTAGGGAAATTTATAAATTAACCCTCATATTTACACATTTTATCAATTTAGTCTATTTTTCTCAAAACATCAAATTCACAAAATCTTCATTTAACCATGCTTAGCTGAATATCACTCATGCTTATACAAGTCCACATATTTCATTTATTTCACAATTTAGTCCCTCAAATTGGTCTTTTCTCAATTTAGCCCTAATTAGCTAAATTCATCAAAAATTCAAGAGCAAAACATGTTCATCAATTACATATCTTTCATTTAACAAATAAAATCATCATAAAGCTTACCATTTCATCAATGTCATAACTCACAAATATCATCAATTCTTCATGTAACACCCTAAATTAGGGGTTATTTGTAATTCTAAAAAAAAAAAATTCCATGTGGGCTTCAAGAAATAAATAAATATAATTTTATTTGACACGTTTAAGGGTCTAAAAACAACCCAAGCTAGGCCTGACCCAGTGTTAAAAATTTATTTTTAAAGTGTGTACAAGGAAGGAGCTAGGTAAAGATAGGGCTTAAATAAAATTTAGGAGAAACTTGACACAAGATTGTAATTGGCGTGTTGGCTTGGTGAATTAAGGGCTTGCAAGGGAGGTCTTGGGTTCGAATCTTGGAAAGGGGAGAATTCATTTTGTTTTTATTTTTGGGCGTTGAATGAAGGGGCCAAAGCAATGAAGGCCTTAAAGATAATTGGGGAAGGATCGTAGCATGAAAGTCCAGTGAGTAAGAGTGGCCTGGGGCGCCACTTGAGGGAGAGAGGTCTCGGGTTCGAGGAACGAAGGGAACGTTTCTATTTTGGGTTTTTGCGTTAAAGGCAGAAGGGCCGAGAGGTAGGCTTAAAATTAAATGGAAGGGCAATTTGACAAGAAAGGCAGATTGGGAGAAGTGGCAAGGGCGCTAGAAGAGAGGGGCTGCTTGGGGTCGCTGGTTCGAGACCAAACAGCAGCATTTGGATTTTATTTTTCCCTTGTCAAGGCGTGATGAAGAGGAAGGTTTTATAAATAAATGGCAAAGGTAAAGGACATGAAAGTCCAGGTGGTAAAGTGGCTCCCATGCGCCACTTAGGAGTTGGAGGGGAGGAAGGGCGCATGTTCGAATGGATGGGGGAGCATTTTGCATTTTATTTTCTTTATATGCGATGTTGGGCATTAGTAAGAGGGTTTATAATTAAATGTTGTGGTTAATTGACATGAAAGTCAAAGTGGGAGAGTTGGCACTGGACGTTGGAAAAAGGCTATCTTCTGCTTCAGTGCCCTGGTTCAATCTAAGGGTAACAAATGTTGTTTTTCCTTTTATTTTTGTTCTTGGCGTGGGGAAAGAAGTGGCTGCACTTTGGACTCCCAAATTCAGCTGAAAGAGGTAAGTTGGGTGTTTTATTTTTATTCAATTTGTTTAAAAAAGGATAGAGGATAAGTGATATTATCTTAGGTGATAATTAAGAGTTTAATTATCAGCATAGGGAGGAGAATTTGGCAGCATAAGGAGTCTTTGGGGGCTGTTTTTGTACAGCAAATAGAGCAAAGAAATTTCCAGCAACAGTTTATTTTTTTCCCCTGCTGCTACTGCCGAAATTCCTTAGGGAAACCTTCAAAAAATTCCAGCTTTCTCTTCTTTTATTTAGCCAAAAACCACCTTTGATCTCTCCTACTAATTCTCCTTTTTCTTCCTTCCACCATTGGCCGAATATCCACCACCTTGCTGCCGAAAATTCTTAGACAAACTGCCCAAAATTTTGCAAAAATTTCCAGCATCTCTTTATTCAAATTCACTTCCTTGGTGTGTCAAATTTATTTCCCCTATTTGGTGTAGTCTTGGCCGAATCTCAAACAAGGTGTCCTTCTCTATCTATTTCTTCAATCTGTTCTAAGGTGAGTGTCCAAGACCGAGTGCTTTCTCTATTGGTTCTCTTGTACTTGTCGACTTCTAGAGGGTAAGAACTGATTTTGGCACTTGTTGAAAGGGTATTAACTTCCTATGTTGAAACCAATTCTGTCTAGGTGTTTCGAGATCTTGAAGTAATCGGTTCAAGTCTCCATTCTTTATCAACCTGAATTTGGTAAGTCGACGGTAAGTCAAATCTTTCTAAGCCTTTTTGTGGATATTTGGAAAAGCGAAACTAATCTTGTTTGGTACTAAAGGTTGGCGATTGCTAGGGAACCCGTATAAGGATTCGGGTTGTTGGAAACCAAGTCGAGCAAGGTAAGATCTCGGGTTTCAAATGATAACCCTTTGAATTAAATTGGGTTGGCCAAATAGGCCATAATACTAACCCATGTTTTTGGCGAATATAGGGACAATAGATCTAGGGTGGCCGACTTCTCTTTTCGGATTTAGACTTCTCGTTGGTGACGGTGTGTACATACACGTTATGACTTATTAACTGTGTAAATGTTGTGAATGCTAACTCGATTTATGTAGCATTGGATTTAATACCGTATTGGTATAAGTGACGATTCAGGTAAGTACTTGTTAATATGTGTTGCTATTTAATGCTTTTGGGAAGCATGGCATGAATTTAGTTGTAACCTAAATATCTGTTGGCATGAGATTTGTTACACAATGATTTGTTATGGGTTGATGAGTGGAGGGGCGCAGTTACATTGTGTCGACGGACACTAGTGTTTTGGTAACACACTGTGACTACGGTCACCAGAGGTTTGGTACCTCCAGAGGTTTGGCACCTCGTAGCGTCTCGTCCCAGTGGCTTAGTACCACAGTGGGTTGGCCCCACTTTGTTATATGGGATTGACGCCAGTGATTTGGTATCACGCGATGGGTTGGCCCCATCAACCGATTTGTGTCTTCTGGACACGGATGTTTGGCACCTCCAAAGGATTTGGTATCACATCTGTGACTATATGTCACCAGTGGTTTGGCACCACCAATGGTTTGGTACCACAAAGGGGTAGACAGAGGCGTTTGGTTGGCTAGGTTGGGTACACGACTTAATGCATGTTAATTTGTCATAAATTGTGTATGATGTGACTTAAACCGGGGGAAGGGTTACATACTGAGTCTTGGTGACTCACCTTCTCCTTTATTTTTTCAGTGACACGTAGTTCATGATTTGGAGCCGGAGGGACTTGAGGTGGCCATGCAAAGGATTTTAAATTTAAATAGACTTTGAATTCTTGGTTATTCATTCTTTTTGATTGTTGGTTTAAATTTTAATTGGGTTGTAATAAGGCCTCCAATAACTCCTTTTATTATTTTGTTATCACACACTTTGAATATTAGTTAAACTATTTAATTATGGTAATAATAAGTTCACACGATTTTCCAAAATAATTCAAAATGTTTTCTTCGTACCATCGGGTACATCTTCAAATATATATAAAAACTTGATTCAATAAATATTTTCAAATAAATCTAAGTATGGGTTTTATACACCCCAACTATTATAACATGACACTATCTTTTGTCTAGAAGTTAGTCCGGTTTTAAAAAGGTTTAAAAATGTTTTCTCCGTAGCAAACCAGATTCGGTCATAACGTTTGGGCCGGGTTTGGGTTGTTACAAATTGGTATCAGAGCCCGGTTCAAAACTCGGCTGTGGGGGGCCCAAGGCCCAAAAATGTTTTGGTAGGCCTTTTTGAAGTATGTTTGGGTTTTTGAACAGCATGGCACCGAGTCTCCGGCACCTATCCGCCCAGGTAAGTACTCCTGACTTCTGTATGATTTATTTTCTGTAGAAGGGTAGGAAGCATGGAACGTAGATAGTGATAAGTACTTTAAACTTTAGGACTAGTTACCCCAAACAAAGACATAAGACTTTAAGAGCCTAATTAAACAAACCTACGACCTAGTCGCCAATTAGGGTGTGGTAACCACAGTGCGCATGTCTAGGATTGGATCCCAAGAGCTTGGTATTTAAGCAGGTCCTCGTGACTCACCTCCTCTTCACAGAATCCTATCGGTGCGTAGTTTGGTTCACCCTAACCAAGAGGACTCGGTCATAAGTAAACAATAAATAAAACCCGAAAGGGATTAACCATGTTTTCATGAAAACTCGAGTTTTAAAATTGTTTAAGTACTCTTTAGATATTAAAAAAAAATTATGTTGGAAAAATCTTCAAAATATTCCCGGTTTACCAAAATTACCAAAATGCCCCTAGTGGCAAAATTACGAAAATGCCATTGGTTCTAGAATTACCGAATTACCCCGATTTCAATAAAATCTTCTTACTTTGCAAAAGTAGCCGAAAATCTTGTATTTCAAAATATATACACTGACTTTTGGGAATTTCAAAATGTTTGACAAAATTACCAAAATACCCCGAAAGTTTTAAAAAAATCTAGTTTCCAATTTATTACAAAAGTTTTAAAAAACCCTTGATTTATTAGGAAAATACCCTTGTAGAAAAATGAAAATACCCCCTCAGGATAGAAACAGACGTAAATGTCCAAGAGTGAATAAGTATGGAAGGTATTAGGGAATGGATGTTCTTCTCGGTGTGAACTAGGGTAGAGAACTTAAAACCTTGATTGATCGAAAGAATCCCTATTGAGCTTTCCATAAAACTTCTTCGCGAATAACCAAGTGGAACAAATTAATAATCCATAAATTTTTTCTAATCAGATTAAAAGCACGATAGTTAGAATAAGCTCTAGAGGACGTGGTCGTCATAGACGCCGAAGGGAAGGTTGACGTGTCCGAACCCGTGAGGTCGGGTCGAGAATCGGAGAATGGGTACCACCGCCACCACCACCCCAATTTTTAGAGTGAGGAGCAGGATCGACGGGAGGTGAGGCCGTAACATGTTGTGTTGTGAGTCCTTGAGATGGTGGCTGAGGCGAATGGAGGTATGGGAGCTCGGAAGTCTATTCCCGAGTGACTTCGATCTAACGGAGCTGAGGTATTTCGGGGTGTGTCGGGAGTGGCACCCAGTGCAGCGAAATATTGGCTAGAATCAACGGAAAGGATTATGGACGATCTTGACCTGACTAATGAGGAGAAGTTAAAAGGAGCAATGTCGCTTCTGAAGGATGAAGCGTATCAGAGGTGGCTCACGGTCCGAGATGGTGCCACGGCAGATGATCTTACATGGGATTACTTCAAAGTCGCTTTTGGAAGAAGTATGTGGGCACCACTACACCGATACTCGGAGGAAAGCTTTTCCGGGTTAGTACAAGGAAATAAGTCGATTAATCGAATATGAGGCGAATTTTAAGGTTTGAGCCGCTATGCTCGGGAATTGTGTCAACGGAGCATGAACGTCAGTGTCCGCTTTGAGGACGGACTTAGGGATGATCTAAGGTTCTTGATTGCTCCACAACAAGAGCGTGAGTTTTCATCCTAGTGGAAAAGGCTAAGGTAGTCAAGGGATCAAGGAGTCCGTAAGATGAATCACGAAAAGAACAAATGCAAGAGAGACTTTGGATCGCTGGATCGGGCAATAATGTGGAGAAGAGGGCTAAATTTGGGGAATCGAAAGAGCCACAAAGCCTACTCGGTGGCCACCTCGGTGTGCTAGATGCGGAAATCCCACTCGGGAGAATGTTTGGCTGGAAGTAGAGGGTGCTTTGAATGTAGATCGTTAGATCACCGTGTAAGGGACTGTCCTCGGAAGTTATCTAAGAATCAACCGAGGTCAAACCGTGCTCGGTTAGAAATGAAGGACCACCACGGAGGGTCGAGGTGCGCCTAGAGGTAATGATAATGGTAACAGGCGTGGCCGAGGTCTTTGAAGGTGCAGAGGCGAGGCAACCAAGGTTGGTTTATGCGGTTGGTCGTCATGAGGAGGAAGATGTGCGACACGACAACGGGTAAGCTTCTTATTTCCGAAATACCCTCAATTGTCTTGTTTGTGGTTACGTTAGTTCGCTCTTATGTAGCTAGTAAAGTGTATAAGACTTGGATTTTGGACGTAGGGAATGTTTCTAGAAAGTATGAGAGATCTTTAAGATCAGAGTGCTCAACAGTAGCGTAGGGTGATGAGTTAAGGATACACGATTGGACGATAGTAAGTAATTTCGAGGACGAAATTATTTTAAGGGGTAGAATTGTAACACCCTAAATTAGGGTTATTTGTAATCCTAAAAAAAATTCCATGTGGGCTTCAAGAAATAAATAAATATAATTTTATTTGACATGTTTAAGGGTCTAAAATAACCCGAGCTAGGTCTCGACCCAAAGTTAAAATTTATTTTTAAAGTGTGTACAAGGAAGGAGCTAGGTAAAGATAGGCTTAAATAAAATTTAGGAGAAACTTGACACAATATTGTAATTGGCGTGTTGGCTTGGTGAATTAAAGGCTTGCAAGGGAGGTCTTGGGTTCAATCTTGGAAAGGGAGAATTCATTTTGTTTTTATTTTGGGCGTTGAATGAAGGGGCCAAAGCAATGAAGGCCTTAAAGATAATTGGGGAAGGATCGTAGCATGAAAGTCCAAGGAGTAAGAGTGGCACAGGGCGCCACTTGAGGAGAGAGGTCTCGGGTTCGAGGAACGAAGGAACGTTTCTATTTTGGGTTTTTTGCGTTAAAGGCAGAAGGGCCAAGAGGTAGCTTAAAATTAAATGGAAGGGCAATTTGACAAGAAAGGCAGATTGGGAGAAGTGGCAAGGGCGCTAGAAGAGAGGGGCTGCTTGGGGTCGTTGGTTCGAGACCAAACAATGACATTTGATTTTATTTTTCCCTTCTCACTGGCGTGATGAAGAGGAAGGTTTTATAAATAAATGGCAAAGGTAAAGGACATGAAAGTCCAGGTGGTAAAGTGGCTCCCATGCGCCACTTAGGAGTTGGAGGGGAGGAAGGGCGCAGGTTCGAATGGATGGGGGAGCATTTTGTGATTTATTTTCTTTATATGCGATGCTGGGCTTTAGTAAGAGGGTTTATAATTAAATGTTGTGGTTAATTGACATGAAATTCAAAGTGGGAGAGTTGGCCTGGGACGTTGGAAAAAGGGCTCTCTTTGTTTGTGCCCTTGGTTCGAATCTAAGGGTAACACATGTTGTTTTTCCTTTTATTTTTCTCTTTGGCGTGGGGAAAGAAGTGGTCGCACTTTGGACTCCCAAATTCAAATTGAAAGAGGTAAGTTGGGTGTTTTATTTTATTCAATTTGTTTAAAAAGGATAGAGGATAAGTGATATTATCTTAGGTTATAATTAAGAGTTTAATTATCGGCATAGGGAGGAGAATTTGGCGAGATAAGGAGTCTTTGGGGCTAGCAAAATAGAGCAAAGAAATTTCCAACAATGCTTTATTTTTTTTCCCTCACTCTCGCCGAAATTCCTTAGGGAAACCTTCAAAAAAATTCCAGCTTTCTCTTCTTTTATTTAGCCAAAAACCACCTTTGATCTCTCCTACTAATTCTCCTTTTTCTTCCTTCCACCATTGGCCGAATATCCACCACCTTGCTGTCGAAAATTCTTAGACAAACTGCCCAAAATTTTGCAAAATTTCCAAAGATCTCTTTATTCAAATTCACTTCCTTGGTGTGCCGAATTTCTTTCCCCTATTTGGTGTAGTCTTGGCCGAATCTCAAACAAGGTGTCCTTCTCTATCTATTTCTTCAATCGGTTCTAAGGTGAGTGTCCAAGACCGAGTGCTTTCTCTATTGGTTCTCTTGTACTTGTCGACTTCTAGAGGGTAAGAACTGATTTCGGCACTTGTTGAAAGGGTATTAACTTCCTATGTTGAAACCGATTCTGTCTAGGTGTTTCGAGATCTTGAAGTAATCGGTTCAAGTCTCCATTCTCTATCAACTGAATTTGGTAAGTCGACGGTAAGTCAAATCTTTCTAAGCTTTTTTTTGTGGATATTTGGAAAAGCCGAAACTAATCTTGTTTGGTACTAAAGGTTGGCCGATTGCTAGGGAACCCGTATAAGGATTCGGGTTGTTGGAAACCAAGTCGGAGCAAGGTAAGATCTCGGGTTTCAAATGATAACCCTTTGGAATTAAATTGGGTTGGCCGAATAGGCCATAATACTAACCCATGTATTTGGCCGAATATAGGGACAAGTAGATCTAGGGTGGCCGACTTCTCTGTTCGGGATTTAGACTTCTCGTTGGTGATAGTGTGTATACACACGTTATGACTTATTAACTGTGCTAAATGTTGTGAATGCTAACTCTGATTTATGTAGCATTGGATTTAATACCGTATTGGTATAAGTGACGATTCAGGTAAGTACTTGTTAATATGTGTTGCTATTTAATGCTTTTGGGAAGCATGGCATGAATTTAGTTGTAACCTAAATATCTGTTGGCATGAGATTTGTTACACAATGATTTGTTATGGGTTGATGAGTGGAGGGCGTTACATTGTGTCGACGGACACGGTGTTTTGGTAACACTGCTGTGACTACGGCCACCGAGGTTTGGTACCTCCAGAGGTTTGGCACCTCATAGCGTCTCATCCCAAAGGGCTTAGTACCACCGTGGGTTGGCCCCACTTTGAGATATGGGATTGACGCCAGTGATTTGGTATCACACGATGGGTTGGCCCCATCAACCGATTTGTGTCTTCGGACACCGAGGTTTGGCACCTCCAAAGATTTGGTATCACATCTGTGACTATATGTCACCAAAGGTTTGGCACCACCAATGGTTTGGTACCACAAAGGGGTAGACAGAGGCGTTTGGTTGGCTAGGTTGGGTACACGACTTAATGCATGTTAATTTGTCATAAATTGTGTATGATGTGACTTAAACCGGGGGAAGGGTTACATACTGAGTCTTGGTGACTCACCTTCTCCTTTATTTTTTTCAGTGACACGTGTTCGCGGATTTGGAGCCGGAGGGACTTGAGGTGGCCATGCAAAGGATTTTAAATTTAAATAGACTTTGAATTAGGTTATTCATTCTTTTGATTGTTGGTTTAAATTTTAATTGGGTTGTAATAAGGCCTCCAATAACTCTTTTTATTATTTTGTTATCAAGTACTGCTTTGAATATTAGTTAAACTATTTAATTATGGTAATAATAAGTTCACACGATTTTCCAAAATAATTCAAAATGTTTTCTTCGTACCATCGGTACATCTTCAAATATATATAAAACTTGATTCAATAAATATTTTCAAATAAATCTAAGTATGGGTTTTATACACCCAACCGTTATAACATGACACTATCTTTTGTCTAGAAGTTAGTCCTGGTTTTAAAAGGGTTTAAAAATGTTTTCTCCGTAGCAAACCAGATTCGGTCAAAACGTTTGGGCCGGGTTTGGGTTGTTACAAATTGGTATCAGAGCCCAGTTCAAAACTCGGTTGTGGGGGGCCCAAGGCCCAAAAATGTTTTGGTAGGCCTTTTTGAAGTATGTTTGGGTTTTGAACAAGATGGCACCGAGTCTCCCAGCACCTATCCGCCTGTAAGTACTCGACTTCAGATGATTTATTTTACGTAGAAGGGTAGGAAGCATGGAACGTAGATAGTGATAAGTACTTTAAACTTTAGGACTAGTTACCCCAAACAAAGACATAATACTTTAAGAGCCTAATTAAACAAACCTACGACCTAGTCGCCAATTAGGTGTGGTAACCACAGTGCGCATGTCTAGGATTGGATCCGAAAGAGCTTGGTATTTAAGCAGTCCTCGTGACTCACCTCCTCTTCGCAGAATCCTACCGTGCGTAGTTTGGTTCACCCTAACCAAGAGGACTCGGTCATAAAGTAAACAATAAATAAAACCGAAAGGGATTAGCCATGTTTTCATGAAAACTCGAGTTTTAAAATTGTTTAAGTACTCTTTAGATATTAGGAAAAAAATTATGTTGGAAAAATCTTCAAAATATTCGATTTACCAAAATTACCAAAATGCCCCTAGTGGCAAAATTACGAAAATGCCCTTGGTTCTAGAATTACCAATTACCCGATTTCAATAAAATCTTCTTACTTTGCAAAAGTAGCCAAAATATTGTATTTCAAAATATATACACCGACTTTTGGATTGACAAAATTACAAAATACCCTTGATTTCCAAATTTTTGCCATACCTTTAATTTGAGAAATTTAAAAAAACCCTCTAGTTTTGGGAATTTCAAAATGTTCCGATTTATTTTAAAAAATTTCTTGATTTATTACGAAAATACCCTTGTAGGAAAATGATGAAAATACCCACAGGATAGAAACAGATGAAATGTCCGAAGAGTGAATAAGTATGGAAGGTATTAGGGAATGGATGTTCTTCTCGGTGTGAACTAGGGTAGAGAACTTAAAACCTTGATTGATCGAAAGAATCCCTATTGAGCTTTCCATAAAACTTCTTCGCGAATAACCAAGTGGAACAAATTACTAATCCATAAAATTTTTCTAATCAGATTAAAAGCACGATAGTTAGAATGAGCTCTAGAGGACGTGGCCGTCGTGGATGCGGAAGGGGAAGGTTGACCGTGTCTGAACCCGTGAGGTCGGGTCAGGAATCGGAGAATGGGGTACCACCGCCACCACCACCCCCAATTTTTAGAGCTGAGGAGCAGGATCAGACGGGAGGTGAGGCCGTAACGCATGCTGTGTTGTGAGTCCTTGAGATGGTGGCTGAGGCAAATGGAGGTATGGGAGCTCGGAAGTCTATTCCCGAGCGACTCCGATCTAACGGAGCTAAGGTATTTCGGGGTGTGTCGGGAGTGGCACCCAGTGCAGCAGAATATTGGCTAGAATCAATGGAAAAGATTATGGGCGATCTTGACCTGACTAATGAGGAAAAGTTAAAAGGAGCAATGTCACTCGAAGGATGAAGCGTATCAGTGGTGGCTCACGGTCCGAGATGGTGCCACGGCAGATGATCTTACATGGGATTACTTCAAAGTCGCTTTTCGGAAGAAGTATGTGGGCACCACTACACCGATGCTCGGAGAAAGCTTTTCCGGGTTAGTAAAAGGAAATAAGTCGATTAATTAAATATGAGGCGAAATTTTTAAAATGAGCCGCTATGCTCGGGGAATTGTGTCAACGGAGCACGAACGCTGTGTCCACTTTGAGGACGGACTTAGGGATGATCTAAGGTTAATGATTGCTCCACAACAAGAGCGTGAGTTTTCAGTCCTAGTGGAAAAGGCTAAGGTAGCCGAAGGGATCAAGGAGTCCGTAAGACAGAATCACGAAAAGAACAAATAGAAGAGAGGCTTTGGATCGCCTGGATTGGGCAGTAATATGGAGAAGAGGACTAAATTTGGGGAATTAGAAAGAGCCACAAAGCCTACTCAGTGGCCACCTCAGTGTGCTAGATGCGGGAAATCCCACTCGGGAGAATGTTTGGCGGGAAGTAGAGTGTGCTTTGAGTGTGGATCGTTGGATCACCGTGTAAGGGACCGTCCTCGAAGTTAGCTAAGAATCAACCGAGGTCAAACCGTGCTCGGGTTAGAAATGAAGGACCACCACAGAGGGTCGAGGTGCGACTAGAGGTAATGATAATGGTAACGGGCGTGGCCGAGGTGCTAAAGGTGCAGAGGCGAGGCAACCAAGGTTGGTTTATGCGGTTGGCCGTCGTGAGGAGGAAGATGTGCCAGATACGACAACGGGTAAGTTTCTTATTTCTGGAATACTCTTAATTGCCTTGGTTGTGGTTACGTTAGTTCGCTCTTATGTAGCTAGTAAAGTGTATAAGACTTGGATTATGGACGTAGGGAATGTTTCTAGAAAGTATGAGAGATCTTTAAGATCGAGTGCAAATGATGAGCGTGGGGTGATGAGTTAAGGATACGATTGGACGATAGTAAGTAATTTCGAGGACGAAATTATTTTAAGGGGGTAGAATTGTAACACCCTAAATTAGGGGTTATTTGTAATTCTAAAAAAAAAGTGTGGGCTTTAAGAAATAAATAAATATAATTTTATTTGACATGTTTAAGGTCTAAAATAACTTGAGCTAGGCTCCCACCCAGTGTTAAAAATTTATTTTTAAAGTGTGTACAAGGAAGGAGCTAGGTAAAGATAGGGCTTAAATAAAATTTAGGAGAAACTTGACACAAGATTGTAATTGGCGTGTTGGCTTGGTGAATTAAGGGCTTGCAAGGGAGGTCTTGGGTTCGAATCTTGGAAAGGGGAGAATTCATTTTGTTTTTATTTTTGGGCGTTGAATGAAGGGGCCAAAGCAATAAAGGCCTTAAAGATAATTGGGGAAGGATCGTAGCATGAAAGTCCGGTGAGTAAGAGTGGCACAGGCGCCACTTGAGGAGAGAGGTCTCGGGTTCGAGGAACGAAGGGAACGTTTCTATTTTGGGTTTTTACGTTAAAGGCAGAAGGGCGAGAGGTAGGCTTAAAATTAAATGGAAGGGCAATTTGACAAGAAAGGTAGATTGGGAGAAGTGGCAAGGGTGCTAGAAGAGAGGGGCTGCTTGGGGTCGTTGGTTCGAGACCAAACAAGCATTTGGATTTTGTTTTTTCCCCTTTGGCGTGATGAAGAGGAAGGTTTTATAAATAAATGGCAAAGGTAAAGGACATGAAAGTCCAGGTGGTAAAGTGGCTCCCATGCGCCACTTAGGAGTTGGAGGGGAGGAAGGGCGCAGGTTCGAATGGATGGGGGAGCATTTTGCATTTTATTTTCTTTATATGCGATGATGGGCTTTAGTAAGAGGGTTTATAATTAAATGTTGTGGTTAATTGACATGAAAGTCAAAGTGGGAGAGTTGGCCTGGGACGTTGGAAAAAGGGCTACTTGCTTGTTTGAGGCCCTTGGTTCGAATCTAAGGGTAACAAATGTTGTTTTTTCCTTTTATTTTTGCTTCTGGTGTGGGGAAAGAAGTGGCTGCACTTTGGACTCCCAAATTCAAATAAAAAGAGGTAAGTTGGATGTTTTATTTTATTCAATTTGTTTAAAAAGGATAGAGGATAAGTGATATTATCTTAGGTGATAATTAAGAGTTTAATTATCAAGATAGGGAGGAGAATTTGGCAAAGATAAGGAGTCTTTGGGGCTGTTTTTGTACAACAAATAGAGCAAAGAAATTTCCGAAGAATGTTTATTTTTTCCCTAATTGCTCTCGCCGAAATTCCTTAGGAATTCTTCAAAAAATTCCAGCTTTCTCTTCTTTTATTTAGCCAAAACCACCTTTGATCTCTCCTACTAATTCTCCTTTTTCTTCCTTCCACCATTGGCCGAATATCCACCACCTTGCTGTCGAAAATTCTTAGACAAACTGCCCAAAATTTTGCAAAAATTTCCAGCATCTCTTTATTCAAATTCACTTCCTTGGTGTGCCGAATTTCTTTCCCCTATTTGGTGTAGTCTTGGCCGAATCTCAAACAAGGTGTCCTTCTCTATCTATTTCTTCAATCGGTTCTAAGGTGAGTGTCCAAGACCGAGTGCTTTCTCTATTGGTTCTCTTGTACTTGTCGACTTCTAGAGGGTAAGAACTGATTTCGGCACTTGTTGAAAGGGTATTAACTTCCTATGTTGAAACCGATTCTGTCTAGGTGTTTCGAGATCTTGAAGTAATCGGTTCAAGTCTCCATTCTCTATCAACTGAATTTGGTAAGTCGACGGTAAGTCAAATCTTTCTAAGCCTTTTTTGTGGATATTTGGAAAAGCCAAAACTAATCTTGTTTGGTACTAAAGGTTGGCGATTGCTAGGGAACCCGATAGGATTCGGGTTGTTGGAAACCAAGTCGAGCAAGGTAAGATCTCGGGTTTCAAATGATAACCCTTTGGAATTAAATTAGGTTGGCCGAATAGGCCATAATACTAACCCATGTATTTGGCCGAATATAGGGACAAGTAGATCTAGGGTGGCCGACTTCTCTGTTCGAGATTTGGACTTCTCGTTGGTGACAGGTGTGAACATACACACGTTATGACTTATTAACTGTGCTAAATGTTGTGAATGCTAACTCTGATTTATGTAGCATTGGATTTAATACCGTATTGGTATAAGTGACAATTCAGGTAAGTACTTGTTAATATGTGTTGCTATTTAATGCTTTTGGGAAGCATGGCATGAATTTAGTTGTAACCTAAATATCTGTTGGCATGAGATTTGTTACACAATGATTTGTTATGGGTTGATGAGTGTAGGGGGTAGTTACATTGTGTCGATTTTACACCGTGTTTTGGTAACACATTGTGACTACGGTCACCGAGGTTTGGTACCTCCAGGAGGTTTGGCACCTCATAGCGTCTCGTCCCTCGTGGCTTAGTACCACAAAGGGTTGGCCCCACTTTGAGATATGGGATTGACGCCAGTGATTTGGTATCACGCGATGGGTTGGCCCCATCAACCGATTTGTGTCTTCGGACACCAGAGGTTTGGCACCTCCAGTGATTTGGTATCACATCTGTGACTATATGTCACCAGTGGTTTGGCACCACCAATGGTTTGGTACCACAAAGGGGTAGACAGAGGCGTTTGGTTGGCTAGGTTGGGTACACGACTTAATGCATGTTAATTTGTCATAAATTGTGTATGATGTGACTTAAACCGGGGGAAGGGTTACATACTGAGTCTTGGTGACTCACCTTCTCCTTTATTTTTTTCAGGTGACACGTAGTTCGCGGATTTGGAGCCGGAGGGACTTGAGGTGGCCATGCAGTGGGATTTTAAATTTAAATAGACTTTGAATTCCGGTTATTCATTCTTTTTGATTGTTGGTTTAAATTTTAATTGGGTTGTAATAAGGCCTCCAATAACTCTTTTTATTATTTTGTTACTGTTACCTGCTTTGAATATTAGTTAAACTATTTAATTATGGTAATAATAAGTTCACACGATTTTCCAAAATAATTCAAAATGTTTTCTTCGTACCATCGGGTACATCTTCAAATATATATAAAAACTTGATTCAATAAATATTTTCAAATAAATCTAAGTATGGGTTTTATACACCCCAACTGTTATAACATGACACTATCTTTTGTCTAGAAGTTAGTCCGGTTTTAAAAAGGGTTTAAAAATGTTTTCTCCGTAGCAAACCAGATTCGGTCATAACGTTTGGGCCGGGTTTGGGTTGTTACACTTCAAATTACAACATGGGCTTGATAGTAAACTAAGCAACAATCTCAAAAACATAAAAACCAACAAAAACCAAAGTCAAAACATACCTAAATTCAAGCTTACAATTGCCAAACCTAGCTCAACTTTTTTTTTTCTTTCTTTCAATATTCGGTGGCCAAAAAGATGATAAAAGCCATCTTTCAATTTTTTATTCTATTATAACATAAAATTAATCTATTTACCAATTTAGCCATTTAATTAACATTTGAAACAATTATACAATAAGGGCATATTCGACCAACTACTATCCACTATCTTAAAAGTGGTATAATTGCCCCATCAGGCCTCCACCTTTAAAAGCCACAACAAATAGGTGCTTTAACTATAGCATGCAAATTTTGCATTTAATGCAATTTAATCCTTTTATCAAATTAAGCACACAGACGGATAAATTAACTTACAAAGCTTTAACACATACTTAATCACATATCATAGACACAAAAAATAATATTAAAATATTAAAATATTATATGGACTCGAATTTATTGTCCCGAAACCACTGTTTCGACTAGGTATAAATCGGACTATTACATATGGTAAGTTAAATTCCTGTTATACGAACTTAATTAGAATTTAAAATACTTACTAGGTTTTCTTTCCTCTGTTTTATAGTACTCGGAAGCTCGTAAAGGTTGGAGATCGATCGGAGTATCATCACACTATCCAACAGCTCGTTTTGGTATAAATAGGAATCTTACCTTGGTGTAATGGCATGTATAGGCTAATGATAATAAATGAAGGTATGTAAATGTTTTGGTTGTAACTAGCCATTGGAATAGCTAGTGATAGTAAATTTAATGCATACTTATGCATGAGGTTTATTATATTTAGTATATGAATATGTTTGGTTTAATTTATTAGATGCAATTAAGTTTGGGTAAGTATATAATTTTAGCGTAAAGATAGTACTTGAAAGCATGAGTAAATGTGTCATGTATAAAACTTGATCATTAGATTGATTTATATACCTTGAATTGGTTGGTGAATATATTGAAGTGTTGATGTAGGTGCAAGGTAAAAAGGGTGAGAAATAAGGCTTGGAAAATAGCCTTATTCTGTTCACATAGTAGACACACGGGCGTGTGTCTCAACCGTGTATGACATACGGCCATGCTCACGGGTGTGTGGTTTGGCCGTGTGTCCCCTGCATCTTAAAATTAGAGAAACAAAATGCTCAAAATTGAACACACGGGTAGAGACACGACGTATGTCTCAGCCGTATGAGACACACGGCCCTGCACATGGGTGTGTGTCCTAGCCGTGTAACTCCTACACCTAATTTTCCAAAATTAAATTGTCCACACGGTCCAGCACACGGGCGTGTGGTTGGTCGTGTGACCCAAGTTAGAAAGTTACACGGTAAGGACACAGGCTGGAACACGGTACGTGTGCCTCACATCGAATGCTCACACGACCTGAGACACGAGCGTGTCATTTACTGTGTGAGCCACACGGCTTGGTCTCACGGGCGTGTGTCCCCTACACCTAAGAAAAATTTTGAGATTTCACGAAAAATTTTCTGTGATTCCGGTTTAGTCCCGACTTGATTTCAATACATATTTTGGGCCTCTAGAACCCATATGAGGGACATTATGATTATTGTGATTTATTTTTAGAAATGAATAGTAAATGACATGAATTAACTGTAATTGAACTGTAAACTCTAGTAATGCTTCATAACCCTGTTTTGCGACGGATACGGGTTAGGGGTGTTACATGATTGCTCAAAAATGAGAATAATAAAAGATCTAACAATAAACATGTAAGATTTATGTACAAGAGAAAATGAATAATTAAATAATTGGAAGATTTTCACTTGATTTTTATTCTTAGATGTTCATCTCAAGTCTTGATGTGTCTTTGAATTTTATTAATATCAAGGATTGAGTTTGAGGGCATTTGGAGATGTTGAAAGTATTAATTTTAGGCTAAAAAAATGTATTTGCAACTTATGTATCGATATGTCTAAGGGATGTATTGGCACATATCATAAAAGTAGTCGTTAGTGGCCCTTTAGATACCAATGCACCAATACATATAGCCATGTATCTCATAAAAGTAGTCGTTAGTGGCCTTTTAGATACCAATGCACCAATACATATAGCCATGTATCTTTACATCTAAGGAATGAATTAGTTGTTATTAAGGATCTTTTGATACATCTCTTTCCAGTTACATTATTTGGCTATTGACTTGCAATGTGTCGATTCCTTGACCCTTACTATTGATACTAAGCTACCAAAATGCCTTGAAAACATTTTAAACACTTAAAAACATTTCAATATTGACTCAAAAACGTTTGGATAAGTTAAAACATATTTGAGATATGTGTAATAGTCCGGTTTATACCCTAGTCAGAATAGTGGTTTCGGGACCACGAATCCGAGTCTGAATAATATTTTATTATTATTTTCTGTGTCGTTGATATGTGACTGAGTATGTGGTAAATTTCCATAAGCGAATTTGTCCGTTTGTGTGTTTAATTTGATAAAAGGATTGAATTGCATAATTTGTAAAAGTGGCCTTTTATTTGATTAATAACTAAATTGGTGTGGCATTTAAGTGTTGAGGACTTATGTGGCAATTTAGCCACTATTTTGGTCAGTGGACGGCATTGGGTAATGATATATATATGTTTATATATATATATATATATTAAATTTTATAAGTTAAAGTATATATTATATGTATTATATAGTTATAATATAATAAAAGAAACAAAAGTGGTAGTGGATATTCATTCATCCATTTTACAACAAAAAACATCAAAGAAAAGAGAGAAAAATTGAGCTAGGCATTCGACACTTACGAGCCAAAATTAAGGTATGATTTGGTTTTGATTTTTGATAATTTCTACGTTTTTGTAATCGTTGCTTCGAGAGCTATCAAGCCCATGTCTCAGTTTTTTATTTTGATGATGTATGTGAAATATGCTATTGATGAATTCATAAGTTTTGTGATGTCTGAGGATGAAATACTGAAAGATTTGAGCTAGATGAACATACATTGTTCTTGAATTTTTGATGAATTTAGCTAATTAGGGCTAAATTGGGAAAATGGTAAATTGAAGGACTAAATTACAAATTTTATGAAAAGTATGGGCTTGTATGATGTTCATAAGTATTCGGCTAAGCTTGTGTATATGTTGATTTTGTGAATTTGATGTTTTAAGAAAAATAGACTAAATTGATAAATTGTGCAAATGTGAGGGTTAATTTGTAAATAGCCCTAAAAATGTGTCATTGGATTGAATTGAATGAATTAGTGAATAAAAGGGTTAATTCTGAATATGTTTAGATCAAGAACCGACGAAAGCGGACTTAGATCGCGGGAAAGCGAAAGTAACAGAGTAGCCGTTTTCATTCTGATAAACCGAATCCGAGGTAACTCATTATGCAAATAAACGTATTTGTATTGAATTGAATATATATATATATATATCCATATGACTATCGGTGATAATGAATATGTATGAGATGCTATGTGCATGAATTTCGAGATAAGTTTGATATAGTGACAAAGTCCGAGAAGTCTCGTACTAACCTAGGAATAGATATGATTAGTTCTATCATGACATAGGTATCTGTTCTATTTTATCATGTAAGACCACGTCCGGGACGTTGGCGTTGATTTGAGATTTCATGTAAGACCACGTTTGGGACGTTGGCATCGATATGAGTTTTACGTGTAAGACCACGTCTAGAACGTTGGCATCGATATGAGTTTTACGTGTAAGAACACGTCTGGGACGTTGGCATTGATATGAGTTTTATGTGTAAGACCATGTCTGGGACATCGGCATCGTATTGATTCGTATAAGACCCTGTCTGGGACAGTGGCATCGATATCCGAGTGCATGTAAGCCCTCGTCTGGGATGTTGGCATTGTACGACTATTCCGATCTTTCTGAGCATCCTACTAGGTTCCTAAAGGTTCAACGGGCAAGTATGTGATAAAAATTACAAATCCGAGCTATTAACAAATATGTGATTATAAATCCGTTTCAGGTACGCTAAATATACACTAATTGTGTATACAAGGTAAGCATCTATGTGATCTTACTATGATGTTATGTATATGGAATTGATGATACGATAAGCAAAGTTTTGGCTAGATGAGCTATGTGTTTATATGATTATTGAATTGTAAATGTGGACAATATGGTCAAGTTAATGAACCAAGTTATATATGTGATGATTTGCTAAGTGATTGAGATGTATCATTGTATCTACTTGCATAATATGCATTCTATGCTAAGTTTGTTTGTATATTGACTTATTAAGCTTTTGGAAAGCTTACTCTGTGTGTGTTTTCTCTATTTTATAGGTCGTCAAAGCTACTGAAGGCTCGGGACCGTCAAGGATTGTCATCATACTACGAAACTTGTTTTGGTACCCTTTTGAAAATGTATATAGCTAATTATGGCATGTATAGGCTAGATATGTGTACATGTTTATGAAGTGAACTTAGCCATGTGTTTTGGCAATTTTTGAGTTGATAAATGCTTGAATGAATCAGTTTTATAAAGTAAATTTCGGTATGGTTTGATGCATATGAAATGGTTAAGTTTTGGCTAAGCAAATGAATGAAGTATGCTTGTGATGAGATGAGCTTTAGTCTTGCAATTTGGCATAGTTGATATTGGCAATGAATGTATAGATTGAATGGTCAAATTTGGTATGTTTTTGGTTGCCATATATGCATGATATGTGATGGAAAATGCTGCTTGTAGGTATGACCCATTTGGGTGGCATTTTGGTCTTACAAATGACCTATAATGTCACACAGTCATGGCACACGAGCGTGCCTAGTGACCGTGGGGTAAAGTCAGTATATGGCCTAGTGGGACACGGCCAAGGCACACCGACGTGCCTTGTAGCCGTGTGGTATTTGGCAGGATCGACCACGGCCAAAGTATACGGGCATGCTTGGTTGTCGTGGAATAAGAGCCAGGTTAGACCACGGAAGGACACACGGGTGTGTCTAGCAGCCGTGAAGGGCACACGGTTTGCTCCCACGGGCATGTATCCCCTGTATTATAGAAAAGTTTTTAATTTTTCATGAAATTTTGTATGTATTTCGTTTTAGTCCCGACTCAGTTTATAAGCATGCTTAGGGTCTCGATGACTCATTTAAAGGATATTATGTATATGATAGATGAATGAAATGCATGAAATGTTATAAATGTTTTCGATCTATCTGGTAACGCCTTTGACCCTATTCCGGCGACGGTTACGGGTTAGGGGTGTTACAATATGTTTTTGAGTACTATACAAGTTTTGAAATACTTTAAAAATGAGTTATAATTAAATGACTTAGTTAATAAAAATTTATCTTAAATATTGTTGTATTAAAAGCTTGAGACATCAAAGCTAATAGTTAGAGAAAACATATTCAATTTTGCATGCCTCGAATGTACTCTTACAGTAGTAGTAATATCGAGAGTATATATTTACAGTTGTTTGAGCTAATCTATTATGCACATGCAGCTGAAGAAAATAATGAACTAATCTATTATAAACCACCAATGCTATTTGGGTGATTAAACCCCATTCCTTGAAGTGAATGTGACATTTCTCGAGGTAGTGGACAAAGCCATGTTTATAAAAAAAAGGTCGAGGTACAAAAACTTGGACCCATAATAAAATATTTATTTAATTTAAAATTTGTTAAATACCTAGCGAATGCAGGTACAAATTCTAGTTTTCATTTTTAAAAAAGTATCCAAAAAGAAAATACAAGCAATATCACTGAAAAAAGCAAAAACAAAAAAAAATTTCACATTGTGCTTAATTATTGTAGTGACATTAAGTACATACACATACAAGTATTATCATCCTTTTTGGACCATGTTCATGAATACACAAGAGATGTCAATCAGCTGAAAGAAATTATTGTTTTCCTTTGTCAACGACGACACAAACCCTTTCTTCTTCTTTGTTGGGGATAAACCCGATTAAGCAATGAACAAGTAAAATAATAAAGAAATTGAAAAGGTCAAACACAAATATTTTACGTGGAAAAACTCCTCTGAAGAGGAAAACCACGGGCAACAATAATTTCACTATAAAGGTAAAAACGAAGAATAAAAAAGATGGAAATAAAACTAAACCTAAAACTCGAAATAAGAATCCTCAAAACGTAAATATAAAATTCTCTGAAAACTTGTAAAAGCTAATACCTAATGTGTAATGGGTTATTTTTCTAGGGTTGTAAAAGGCCTATTTGTAGGCTACTTTTGTAGGTCAAATAATATTAAAATAACCTACACTAATCAGAGGTATTTGAATCAAAGAAGAAAATTGAGAAAATTACGTGCAATTCATGTCGTCAAGATGACGGTCTTCTTCTCGTCGTGACGAGGAGCTCCTCCTCATTACGACATCACTCTCTAATTGTGTCTTAATTTGACCGAAATCTTAGGCATATTCCACGATTTCCACTTTGACTCCTATTTCCACAATACCTTCTTTGTCAAAGTCCGCCACATGCCTATCTCGAATTATGCAAGATATTAACTGAGTTGAAACTGTGTTTTGAAGTTGGAAGACTTCTATCCTTTGACTTATGCACTGCCAAATCAAAACTAACCTGGGTCTGATTTTCACCAATACGGTGTCCTATCTTTTCAAAACTTGCACCCAAAAGAGAACTTCACTTATACGAAATGGTCATACCTTTTTCCCTCCTATGACCAAGTTTTCTTTGCTTCAAACGAGTCGACTTCAACTCCTTAACGAATGAGGGATGTCTTATTTTACCGGTCACCGTTGATCCTTCCAGAACATAAAGACTGTCAATCTTTTTACCTTTCATCAAAGCAAGAGCCCCACAGGATACCTTAATGGTTCTTGACTCAATGTTAATTGTACAACCCTTCAAGTCCAAATTTCCCAATGAGATTAGATTTTTCTTTAAGTCGGGCACTTTCCAAACATCTGACAGTTTTCTAATTGTCTCATCATGCATCTTGATCTAAATAGTACTAATAACAATTACTTTATTGGGTGAATCATTCCTCATACGCACAAATCCACCATCAACTAAACTATATATGGAGAATCAATCTCTATTGAGACACAAAGAACACCCCGAATCTAAGATCCACTCGGATGTAAGCTTGGAGCTTTCGCTTATTCACACCACAAGAAATTATCGCTCTTGTTATCAGCCAAATTAGCACTAGCTACATATTCTTCGTTGCTCTCAGCAGACCTTTCATTTTGCAATTTGTAACAATCTGCCTTAACATGACCTAACTTCTTACAATAACGACATCTATTGTATTGCTTCCTTGATGCTACCAAAATCGAAGATTGCCTATCTCACTTACTATTTAAACCAAACTCATTGTTGAGTTTATCTTTTCTCAATAGATGACCCTTCATATCCTCGAACGAGAGTTATCTCTGCCATAAATCAAGGTCTACCTGAAAGACTTGTATAAAGGGATAAATAACACAATAATAGTATAGCCCAATCTTCATCGTCAATCTAAACCTCAATTGATATTGAATGATGTGGATAAATGCGAAAGTGAATCGTAAAGTCTGCCAAAGTCACGGATTTGACCTAAGGTTCTAGATGTTCGGAAAGCAACTTGGATTTTGACATAACCTGAAATGCTATCAAATCCAAGTTAGATAAAAAATTAAAATAAATAACTAAGATAATTAAAATAGAATAATAAATCTATGATTAGAACAATAAGGAAGAAAGTAAAGAAGATAGATGGAAAGATAGGACGTGGTATGTAGAAGTCTTAAGAAGCCTTGGAAACACGAAGAATCTACAACCTCCTTCAAGCGGCTCTAATTTTCCTTCCAATAAAGAAAACTTGGCAAGAAAAAGTTTGAAGATGATCCCTACAATCTGAAAAGATTGTTAAAACTCTTCTAAAAGAAACTCAAGAGAAATTCTTGAAAAGAAAACTCAAAGAGAATTTATTAATTTAAAAGGGAAGTTGAATAATAATGAATTGTATGATTTGTGTACAATGCAAAGGCCTATATATAGGCTAGCTAAATAAATGTAAATAAAACTCTTAAGTATATTAGAATTCTAATTAATCTAAACAA
This sequence comes from Gossypium rotundifolium, assembly GCA_025506655.1. Classification (NCBI taxonomy): domain Eukaryota; kingdom Viridiplantae; phylum Streptophyta; class Magnoliopsida; order Malvales; family Malvaceae; genus Gossypium; species Gossypium rotundifolium. The sequence goes on from CP106728.1 coordinate 52,629,221, forward strand.
GAGGTAGTTTTAAACTAAACTTTCTTGTTGACATACCTAAATAACTTAAACTACTTAATAATTATTAAAAATTTAGAATAATAAAATAATATGAGTTGATAAATACAATATTGGTCTCGTATATAATAAAATTAAGCCTAAAACCTGAACCTAATATGCTTTAAACTCAAATTAAAAGCCCGAAACTTGTAATTCCCGTCATAATCACATCTAGAAATTCTACTCGCATAGTCTTTATTAAAACAGACATAACTTGAGCTCTCAAACTCAAAATTTAGTGATTCAAAGTGAGTTTTGAAGCTAAGAGATAGCTATTCAAATGCCATGAAGACATATCAACCCAGAAATGTCTGGATCCCATCCAAATGTCATTGTAAGTATGCTAATTTCCTAAACTTGAAAATTGGCAGCTTCGATCATGCATGTGTCATTCCCTCTTTCTTCGAAAAGATTCATCCTTGTCTTTGATCGAATCTTGGTTTGATTTGCTTGGCCTTTGACATTGTTGTTGTGCTTTGAGGTAGTGTGAGCCCATCATATCCATGGGTCTGAAATTGGGCCTTGAGACTCACATAATCAACATTCTGTAAATCATTCAAAAGAGTAATAAATTGTCTGATGTGACCTCTAAGGTTCTCACATTCGTTCATGCTGAACGTGTACAACCGTTATTTCAACACTAATCCATTAGCCAAAGACTTCATCGCGTAAAGGGTTTCTAACCTTTTCCACATGGTGTATGTCATTTTCTCCATCAACACCTGCTGCAATACATTATTCAAGAGGCACAACTGAATTGTAGATAATGCCTTCTCATCAAACTCTTCCCATTCTGACTATTTCATATCTGCAGTCTTCTTTCCTATAACGACCTTTTTCACACCATTCTGGACCAGTATTGCCATAATTTGAACTTGTCATAGATTGAAATTTGTGATGTCATTGAACTTCTCAATGTCGAACCTTGTTGTTGCCATCTCTAAATGGGTTGTATGCAAAAATCGAACTAGCTCTGACACTAGTTTGTTGGGGATAAACTCGATTCAACAACGAATAAGTAAATAAAAAACAAATTGAAAAGATCAAACACAAATATTTTAAGTGAAAAAACCTCTCCGAATAGGGTAAAAACCACGGGCAAAGATAATTTCACTATAACAGAAAAAACGAAGAGTACAAAAGATGAAGATAAAACTAAACCCCGAAACCCAAAATAAGAACCCTCAAAATGTAAACACAAAATTCTCTGAAAGCTTATAAAATCTAATACTTAAATGTGTAATGAGTTATTTTTCTAGGGTTGTAAAAGGCCTATTTATAGGCTAATTTTGTAGGTCAAATAATATTAAAGTAACCTACATTAATCAGAGTTTGATTGGGACAAATAATCAAAAATTTACTTGAAGAAGAAAATTAAAAAAATTGCATAACACGTCACTGGGATGAGGTGGCATTGAGTCATCGGGATGACGGTCTTCTTCTCGTCGTGATGTCGATAGCTCATCGAAATGAAGAGCTCCTCCTGGTTGCGTCATCACTATCTGATTGTGTCTTAATTTGATCGAAATGCAAGGCATACTTCACATTCTTGAACTGGTCTTCACAATTCACTGGTGCATCCATGATAGAAATTATGTTTATACCAATGGTTGCATATTTTTAGCCTTAAAGCCTCCTTAGGACCTCGTAAACAAGGCCCTGCAAGAGAGTAAAGCCAAGAGCAATTTTTCAAGTAGTTGCTTTCTAAAGATTCAAGGCTTTTGTTTTCCAAAAGTTTGGATATTATGGAACCAATGCTTGTCGCATTAGCTATGGCGGCCTCAATGGAGACTTCAACCAAATCTACAACCGTGGTGGCTGATTTAGCTTTGGGATTGCTTCAAAAGTTGGAACACATAAGTCCAACTTTATAGTTTAGGGATCAAGCTTTGTAGCTTTGTCATAAGATTCTTGAATAAGATCGGAGCTCACCGACACAAGCAAAAGGTAGAAGAAAATGAGAGAAGAAATATGAGTTTGAGTGCACTGAAACGTATTATCCTTCTATAATGTTGTTATGTTGTAGCTACCTATTGTGATTCTTGGCAATTTTAGCAAACAATTTATCTATATTTAAGGTTGGGTCCATATGATATATAAACTTACCATAATTCAATGTTTTGGTTACCTTAGTTTGAATTCTAAAACTTTGGTTACCATAATTCGATGTTTTGGTTGCAATATGATTTTGATTTTCCCTGGCCTACTTGATTATATAATGCTGGTGCATGTAACTTTAGATATGTTAGATTTTGAATTGTGGGTAATTAAATTTGACATTGTTGGAGAGTGATTTATTAAATATCTTCAATAAATTCTACTTGGTCGAGTGTATATATTTGAAATTTTATTTTATTATAAATTAAGGATTTTCGTTACAAATTAAAGACATTATAGATTCTTCTTTTATTGATAGTTATAGTAATATTTTAAATTTAAATATAATTTAATATGTAGATTTTATTGTGTGTTTATTATTTTTATTTTAAATATAGATAATTACTTTTTAAAGATATTGTATTATTAGATTTAATTTTATAATAATATATTATTAAATAAAATTAATATTTCGAGGATGAAATACATCTATAAAGAATGTTAATTTAGAGATGAAAATATCGGCAATTTACCAAAAAAGCCCTAAAATTCAAAAATTACGAAATGGGCCGCTTGTAGAAAATTTACGAAAGGGCCATTTCCCCAAAAGCGTTCGACGTCGGCTGCTTTTTGGGGATAAAGGATTAAAGCGTGCCTCGGGGACGCGTTTTGTCCATCTCAAAAAAATGCACCTACGTGGACGCCGCTTTGCCGAGGTGAACAAAACGCGCCCCTGTGGGCGTTTTAGTCTTTATCCCCAAAACGCTACCGACGTAGACGCCTTTTGGGGCTTATTCCCTATGAAATTATTTTTGAAGTTTTGGCCCAATAGTCTCGTGCAAAATAATTTTGAGGAGATGTCTCGAACAAACAAGGCCAAAAACGCTTCTAGCAGGCGCATCGTCAAGATATGCGTCTTTGAAAGCGCCCCACGTGGGCGCTTTTGCTACTGATGAGTCTCCGCAAAATAATTTTAAGGAGACGTTTCAACAAATAGTGGCCAAAACGCTTCTAGCAGGCGATCGTCAAGATATGCGTCTGAAAAGCGCTCCCACTTGACGCGCTTTTACATGAGTCTCCGCAAAATAATTTTGAGGAGACGCTTCAACAAACAAGGCAAAAACGCTTCCAAATAGGTGCACTGTCAAGATATGCGTCTTGAAAAGCGCCCCACGCGGACGCTTTTGCTCTGATAGTCTCCGTAAAATTAGGCTATAAATCGCTTTAATTTCATTCGAGGTTGCATAAGGGAAATTGAGGCAAAACGAAAAAAAATTGAAAATGAGTGAATGTATTAATGCTGTTATTTACTACGACGGTGAAGTTTGTGACACCGAAAATGGCGTTATTTTCTTATAGGAAAACACAATACGATCGAAGTTTTAATCGAACATCGATTTAGTAGAACTTCACAAAAGAATTAGGCGAAAATATTCTAACAACGCCAATGAAAGTTCAGTGTATTAAGTATAGATTTTGCGCATCGGTTGATCCGGTGACATATGAGTCATTCGACATCAAAGGTGCTCGGAGCTTTGAGGCAATGGTGGAGACTCATCTTGCCAGTGGATCACCCTATATCGAGGTATATCTAGAATTTTCATCTCCAAGTGATCTTTGCGCGACTCGACATCTCATCGTCGCTCGAGAAGAATACACGACCCCAAGCCGACACTGTAAGTGGGAGACAAAACACAAAAGTGCCCATGTGCGGTAGTAGTATGGAAAACATAACCCCGCACGCACTTTCGGTTGGTGGATGGGACATGCATATCCGCCATTCGACGTCCGATGATAGAAATACGATTGGGGACGTCGTCAACTTCTAGTGGTTGGCAATCCACATACTATTGGAATCTTTACGAAAGATGTTTAAGAAGGGATGATGTACTCCCGACGACATCCATCGGCGAGGGCCCTCGCTTGTTGCGTGTTATGGAGGGTCGGACGATGAATCGATGTGGATCTACCTCGGAGGCGTGGCCCGACGGTAGAAGTTGGATTATTTTCAACCGAGCCCGCTCGATTGTACCAAGACGTTGAGGGCGGTTCGGATGAAGAAGAAGAAGATCCGCTATTCAGTATGCATCGCCTCCAAATTTCACATGCATAATGTCGATCTATCTCAAGATGATGCATTGGAGTTTCTGAACTACCACACGGACGCGTGACCGCATGATTCTTCGTTGGATTTGAACCAATTAGAAGTGGGTAACCATTTTTCCAACAAGAATACTTTTCTTGTCAGATTAAAACAAGACAAAGATTAAGAACGGGTTAACTACAAGGTGATTAAATCAAAGCTTGATAAGTTCGAGGCGAAGTGTGCAAAGGTAAGATGGCACATGTTCATGGAAAATCATGGCATCGTTGAGGAAAAGGACAGGTTGTGGGAGATAAAAAGTACAAAGGTCCACATACATGTCTTGCAGGTGACAAGACCACTATGTGTTCAAGGATTTCAATAACAATGAATAATATGTAATGTTGCATTGTTTAACTTACTTCGCTGATGTGTGTAACACAAGATCATCCAAGATGGATTCGTACATGTTGATCGAACTAATAATGCCGACGGTGAAGGCCGATCCCAAGACTCACTGGCGTCGGCCTTTAATTGGCGATTCGTAGCTAATTGGGGTACACGCCTCTTACGTAAAGGCTTGGATAGCCAGCGTAAGCGTTAGAAAAGTTACACTTGGGTGGGACACTTCATATAATGAAGTGTGGCGGTGGTGTCAGTGTCGAGAGATATGTCCCAGCAAAGACGACGACTTTGAAACCGAACTGCGACTACAACGATCGCCCGCTTCCGTGGATGCGTAGTGTTCAAGCGCTTGTTCGACATTTAAGCAATGCCGAGATGCCTTTAAATATCGCAAGCCATTGGTACAAATTGACGGTACCTTTATGTATGGTAGATGTACGATCGGCTATTGCTAGTCGTGGCACAAGACTACCGGGAGAATCCTTCCGATTATGTTCGCAATAACACCGGGAGTCACCGATGACTGGACTTCTTCCTATCTAGGTTAAGGAGGCATGTTTGCCCCAACCCGACATATGCGTTATATCGGATCGGGCCCGGAATACTTGCGGCAATAGAACGCCAGGAAGCATGTGGCATCGCACACATCGATATTGCTCGAGGCATGTTTCATCCAACTACTATGCACAACATCGATCTAAAAGACGTAAACGACAAGTGACCGATATGGGTATGAAATGTCTATTGATATAATTTCGTTTGTAATATTCAATTTATTCTCAATTGAAGAGTGGTATGTAATATTCGCTATCAACGATATTAAGGTGGTATGAGATCAATAAAGACCGCTTTCACGAGATGTCGGATGCTTATGCCGATAACGCCAAGGCGCAAAATACCGTGCAATATTCCTTTCGAACAAGGGACACAAGCATATGACGGTGGCCTACGATATGGGCATATGACCACAAACCCGGCCGAATGCATAAATTCTGTTTTGAAAGGAACCCGTCATCTGCCGATTACATTAGTTGTGCGAGAGACATATTTTCGATTAGCGGCACTATTTTCGAAGAGAGCAGCGAGTTATAGAGGGCAGATGCAAGGAGGCCATGTATGGAGCCCGAAGGTATTGCAAGAAATAAACCGTGGAAGGCACGGTCGAACACCATGCACACAAGGTGTCACGATCGCGACAACTTATAGTTTCGTGTCACGGAGTTTGATGACCGAACCAAGGTATTGTTGGCGCCATTATCGTACATTTGACAAATAGGACTCGCGATCGGGATATTTGATGCACTTCGTTACCCATGCGCCCATGTAATTGCGGCTTGTCGTAATCTCCGCCTTGATCCAATGAGATATGTCGACGAAGTGTATAAATTAGAAAACATGTACAACGTGTGGAGACACGTATTCCCACCAGTCCCAGATGAACGTAAGTGGCCATCGGTATCGCTTGCACCGTATAAGCTATTGCCGGATAGACAATTGAGGCGCAAACCAAAAGGTCGACCTTGCTTGACTAGAATACGCAACAATATGGATATCCGAGAAACAAGCAACCAAAGTCGGCTATGCGGATGGTGTAGGAACCCGGGCCATACATCTCGCTCGTGTCCAAATCGGAATAGTTGACCGTGTTCTTAGGTCTTTTGTCTCATGGCGGCTATGTAATATCTATTTTTTTGGAGGAAAATGGTGAACTTAATTAAAAAAAAAAAACCAATTCTATTTTGTCAAAGTTATTAAAATTAAATAAGTTTAAAAAATTAAATTATAAAAAAAGCAAACTCAAATTTTATTAAATATATTACAACTTAATTACAAAAAAAATAAACCAATTCTAATTTGTCAAAGTTATTAAAATTAAATAAATTCAAAAATTAAATTACAAAAACAAAAGCAAACTCAAATTTTATTAAATATATTACAACTTAATTACAAAAAAAAATAAACCAAACCTATTTTGTCAAAGTTATTAAAATTAAATAAATTAAAAATTAAATTACAAAAAAAGCAAACTCAAATTTTATTAAATATATTACAACTTAATTACAAAAAAACCAATTCTATTTTGTCAAAGTTATTAAAATTAAATAAATTGAAAAATTAAATTACAAAAACAAAAGCAAACTCAAATTTTATTAAATATATTACAACTTAATTACAAAAAAAACCAAACCTATTTTGTCAAAGTTATTAAAATTAAATAAATTTAAAAATTAAATTACAATAAAAAAACAAACTCAAATTTTATTAAATATATTACAACTTAATTACAAAAATTAAACCTTAATTGCAAAAAATTAAACTCAAATTATAAATTAATTTACAATTACTCAAATTAGGGGTTTAGGGTTTAGTATCGATGCGGTGGGAACCAAAGGCCACACGGGCGATCGACTATTCGCTACCGGATTCCTCCTTCTTCCGGCTTCCGACGGGTAGTGGAACCTCGGGCAGGAATCGGGTTCTACCGTGGTGGGTCCGGTTCGATGTTGCGATGGTGACCCACTCTGATAAAATGACCCCGGAGGTGTTTGCATAAACCACGGTGGGGGTGACCGCATCCCGAACGGAGAAGGAGCTGGCGAAAAGAAGTACTCCCCAACGGCGCCTCCTCTGAACCCACATGCGACGTTGGCCTCACCATCGGTGGCAGCCAAAGTAGTCGGAACGGACTCGAACCCGCCATGCACTCCAACCCGGCTAGGACTAGGAAACCAAACATATATGGGTTAGGAGGATACATATAAGGAAGGGTACGCACCGGCATGAACGGTGATGCTTTGCGATATCGGTGTTGTCACCGAATCGATGGGCCCGGTGGATCGTAGTAGTGCTGTTGTTTGGGCCCGGCGGATCGTGTCGGCGCCGATGATGGCCCCGCCTCATCACCCTTCTCCTTGGATTAAAGGGGCTCGATGTTCCTTCGTCATGGGTTACCGTCGCTTCTCTTCTTCGACAACAGATACGGCTTGCCATGGATCCTAAACCATGGCATGTACTCCGGCACGCACGCTAACTTCGGAATGACTATCGGTTCCCAGTCAGGTATATAGTCATACCGGTTCTCCCACGTCTCGATATAACCCGACCAAAATCTTGGCCAATTCGTGTGCGACTGCCGTAAGTCCACTTTGTGCTCATCATCGAGCACCTCCGGTGACACGGGGATCGATTGTCGGAATCCAAATTGCAGCAGAACCCGATCGGCCTGGTGCATCTCAACGGTCGCATAGGTGATCAATGGGACCTTTACGTGCCAACCGTTCGGATTTTGGAGGAACTCCTCCGGAATTACTGCCCGAATTTTTGGATCATCGTACGGTGTCCATTGAAACTATATTAACATTACCAAAATATTAGTTATATACCTAATATTAGACACTACATACTGAAATACTAAATTATAATAACAAAATTAAACTTACTTGTGATTCCTACCTTTGGTCCAATAGGAGCCAGATATCCTCAAGCGAGTTAGGTATTCCAACATGAATCGCGAATGGTTCCACCTAATTAAATAAACTTTTAGCATGCAATTATACTATAAATCTACGAAATAATTGTAAAATATAATATTAAATTTACCTCATTATCGATGGGAATGAATATGGGTGGTCGAGTCGGGCGAAAATGGAAATCAAACCATGCCCATGATCGCAGAATGATAGGCAACCTCCGATTTTGCTTTACTCGGTCGGCCGCTTCAAGACATCTCTCGGTACAACCTCGACAAAGACGCAGACTTCAACTCAATTCATCTACCGCTCAAATCAACAAGTTTCAGAGCCATCTCGTGGACGAGGTTTCTAGAGACGTCCCAGCATCGATAGCCTCCGATTATTTGAAGAATGTATGCCCGAGCATACCGTATTCTTTCTACTTGTCGAACCCTCGTTCGGCCTCGGGATTGCGCCTCATAACCAGGCCATATCGATCCGAGCTCCTCGAATTCTATCCGGAATGGCACCCAGAAGCTCGTAGCATACGGCCATCCAATCGGTAGATGTTACGGACCCGGTGACTACCGACCCATCCACCGGTAATCCCAACTGCAATTGCACATCTTCTAGAGTGATGGTACACTCTCCGCATGGAAGATGGAAAGTGTGGGTCTCGGGTCTCCACCTCTCAATCAACGCTCTGATCAAAGGCGGCTCCAACTTGAACCCCTGGCCTATTGTGGCCACGTGCCAAAAACCCGCTTCCCGCAGGTAATTCTCGATCAAGGGCGATGGGGGACCATGCATGTTGCGAATATAACATTCCAACACCCGATCTACAGACTATTTAAAAAATTATAAAATTAACAATTAATTAAAATTGCATAATTGAAAAAAAATAAATTATATTGAAAAATTAAAATTAAAACTTACCATTTTCAATTGCTCGACGGAAATGTGCTTGTCGTCTAGGCGACGTAATTCCCTAGCCATTGTAATCCGATAAAAAATTTTAAAATTTTCCAAAAAAGATATATTAAAAAAATAAAAAGGGCTTTTTCGTAAATAGTAATAGACTATTTTTGAAATTTGAGAGTAAATTTCAAGGACCTTGAGAGAAAATTGAGAGAAAATTGAGAGAAAATTGAGAGAATATTGAGAAAGGATTGAAATGTGAAAAATAAAGGGTGGGGGCTTTTATACTTTTTTTTCGATCGTTAGGGAGCCAACGGTCAAAAAATATGATCATTCTTGAAGAAAGGCGCCCACAGGGACGTTTTTGTCACCTCAAAGAAAAGCGCGTCCACGTGGCGCTGCTTCTTTGAGGTGGACAAAACGCATCCCTGTGGGCGCTTTTAGTCTTTATCCCCAAAAACGCATTGACGTGGACGCGCTTTTGGGGGAAATGGCCCTTTCCCGTAAATTTTCTACAAACTGGCCTATTTCGTAATTTTTGAATTTTTAGGACTTTTTTGATAAATTGCCCTGAAAATATCATTAAAGATCTACTTTTTTATTAAAAGAATTCGTCCCTGATTATTTTGATATGTTTCTATAAAATTTAGGAATGTTAATTTAGGGATTATTTTGATAGGTTTTAAGTCATTCCATAATACTTCCTTTAAATAAAAATTAGGATTGTACAATATTTTTAAAATTTTAGCAATTAATTCGAGAATTCCAAAAAAAATATTTAAACAATTTAGACATTTAATTAGTGAAAATATAAATATTATCTAATTCTTATTATAATTTTATTAAGGTAAAATAAATTATATTAACTGGAGAATCTTTTACAAACGAAATAGTAGATAATTTTGAAGATTTTATTAGAAATTAATTAGTATTAATTATTTAAATATAAATTATTACAATTATTCCTTATTATTATATTTTGTATTAAAATTTGAGATTTGATGCATTGCCATCGCATTGGTCTCAGTGCAACATCGCTAATAATAAAATAACAAATAGTCATTGATGTAAAATAAAAATATTGAAAGGTTTAACTTTTAAAAAATAAATTATAATTATAATTATAATTATGAAAAATAAATACAATAAACTCAAAACTCAAAACCTAAAACTCAAAATTGGAAGAGAAACAAAATAATTATAATTCATATTTATTTTTATGCCCTTCAATATTTTTTTTATTTTACATCACTGATTATGTATCATCTTATTATTAACTATTGATACATGAGACATATATATATACAAATAGTGCATTAAATATTAATCACTAAAATATTAGTTAATCCTTTAAAAGTTTTAAATATTTTATATTAATTTAATTAAGAATATTTAATCTACCTTATTAATTTTAGTTTTGGGCGAAAAACTGATTTTTTTCAAAAATTGAAACAGTAAATCCTATTAGAAATTAATTCGTAGTAATTATTTAAAATATAATTTTATCATTTATGGATCTACAAGTCTATTTTACCCGAATAATTACTTGAATATAGCCTTCAATCATAAAATGGTAATTAAATTATAAATTTTTTATAAGTTGGTAATTAAATATTTTTATCACAAGTGGTATTTAAAATATATTTCGTTATTTAAAGTGGTACATAAACTTACTTTTTTTCTAAATTGATACTTAAATTATACTTTATTACTCAAAGTAGTACCTAAACCATATTCTATTATTCAAATTACCCAAACCATTTAAAAAAAAAACTCTTAATCAATCTTTTGTGACATGTAACATTTTTAAATTAAAATAAAATTAAATCAAAGTATAAAAAAAAATTCAAATTTAATCAAAATTAAAAATTTCAAGAAAGAATTAATTCCTCCTCTCTCCCCTATAATTCTTTCTTCTCTTTTCTTTGTATTTGTTACTTTTTTTCTACTAAATTTCTCTTCAATTATTTAAATTTTATATTTTATTATTACAGTGATTTATTCTACATTAATTATATAGGTGATTTGTTAATAAATTTGTATTGTGAGCTAGCACTTATTTATCTTCAAGAAACTGCAGACTTTGATGGGGAAAAATATAATATTATTTGATGAGGAAAAAATATAAATGCATAAACATACAAGTGTTATCATCATTTCCGGACCATTTTCATGAATACAAGAGGGATAGCAGTTAGCTGAAAAAAATTCTTGTTTTCCTTTGTCAATGGCGACACCAACCCTTTCTCCTTGAACCCGTCTTCACAAGTGATTGGTGCATCCATGGCAGCAGTTATTTCTATATTAGCAGTTCCGAAATCCTTACCCTCAAAAGCCTTCCCACCTCTTCGTAAATTAGACCCTGCAAGAGAGTAAAGCTCAGAGCAATCTTCCAAGCAATTCCTAGCAAACATTCCAATGCTTTTTTTATCCAAAAGGCTAGTTATTAAGGAGCCCATGCTGGTGGCATTAGCTATGGATGTCTCAATGGAGATTTCAACTAAATCCGCAACACTGGTGGCTGATTTGGCTTTGGGATTCCCTTCAAAAGCTGACAAACAAAAGTCCAACCTTATAGTAGCAGGATCACCCCTTGCAGCTTTATCGCAAGTTTCTTGGATAACATCGGACCTCACTGACACAAGCATAAGGTGGAAGAAAACAAGAGAAGAAATGAGAAAATTCTTCATATTTGGAGTTTAATATGTTGTTTTTTAGAGAAATCGAATGAGAAAGTTAGGGCTTGAAATGAAATATTTATAAGGAAATGAAATGGATGTGTTGTTGTTGAGAATGATAGGAATGGGAATTCATTTATGAGGAAAATCCTTAATTCTTGTCGATTCATCTTTTAAGGCTTACCATAATTCCAGTTCTTTTGTGATAGTGAAACCCTTAAATGGGGCACTAAATCATTTTGTATAAAATACTTTTATGGAAACCAATTTATGTGTATTTCTATCAATTATATAATATTATTATGAATTAAAATTTACTCCCCTTTGCTTTTATTTCTCATTCATTACATCATAAATGTGTCTGGAATTATGGATTTATTGTTTGAATTTATGTGTCAAATCAATATCATATATATGAAGTAATATTCCATGTATTTTAAGTTTAATAATAAAATGATACTGTAAAATAAAATTATTAAAAGACTTGAAAAATATATTATTAATTAAATATTGATTATACTTTTTTATTTTTTCTTTTAAATTTTAGGTTTGGGTTTTTTTTTTTTGTTTCCCATGATAGATTTGGAATTTTTAAGTTTCAGATTTTATTTATTTATTTATTAATGTTTAACAATTATAAATAATATTTCTTTTAACCCTTCAAATATTTTTTACACAATTAACAAAATATTATTTTATTATTAATTAATGGTATATGAGACGATGCACGGACGCTACGGGTATATTAAATATTCTTTCCATATATATTTATAAATTATTAGTAGTTTTAATTTTTAAATTAGTGCAGTACACGAATATACATTTATATAAAACATTAATTATAATCCTATATTACACAGAAATTAATTATAATAATATTAGTTAACTTTTAAGAAGAATATAAATATTTTAATATAAAATAAAAAATTATTAAAAATCATATGTATCATAACTCACATATCTATTCTAATTCTAATCTAATATATATATACACACACACTAAAGCAAAACAAGGATACAAATTTGGTAAATAGGCTTTGTTGGCGTTTTTAGAATGATGCCATTTACCACCATAAAATAAGGACACGTGGAAATCTAATAAAAAAGGGTAAACTATAAAAATGTTACCCAACTATGCCTTTTGTTTTATTTTGGTCACCCAACTATTAATTTTTACGATTTAGTCACTAAACTGTTTAAAATTAAATATTTTAATTATTCTGAGCTAACATGGGCTTTTTATATTGGTCTAATAACAAAATTAGCCTCTAATGTTTACATATTTTATTAATTTAATCTTAAATACAAAAAATTCAACAAATTTAATCATTAACATTTAAAAATTTGTCATTTTAGTTCTAATTATAAAAATAAATATATTTGGCCCTGAATATTTACAAAATCTATCAATTCAATCTTAAATCTAAAACTTAAAAAATAAAAATTTATTTTTAGCCATTTATAACCCATTGGCTAACCCATGTGAGATATTAAAATAAGAAAAAAATATCACCTTTCATCTTTTAAGTTACAAAATAACTCTAAAAAGTTAAGATAAAACATTAAAAAAATAAGATCCAAAAGAAAATAAAGACATTTAAAACGTTATTTATTTGGGTAATAATGCAACTAATTATTCTATATAAATTCCAAATCAATTGGTTTGGTTCAGTCTGAATCTTAAATTATAGTAAAATAAATTGTTGCAAAGGACTGAATGAAAACGTGGATTAGACCATTAAAATTTTAAAGACTTTTGACTTCGCAACCTACATGAAAAATCCGCGTAAAATTTATAAAAAATTAAAAATTTCAAAAATGCATAAAATTTTAAAGAATTATTCACATCAATAATAATATACACTTAAACTACAAAACAAAATATCACATCAAATAAATATTCAATAATTCGATCAATTTCCATCCAAAAACTAGCTACTCAACTAAATTTAAAAAGTCAAGAGTCAAATTAATAAAAATAAAAAGTAAATACTAAAGAAAAAAAATTAGACATTAAATTTATTACCATCCTAATATTTTTGAATCTATATAAAATAATAAATTTGACATATTTAATATTTTCATAAAACTAGATTGAAGCACAAAACTGAACAAAACTTTTGAAGGCTGTTTTTGATGATCTGTAGTGGGGATTGTTGGGAGATTTACTCTGTTTTCTAGTGTTAATTTTTCAGTGTTTTGTTAATGGCATTGTAGTGTGGTAGCTCTCCTTATCACTAGCAAAATGCTGATAAAATATTATTGAAGTGACAGTAAATACATAAACAAGCAAGTGTTATCATCATTGCTGGACCATTTTCATGAATGCAAGAGGGATTGCAGTTAGCTGATGGAAATTGTTGTTTTCCTTTGTCAATGGGGACACCAACCCTTTCTTCTCCTTGAACTGGTCTTCACAAGTCACTGGTGCATCCAAGGCAGCACTTATTTCTGCATTAGCAGTTCCATAATCTACAGCCTGAAAAGCATCCAAACCTGTTTCTAAACTAGACCCTGCAAGAGAGTAAAGCTCTGAGCAATCTTTCAAGCAGTTCCTTGCAAACATTCCAACGCCTTTGTTATCCAAAAGCTTGGATATTTTGGAGCCGATGGCCGTGGCATTAGCTATGGCGGTCTCAATGGAGACTAAAACCAAATCTGCAACTCCATAGGCTGCTTTGGCTTTGGGATTCCCTTCAAAAGATGATACACAGAAGTCCAACTTTATATTAGCAGGATTACCCTTTGAAGCTTCATAGCAAGATTTTTGGATAAGATCAGAGGTTGCTGAGACCAGCAAAAGGTAAAAGAAAAGAAGACAAGAAATGTGGGAATTCTTCATATTTGGAAAATTGGAATGAGAAAGAGAAGGCTTGAAATGAAGAATTTATAAGGGAATGAAATGGGAATTCATTTATCCTTGATTCTCGTCAATCCATTTAAATGGGGGGGCACTAAATCATTTTTATTTGGTAACCAATCATTTTTCTTATTTTCAGACAGAAGTAATGTTGAAGAAACGTTGTTAATTTTTGAAATTTTATTTTGTTAGGATTTGGTTTTTGCTCATAGTTTAAATTTTATAATTTTGTGAATAAAAATCTTTGATTGCAGTCCCATCTTATATTAAATTCCATATGATTTTGCAGTGATTTAAATTCGGGAGAAAACTATCCAATTTTTATCAATACATTTTTCAGGATGGATACGAAAATCACATTCTATTTTTCAGAGTATTTATCATGTATTGATACGGTATCGATATCTTTTGTTGGGATTGATAAATTTCTTCAAGTATCGATAGTGGTATACATTTTGTCGTAACCATTTTTTGAGGGAAACGGTAAACAGCGCCGGTCGACTCGATTTTGAAAAAGAAAAGGAAAGGAGTCGCCACCGATCTTTGTTTGGTGTGATCGGATCACCTTCGCTTTAATAAAACATTTAATTTACTAAAACAAAGCTTTTTGGTCCACGAACTTTGAGAAAACGGGTTCGAGGTCGATTACGTGCGAGGAAGGATTAGCACCCTCGACACGCCCAAAATTGGTACCAAACCGGTTGATTGATGTCTTATTTGTTGAAAACTTAAAAGGATTCAAAATACAATGCTTTTTGTTTTTTAAAATTGAAGGACGTTAAGGCTTTCTTATTTTCGAGGAGGTAAAGCATCACGTCCAATGAAGTTAGGGCACAATACTTTAAGCTCCCAAACTAAGCTCGCTTTTGAAACTTGGTTTTATTTGAAGAGGATCTTCCGTTATTCGTCAAATGAGAAATTGGAACCCAGAAGTTAGGGCTCGATTTCCGAGATTTCAAATACTAAGATTGCCTCTGCTTTAGGAAAAGAAACTTATCTCGAAGCATCTAAATGTCGGGTCCAAGAAGTTAGGCACGACATTTCAATTTTCGAGATTCAGATTTTGTTTTAAAATTGCAACTTCAAAAGAGATATCCGTTGTTTAATGAGTAAAACCGAACCCGTAAAGTTAGGGCTCGATCTTCCCGAAGTTTTCAAATACCGAACATTATCTTTATTTTGAAAATTTGGTTGATTAATATTAGACAAAATAATGATAACGACAAATTAGACGAATACATGAATAAATCTAACTCTTATAAACGAATGAGCAAATAAATAATGAAATAAGAATAACAATAATAAAATCATAGAAAACAAATAGGATGATAATAATAACAATAAAAAAATAATAAGAAAATGATAAATAATTAAAGTGCTTTAAAGTATTAAAAAAGTAAAGAGCAAAGAAACTAATAAATAATAAGTAAATTAAATGACAAATAAATAAATAAAGTAACAAATAAATAAGTAATGAATAAAATAATATAAAACAAAATTCATAAATGGTGAAGATTAAACAATTAATAATGAAAAATAATAACTTATTAATAAATGAACAATAATAAAATAAATAAGAGTGGTAATAATAAAATAAAATAGTAACAATACTAGTAATAAAGTAATAGTAATAGTAAATAATAATAATAATTAATAATAGAGGAATAGAATGATGATAATAATAATAATAATAATAATAATAATAATAATAATAATAATAATAATAATAATGCTAATAATAATAATACAACATAGTAATATGTAATATTATAGTAATAATACTAATAATAAAACAATAATAATAATAAATAAACAATAAAACATTAAATAACAATGATAATTAAAGGGAAGGACCAAATCGGATTAAAAATAAAATTCAGGCGGATTTATAATAAAAGAAAGGAAAAGGACCGATTGTGATACGCGAAAAAATATGGGGGACGAGGAGCGAAATTTACCCAACGCGCCTAAACGCAACGCTTTAAAAGGGACTAAATTGTAATCGCATGAAGTTTCGGGCGAATTGCAATATCGAAAGACTTAATTGTAAAATATAAAATGCGGAAGGATCACAAGATAAAATTTCCATTTTTTCAAAAACACGCGGATCCTCCGAGCGGGTCGGGTCGCCTGCATGGTCACGACGAAACGGCGTCGCTTTGGGGCCATCAGACGCCCTAAACGACGCTGTTTACAACCTTTATAAATATAAATTTTTGCCTTTTTTTCATTTTCGCAAAAAAAAAAAAGGAGGAGGGTTCTTCCTTTCTCCTCTCAAATCCGAGAGGAGGGTCTCCGGGATTCCTATTTAATCCGGCCACCGGTCATGCCGCCACCCCACGAAAGTCGAAAGGGTATGTTTTTTTTTATACATATTTGTTTTGTTTTTTTTTATTCTTGACTTATTTTTGTTTTGAAAACCCGGAAGAAGACCCCCATTTGCTCGATCTCGACTTGACGACGAGAGAAGACTCAACGACGCGTGCCGGGGTTCGAGTTAGTTTCGCCTTCCTTTTAATATTATTATTATTTGTAAAAAAGGAAAATAAATGATAAAAGGAAAATAGAAATAATTTCTTAAAATGGAAACTAAATGTAAAAAAACAACCTTTTTGCTTTTAACTCTTGTATTCGAGATCTCTATTGTTTTTTTTGAAAGAAAATCCTCTTTGCTATATTTCTCTCTGCTTTTCTCTAAAAGCCTCTTTTTACATTGCTTTTGCTTGGCTTATATAATGAATGAAAAAAATATTGCTTTTTTTGCCTTTATTTTGCTATTTTTTTGGTTGTCATGTCCTCTTTTGTCTTGTTTACAGTGTGGTGGTGGAGCGTCGGAGGCGGTGGCGTCTTGAGCATGTCGGGAGCAGGAGGCGCAGAGGGGGGGCGTAAGTCGAGGGTCGAGGGTCGAGTCGGCTAGGGTTTTTGTTTCTTTCTGTTTTTGTGAGAATGGTTTGAGTTTGGGCCATTTGGGCTGCTTTCTTTATTTTAGTTTTGGGCTTGTTGTTTTATTTTGTAATTGGGTTTGTTGTTTGATTGTTGGGCCCTGGGCAATTTGGGTTCTATAATGCCCTCTTTGCTCATTGTCGTAACGATAATAGAGCAAAGACTCAAAGAAGCCAATATTGCCCCTACCGCGAGTCTTGGCCTCTCCTGCTTTTCTTCAAGTAGCCTCATCCCGATCCTCCACACCTTGTTGCTTTGATCCACTTCACCGATATGTGGCTTCACCGCTTCTTGCGATTTCAATAGGATGTGACTTGTTTATTTTCAACTGATGCATCTTCGAGAGATGAGGTCTTTGGTCTTCACTATCCCACTTCTAGTTAAGGCGATAGGACTAAAGCTTAACCATGCTCCCTCTTGGTTGGGACAGAATTACAAATTTTGACCTATTCCATTTCTTTGGTCGGTGGCAATAGGAGGGTGGCCAAAATCATGTTCTCTACTGGTTAGAGAGCCAAGATTCGCCTTCGATCTTGCTCCGCTACTGGTTAGGGCGACAAGATCTACAACTTTCTTTTGACCCATTCCACTGCTGGTCAGTGGCAATAGGATGGTGGCTTAAATCGTGTTCCCTACTGGTTAGGGAGCCAAGATTCGCCTTCGATCTTGCCCCACTACCGGTTAGGGCGACAAGATCTACAATTTTGACCTATTCCACTTTGGTCGGTGGTAATAGATTCGGTGGCTTAAATCATGTTCCCTACTGGTTAAGGAGCCACGATTAGCCTTCGATCTTGCCCCACTACTGGTTAGGGCGACAAGATCTACAATTTTTGGCCCATTCCACTGCTGGTCAGTGGCAATAGGACAATCTTCAACCTATTCCATCACTGGTTGATGGTAATAGGACAATCTTCAACCTATTCCAACACCGGTTGATGGCAATAGGTCAATCTTCAACTTATTCCATCGCTGGTTGATGGTAATAGGACAATCTTCAATAGTGTTGCTACACCGTCCTTTAGGGACATATCCTGTAGACTCGATTTTGTGTTTATGCCAAATGGTGAGGATGCTATGGTCAGAATGACTCAAATACTCCTAACTAATGGATGACACTTGCATGAAGGCAGAATGTCGTGAGAATGATAATCTTTCGTTAAGATGCAATGATTGTAATAAATCGGATGCTCCTAACTAAATGATATTACGGAGGACATTTGTATGAATGCAGGATGTCATGAGAACGATTTATTTTTTCTTAAAAAATCTTAGGGCTGTAATTGCTCGCTCGCTCGTCGAGGTCATGGTACAGAGGCAACATCTTGTCTGATGTCTATGCCTGCGAATCTGAAGAAATGGTCATAATTTTGGACTTCTCTTCTTCGAATGTTTCCAACCCCTAAGCTCGGTGGCTCCTAAACAACAGTCTCGTTTTAGGTCCCTACGCTGTTTAGAAGCTTCCAGAGTAATAGGCGGGACTCGTTTCATGGAAGCATTATGGGTCAATGGGTCGTTATTTCAATTGCAAACAACTCAAAGATTTAAAATAACAATGGGATTTATAAAGAATGGAATTGGATTAATTCAACAAAAGTAAACATTATTGAGTACAAAAATGGGTAAAAGAAAAAGTAGGTGCCCCAGATATCGCACTGGGCTTCGCCAATCGAATCCTTTCAAGATCATTTGAGCCGAAAAGACGTTGGGAGATCTGCAGGTTTCAGAAATGTTCCGAGGTGTAACATTCCTCCTTTTGCCAATTCGGGGAAAAGATTGTCACATACCTCCTTTTTCGTGCTAATTTGGGCCCCTTATCGAAGTTTTCGACTCAAAGCCCTTTGGTCTCAAAGCGCCCTTTACGGGTTTTCACTTCGGCCTCTCTATTTTTTTTGGTAAAGCGCCTTTTTCGGGTTTTCACTCTAGCCTTTCTCCTCTTCAAGCATAATATTTCTTAACTGAATCTGAATTTATGGGATTGGGTAGATTTTTCCCATCCATCTCACCAAGATTAGTGCCCTCCGAAAAAGCCTTTTCACCACATAAGGTCCTTCCCAATTTGGCATCCATTTTCCTCTCAAATCCTTTTGTATGGGAAGGATCTTTTTCAAAGACGAGATCCCTTCATGGAATTCCCTGGGAGAACTTTTTTATTGTACGCTCGCATCATTCGCTTTTGGTACATCCGACTATGACGGATAGCCCTCAATCTCTTTTCTTCAATTAAGTTTAATCGATCATATCGAGCTCGGATCCATTCAACTTCATCCACTTCACTTCGACAATACTCAAGAGAAGGTATTTCCACTTCGATAGGTAGAACTGCCTCCATCCCATAGACTAATGAGAAAGGTGTTGCCCCGGTAGAGGTTCGGACGGACGTTCGATAAGCATAGAACGCGAACGCTAATTTCTCATGCCAATCCTTGTAAGTCTCACCATCTTTCCCACTATCTTTTGATGTTTTGTTGGTCGCTTCCTTGCCCCATTCATTTTTGGGCGTCGGTGATGAATTGTGATGTTTGATGTTGAATTGGCTACAAACCCCTCGCTATCGTGCTATTGTTTAAATTCGGTCGTTGTCCGATATGATCCTCTCGGCATTCCATATCGACAAATGATTTCCTTCTTCAAAAACCGGCTAATCGCTGATTTAGTGACGTTGGCATATGAGGCAGCCTCCACCCATTTCATGAAGTAGTCGATGACCACAAAGATAAATCGGTGCCCGTTCGATGCCTTCGGAGATATTGGCCCAATGACGTCCATGCCCCACATGGAAAATGGCCATGGAGAAGTCATAACATGCAAAGGTGACGGAGGTACATGAATCTTGTCTCCATAACCGCATTTATGACATTTTTTGGCATAGTTGATACAGTCTCCCTCCATGGTGGACCAATAATATCCGAACCTCATTATTTGCCTGGCCATTGTAAAACCATTAGCGTGAGTTCCACAGACACCTTCGTGGACTTCTTCTAGGATTAACTTAGCTTCTACGGCGTCCACACACCTTAGCAAAGACTTGATCTTTCCTTTTCTTGTATAAGACTTCTCCATCCAAGACGTAATCACATGCTAATCTCCTTAACGCCTTTTTTCATTCTCGTGGCTTGATCGTGGTACTCACGATTCTTCACATATCGCAATATATCGTGGTACCATGGTGGGCCAATTTTCCTTCTTCCTCGATATTGTAGCAATGGGTGGGGCCTCATAAATGCTCATTTGTATAGGTCTCATATCCTCCTTGTTGTTTGCTCGCACTATAGAAGCCAATGTGGCTAGAGCATCACCATCCGATTTTTGTCCTTGGTAAATAATCGAAAGTGATGTCATCGAACTCTTTGATTAGTTCTTGACCAATCTTTTGTATTCGACCAATTGGGGATCTCTCGCTCCCATTCTCCTTTAAGTTGATAAATTACCAACGCGAGTCTCCGTGATACTTCCAAAGACCTTAATTTTATGCTCAATAGCAAAGACGGATGCCCATGATACAAGCTTCATATTCGCCATATTGTTTGTACAATTGAAATCCAATTTACAGTAAATGGGTAATGATCTCCGTTTGGGGACATCGAATCGCCCCAATTCCATTGCCCATAGCGCTCGATGCCCGTCAAGTTCGGTTTCAGGACGACTTTCCGTGGTATCTTCTTCATGGTTGCTACGCACATTAGGTCTTCATTAGGAAATCAAAGTCCGAGGCTCATAATCGCCGAGCTCTACTAGCCGTAAAATCCGTTATTGCACTCCTTTTATCGCTTCGGTTTACATAAACTATGTCAAACTCGAAAAGTAAAATTTGCCATCGGGCCATCCGTCCATTAAGAGTAGTTGACTCCATTAGGTATTTCAGTGGGTCTAGCTTCGAGATGAGCCAAGTCGTATGATACAACATGTACTGCCTCAGTCTCCGTGTTGTCCAGACCAAGGCACAACACATTTTCTCAATCGGTGAGTACCTTGTTTCACACTCAGTGAACTTTTTGCTAAGGTAGTATATTGCTTTTTCTTTCTTTCCGACTCATTATGCTTTGGCCGAGCACACATCCCATTGAATTATCAAGTACCGCCAAATAGAGGATTAAAGGCTTCTCCGGATTAGGCGGTGTCAATACTGGAGGATTGGACAGTATCGCTTACTTTGTCAAAGGTCTTCGACATTCCTCGTCCCACACACCGGATTGTGTTTTTAAGAAGACGAATATGGGATCACATTTCTCGCTTAGTTGTGAAATGAACCGAGCAATGTAATTTAATCTTCCTAAGAAACCTCGAACTTCTTTTTATGCGTGCGAGGTGGAGGCAATTCTTGTATAGCCTTGACTTTGTCCGGTCAACCTCAATCCCTTTTCATCGACTATAAGTCCTAGCAGCTTCTCGACCGCACCAAAGGTACACTTTGTCAAGTTAAGCTTGAGCTTGGACTTTCCTCAACCTCAAAATAATTTCCTTAAGACTTGATGTGCTCCTTTTCGGTCCGAGACTTGGCGATCATATCGTCGACGTAAACCTCAATTTCCTTGTGCATCATGTCATGGAATAGGGTCACCATGGCTCTCGATATGTTGCCCCGCATTCTTCAACCCAAATGGCATTACTCGATAGCAAAAGGTTCCCCACATGGTTATGAATGTGGTTTTATTCATGTCTTCAGGAAGCATCTTTATTTGGTTGTATCCTGAGAACCCATCCATGAACGAGAACAAGGAATAACCCGCCGTATTGTCCACCAAGGTGTCGATATGAGGTAACGGAAAGTTGTCCTTCTGCTAGCCTTGTTTAGATCTCTCAGAGTCCACACACATTCGTATTTTCCCATCTTTCTTTGGGACGGGACGATATTGGCTACCCATTCTGAGTACTTAACCACTTGCAAGAACCCTGCGTCAAACTGCTTCTTGACCTCTTCTTTTATTTTTAGTAAAACGTCTGGCCTCATCCTCCGAAGTTTTTGTTGGACCGGCTTGTATTCTTCTTTTATGGGTAAACGGTGTACCACGATATCAGTGCTTAGCCCGGACATGTCTTGATATGACCATGCGAAGACATCCTTGAATTCTTGGAGTAACTCAATGAGGTCTTGCTTTGTCTCTGCGGTGATACCGGCTCCAATCTTCACTTCTTTCTTTTCTTGTTCATTTTCTAGATTCACTATTTCCACTGATTCTTTGTGAGGTATGATTCGTTTCTCCTCTTGTTCTACTATCCTTAACAGTTCGGGAGCTAAATCACAGCCTTGGTCATCTCCAAAATCCTGAAAATCTTCCGCACCCATATCTTGCTCAAAAGGACATTCTGAGTCATCGGTAGTGTTACTCAAATCATTGATATCTGGAGACCTATTATGGAAATGAATAAAGGCTCATAGGATCATAGAATCTTGGCATGTTTATTGGTATGATAAATGAAGAATAGAAATGTTTAGAAGAATATTTAAAGAAATAATGAATGAATGAAATGAACATAAAAGAAAATTTGCTCAAAAGATAGCGGAGATGTATTTCATTGAAAATAACGATGGCTTATACAAATTCATGTTTCATTAAAGGGTTCTTATTGCTTCTAGACTTAAAGCAATAAGTGTGTTCCAGTATTACTCAATAAGTTCTAAAGGCTATAGGAATCTCCTCCGCAGCCTAATTGTTTAGAACGCTACCCTACTCATAGGGCGGATGCCATTCTGATTTTCTTCCTCAATTTTCCCCTCAGATATAGCGTTGACATGCTCGATTTCTTCATTTTGTGTTTCTCGTCCCGGATGGATAACCCCTCCTGATATAAAGATCTCACGAATATGAGAAATTATCATCGGTTTCCATTTCATCTCATCTCCCTCAAACGTGCCTTCCTTCTTTCTTGCTTCTTTTCCGACTCTCTCTTTTTGCTTGGCGTTGGCTTGAATCCTAGCCCAAGAAGTCTCGCTTTTCTTTTAGTCTTGGGACCTCGATTTCTCCTTGGAGGTATCTTCCAAGTTCTTTCTCTGGCACAGCTCCATTCTCGACCATCAGTTGTAGACCCATTCTCGTAGTTTTGGACAATTATGGTATCGGGACCTTATTCCCTCGATTTAATGTTGCGTTGACAAATTCCAAAGAACGGAAGGAACACTCACCGCTTCATCGTTGGCTTCTAAATAGGGTGCATTGTTTGTTACTGATTGATGATGTCCTCTTCAAGATTTATGGTTACTAGACGGCCTCCGAGATTAATTTCAACTTTTGGTGCAATGATGAGGGCAATCGCCTCGACGAGTGTATCCAAGGTCTCCCGAAAGCGCGCTTATAAGACTACCGGTCGTCCATCACAATAAAGTCCACCTCATATGTGCCCGGTCCGATTAAGAGAGGTACTTGATCCTTCCCATGACTTTCCTCTCGGTTCCATCGAATGCCCTTACTATGTTGTGGCGGGCCTTTATATGAGAACTATCAACGGTAATCGATTCAAGGTCGATAGTGGTAGAACATTGAGCGATCCATTGTCGACTAGTACCCCGGTAATGTGTATCCTTTGCATCGAGTGGTAATGTGAGAGCCTTGATGGAACCCGTACCTCCGAAAGAATCTCATCATCGTTAAAGAAAATGAAGTTATCGGCACTTATGTTGCTAACCAGGCGATCCAAATTTTGTTAATCGTTATATCATTCGCAACATAAGTTTCGCTCAATACCTTTATCGGTAGCATTACGGTGTGCTTCGTAACTCAATAATAAATCTAGCACCGATATACTGAGCCGATTGCTTATGTAATGCTTTCTACGACCTCGTATTCACTATGCTTCGAAACTTTAAGAATTTCCTAGCTTCTTCCTCTTTCACCGGCTCGCTTATATGTGCCTCTTGCTTGGTCCCTTTTTCTTTCTTTTGTTCGCCGTCAAGTTTTTCCTCCGAGTGCCCTGTCTTTGTGTTTGACAAGTCGTAGCGCTTTCCATCTGCAGGAGCCTTCCTCTTGGTTTTCTTCGTGGTGTTGGGCGAACCTCCATTCTCGTGAGTCGCCACATTGCGCTTATAGTTCGAGGGACCTTCTTGTCATCCTTATATGGAAAGGCTGCAGGTTTTCGGATCACGATCCTAGGATACTCCTGGCTCTCTTTTGTTGGCGGACCCCCCTTTTTAGGAATCGTCACGTTGCAGTTATAACCCCCGGGAGCCTTTTGGTTGTCTTCAGATGAAAAAGCAGTAGGCTTTCGAATCACAATTTTTGGATTTATTTTTACTCTATCACCTTTTGATTGTGAGATGGTGACTAAAGGATAGCTCGCCTCCGAGGCTTTTGCTACTGACTCATCCTCCAACGTGCAGATGTTACTCTCTTTCCGGCCTTCGTTGCTTTCAAAGAATTCTAGCTCTTTATTGTCCATTAGCGCTTTATACAAAGATTCGAACTCGGTGTAACTTTGATTTCGTGTCTTCCGAGTCATGAAATTCACAACCCTTTCGTGTTTCTTCATGCTCTCCCTTGGACATGTCACAACCAATCCCTTTTATCATTTCCTTCCGCACTGTTTCATTGGGGTTTTCACATCGAAAATATCCCTTTAACTCTTCTTTCCGCATCTTCGCCTATCATGTTGACCCGTGATTAGGTAGCAGTGCCTTGCAAGAGGTGTCATCGACTTCTATAACTCCCATCCGGATCGGTCTTTCCACTAGTTTCTTAAAAGCGAGGCGGTTCTATAGAATGCCCCACGATTCTGCATGGTATTCGTGACCGTGCGCTCGCATCATACCACTTAGGTGCAGGGGTTGCAAGGGTTTTAAGTAATGGGGGGAGACAACGTGTGCGTCAAATAATTTTTTGGTACATTTACTTGTATGGGACTGGGATAGGCGTGAATTGGATTTTCTCCGTGTTTTGCCTTGTGTTGGACTCCTGTCTAAAGGGGCTCTGATGATCGGGGGTCACAGTTCTTGGCTGGCTCACAGTAATAGGTTTTGAATAACCTTTACCTATGTTGTTTATATCACTCTCCTCTTCTTGGGACCGTCTTTCTAGTACTTTCTCTAGCCTCTATTTTACCGCTTCGATTGCATTCTCGATCATTTCCCACAAAGACAATATCGGAAAAACTTTTGTGGCACTTCCAAGCATGTGATTAATGAAGGAGCTTTGGTGTATTGACAAACAAAGATGGTTGTCTCTTTTCTAAGAGCGGTGGTGAACTTGCGTGGCTATTTCCCTCCACCATTGGGCATACCGCTCAAACTTTCGCTCGCTTTTTCTCCATATTTTGGAGCGTGATTCGATCAGAGCTATATCGCTACGCGTTCGTATTGTTTCGGAAGGCTCTGCTAGATCCTTCCATGACTTGATCTGGTACGACCGAGCCGATTGTACCACTTGGTCAGCGCCCCGCCAAACTATCCTGGAAACAATGAATAAGCAGTTGATCGTTGTTAACATATCCCGCCATTCATCGACAGAACATCGTGATGTGTGCTTCAGGGCAACTGGTCCCATTGTATTTTTCAAAATCCGGGGTCTTGAACTTTGGCGGAAGTATGAGGTCTGGGACTAGGCTCAAGTCTTTAGCGTCCACTCCGTAGCGATGGTCAGCAGTCTCTATTTCCTTAAATTTTTCTTCTAACCATTTGCAACGATCCTCGAGTTGTTTGGGAAGGTTCGTTTTTGCCTTATCCATTTCAGCCATTTCATCAAAGTCGGGGACTATAGGGTTAGCCAAACCTTCTCCGGATTATTGCTGAACCAATGGAAAGTGCTACCGGCATTGCGGTCTCAACCTGGCACTGTGGCCTGATAACAAAAGGCGTCCTTTGGGGACCTATCTCTGGTGGTGCTTGGGTATTTGGCGGGGTAAATCCCGGAGGGTAAGCAGGGTCGTCATTATTCCCTGAACTAGTAGCAACGCCTTTTCCTCGTTCATTGGCTAATAGTTACGCCAGCTGGCTCATCATGTTGTTTTGGGACTCTTGCATCCGTTCTATCATATCTTGCTGGAGTTTCATCATTTGCTCCTGCATCTGTTCTTGCATCTCCTTCTGAAATTGTTCAAATCTTTGATCCATTTTCTTTGTCTTAGCACGAGTCCCGTAGTGATGTCCGGCCCTCAATTTCTTTTTTCTTCTCTCTTGTTTCTCTTTTGTTTCTCTGTTTAATCTTAACCAATTAGGCTTCTTTTTATAAACTTTAATGCATGTAATATGATGTAATGCAAATGCATGAATGCAGGAAGAAGACATCGATTCTGATCAACTTCATTTTAGAAAACTTTATTAGAAGGCAAAACCCTTTACATAAAGTAGATTACAAATACGTTCTAGCCCTAAGACCTAAGGTTTTGATTTTTCCAAGCAGAGAGATTAGCTCTTCATCACGACTCGGTGGTAGCCCATATCTCATGCCCACTATGTCAGCCTCCTCAGCCAAAGTCCATGGGTGATCACTTCTCGAATGGATTATTGCTTCTCCCATGAGGTAGTCCCATTCGAACTTGCTCGCAAGAATGGTGAAGCCATTCCTCCCAACGTCTTTCTCTTGTTTCCAGAAGCTCAATCCGGAGCTCGCTACTATGCAATACCGATTCTAACTCTTCAACCATACCTTTTAGTTCCTCTATTCTGTTTAGGCTTGACTTTAGTTGGCTTTCCGAGTCTCGACTTCGGTAGTGGTGCAGAGATCGCCCAAGCTCAGCTATTCTAGCTTCTAATCCCTTTCTCTCCTTTTGGTCTTCTGTCCTGCCCTTCTCTAAGTCTTCCTTATGTGCTCGCATTTCCTGAAACTTTTTCTCCCAACTGTTAACTTTGGCTCTTTCCTCTCTGACCTCTTGTTGCCACTGCTCCAAAGTTTTCCCTAATCCTGCGTTTTTCATCGTTAAGCGCATCCTCTTGTACTCCGTCTTCAAGTTATCTCGGTCTTCCTCTATTTTTCGCTTTTCCTTTCTGAGTTTCTCAGCCTCTGATTTTTGACCGTCCACTTCTAACTGGAGGAGCATCTTTTCTTCCTCCAACCTTTCTATCCTTTTCTTGAGTTCCGAGCTCATCCGTTCAAAATCTTACTTTACAACCTCTAATTCTGATGGGACCACTCGCATGCATTCTTCTCTTGATCGGGCGCCTTCTGGATTTGGCTCAGGAATGTTATCGTTGACTCTCCTGGCCCTCCACTCAAGGTATTCTCAGGTCGCCCCGGGCACGTAGACAATCTTCTCATTCTATGAATCGATTCTGCACTAGAAATCTCTTTAACCCTTTTCTTATAGCTTCCCTTCATATGAAAACTTCGCATTGAGCTAGCCAGTATGTCGTTGGTACAAGCGCCTTGAACCATCTTGTCTTAGGACCAAAGAAAGGGCATAGGCGGTGGCACCCCAAATTCCCAATAGGGAACCCAATCAAAGCTTCCGAACGATAAAGGATCCTGTCGGAATCATCCAAGGAGCCTTCCACTCGATGTCGCCCTCTTGAAGGTTTTAGAAGAGCGCGATCCAATTTTCTTCGACACATCCTCTCTTCTAGGCGTGGTTGCTATCTCTTCTAGCGGGAGTACTTTTCCGACATGAACCGCAAGACACTTTTTTATTTTCTAAAAGTGGCTATAGAACCAAGCCAATAACAACAAGCACATCCAATAAACTCCTTCGCCTCTTCTCCGACATGCAACAAGGATCCGAATGTTTCGACTAAGATGGCAGAACAGGTGTGACCCTTTGTCCAATCAATGAATAAATCAATAGTCGCTTCATCAATGTGCCTCAAAGCTTTGGGAAGATTACGGACAGTAAATACATAAGGCCAAGATGTCTATCTTTTCTTCAGACGGGATGCGCCAGATCAGGTCTCTCAAACATATCTAGGGTATGCATTTACCCTCGCCTTTCTTCTGCATTCTAGCTGAGACCCACTGTTCACTCATTCCGGTGACATTTATCAACTTCTTCGCGAAGGTTGGGCCATTAACCGCCTTGGAATAAGCTTTGTCAACTTGAATTCTTGGACAACGCAACAAGGTTGTATACTCTTCATCTTGGGAACCAGATCCACTTTTCCGAAGGAGAAAGCGATTTATAAGCGGCATTCCGAATCGGGTCATTGCTCTAATGTGCTTGTCTATTTTAACCTCAAGCAAGTAAGGCGGTCGTAGTAAGTACCATAGAACAGCTGCTTCGCTTCATCATCCCACTGAGTCCAAATTTCTTTCAACTCCTGGAGCTCGTTCTGCGTGACACTAATATTGGTGAAGTTCCGTAGCTCAGACACATACCCTTCGACTAAGCTATCTCCTTTTCTACTTGGCCTTGTTTCGACCATATGCGACGACCGATTGTCTTCTACTTTATCAAGGAATTCGCTTTCCATAACCAAACTTCCCAACTCGAAGCGGACCGTGAATCGATGTCTCTTTAAAATATGAAATGATATGCACAAAAGAAGAAACACAAAAGTTAGTACCATGGAATGTAAAGCAAGTAAAATAAACTAATGCCTATTTGGGTGACCACTAAGGTTTGCCATAGCTCTACCTAAGGTGGGCTCCTAGGGTTTGCTATATGCGGCTTAGTTCTAAAGTTCGAGGTACCCGAACCAGCAGATTCCTCGTTCCTCACCCATTATAGGCTCATGCGGACCGAGTTCGGTTCAGGGGAATACATTTCCCTATGGCCATGCGGAAGTGAAAAATTCATGGAGACATAGGTACGGATGTATTCCGAAAGCAGTCCACTAGCCCATGTGGAGGTGAAAACCTCACGAAGGCATAGCTTCTCGCTCCCACTTAAAGGTGTGACCACAACGGTCATGCAATGCAATGCCAAAGTATTTACAAGGCTAATATTGAAGAGCGTTAAAGAAGCATGATTTTTCAAAACCATTTTAATTAAAAGGACAAAATCAATCAATCTATGGCTTGACCTCGCGTCCCGATTGGAGTCGCCAAGTCGTCAGAACCATTTTTAAGGAAGCAGTAAGCACGCATCGACTCGGTTTTGAAAAAGAAAAGGAAAGGAGTCGCCACCGATCTTTGTTTGGTGTGATCGGATCACCTTCGTTTTAATAAAACATTTAATTTACTAAAACAAAGGCTTTTTGGTCCACGAACTTTGAGAAAACGGGTTCGGAGGTCGATTACGTGCGAGGAAGGATTAGCACCCTCGACACGCCCAAAATTGGTACCAAACTGGTTGATTGATGTCTTATTTGTTAAAAACTTAAAAGGGATTCGAAAATACAATGCTTTTTGTTTTTTTTAAAATTGGAAGGGACGTTAAGGCTTTCTTATTTTCGAGGAGGTAAAGCATCACGCCCGAGAAGTTAGGCACAATACTTTAAGCTCCGAAACTAAGCTCGCCTTTTGAAACTTGGTTTTTATTTGAAGAGGATCTTCCGTTATTTGTCAAATGAGAAATTGGAACCCGATAAGTTAGGGCTCGATTTCCGAGATTTCAAATACTAAGATTGCCTCTGCTTTAGGAAAAAAAACTTATCCGAAGCATCTAAATGTCGGTCCAGAAGTTAGGACACGACATTTCAATTTCCGAGATTCAGATTTTGTTTTAAAATTGCAACTTCAAAAGAGATATCCCGTTGTTTAATGAGTAAAACCTAACCCGATGAAGTTAGGGCTCGATCTTCCGAGTTTTCAAATATAGAACATTATCTTTATTTTGAAAATTTGGTTGATTAATATTAGACAAAATAATGATATTGACAAATTAGACGAATACATGAATAAATCTAACTCTTATAAACGAATGAGCAAATAAATAATGAAATAAGAATAACAATAATAAAATCATAGAAAACAAATAGGATGATAATAATAACAATAAAAAAAATAATAAGAAAATGATAAATAATTAAAGTGCTTTAAAGTATTAAAAAAGTAAAGAGCAAGAAGCGAATAAATAATAAGTAAATGAAATGACAAATAAATAAATAAAGTAACAAATAAATAAGTAATGAATAAAATAATATAAAACAAAATTCATAAATGGTGAAGATTAAACAATTAATAATGAAAAATAATAACTTATTAATAAATGAACAATAATAAAATAAATAAGAGTGGTAATAATAAAATAAAATAGTAACAATACTAGTAATAAAGTAATAGTAATAGTAATAGTAAATAATAATAATAATTAATAATAGAGGAATAGAATGATAATAATAATAATAATAATAATAATAATAATAATAATAATAATAATAATAATAATAATAATAATGCTAATAATAATACAACATAGTAATATGTAATATTATAGTAATAATACTAATAATAAAACAATAATAATAATAAATAAACAATAAAACATTAAATAACAATGATAATTAAAGGGGAAGGACCAAATCGGATTAAAAATAAAATTCTGGGGCGGATTTATAATAAAAGAAAGGAAAAGGACCGTATTGTGATACGCGCGAAAATATGGGGGACGAGGAGCGCAAATTTACCCAACGCGTCTAAACGCAACGTTTTAAAAGGGACTAAATTGTAATCGCATGAAGTTTACGGGCGGTTGCAATATCGAAAGACTTAATTGTAAAAATATAAAATGCGTAAGAATTGCAAGCATAAAATTTCCATTTTTCGAAAAACACGGATCCTCTGGAGCGGTCTGGTCGCCATGAGTCACGATTAAACGTCGTTTGGGGCCACCGATTAGGCCCTAAACGACGCGTCGTTTTACAACCTTTATAAATATTAATTTTTTGCCTTTTTTTTTCATTTTCGAAGCTTTCAGAAAAAAAGGAGGAGAGGGTTCTCTCCTTTCTCCCTCTGCAGATCCGAGAGGAAGGGTCTCCGGAGGATTCCTATTGAATCCGATCACCGGCAAGTTGCTGCCATGCCACCGTGTCTGATGGTAAAAAGTCGAAAGGGTATGTTTTTTTTTTAATACATATTTGTTTTGTTTTTTTTTGCGTTTACTGACTTATTTTTTGTTTTTGAAAAACCCAGAAGAAGAAGACCCCCCCATTTGCTCTCGATCTCGGCTTCGACGACGGAGAGAAGACTCCGACGACGTGCCCCGGGGTTCAGGTTAGTTTCGCCTTCCTTTTTAATATTATTATTATTTGTAAAAAAAAAGGAAAAATAAACAGATAAAAGGAAAATAGAAATAACAGTTTCTTAAAATGGAAACGGAAATGTAAAAAAAACAACCTTTTTTGCTTTTAACTCTTGTATTCGAGATCTCTATTGTTTTTTTTGAAAGAAAATCCCTCTTTGCTATATTTCTCTCTGTTTTTTCTCTCCGAAAAGCCTCTTTTTACATTGCTTTTGCTCGGCTTATATAGCCGAATGAAAAAAAATATTGCTGTTTTTGCCTTTATTTTGCTATTTTTTGGTTGCTGTCCTCTTTTGTCTTGTTTGCAGGTGGTGGTGGAGCGTCGGGAGGCGTGGCGTCTTGAGCATGTCGGGGAGCAGGAGAGCAGAGAGGAGGCGTAAGTCGAGGGTCGAGGTCGAGTCTGGCTAGGGTTTTTTGTTTCTTTCTGTTTTTGGCTGAGAATGGTTTCGGGTTTGGGCCATTTGGGCCTGTTTCTTTATTTTAGTTTTGGGCTTGTTGTTTTATTTTGTAATTGGGTTTGTTGTTTGATTGTTGGGCCCTGGGCAATTTGGGTTCTACACATTTTATCCATATATTTTTTAGTATCGATACGGAATTGACATTCTAATTTCCAAAGGATTTACCAAGTATCAACACGATATTGATACCTTCTATTTTGTATCGATATTTATGGCTCCAACGGTCACTAAATTAGACATTAAATGCTATTAGTATTGACACTCGTAGAAAAAATATTTATAGGTGACATCAATGCACTTATACTTTCATCCCAACAACTCTATTCAATATTCCAATAATCACAACGACCGAAAATCAATTAAAACTTAGTTTAACATTATTTCTCAAAAGTGTTTTTGGGGGAAAATCACTTTTGGAGAAAAACTAAAATTTTCACCTTCGAAAAAAGTACTTTTTGACCACTTTTTGGCTTAGAAAAATATATTTTCTCTAAAAAACAACTTGTTTAGGAATGTTTTTGTCATAAAAGTGCCTCTTAGAATTAATACTAGAGTATAAATACCATTCTCCAAAGGGTCTACAACAAGAAGAAAGATTATCAAAGCAAAAATTTCAATCAATCAATCATTGTACTTAAAGTTTTCATATTTTCCTTGTATACACTTGTTAGCTTTCATTGTTGTTTATTTAGCTCATGTGTTTTATTATTTCATTTGTTCTAAATTGACAAACAATCCATTCTTGTAAGGATTAATTCATTGTTTGTTTATTTGTATTACTTTTTGAGAGGGTTTTATTTTAAGGTTTAGGTAGGAATTTTAAGGGTTGTAAAGTTAAACATTGTCCTCAAAAGTTAGTCAAATTAGTGAATTTAGGAAAATATTTAGTAGTAGAAAGTTAAAGTAGTGGAGTAGCATTGGGGTCGAACCACTTTAAATCATTGTGTTCATTTTTTTCCTCTTTTCCTTCTAGCTTTCACAAATTTTTAAAAGCCAATTCACCTCCTATTGGCGATTTCAATTTGATCAATCGAGCTAACAAATGATATTGTACACTCATTTTAATTATTAACTTTATAGCAAATTTTAAATTTAATCATTTTTTAATTTTAAATTTTAATGAAAAACTTCACTTTTTAAAATCATTTTATATTTTTAATTTTTAAAATTAATTTTAATTTTCTCAAGAAATGAAAAACATGCGATTTTATTAGAAATAATCTGAATTTTGATAGAAAAACCTTCCAAGTTGTTTTGAAAAAAATAAAATTAATTCTAAGAAAGGAAATGAGTAATGATAATGAATTTTCATGAAAATTGTGTACTAAAATGAATATACATAAAAATCATTGCCCACCAAATTGGGTTGGAACCCAAATCAACATTTGATAATGAATCCAATTTAACTCAATTTTAATTATGGTATTTAAGAGTCCAAAATTCACTAACTTGTTAAATGCTTGGGATTAATGTTTGTTGAAAAAATTTAAAGTCATAGTTGGCATAATTTTGTGTTAATTGGACATTTAGACAATTTTTCTTTTTACTGGATAAGTTTTAAGCCCACTCAATTATTTTATTTCATTTCATTTCACTTTCAATTTTGTTTTTACTTTTGGTTTTATAAAGAATTTTTAACAAATATTAAAAAATAAAATGTTGAAAATTTACAATAATAGCCCCCACATTTCTCAAGGTTTTGCACAATTACATCCCAAATTTCACACAACTATTGAGACAGGTGATGTCCTCCAAATGGCCAGCTACTTGCACAAGAGCAAAGCCATAACAAATTTTTAGAGGGGGCCGAATGAAATTTTAATATTTTATAGTCTATATCTTTATAATTTTTAAAGGATTAAATCAATTTTTTATTTTAGGGGGCCAAAGTGCAATTTTACCTTTACTAATTTT
Organism: Gossypium rotundifolium; assembly: GCA_025506655.1. NCBI lineage: Eukaryota > Viridiplantae > Streptophyta > Magnoliopsida > Malvales > Malvaceae > Gossypium > Gossypium rotundifolium. The sequence continues at coordinate 52,663,108 of CP106728.1, forward strand.
AAATTTTTAAAAAAATTTAAGGGCCTAAATAAAAATTTTACATTTTAGGGGGTCGGGGCCCTGCCATTTCTAAATCTGCCTCAGACAGCACAAGGACACTGGTAACAACCGCCAAGAGCAGTACATTCCTCCGCACCATTTCGCACAAGGCCAGTACAGCCATGCCACCGTAGCTCTATAAAAGGCTCGTGCTCCTTCTTTCCAAGCTCCTATATAGCAACATCCAAAAATTGATCAAAAGGAGGTTAGCTGCATTTTTATGAATTCAGAGCAAGAAAAGCATGCTTTTTCAACTTCCCCCAAGATTCAAAACCATCCGACTGCACCCTTAACCCATTACCTCCATCACCACCGCATACCTGAGCCACCACCAAACCTTCCTTGGCACCTCACTAACCCAACTTCATCCCCAAACAACCAAGGCTCCCATCTTAATCACTATCTTCACCACTATCAACTCCCAACTGACCCCTAAACCAAACTTAAACCTCTCCCTCAAACCTCTAACAACAATTCGACCACTTCAACCTCACCATCCACAACCCATTTAGTTAAATCGAAAAAAGGCAGAGAAAGAAAAAAACTCCTCTTTATTGCATGATGAATCCTTCGCTGTTTCAGGGGGAGTTTATTGATGTTTACTAATGACGGGATACTCTTTTTCAAGTCGAGTAAACTCATGAGTTTTTATTAATAAAAGACAAATTTTCAGTATTTTCATGGACGATAAAAAATATGGTAAATCATTTTATTTCGAGATTTTAATTCACTCGAAAAATAAAATTATTTTATTATATGTGAATACTTTGATGAATCACAAATAAATATTAGATTTCATATTTTGAAAATTTGAAATTTTGGATTAACATGTAATTAATGAGGTATCAATTTTGAGCGTTATAGGGGCTTCCCTATGTGTAACCAAATTCCTGAAGCTAATATTTCTCTGGATTTCGATGTGGACCTTAAAATTGTCATTTTTTCTAAAAGGGTCTTAAAATTTCTTTATAAAATGTAATTTTGTAGGTGGTCGATCACATCTAGTTAAAAAAAAAAAGAAGATTTGTGGCCACTCTTATTTTAATTTAAAACCCTTGTGTTCTTATAAATCGAAAATTTCCATGTTTCAAAATATCGTCAAGCTGGTTTTTAGAATTTCAACAAAAAATGGTTGCGACAACCCCAAATTAACAAGTGATTAAAATGAAAACTTATGAAAAGTTAAGTGATAACTAAATAGTTTACCTAATCTCTTATTACAAATTTTTTTTTAGATATTTTAAGAATTTTATCATAAGCCTACCCCAACTTAGGCATGTGACATCACAAGAAGCAACCTAGAAGCACCGATGGACAACCTTTCGCCTTACACTATCTAGTTGGTCATTGGGTGGCTAGCCACTTGCATGCTTCATCCTCCACTAAGCCGCCTGTTAAATAGTGGACTCTCCATCAAGCCACTCGCTTTTTAGGTACACACTTATTCCTTAAAAGGGGACCACTCAAACTAACAACCTCACACTACCCAGCAAAGGAAGTGTCAATGTAACAACGTTTCTAGTCGAATCGAAGCAGTGATTTGAACCACAAATCTAAAGTTAAAATAAATATTTTATTATTATTTTAATTTCTACAGTATGATAGTATATTTGTGTGGAAATTTCGTTAAGAAATTTTACCATTTAAATAGTTAATTTGATAAAAAAGACTAAATCGTGTAAAGTGTAAAACTTATGTTCTATTATCTAAAGGTGTCTAATAGCTATATAATCTTAAATTTAAGGTCCTTATGTTGTAATTTGACCATTTGACACTTGAGTGGACATATTTGGACATTAAATGAATGTTATTAAATGGTTTTATTAAAGGTTAATGTTGTAAATTGTATATTAATCATAATATTAATCAAACAAAAACAAAAGATGAGTTTTATTCATCTTTTGACAGTATATAGAAAAGAAGAAAACCATTTTAGGGTTTGTGATATTTGACCACTTCATGATCTAATTGTAAGTTCATTTTTCCTCGGTTTTTAATAATTTCTATGTTTTTGAGATCGTTGCATCTAGTACTAGCTAGCCCAGGGACTATTTTGCAAAAATTTTAAAAATTTTGAATGTTTCCATTGATGAATAAGATTGTATTTTGAAGTTTCTTGATAGATTATGAATGTTGATTGTGAATTATACAAGTTTTATAAAGTAATTTTTAGTGAAAATGCAAAATAGGGATTAAATTGAGAAATGTGTAAAGTTAGTGGTTAAAATATGAAATAAATGAAAAATATGGGCTGATAGGGGCATAATAGTAATTTGGAGAGTATGGGTATATTTGGAATTTCATTAATTTGTGATTTTTTAGAAATAAAGACTAAATTGTGAAAAATGTAAAATTTAGGGGCAAATGTGTAAAAATATCTAATGCATATTTTGGATTGAATTGAATAAATATATGATTAAATAAGTCAATTTTGAATATATAAGATCAACAAAGGAGAAATACAGAATTAGATCGGGGAAAGAATAAAGTTATGGAATAGTTGACTCGATTTGCTGTTTTAGCAATCGAGGTAAGTTCGTATGTTATAATTTCATTTCAAATGTATTATATATGCTTTGATATGGTATAAATTGTGATTATGTGACTACGGACAAGTTTGGAAATGATTCGACGAAGATTCGGCAATTAGAATCCCAGTTGAACATTAGGAATAGTTTAGGATACTAGTGACATGTCATTAGGGGAAACAGTGAGTTGGCTTCGGGCCATGAAATTAGCACCTCATGTGCAAGATACGTTGAATTGGCTTCGGGCCATGACATTAGCACTTCGTGTGCGAGATACGTTGAATCGGCTTTGGGCCATGATATAACACTTTGTGTGCGAGATAAACCGATTTGGCTTCGAGCCATGCATATCGGCTGATTTGGCTTTAGACCATGATATCAGTATTTCAGATAAGTTACCTTGATTTCGCTTCGGGCCATGGTATAGGTACTTATTGTGTGAGATCCTTGAATATCCGACTTCTATTCCGAATGGTTTAATGGGTAAATGAAAGACGAGAATGTGTATGAGATTTGTACGATATGGTACAAGTATGTGCATAAACTATTTTAGCATTGGATCGAGGAAATGATGATAAAAGTATATAATTTTGTGAATGAGTATGAGAATGATTTGTTAGCTAATATAAGCTACATGTTTGTGTATTCAAAATATTGAATTATAGTTATGTGATTGCATTAATTTTATTTCATACGAACTTACTAAGCTTTATAGCTTACTTTGTGTTTATTCTCATGTTTTATAGTGATATCGAAGCTAGCTCGGATTCGGGGATAGATGGATATCGCTTCACACTATCCACCTATCACTCGGTACCTATGAACTTGGTATTTAAGTATATGGCATGTATAGGGACTTTGAGTCATTTTGGTTATATTTGGTAATGACTTTGGCCAAATGAATTGACTTGTAAATGTTTATGTTTGGTATGTATATATAGCCATGTGTGATGGATCATTATGGTTTATTTGGTATGTTTGAATCATGTGCATATATATATGCTTATGTCTTATGTATATTGAGTTGGTTGTGATGATTGATGATAATAGGTGTGCTTGTGAAATTAGGCCAAATAATGCATCTTTGATAATGGTCATTTTGATGATTTGAGGTTATAAGGATTGGTGTGAATTTAGATAGCATATTGTGGTACTTATGTGCTTTGAATTGGTTAGTATTGAAATGGTAAGATTTAGAATTGGCTTGGTTGTTTTGGATGGTATATTATGCCATGGTTTGGTGTCATTTGTATAGGTGTAGATGTGTACCAAATGGGGTGGCTAAATGGCTTGGTGAATAGCCTATTTTTGTCCACACGGGTAGAGACACGGGCGTGTGTCTCAACCTTGTGTGGCACACGGTCATGTTGCACTGTCTTGTGTCCTCTGGTGTTGAAATTGAAGTGAAGTCAGAATGCTCCACACAATCTCACACACGGGCATGTGATCGGCCGTGTGGTACAAGTCAGTATACCTCCTAATTGGCACATGGCCTAGCACACGGACGTATGACTTGGCCGTGTTGCATAAGCCAGTATACCCTACAGGTTTGACTTGTCCTGGTACACGGGCATGTGTAGCCACTTCGAAGGGCACACGGGCTAGACACACGGGCGTATGGTTGGCCGTGTGACCCAAGTCAGTTACCTCACTTGTTTGGACACAGGTAAGGACACGAGCTGGGACACGGCCATGTGTTCCCATTCGAATGTCCACACGGCCTGTGACACGGGCGTGTCTGGTGGCCTTGTAAGACACACGGCCTGACCACACGGGCATGTGTCCTTTGTTTTGAGAAAAAATTTCTAAGTACAGAAAAGCTTCTCGAGTTATCGCTTTAGTCTCGAACTTCTTTCAATGCATGTTTAAGGCCTAGTAGGCTCGTTTAAGGGACACTATGATTGATTGTGATTGAATTGTATTCAAATTGATAAATTATATATGAAATGTATGTTTAAAAGTGTTGTAAGTCCGGTAATGCTCTGCAACCCTATTTTGACGATGAATACAGGTGAGGGGTGTTACAGTCAAAGTAATACTACACTTGACAACATCCAATGTGTAATGGCCTTGCCACTTGGCCAACTACACGTTCACCATATCTTGAAGTTGTCGGCGATGTGGAACTACCAAACAAGGGGATCCTCCCTTATATATACCCCAAAACATGATGATAAAAGGATCTTCTCTCCCTTTTAGCAACCTCAAGCATTCTACCCAGCAAATAGTCTTCCTTTCCTACCCTTAGCTCTCTTCTCATTACTACTCTTACTTTGACTCTCTGCCTATTAAGGTGAACTGACCTTTTTGTCATCACCACCCTCGCCTCCTATCTCCTTCTTTGTTAAATACTTATATCAACAAATTTTAATAACAAACAAATATTGTTATTTAAATCAACTTAATAAAATACTCGGATGATAATCAAAGTTGAATATCATCAAAATTAATCTAATTCATATTAAAATATTTCATAACTAGCATATATCTAGTTGCCAACAACCTCTTGGCCTAATGGCAAGAGCACTATGTTGTAAGCATGGGAGCTTGAATTTAATCCCAAATTAACTCCATTCTCTATCCCTAATTATAAAAAAAAAAACACATATCTAGTTTGTTGTCGTTGTTGTAGGCATCTAATTATAAAATGGCATAATGATAGATTTAGTCATCAATGTTTATATTTTCTGTCATTTTGGCCATTGTTCTTTTTTTAAGCTAATTTTAGTCGTTAACCTTTAAAAAAAGTCAAATTGCTTTTCTTTAATGGAAATGCTGACTAAAACATTATTTTTTTAACATTGTTGGCGTGACAACTTACATGGCAGTCTGCATGCACTTTAAGCTAACATGAGATTATTTGTTTTATATGCCACATCAACAAAATAATTTAAATTTTATAAAAATAGAAAATAATATAAAAATTCAAAAAATATAAAAAGTATAAGAATTAAAAAAAGTAGCATAAAGTACACATGGATTGTCATGTAGGCTGCCACATTAAAAATTAAATATTTTAGTTGGTATTTCCATTAAAAACACATCATTTCGTCTCTTTTTCAAAAGGTAGATGATCAAATTTGACTCTTTTAAAAGGTTGAGAGCCAGATTTAATTCAACAAAAAAAAAAAAGAGAGACCAGATTGACAAAAAATATAAACATTAAAGGTTAACTTTGACATTATACCTTCTAAAATTTATCATAAAAGCTATTTTATATCATTATTACTTATTAGAAAAATTATCATGTAGCGATTTTTATCATTATTACTTATTAGGCATATTCATGGACCGGTATTTCTCATATTTAAACCCAATTGACTTGGCAATTTATTTTACAATTTTAAATTTTTTAAAAATAGTTATTATATTAAAATATGTTATAATTAAACTAATAAAAATTATTTATAAAAATAAGGTTAAATCTGAAATTAGGATCCAACTTTTCATGTACTTTAGTCCAGTTTGAGCAAAAATTAGATTAATTCTAATGTATTTAGAATAAAATACACGACAGTTGAATTAAATATTGCTTAAAAATAAAAGAAAATAATAAAACATAATTTTAGACTTGATATACAATATTTGAGAAGCTCTTATTTGAACACTTTTAAAAAGGTTTGGCTCTTACTAGAACACTTTCAAAAAGTTTTGGCTCGTATTTGAGTACTTTGAAAGTTTTGGCTTTCATGTAAGTACTTTTATAAAGGTCTAGCCTATATGAACGTTTTGAAAGGTTTGACTCTTATGTGAACAACTATTAAAAAGTTGGGCCCAATTTGAGCATTTAGTTAAAAATAAATAATAGTTGGTAAAAGTATTATGAAAGGCCCTGCACTAAGAGTCAAATTACATTTTCGCTTAATTCTTACTCGGCTGCAATTGGAGGAGTCATTAGAGATGCTAATGTAAATTGGTTATGTGGCTATTCGACGTTATTAGGGAAGGATGAAGTATTCAGGATTGAAGTGATGCCAATGTCAGAAGGGCCACATTTATTATGGGTGTAATAGCCTAATTTCGCCTGGGTCCAATTTACAAACAAATAAAAATAAATTACAAGCCCAAATAAATAAATAAAAACCTAAAGGTCCAGTGGCCCAATGATCTAAACTGTTTTACAGAAAGCTAGAAATCCTAGGGTTTTTGGCACCGCTCCTCCCTCACAAGCACGCTACCTGAGGCCCCCTTTCATTGCCTGAGGTTTGATGCCTCTGTCGCCATTTCACCAAAATAGCAAGGGCGCCCTTCTCTCCCCACCATTGACTCCATCGCTACCTGCAAAAAGAATGAAAAAAGGATAGAAGTAGAAACATAACAAACAAGAAACAGCAGCAAGAACAATAGAAAAATAGAGAAATAATAGTGTAATTCAGCTATAAAAGCCATTATCACAATGTAATGTTTTTACGGAAAAAAAAAAAGCAATCAGAAATACAAAAAACAATTGAATACAAAAGGAGATTTTTTTATTTATCTATATTTTTTATTTTTTTCGAAATAAATAGAGAATAAAAAGAGCTATTTTTACCTTTTTTTAGCCGTCGGTGACACCCATATCCGGCTCGAGAAGCCTCGGAGTCCCTTAGGGCTTCGTGGAAGGCCTCATCGAAGGGGAGAGAAATCGAAAGGTTTCTTGACCGTCGGCCCAATTTCTCCATTTTTTGACGATTTTAACCCCAAAATAGGGTTCTAAAAAAAGGGATTGAAAAGGGAGACTTTGAAATTTTTCACCACGAGAGACGGCGATCGCCGTGGCCGTGACTGACTTCGCCAAATAATCTTTGGATTGGAGGAGGAGAGAAAAAAGGGTTGAAAGTGTTTTTTTTTTTTTGAAAACGGATGAAAATGATTTTTTTTCTTAATATTTTTACTTATATGGACCTATAAAACGACGTCGTTTTGGGCTTGATTTTTAGACGCCAAAACGGCGTTGTTTTGAAGCCGACCAAAAACCCGACTCGATTACCTAGCAGGCTCCACGTGTTTTTTAAAAGGGGGTCTAATTGCTGCTTTGGCCCTTTCTCTTTTTTGCTACTTTTCAATTTCGTCCTATTGTTTTATTTTTTTATTTTCGCCCCTTTTGTTTTGTTTTTTGTGCCATTTAGTCCCTAGACCACTGTGGACCTGTTTAGGGGATGACACGTGTCCCAAGGCTTGAAATAATTACCCATTTGGTCCCTATCATTTTTAGCGCATTTTATTTTAGTCCTTTATTCTATTTTATTATTTTAATTTATTTATTTTATTATGGTTTGTACTTTTAATTTTGTTTAAATTATGATTCATCCTTTATTTATTTAATTTCAACCTTTCATGAACTTTATATATTTATTTATTTATTTATTATTTATCCTTTATTATATTTAAAATTTATATTAATTTTCCTTTTATTTGCATATTTTTGCCCTTTCCTTATTTATTTTATGATTTATGCTTTAAACTTTGCTTGAATCTCAAATTAATCCATATTTCGATTAGCTTTGCTTCTTTATTTACTACATCATTTATTTAGCATTTAAAATTTATATTTTATTTTGTATTTTATTTTATCAATCTATTATATCATTTATTTATACATTTTATTTTATTTTATCCTTGTTATTATCATTATCATTTTATTTATTCATATTAGTACTATGATAGTAATCACAACATGATTATTGCTTAATTGTTGTTTTCATTATCATTATAGATGCATCGATATTATTCATTAGTATATCATTTCTTTGGTTTTATCTTCTTATTCTTCGTTATTTATTTATTTATTCATTCGTTTATTTATCGTTTTAACGTCATCATTTCATATTTTTCCACTGTTATTTTATTTCACTCTCGCTAAATCACCATGTCATGTTTCTTGTTCAAATATACTCATCTGCTTACTAAGCCTAAACGTGTAAAAAAATATACCATTTTTAAAAAGGGTTATATTCGTTCCACCTAACGTATAGGAAGTATTTAAAACCGAGGCAATGTTCGTTATTTTAGGGATTCAAGGAGTCGTGCTCCTAACTTACGGGGTATGGCATCTTTTTATAACTGAAATAACCGAATACCCTATTTAAAATAAAAATGAGATTTAAGTAATAATTAAACAACGATTATTCTTGTTTTCGAGGATTTGAGGGATCGTGTCCTAATTTACGGGGCACGATCTTCTCTTCTCGATTAACTTGAAATAAGACCTTTTCGTGAAAATTAATTTAGTTGAGCAATATTTTATCATGCCAAGAGGGATCGTATTTTAAATTTGCATCGAATTTTCAATTTTCGACATCAAAACATTGAGTAACCAACTAGGTACCAATTTTAGGCATTACGAGGGTGCTAATCATTCCTCCTATGTAACCGACTCCCGAACCTACATTCTTGGATTTCGTAGACTAAAAATTATCGTTTTAGGAAAATCTAACCTTTTATAAATATGGTTAAAATTTGAGGTGACTCAATTACACCTAATAAAAAGGATCAGTGGCGACTCTATATTCGTTTTTTTAAAAAATAAACAATCGATTTCCAAAATGGTTTCGATAGCTTAGCGACTCCACTGGGGAGGAAATAAGAGAGTCGAGCCACGAGTTGATTACTTTTTAGTCTTTTTGTCAAAAGTTGATAATTTGGTTTAAATTAACGATCCCTTTATTGCATTTCATCCTTCATATTTTGTCTTCAATATCTTGAGTTATATAGCGAGCTTGTATATCTACTTTATTGGTTCGAGTTTCTCTTGGTATATTTCCCATATTGCATAGATTGCATAATTATTCGATTTTGCCCTTCTTAAGTGGGAGTGAGAAGTTGTTCCTTCGTGAGGTCTTCACCTCTATATAGGATAGTGGATCGCTTTCGGGATACATCCGTACCTATATCTTCGTGAGATCTTCATCTTTGTATAGCCATAAGGAAATATATTCCCTAAACTGAACTCAATCCGTATGAGCCTATAATGGGTGAGGATCGATGAATCTGTTGGTTCAGATACCCTTACTTTAGAACTGAACCGCATATAATGAGCCCTAAAGAACCTACCCTAGGTAGAACCATACGAAACCTCTAGTGGTCACCCGAATAGGTGTTCTATTTATTATTTCTTGCTTTGAATTCTAGCTTTGTATGGAAGGTATTGACTTGTTTCGTTTTGTTTTGTTTGTGATTGCATTGCATTTATATCATAGAAAAGGGTGTTGATTCACATTCAGATACTAAATAGAGAGCTTTTCATGGAAAAGGGATTTCTTGATAAAGTGGAAGACAATGCGGTCATCCGAATATAGTCCGAGAAAACACAACAAGAGAAAGACGACAGCCTAACTGAGGGATATATCTCAGAATTATGGGATTTCATTTGCATCAGTGTGACTCGAATAATCTTCATGAGTTAAAAGAAATATGTGACCGATGGGATGACGAAACAAAGCAGTTATTCTACCAAAACTACGGTGATTTGCCTTATTTACTCGATGTCAAAGTGGATAAGGACTTATTTCGAGTTCTTGCCTAACATTGGAAGCCCGCTATAGCTATTTTACTTTTGAGAAGGTAGATTTGGTGCCCACCATAAAATAGTACACAACTCTGCTCCATTGCCCGTGGATCCAAGCCGACAAAGCTTATTCTAGAGCCGCCAATGTCTCGACTTTCTTAAAAAAGCTAATGAGTATAACTGGAATGAGTGAGCAATGGGTTGCAACCCAAATTAAACAAAAGGAAGATAGCAAATGCGTCTCTTGCAAAAGTTTACGAGATTTGATCTTGGCACATCCGGATACGAAGAAAAGAGTTGACATCTTCGTCTTGAGTACCTACGGGTTGGTCATCTTCCTTAAAACACTAAGGCACATCGATGAGGCAGCTTCAGATCTATTTGACCGACTTGACAAAAGGGTCACGCCCGTCCCAGTAATTTTGGCCAAAACTTTCAGATCTTTGAGTGCATGCCGGAGAGCGAGTGTAATGCCCCAAAACTCGGCCTAAAATTCTAGACCGAATCCCGAAGGTTACATTTATCACTAAAGTGATCGTAGGTAAATTTAGGATCAACAAATGAGAAAACAAACAATATTTAGGTTAGTAAAAATTTTCAGTTATCAAATTTCGACATCTCAAAATACAATTGTTCAATTCAAATAACGTCCTTGAATTTAACTCAAAATTTCATACCACAATATTTAAAGCAAAACTTACAGTCCAAAACCATTTAAATAAAACTCAAATTTACAGAAAACACTTTATTAACCAGTTTTAAAAATGTGACACTTCCGAGGCCTCCGCACACCAAGTCCATCTACAGAAACAGAAAACGAGAGTAACTGCAAAGGGATAAACTGAGAGGGGGTGAGCTCCACGAGCTCAGTATGAGATCGGAATGATAGAAAAACAAAAATTAAGGGCTACGATAAAAAATATCACAATGACAATCTTATATCCAAATAATCATCACAACCAGAACAGACACATCAGTATTGAATACGACGATCTATATACCGTTAATCTTACAATCAGACAGACAGACAAAATGTAGATCAAATACATCAACATGAAACCCACCCATCCAGCCAAACACCTCTTCGTCCCCCATTCACACAATAAATTAGCTATAAGAAGCTCAACCAGCCCTGCACACCACACAAGACCTCGAAAGGCCTATCCAACCCTGCACACCATACATGTGGAACAAAGCTACGTAAATAACAGTATGCAATTAAGCTGCCAGAAGTATCGTACTATGCGGTAAATTGCTTTACAGACGTATTACAGTTAAAACTGCCAAATCAGATCAGACTTTCTTCTCTTTATATCCCAAACCCGAAATCATGATGCAAATGCAAGAATGCACACCAAACACTGTCAATTACACAGACGTAGAAGCTCGTAATCAGTCAATCAATTATAAAATCGATGCACACAGTTTTCAGACAGTCACACACACACCCATATTACTTAACCACTGGAGCATGTACTCATTTATTAGGCAATATTACATTAACGAGTCACCTAACCAATGCAACGATTGCATATAACAGATATGTCCGAGTCAAAATAGAGTCCTGAATACCTTTACTAGGACCTAGCCAAGGGTCGAAACACACAGAACCAGAAACATGTCATAAATCAACATAATACCACAAATAAGTCATAAATCAACATAATACAAAAATTTGGCAAGGCAGGACTACATGGCCGTGTGCCCCGGCCGTGTGAAATTGCCCAGGCCGTGTGGGGTATACACGTTCATATGAAGGCCACACACGCCTATGTGAAGGCCCCACACGCCCGTCTGAGGGCCTCATAAGCTTGTGTGAGGGCCCCACATACCCGTGTGGAGGGGACACACACCCGTGCTAATAGCCCGTGTAATTTACTATCCAAAAATACCAAAAATTAAGAACAGAGGAGACACGACCGTGTGGAGATCTCACACGCCCATATGGGACACATGTCCGTGTGGCACCAAAATTCATCAAAAACCCTAAATTCCCAAACGCACACGCCCGTGTACCCAATGGACATGGCCGTATAAAAATTGACTAATTTTCCCAAATCAGTCACACGGCCGTGTGGCACCTAATCCTACCTGGAAACCTTAATTCGTAAATCTACACGGCCGTGTGAACCACCCATGTTGGGGTATACGCTCGTGTGGCCACCCGTGTGGTCACAAAACCACACTGAAATAGGCTGTAAAATGTGCCTTTGATGCCGAAACGATCGCCAACCCACAATAATACGAAATACACCAAAAACACTCAGAATTTCAAGCAATTCCACCACATTCAAAACTTCGATTAGTCAATTTCAAAAACGCACAAAATATGTCGAAATTCACGAATCCAAAACAAAATTTCAATAATGAAAGGAAAGTTTCGGAACCCACACCTGAATTCACGATTCCAACACCAAAGAAGATCGGAACGCCTCCCCAACACAATTTTGAAATCTCAATTACACAAAAACCCATATCATCACCATACCAATCTAACACATATGAATTACCTATAATTGATCTACAAAAAAAAAAGGACATCACTTACCTCTGCTCGAAACCTTGAACTATCCAAAAACCATCAATTAAAATTAAAGAGAAGAACTTAAAAACAAAGAAACATATAATTTTTAAATCCTTAAGAAGAATAAAAAGAAGAAAAGAAAAATAAAATCGATAAGAGAGCGTGAGGAAAGAAACAAGAAAACGTAAAATCACTTTGAGAAGTTTTTATCCAAAAATATCATTAAATTTAAAATTAAAATAAGTATTTTGGACTTTAAAACCAAACTAAATCAAAATTATTTCCCTAAACCACACACATGACGGCTCGAACTTAGAACCCAGAGGTACACTTACACACAACAAACCACCAGGATCGAGTGGGCACGTTACATCACCTAAACGCAAGAACTAAACATAATAGCACAACCTACTCACTGACCCTAACCCCAAAGCTTAAAACTTCCAACCCCAACATTCGGAGTGTTACAGCAGGTGAAAAAAAATTATCGAGTGTGCGCAACTTTTGTTAGCATGGTTCCATAACCAATTTTTGAAGGTAGAAAAGGTCTCTTATTGAGTATTCTCTGGGAACTACTCTCAGCTAAAAGAATTTGTGGCTACCCTAAAGGACAACATTTTTGAAGAAATATGGATGGCAATTCTCTAGAGTCCTCAAGATGAAGACGTCGATGGAGGACTTCTTGGATGATCCCTGATGAGATTTTGTATCGATGTGGAAACTTAGAGTGGATCCCTCTACTGGGATATAGGAAGCTATTGGATATGCCCCTCTACTTGTATTGAGACAGTATAGGTCGAGGCAGTTTATACCGGCAACGCAAGGGTTGGCTCAGTGTGAGTTTGAGTACAAGGGTTATAATTACAAGAAGAAGGCTTGTAAAATATTGAACGCTTGGAACCAAATCCACAGAATGAAAATTTTTTTTGCAAATCCCATGACGACCCCTGAATATGATTGGTGGTTGGGTAAAAGAGTCAATGACAGTGTCCTTGTATCAAGTCAAGAAAACATTCGAAAATAGAAGAACACTTACAAGTGATCCCGTCTGAGCTAGAGATCGTAAAGTAAGACTTTGAAAAGAGATATTTAGAGCTAGGGAAAAAGATAGAACAGTTGGAAGAGAAAAAGATTCAACTAGGATTAGATGTTGACGTCCAGAAGTTAGAAGCCGAGAAAATGTGAAAAGGAAAGAACAAGGCCGAGGAAGACTTGGACAGTCTAAAAACATATTATAAGAAGCTCGTTTGTCAATGAGGACAATAAGGTTGGGTAAAACATCGAACAATGGTGGCAAGAAATCAAAGAAGAAAATATTAGAGCTGATCAGTGGGAAAAAATTCTAATACGCTCGAGTTCAAGAAGATGTTCTAGAAAGGGATTTGTTAGAAAGTCGAAATGAAAAGGTTGAGTTGAAAGCTCGGGTAGTAGAATTAGAAAGGTCGCTCCATCAATATCATAGTCGTAACTCTATGATTAAGTTGAAAGCAAGCGTGATTAAGATTAAAGAGTTGAAAGGAAATATAGAAGAGCTCAAGGTCGCACTGCAAAATTGTGAACTTTGAATCGAGCTTCTTGAATCAAATAATGAACATTGGAAAGAACAACTCCGACACTCTCAAGGTCAAATCAGGGATAGAAATCACATCATGAGCAAAGTTGTGACTCAACACAGGAAGTAGCCGACCATTTGCAAACCTTAGTAGTTCAAGCCGACATACTGAGCTTAAAATACGAATCAGAATCAGATCGAGGTTGAGAATTAGCTTGGCTTTTTAAGGAAGTCGAGGCTTTGAGTATTAGGGCAAGGCCATATATGTAAAATATGTCTATTTTATGTGAAGAGATTTGTTTTCTAGTAAAGTTATTCTAATAGAATTGAATCAGAATGAATGCCTCTTTTTGCATTCATTTCATTCATTAGCATTACATTTTATCATATGCATTAAGTTTCATAAAAAGACCCTAATTAATCAAAATTATGACAGTTACCCTGGAAACCAACAAGAATCTGCTAATTGAATATCGTTACGGTACCCTGACAAAACCAAAGCCATGGATCAAAGATTAGAGAGATTAGAACAAATTTAAAAAGACATGCAAGATTAGTTGCAAGTGCAGCTGCAGGAACAATTAGCTAAGGTACAGCAAGACATGAGGGATCAAATATAAGAGTCCCAACGAAGCATGATAAGCTAGTTGACCCAGTTACTGGCCGGAGGGATTGAAAAAGGAAAAAGAACTGTGATTAACTCTAAGGATGATAATGAAGACCCTACATACCCCCAGGCTTTACCTCGGTGAATGTTCAAGCCCAACCAGATACATATCCACAAAGGGTGCCCATTATCTTAAACCTCAAAAATATCAACCCGACACCTCAGCACCGGTGAATTACCCAATAAGTTCAGGTTCCAATCCCGAGGATAATTCGACCAACCCAGGTGTTTTCGATTTGGACGACATGGCGAAAATGGATAGAGCAAGAGTAGAATTGCCAAAATAGCTAGAAGATCGGTACAAGTGGTTGGAGGAGAAATTTAGAGCTATGGAGAGTGCTGACTACCTTTGCGAGGTTGATGCTC
Organism: Gossypium rotundifolium; assembly: GCA_025506655.1. Lineage (NCBI taxonomy): Eukaryota > Viridiplantae > Streptophyta > Magnoliopsida > Malvales > Malvaceae > Gossypium > Gossypium rotundifolium. The sequence continues at coordinate 52,678,270 of CP106728.1, forward strand.
AGGAGTTGAGCTTAGTCCCGATCTAGTGCTCTATCAAAATTCAAAACTTTAAAATTCAAAAAATATAATGGGACTAGTTGTCTTGAAGCCCATATCACAATGTTTTATCAAAAATGACAGGATACGTCAATAACGACCAATTATTAATCCACTGCTTCCAAGATAGTTTAATCGGGTCGGCTACCAAGTGGTACAACCAACTAAGCCGTGCCAAAATCAAGTCATGAAAAGACTTGGCATAGGTTTTCATGAAACAATACGGCCATGTGACTGACATGACACCTAATAGGATTACGCTACAAAACATAGAGAAGAAACAAAGTGAAAGCTTTAAGCAATATGCTCAGAGATGAAGAAAGGTAGCAACGCAAGTTCAGCCACCTCTTTTGGAGAATGAGACAACAATGCTTTTCATAAACATTCTGAAAGCCTCGTTCATTAACCATATGTTGGGAGGTGCTACTAAGAGCTTCTCAGATATAGTAATGTCTAGAGAAATGATTGAAAATGCAGTAAGGAGTGGGAAGATAGACACGGGGGGAAACCTTAAAAGATCAGCCCCAAGAAAAAAAATGAAGTGAACACCGCTAGTATGTATAATAAAAGTTATTCAAAATCGGTCACTGTAGGCCAACCAATGACCGTAACAACCAGCCATCAAGGGCCATCGAGGCAAGAATCTAACCCAAGTCCAAACACGAAAAACTCTAATTCACACCCATACCAATGACATACAGAGAGTTATATCAGAATTTGTTCGAAGGGCATGTGGTATCCCTGTTTTAGGAAAATCTAGCCTTGTATAAAAAGGATCGGTGGCGACTCCATTTTCATTTTAAAAAAAATAAACAGTCAATTTCCAAAATGGTTTCGACAATGGGATAATAGATATCGTCAGGTTGAACTTGAATGTGATAATGCCCTTTTGGTGGAAATAATTTTGGCTGGATAAGCTATTAATAGTCATTTTATGGAACTACGAGCTATCCATAAGTTGATAAAAGAAATTGGAGCATTCGTATCCGTTATATTCCTAGAGCTCATAACATAGTTGCGGATTTCATAGCCAAACATACTTCTATAGATTTCATAGGTATCTAAGTGTTTATAGAACCCATATTTTATGCGGGAGCTTCAGAAGGATATTATAAATTTTTAACTTTCTAATTACTAAAAAGTACATTTTGCTCCATTACATTAGAAATTACCCTTCCAAAAGGAGGTTGATTTCAAACCAAAGAAAGGATAGGGGTTATATAATTGGCGACATTATCCAAACTTCACAGCTGATATATTACACGTATAATACAGATGTCGTGACTTGCATGTTATTGGATGTATGGTAAGACATCCCTCAGGCATCTCCAACCCAAAATCCTAAAATCATTTTTAAAACCAAGCATTGTGATTAAATTGATGAAAAGTTATAAATAATTCAAGAAAAAAATAATAAATGAAAGAGTGAAGGGCAGTCCATGGTATTAGGAAAAACAATCGTCGGCGTTGGCCGATAACACCTCTACACTCTAGATTCCATCTACCCCGCCTTGTTTAACGAACCAAATCAAACAAACCCTAGACAGTCGCTCCTCTTATTTTACTCATCGCTAGTTCAAGAAAAAATCAAATAATATCCAACAACTTTCCGCAGAAAAAACCCCTAGTCACTCGCTAATCATCTTTATCATCTCACTTCTAGGAATTAGTAAACAAAAAACCCAACTACCTCACATCAAATGGAGGCTATTTATATACCCTTTTCAAATGACGTATGTTGTGGGAATAAAAGTTATTGCTACTACAGTACTACTTACACTGTCTTCTTCTTTAATGCAATGGATGGTGGCTTTGATGGTGACTTTCCGGCTGGTTTGAAGGTTCTCGTTGTTGATGATAACAGGACTTGTCTCCTTGTTTTGGAAACAATGCTTCGAAAGTTTTCTTATGAAGGTATTTTTAAGCATGTATCTTGTTCATTGTGACTTCAATAATGCTTTTTTGTTTAGGGTTTCTTGTTTCATAGTTTTGGTTTCTGAATTCAAAATGTTAGGTTGAAATTTGATTGCTGTCAAGATATGTTTCTAATTTTAATGGGTGAATTCAGTTACCACATGTCAGCTGGCAAGACACGCCCTTGCTTTGCTTCGAGAAGACAAGAACAGATTTGATATTGTGCTATGTGATTTACATATAACTGAAATGGATGGACTGAAGCTTCTTGAGATCATTGGATTAGAGATGGATTTGCCCGTTGTTAGTAAGTAAAATAAATAAACATGTTAATAGTTTCCTTCTTATCATCAACCTATATTAATTCATGTTTATGTTGCACAGTGATGTCTTCGGATGATGGAAAAGGAGTTATTATGAAAGGTATAATCCATGGAGCTTGTGATTATTTGGTGAAACCAGTTCAAATGGAAGCGGTTCGACTCATTTGGCAGCATGTTGTTCGCAAGAGACAACGTGCCTTGGGAGATTTTCAACAGCTGCGTGGGAACATTCATGCTACCGGCAGGACATTGCTATTAAAACAAGCTAAGAATGCTGTTGATCAAATGCCTGCCAGAGAGAGAAGAATCTTGAAGCGAGCAAGAGAAAATGATGATGAAGATGAAGATGAAGATGACGAGGGGGAATTATCCGAGGAAGTCACCACTGCAAAGAAGCCAAGGGTGATTTGGACACAAGAGCTCCATGACATATTTGTTATTGCCGTAAATCAACTATGTCAACGTATGAACAATTCTCTATTGCCCAATCTTTACCATTCATTAATGGAAATTAATATGCTTATCACTTGTATTCCAGAGGCTGTTCCTAAGAAAATTTTGGAGCGTATGCAAGCTATGAATGTTACTGGTCTATCAAGAGCAAATATTGCCAGTCATCTTCAGGTAAACATATCCTTTATATATAAGTATTCAAGAATCATATCATCATTTGATCAATAAATGAAGTTACCTACAATTTGCAGAAATATCGTTTGCATCTTCGAAAGGGAGGTGGTCAACCCTTGGCTGATAACAGAGATGTAAATCTAAATCCCTCCATTGGCCAAGCTTCTTCATTTAACCAGTTCAACCTCCAATTTCAACAGCCCACAGCCACAGGCAGTTCCTGCAATCAACTTCCTATGCAAAATCTCATGATCACCCCACAACCATGTACCATCAATGACTCAGTCGTTCCAGATTCAACTCAATGTTTCCCAACTGAGTTGTCTACCAATGATCTCTCTCAACCAAACTTGTTATTCCAAAATGATGTTCCCACCTCAAATGTAGAACATTTGTACAGAAACGTAGGGGTTAATGTTTCTGAGCTTTCAAACCCGATTTCATCTGTGCATGATTCATCTGTCGATCAATTGATTTATGAGCCATCGTTTTTGGTTAGACAATATGATCAAGGGGACTTCTTTCATGGAGGATTTCCGAGGTCAGATTCTTACGTTTCAGTACATTCTAACTTAAAATTTTTTATGATTATGAAGAACACAAACAAATAGTTAATATACTGATTATTGTTATATTGTTTTTATGAAACAACAGGTTAGAGACATTGAGTATCTAATCTCTGAGGAGGCACCCATGAAAAGGATTTCGTTCTTCCCACGACAAATGTTGGTCCTTTATGATCTCTGCAGTTCTGTCTTGTTTCAGGCAGACAGATTAGATTCCCAGTTTTCTTAACATTTGATTTTTCCTTTTTAACTTTTAGAAGATGCTACTAGCTTTCATTAATCAAAAACCAAATAAGCTCTTTTCTGAAGAGTTGTAGGTTAACAACTTTTTATCAAAATTTGAAAGCTCTTATGTTCATTTTAATAATAGTGGAATTGATGAGTGGTGTTTATGATTTTGATGCCTCATCCAGCTTTATTGATTTGAACTACAGGAGTATATAATTAAAGTGTTATGTAGGTTAGATTTAGTAAAATTATATAAGTATTGATATAATTCATTAAAATGGTTTGATTCCGTTGTCCTACCATACATGAATAATAATATTTAAAATTAGCGGATTTATAAATAAATATAATAAATTTATTTAAACATAATTATATAATTATAATATTAATTCTCCAACTTAGAGTTTTAGCATTTATTTATAATTGTTATGATTATTCAATTATATTTAAATAAAGTTATTAATATTTATTTATAAGTTCTCTATTATTTTTATTTTATTTAATGATGATGTGTCATGTTATTATTCACTCATGGGGCATGGAACTTATGCACCGAGAGTGTATCAAATGGATAGAATTTAGATCGTTCTGTTTTGGTCACTTAATTATTAATTTTTTCATTTTAGCCACTCACCTTTTCAAAATTAAATATTTTAGTCACTCTTTCACTAATTTCCTAATAGAAGTCTATTGCCGATTTTGTTTTATTGACCTAATAACAAATTTAGCTTTACAATGTTTACATATTCTATCAATTTGATTTTAAATCTAAAAATAACAAATTTAGCCCTCAATATTTATAAGATTTTTATTTTAGTCCTAATTATAAAAATTATAAAAAATATTTAAAAATATTAAAATTTTAAAATGTAAATATAAAGACCAAAATGGCTTTCAATAGTATCTTCCACTCTATTCATTCTTTCATTCAATTGACAAAATTGAAAATATTAAAGACATGAGAAGTCTAGAGACTGAAACTAGTACTATCTTTGTAGTAAAGAGTAAGGTTATCAAAGTTTGTGTTGTGGACCCAGACATTTTTCTAGATTTATAATTTGTTAAATTTAAGCTTATTTATGGGTTTCAATTAGGCATTTGAGATTAACAATGTAGCAAACAAAAAAAATAAAAAAAAGGAGACTAAATCAAAAGAGATTGAATTAAAACCGCTTTATTTTATGGGTTTTTCACATGTTCAGTTGATGAGAAAAGTAAATTTAAATTATAAAAATTAGAACTAAAATGAAAAATTTTATAAATATTGAGGGCTAAATTTGTTAAACTTTTAGATTTAAAATCAAATTAATAGAATGTGTAAATATTTGACCATTAAATTTGTTATTAGGCCAAAAAAACAAAGCTCATGTTAGACATCCGTTAGTTAGCTAAATAGAAAGTGATTAAAATATTTAATTTAAAAAGTTATGTGACTAAATAAAAAAATTAATAGTTAAAGGACCAAAATAGAACAAATTTAAATAATTGAGTCATAATTCTCACCACACCTATAAAATATCCAAATTTCTAATTTGTTGTTATTATTATTGTTAAGTAAAGGGTTTATAGTTTGGGTGAGTTTTATACATAGTATTAATATCATACATAATTTTTAAGGTCAGCCTCATTTAAAATATAAACCTCAAATTTTTCTAAGCTCATCCAAAATATGACCCACTTTTTTTTTTTTTCAGAATATAAAAATTGAACATATATTTTAAAATTTAGTACATTTGATTTTCATAGGGTACAAATTAAGTTGAAAATATGTTGGATGAAATTTAACTAATATTTTAAATGGGTCTATTTTGAGCCGGATATTTTTGTCTAAGATTTTTTAAATTTTGGATGAGGATGATTTAGATGTTGAATAAGTAAATGATTTGAGTAATTAAGTTTGAGAAAGATGAGCAGAGAGATGAGAGTCCATTCAGTTGCTTTCGCGACCATACTGAATTCGTCAATTCCATCTTCCAGTTTGAAATCATTGGGTGAGGAGAATGTGGTAGAGTTTTGCGGAACACCAACCAACGTAATGAAGCATTATAGTTGGCAAAAACGCATGTTTTGGTTTGGGACCATCCAATTCGTCGGTTTACATTGAATGTCATTTGGTTTGAGATTTGTTCATTCTAAAACCATAACTACACCCTGCTTTTCAAAATTAATAGTTCAACATAGTTTTCAGACAGCCTGCTGGGTAAACCAAAGTAGTCAGATCATCTCCGTTGTAACATGGCAAGGAATGAGCTCACTTAATTAGTAAATCATAATAATTACCTCTGCCGTCTATATTTATTACACGAAAATGTTGATCAATGTCTAGATTCTTTATAATAAGTCCAAAGGAATTAAGTTTTGAGAAAGAATACGACATTGTAACAGCTAGATAAGCTAAACAATGGTTGCTTTAGGGAGAAAAAGGAACATTTTGAACCTACTACTACTGACACGCAGATGCAGGCGAACCCATGCTTCTAAAAGCTAAAACCAAAATAGAAAAACAGTGTGTTTTGTCGGTGCCGCTATTAGAAGTCATCTCTGGGGAATACGTGGTTGAAATTGCCATCAAAAGTGTAGCAAGTGAGTGAGACTCCGTTCTTGGGGGTCGGTTTGTGCTTTCGTGGTTGTGGGCCCAAACAAGGACATTTTCATCTCGGGTTTGGGGTGCTGTTGGATTCCGAAACGAAACCAAGTTATGATTTCTGGTAAAATGAATTCCAATTCTTAATGCGGTTGTTACATAAGAAAGAAATGGGCAAACTCCCAATTGCCCCCACCAGCTCCATCCACATGAATAACCTACTCCCAAGAACAATGGCAGAAAAGGCAAAGTCGGTCCCAATTCACGTTTTTTAAACCCGGATCAAATCAGATACTTGCATTAGCTTTTCTACCTATAAACATTAATTTAATCGATGCGTATAGAAATTGTTAGCTTGATCCTATCGTCCAGGGTTTTCTACTTCTACTCCCCACGAATGATTTATAAACAAGTGATTAGAATAATTGAGATCCAAACCTTTCACTGTCACATCCTTCTTTCTTTATGATTTCACCACCAAAAGCCATCTACACCCTGCAGCAGTTGTTGCTCTGTCCAGGTCAAGTTTTATACCAATTTCAAATATATATATATATATATATATTGGACTAATCACTACTAACATTTGGATTAAGATTAAATTTGATTTAACTTTAAAAAATACAAAGTTTAAATCCTAGATAGTGCACAAAAAAATGAAAAAATTTGTTTTGGGTTGTTGAGACCAGATAGGAAGGAAAGCGGCGGCATGGCATGGCGGTTGATGTCACATAGCCAGATAGACAGACAGAAAGACAGACACAAAATTAAGATGGAAATCAACATGATGAACCCAAAAGGAGCAAATCATACACTGCTGACTAACTGTATGATGAAGCCTTCATTCTACAAATAACTCAAAACAACTGGCCACATGTGGTGGCAGCGCTAAAGGAATCCATCCCCCATTCCTACTTTGGACATTTCCCACGCTACCATCGCATCTGGGTCCCCTCTTCCTCTGCCACCGTTTTCGCTCGATGCCTTCACTATCTCAAGCTTTCATTTACAAAACCCACTCCCCATTATTAATCATTACAAATAATTTAAACAACCAAGTATGTTTGTATGTATAAATAACGCATGTACATATATAACTTTATTTGGAATATTTAAAAAAGAAAAATAAACAAAAAAAATTTACCACTTTAGCTACACAAAGAAACAGTGTGTGGGAAGTCGCTGAGCTAAACAAGTATTGCACCGATGCCACCAAAAAGAAATTTTACACCCCATGAAAGATACTTCCAATGCCTAAAATTAGTTGTGGAGATGTCACCGCAAAACACACACCCCTCCCCCCTCTCTATTCGGTCACTTTTGGCATTTGGGTACCAATCAAACCAAGTAGCAACTTAGAACAATCACATGGCCTTAATTATCCCCCCAACCTCCAATGCATTCCACCAGTCCCACCTACAAACAATGTAAAAAATCTGCTGATTTCATTTCTCAGTTTGGTTCTTCATCCTCTTTTATGAAGCCAACACAGCGAGAGTGAGATACTGCAATGACCCCCCCCCCTTTTTTAAAGTGCCCCACCTAAAACAGTTCACCACATATTTTAACCAGAATGGCCTACCACTGTCTTAACACCACCTTGATTCTTTGATCCTTTCCATTGTACCTAAGGACAAGGGTATTTTAGGGAAATACAAATGACAGATCAAAGTCCATGTTACAGATGATTATTAGGAAGAAGAAGAAGAAGAAGAAACCCAACAAGTAGGCCGACAACAGCCAGGATGCCATTCATCTTAAATATTAATTTATGTACAATTTGGTCCTTTTTCTAATTTTTGTACTTTTCCACATCGATGCCACTATTATTACCACGTGGATTGCCTCCTCCACAGAAAGCAATAGACATTTTTGTTTCGCTTCTGTTTGGACCTAGAGAAACCCAAACTGTTAACTCTGAAAACAAGCTCTAATTATGAACCCTATCCATCTCCTTCACCAAAAAAAAAAAAAAAAAAGAAGAAACTGAATATTTAGTTCCTCTATATTCTACTCCTTGTACTACTTTACATAAAAAACTGAACATATTAATCAAAAGAGGTAATATCGCTGATCTAAAGTTCACATGTTTACCAATACAAGGACCAAATTTTAACGAATTAAAATAGAGGGAGGGATGAAATTTATGATTAAACCCTAAAACTACAGTTAGCATAAATATGTAACAAATTCAATATCTCCTGTTTCATTTTCTTTTCTGTTCTTTTTATTTTATTATCAGGAAGCAGGTAGCCAGAAACAATAGAATACAAATGGACTGGGAAATGAGTTAATAAAATAAAAAGTACAGAAAAAAAATCACTGTAAATAAGGTGCAAAAGAATAAATGGCAAAAATAGAATATAACAAAAAAAAAAAATTAACAGTCCTGGTAGGAATTTACCGGCGACAATCCCTGGCTATGGTTTCAATGTGAGTGTCGGTACAAGTCGTAAGGTGCCCATAGTGCGTCGAGTGGGCATGGCCGTCTGGAATCAAGCCTATCCCATGGCTTGCCACTACCGGACCAATGCAAGAGGCTGACGGGACCCGGATGCAAGCCTCGGCAACTTCCCCTCACGTTGTCCCCACCCAACCCATGCTGGTTCCATCTATGCCCGATGGGTGCCACGCGTCCCGCAAAAACCAACAGGAACGGCGGCAACGAACCCAGCTCGTAGATCCGATCGGTTTTCTGGATTTCCATCCACCTTTCGATCCGCTTCGTGTATCCCACCCTCCTCCATTTCACCAGATCTATCACCATCACCCCCGTGTTGAAATAGCACGGCTTCCTCCCTTTGAATGTCCCTGAAAACCGTTCGGCCGACCAGAAACCGCTCGTGAAATATTTTGTGAAGTTGGCGTGGCAATATTCCGGTGCACCGATTGTCCGTGAACCAAGGTTGGTACTCCATAGTTTAGCGATATCGTCAACAACGACTAGATCAGAGTCCAAATAAATCACCCTCCGCACGCACGGCTCTAGCAGATCCGCTAAGTAATTTCTAGCATAATTTAACGGCTGTTCAAGCGCTTGCCTAACGGAAGACGATATCAAGTTCCGTACAATCGCGGGGTCGAAATAGTAAGCCTTGAACTTCAATTGAGGGAACGTGGACCGAACCAGGCTTTCTAAATCAGTATCAGAGACGAGGAAATGGAAGAAAACGTTCTCCGGACACAACGAATGCTGGAGAATGGAGTGAACGGCGGCGATTGAGCCACGGAGGTACTCAACGTCAAGAGTGATGGCCACGTGGACCAAAGAAGGATCGCAAACGCCGGTGATTTTATGGTCGGTGGAGCGACATTTATCGGCATTGCCAAATTCCGAGGCTTTTCGAAAAGAGAACCGGTCAAGCGGTGAGTACGGTGACGAGGACACCTGATATGAGGGTAACCGGAGGTAGGCGTGGAGATGAGAGGACCTAATGGCTTCAGCTGGTGGAAATGACTGAAATGAAGGAGAGAGAACAATCATCAACATTGCCGCTGAAAAGAACCCAGAGAATTGCATAACCCAAAGCATCTTAATACCGTTAATCCCCCTGGAGCCTCTCCTCTTCTTCTTATATTTGAAATAAAAACGATCCGCTATGATTACAGAGAGAGAGGACTGGAAGAACGATAAGGCTCCTTTTAGCTCCGCCAGAGTTGGGACAAAAGGAACAAATAGAGAGTAAAGAAGCCAAGTTCAGAATACAACTCCGTATCAAAAATGAATTTGCCGTGGAAAGGAAGCGACCTTTGAAAGAAACATCCGAAAGGAATCTCTGGAAAACGAAGCAACGGTGGCGGCCGGCGAAAAACGCTCTCACTCCCTTCACTTCTCCCCCCCTCTCCGTCCACTCCTCTTTCTCCAAGAGAAGGCGACAAATAGCAGAATAGATATGAGAGGCAGAGACTAGAGGTAGAAGAGATAGATGGAAGTGAGGTGAGGTGAGGTGAGGTGAGAGAGATGAAAAGGTTTTCTTTTTCTCTTTTTTTTTTTTAAAAAAAATTTGTTCTTACTTTGGCGTTTTCCACCATAGAAAACCACGGAAAAACATAATTATAGTTTTAAAGTGTTAAAGGGTAAGTATATTAATATAGTAACTAGAATCAACCCCCTTCCTTTGGCTTTTTATTTTAATTAACCAAATAATATGGGTAAAACATCTAATAATACCAAAAAATAATTTAATTACGAAAAAGGGTCGGTTTAAAAATATCCACGGGAAAAGGTCATTTCCTCCTAAAATGCGTCCACGTCGGTAGCGTTTTGGGGAAAAAACGACAAGCGCCTCTGGGGGGCGACTTTCTTCTTTGAATTACTGAGAAAACGACCGACGTGGATGCGTTTTACCTCTCCCGGTCCAATTACAGTATGATATTCTAAGGTTTCTGGGCTAGGGTAAATATATATTTAGGGTTTTTGGGCAAAATATATTAGCCCAAAAAAATTAATTGAGTTTTGTGGCAGTTGTATCTAGCAAAATAATTTTGAGAAGACGTTTCTGAACAAACTGTGGCTAAAAACACTTCAAGAAGGATGCACTGTCAAGAGTAGTCTCGAAAAGAGCTCCCGGGCGCTTCTTTTCTCTGATGATCTCCGTAAAATTATTTTGAAAGGCGTTTCGAACAAGCAATGGCAAAACGTTTTCGGCATGGTGCACTATCGCAGGAGAATCTTGAAAAGAGCTACCACGTGGGCGCTCTTTTGCTCTGATGATCTCCAAGAAAATTATTTTGAGAAGGCGTTTACGAACAAACGGTGGCAAAACGCTTCCAAAGAGGATGCCTTTCGTCGTGATATCTTGGCGTTCTCACGTGGGCGCTTCTTTTACTCTGATGAGTCACCAGTAAAATTATTTTGAGAAGACGTTTACGAACAAACGATGGCCAAAACATTTTCGGCATGGTGCCTTGTCGTGAGTAATCTTGAAAAGAGCTCTCGCGTGGATGCTCTTTTCTATATAGTAGATGCTGATAAAATTATTTTGAGAAGACGTTTACGAACAAACGATGGCCAAAACGTTTTCAACATGGTGCCTTTGTCGTGAGATCTTGAAAAGAGCTCCCACGTGGGCGCTCTTTTGCTCTGATAATCTCAAGTAAAATTATTTTGAGAAGATGTTTCGAACAAATAGTGGCAAAACGCTTCCGGCGAGGTGCCTTGTCGATGAAGTACAAAAAGCGCTCCCATGGGCGCTTTTTACTCTGATAGCCTCCGGCAAAATTAGACTATCGTCGACCAAATTTCATTCTTAGGTTGTATAAGGAAATTGAGGAAAAAAAAAATTGAAAATGACTGAACGTATTAATGCTGTTATTTACTACGATGGTGATGTTTGTGACACCGAAAATGGTGTTGTTTTTTTTATCGGAGAACACAGCGTGACTGAGTTTTAATCGGAACATTGATATGGTAGAACTTCGCAAAAGAATTAGGCGTAAAATATTCGGAACAACGCCAATGAAAGTTCAGTCTATTAAGTATAGATTTTGCGCTTTGGTTGATCCGGTGAGATATGACTCATTCGACATCAAATGTCCTTAGAGCTTTGAGGCAATGGTGGAGACTCATCTTGCTAGTGGATCACCCTATCTCGAGGTATATGTACAATTTTCATCTCTAAGTAATCTTTCGATGACCTCAACATCTACTGCTATTCGAGGGGAATACACGACCCCAAGCCGACACTCTGTTAGTGGGAGACAAAACACGGAAGTGCCCGTGTTCGATGGTAGTATGGAAAACATAACCCCTGCATGACACTCAGTTGGTGGATGGGACATACATATCCGTCCTTCGACGTCCGATGATAGAAATACGTATTGGGGGATGTCATCAACTTCTAATAGTTGGAAATCCACATATGATTGGGAACGTTACGAAAGATGTTTAAGGAGGGATAATGTACTCCCCACGACATCCACCGGTGAGGGGCCCTCGTTTGTTGCAGGTGGTGGAGGGTCGAACGATGAATCCGAAGTGGATCCACTACGAGAGCCCGGGCTCGATGGTGCAGAAGTTGGATTATTTTCTAAACCGAAGCCTGTTTTAATTGTACCTGAAGATGTTGAGGGCGGTTTAGACGAAGAAGAAGAAGATCCACTATTTAGGGCGTACTTGCCTCCAGCCCACATGCATAATGTCGATCTATCTTAAGATGATGCATTGGAGTTTCTGAACTACCACACGGATGCGTGACCGTACAACTTCGTCGTTGAATTGGGCGAATTAGAAGTTAGTAACGAGTTTTCCAACAAGAATGCTTTTCTTCTTTGCATTGAAACAATACTGACATCGAGAGCGAGGTTAACTACAACATGGTTAAATCCAAGCTCGATAAGTACGAGGCGAAGTGTGCAGTGCAAGACGGTACATGTTCATGGAAAATCATGGCGTCGTTGAGGAAAAGGACAGGCTTGTGAGAGATCAAAAAGTACAAAGGTCCACATACATGTCTTGCCGGTACAGTACCACTATGTGTTAAGTGTTTTTGAATAATACTAATATTATGTAATGTTGCATTATTTAACGTACTTCGTTGATAGGTGTTACACAAGATCATCCGAAGATGGATTCAGACATGTTGGCTGACTTAATAATCCCGACGTGAAGGTCGATCCCGAACTCTGATCTTGGCCTTAATTGGCGATATTCGTAGCCAATTGGGGTATACGCCTCTTCTGAAAAGACTTGGATAGCCAAGTAGAAGGCGTTAGAAAAGTTACATGGTCGGTGGGACGCTTCATATAATGAAGTGTGGCAGTGGTGTCAGTCTTTGGAGAGATATGTCCCAAGCAAAGATAATGACCTTGAAAGCGGAACGCGTACTACAACGATCGTTTGCTCTTTGGATGCGCAGTGTTCAAGCGTCTGTTCTGGACATTTAAGCAATGCCAAGATGCCTTCATATACTGCAACTATTGGTACAAATTAACGGTACCTTTATGTATGGTAGATATACGCATCGGCTATTGCTAGCTGTGGCACAAGACGGCTGTGGGAGAATCCTTCCGATTGCGTTCGCAATAACACCGGGGGAGTCAGCTGATGACTGAGACTTCTTCCTATCTAGGTTAATGAGGCATGTCTGCCCCCAACCTGATATAAGCGTTATATCGGATAGGGGCCCTGGAATACTAGCCGCAATAGAATGCTAGGGAAGCATGTGGCATCGCACACACCATCGATATTGCCTAAGACATGTTGCATCCAACTACTATGGGAAACATCGATCTAAAAATCAGCGACGACAAGTGACTCATATGGGTATGAAATATCTATTAATATAATTTCGTTTGTAATATTCAATTTATTCTCAATTGAAAAGTGATATGTAATATTCGCTATCAACCTATATTGGTAGATGCGAGATCAATAAGGACCATTTTCGGAGATGTTGGCGAGTTTAGCTCGGAGATAACGACGAAGCGCAAACTACTGTGCAATATTCCTTTTGAGCAGTGGACACAAACATACTGACAATGACCTACGATATGGTCATATGACCACGGTGGCTATGTAATTTCTATTTTTTGATGAAAACGGTGAACTTTTGTACAAGAATCCGTATTTTATTCAAGTTATTAAATTTAAATTACAAAATTAAAAAATAAAAATAATGTTTTAATATATTAAAAAATAAAAATTAAATTACTATAAAAAATAAGAAAGCTGTTATTTTATTAAATATATTAAAACTAAATTACAATAAAAATTAAACCATTTCTATTTTATTGAAGATATTAAAATTGAATTACATTAAAATAAAAAAAATTCTTTTGTTAAAAAATTAAAATTAAATTACATGTAAAATAAACAACTTCTATTTTATTAAAGATGTTAAAATTAAATTACATTAAAATAAATAAAATAACTTTTCTTTTGTTAAAAAATTAAAATTAAATTACATGTAAAAATTAACAACTTCTATTTTATTGAACAACTTCTATTTTATTGATGTTAAAATTAAATTACATTAAAAGAAATAAAAATAACTTTCTCTTTTGTTAAAAAATTAAAATTAAATTACATGTAAAAATAAACAACTTCTATTTTATTGAAGATGTTAAAATTAAATTACATTAAAATAAATGAAAAATAACTTTTTCTTTTGTTAAAAAATTAAAATTAAATTACATGTAAAAATAAACAACTTCTATTTTATTGAAGATGTTAAAATTAAATTACATTAAAATAAATAAATAAATAACTTTTTCTTTTGTTAAAAAATTAAAATTAAATTACATGTAAAATAAACAACTTCTATTTTATTGAAGATGTTAAAATTAAATTACATTAAAATAAATAAAAATAAAATTTTCTTTTAGTTAAAAAATTAAAATTAAATTACATTAAAATAAATAACTTCAATAAAATAGAAGATATTAAAATCAAATTACAAATACAAATAAAAATAACTTTTATTTTATTAAAAAATTAAAAAATTATATTCCAATTAAAAATAAAAAAGCCGGTCCGAATCAGTGTTGATGCTGGTCAAAATCAGTGCCACAGGGGGTGGTCGCGATTACAGGTGGATTCCTCCGTCTTCTAACTTTCGGTGGTCGTGGAACCTCGGGCGATTCGGGTTCCTCCCGGCGGTGGAGTGCAGTTGTGGGTGTTGCGAGGATGACCCACCTTGATAAAATAAAGACCGGAGGTATTTGCATAAACCACTACGCATGTGTCAGAATCCGTGTGGCGAAGGAGGTGGTAGAAAGAAGTGCTCCCAGACAGCCGCCTCCTGTAATCCTCACGTGACGCTGGCCTCAAGATCGGTTGGCAATGGGAGTAGTCGAGAACGGACTCGAACCCGGCCATGCATTCTAACCTGGGGTCGAACTAGGAAAAGGAAACATATACGGGTTAGGATACATATAGGGTAGGGTACGCACCTGGCATAAAGGGTGAAGGTTGTGATGTTAGTGTCGTCGGCTGAACTGATGGGCCCAGTGACTGTGTGGGCACTGTTGCTGGGCCCGGTGACTGTGTTGGCGCTGTTGATGGCCCTGTTTCATCACCTCTTCTCCTTGGATTTAAAGGGCCCCGACGTTCTCTTCGTTCACGAAGTTGCCGTCGCCTCTCTTATTCCGACAATAGATATGGCTTACCATGGATCCTAAACCATGGCATGTATTCTGGCACGCACGCTAACTCAAGAACGATGATCGGTCTCCGGATAGGTAAATAGTCATACCGGTTCTCCCACATCTCGATATGTGCTGACCAAAATCTTGGCCAATCCGGTATGCGGCAGTAGTAAGTCCACTTTGTGCTCATCATCGAGCACCTCGAATCATCGGAATCGGTTGTTTAATCTAAATTGTCGCGAACCCGATCCGACCGGTGCATTTC
Organism: Gossypium rotundifolium; assembly: GCA_025506655.1. Taxonomy (NCBI): domain Eukaryota; kingdom Viridiplantae; phylum Streptophyta; class Magnoliopsida; order Malvales; family Malvaceae; genus Gossypium; species Gossypium rotundifolium. The sequence continues at coordinate 52,693,900 of CP106728.1, forward strand.
CACGGTCGCATAGGTGATCAATGGGACCTTCACGTACAACTGTTTGGATTTTAGAAGAACTCCTCCGAATTCATGCCAATTTTTGGATCCTCGTCGGTGTCCATTGAAACTATATTAACATTACCAAAATATTAGTTATATACATAATAGTAGACAATAAATACAAAATACTAAATTATAAATACAAAATTGAAACTTACTTGTGATTTCGACCGTTGGTCCAATAGAAGCCATATATCTTCAAGCGAGGTAGGTATTCCAACATGACTCGTCGAATGGTTCCACCTAATTAAATAAATTTTTAGCATACAATTATACTATAAATCTACGAAATAATTGTAAAATATAACATTAAATTTACCTCGTTATCAGTGGGAATGAATATGGGTGGTCGAGTCGAGGACGTAAAAAAGAAATCGATACCATGCCCACGACTGCAGTAGTGATAGGCAACTTCCGATTTTCGCTTTACTCGGCTGCGTCGCCCCGCACATCTCCCGATACAACCTCGATATGACGGTGACCCCAACTCAATTCATCGGTGCTCAAAATCAACAAGTTTCAGACCATCTCGATGTCTGAGGTTTCTAGAAAGGTCCGGCATCAGATAGCCTCCAATTATCTAAAGAATGTATGCCCGAGCATACCCTATTCTTTCTATTTCGATCGAACCCTCCTGCGGCTCCGGGAATGTGTCTCGTAACCAAGCCATGTCGATCCGAGCTCCTTGAATTTTATCCGAATGGCACCCAAAGCTCAGTGTATACGGCTCCCGATCACGAAGTTGCGGACCCGGTGACTACTGGCCAAATCCACCGACAATCTCAATCAGAATCACGCATCTTCCAGAGTGATGGTACACTCTCCGCATGGAAGATGAAAAGTGTGCGTCTCGAGTCTCCACCTCTCTATCAACGCACCGATCAAAGCGGCTCAACTTGAACCCCACCTATCGTGGCCACGTGCAAAAACCCGCTTCCATGAGTAATTCTCGATCAACGGCGATAGGGGACCATGCATGTTGCGAATGTAACATTTCAACACCCGATCTGATGCTTAAAAATTATAAAATAAAAATTAATTAAATTTACATAGACCTAAAAAATATTATATAAATATTGAAAAATTAAAATTAAAAACTTACCATTTTGAATTGCTCGACGGAGATGTGCTTGTTTGTTTAGGCAAGTAATTCCCCGGCCATTGTAATACGATCGAAAATTTTAAAATTTTTCAAAAAAGATATATTAAAAAAATTAAAAAAGGCTTTTTTCTAAATAGTCAAGGACTATTTTGAAATTTGAGAGTAAATTTCAAGGACTTTAAGTGAGAATTGAGAGAAAATTGAGAGAGAATTGAGAGAAAATTGAGAGAAAGATTAAAGTGTGAAAAAAATAAAAGGGTTGGGGGGTTTTTATAGGGAAAAAATTTTGACCGTTGGCCAGCAAAGCGCGCCCCTAGGGACGCGCTTTGTGTCCACATCATCAAAGCGCGCCTACGTGGACGCGCTTTGCTAACCTGGCACAAGGCGCGTCCCCAAGGGAGCGCTTTCCTGTTTTCTCCCCCCAAAACGCGCTGACGTGGACGATTTTTGGGGGAAATGGCCCTTTCCCGTAAATATTTTTCAAATCGGCCCTTTTTCGTAATTAAATTATTTTTTTGGTATTATTGGGTGTTTTACCCAAATAATATTATATTTTATTAAAATTAAAATTATAAATTTATATTATTCATGTCAATCTTTACAAATATATTTAAAACTTACACTATGTTTGGTTGGATGTAATAGGAATAGATTACAGCCTTATTCAATGGGCCCACCACCAAACCAACGTTTGGTTGCCCGTAATGGGTATTACATGCTGAATAGAATCAGCTTCTATTACGAGATGACTGTAATAGCAATTCAGTGGCTTGAGTTATGAATAGCTATTCAAAGCAACAGGTAATAACATTTTACCCTATTTTGGACCAAAGTATCCTCCTGTCTCTCATCTTCATCTTCTCCATTTCACTTTCACGACAATTTCTTGTCTCTCATCTTCATCTTCTCCATTTGACTTTCATGACAATTTCTTCCTAAAAGTTTTTCCCAAAGTAAACCCTATAGAAATTGGATCCTTAATCGACTATAAATCAAGCTTCATTCACCATCTTCATCTTCCTCCCGTTGAACCTCATATATGGTATGTGATGGCCTTTGGTTCCTTTTTTTTTCTCTGATTTTGTTAGTTAAAGTTCTTTTTCGGTCTCACACTGATCCTTCTCGGTTTCTTCATCCTCATAATTTTTGTGTTTTTTTTTCTGGGTTTCTAAAGTTTGATTTGTTAGCTGAATTGTTTTGGGTTTTAGATCTGAAACCTCGGCTTTTGTCAACACCCAAATCAACTGGAAGGAAACCCCAGAAGCTCACGTGTTCAAGGCTGATGTTCGAGGACTTAAGAAAGAAGAAGTGAAAGTGGAGGTTGAAGATGACAGGTGCTTCAGATAAGCGGAGAGAGGAATGTAGAAGGAAGACAAGAACGACACATGGCATCGTGTGGAACGCAGAGTGGCAAGTTCATGAGGAAGTTCGATCACGGAGAATGCGAAGATGGATCGATCAAGGCTTCCATGGAAAACGAAGTGCTTCTGGTACTATTCCCAAACTTGAAGTCAAAAGCCCGATGTGAAGTCCATTGAAATTTCCGGTAAAGATGTTTGTAACTTGTGAATACCTTTCTCCTTTACTTTGAGTTTTTAAGCATCCTAAATCCCATCAATCTACACCTCAAAGTCGGTCCCCTGTTCTTGATTTATTGGTATATAATAATTTTTATGCTATTATTGGTGCTTGATTTGTTGGAAACATAGGTATTAATTTGACATTCCATTCGTGGTTGTATAAGAGATATCCTAAAATCTTAAAAACTGTGAAAGAATTTAAAGTAACGTCTAATACTAACTGCTAGAAGTTGAAGGAAAATAAAAACACAGGATAGATCAAAGAAGAAACTAAGTCATCTTCATCAATCAAAACTCAAGTTACAATTGTCGAAAGAAAAAGTGGGTATTTCTGGTTTTGAAGAGAATAGGGAAATTTGTGGTTCAAAGGGCTTATCTTTCTTAATTTTGTTTCATGATTTAAGGGCTATGCTATGGTGTTGTCCCTTTGCATTTCTTGTCAGATTTGTTGACTTGAAGCTCGCCATTGCCACTGTCGTCTCCAATCGCTACCGTCGTCGTCGAGTTTAGGTGAGGCTATGCTTGAATTTTTTACCAACTTTTGTTTGTTTGTTTATGTAGCTTGTGTTGTAAAATGTTAACAAAATTAAGTTGTTTGTTCTACTATATTTGAGTTGTATATATGTTGTTAATTGGGGTGTTAAAGTGTTGTAAGTTGATGTGTTTAAATGGTGTAAATTGAAGATGTTTTATTGTTGTGATTGAGGTGTACAAATGTTGTTAATTGAGATGTTAAAGTGATGCAAAATGAAGTGTTTAAATGCTGTAAATTGAATTATTTTAGTCTTGCAAATTGAAGTATTTACATCTTGTGAATTGAAGTGTAAGATCTACGCAAATTGAATTGTTTAAGATCTGCAAATTGAATGTGTAGTTCTGCAAATTTAGATGTTTTAAGTATCCAATCATTAATTTTGTCATCCGTTCTTAATCGCACTCGAAATGATATCCTTAAAGCTCTTTTGTTTGTCTTGTTAGTGTGCTCAAAATACCTTAGTTTGAATTGCGGGCTATTCTAAGTTGTTTTGTTTAACTATTAGTTATTAATGTTGGATTCGTATTCATGGTAATCAATGGATTTATTAAATATTTGAATTTAATATACTTGTCTTGTTAGAAAATGTTTGTGCTTTCTAAGGGCTTATTAGTATTTATTTATATTGTTATAGAAAAGTATTTATTTATATTAGCTTGTGTATAAGATTTTGGATCTTAAACCAGTTCACAAGTTAGCTTTGGATAAACTTTTTTAATATCATTTAAAATAACAAAAAAATTTGAGTAGTGAACTCATGCTTGAGAAGCATGGAGAAGTGTGCTTATAAGTATTTATTTATATTAGAAAGAGTGAAGACCTAATTCAAGTGCGAGTTCAAAAATTCGGAAGACTTGATTAGAAGTCCTACAATGAAAAATGCTATAATAGGCACGGTGGCAATATATTGTTTCTCAAAGACCTGAATTTGATCTGTTCTCTTTGATGGTGAAGACTTATCTTAGACTTGAATTATGTAGTGTGAGATATATGAATATAAAGGTCCCGAAAATCGAGTTGAGTTAAAAATGGTAAGTATGAATCATATAGTATGATGCGCTTTTAGAAAACTCCTACCAAGTAAAGCAAAGGCATAAAATTGTTTGAAGATACATCCTTATACCATTATAAAACTTGTATATTCCTATCTTTGCTGCACTGCACCTCTTTGAAATTACAACGGAGTTAAAAACGAGAAGAAATGATCATGAAGGAAAAATAGTACAACTTCCTAATGACAGCAAATATGATGGATGCTCTTTTGCTATATTGTTTACCAACATATAATTCCTTTCATTTATGTTCTTTCTTTGTTATGTAACTTTGTGCGGTTGCTCGAATTGCCTTGGTGAAACCCGAGAAGGCTAGGGGTGTGGAGGACGTTCTACTAAAAGTCGCAGACAGGCCAAATAGTTGAGAAGGTATGGTGAAAATTTTACGTCCAACTACTTTTCTTGCTTGCATAATGTTAAGGGTGTGCAATTATTTTAACAATTTAGTCCTATACTAAATTTAGTCCTATCGATTCGATTCAATTGTGAATCTTGAATGTGAATCTCATGGCTATACTAATCTCTTTTTAATTCTTAATTTAGTCCTATCGATTCGATTCAATTGTGAATTCTAAATTTAAATTGAGTTAATATATAAAATCATGAATTTGAAATCACGACATAACGTGTCATAATTTAAAATTTTCCTTTAAATATCCACAAATTTGAACCCACAATATTCTCTAAAATAAAAGACGCATAGTATAAAATAGATATCAATTAGTCTACTTAATGATAGTTGGTATTTATTCGTAGAGTGTATTTATTTTTTGTGTGTGAGGTATGGGTCGGTGTTATTTGAATCGAATCGAACCGACCAATTGATCCAAGAATTGATAAAAATTAGAAATGGGGATAAAAATTAATCAACTCGGACATAAAGATTGAACGGCCTCTAAGCAAATCGTTTAGAACTATAAAAAATTGAAAATTGGAACAAAAATTCAATGATTGAATCAAATTTATATATATATATATATATATATTAATTTTATGATATTTTAATTATTATTGAATCAATGATTGCAAGGTGTAGCTAAGGAGTTGGTAGGGCCCTAAAATGAAAATTTTTCATTTAGGCCTTTAAAAATTTTAAAATTTAAATTAGTAAAGATAAAAATTTCACTTTGGTCTCCTCTAAAATGATAAAATTTTAATTTAATCCTTTAAAATTATAAAGATATAGACTATTAAAATAGTAAAATTACATGAAGGGTATGGTTGAACCCTTGTAAAGGTTTCAGAGGAGAGGCTTATATCGTTGGTGAAAATTCACTAAAACACTGAAACACTATAAGTTATATGGCAATCAAATTCTTTGATTTTTTCTTTTTACTATTATTGAAATTAGTATTGAAGAAATGTGACCATTTTACTATGATTTGAAGATATGTAACACTTTAATATATTGCAGTTATGGCTCGTCTGCCTTTGATTGGACAAAGTGAGAGGCGTAAAAGAATTGGTCTTGCTATTACAATATGGTTTCAAATGTGTACTATTGCGAGTTGGTTCTTAGTTGCATTGGGTGCCATCCATAGCCTACATACTTATAGACCAAGGATTAGATCCTATATTTTAGATTTTTATGCACAATGAGATTATGTGAAAAGACTTGTATATGCTAGTGACGAGACTTGTATTGAACAAGTTAGGATGAATAGAATTACCTTTTTTAAATTATGCGAGATGTTACAAACTTTAGGGGCATTGAAGTCGTCTAGGAACATGCTTGTTGATGAGCAAGTGGCAATGTTTTTACATATCATTTCTCATCACTTTAAAAATAGAGTTATCAAGCATCACTTTAATAGAGTGCTGGGAAACCGTTAGCGAGATCATTTCGCAATGTTTTAAATCTCATCATACGCTTACAAGATGTGTTATTTAAAAAGGCAGAGCCAATTACATCTAATTCTATAGACCCAAGGTGGAAATGGTTCAAGGTATTGGAGTGAATACTATATATAGCTCGTACATAATTTAATCCTTTTAGATTTAAATATAGTATCTTAACTCGAGGTTTTATACATGTAATGTAGAATTGCTTAGGTGCTTTAGATGGAACCCACATCAAGATTAGGGTTCCAAAAGTTGATAAATCTAGATATCGAACATAAAAGGTGACATAGCAACAAATATGTTAGGTGTTTGTACACGATATGCATTTTGTTTATGTTCTTCCGGTTGGGAAGGTTACATTGATGATGGACGAGTTCTTGAGATGCTATTTGTAGGAGACATGGGCTAAAAGTTCCGCATGGTAAAGTGCAAAATTATAGGAATTTGAATTAATTTTAAGATCATACTTTTGTGGAAATTAACCATGACAAATAGTTTCTTTTTATAGGTTGTTATTATCTAGTTGATCTTTGGATACACAAATTGTGAGGATTTCTTGCACCATTTAGAGGACAAAGATATCATTTGAATGAGTGGCGTCGGTCACCACCAAGTACTCGAAGAATTTTCAATATGAAACATGCTTGATAGCATAATGTTATTGAAAGATGTTTTGGGTTATTAAAACTTAGATGGGGAATACTTAGGAGTCCATCATTCTATCTCGTGAGGTGCACAATAGAATCATTATTGCATGTTGTTTGCTCCATAATTTTATTAGAACCTATATGAGTATTGATCCTATTGAAGCGGAGTTGGAAGAAAGATCACCTAGTAATGTGATAGATGATGATGAAGCGAATATCGTAAATATTCATCCATCGGATGCATGGGCTACTTGGAGGATGGAATTAGCCAACCAAATGTTCAATGAATGGCAAGCATCTAGAAATTAGTTAGGTTTAGGGTAAAAATAGTAAATGTTACGTTGTTTATGTTATTTCATGTATCTAGTTTATGAAACTTTGGTGGTATTTGAATTATTTTTTTGTATCGTACTAGACTTGTTGAATGATAATTTATTTTCCTTTCATTCATCATGTCTTATAATTCTAATGACCAATTTTACGGTCATCAAAAAGTGTATTTTCGGTCTCCGTTGTTGAAAAATGGATATGTAAATATCTATTAAAAATATTTAAGAAGTGATTTGGTTAATTAAAGTTTAATAAAGTGAATTAGCTTAAATTAAGGATAATTAGGAGAAAAGGATTAAATTGAATAAAGTGCATAAGTTTAGTTGTAGATTAAAAGAAAATAAAAAGACCAAAATGACAATTAAGCTAATTTCTATAGATGTGGCGGCAAACTTAGATAAAATCTTAATTATTGAATTTTTTTTATGTTTAAGGTTTTAAATTAATTATATTAATTATTATTAAATAAATAAAAGAAAGAAAAGTGTATGGTAAAAATAAAATACATGTGTAATAAATATTGTACATACATTTGTCATACATGTATGCATTTACTTATTGTTTAAGTAAATAATTAATGTATTTATTATTATTAAATTGATATTATGTGATGAATAAATTAAATTAATATAAATGTATGGTACATATGGTGACATTTGTGATACTAATATACATACATTTGTAAAATATATGTATATTTACTTATTATATATGTATATTATTAAATTATATATTATTATTAAGTAAAAGATATTAAGTAAAAGTATATATTATATTTTGGTATCTTTTGTGTTTGTAATATTTGGATGGTATAATGACATGATAGAATGTCATTATAATGTTGTAACTTTTATGTTGTAAAATTTTAAAACATATGGATTATGACATATAAACTAATGAAATCATTTAACTGCTTGTTAATATATGAATATTATGCTTGGATGTGAAATATAATTCTCAAGTTAATTAATTACTTCTAATATTTTTTTGTAGAGTAATAAATTATTTGTTTCATAATGATATTTTAACACATATATGTATTGCGCTTTAAAAATAATAAAATAGATTATATATATTTTATAGTATTATATATTTTAATTTTTAATTCATATAATAATAATTATATTAAGCATGTTATTAAATTATATTTTATTAAATTATATTTAATAATAATTATGTTAAAATATGATTAAATTATTTATTATTTTTATTAAATTATTTTCAATAATAACTTTATTAAAATTTAATAACAATAACAATAATCATCTACCTAAAAAAATTCGCTAAGGGTATTCGGTCATTTTAGTTCTTTTCCTTATGCTATTACAACATCATTCCATTCAACCAAACACAAATTCTATTACAATTCTATTCCATTCCATTCAACCAAACAGTTGAATTACTTATTACAATTCTATTCCATTACTGATTCTATTCTATTACAATTTCTATTCCATTCTGATGAACCAAACGTTGGTGTTATTGTATTATTTTTATTATTATCAATATCCTTATTCATGGCTAAATTACTAGAAAATACTTTTTTTTACAAAATTTACTGAAAAAATATGTTTTTTTATTTATTTATCGAAAAGGGTTATTTTCGCCGAAAATGCATCCACATCAGCGCGATTTCAGGGGATGCAGAAGGAAAACGCTCCCTCGAGGGCGCGTTTTATTGATGTGGCAAAAATGCTCCCCTAAGTACGCGTTTTAGCCCGTGTTTTTTTAAAAAAAAAACTATTCTCGAATTAAATTTTTAAAAAAATGTCATTTTTAGATATTATAAAAATAGATCAATTTTTTTAAAAATTTACGAGAATAAACTTTATAAAGGCTCAAAGTGGCAACACCATTTTTTTATAAGGTGTCACCAATTAATATGAAAATATAACTTACAACGCAAATATTTATATAGACCTAAAGTCTCATTTGCCTTATTTTCTTGAGTAATGTGGGATATGAAATATGTGTATATATAAACTCCTAAATTGTTTTGCAGCTTGTTCCTAAACAATGTGAGATTTCTTCCTTTTTTAACTAACAACATGAGATTAAATGCTACACTATATTTGATTTTTTTTACTTAGAGTTTAAATTTTTGTACAAAAAGTTAACATTTGTTACATTATAAATAAAACTTTTAAACTCTAAGTAAAAATATATAAAATATAAAATGAGTATGGTAAAATATTAAAAAATAAATATTTAAAATTACTAATAGTTAAGTGATCATTTTGTAAATTTTTATAATTCGATAGCTAAAATATAGTTAAATGACTATTAATGTAATTTAATCTAGATATAAAATATAAAAATAATTATTATATTTTATGTATATTATATATTTCTATAAAAAAATTTATTTAACATAATTATATACTATGCTTAAATAGATTATCTATCTAGCCAAAATTTATCTGAAATAAATTTATCGGCATTCATTAGGTGATGACAATTAAATTAAAACTAGAATTAAAAAAATTAATTAGTATAGTAAAATATTAAAATAAATAAATATTTAAAAGATATATCAATTTTTGAAAATTACAAAAATACTATTTGAGTACCAAATAGTCACCATTTATTTATTAACCAAACATTCATAATATAAATAAAAAAATTAAAAGTATAACTTTTAAATTTAAATAATGGAAAATTATTTTAAAAATTAGAATTAAATTGATATTAACTTCAAACATTTAAAATTAAATAAAAGATTATTGCATGTACAAGTTTCATATGTGCAATTTGTTCTCTTTTTTAATAGTTCTTTTGTACATGTTAACAATTCTAAACGCTAATAAGATTAAAGATCTCAAAAGATAATTTTATAATATAAGAAAATGTTAACAAAATATAAAAAAATAAAAATTGTTTTGTAAAAAAAATCAAATATAGTGTAGCATTTAATCTCATGTTGTTAGTTAAAAGAGGAAGGAATTCCACATTGTTTAGGAACAAGCTGCAAAACTATTCATGAGTCTATATATACACATATCTCATATCCCACATTGCTCAAAAAAATAAGGCAAATGAGACTTTGGGTCTATATAAAGATTTGCTTTATAAGTTATACTTCCATATTAATTAGTGACACTTTGAAAAAAATCGTGTTGTCACTTTGAGCCTTTATAAAGGTTTATTCTCGTAAATTTTTTAAAAAATTGGTCTATTTTTATAATATCTAAAAAATAATATTTTTGAAAATTTAATTCAAAAATAGTTTTTTTTTAAGAAAAAAATATGCGCTAAAACGCGTCTCTGAGGAGCATTTTTGCCACATCAGCAAAGCACGCCCTCAAGGAAGCGCTTTTTGCTGAAGTGGTAAAAACGCTCCCTCAGGGACGCTTTTTCCTGTTGCATCTCCTGAAATCGCGCTGACGTAGACGCATTTTTGGGGGAAATGGCCATTTCCGATAAATAATTGAAAAATAAGTCATTTTCTGTAAATTTTGTAAAAAAGGGTATTTTCTGGTAATTTACCCCTTATTCATCATATATATTCTTTTTGACATAATGTCTAAAACTATTAATAGTCCCTCCCTAACTCAAAAATAGAAGGATAATGTGTTTTAACGCACTCAAACCCACATCCTCCTAAATTGACAATAATGTCTATGCTAATCGAACTAAGACTCAATCAACTACTTTGTATTACTTTTTTTTAAATTTAAACTAAAATGTTACTAAATTTACATAAAATTTTATAAATTCTATAAAATAAATCAAACTTAAAAAAAATTGGAAAATTTTGGGTGAAACACAAATTTATTATATTTGTAAACATTAATCATAAGATCAAAATAAAAGATTTAAAATTTCCAAAAGGATTGAAATGCAAATTTACAAAGGCAAACCCCTTAAATTTGTCCCTATTTAGAGGAGGTAAAATAAATAAATTTAAAATATTCTCATATAACTAGTACTATATTTGTTTTGGCTAATATACCAAAAACCCTTAAATTATTACACTTTGTTTAAACAAGTGTTAAAATTATTCTGTCCCTATTCTATATGTTTTTTACCCATAAAGCTTTTGGTTTTAATATTAAAGTAAAATTATTTTGAATTTTAAACTCGTCAACTTCAAATCAGTGCAAAATGCAAATTAATTTAAAAGTTTGAAATATTTTATTTTAACATTAAAATAAAAGGCTTTCATGGATAAAATTGATAGATTAAGAGCTTACTTAAAGTACAAAAATAACAAGATATAATAGTTTAATGGCTTTTGCCTCCACGCATTGTCAATCAAATTGTTGGTTTAATGCCTCCATCGCTAGATGATGGTCCCGATGGACATCGAGGGGTCGTTTCTCTACTGCTAAACCTATGGCCGCTTGTTTGACACTAGTGTGAGAAATTCTCGCAGTTTATGTCTCAAAACCTAGAAGGTTCACGCTCCACAGCGTGTTTGAGTCTTCTTACGTTTACCCACTAATGAAGAGCAAAGGCGTAGAGGTATGACGAATGAAAGCTTTTGCACACGTTGTGGCGAGTCCTCAGAAAAGGCATTGCATGCGGTGCGAGATTGTCACTTTGCTACGTGGATTTGGAGGGCCATCGTGCCTGATGCTACTCAGATTTCTTTCTTTGCAACATCGATTGACAATTGGCTCCTTGGGAATTTGACGAACGAGGGGGACAATGTGCTGGTTGAAGGAGAATCGCCAACCCTGCTCCCTATAACCCGTTGGCTGCTATGGAAAAATACACATGACTTTATTTTCAAGCATACGAGCGGCAGTAGTCAGGAGTTGATCTCTACTAGTGTGGCTTGGACGAGAAGCTGCTCTAGTGCTGGGATAAAGGATTGTTTTAAGAGTGGTTAGATTGCTACGAAGCAATGTTAGTCACAGACGGAAGGGTGGGTTAAGTTGAATATTGATAGCTCAATCATATGTCTCTTACCTCGGACAGGTTGACTGGTTTCTCAATGGAAGTAGGTGAGTCGGATGTTTTCCAAGTTGAGGCGAGGGCCATTTATGAGGGTCTTATGTTTGCTTGGAGCAGAGGTTTTCGCCAGGTCAAGGTTGAAACTGATAATGTTGTCTTCTTAGTGGATTAGACTTTCCTTTGTCTTTGTTTCTTTCTAAAAAAAAAATTGCAATAGGTCGGATGAATATTGGATTTGGATAATGTAGTTAACTTTGTTAATTAAATTTGCGACGTTTATGATTTTTTTTATTTAAATGTGTTTTTAAATATTTTTCTTGATTTTTAAAGTTTTTTTTTTTTTTAAATTTTTAGTTTATAAATTCATCCACTCAATTTAATTTTGAAAATCTTGATATAAGATATAGGTAGATAATAACATAGTGATTAAATTTGGAAATAGTAAACTCGGAAGTATTTAAATGATGGTGGCAATGCTTGGAAGAAGGAAATCACTATCAGGCAACCAGCTGTCCTCGTGTTTAAGCTAGGAGCCTGCCTCTGGCGCAGCCATTATTGTGGCTGTTTTCTCTTAAAATAAGCGCATACTTACGCTTACACTTCTCGTGACCCAACTTGCTTTTACACTAAATACATTATCTTTTTCCAATTTTACAAACAATCAATCACCATATTATAATTATATTTACGTTAATCATTCACTTCAATTCAATTTTAGAATATAATTTTATTTAATGTATTTTATTTTATTTTTTAAGTCGAATCCTATTATAATGTATATGAAATTAAATTTTATCTAAATTAATGTGCCTCAAATTCATTTTTAATCTAATCGGTAACAGTTTAATATATTAGGTTAAATTTTGTTATTAATCGCATTGGGGGACAATACTAAAGGTGCAGTAAGGGTCTTGCCTCGCCTTCAATGGTAATATTTCTTTGTAGTCCCTTTAAAATTATGAAATAATATATTAATATAATAATAAAATTATACTTTAATCTTCTTAAACAAACAATTTAATCTTTCCTCCTAAAATAAATTTCTAATTTCATTCTTGTCCGAATTATCGTAAATTGCGAATTCAGATCATGTTTCTCAAATTGACCAATTTCAATATATAGTTTTAAAATTTTAAAACTTTAATTCTAACTCAAATAACAACTATTAAATCTATTAATTAAAATAATATAATTTTTTCAGTAGAATATTGTGTAATAATATCAAGTTAAAATGATATTTCATACATGATAATATGCTTATGGAATAAAATTTTAAAAATAATATAATTTAACTTAAATTCATTTAATGAATATGTGTAGATCAAAATTAAAATTTAAAAATTAAATCTATAAGTTACTCATAATACGAAGTGATATTTTTTTTGTTTGGTCTAACACCCTAGCCATATATGCTACCGAATGCAGCTGTCCCAATTGAGGCACTGACAATGAGGGAGCGTTGTTGTAACCATAAAAACAATGAGCTATTTTAAGCCTAGAATATATCCCAAAAAAAATTAATTTGTTATTGTACGGGATTTACGAGTATGATAAAATAGTAAAATTTTAATTTTAATTTTTATAATTTTAAATTAATAATAATAAAATTATATTTTGATCTATTAAAATAATAAAATTTACTTTAATCTTTTAAAATTATAAAATATAAACTATTAAAATTATAAAATTATATTTTTATTATCATAAAAATATACAATTTAATTTCGACACTTAATTTTTTTTTTTTTGCTCCACCACTTATTGGAAAAGATTTGCCTTTTAATTACCATAGCCGATTATTAGTTATAATAAGTGGTGGAGCCAAAAAAATTTTAAGTGTCGGATTAAATTATATATTTTATAATAGTAAAAATGTAATTTTATTATTTTAATAGTATATATTTTATAATTTTAAAGAAATTTTATTACTTTTAAAGAATTAAAATATTAATTTTATTATTATTAATTTAAAATTTTATAAATTATTAAAAATCCAACTTAAAATTTTACCATTTCAAGATCTTACAATCAAACTAAACGTACGGTTCTTCATAGGTATTTGTTTATAACCTCATTATTTAATTATTGAATTATATTTTATGGAATTTAAAATTTTTATTTGGCTAATAATTGCTACAAGCTACAGCACGCCTTGTCCCCTTGCTCTTTATTTTCTCACTCGTTTAACATATGAATTTAAAATTATAAAATTGCAAATCAGAGAACACACCCATTAACACCAATGGTTAGAAGCCACGTGGGTAAAGGCCATGAAGTCTAGTCCACGTTGAGGGTGCACCGGTGGCAGGAAATGTACCTGGTACGGCGCTGCCAACCCTGGCAATGCTCCTCGGTGACGGTGAGCTTTATTGGCGCCATTCTCACACCTCAACTCCAACAGTCTTTGCTTTCTCCGGTACAGTTCAGCTTTTCTTTTGTAAAAATTTGCTATTAGTTCCTGTATTATGTTTATTTTGTGGATTTACTCCATGTACTTTAATTTTGTTAAAATTTAGTCTCTGACCTAAACAACAGCATTAAATTCATTACGATAAATTATGTCATTACTCTCATTCTATGCGTGAGTTATAGATTTAATCTCTATTCTCTAATTTGATCATATCCACTCTTTATACTTGCCAAAATTTAAAATTTCAATCCTAATTCAAACAGTAAATGGTGTGGCTTGTCTATGAATTTTATGTGAAAATTATAAACTAGCATGATGTTACACATTTTATAATATATTTTTCATATAATATTTTTTAGAAAAATTTAAACTTAATGGATTTGATAATTACAGTTTAATTAGGATTGAAATTTTAATATTAAAAAAATAGAGAGGCTAAAATCTACCAAATTAAAATATAAAAATTAAATTTACCAGCACCACCTTAGCACTTCACCCCGAGTCAGAGGCGATTCTAGGGGTGTTGGCATGGGCCCTGCCCCCTAAAATGAAAGATTACCATTTAAGTCCTTTAAAAATTTTTAAAATTTTAAATTAGTAAAGGTAAAATTATACTTTAGCCCTCTAAAATTATAAAAATTTTATTTAATCTTTTAAAAATTATAAAGATATAAACTATAAAAAAATTAAAATTTCATTCGGCCCCCCTAACTATAAATTGTGCTTCTCACTGTTGGTCTAATAGAAGCCGTATATCTTCAAGCGAGGTAGATATTCCAACATAACTCGCCGAATGGTTTGATCGTGATCTGAAAGTTTTAATATTTATATAATGAATGATCGAGCCTAGAAACTAACTATCACCACGATTGAGGCAAACACACCTATCGAACAGTCGCATAGCTTAGTGGCAAAACCAAAATGTCGAACCCAAAGGAACCAAAAGTACTAGTTCTGACTTTCTTTTTATTATCTAGCCTAAAATAAAAGAGATTTTATCTAACTAATTACTAAGCTAAGGATGCTAAGACACAAAGAACGAATTGGGAAATTACTTTTGGGAAAATCAATTGATCAAGACAATACCCGAGGAAGAATCCACCTCGACTTCACTTGTTATTTAACTCTGAACCAAACGATTTATTCACTTGACCTGATCCGTAGGATTTCCTAATTTATATTAATACCTCTTTCGAGGCTACTAACGTGTAACCCTAGATTGATTAATTGAAATCTCTTTCTAATAAAAACCCCTAGTGTTGCATTAACTCGATCTATGGATTCCCATATTAGGTTTGACCACTAATCCGTGATTTTCGTTGTCCTATTTTTAGGAGTGATCAACTCAAACAATTATGCTAGATCTACTCTTAGACATGGACTTTTGCTCCTGCAGAATAAGCACATCAATACTTGAATCAATATCACGAATATTAAAACAAAATTAAGAACACATAATTAAGAACAAATCAAGTATTTATCACACAATTCGAAAACAATAACAAGATCATCTTAGGTTTCATCCCCTAATTATTTGAGAGGTTTAGTTCATGTTCATAAAAGAATACATCTCAGAAGAAAGTAAATAACAAAACATAAAGAAAACCTTAAAACCACAGAAGGAATTAAAGGAATATCCTTAGTCTTGGCGTGATTTGACTTCTTGAGATGGATCAACGGCTTTCTTGAGTAATTCCTATATTCACCCTCTTTGGTTTCGCCTCCTGGCTCCCTTTTAAGTCACACTTAGGGTGTTTATATGGGCTTGAATGTCTTTCTTAGCCTTTAAGTAACCTTTTCCTCATAGAATTAAAGCAGGTCACGGTAGGGACACGCCACTATGCTTGCCTTGTGTGAATCGAGCCAGGCCGTGTTTGAGTCTGCTAAAGTGGCACGGCCAGTGTGGTGAACTTCAGCTATGTTGATTTCTCACTTTTGCCCAATTTCTCCGTTTTTAGCCCGTTTCGTTCTTTTCATTCTCCTATGCTCTGATTGTGATCCGAGAGTTTTAATATTTATATAATGAATGATCGAGCCTAAAACTAACTATCACCACTGTAACATCCTGGTTTAGGGGTTATGCGTTTGGAGCATAACTTGAGTGTTTAGCAGGCTTATGGTAAAGTTGGATGGATTTTAAGGGGTTTGGAGAACCCAAAAAGGATAAGGATGACTTAGGAAATTTTTGAATTTTAGTGTAAAGAAGGGGAGCTTGGCTTTGGAGGTCTTAAGAGAAAAATTTGGAAGGTTAAGATGCAAGAATGGCTTGGATGGAGTGGCATGGGGCGCTACTTGGGGCTTTGGGGAAGGTGACGCCTCATGGTGCTGGAGGGTCTTATGTTCGAGCTGCAAAGGCAGCATTTTGGTTTTATTTTGCGCCAATAAGGGGAACTGGGCCAGATATGCCTTAAAAATAAATGGCCAGGTTAATGGACATGAAAGACCAGTTGGCAAAGTGGCTCCGTGCGCTGCTTAAGAGCTTGGGGAGGACGCCATTAAGGACTGGTTCGAATCAGCAAGCAGATAGAAAGAGTTTTATTTTGTTTTTAGGGCGTTAAAAGGAAGGGACTAAGGAAGTAGGGCTTAAAAAATATATTGCGTGTTTATGACACAAAACAACGCCTTGGCCGAATAACTGTATTCCTTCCCGCCACAGTGTCCTGCGTTGAACCATGGAGAATTAGCTTGGGGTTTTTTTTTGACGACATGAAGAGGTGGCGTGAAGGTGGATGACATAAGGAGAGGCGCAATGGATTAAGTCATTGTTTAATCCTTTTAAATTCGGTGGTAGGTAAGTGATAAGCTTACTTTATTTTATTTATTTTAGATAATTGTAGGATTATTTTATTTAGTTTAAATTAGTAAATAGGAGTTGTTATTGGTTTATTTGAATTTGATAAGGAGATAAAATATGGGATAAATTAGAGAAGTGGACTAATTCAAATTAGTTTGAATTAGTGTGTGGTGGCCGGATTTTGGAGTCTTCAAGGGGAGGGGGTGTCGAACTCTTTAAATAGGGGGATGCTCACCTTTGGCCACCCTTTTTACCATTTGTTCACTTTGCCGAATTCTTCTACTTTCTCCCCTTAGCCATCTTTTCTTTTCTTCCCTCCAATACTTTCTCCTTGTATAGCCGAATATTCACTCCTTGTTGGAAGCCATAGCCTTTTGTGAATTTATTTTCTCTCCCTTCCTTCACACTTTGCTTGCTATTGCCGAATCCTTTGACCACTCATTCTCTCGCTTTGTTTACAAGTCCACTGCCGAACCTATTCCTTGTGGTGGCCGATTTTTGGTTGGGCAAAGGTTGGAGCGTTGGGTCATTTCTTTAGTCATTAAGAAAGCGTGAGGGAACAATTAGGGCTGTTCAAATTCGGCTACTCAAGGTAAGGTGGTGGTAAGTGTTGACCAAGGGGCCATACTCATGGTTTTATTAGTAGCCGATTCTAACAGCTTATGTAACAGGATTCTGACGGTTCAAGAAGCGATCGAGTTTTCGAGATTTCGATAAGTAAGGTAAGGGACTTGTGGTATTGACCATAGGCCATTTTATGGGTTTTAGGTGCTAACCGATTGTGATTTTGGAGGTTTAGGGCTAGTCGTAGTAAACAAGCCTTTGGGATTTAAGATCTTTCGGTAAGGATGTTAAGTTATGGTTCTTTTTCGTTTAAGATCTCGTACTTGTCGATTAACGGTGTTCGATTAAGCATTTTGATGGAGGCCAATACCGCTTAAGGAGGACAAGAGAAAGTCTATTCAAGTTTAAGAAAAGAGTCATCTCGGCGGTTCAAGATTGGCCACGGGGTGTGGGCGGCTCGAAAGCGCAGATTAGGCAAATAGTAGTAGTCTCGCTAAACGATAGCGTCGGGATCGAGGTCTAGTGCTTGTGGTTATAAGGTGTGTAGCTAGCCCTCATTTTAGAGTTTTATGTGTATAATGTGTTTACTAACAATGCAGTTGATGAATGTGACATAAATACTCTTAAAGAGTATAGTGATGATCAAAGTTAATCTAGAACCTGTGGAAATGTGATTACTTGCTTGTATATGAGTATGCTTGTGGATATTAATAAGCATGTGCATGCATTATCATGATTATATTTTATGTGGCATGTGCATGGGTGGGTTATGAAAAGAAGGTGCGGGTGTACTTGATGCGTGGTTGATGAGTGGCTATGTGCCTCATCGTGATTGATATAGGCTATGTGCCATATCGTGGATTGATGAGTGACTGTGTGTCCCGTCGTAGTTTTGGTGTTAGCTACGGCTACATCGTGGATTGGCGCTGACTGAGGTCGCGTTGTGGATTTTGTGCTTAATTGCACGTGGAGTTAAAAGGAGAGGGTGATTTAATAATCCCCGGTGTGGTAATGGATAAACCACGATTGAGGCAAACACACCTATCGAACAGTCGCATAGCTTAGTGGCAAAACCAGAATGTCGAACCCAAAAGAACCAAAAATACTAGTACTGACTTTCTTTTTATTATCTAGCCTAAAATAAAAGAGATTTTATCTAACTAATTACTAAGCTAAGGATGCTAAGACACAAAGAACGAATTGGGAAATTACTTTTGGGAAAATCAATTGATCAAGACAATACCCGAGGAAGAATCCACCTCGACTTCACTTGTTATTTAACTCTGAACCAAACG
The DNA here is from genome assembly GCA_025506655.1 of Gossypium rotundifolium. Classification (NCBI taxonomy): domain Eukaryota; kingdom Viridiplantae; phylum Streptophyta; class Magnoliopsida; order Malvales; family Malvaceae; genus Gossypium; species Gossypium rotundifolium. The sequence continues at coordinate 52,712,992 of CP106728.1, forward strand.
ATTTATTCACTTGACCTGATCCGTAGGATTTCCTAATTTATATTAATACCTCTTTCGAGGCTACTAACGTGTAACCCTAGATTGATTAATTGAAATCTCTTTCTAATAAAAACCCCTAGTGTTGCATTAACTCGATCTATGGATTCCCATATTAGGTTTGACCCTAATCCGACAGATTTTCGTTGTCCTATTTTTAGGAGTGCGATCAACTCCGCTTAATTATGCTAGATCTACTCTTAGACATGGACTTTTGCTCCTCTGAATAAGCACATCAATACTTGAATCAATATCCTGAATATTAAAACAAGAATTAAGAACACATAATTAAGAACAAATCAAGTATTTATCACACAATTCAGAAAACAATAACAAGATCTGTCTTAGGTTTCATCCCCCTCAGGTATTTGAGAGGTTTAGTTCATGTTCATAAAAGAATACATCTCAGAAGAAAGTAAATAACAAAACATAAAGAAAAACCTTAAAACCCCTGAAGGAATTAAAGGGAATATCCTTAGTCTTGAGCGTGATTTCGGCTTCTTGAGATGGATCAACTGGCTTTCTTCGAGTAATTCCCTATATTCAGCCCTCTTTGGTTTCGCCTCCTCTGGCTCCCCCTTTTAAGTCACACTTAGGGTGTTTATATGGGCTTCGGAATGTCTTTCTTCGCCTTTAAGTAACCTTTTCCTCATAGAATTAAAACGGGTCACGGTAGGGACACGCCTTGTGGCACGCCCGTGTGAATCGAGCCCAGGCCGTGTTTGAGTCTGCTAAAGTGGCACGGCCGTGTGGTGAACTTCAGGCTATGTTGATTTCTCACTTTTGCCCAATTTCTCCGTTTTTAGCCCGTTTCTCGTTCTTTTCATTCTCCTATGCTCACCTACATATAAAACATGAAATTAAAGGATTAGGAGCATCAGATTCCATAATTCAAGGGATAAATCATCCAAAATTATACCAAATGTGGGGTTAAAATATGTATATATTAAGGTTTACCAAATACCCCCACACTTAAGCATTTGCTTGTCCTCAAGCAAAATCTTCAACTCACAATTAAAATTCATTCTTCTCAACTTATAACTTCTATGAATAATGTTTCGAAATAATCCATAGGTAATCATACATTGAGAATTCAACTAAAAGAACATCGAAGTTTCAAACAATCCAAGTTGAGCATTTTATTCATGGAAAACATATGTATCCCCCCTTATCTAAGTAATCACCTTTGATTCAAAATATCACAGAGTTAACATCCTCACTAAGGGTTTACTCAAATCACTCGAAGTGTTTAAGGGACAATAAATTAAGCACTCAATAGTCAACATGAAAAGTTAATCCCATAGGCTTGCATGAAAATCAAGTCTCCACCATTGTAAATTGAGATGATATATCGATCAAAAGGTCTTTAAGAAGGGTTGTAACGTGGCTTAGTTAAGGGTGGGGTTACAGGCTGAAAGAGAAGGTTAGAATCGAGATCGAATTGACAAATTACCTAATTAGAAAAATAGACTAAAACTGAATAATTACAATAATAACACAAGCTTCTTCTAAAGATGTAAAATTTACTGTTTAAGCTCATAAAACTAATGAAAAATATACTTTCAAACTTTTTTTTTGAATCAATAACATACATGGATAGGATGAATTTAACCTGAAATAAAAAAAATAGTTAGGCAATTGATCAAATCAAATCTCGACATAAGGGACATCAAGAGATTAGGGGAAGTAAAAATTTAATTTTATGTTACTATTAAAGGGTAAGTCAAGAAATGGTTTGTTAGGATCAAAGGGATTTTTTAAGGGTTAATTATGAAGGTAGGCCTTTTAGGAATTAAGTGGGTTAAATCCTAGATGCCTTTATCCTCTCAGTATATCAAATCAATGATGTGGTCTTGACATGCATAATTGAGGCAAGTTCTAGAATAACAGATCAATATTGACTCACTCAAATCAACAATAAAAGTGAGCACGAAAGAATGTATGCTCTAAAGGCTCAAAATCTCAAAGGAATTATTGGCTTTTGATGTCAACCCTGTGAACTTTAAACTTCAGGATAATACCTAAACTTGGGGAAATAACCTAGCAATTTTTTAATTTTTCAAAAATCAACTTATCATGATCGATTCTCTAAAGCCTTAAAGTTTAAACAATCAATGCACAACTACCTATGTTTTAATTCAAGACATATCAATAAAATCATAAATCAATCGAATTTGTTCTAATAGTGATATGAGAAAGAAAAGACAAAATTGAGAATTGAGAATAATGCAAAAGTTAAGAACTTTTAGAATAAAATTCACCCCACACTTAAGATGTACATTGCCCTCAATGTACAAAAATGTATGATAACAATATAGTTAGAAATCATAAGAGAGAGAAGTGAAACTTCCTGAATTTTGGATGGAGTCAAAGAGAAGAAACGGGGGAAATTCGAGTCGAGTTGGAGGAGGGTATTTCGATAGAGGTGGATACTAATGTCATGGTGTGGTGATTCCTTAGCAGCCTTTTGAACCTAAATCAAAGAAAACAAAATATAATAATAGAAATTAAGCACAAGAAAGATAAATAGAAGGAAAATAAAGGAGAAGAGAAACAAAAAAGAAGAAATAGATGACTCAAGGTACTTTGTCTTGTCGAGGTAATGAAGCGGCCGACATGAACTTATGGAGACTTGTCTCGCACGGGGAGATTGTGCTAGGGTCCTTTCGCTTCTTCGACATGGAGATAGTGGTTTTGAGGAAGAATGAGGGAAAGGGGAAGAGGAAAATAAGAGGGAAAAACTAAAGAGAAGAAGTGTGGTGTTAGGGTATGGAAGAATAGGAAATTGGGGAGTAGGTGAGAAGATGGGGTTTTAAATAGAAATTTGAGATCTGGTACATCCCCGCCAGTGTGTCATGGGCGTGTTGGGTCACACGGTCGTATCGCACGACCGTGTTATGCTTCGTTCGTTTTTCCTACGCCCGTGTAGTGGTCACCACGCCTATGTTGATAAATCAGTATCGACCACGGCCGTATCGCATGGCCGTGGCATTTTATCGCCGCTTGTGGTTTAGAGATTTTTTGTCATTGGTTCGTACGATCTCTACCACGCCAGTGTGCCTAATCGTGGTGTCTACACGGCCATGGCCACGCCCGTGTGGTAGGGAAACCTGCACTTTATTAATTTGTTAGTTTCTGGTTAGGTGCTAAAAATCGAAAATATGAAAATTAATGGAGTTAGTGCTCGGTTGCCTCTTAAGAAGCGCTCGTTTAAAGTCTTAAGCTAGACTTACCTCTCCTTCGCATAATCATGATGGTTTGAAGAGTAGGAACTCCTCATTCTTGCTATCAATTCGATTATCGATATATAATTTAAGTCAAGTGGTGTTTACCTTAAAAGTGCTGAATGTAGAATTAGTTGCCTCGACTATTCCGTATGAGAAGACATTCAGTACTGTGAAAGATGATTTCTTTATTTGTGTCAGGGTCTGAAGTGGAGATTCGAGGGTCTTTCTCATCCAACAATACTTGATCTCCTATCATAAACTGCGTTGTCTCATCTTTAAGTTTGACATGGTTTTGCTTTGGTTCTCCTTCGTGTGTTTTTAGTTTCTCCTTGAAATGTGTCTTCCACTCGTCTAGTTCATCGATCTGAAGCCTTCGTTCCTCGTGAGTTATTTCCTTTTTAGCACAAGGTCTAGGATCCGGCTCAATTGTGTAATTTCGTGGTGCTTCCTGAAAAGAGGGTTGAACCAAATAATCATTAATAGAATTTATGTTCTCACCTTTATTACTCGATGTCCTAGTAGAGTCAAGAGCCTGAAGAGTGATCGTTTTGTCACTTATATGAAATGTGAGTTCACTTGTACCAACATCAATTTTCGCTCTAGTAGTTGCTAAAAAGGGTCTTCATAAAATTAAATGAATATTATTGTCCTCATCCATGTCTAAAACAACAAAGTCTACTGGGAATATGAATTTGTCAATTTTCACTAGTACATCTTCAATTACACCCTTAGGAATTCTAATAGTTTTATCAACTAATTGAATGCTCATCCTAGTTTGTTTGGGTTTTCCTAGACCTAGCTGTTTAAACATTTTATAAGGCATGACATTGATTCTTACTCCTAAATCAACTAAAGCATTATCAACAGATAAACTACCAATTAAGCACGAAATTTTAAAACTTACTGGGTCTTTTAACTTTCGTGGTAGTTTATTTTGTAACATTGCTGAGCATACTGTACTTAACTCCACATGCGACGCTTCGTCTAACTTCCGTTTGTTTGTCAAAAGCTCTTTTAAAAATTTTCTTCAATTGGGTGTCTGCAAAAGAGCTTCAAGAAATGGTAAGTTAATATGTAATTTATTTAGAAGTTTAAAAAATTTATCGAATTGTTCATCTGTGCGATCTTTCTTCATCGCATTGGTGTATGGTACACGAGGTTGGTACTCTATAAGTACCAGTTTTGGTTTATCATGTCTTATCTCAATCTTACCTTCCTCTACCATATTCTTTTGCCTTAATTTTGTTTCATCCAACCTTTCACCATTGTGAGCAGTTATGGCTTGAAGTTGCTCCTTTGGGTTAGTTTCAGTGTTACTTGGCGAACTACCTTGTGGTCATTCAAAGATCAGCTTAACAAGTTGTCCTAATTGGTTCTTGATCCTTTGAATCGATGCTTATTGATTTTTGAGTGCTGTTTCGGTGTTTTGGAAATGAGTTTCTGACACTGCGATAAATTTTGTTAGCATCTCTTCAAGGTTTGGCTTTTTCTCTTGTAGGTAGGGTTGTTGTTGAAAGCTTGGGAGAGATTGTTGTCTCTAATTTCCTTGGCCACCCCATGAGAAGTTGGGGTGGTTCCTCCAACCTGGATTGTAAGTGTTACTATAAGGGTTATTTTGGGGTCTAGAATTATTACCCATATAGTTCATCTATTCGTTCTCTATGCCAGGGTTGTAGGGTGGGTATTCTGTATTGTTCATCCCTCCTCCATTTGTGTCGTATTGCATAACCAGATGTACATGCGAAGAACCACACAAACCATCAATCTTTTTATTTAACATCTCTACCTGATTTGATAGCATGGTTACTGCGTCGAGGTTAAAAACACTGGCAGCTTTTGTCGGCTTTGTCCTTAAAACTTTCCACTGATAATTATTCAGTGACATCTCTTCAATATATTCGCAAGCCGCTTTAGGGGTTTTGTTATTTAGAGTTCCACCGGCGGCTACATCAATAAGCTGCCTAGTTAAGGGGTTTACACCGTTATAGAAGGTTTGAACCTGTAGCCATAATGGTAGCCCATGATGAGGGCAACTTCTTAGTAAATCCTTATATCTCTCCCATGCATCGTAAAGTGTCTTTAGATCCATCTATACGAAAGAAGAAATATTGTTCCTCAACTTAGCCGTTTTAGTTGGCAGAAAATATTTTAATAATAACTTTTCGGTAATTTGTTCCCATGTGGTGATTGATCCTCGTGGTAACGAGTTCAACCACTGTTTAGCTTTGTTCCTCAATGAAAAGGGAAACAACCGAAGCCGAATGGCATCATCAGAAACGCTATTGATTTTAAACGTATCACATAATTCCAAAAAGTTTGCTAAGTGTGAGTTAGGATCCTCATCCTACAAACCATCAAAATGAACAAACTGTTGTACCATCTGTATAGTGCTAGGTTTCAATTCGAAATTATTTGCAGCAATAGTAGGTCTAACAATACTTGATTCAGTACCGGCTAAACTAGGCTTAGCATAATCATACATAGTACGAGGAGCAGAATTTTGATTCACCAAATTTCCTATAGACACGGAGGTAATGGATTATTCTGATTTTCAGCCATTTCTTCAGGAGGATTGATGATGTTTTCTTGCACTTCCTCTATGTATTGTAAACTTCGCCTAATTTTTCTTCGATTTCTACGAACGGTTACCTCGACCTCACTGTCAAAAAGTAATGGTTCTGACGGGTTTCTCCTAGTCATAAACTAGAAAAACCTATCAGAACAAATAATAGAGAGATTAGAAAACTAAAAATAAAAATTAAAAATAAATAAATAAATAAAATAAAAATAGCTAAAGTAATAAAAATTGAGTGTTCCTAATATTTCAGTTTCCGACAACGGCGCCAAAAACTTGATCGTAATCTGAGAGTTTTAATATTTATATAATGAATGATCGAGCCTAGAAACTAACTATCACCACGATTGAGGCAAGCACACCTATCGAACAGTAGTATAGCTTAGTGGTAATACCAGAATATCGAACCCAAATGAACCAAAAGTACTAGTATTGACTTTCTTTGTATTGTTTAGCCTAAAATAAAGGGGATTTTATCTAACTAATTAGTAAACTAAGGATGCTAAGACACAAAGAACGAATTGGGAAATTGCTTTTGGGAAAATCAATTGATCAAGATAATACCCGAGGAAGAATCCACCTAGACTTCACTTGTTATTTAACTCTGAACCAGACGATTTATTCACTTGACCTGATCCATAGGATTCCCTAATTTATATTAATACCTCTTTCGAGGCTACTAACGTCTAACCCTAGGTTGATTTGAAATCTCTTTCTAATTAAAACCCCTAGTGTTGCATTAAATCGATCTGTGGACTTCTATATTAGTTTGACCCTAATTCGGCAGATTTTCGTAGTCCTATTTCTAGGAGTGCGATTAACTCCGCTTAATTATGCTAGATTTACTCTTAGACAGAGACTTTTGCTCCTCTGAATAAGCACATCAATACTTGAATCAATATCCTGAAATATTAAAACAAGAATTAAGAACACATAATTAAGAACAAATCAAGTATTTATCATACAGTTCAGAAAACAATAACAAGATCTATCTTAAGTTTCATCCCCCTCAGGTATTTGAGGGGGTTTAGTTCATGTTCATAAAAGAATACATCTCAGAAGAAAGTAAATAACAAAACATAAAGAAAAACCCTAAAACCCCTGAAGGAATTAAAGGGAAGATCCTCAGTCTTGAGCGTGATTCCAGCTTCTTGAGATGAATCAACTGGCTTTCTTCTAGTAATTCCCTGTATTCAGCCCTCTCTGGCTTCGCCTCCTCTGGCTCCCCCTTTTAGGTCACACTTAGGGTGTTTATATAGGCTTCGGAATGTCTTTCTTTGCATATAAGTAAACTTTTTTGCATAGAATTAAAATAGGTCACGGCAGGGACACGACCGTGTGGCACGCCCGTGTGAATCGAGCCCAGGCCGTGTTTGAGCTGCTAAAGTGGCACGGCCATGTGGTGAACTCCAGGCCGTGTTGTTTCTCACTTTGACCCAATTTCTCTATTTTTTGGCCCGTTTCTCGTTCTTTTCATCCTCTTATGCTCACCTAAGTATAAAACATGAAATTGAAGGATTAGGAGTATCGAATTCCATAATTCAAGGGATAAATCATCCAAAAGTATGCCAAATGTGGGATTAAAATATGTATATATTACGGTTTATCATGGTTCCACCTAATTAAATAAATTTTTAGCATACAATTATATTTTAAATCTATGTAATAATTGTAAAATCTAATATTAAATTTACCTCGTTATAAGTGAAAATGTATATGGGTGGTCCACTCGAGAACGTAAAAATGGAAAGCGAAACCATGCCCATGATTGTAGTAGTAATAGCCAACCTTCGATTTTGGCTTTATTCGGTTGCGTCGCCCCGCATATTTCCCCATACAATTTTGCTAGCACGACAAACGCCTAACTCAATTCACCGGCTATTCTTAAATCAATGAGTTTCAGCAGGCATCTCAGATGTACGAGGTTTCGTGACAAGTCTGGCATCAAATAGCCGCCAATCATCTTAAGAATATATGCCCGAGCATATCGTATTCTTTCTAATTCAGTCGAATCATTATTCGGCTCAGAGAATGTGTTTCGTAACCAGCCCATCTCGATTCGACCTCCGTTAATATTATCTGGAATAACACCCAAAAGCTCGTAGCATACGGCTCTGCAATCACCAGAAGTTGCAGACCCGGTGACTACGTACCCATCCACCAATCCCAATTGCAAACTGCACGTCTTCCAGAGTGATAGTACACTCTCCGCATAGAAGATGGAAAGTGTGCGTCTTGGGTCTCCACCTCTCTATCAATGCATGGATCAATTTCGGGTCCAACTTGCACCCCCGGCCTATCGTGGCCACGTGCAAAAACCCGCTTCCCAAAGGTAATTCTCTATCAACGGTAATGGCGGGCTAGGACATATTACGAATATAGCATTGCAACACCCGATCTATAGACTGTTATAAAAAAAATTATAAAATAAAAATTAATTAAATTTGCATAAATGAAAAAATATTAAATAGTATTGAAAAATTAAAATTATAACTTACCATTGTCATTTGATCGACAGAGATGTGTTTATTATCGAGACAATTAATTCTCCGGCCATTGCTAACATGATTGAATATTTTTTAATTTAAATAAAAACTAATTTAAAAAACTTTTAAACAGGGTTTTTTTGTAAAAATTAAAAGAGTTTTGTGAAATTTGAGAGAAATTTGAGAAATTGTAAAAGGACTTTTGTGTGAAAAAATAAAAGGGGGGCTTTTATAGTTTTTTTTTTTTTACCGTTGGAGGCCAAACAGTCAAAAAAATTAGCCGTTGGGGTTTTAAACACAGGCAAAACTCTCCCCTAGGGACGTGTTTTGCTGCCACATACCTTGACATCGCGCTAACGTCTAAATAATAGGTTCATTTCCGTAATTTTTGAAAAAAAAGGGTATTTATTGGTAAATTGGCTTGCTAAAATCTACCAAATTGAAATATAAAAATTAGATTTACCAGCACCACATTAGCACTTCACCCCGAGTTAGAAGTGATTCTAGAGGGGTTGGCATGGGCCCCGCCCCTTAAAATAAAAAATTACCATTTAGGCCCTTTAATTTTTTTTAAAAATTTAAAATAGTAAAGGTAAAATTGTACTTTGGTCCCCTAAAATTATAAAAATTCGATTTAATCTTTTAAAAATTATAAAGATATAAACTATAAAAAATTAAAATTTCATTCGACCCCTCTAAAAAATTGTTCTGGCTTCTCCCTACCCCCGCCTCGCCCTCGCCACCTTGCTAAGTGCCAACACCACCTAAGCACTTCGCCTTGAGTTGTGTCCTTCACCACCTCACTAAGTGCCAACACCACCTAGACACTTCGCCCCGAGCCCCTCACCTCCTTACGAAGTGCCATGCCTCACCACTTCGCAGGATCATTTCGCTCGACCATGTACTCACCTTGCGACGATCATTTCGCCACTTCATAGAATATGCCTCACCATCTTGCCACCTCGCGAGGTGATTACCTAGCCTTATCACTCACGATGTCACAAACTGTCTGTCGTTAACACGATGCAAGGCGTGACCTTCTCACCACCTTGCGGGGGAGACAGGTTTCAAGGTACGTGTCCAGCCTAAGAAAGTAAACGTGTCTTGTAAATGACACTTAATAGTCTCCTAATACGTTAACTCGAGAAACCGTACCTTATAAATATAAGAAGGATACTCCTAAAAAGGGAATGACAAAAGACAACCTCAACCATTATTTATTAACACAAATTTTTAAAAGCATTTAATGAACACCAACAATGAAAAAATGGGATAATTTTGATAAGTTATTGTACTTTAAATCTTGTAACAACTAGTATTTGTATATAAAATAAAGAATTATCATTTCCTAATGCTTTTATTTTTTGTAATAGGAAATAACTTTGACTTGGTAAAATAATATTATTGAATCAAATCACTTTAATTTTTTTAAACGTTAGTTTATGAGAACACGCTAGCGATGGTTTAAAGGTGAAAAATAGTCATCAATGTCTCTTTCGATTCTGTCCATCTCGCTACTGACATTTATACGAATGCATTTTTTCCCCTACGGTTCATTATTTAGAATCCGATGAGTGTTAATGTTTTTAGGTATTCAATTTTAAGTAGTTAACAAATGGTCATTAATTTATTTAAAAGTTTTCTTTTTATAGTTTATTTTTCTTCATAAAATAATTTTAAATGTTAAGAATATACTGAATTAAAATTTAAATGATTTTTTATCAATTTTCAACATTAATCGTTAGATTAATTTAAATCTAATGTATGTTCTTTTACTTGTTGATGGTTATTGATTCACCGTATCAAACATCGAACCATTACTTGGAGCTTGCCAACTGGACATTTAGAAAAATAATATCTAGTGACTTGAATAAAATCTTTTAAAATAATTCAATAACTTAAATAAAAACTTTTGAATAATTCAATGATCATTTTGTAATTTTTGAAGTTGTGAGACCAAAATATAAGTTTACTAATAATTTAATGGCCTTTGATGTAATTACTTTTTTATGTTTGTACATAAATATACATATTTAATTTTCCTCGTACGTTTTGGAAAAGGTATTTTTAATTAAAATATTATGAAAATAATAACGAAAATTATTTGTGTCCAAAATGATTTATCAAAATATTATGTTTTTAACAATTACCTAGATTGTTTAATCACCAGATCTGTTATTTGAAAATTCTTAAAATAAAATTCCACATAAAAAGATATAGTATTTGGATAACAAGTAGCTATCAACCCTAAATAATAGTATCAAAATCAACAAAAGAACGAAAGACATAACTTTATTAAGTTAAATACACATATTTCAACCAATCACATGCAAGTGTCACGAGACTAAAACATTGTGACTTGTGATTTAAAAAAAAAAAAAAACGCTTGACCCATGAACTCTCATTGAAAACCCTTCCATATATGCTCCCTTTATTGTTGTTGTACTAAAATCTCACTTCCTTAAAAAAAATAAAAAAAAATCCAGAACATAAAATTGGATCTCCTCATAATTTACCTTTTTATTTGAGAGACCAGGCTCAAATACAACCTCCATTAACAATAATAAAATAACATTTTGCATAAGAATAATAATAAGGTTTTCTCCAAAAAAGAAAATAATAATAATAATGAAAAGGTCAACTGTTTTAATTTCTAAACTGAGTTAGAAAATGCATCGAAGATGATAGGGAGAAGGCAAGATGCAAGACACGAGAAGAGGAAACGGAGGCATTAATGCTCAACTTTAGAACTTCAATAAATAGAGAGTCGAGCTTCGAGCCTGACTGCGACAGACTCGGCAAAAGCATTTAACATTGTAGTAGAATGATGTTAATGGGGTTAGCCGTTGAAACTCATTTTAGCCAGCCTTGTGTTGACTCACACACACCTTCTTTCCTTTTTTTGTAGTATTTTATTTTGTAGCCGTTGGGTGGGTATATTATATTTAAGATTTCACAAAAAAGGAAAAAAAGGAAGATGGGGTTAAAAGGTCATGATCATCAACTTAATCATACATTTTGCATAAATGAATCTAGTTTTGGAGGGTCAGAAATAGATTGCTAGGTATCCAACAAATGTAATCATATAAATAATTAAGTCTTAATAATCTTATTGTTGCCATTGCTTGCCCTTGATACTGAAAAAGAAAACCTGTGTTGCTTAGTTAGCAATACAGCATATGTATGTATGTAAATTTTGTAAAAGTCAACAGGAAAGAAAGAAAACCATGTGAAACTCAGATTCTGTATGGATTGAAAAAGTGATACTAAAAGCATGTAAGCAAGCAAGCAAGCATTCTCTAGAATTTCCAGTGCTTAGAGCGCAAGAAGCTTTTAATGGAAAGCACGAATCATACGATTCTTCCACTCTAAGGCAATTGAATGTTGAATTTCATTAATTAATTCCCAATCATTCTTCCATTCTTTATATATATATATATTAGTTATTTTAACTTAAAAACCATCTTACATTTACATCATCCCAATATCTTTTGGGTCAATAGCAAGGATGAAGCTGACTTACATATATTGTAGTAAAATAAAATAAATATTAAGCAATGCTACTCATTTATAATATCTGATTTTAGTCCCTATTTTTAATTGCTATTTCAATAATCAACCATTTATAACAACATTTCATTATAATAGCCAAGTTTATTGTGCAATCAATTTTTATAACAACTTTTTATCTATAACCTTAGCAGCCATATAAAGTATGAGGTCTACACTTTATCAAATGAGTTCTCTATTAATAACCCTTTTTTTTAAATTTTAGCAAAATTAATTATATTCTTAAGTGAAATAACAATAATAATTTTAATTAAGATATTATTTCAATAAAATATTTAAATTTTATATAAAATTATATTAATAATGTTTTATTAAATGAAAATAATCTTTAGTCAATGAAATTATATATGTAAATTTTATTAAAGATACAATCTAAATATCACTAATTAATATTATTAATATATTATATTTTTAATTTGAAAATTTTAAAAATTTAAACATGATGTAAATATCAAATATCGTTATAGGTGTATAACAACCTCCTCTTTATAACATCTAAGATTTTGGAAAACAAATGGGGATGTTATAGAGAGGGTTTGATTGTATTGCTTAAAAAAATTCAATTAATGGATTTAACGGTTGTCGTTTTGTGTCAAGGCTAAAATTTCAAATTTCAAAAAAGTATAGGGTCTAAGAATGAGCCAATTGGAGAACATGGACTAAATCTACAACTTTACACAAGACTAATAGCAAAATTTGACAAAAAGATAATTGGTTAAGACTAAATCGTTATGCAAAAAAATTTAGTTAATGCATCTTTTAAGTAAATAAAATTAAGGCATAAGAGCTTATTTAACTCTCTAACTTTATAAAAAAATCATTTTAGTCCATTTAATTTTTCACTTAAATTGGCGTTGTTTGTGAAATCATCCCAAAATAGATGGAAAAGTTAACATTTATTAATTTTGCTGATGTGGCATACACGTGGCAATCCACATGTATATTTTATCAGCAATTAATTATTTTTAAAAAAATATTAAAAATATAAAATTATTTTTAATTAAAAAAGCTAATTAATTGCTAACGTAACATACACATGAACTGCCATATAGATGTTGAGTCAGCAAAGTTAACATATGTTAACATTTCTATCCATTTTGAAGGTGATTTGACAAATAATGTAAATTTAAGGGTTAAAAGAGGCAAAAAATAAATATATAGTTGAATCACTTTTATTTATTTATTTATTAAAAGTTAAAAGAACTAAATAAGTCATGATACCTAAAATTAAGATATTAGAATGTAGAGAGTTATAAACACTCAACCTAAAATAAATATTTAGTCTCAATATTTTTTATCTCCGCTCCTAAAGACGGCTTTGTTGATTGGTAACAATTTTTTATCAAAATTTATTAATTCAAGTGGTGTCAGTGTCATACTTACCCATAGGCTATAAATCATAAATTCAAATCTCACGATGAGCAAACTCTCCTGTTTCCATGGTGAGCCAAGTACTCACTCTTCAAATATTTCTATGTAACAGAGTCAAGACCGTTTGTGGCTCTTGACGCTACTGTTCAACTGTGTGAATGGCCTTCCACCAATTGACAAAGGGGTCCATAAACCCTCTTCAAGGATGAGAGATCAATTTTTTTTTTTTTTGGGAGGGTGGGAGGGGAGACAACTCACACACCACTATTAAGAGCAAATCATTGCCTTATACCCACAGTAGTTATTTCCTGTGATTTAATCCTAACGTGGGTATTTTAATCAATTAGTCAAACACTGAAATTCTGAAAACAAAATCTTAAAACTAAAATAGAGTATAAACCCAAAAATACAATACCAAAGATATTGAAAATCTATAACCCTTAACATAGATAAAATTAAAAAAAAAATAATCTTTAAAATTATGTTGTTCCTTAATGTTTGGTTGAGAAATAAAATAGAGTGAGTGGGTTTTGCACTTTGCACTTTTCTAGACATGGAAGATTGTTTTTACAGGTAAAGAAGCCCCTTTTTGTTACATTTTTTTATTACATTATCTTCAAACTTTGGGCTTCTTATCGTACTTGTTAAGTAAAACTACCACAACTAGTGGAAGTGACTCATCCTTTTTCCAAGAATTTGACATCATGTTTACGAGGTCAATTAAAAATAGTCATTCAACATGGGATGGGCATAGCCTCATACTTACTATCCATTCAATAAAAAAAATGTTCCAATTTTGGGTTTTATAGTCATCGGGCTGCCACATAAAAATTATTAATTTTTTGACATAAAATTTTGTTACAAGTAAGAAAAATTTTAAATTTTAAGATATGATGCTTTAATCACATTAATGTCATGGACCGGCGACATTTTCTTTTTTATTATAAATTTAATAATGTTAAATACCATCATCAAAGAACAAAAACGATGTTAAACAACACATTATTATATAATACTATTATACGTCGATAACTTGAGACCCGAGTCCAACAAAGGATCCGTCCCGCGACCTGACCATGAAAAGATAATAGAGCAAACCAACTCGCAAGGCAAAGCCACAGATCCAGCTCGCAGGACTAGCCCGCGAACCCAACTCTCAAGAACCTAGGGAAGATCGCAGCCTCACTTCGCATATGCCCAATGAATTCACTGGAAGTCTTCCAGATACGTGTCTAGTAGATACGAAGCCTGCCTATAATGCCAGTCTCAAAAGCAGAAAGTATCGCGTACTCCGTAGACACGTGTCCAACACACTTGGAGTTTGTAGTAAATGTCAGTAATAGGGATGGAGAATGTTAATAGGAGGCCATAGAATCTAGACAAAGTAATAGGGCCCTACTATGAGCTGTAATAGTACTAATAACCACATGTATAAATACCCCAACATTCCTATCAATAAGACACAAGAGAAATTTTACTTAACAAATACAAATGTGATATAAAAAATAATTAAAAATAAGAAATATTACTAAACATATATGACGAAATAGGTAAGTTAATTGTTGTTATAGACCAGTTTTCAATGTTTATTGGTTGAGTGTTCATCTATATCATGGACAGTTTCAATTTGTATCATTGTTGTACTAAAAAAATTCAATTGGTTAAAAGCATAGTTGTTGTGTTAGAATTTTGGTTTTGTCTTTGAGTGTCTTTATCTCAATTGCATACCGAATCAAGAACAAAAACAAAAGAACTCTACATTTTTCAATGTTGATGATAGAAAGATGGAAAAGGTTGGAGAAATAATTCACCCAATGGGTCGAGAGCCATAAGAGATGTTGTAGAGATGGCGGAGCTAGCTTAGTGTTATTGGGGTCTGTATGTCTATTAGCAAAGGAGGTCTTAGATTAAAAAGGGTGGAGCTTCAGAATCAGTCTTTTCTTATGAAAGTAGACTTTAACTTCGTACAAAAGAAGGGCCAATTATGGGCACAGGTACTTGGATCAAAGTACAAGTGGGAAGGATATCTCCCTATC
This sequence comes from Gossypium rotundifolium, assembly GCA_025506655.1. NCBI lineage: Eukaryota > Viridiplantae > Streptophyta > Magnoliopsida > Malvales > Malvaceae > Gossypium > Gossypium rotundifolium. The sequence continues at coordinate 52,728,293 of CP106728.1, forward strand.
ATTCTTCAAAGCTCAAATTGCTCTCGGCTTTGGAAAGGAGTTGCTCGAGTGTGCAGTGACGTTCGAGATGGTGTCATTTGGAACCTAGGCAATGGGAGAACGGTTGAGTTTTGGAGAGATAGGTGGATTGAAGGATAAAATAGCTTGGTGTATGTGTGTTTTAACATTGGGCAGGTATCGCATTTGGACTGTCTAATTTCTTCCATGGTGACTACATCGGGTGAGTGGGAATGGAGCCGGTTTGATCAACATGTCCCATTATCGGTGATTAATTGTATCTCTACTACTACTCGCCATCCAATAGCGATGTAGAAGACTTCCCTGGTTGGAAGTGGGATAAAAAACGGAAATTCACTATCAAATTAGCTTCTCAAGCTATTGCTAGCCATGTTTCACTCGTGGACGAGCGTGTTAGAAAACATATGGCTTTGGACTCAAATTGCGGATTTTGTGGAAACAGTATTAAAGATGCTAATCATGTTCTTCGTGGCTGCATTGAGGCAATTCCTATATGGATGAGGCTGATTAAACAAGATAGACCGGTGGAGTTTTTAAGCGTGGAATTGCAGGATTGGATATTTCGAAAGTTGTCGGGCCCAAGCTACTTTGCTAAGGATGCAAACATATAGGGTAGTCAGTTTTGAGTAATCTGTTGGTGTTTGTGGTGTTGCATCAACAAAAGAATATTTTTATGAGAATTTTAACGAAAACGAGAGCAGGTGGGATGTTTGCTTGCGATATTGGCAAGAGATCTATCGGGAGAATGCTGTAGATAGAACTAATGATGGCAGAACCTGGTATTTGGTTAATTAGGAAGCTCCTCCACCAGGTTGATGAGAAATCAACACTGATGGAGCTTATGAACAGGTTTTAGGATGGGCCAATGCTGGTGGGGTAATCCACAATGAAATGGGATCGTGATTGAAAGGGTTTTGTCAGAAATATTAGCAATTGCCCAGTGCTGAAGGCGAAGCTTTGGGCTGCTACAAGCGTAGTCTTTAGGGTTTCGCCAAGTTATTTTGAAAGTTGATAGCAAAGTTGTGGTGCAAGTTGTTTGTAACAAGGATAAAGAAGTAGAGGAGAATGCGTTAGTTTGGAATGAAGCAACTGGATTGAGAAGTGAAAATCGTCGACACATCAAGAAGGCAATCGGGTTGCTGATACTTTGGCAAGGCTAGCAGCAAATGCTTCGAAAGGTCTTCATGTTCTGAGCAGTCCACCAAGGGAACTCCGGCAGATACTCGAGGAAGATGTTGACAGAAGAGCTATTCCATTGTTGGTTCCTACGTAGCCTTTCTTTTCCAAAAGAAGAAGACTAAATTAGGGGTCTAACACAATCTTTTATATCTAGATGAACATCCAAGTACAAACACAAATAATAGTACATACCACAGCACTAATTACATTCTCCTATAATTAAAAAAATTTAGTTCCTTAAAAGACCTAGTTAATAGAGTCTAATTACATCATAATTTTTCATATGATACTTGATAGTAAAAATTTTAATTATAAAATTGAAAAATTCTCTAAAAAGTAACAAATGTAATATGTTAGTCTAAAAAGTAAGTAACAATACAATTATTAATAAAATTAACAATAAAAATAAGTATCCTAATTACTCTAGCATTTCATATTTTTGGACTATTTTTCTCTAACATTAAACATATACTCCTCCCCATCATTCATTGGTCATTGGCCAAATATAAATAATTAATAATAAATACTATGTAATTTTGTTAAAGATTTAGTAGGCCAAAATGGATGTAAAATTATCTCTCCTCAATACATTTTTAAATTATTTAAACAAGACTAGTAAAATAACATATAATTATATTTTAAAAATATATATCCTAAAATTATTATTGTAAAAAACTTTTTAATATAGTAAAATAAATAAAATAATGCTTGACATGAATATGTATATAAACATTAAAATTTTTATAAGAAAAATAAGAACATATATATTATGGATGTTTATTTTGTAATTCACGAAGTTTGTGATTACCCTTCTTAACAATATTGTCTCCAAGATTTAAACTTATATTTTTCCTTGATAGTGCAATATGTCTTACTATTACACTCAACTACTAATTGATATATAAAAACATATTTTGAAATTTAAAAACAAGATGATTATAAAATTAAAAATATTTTTAGTTAATGAAATTCAATCCATTTCTCCATCCACGTAGCTTAAAAATTGGTATTTTGATCATTAAACTATAATATCAAGCATTTATTTATATGAGTAATTTTTTTATTGTGTTATTATAGTCGATGTCCGATTTGAATTTTATTATGCACAAATGTTATATGTGAATTTTTTGTAGATTATTTTTGTTTAAGTCGACCATGAATTTAAATTTATTATAATTTTTAATTTATTATACTCTATATTGAGTTGATTAATCGGATGTGTATTATTTTTATTCATATTTATGATTGTACAATAATTTTAATACTCTTATGCTTTTTATTTGTAGTTACATTGATTCAATATTGTACAAACCCATTTTGCCCGGCCCAAACCCAATTAATCCTAAATCCAAAATCAACCCTAGCCCAAAACCTAACCAGCTCAAACAAAAAAAAAAAAAAAAAACAAACTGAAAAGAAAAACAAAAACCCTAATGCAAGTGGCGCCGCAACTAGGGCCACTTGCCCTGACTTTCTGACGCCGCCCCTCTGCCACCGCGGTCTTGTCCACCACCCTTCCACCGCCTCTGACCTGCAAATATTAAAAGAGAATAGATAGAAAGTAGCAAAAAAAATGGCTATATAAGCGAATGAAAAACCAATTTAATGGGTTCCTTTTTTTTGATCAATAATAAAAACAGAGATTCAAGCGCAAAAAAAAAAACAGATCTGCAAATACAAAAACAGAGGCAAACATAAAACCAATTAACAAGATCTGAACACCAAAGGACAAATATTTAAACAAAACAGAGACCGAAAAGGTGATTTTTTTTTTCTTTTAAATTTTTATTTTTTTACTACAAATCCTTTTATTCGTGCAAGTACACAAAATATATATATATATATATATAAAACTTGTGAAATATAAAATGTAAAAAAAGGAAAAAACATGCCTTTTATGAAATTCATGACGGCAATGCCGGCACATGACGGAGGATTTGGCTGATCGACAGCGAAATCGCACCACCCTCGTGCTCTACAAAGAAAAAAGAGAAAAGAAATTTTTTTTTTAAAACTCAGCACAAAAATGATTTTTTTCAGGGTTTTGGGCCTTATATAGCCCCTTAAAACGACGTCGTTTTGGGGCTGACTTTTAACCCCCAAAACGACGTCGTTTCACCTAGTCCGACCCGAACCCGACCCGCTCCAGATAGGATCCGCGTGTTTTTTAAGCCAAAGGGCAAATTGCCCTTTTGGTCCTTCCGCATTTTCAGTATTTAAAATCAATTTTTTAATTATTGCGATATTGGCCCAGAAATTTTACGCGGTTTGCGATTCCGTCCCTCCCTCAAACGCTGCGTTTTATTCACTGGGAAAAATTGCCTCTTTGGCCCCCTTCTTTTGTACGCGTGTTTTTAGCCCCTGAACCTCTACTTTATTTGCAATTTGACCCAAAACTTCCATTTTTAATGCAATTTAGCCCCCTTTTTAATTATTTTGCAATTTTTGTCATTATTACCATTATTTAATATTTTATTTTATCATCATTATTATATTCATTATCACTATTATCATTATATTTACTATTATTATTATTTATTATTATTGTTTACATTATTATACCATTATAATCATTTTCACATTATTATTATTTTACTACCTTATTATTATTCTTATTATTTATTATTAAATGCGTATATATACCTTTTTTTTATCGTTTTGTTTATCGATTGTTACTATTATCATATTATTATTATCATTATTATTATATTACTACTACTATTATTATTATTATTATTATTATTATTATTATTATTATTATTATTATTTACCTTTTTACCATCATTGTTACTATTATTACTATCTTATTATTATTTCTATTACTCTTATTATTGTATTATTACTGTATATACTTACTATTATTATTATTATTATTATTATTATTATTATTATTATTACTAGTGTGCTAATATTACTATTATCTATTTTATTATGTCTATTTATTAATTAAATCAATATTATTTATTATTTCTTTTCCCTTTACAACATCGATTTGTCGTGTCGGTTTACCCAATGCATCAAGTTTTCAAATAATCGATATTTCGTATTAAAGGTTTGAGAAAATCTTGCCCTAACTTACTGGGTTTCGATTTTTCTTGTTCAATCTTAATAACGAAATACCTTTTCTTAAAATCTTAATACAAATTTTAAATAAAATACTTGTTCCCGAAAATTCGAAATGTCGCGCCCTAACTTACTGGACTCGACATCTAGATACTTCGAGATAAGTTTCTTTTCCTAAAATAGAGGCAACGTCCCTAATTTGGCTTTTCGAGAAAACAAGCCCTAACTTACTGGGTTCTGTTTTCTCGTTGGACAAATGACGGGAAATCCCTTTCAAATATAAAATCAAGTTTTAAAAGGCGAGCTTAGTTTTGGGAGTCTAAAGTATTGTGCCCTAACTTACTGGACATGATGCTTTATCTCTTCGAAAATAAGATAACCTTAACGTCCCTTCTAATTCCTTCAATTTTGTGGAAATAAAAGGTATCGTTTTTTTCGAACCATTTCAAAGTTTTCAACATTAGGACATCGATCAATCAATTTGGTACCAATTGTGGGCGTATCGAGGGTGCTAACCCTTCCTCGTGCGTAACCGACTTCTGAACTCGTTTTTCCGGATTTCATAGACCAAAATCGTTGTTTTGATAAATCAAACTGTTTATTAAAAACAACTATTTTACGAGGTGGCCCGATCACACCTCATCAATAAAGATCGGTGGCGACTTCCTTCTTTTTATTTTTTAAAAAACCCTAGTCGACCGCATCGTTTACTGTTTTATCCAAAAATAGTTACGACAAATATGATGAATGAATGTTTGATAAATTGTGTTATTCATTTCCCTTCAAAATAATTGTATAATAATTTATTTGATTAAGCTCGTAACAAAGATTAATCGATATTAATACTCATTAATTAATGATTAATTTTATAATTAATTTATTTACCTTCAAAATTACATTAATTGAAATTAATTAATATTTGTACTAATATATTTTAATTTGATATTTTATGTAAATATTTCATTAATCTATTAACTCATGGGAACAGAGGCGGATACAAGGGGGGCTGGCAGTGGCCCTAGCCCCCTTAAAATGGAAAATTTATATTTAAACTCTTGAATTTTTTTAAAATTTCAAATTAGTAAAGGTAAAATTGTACTTTAGCCCCCCCAAAATTATAGAAATTCGATTTAATCCTTTAAAAATTATAAAGATATAGACCATAAAAAATTAAATTTTCATTCGCCCCCTAAAAATTTGTTCTAGCTTCACCCCTGCATGGGAATAGAAATACATTTGTATTTGAGCAAGACAATAAACTAAAATAATTGAATTTGAGTGGGTCTATATTCAATCAATAAATGTCTTTTTTAGGTTTAATATATCAATTGATACTTAAGTTTGACACTTTTTTAATATGGCGTTTGTTTTATTTTTCGGTTCAGTGTGGTACTTGTATTTGACAAAAAGTGATGCATTTTAGTATTTAAAGATAATGATGTTAACTATTTAGAGTTTAATTCGGTTTAAGGGTTAAATTGATCAAAGTTAATTGCTAATATAATTATATTTATATTTTCATGATTTTGTTAATAGAATAAATTCAGTGTTAATTGTGAATTTGCTTAATTTTGTATTTAAATTGTCACTACTTAATTTGGGTTTTAAGGTCAATTTGATGAAAGTTAATTACTAATACTATTAGCTAGTTATAAGTTCTCATCAAATCAACTCTAAAACTCAAATTAAACGCTAAAAAGTTAATATCATTAGCTCAAAGTATCAAAATGTATAATTTTTGTACCACATTGAACTAAAAAAATAACATTTAGGATGAAGTAATAATACATTATTAAGGCTTCTTTTTATGACATTTTGCCCAAAAAAAAAAGAGAGGGTGCTCTAATGCATAAAGAATAGAAAGAGAGTAGAAGATTTAATGATGTTGTTGGGGAGTACCAAATGAAGAGATAAAAGGGTGCCACAATTGACAACACCCCCTCCCTAGTTTTCTGGTTCATATGGATTAATGAACACCAAGACAAAAGGATTCATTCCCATATACAACTTGTTTACTTGATGGTATATGAAGTCGTCTTTCTTTTTCCCCGCTTTAAAGTTAATAAGATGCCCAAATCATCCATTTTTACAGCTGTGTGGTGAAAAGGATGAATTGTTCTTGTTGCAATTTGAAGAGGAAATTAGAAAACAAGTATGTTCCAAAATTTATTACAAATATGAGCAACAATTTTCTCGACTGCATAACTACGCTACCAAACAGTCCTATTCTTTCATATGGTTACAAATTAATAAGACATGAGTGAGTAATAAAACCAGATGATGAAGAGTCTCAACTCGGTCTGGCATGTCAAGTCAGTGAGTCAAAATAAAATCCTTGGTGTTAAGCTGTTGATCTCTTGAATTCATATCCTCAGTTTCTCTTTCTCCCCAAGTTTAGAACAAACATCAGCTAGGAAAGCAAAGCATACACCGATGAAACGTACAAGGCATAGTAATATCAACAATGCCCGGTGATGGAATCTTTTCTTTGGGAGCTGTCCTCTATCTGAGATAAGCAGTGCCCTGTACACAACTTCAGTTAAGGCATAGGCTGACACTGGATCACATTCTTCTTCGAGAAATCCGTATTCTATAAGGCATACTATGTCATAAACGCCATTGGTCTCCGATATATCCAGACATTCGCATATCTTCAGCCTGCCATCGATCCTCTCTTCGGTGGATAACAAGTCACCGTGTGTCAAGATCACGAGAGGGTTTTCATCTGAGGAAGATTTAGAATGTAAGATATGACTAAGAATGGTCATGATAGTACTAACAACACCTAATAAGGGAAACCTTGACTAGGAATTGTGAAACATATGGTTCAAGGATCTGGAACAGACAGGACATTGAATGAGCACAAAAAAAGACCATTCGGTTCATCATGTCTTTGAGCTAATTGGGAAAGTGTCATTATCATTATACATGGTATGTGCCATTTGTTATTAATTTATGATTGCGGCAATTAAAGACAAAACTTACTGCTTTTTCGCAAAGCAGCGTAGCAGAAGAGCTGTCTGATGGCCTCTAATGGCTTCAAATCGCCTGCTTTTAAAGCTTGGTAAATCTCTGCCATGTTAGCTACCACTATCACGCAATTCACTCTTCTCAGCACGAACTTTGAAGACGATCCCGTGTTATCATTTTCCATATCGTCTGTCATCATTTTGCTGTCGCGATATCTCAAGCAAAGCTGGTTATGATGAACCCCTTCACTCATCCAACTCGATAATTCCTCCAATGCTTCCCTTGTTCTACCATAATCGAATCCTCTTGAATCGTAAACGCAGAAACCGCTTCGCATTGATCTCAGGACATTGTGTTCTTCCATGTACATGGTTGTGTAATTGGAACAACTTCCTGCATGTAAATGAGAAAACTTAAAAATCTTCTTTTTCCTGCAATTTCCTAAGCCTTTTTCAGAACACAAGGCAATTACTGACTTTAGATAATAATAATAAGTATAAATTTTGCAACTTTAAACTCACCTGATGATGTTTGAGCAAAGGGTATTAAGCCAGACCGACCAAGAATACTGTACATAAGATTTATAAGGGAGCTCTTGCCGGAACCAGAGAATCCCACCAAGAGAATAGTGTTCACGGGAGGAATATCCATATCTTCCTTGTTGATGCCTCCAATGGGTACCCAGAAATCACCTGAACGATACCCAAGAAGCTTGTGGCGAAGCTCGTTTAGTCCATCTGGTGCAATGAGAGCCAATCTCTCCAATTCTCTAAGCAGTCTCAGCCTAGGCGTTAGAATGGAAACGTCAGGAAAGTCCAGCTTCAGCTTAGCATATTCATCGAATTTAGTAGCTGTTCGCCACCAACAGTATGCCAATCTACATGACTCACAGTCGTCCTCATCAGTGAAAGCTGCTTGGCTTTTCATCTCTCTGTTGTATGAAGCTCGTCAATTTAGAGCAGACAATGATGGCTAGCATAAGTTGAATTTATGAGTGAACAGGTTTAGTTTAACACAGTTGTGAATAAGGATTATGTTCGAAAATAGTGGTTCAAATAAAAATAGCCCATTTAAGTATGTACAATCTGGTTCTGTTCCTCACGTGAAGTAGTCTGTCTAGAAACGAAGCCAACTTTCAGGTTGCTTCCTGTGGTGGGTCATTTTTGGGGTTGTTCCTAGAGTCCATGATTTTACGGATTACCCTCGTTACCACTGATAATTGCTATGATACAGGCAAGTTTGTCATACTCCCAGCTTTTCTAATGCAATCATCAGCGAGTATTCCATCGAATCAACGAGTTTTATTTTATGATATGAAATTTTTTCAATGAAATATTTTGAGATGATAAGTTTTATTTTATTATCTTAATTCAATTTAAAATTTTTTGAGTCGAGTAAAATGAAATTTGAGTCGTATCGAATCAAATTAAGTGAAATTATTCGAGTTCAATTAAAAATTAAACCTATCAAATTAAAATATCATTGTAGTATAACTAATTCTATGTTATAGCACATAATTTTGAAAATGTATATATTTAAAAATATTTTCAAAAGAAAATAATAAAAAAATAAGATACTTTAGGATAAACTTGAATTATTAATTAACTTATTTAAGTTTCAAATTTATTATTTTAGAAAAAATTAAAATTTTAACTTTCTTTTATATTCTTTAGATTTTTTTAAAAAATATGAATTTTGGAATTTTATAAATATTTTGAATTTTATAAAAATTTTTGCAATTTTGTTGAGTTTATTTATTCATTTTCAAAATTAATATGGACTAAACATGTATTGATTAATCATTATTCGATTTATAAAATTTAACTCGACTCGAACTCAAAACTCAAATTACTTATTCAAGATTAGATTAATTCGAAATTCAAATTTTATTTCAATTTTATTGAATCAAATCAAATTTTGCTTGTCTCGCCCCTAATCATAAGTTTGATGCAGACTTGAGCTGTTACCTAATGTCCCGCCCACAACACCAAATGTACTTTGCGAATAGAGTTAAAACGAAGCACGTGGTTAGGGCTCGCCTGCACTTTCTGAAAATTGGCCTAACACGCCGTTCAAGTAAAAACAAAAGGCTCTTTTCTTTTGTACTTTGCAGATCTCTAGAGATGGTCATAGTTGGGGCACACAATGAAATCAGGAGTCCGGAAGAATGCATGAAACACATAATATTTGGGAATCAAATTCTATTTAGAACCACCGGACTCATTCAACATTCAGTATACATTACTGAAAATGAAAAAAATTCCCTTTCACAACCTATATTGGTGCGCCTTTCTGATAAGAGTTATATCTTGATAGAGTATCACTTGCCTTTGCAAATGGAGTTAGTTGGTTAGCCAAGAAACTGTTAGTATAGCTAAAGTCTGTTAGTTGTTATGAGGTTGTTAAAGAGCAGTTAGTCCAGCTCTTTATATATATGCTATGTACAGATGAATATGATACAAGTTTACATGAAAGATACAGATCAAAGAAATAGAAAGCAAATCTTATATTTGATTTCTCTCAAACGATATCTCAACCATACCTTCTAGCATGGTATCAGTCGCCATTCGATCACCTATGGTTGCCACACATTCTCCCGAATCCGGCTTTGTTGACGGTGGTTGTGCCTTATTCACTGGTGAGAAAGTCATCACCTTGTTTCCTCGTCATGATGTGGTGAAGCTTGACGAAGGAACTTTCCTCCAGTGGCAACAATAGGTACGTTTAATTCTTGGTGGATATGATTTATTAGGCTTTGTAGATGGAACTTTACCTCCACCGGCGCGGTTTCTACAATCGGCGGATGGCTCCCTCGTTTCAAATCCGGCCGCGCTAGTGTTCTCTCGACAAGATCATCTCCTTGCCTCATGGTTGATGTCCACGGTCAACAGTTCCTTTTTGTCATCCTTTACGGATGCTTGAACGTCATCGGATGTTTGGCTTACGACAATTAGCCTTTTTGCAGCGGATACCGGTACCAAACAGTCAAAGCTCCGGCATGAGCTTTACTCTCTAAAGAAGGGTGCTCTCTCCATCAAGATGTATGTCGATCAGATCAAACATCTTTGTGCTCTCCTTGAGGCGTCTGGCGCTCAAATCTCGGAAGCGGAAAAGACGGAGGTGATGCTTGCGGGGCTACCATCTAATTTTGAAGCAGTTGTCTCTTCGGCCTCTCTTTCGTTGGAGTCAATCCCGTTTAAACGATGAATGTTGCTTGATTGTGAACAATGACAGTTGAGGGCCGTTCAGGAGGTTATCGTGCAAGCCAATCTTGTTGACGGGGTGCAGTCGCAAGCCCGTGATGGTTTAGTTCACGGTGGTCATCCTCCATCCGGTAATCGTGGGAGAGGATTTCGGCCAAGAGTCCAATGCCAGATATGCAATCGGTTCGGGCATGTTGCACAAAAATGATTCTATCGGTTCAATCGTGATTTTGATGGGTCGATATCTACTCCATCGACCGCTAACATACCTCGATCGTCGCTGGCGTCAGGGTTTCCTTGTGGATCCAATTTTGGTGTGCTGAATGAAGAATATGTTGGAGGTGCTGAGTGGCCTTCTCAAAGGCTGTGTTTTACTCACCCAAATAGTCAAAATTGGGATCAATGTGGTCAAAATCAAATGCCATATTGGCTTCCAGCTGGTTCCAATATTCGCCAAGTCAATTTTTGTATGGGTAAGGACCACAAGTTGGGCCAACCAACCCGTTTATGGGTGGGCATGTACCTTATGCGCATGGATTAAATATGAGTGTCTTTCAAATGGGCCAAGTAGGCCGTATGTCAACAACGGGAAAAATTATGTTAGTTATAATGATGGTCTTCCTCGGCTGGTAATTTTGAAGGTGTTAGGCCGACATCAAATTGCATTCAATATGGGCCTCAACCTGTGTCACCTGTTCCTTGGCGAACTAAGCCTCGAGTCCGTGTCTATTCTGGTTCTGACCCATGCATTGGCCTTCGGGTTGGTGATTTGAATGGCTTTGGTTACTCTGATTCGTCAGGCTCGCATGTTAGCACCGCCCAATATGATTCAAATAATGGTTGTACTGATTCGTATATACCCATTCTAGTAGGCACAGCATCGTGGTACCCTGATTCGAGCGCGAGCAATCATGTCTATTGCGATGAGTCGGCACTGTAGCACACCACTCTATATGTAAGTACATCTTCTCTCTTGATGGATGACGGGACACCTGTCCTGATCTCCTCAATTGGTAATGGTATTTTACCTACGTATTCTAAATTGCTTCAGTTGTCTGATGTCTTATGTGTGTCACGAATTCAAAAAATATGTTGTCTGTGTCACAATTTGCTAACGATAACGGTGTGTTTTTTGAATTTCACCCAACGTACTGTGTTATTAAGGACATAATGACCCGGGAAACACTGCTTGAAGGGCCACATTCATGATGGGCTGTACCAGTTCTCTCTGTCGATTCTATCCACTCAGTCATCGAAGCTCCGGTTACTACTTCTACTATACTCCGCAATAAAACTGATGATTGTAATATTTTGTCTCTGTGACATAATCGTCTTGGTCATCCATCTACTACTACTGTCAAAAGTGTTTTAGATAAGTGTAATATTGTCGTTCAACCTAATACTTGTCTTGATAGCATATGTACTGCCTGTCAAAAATAGAAGGCCCATAAACTGCCATTTCTACATCTACTACTAAATATACGAGTTCATTTGATTTAGTAGTTTCTGATCTTTGGGGTCCGACATCTGTTTCTTGTGGAAATAATTGGTACTATATTTCGTTTGTTGATATGTGTACTCGGTTTACATGGGTTTATCTCTTCGTCAGAAGTCTCAGGCTGTGCATTGCTTTGTTCAGTTTCAATAATTAGTTAAAACTCAATTTGGGAAGAATATCAAACAACTTTAGAGTGATTGGGGTGGAGAATATAGAGCGTTTACGTCTGTTTTGGCATTGCAAGGGATCCTTCATCACTTAACATGCCCACATATGTCTGAACAGAATGGCGTCGCAAAACGAAAACATCGTCACATTGTTGACATGGGCATCACACTATTGGCTCAAGCAAGCTCACCCATGGAATTTTGGGGTTATGCATTTTACTGTACAGTACATCTCATTAATCGACTACCTACTCCAATTCTGAAGGGACAGTTCCGTTTAAAGCTCTTTTTGGAAATGAACCCTCTTATGATCATCTGAGGGTATTTGGATGTTGTTGCTATCCTTACCTATGCTCGTTTATGGTACATAAGCTGGATTTTCGATCTCAACCATCCACTTTCTTAGGATATAGTGCTCAACATAAGGGGTATATGTGTCTCTTACCGACTGGCAAGGTGGTTGTTTCACGACATGTGGTGTTTGATGAGACTAAGTTTTTAACAGCTCAGTCAGCTCCGGAGAAGTGTTTGCCAATAGAAAATCAGCATGTCTCAACATTTTTTCCAGTTATTTGATCTGGTGCATCTGGTTCTGCAGAGCCTCCTGTTGTTCGCTCTTCTCTATTATGTTCTCAACAAACTGTTTGTTCATTCTCAACTTCTCCTGTCACTGCTCAACCTGAGGTCGAATCTGATCGAGAGGCTCATAGCTCCCCCTTTTTTTGGTCCTGATGCTGATTTTCCATGTGAAGGAAGTGTTTTGTCTCATACCTCCTCTCCTTCTGGTCCTGGTGCTGATCTTCCATGTGAAGAAAGTGTTGCTTCGCTTTCTGACACCCAAGCACCAGTTCTACCTATGGTTAACATCCACCCGATGGTGACTAGGTCGAAGGCTGGAATCTTCAAACCCAAAGCCATGTCAGTTGAGGCTATCGAACCTTCTACAATTGAAGAAGCCTTGACTTCCTCTGAATGGCAAGCTACTGCCCAGGCAGAGTATGATGCGCTTATTCAAAATTCCACTTGCGAACTTGTTCTGTGACCACAAAATTGCAAAAGTTATCGGTGCAAGTGGCTTTTCAAGATCAAGAGAAATTCGAATGGTACTATTGCTCGCCGGAAAGCTCGACTGGTAGCAAAAGGTTGTTCTTAAATTCCTGGGTGTGATTTCAAAGAAACGTTTAGTCCTATGGTAAAACCTGCTACTGTGCGTGTTGTTTTTGTCCATTGCTATCTCAAGAGGGTGACAGTTGAGGCAAGTTGACGTTAACAATGCCTTCTTAAATGGTGATCTTGACACTGAGGTCTTTATGCATCAGCCTCCAAGGTATGAGCAGTATGATTCCGATGGACAACCTCTTATGTGTCATCTGAAGAAAACTCTATACGGTCTTCGACGGGCACCTCGTGCTTGGTTTGAGAAGCTCAAATAATTTTTCAAATCGTTGAGGTTTGTTGTTTCCAAGTCTGATTCGTCTTTGTTTGTGTGGATGACAGGTGATTTTACTCTTTATGTTCTTGTGTATGTTGATGATATTATATTCACTAGCAACATGTCCTCGTCTATAGAATGGTTTGTTCGGTTGTTGAACAGTGAGTTTTCGCTTAAGGATATAGGTGATCTACACTACTTTCTTGGGCTTGAGTCACTCGCACCACTGACTATCTCCATCTCTGCCAGCGAAAATATATACGTGATATTCTTGGACGATGCTCGATGTTCACGGCAAAGGGTGTTCATACTCCGATGATTAGCTTCTCTACCATGTCCATGACTGATGGCGAACCTTTGTAGGATCCAACTGAGTACAGAAGCCTTGCTGGTGCTCTCCAGTATATTGTTCTGACCAGACCTGACATTGCATATGCTGTAAATAGAATCTGTCAGTTCATGCATAGTCCTACTGTTGTACATATAGTGGCTCTAAAGTGCATATTACAGTATTTGTGTGGCACCCTTCAATTTGGGGACTTGATTTTGACGATCGACGATCTATCTTAGGCTACTGTTATACTTCGGATAGACTCCCGTCTCATGGGGGTTTAAGAAGCAGCAAGTAGTTTCTCGGTCCACGGCCGAAGCTGAATATAGGAGTCTTGCTATGGCAACAAGTGAGATGGCTTGGTTAATTTCGTTACTTCAAGAGTTACGGGTTGTGTCTACTAATATTCCAGCTGTCTGGTATGATAGTTCAAGTGCAGTAGCAGTTGCGACCAATCCAGTCTTGCACTTAAAATTCAAACATGTCGAACTAGACTTATTCTTTGTCCGTGAAAAAGTTGCAGATGGGTCTCTTCTGGTAGGTGAAGTTCCTACCTGTGACCAAGTGGCAAATATATTTACGAAGCCCTTGTCCATAACATACTTTACACGGTTTCAAAATATTCTTTGTGTCTCACAAGTTGGGAAGATGGGTGCATGATAGAGTATCACTTGCCTTTGCAAATGGAGTTAGTTGGTTAGCCAAGAAACTGTTAGTATAGCTAGAGTCTGTTAGTTGTTATGAGGTTGTTAAAGAGCAGTTAGTCCAGCTCTTTATATATATGCTATGTACGGATGAATATGATACAAGTTTATATGAAAGATACATATCAAAGAAATAGAAAGTAAATCTTAGATTTGATTTCTCTCAAACGATATCTCAATCCTACCTTCTAGCATATCTAAAACTAACCATTTATAATGGAAGCTAATACATCCTTGTCGCATATACAGGAGCATAAATTGGTATTGATATAAAAGGGAAGTTTGGTGCTGTATGCCTCTTTCCTACATATAATAACATTAAGATGCAGAAAAGAATTAACTACCACATGTGAAATATTAAAAAAAAAAGAGTATTGGTATGGCGTCTAGACCTTCAACTGTGGTATCATACACCCTGTCTTTATTCTTTGGCTTCTTGAAAACATACTTTGGCATCACTTCAACTATCTGTGAATTCTGAAAAACACTCCATCTCAGCTTCATTCTACTCCAACCAGGTCTCCAGCAAATCCAAAAATGTCTTTAGGGCATCCAATCAAATCAAGACATAAAAATGCAAGTTTAGAAGTTTGTAGGCAACTAGAATTGGCATAAACACACACCATCTCTTGACAAATTATTTGACCACTAGCGGCATCTATTTTCACCACTTGCTACAAAGAAAGCTCATTACACGACTCAAATAAGCGAAATGGTGTTTTTTATAAAATATAAAAGCATGGGGCAAACTGTATAATCTATATATTCTCTACTTAATTATAGTGACATTTATTACATCTTAGTTTCTAGTACAGAGATTTAGCAACTCAGATACATGTGAAATTGAAGAACCAAAGAGCAACCATATTGTAATTTAACATATCAATTTTCCTAAAAGATCATGTTAACTTCCTCAGAGAAGGTTAGTAGACAAATTCAAAGGCATACCTTCAATTGAAACTGAATCCACCAGATGGAACAGGAAGTTCGTTGCCTCCAAAATGGAAACCAGATTGCGAAGCATCATCAGGGGGTAGTGGCTCATCCTCATCTTCCCCCAAGATGTTTCAAGAATCTTCACTGCCTTCTCATAAATTTCATTGTTGTCATGACTTTGGAGGTTTTCAATCTTTTCCAACCCCCTAGCATCATTAAGTAAGTCAACATAGACATTGAATTCTTCGGTGTGACCCAATTTTTTCTGAGCTTCACCAACCTTCAAAATGTTTTCAAGCCCCTCTAAACAAACAGTGATAATTCTTGGGTCAGGACAGGTTAGAAGATCACACAATATAATGAAACCTTCGCTCACCAGGAACCTGGCAAATAAAACAAAAACTAATTATTTACGAAAATTGTATCATGAAGAAACCCAGATAGTGATTATGGCAAAAAACTATACTTTATTTGTTCGTGGTTGCCGCCAGATGTAGCATTTGAAATTGCCCAAGCAACTTCTTTCTTAGATCTCAAACTCAGAGTGTTGAAGTAGATTGACTAGAGGAGCAATAATGCCAGCGTCAATTATAGCCTAAATTTTTTTCAATTCACACATCAACTGATTATTCAAACTGGATGAAAAGGCCACAATTGAAAACTATAACATCAACGATATATTTTTCGTACTAAATTTCCCAACCTGTATCTGGTTTGCATTTCCAGTAGTGATGTTTTAAATGCTCCAGCAAGCTTCCTTCTTGATACTCTTTTTGTAGTTATTTGTCGACAGGTTCAAAAGGCATGGAAGAGCTTGGTGTTTTGTAATACACTGAAAGATGAAATAACATGTAGCATCAGAGTATTGGAGCAAGAGGCAACTAAGTAGTGATATGAATACTAACATTATTGTCAAAAGAAACATGACATTGTCAACTCAATCCTAAAAATCAAAGACCGTTTAATCCAAATATAAATTAAGGGCATAAACTATGACTCATCTCACCATATGCCAATTAACCATGAAGAAGATGCATCAATTATATTTGCCTAAAAGTAACAAAACATGCCGGAATCATTTGTCATGTACAAATTTTTTAGTCTACAATCTTGTCATAAATCAAAATCTTCTAATTTTCTGGATTTTTCTTAAGAGGGAACACATCTAGAGTTTATGTTTTCCAACAAAATTTTCTATAAGCATGTCAACTAAAACCATATATAGCTATCCAGTTTTCATAATAAACCCCAACATTTAAACTTCATTAGAAACGATACCCAGCTTTAAAATCTTCTAACATTTATTGACATCATTAAATGTGAAGCACATTTTAAAGAAACCACACTCAAATCAGAGTTGTAAAGAATATTAGCACATTAATGTAAGGCATAGTTTTTTGTTTGCCTGAAAAACAAAATTGAAATATCAAGTTAACCAAACATAGTATTGCACCAATGGCTTTTGCAATGACATATCAGAGACAGTCAAAATAATTGTAATAGAAAGGACAGCACTGCCCCAACATGGTTTAAGCAACAAAGAACCAATAGATGAGTCAGAGAGAATACATTATATTAACTTGTGTAATGTGTAGATATAAATGCAATTAACCAACCAAAACCAGAATAAGGATAAGTCAACTAACAACATCTCCAAAGAAAGAAATCGGAATAACAGTAGAGAAAGAAATGAATATTTCATTAAATATTCCATACCTGAGTTTTCATATCATCCCAGTAACAATATTTCCAACTATACGAAGTGCAGGAATGAGGACTATTGGGGATGGATGATTAACAAGGAAAAATAAGTGAGGATATTCAAAACATCCAGAATTCACAAGAAACTGCTAGAAACAGACAAAGGATTAATTTCTTCAAAAGAAAAAGGGACAAACAATAACATAAACATATACATCAAATCAAAAATCAATTTGACAAGCAAAATGATCTAGTATTTACAGCAAGAGCTGAACGAGTTGGGGGCAAACACTTGCTTCAATAATAGCTTGGATTTTGTCATTAGTACCATCTAAGAGATATGACAGGACCCAACATGCAACTGCAAGGACTTTCTCATCGTTCAAATGGATAAGACGCTCAAGAGTGGGCAAAGCTAGCTTTGTCTGCTTATTGAATTTCAAAAGCATACATATTAGCAAAAGACATCAGCAAAAAAGGTCATAATTCCAAACAATTCATATTACAAGAGTTGAGAAAGACCAACCTGCTCAAATAATTCCGTGGCTTGCCCCTGCAAAAGTTTGACAAAGTCCATGTAGTATTTCGCAACATAGAAAGCTTGGCATACTTATTGAATTGTTCAACAGTGGCATCAAGGCACCATGGCCAAGGACCAGGTCGTGACATTTAGGTGAGTCTCCGAAAACATTTTCTAAAGCCAAAACAACCTATAATTCCAAAAAGAAAATGATAACCCATATTGGAATGCAACTAAACTGTATTAATAAAAATAAGATTACTTGTGGACTGCAATATCTACCTACTCGCGTACATCATCGGCTGGAGATGCAAGAAGTTTAACAAATACAGAGACAGCTCCATAATCAATTACAACTTTGGTATTGTCTGACGTCCTTGTGGCAATATTCGTGAGAGCCCAAGCTGCCTCAAACTACAACCCACAAGATTGCATAAAAATAGTTAAACCATAAAACAACCAAAACATTACCAAAGAGATTGAGTAAAATCCTAATAACTTCAGTATCAAAATATTAAACCTGAAGTTGTGGGAAGTCATCCCTAGCAAGAAACTCAACAAAGCGAGGAACAACACCTGATTGTACAACTTCATTGATTGGAGGACCATGATCTGAAGATAAATTAAGAGCAAGTAATAACTTATAAATGTAAAATTAAAAGTGAGTTGCAACAAGAAAAATAGAAAAACAAAATATCAACCTATTGATAGTAGTTTCCGGAACTGAGTGGTCGCCTCAAGCTAGGTGATGGTCTCGAAACTAACTAATATTTTGACAAAGGCAAGTGCACCTATCAAACATTAGTATAGTTATCGTAAGTCCAAAATATCGTATCTACAAGGACTAAAATTACTAGTATTAACTATCTTTTTATTATTTAACCTAATAATTAAGGGGATTTATTTTAATCTAGAATTTAACTAACTAATTAACTATGAACACGGCATAGAGTGAAGAAAGTAAACGAATAAACCAATGAATAAAGACAATACCTAAGGAAGAATCCACCTAGACTTCACTTATTATTCTGACTCTGAATTAAACGATTTATTCACTTGCCTTGATCCGTAGAAATCCCTAAATTATGTTAATATCTCTTTCGAGACTAAAAACAACTAACTCTAGGTTGATTAATTGAAATCTCTTTCTAATTAAAACCCCTATCATCACATTTACTCGATCTATGGATTCCCTTATTAGATTTGACTCTAATCCGACAGATTTATGTCATCCTATTTCTAGGATTGCAATCAACTTCGCTTAATTATGCTAGATCTTCTCTTAAACAGAGACTTTTGCTCCACTGAATAAGCACATTAGACTTGCATTAATATTATGAAAATATTAAAGCAAGGGTTAAAAACACATAATTAAGAACAAGAACAAGTATTTATCGTGTAATTCAGATTTATTAAATAATAAGATTCATCTAGGTTTCATCCTCCCTAGGTATTTAGAGAGTTTAGTTCATAACGTAGAAAGAAAACATCTTAGAATTAAGAAAACAACAAGACATAAAGAACCCAAAAACTTCTAAAGAACTTGATGAAGATATTCAATCTTGGAGTGAATCCGCTTCCGAGATGATTCCGACGGCTTCTTTCGAGTAATTTCTTCGATCTACTCTGTGTGCTCCCTTAGGTCTTCCTCTAGCATGTATTTATAGACTTTAGAAGGCTCAGAAACCCTAAAAATTGGCTTTTTCCACGTGAAAATAAAGTAGGGTGCGACAGGGACACGGTCGTATGATCAACTCGTGTGAGGAGGCCCAAGTCGTGTGAGAATTTGCATGGCTCTCGATTGACACGGGTTGGCACACGGGCATGTGTTCAGCCTATGTGGTTCACACGGGCATGTGCTCAGCCTTGTGGTGCGGGCTTGGCCGTGTGGATCCTTGAAATGACTCGTTTTGTCCAGTTTTGGCCGATTTTCCACTCTTTTTGCTTCCCTATACTCAACTAAGAATAGAAATACAAATAAAAAGGATTAGGAGCATCGAATTCACAAAATTATATGAATAAACATCCAAAAACACGCTAAGTGTGAGATTAAAATGTGTTACTTTATGGTTTCTCAAATATCCCTACACTTAAGCGTTTACTTGTCCTCAAGCAAACTCCTCAACTCACAATTAAAATTAAACCTTCTTAATTCACAATTATTACCAATAATGTCTTATCATAATTCACAAATAATTCATACATTGATAATTTAACTAAAAGAGTCCTAAAGATTCAAACAATCCAAGTCATACATTTTTATAGCACGAAAACATAGGTGTTTCCCCTTATCTAAATAATTACCTTTAATTCAAAACCGACAAGATATGACATCCTCACTAAAGATTCACTCAAATCACTCAAAGTGTTTAAGGTTCAAAAAATTAAGCACTCAAAAGTCAAACATGAAAAGTTATTACCATAAGCTTGCATGAAAATCAAATCTCCACCACTATAAAATGAGATGATACACAAATCAAAAGGTTTTTAAAGGGTTGTAATGGGGCTTGGGTTAAAGGTGTGGATAAAGGCTGAATTAGAGGGTTAAAATTGAGATCGAATTGACAATTTACGTAACTAGAAAAATAAACTAATACTAAATAATTACACCAATTGAAATAACACGAGCTTCTTCTCAAAATGTGAAATTAATCGATTAAGCTCAAATAAAATAAAACTAGTATAAAAATATTTCTACTTTTTTTTTCTTTTTTTCTGCAATAATAAGGAAGAATTTAACAACTGAAATAAAGAACATAGTTAGGCAACTGACCAAATCAAATCTCGACAAAAAGAGGGTTAATACGATAGGAAAATTCTCAATAAATCAAAAAGAATAAGTTTTGGGTTAATATTAAGGTTGCATCAAGAAAAAGGGTTCATTAAGGGTTAATCATGAAGGTAGGCTTTTAGTGGATTAAGTGGGTTAAAACCTAGGTGCCTTTATCATCTCAGTATATCAAATCAAAAGTGTGGTCTCGACATGCATAATCGAAGCAAGTTCTAGAATAACAAATCAATATTGACACACTCATAATCAATAATAAAGTGAGTAAGAAAAGTGTATGCTCTAAAGGCTCAAAATCTCACAAAAAATTATGGTTTTTGATGTCATTCTTGTAAATCTCAAACTTTAAGATAATATTTAAATTTAGGAAAACAACCTAGCAATTTTAATTTTGAAAATAGACTTATCATGCTTAATTATCTATTGTCTTAAAGTTTAAACAATCAATGCACAATTACCTATGACTTAATCTAAAACATATCAATAAAAATCATAAACCAATAAAAATTTATTCTAATAGTAATATGAGAAAGTTACTTAAGAACAAGACATAATTCGGGATTTTCTAATAATGATATAATTAACCTCCCACACTTATGTTGTACATTGTCCTCAATGTACCAAAATAGATAATGGCAATATAATAACAAAATCATAAGAGAGGGAGAGAAGTGAAACTTCCTAAATTTTGGATGAAATCCGTGGAATATTGACCACGAATTGTAGATATAACAAAGTGAAGTGCATGATTCTGAGCAACTAAAAAAAAAAACAAAACTGTGGAAGAAGATTAGGGGATTACTCGATTAGGAATAATTATAAAAACTAAAACATAGTTCAAAATATAAAAGATAAGTCTTTGAATAAGAAACATTAAGGAAAAATAGACTAAAAATAAAAATAAAAGTAAAGAAAAATAATAAAAATAAAAATAAAATAAATGGACTCAAAAGTCCTCATCGTAAGATGCATCGCGAGGTGGCAATGTTGAAGGTGAAATATGGAGATGATGGCATATCTATTGTAATGTGGCATCGAGGCTGTCGAATCGCTGGTAGCACTGCTGCTCGAAGTGAGTGAGCCGCTCGGATATGTCGTTCAAAGTAGCAGCAGAAGTAGGAGGTCGGTGACTCGAAGGTGGAGGGTTGGGTGGATCTTCGTGAGGGAGAGGAACATCCTCAGTGATGTCCTTGGGATCATCCTGATCATCAGGACGAGACAATCGGTACTAGAGAGGATCGAATCCACGACGCCTCTCAATCATCCTCATATGAAGCATGCTCGAGATGCCCTGAGGGACATCTGGCCAACCAGTGTGAGCGTGGAGGACTGCTTCGGTGTGTTGAGGAGACCGAAGTGTCGAGCTAGGCGAGTCAAGTAAGGGCCTAAACAGATGGGGCCCCTCCTGTGGCGGTCCGTCTGATGGCGAAAGGATAAAGTGATGAAGTACACCAAGTCGATAATATAGCCGTGGGCCATGCTCCATAAGTAGTAGGTATTGTGTGTGCTCATGAAGCCGGTGCTCTCTCTCCGTCCTGTCAAAGTGTGAGCTAAAAGGGCGTGAAGATACCTGAGAGATGGAGAGAGAAAATCGCCTTTGAGGGACTGTCATCATAGGTCATAAGGCCGCCCATAGTATCATTCCAATAATGCGAGGGTGAGTAATGAATATGGAAATGTAGCTGAAGAAAGTCCTCGGCGCTCATGAACTCCTCCGTATAAAGTCCCAAAGCAGCACCAAATTTTGAGACGCTCATGTGGGGCGCCAAACTGCCAAAGCGAAAGACGATTGTGCCAGGCTTGTCGTGGACTGACATGACGCTCTGAAGGTGGAACATCGAGCAGAGCTCTAAAGTAATCTCCATATAAGTGGGCTCGACGATACTGAAGAAGCGATCTCATGATGCGGTGATGATGAAGGCGCGAACCTCGTCAGCGAGATAAACCTGCTCCAACGCGACCCAATCAATGCAGCTGCCCAAACCGAGGGGTTGTACTCGAAGGAGCTGAAAGAGTGGTGGGTCTGCGATAAATTTGAGGTAGGGGTGGCGCACTTGGCGGAGGCACTCGAAGAGGTCGCGCTGGGACCCTTCCGCTTTTTCAAAGCAGAGACGGTGACTTTGGTTTTACCCCGGGTGCTGGTCATAGTGTCGACGGAAGTGAGGGTGGTGGTGGCATTGGGGTGGTGAAAAGGCTGGGGCAGCGTAAGGTCGAGTAGAAGAAAGGGCGGTGGTGAGGGCGCAAGGGGGCGGGTGGCCGAAGGAAGGAGAAAGAAGGGGAAGGGAAGGGGAAGAGAGGGAGAAAAGAGAAGAAAAGTAAATGGGAATGGGGGTTTTTGGGTTGGGGAAGAAGGGTCGACAAAGCAAAAGGAAAGGGGGAAGGTCGGCGGTGGCCGGACGTGGAAAGGAGAAGGTTGCGGTGACTAGGGTTTGGGGGTTTGGGAAAAAGAAAGGAGAAGAAAAGAAAAAGAAAAAAAATATTTAAATAGGGGCACGATCGTGTAATGGCCCGTGTTGGGCCACACGGCCGTATCACACGCTTATGTGGCTCAAATTTCAGCCCGTGTTCGTCGCGATTTAGAAAACTTAGTACTTGCACGATTTTGGAACGCCCGTGTGTCTAGGATGTGTGGTCCACACGGCCGTGTTGCACGGCCATGTGCAAAGTCCTTCGCTTCTCCCACGCCCGTGTAGAAGTCCACATGCCCGTGTGATCGAACACACAGACGTGTGTTTTGCCCATGGAGCCTTCTAACTTGTTTTAAATTTTGAAATTTAAAAATCGAGCTCCAGTTTTCACACGGCCTAGGATACGCCCGTGTGGAATTTGCCTTGCCCGTGTGTTCGCACACACAGCCGTGTATCTTGCCCGTGGAGCCCTCTGTCGATTTATTTAAAATTTAAAAACTAAGTCCTAAGATCTATACGGCTAGGGACACGCCCGTGTGTCCAGGCCGTGTGGGTTTTAAAACATATTTTATTTATTTAATTATTTAATGTTGAAAATCTCATAAATTATAATTAGTAAATTAGGCATGTTAATGCCCGGGTTGCCTCTCGAGAAGCGCTTATTTAAAGTCTAAGCTCAACTTACCTCATATTCTCACAGTCACAGTGGTTCGTGGAGTCGAGAGTCCTCTTTTTCACTGTCAATTCTTTTATTTAAATAAGGTTTTAGCCGAGTAATATTTACCTTAAAAGTGCCAAATTTAGAATGATTTGCCTCGACTGTACCATATGGGAAAATATTCAGTACCGTAAAAGGAGTTGCTCTGTTTGCATTAAGCTCTGAAGTGGCGATTCGAGGGTCCATTTTATCCAACAATACCTGATCCCCGATCTTAAATTGGTTTATCCCATCCTTAAGCTTGTCATCGAGTCGCTTTGGTTCATCATGTATTCTCGGTTTCCCCTTGACGTGTATCTGCCATTCTTCTAGTTCATCGATTTGTAGTCCTCTTTCTTCATGATTTGTTCTGTTTGTGTCATATAAAATGGACTATGGCTCTATAATGTTTTTCTGAGGTGTTTCCTACAAAGAATGTTGAGCCACAAGGTTATTATCATTAACAGAACTTGTAATATCGTCTTGATCACTAGATATCCTAATAGGATCACGAGCTTGGAGTTTAACTGTGTCATCACCTACACGAAGTATTAACTCACCTACTCCAACATCAATAATAGTATTGGCAGTTTCTAAAAAGGGTTGTCTTGAGATTAAAGGTGCGTCACTATCCTCATCCATGTCTAGAACAACAAAGTCAACTGGGAATATAAATTTATCAATTTTTACCAGCACATCCTCAACAATTCCCCTAGGAATCCTAATAGTTTTATTTGCTAGTTGAATGCTCATCCTAGTTTGTTTAGGTTTCCCAAAACCTAGTTGCTTAAACATTTTATAGGGCATGACGTTAATACTTACCCCTAAATCAGCCAAGGTATTGTTGACATCTAAACTACCAATTAAACAAGGAATAGTAAAACTCTCTAGATCCTTGAGTTTTTTGGGTAGTTTATTTTGTAAAATGGCTGAGCAGATTGTGTTTAGCTCCACATGCGACGCCTCATCTAACTTCCTTTTGTTTGCTAGAAGTCCTTCAAAAATTTAACTGAGTTGGGCATTTGCGAAGAGCTTAAATAAACGGAAAGTTAATATGTAATTTTTTTAAGAGTTTAAGAAATTTAACAAATTGTTAATTGGTATAGTCTTTCTTCGTCGCGTTAGAGTATGGCACTCGAGGTTTATACTCTTTTCTTACCGGTGTCTGTGCATTGTGGCTTACCTCAACCTTACCTTTATTTACCACAACTTCTTACCTCGATTTTGATTTAGATTCTATTATCCCTTCTTTGTCGCACACCGTGATGGTATGGAGTTGCTCCCTTGGGTTAGGCTCGGTGTTACTCGGCAAGCTACCTTGTGGTCATTCTGAGATCAACTTGGCAAGCTAATCTATTTGGTTCTCGTGCCCTTGAATCGATGCTTGCTGATTTTTAAGTGCTGTTTCGGTGTTTTGAAAATGGGTTTCTAACACCAAGATAAATTTTGTTAGCATCTCTTCAAGGTTCGGCTTCTTCTCCTTTTGGTATGGTAGTTGTTGGAAGCCTAGAGGGGGCGGTTGTCTCTAATTTCCTTGACCAGCCCATGAGAAATTGGAATGGTTCTTCCAACCTGCATTGTAAGTGTTACTATATGGATTATTCAGTGGTCTAGAATTGTTACCCATATAGTGAACTTGTTCATTCTCTATGCTCGGGTTGTAGGATGGATACTCTGTGGTGTTCATCCCTCCTCCATTTGTGTCGCATTGTATCACCGGATGTACATGCGTAGAAACACATAAACCATCAATTTTATTGTTTAAGAGCTTTACCTAGTTTGATAACATGGTGACTGTGTCGATGTTAAAAATACTGGCGACTTTTATCGGCTTTGTTCTTATGACTTGCCATTTATAGTTATTTAGTGACATTTCCTTTATGAATTCATAAGCCTCCTCAGGTGTTTTATTATTTAGGGTACCGCCGGTGGCTGTGTCAATCAGCTGTCTAGTTGAGGGGTTCAAACCGTTGTAAAAAGTTTGAACCTGTAACCATAAAGGTAACCCATGGTGTGGGCACCTTCTCAAAAAGTCCTTATACCTCTCCCATACATCGTAAAGAGTTTCTAAATCCATCTACACAAAATAAGAGAAATCATTCCTCAAATTTGCCGTTTTAGCCGACTAAAAATATTTCATAAAAAATTGAGGTCATTTGTTCCCAAGTAGTTATAGAACCTCGTGGTAACGAGTTCAACCACTGTTTAGCTTTGTTTCTTAACGAAAAAGGGAATAACCGAAGGTGAATGGCATCGTCAGAAACTCCATTGATCTTAAAAGTGTCATAGAATTCTAGAAAGTTGGCCAAATGAGTATTTGGGTCCTCATCCTGCAAACCATCAAATTGAACAAACTGTTGAATCATTTGAATAGTGTTAGGTTTCAGTTCAAAATTATTTGCAGCAATAGCGGGTCTAACAATATTCGATTCAGCCCCAGTTAAATTGGGCTTAGCATAATCGTACATAGTACAAGGAGCAGGATTTTGATTCACCAGATTTGCGGCAACCACAGGAGGTAGCGGATTATTATCAGCCATCTCCTCGGTAGTACTGATATCGTCCTCTTGCTCTTCCTCTATATATTGTAGACTTCACCTTATTTCTCTACGATTCCTGCTAGTGGTACTTATAATCTCATTGTCAAAAAGCAATGGTCCTAACGGGTTCCTTCTAGTTATAAACTAAAAATACCTGCCAGAAGCAAATAAAAGAAAAATGAGTAAATTAAAAATAAAAACAAAATTAAATTGTAATAAAAATAAAATAAAAAATGGATAAAGTAATAAAAATTAAGCGTTCCTAATATCTTAGTTCCCCAGCAACGGTGCCAAAAACTTGATGGTATCGAAATTAACTAATATTTTAACAAAGGCAAGCGCACCTATCGAACAGTAGTATAGTTATGGTGAGTCCAGAATATCGTATCCACAAGGACTAAATTACTAGTATTAACTATCTTTTATTATTTAGCCTAATAATTAAGGGGATTTATTTTAATCTAGAATTTAACTAACTAATTAACTATGAACGCGATAGAGAGTGAAGAAAGTAAACGAATAAACCAATGAATAAAGACAATACCCAAGGAAGAATCCACCTAGACTTCACTTATTATTCTAACTCTGAATTAAACGATTTATTCACTTGCCTTGATCCGTAGAAATCCCTAAATTATGTTAATATCTCTTTCGAGACTAAGAACAACTGACTCTACGTTGATTAATTGAAATCTCTTTCTAATTCAAACCCCTATCGTCGCATTTACTCGATCTATGGATTCCCTTATTAGATTTGACTCTAATCCGGCAGATTTAAGTCATCCTATTTCTAGGGTTGCAATCAACTCCGCTTAATTATGCTAGATCTTCTCTTAAACAGAGACTTTTGCTCCACTGAATAAGTACATTAGACTTGAATTAATATCCTAAAAATATTAAAGCAAGGGTTAAAAACACATAATTAAGAACAAGAACAAGTATTTATCATGTAATTTAGATTTATTAATTAATAAGATTCATCTAGGTTTCATCCTCCCTAGGTATTTAGGGAGTTTAGTTCATAATGTAGAAAGAAAACATCTTAGAATTAAGAAAACAATAAGACATAAAGAACCCAAAAACTTCTAAAGAACTTGATAGAGATATTCAATTTTGGAGTGAATCCGCTTCTGAGATGATTCTGATGGCTTCCTTCAAGTAATTTCTTTGATCTACTCTACGTGCTCCTTTAGGTCTTCATCTGGCATGTATTTATAGACTTTAGAAGGCTCAGAAACCCTAAAAATTGGCTTTTTCCACGTGAAAACAAAGCAGGGTGCTGACAGGGTCGTATGATCAACCCGTGTGAGGAGGGCCAGGCCGTGTGAGAATTTGCATGGCTCTCGATTGACACGGGCTGGCACATGGGCGTGTGTCTAGCCCGTGTGGTTTACACTGGCATGTGCTCAGCCCGTGTGGTGCGGGCTTGGCCGTGTGGATCCTTGAGATAGCCTATTTTGTCCGACTTTGGCCCGTTTTCCACTTCTTTCGCTCTCTTATGCTCACCTAAGTATAGAAACACAAATAAAAAGGATTAGGAGCATCGAATTCACAAAATTATATGAAAAAACATCCAAAAACACGCTAAGCATGGGATTAAAATGTTTTACTTTTATGGTTTATCACTGGACATTCCTGTCATTTGACCAAAGGCCAGCTATCATAGCCAGAAGACTATTTAACTTCAATTAGATTATAATTAGATTATAAACACGTCAAAATCATGTTTGATTCAATAATAAAAGAGTAAATAGTCCTATCTATTCTTTATAAGCTTACTAAAACCAATAAGCTCAACATGCAATTCAGTTCATGTCAAGTAACACAAATTGACCTACTCCTAATCAGCAACTTTATAACACCAGTAATACTAACAAAATTTTTTTTATCTAATTATAGAAATTGAAGTAAGACAATAAGTTGAACCTAGTTGTAAATCATGATCCAATGAATCAAATCAATTGATCAATTGCATGTATTACATTTTTCTCGAATTGACAGTTGAAGAGAGCAACTACTGTTACTGCGGTTGTTGTTGAGCGAAGTTCTTCGCGGCATTTCCTAAGAAGGTTCTCTTCTCTCTTGTTATTTTGAATGTCAACCATGTTGTTTTCTCTCTTCCATCAACCTTCCTCCACATCAACTGTCACCTTGTACCTGTTTCTTCGAACCTCGGCCCTCGCGCTCGGTCTTAGAGACATCTCCTCTTATTTTTTAGTTTTTTCTCTCTCAAATCGGATTGAACCACCGATTAAATTGCAGGTAGAATATGTTGTACTACTTGCGATAGATTGTTTGAGAAAATGAGAAGACAGAAAAAGAGTGGCGCTAGTTTTGGAAGCGAGTGAAAGAGAGGGAAATGAGATTGGATTGATGGGCCTTGAGTCAGGATACTGATAATTGGGCTTTAAGTTTGAGGAATGCTAATCGGGGATAAGTAATATTTAGTCCTTCAATTTGATAATATTTTCCAATTTGATCATTATAAATCTTTTAATCCAAACGAACTTAGATCCCCTCACACAATTTGTTTTAAAATAGAAGACGAATGAAAGTGAATATATTTGGCCAAGATTAATTTAATTTGAAATTTTTAATTTTAATTTAAGAAAGAAGGAAAAAATATACTGAATTTGGTTGGTTGTAATCACCAATCAAGTCAAACATAATATTATTAAATGAATCATTTTAGTCCTTATGTTATTAAAAATAATAAAATAAATCCAAATTATAATAGGGTAATATTTTCTATATAAAAATATCTTCAAAATTATTTTTCAATTTACGTAATCAAGCGGCGAGGGTAGCGGCATTCGTCCTTGAAATGGTAAAATAATGTTTTTAAACCTTTTAAAATTTAAAATTTTAAGTTAATATATGATAAAATTGTACTTTACACTTTAAATGATGAAATTTTAAATTAATATCTTTAAAAATTTAAAATAATAATTATATACAATGATAAATGATAATACTGAATGACATATTTTTATGTATTAATTACATATTTATTTTGAGTATGATTCTACTAATTAGCGCTATTTATAGTTTTTCATCTTGTGGGGACTAAATTGAAGGTAAAAGGAAATTTGGGGGCAAAAACCATGAATTTAAAGAAAAAATGGGTCAGCATGAGAAATAGGAAAGAATGGGTGCCAAAAATACAAGTGTGGAAAAAAGTGCAAAGAAGAGATTTTATAAACACAAGACTCTATTTTAAAATTTTAATTATATTAGGATAATTGTTAAGATTATTATTTTGATTTAATTTTAGCTTTTATCTCCATTTATCTTTATTTATCTTTTAGAATTTAGTTAGGAATAAACTAGGTCTTCTAAGTACTATAAATAGGGGATGGAGTGACACAAATTTCACTCATCTTTTCTGTAAAGCTCCCTCTCCCAAAAAACTTAGCCTTTGTTTCTTTCATTTATTCAATAAAATTCCATTTTTATTAAGTTTATTTCTTCTTTTCCCAAAAAGCATGAGCCACTAAATTCATCTAGCCAAAGGTTGTCGAAATTCCCCAAAAAGGGTTCATGAGGCTTAGAATCCGCGCCTAGCATTCTCAACGAGTATTTATTATTTCTCCACATTACGGGCTAACGTTTCCGTCCATGTCCCTTCAAAAGTGATCTTTTCATCTTTCACAAAGGCGACCGCTTTGTACATTTTGGGAAGGTTGCACAGTCGGTTTATTAGCTTACTGCATCAGTGGTTGTTGAGCTCAAGAGACAAAATGGCGTGGCATTCGCCATTGAGAAGTGATTATTAGTGTAAGACGGTCCCACAAAAGTGACGGTTGGCTAGAGTCAGGTTCCTCTAAATCATAAGTCTAAAATCTAAGTGGAGCTGGTGGTCGTAGTATAACTGACTTATTCTATTCGAGAAGGATCACCCAAAAGCCAAGGATTAAACCCAAGGAGGATCGAGACAACCGGAGGCTGGAATCTCTCCATCAAAAACTCTCTTTTCTCAACACTATTTATCTTTACAATTATAATTTCAATTTACGCAATTTTAATTCAATCAAACTTTTAATTCTATATTTTTTCGAAGTATGCAGGTTTTCTTGGGCACGACTCTGTCCGGGATCTCGAGGAACAGGAACTTGTGCAAATCCAGTCCTTGAGGATTTGACCCTACTTCCTTATACTATTATTTTCGTTATTTTATAGGATAAGATATTTTTTGTGCTCTCAATGACGCATCAAATTTTGGCACCATTGCTGGGGACTGGTAACGTACTAATCTTGTTTCTTTTGTTTCTTATGACCAGATCTGCTCTATGTATTCTTGCGTTTGATTCAGAAATAGAGAAGATTGCGAGAGCCAATTGCAAGGAAACGAAGTTACGGAAAAAGAAGTTAGGGGTGGTAGGGACTCAGATTAACCCACTGCCAAAAATAAAACAAACGACAAGGTTAAGTCTAGGGTTAACGAAAACCCTACTAAAACACTAGAAAGCAAAATAGTACGAGTCGATCCACCAGAAGAAGTGCTTAAGACTAGGGTTCATGAAAACCCGAATCTAGCACATCAACCTATGGCTCAAACGATTTGGTAATTAGCCAAAAATCATGTAGAGCAATCGCCATTGTGAATTGTGTATCCTACTATAGATACTAATTTTGAACTGAAGTCAGATTTAATTCGATTATTGCCGACTTTTCGTGGGTTGCAAAATGTAAATCCACACAAACATTTAAAAGAGTTTTATATGGTTTGCCTTAGTATGAAACCTCAAGGCGTAACTAAGGATCAAATCAAATTGCGTGCTTTCCCTTTTTCCTTAGAAAACTCTGCTAGGGACTGGTTATTTTATCTACCCCCTAGGTCTATTACAACTTGGACTGATCTTTCTCGTTTGTTTCTCAACAGGTTTTTCTAGCATCGTGTGCGGTTGAATTAAGAAGGGAGATCTTTGGGATAAGACAAAAAGAAGTAGTGTCTCTTTATGACTATTGGAAGTGATTTAAGAAGTTGTGTGAAAGCTGCCCACAAGATGGTATAACGGAACGATCTCTACTCTAATACTTTTATGAGGGCTTAAAGCCTATAGAGATTAACATGGTAGATGCTGCCAGTGGAGGAGAATTGGTCAACATAACTCCCCAACAGGTAAGGGACTTGATATCCACGATGGTTGCAAATACTAATTGATGCATGCCCTTGTTTGTGTGACGATACTATAGCCCATTTAGATGCTGTGGGAAACTTTTCTGGACCGCCTAAAGGAGATATGACTCCTATGCAAATACATATAACCCAGGATGGAAAGACTATCCTAACTTGAGTTATGGGGCAAACCTGCAGTATAACCAGCCATTCCAAAACCAGTTTCACAATAGTTTCAAGACTCAGGTACCTCTCTAGAAACCATGGTCAATAAAATAGCAGCTAATATGTTTGATTTCCAATAGCAAATACAACGGGAAACTCTTGATTTCCAAAAGGAAATAAAGGATTTTCAACAGAAAACCAAGGCGTCTATAAGAGAGTTGACTACATCAATTGAGAAAATGAACTTACAAGGAAAGCTGCCGTCACAAAAGGAACCTAATCTAAGACAACACACAAATGCAGTGGCGTTGCGAAGTGGAAAAGTACTGGAACCAAATCCTTGCAAGAATCTTGATCAAGATTCTGCCCAAAAAAAGTAAGAGAACGATGAACAGGTCTGAACGAAACCTCCATTGCCCATAATTTAGCCTTCGTTTCCGACGATTGAACCAATATCGAAAAGGTAAAGAAGACAAAGAGATCCTCGAATCATTTAGAAATGTCAAGATCAACATACCACGTTGGATGCCATTAAAAAATTTTGCAATATGCCAAGTTCCTTAAAGAGCTCTGCACCAACAAGCAAAAATTAACTGGTAATAAAAGCATAAGCGTTGGTGAGAATGTATCTGCAATGTTGCAGCGGATGATGCCAGTAAAATGTAGAGATAGGGGTATGTTTGCAATACCATGCAAAATAGGTTACTTAGGAATTAAAAAAGCTATGTGTGATTTAGGGGCCTCCATAAATGTAATGCCTTCTTCTATTTATGAATCACTTAACATGGGTTTTTTGACGAAAATAAGTGTTAGCATTCAGTTAGCAGACATGTTTATTGTGTATCCCGAAGGAGTCCTCGAGGACTTATTGGTGAAAGTCAACGATCTTATATTTCCTGCAGACTTTTATGTGATAAAAATGGAAAAGGATAACATCCTGAATCTTCAGACATCCTGCTGGGTCGACCTTTTCTTAGTACCGCTAGCACTAAGATTGACGTGTGTAGCGAAACTTTCACGATGGAGTTTGATGGGGAGATCGTGAAGTTTAACGTTTATGACACTATTAGTCACCCGAGTGAAATGTTAAACGTAAACAGTGTCGACATAATTAACTCATTAGTAGAAGAAACTTTTGAGTCACCTTATGAAGATAAACTTGAAACATTGTTTGATGATAATTTCGATTAGAATCTATTTGCGAATCTATTAATGAATTATTGGCTCCTATGGATACTAAACTTATACCTTCTATTGTGCAGGCACCAGAGCTGGAATTCAAACCACTTCCTGAGCATCTCAAATGTGCATTTTTGGAGAATGACGAGACCATTGCCTATTTAAAAGGGATTAACCCTTAAAGGCACACATATGATTTTCTTGGAGGAAAAAACGAAACCAAAACAGGAGGCGCAAGGACGATTAAACTCAAATATAGTGGATGTGGTAAAAAAGAAAAATTTCCAAGCCCATACAAATGAAATAATTCAACTGGAACAACCCCAATACTAATTGAGGCGTCAGACTAACGACGTTAAACAAGCTCTTGTTGGGAGGCAACCCAATTTTAATTTTTCTTTATTTTAATTTTAATTTTATTATTTATTATTTATTATTTATTATTTTATTTTGTTTTGTTTTGTTTGAATATTAATAAATTTCTCTTCTTCTATCTAGGTAAACAGGCGAGGAAAGAACTTAGGAATTAGTATGCTTTCACAAACATCCTTATCCTATCCCTATTCCAAATAGGAATAACGCATCCTTGCTTTATACTTACCCAAAACCTGCATCCAAACACCCACCTTACAGCCAAATACCCTTTCTTCTACACCTTCAAACCCTAAACTTTTTCTCATTTTCACCCAAATAACCCTTCAGCAGCCATTTCCATTCTCCCTCACCCCACCACCGATTTTTCACACCACCATGGTTAGGACTAGAAGCCGTGTTGCCACCGAACCCTCATTCGTAGTCAACAACCGCCAGCGTCGATTCTCGGTGCCCCAACACATCAACTTAGCCTACGAACGCCTTCCCCTCCTTCCTCTCATCCACGTGACGCCGAACCTTCTCCTCCTTATAGCTATGCATGAACGACAGTGACTAAAAAGGGAGTTTTTCCTAAAACCTTTTTCTTTCACGTTGAGGACAATTTGTTTTAAGTAGGGGGAGGCATTCATCATTATTTCTGTCATTTTATATGCTATTTTTACTATTGTGTTACTGTTGCTGCTGCCTTATGGTCGTTTCTGCCCACATTTATTTATTTTTAGAATATTCTACCTCTTTTCATGCCTAAGATTTTAACTAGGACTTGCCCACTGTTTGACCTACGAGCATGATTCTTGTCTTATTGAGTTAATTATGATTTTGCTAGTTTGATTTTGTCTCCACTGTTTTATTTCTATTAGGCTAAAATAATTATGATTAATAGAGTTAACATTATCTTGCTTATAGGAAAATCGATTAATTCTAAATGCAAAGAGGACATTTAATATAATTTCATGCTAAAATTATGTTCATGACTGTTTGGTGGTTGCTGAAACTTATTTTTGCCACTTGATTGTTTTTCCTAGTCCTCCAAAATTAAAATTTCGTTTAATGATAATAATAAATTTTGATGTCTCCGTGATTATGAGTGCAGCTTAAAAATGTGACTAGCTAAGTAACTGGGGTAAGGTGCTTGGGTTGTCATCCTACTTCGCGTTAAAAGGTTGTGTGACGTGTTAGGTAAAACTCGTTAACGAAATTAAACAAAAAAAATTTAGGAATGTGTTGAGCTGAGTAACAAGGGTGGGGTGCTTTGCTGTCATCTCTCTTCTCGTCAAAATGTTTAATATATTCTTAAGAAAAAAACATATATAATAAATTAGGAGTATGTTGGGCTGAGTAACCGGGGTGGGTGCTTGGTTGTCATCTATTTTCACATCAAAAGGTTCAATATATTCTTAAGCAAAAAGGAAAAAGATGTATTAATAATAAAATTTCATTTGGGGACTAAAGGTGGAAACAAATAGGGTATCTTGGTAAGTTTAGTAAATTACCTAATTTTCATGAAATAATCCAAGTCGATTTTGATCTTTATGTGATTAAATTGGAACACTTTTTCAGTTTTACTTAAAGTAAGTTAAAGGTTCTCTTTATTTTTCATATGCATTATGCCTAATTTTTATAAAAATTTGGAGTGATATTTCTTTCATGGTAAAAATCTAAATTTCATAGTGGATAGGAACCATACTTAAGGGCAAGCATGGGCTAAGTAGGGGGAATTTGATAATACTCTAGAATGACATATTTTTATGTATTAATTACATATTTATATTTTCATCTTTCACAAAGGCGGCTGCTTTGTACGTTTTGGGAAGGTTGCATAGTCGGTCTGTTAGCTTATTGTGTTAGTGGTTGTCGAGCTCAAGAGACAAAATGGCGTGGCATTCACCATTGAAAAGTGATGATCTAGTGTAAGACGGTCCCACAAAAGTGACGGTTGGCTAGAGTTAGGTTCTTCTAAATCATAAGTCTAAAATCTAAGTGGAGCTGGTGGTCTGGCTTATTTTGTTCAAGAAGGGTCACCCAAAAGCCGAGGATTGAACCCAAGAAGGATCGAGACAACCGGAGGCTAGAATCTCTCCATCAAAAACTCTTTTTTCTCAATGTTGTTTATCTTTACAATTTTAATTTCAATTTACACAATTTCAATACAATCAAACTTTTAATTCTGTCTTTTTTTCCAGGTATGCAGGTTTTCTTGGGCACGACTCTGTCTAGGATCTCGAGGAACAGGAACTTGTACGAATCCAGTCCATGAGGATTTGACCCTACTTCCATTATACTATTCTTTCCGTTATTTTATAAGGATAGGATATTTTTGGTGCTCTCAACGACACATCAATAAATTATATTTTGATCTTGTTAAAAATTTATTATTTAATTTTGACCTCTAAAACAATTTTTTGACTCTATCTTTATAGATATGAAAAATATTTAAAAACTAAAGATAAATCTAAAATGATACATCGAAATACACCGATAGCATACATGTTATCGAATGGGGTTTTGAGCTTTGCCATTGCATAAAGGTAGATTTAAGTGCATAAAAAATCTTTGTATATAGTTTAACTCTATGCAAGGTTTCTATTATTGTTCAATGGTTTTCTGCTAGTATTCTTATCCTTGCTATTATTTACGTAAATAATTTGGTTATAGAATAGGTGAAAACTACAAGCTTAAAGAACTCTACCTACTGCTGAATGATAAACTGTAAAAGTAACATATTTTAATCCCACATTTAGCATACTTTTGGATGATTTATCCCTTGATTTATGTAAAAAGGTGCTCTTAATCCTTTCTTTTCATGTTTTATACCCAGAAAGCACCTAAGGACGAAAAGAACGAGAAAAGGGCTCAAAATTGACCAAATTGGGCCAAAGAAGAAATCGACACGGCCTCGGCCCAAGACTACACAGTCGTGCCTCCCTAATTTGCTCTAACACGACCTAGGCCTCGAAACACACGGGCGTGTCTCTTCAGCAGACTCGACCACGGCCTGAAATCGATTCACAGGCGTGTGTCATTGCCGTGTCCCTACCGCGACCAAGAGGAGTTTTAATCGAATAGGATACTTAGAGGCAAAGAAACACATTCCAAAGCCTATTCAAACAACCTAGTAGGAATTCTACTTGAATTAGGATATGTAGGGCCAAGTAAAGCATCTCAAAGTCTATTAAAACACCCTGGGGGCAACTTAAGCGGGGGGTTCAGCAGAAGCCTTCTACCAGGGCTTTTGTCCAGGGGCGGTCAGCTAGGCCAAGAAGTCGAGCCAGAAAGGTTAGATTTGTGGGAATCACTCGAAGATAGCTAGTTGATCCATCTCAAGAAGCCAAATTATACTCAAGACGGTGGATCTTTCCTTCAATTCCTTCAGGGAGTTTTAGGGATTTCTTATGTTTTGTTTTATCTTTTCTTCTGAGATGTTTTCTTTTATTGTTATGAACTAAACCCTTCAGATACCTGAAGGGGATGAAACCTAAGATGAATCTTTTTATTGTTTTCTGAACCATATGATAAATACTTGATTTGTTCTTAATTATGTGTGCTTAATTCTTGTGTTAATATTTTGGGA
The DNA here is from genome assembly GCA_025506655.1 of Gossypium rotundifolium. Taxonomy (NCBI): domain Eukaryota; kingdom Viridiplantae; phylum Streptophyta; class Magnoliopsida; order Malvales; family Malvaceae; genus Gossypium; species Gossypium rotundifolium. The sequence goes on from CP106728.1 coordinate 52,764,857, forward strand.
TATTGATTCAAGTTGAATGTGCTTAGGTGGTGGAGCAAAAGTCCTGCTCTAAGAGTAGATCTAGCATAATTAGCGAGTTGATCGCGCACCTAGAGATAGGGTGGCGAGATTTTGCGGATTAGGGTGAAACACAATATGGGAGTCCATAGATCGAGTTAATGCGATTCTAGGGGTTTTAATTAGAAAGAGATTTCAATTAATCAACCTAGGGTTAGACATTATTTGCCTCGAGAGATGGTTTTAATATAAATTAGGGAATCCTACGGATCAAGTCAATTGAATAAATAAATGCAGTTCGGTGTTAGATAACAAGTGAAGTCTAGGTGGATTCTTCGTAAGGGTATCGTCTTAATCAACTGAGTTTTCCCTATAGTATTTCCCCAATTCATTCTTTTTGTCTTTGCGTCTTTAGCTTAGTAGTTAGTTAAATTTAAATTAAACAATAATTTCACTTATTTTAGGCTAGATAATAAAAACAAAGTTAGTATTAGTACTTTTAGTTCCTTTGGGAACGACAATCCAATCTTGCCTAAGCTATACTACTGTTCGATAGGTGCACTTGCCTTAAATCGTTGTCAGAGTTAGTTTCCAAGTTCGATCATTCTCTTTTTATAAATTTTGAAACTCGACAAAACAACGATCAAGTTTTTGGCGCCGTTGCCGGGGAACTAAAATATTAAGAAAGTCCTGTTTTTATTACTTTAGCCATTATTTTTATTTTTCCGCAATTTATTTTTATTTTTATTTGTATTTTAGCTTTCACCTTGCTAATTTTCTTTCTTTCTTTTCCAACACAGGTGCCCCTAGTTTATGATTAGAAGGAACACAAAAGGACACTAGTATATGACAGTATCGCTCGTAGAATCGCAGAGAAATTAGGCGAACCTTAAATTACACAGAAGAAGAGCGAAAAGGCAGATCCAATCCTACTGAAGGGATGGATGAGAATAATCCACCACCACAAGATGTGGCAGAAAACAATGCTCCGCATATTATGTATGATAATGATAAACCTCATTTAACAGGAGCAGAATCGAGTATTGTTAGGCCTGCTATTACTACTAATAATTTTGAATTAAAGCCTAACACTATACAAATGATTCAACTATTTGTTCAATTTGATGGTTTCGGGGCGAAGACCCAAATACCCATATAGCTAATTTTTTAGAGTTCTGTGATACCTTCAAAATAATGGCATTTCTGATGATGCCATACATCTTCGGTTATTTCCCTTTTCATTAAGGAATAAAGCTAAGCAGTGGTTGAACTCGTTACCACGAGGGTCAAATCATCACATGGGATCAAATGACCGAAAAATTTTTATTAAAATATTTCCCACTGTCCAAAACAGTAAAATTACGGAATGATATCTCTTCTTTTGTGCAGATGGACTTAGAGACATTATACAACGCATGGGAGAGATACAAAGATCTCTTGAGAAGGTGTCCGTACGATAGTTTACCCTTGTGTCTCCAAGTCTAAACTTTCTATAACGGTGTAAACCCCTCAACGAGGCAACTAATTAATTCAGCCACCGGTGGAACCCTGAACAACAGAACTCCTGAAGCAGCCTACGAGTTTATTGAAGAGATGTCACTGAATAACTATCAGTGGCAGGTTACAAGGGCAAAACTAACAAAATCAGCCGAAGTTTTCAACCTTGACGCAATAACCATGCTATCAATGCAGGTAGAGATGATGAATAAAAAGCTTGATAGTTTGTGTTCTTCGCAGGTACATCCAGTAATGCAGTTCGATGCAAGAAGAACTATGGCGAATCCTGAGTACCCACCCTACCAACTGGGCACAGAAAGCGAACAGACGAACTATATAGGAAATAATTTCAGATCTAATAATAACCCTTATAGTAATACCTATAATCCAGGTTGGAGGAACCACCCAAATTTCTCTTAGGGAGGTCAAGGAAATCAAGGAAATCCCTTAAAATTTCCAAAATCAGCCTTATCTACAGGAAAAGAGGTCGAACCTCGAAGAGATGTTGACAAAATTCATGGCAGCCACAGAAAACCGTCTCCAAGACACTTTGGCAATAGTTAAAAACCAACAAACATCGATGGAAGGGATCAAGAACCAAGTTGGGGAACTTACTAAATCAGTCGGAGAAGTTACAAAGTCAGTTGGACAACTTGCAAAGTTAATATCCGAACGATAGCAAGGGCATCTACCAAGCAACACCGAGATTAACCCAAAAGAGCAAATCCAAGCCATAACAGCTGAGGAAAATGTCGGTTTGGATAAACCCAATTTAATATAAGAAAGTGAGGTGGAAGAAGGTAAAGTTGAGGTAACCCAAGAAAAGCCAAAATCGATAATCAAAGAATACCAACCTCGCATACATTATCCCGAAGCGTTGAAGAGAGACGATACAGAGGAACAGTTTGGTAAGTTTCTTAAACTTTTAAAGAAATTACATATTAACTTACTGCTTCTTGAAGCTCTTTCACATATGCCAAATTCGAGGAAATTTTTAAAACAACTCTTGACAAACAAGCGTAAGTTAGGCGAGGAGTCGCATGTGGAGCTAAAGTAATATGCTCAGCAATTCTACAAAATAGACTACCACGGAAGCTAAAAGATCCCGGGGGTTTTACAATTCCATGTTTAATTGGTAGACTAATTATTGATAATGCCTTGGCTGATTTAGGGGCAAGTATAAATGTCATGCCTTATAAAATGTTTAAACAACTAGGTCTAGAGAAACCCAAACAAACTAGGAAGAGTATTCAATTAGCTAATAAAACTGTTAGAATTTCTAGGGGTATTATCGAAGATGTTCTTGTAAAAATTGATAAATTCGTTTTCCCAATAGACTTTGTTGTCTTAGACATGGATGAGGATAATTCGATTCCTTTAATTTTAAGAAGACCCTTTTTAGCAACTGCCAGGACTAAAATTGATATTGGCACAGGAGAACTCATTCTTCATGTAGGTGATGAATCGATCAGTCTACAAGCTCTTGACTCGACCAAGACATCAATTGATGAAGGTGAGAAATTAAATTCCGTCGATGATTCACCTTTCACCATAGGATCTACCACAAAGCCATAGACCTGAGCCGGATCATAGACCTCGTGCAAATAAAGAAGAACTATATAAGGAACAAAGCCTTAAGATTGACAAATTAGAAGAGTTGACGACACACTTTAAAGAAGAACCGGAACCACGCGAAGTAAAACCAAAGGAGCCTCCAGAAGAGCTCGTAAGAACATCAAATCACTTCAAAATAGGAGATAAGGTATGGATGAACAAAACAGATCCTCGAATCATCCCATCGAACCCAAATACAACTGAAGAAAACCTTCTTGAGGTACGCAATATCATCCCATACGGAACAGTTGAGGTAAGCAATCCAACATTCGACACTTTTAAGGTAAATGCTTCTCGACTTAAACTTTATCATAAAAATAAAATCGAGAGCATGAGAAAAGATGTTCAAACCTTCAAACCACCATGATTATACAAACGAAGGAAAAGTTCAGCTTAAGACTTTAAATGAACGCTTCTCGGGAGGCAACCCGAGTACTAACCTTAAGTACTTTACATTTTTTTATGTTTTTTTATTTTATTTTCTTCTTTCTGAATACCTAGTTGTAAACTAACCAAAAGCGCAGATTCCCAGGTCACACGACTTTGCACACGGCCATGGCCGTGGCCGTGTAGAAGTATAGAATCTCCGTACTAGCAATGGCAGAAGAGGTACAAGTCAGAGGGAATCAAATATTCGAGTCACGGATTCCAACCACCACCCCACGGGTACCGACAGAACACCACGACCGTGCGACACGACCATGGTCGACAATGACTTCTCAGAAATGGGCGTGGCAGTCTGAAAAATGGGTGAGAGGAAACAACACGCCTCACAACACGACCATGCAAGGTGGTCGATTGAATCGACATCCCCACAGTACACGGGCGTGGGGAGGTGTCAGAATTCAAAACTCTATTTAAACTCCCCCCACCCCTCCCTCTTTTCACCCCCTTCTCAGTACCTTTCATCCCCACCATTCTTCTCTTACCAAAGCCCCTACGCTACCATAACGAAGTCAAAGAAGCGGAAGGATTCAAACACAATCTCTCTATGGGAGACCGATCTACATAAGTTCATGTCGGCCGCTTCAAACCTCAAACACGCCAAGGGTCTTCGAGACCTTTTCGGTTCTATTTTTCTTTTCTATTTTGCTCAAATTTCCTTATCTTTACTTCTCTTCTGCTTAATTTAGTTTATTTTACTTTAGTTTATTAGTTTTAGGTTCTAAAGGCTGTTTGGGAATCACGCCACCATGACCACCACCCACGTGACCACAGCCTTAGAAATAACTCCCACCTCTCGAACCATCCGATAATAAGAACTTAACAGTCTATTCATCTTTTACTTTCAATTTAGTTTACTTTCCATTTTCTTTCTCGCCTTCTTTCTTATCTTCATATATATAATTAGTTTATTTTCTTATTAGTTCATGGCTAATCCATCACGAGTTTCCCAATTTCTTCATCTAGCACAGTGACTGTTGGCATCCACCACAGCACCACCGCCTCCTCCTCCAAATAGGGTCGGAATAGTGATCCCAGAAAAAATTCAGGAAGTGTCACTTCTCCCCTTCTATTTTGATTTCAGTATCACATGATTATTTATCTATCTTTGTACATTGAGGGCAATGTACATCTTAAGTGTGGGGGGTAAAAGTGCTTAACTTTTTGCATTATTTCGAAATCCCTGAATTATATCTAGTTCTTAAGTAATTTCCTCATATTACTAATTAGGATGAAATTTATGATAATTTATGATTCTTATTGATATGTTTTTGAGTAAGTCATAGTTAATTGTGCATTGATGATTAAATTTGAAGGATACTAGAGAATCAAGCATGATAAGTCTATTTTTCAGAATTAAAATTTTTGCTAGGTTGTTGAACTAAATCTGAACATTACTTTGAAGTTTGAAATTTACGAGGTTGACATCAAAAACACCCATAATTTTTGTGAGATTTTGAGCCTTATAGAGCATATATTCTTTTCCATGCTCAATTTATTGATTATGAGTGTGTCAACACTGAATTGTTATTTTAGAACTTGCCTAGATTATACATATCAAGACCACATTTTTTATTTGATATACTGAGATGATAAAGGCACCTAAGTTTTAACCCACTTACTCCATTAAAAAGCCTACCTTTACAATTAACCCTTAGTGAACCCTTTGATCCTAACAACCCTTTTTATTGATTCACCCACTAATATTAACCCAAAACCCCTCGTATTTGTAATCACCATTCCTTTGACCACCCTTCTATCGAGAATTGATTTGATCAGTTGCCTAATTACATTATTTCAGTTGATAAAATTCTTTCTTATATTATGTATTTATTGATTTATTCTTAAAAAAATCGAAGTATATTCAATATTAGTTATGTAATTAAGTGAGCTTACATGTTTAAATTCAATATCTTGAAGAAGAAGCTCGTATTATTAGTATTTTTATGTGATGTAATTATTTGGGTTATCAATTCTTTTTCTAAAGTTAGGTAATTTGTCAATTCAATCTCGATTTTAACCTTACAATTCAGCCTTTATCCACACCTTTAACCCAAGCCCCGTTACAACCTTGTTAAAGACCTTTTGATTTGTGTATCATCTCATATTACAGTGGTGGATATTTGATTCTCAAGCAAGCCTATGGGATTAACTTTTCAGGTTTGACTTATGAGTGCTCTTTTCCTGAACCTTAAGCACTTCGAGTGCTTTGAGTGAATCTTTTGTGAAGATGTCAATCCTTGTCAGTTTTGAATTAAAGGTAATCATTTAGATAAGGGGATACACCTATGTTTTCATGCTACAAATATATGACTTAGAATTGTCTAAATCTTTAGGAGTCTTTGAATTAAATTATCCATGTATGAATTGACTATGAAGTATGATGAGACATTATTGATGAAGATTGTGAATTATGGAAAGTTCATTTTAATTGTAAGTTGAGAATTTTGCATGAGGACAAGCAAAAGCTTAAGTGTGGGCGTATTTGATAAACTGTAAAAGTAACATTTTTAATCCTACATTTACCATACTTTTGGATGATTTATCCCTTGATTTATGTAAAAAGGTGCTCTTAATCCTTTCTTTTCATGTTTTATACTCAGGAAACCAACTAGGGACAAAAGAACGAGAAAAAGGCTCAAAATAGACCAAATTGGGCCAAAGAAGAAATCGACATGGCCTGAGCCCAAGACCACACGGCTGTGCCTCCCTAATTTACTCTAACACGTCCTGGACCTTGAAACACACAGGCGTGTCTCTTTAGCAGACTCGACCATAGCCTGAAATCGATTCACACGGGCGTGTGTCATGGCCGTGTCCCTTCCGTGACCAAGAGGAGTTTTACTCGGAATAGGATACTTGGAGGAAAAGAAACACATTTCAAAGCCTATTCAAACACCCTAGTAGGAATTCTACTTGAATTAGGATATGTAGGGGCCAAGTAAAGCATCTCAAAGTCTATATAAACACCCTGGGGGCAACTTAAGCGGGGAGTTCAGTAGAAGCCTTCTACCAGGGCTTTTCTCCAAGGGCGGTCAGCTAGGCCAAGGAGCGCGCCAAAAAGGTTAGATTTGTGGGAATCACTCAAAGATAGCTTGTTGATCAATCTCAAGAAGCCAGAATTATACTTAATGTCGTAATCATATTTTTTAAAAAAACGGGGTTCGACTTTGGGTTTTGAAAACGAAAAAAAGACAGGGAGTCGCCACCAATCCTTTTTGATGAGGTGTGATCGGGTCACCTCGTAAAACGGCTGTTTTTAATAAACATTTTGATTTATCAAAATAATAATTTTGATCTACTGAAACTCAAAAATGGGTTCGGAGTCGATTCACGTGCGAGGAAGGGTTAGCACCGTCGCCACACCCAAAATTAGTACCAAATTGATTAATTAGTGTCTTAATATCGAAAATTTGAAAAGATTTTAAAATACGGATCCTTTAGAAAATGTTTGGATAATTTGAATGGAATTTGAGATTTCTTTGTTCGAGAGGATACAAACATCACATCCAAAGACGTTAGGACATGATATTTTAAACCTTCGTAATCAAAGCTATCTCATGATTTACTGAAACTAATTAAAAGGATGTTTAGTTATTTAGTCAAATGTAAAATCGCAACCCAAAGATGTTAGGGCACTATTCCCCGAATTTCTAAACGCAAAACATTGCCTTATTTAAAAATATTTGAATGGAATATAATACTTTGCAAGATGTAAATAACGTCAAACTCAGAAAATAAATATAGATGTTTGGGTTAAAAACTGAGATTTCTTTGTTCCAAAAAGGATATATATACATCACATCCAGCACGTTAGGACGCAATATTTTGAACCCTCGTGGTCAGAGTCATCTCATGATATACAAAGTTTGTTGAAAAGGATGTTAGGTTATTTAGTCAAACGAAAAATTGCAACCCAACACGTTAGGGCACTATTCCCCGAATTACTAAATACAAAACATTGCCTTATTTTAAGACCTTTGGATGAAAGGTAGTGATTTTACAAAATGTACAATATCGCATTAAATTAAGAAAATAAGCATAGAGGTTTGATTCAAAATTGGAGATTTCTTCGTTCCGAAAAGATATAAACATCACATCCAGAACGTTAGGATACAATATTTTAATCTCTCGTAATCAAAGTCGTCTCATGATTTACTAAGTTTCGTTAAAAGGATGTTAGGTTATTTAGGTAAACAGAAAATCGCAACCCAGCACGTTAGGGCACTGTTCTCCGAATTCCTAAATACAAAACATTGCCTTTATTTAAAAAACTTTAAGTGAAATATAATGATTTCACAGAATGTATTTTGTTTAATAATATATAGTATTAAACTAAGAAAATAAACAAAGATATAAATATAATACTAGTATCAATAACAATGGTAAAGAAATAATAGTAAAAATAATAGTAAAAATAATAATATTAATAATAGTTCAAGAATGAAGATAAAAGGAAATAGTAATGATTAATAAAAATGAAAATGATAGTAATAATAATAATAATAATAATAATAATAATAATAATAATAATAATAGTAGTAAAACAATAATAAAATAAAATGGTGAAGATAAGGAAAAACAATAATAAAATAATAATAATGATACTAAAAATAAAAAAAATAATAGGAACAATTACAATAGTAATATTAATAATAAATATGATACTAGTAGTAAATATAATAATAATAATAATAATAATAATAATAATAATAATAATAATAATAATAATAATAATATAGTATTAAATAATACTAAATATAAAGTGATAATTAATATAAAAGAATTTAGCTTAATAATAAATAAGTGAAAATAGCAAAAAAAAAAAAGGACAAAATTGGATCAAAAATAGAGTATTTGGGCAAATTTGAAATAAATAAAAGAAGGGAGGGCCTTATTGTAACGCGCTGAAAGGTGGAGGGGACGAGGAGCAAAATTTTCCCCAAGTGTTTAAGCGCAGCGTTTTAAAGGACCAAATTACAAACTGCGCGAAATTTTTGGGCCAAAATTGAAATAACAAAAAACTTAATTTTAAAAGTTGAAAATGCGAAAGGACCGAAAGCGCAATAAACCCCTCGACTAAAAAACAAGCGGATCTTGAGGCGGGTTGGGTTGGATCGGGTCAGTAGGGTGAAACGACGTCGTTTTGGGCATTAAAAGGCCAGCCCCAAAACGACGTCGTTTTGGGAGGCTATTTAAGGCCCAAATTTTCCAAAAAAATTCATTTCACCTGCTTCTTAAAAAAAAATTTCTAATTCTTTGTTCTTTTCTCTCTGCAGGTTCAAGGGTCTCTGGCATTGCTCGGCCAATGTCATTTCTTGGCAACCAACGATATATTTTTATATATATATTTAAAAAAAAACAGAGATCTATATATGTATGTTAACAAGAGGAGTGAAATAAAAGGAAAGAAAAACTTTAGAAAATAACACGAAGATATTACCTCATTTCGGCTTTTTTATTTTGATTACTTTTGGTATCTTGGTTCTCGATTTTGTTTCCTTTGATATTCGATTGCTATTCTTATTAATACTTTATTTCAGTTTTTTGGTTGTGATTGATTCTCTTATTGACGAAAATCTCATTGTTCTTGTATTGATCATCAAAGAGGAAAAAAAAAGGGGCTCTTTTTTTACAATCATTTTAGCACGGCTTATATATCCATCTTTACATGCTTTCTGTCATTTCATTTTTATTGCTTGCAAGTGCTCGATGCTAGTGGTTGGCGGTGGAGACCAGTGGCATGGACGGTGGACAAGATTGATGACAGGCAAGTGGCGTTGGCGGCGGTAGTCAAAAGGCGCATTTAGGGTTTGTTTTGTTTTTTCTGATTAGGCTGATTGGTTAGTGGGCTAGGTTAATGGGTTTGTAGGATTTAGTTTGGTGCTTTGGTTTGTATTGGGTTTTAGTGGGTTTGGTAGGTTTAGGTTGTTTTGGGTGTAATGAAATGGGTCTGGTTGGTTTAATGGGTTTTGTAATTAGGCTCCGGGCAAAATTTGGGTTCTATAGCTGCCCCTCTTTGCTTGTTATCGTGTAACGAGAACGAAGCAAAGACTTTAAAAGGACCAATTTTGCCCGGTTTTGCTGAGTCTCGCTCCTTTTCTTTAGGTAGTCTCATTCTAGTCCACCGCATCTTGTTGCTTTGATCCATTCCACTGCTACTTCAGAGAGATAGGACCTGTAGCTTTAATCCGCTCCACTCAATCTTCTCTGCTTCAAAGAGATAATGATTGATCCTCATCGTAAACTCAAGGAGACGGGATTTGTAATCTCAACCTACTCCACGGGAACTTCGAGGAAATAAGAATTCTGATCTTTCCAACTGCTTCCTTACCATCTTCAGGATGACTTCAATCTTCAGTCTGCTCCACTATCATCTCTAGGGGACAAAATCTAAACTTTTGGTTTGCTTCCTTACTATCTTCAAGAAGACTTCAATCTTTAGTCTATTCCACTATCATTTCTAGGGAACAAAATCTGAACTTTTCAATTTGCTTCCTTACTATCTTCGGAAGACTAAAATACCTCAACAGACGACCTGTAACACCCCAAACCCAAATTTCAAACACCATGACCGGGTTGGTATGCCACTAAGAAGAATTAGTAAAACATGTCGCATTTTTGGAAAATATTTTCCTAAAGTTTAACCTATTTAAATTTAATAGGTTGATAATTTAGATAAGCTATAAATTCTATGAGATGTTTCTATGAATTAAAAACTAAAACTTAAATACATGCCTTAGAAAAAAAAAGTGTAAACTTAAAATGTCTGATAATAATAATAAAAGCCCAAAATAAAAACTGAACCGAAATATAAAGCTAACGGCCCGTGGCCTTATTACAACAAAATATAAAACCCATTAATTAAAAATATTAAAAATAAATAAACTAAATGAAGTCTTCTTGCTGTAACATAGAATCTCTCGCATAGCCACCTTGCCTTATTTTAAGACCTTTGGATGAAAGGTAGTGATTTTACAAAATGTACAATATCGCATTAAATTAAGAAAATAAGCATAGAGGTTTGATTCAAAATTGGAGATTTCTTCGTTCCGAAAAGATATAAACATCACATCCAGAACGTTAGGATACAATATTTTAATCTCTCGTAATCAAAGTCGCCTCATGATTTACTAAGTTTCGTTAAAAGGATGTTAGGTTATTTAGGTAAATGTAAAATCGCAACTCAAAGACGTTAGAGCATCGTTCTCCAATTCCTAAATACAAAACATTGCCTTTATTTAAAAACTTTAAGTGAAATATAATGATTTCACAGAATGTATTTTATTTAATAATATATAGTATTAAACTAAGAAAATAAACAAAGATATAGATATAATACTAGTATCAATAACAATGGTAAAGAAATAATAGTAAAATAATAGTAAAAATAATAATATTAATAATAGTTCAAGAATGAAGATAAAAGGAAATAGTAACAGTAATAAAAATGATAGTAATAATAATAATAATAATAATAATAATAATAATAATAATAATAATAAAACAATAATAAAATAAAATGGTGAAGATAAGGAAAAACAATAATAAAATAATAATAATGATACTAAAAATAAAAAAATAATAGGAACAATTACAATAGTAATATTAATAATAAATATGATACTAGTAGTAAATATAACAATAATAATAATAATAATAATAATAATAATAATAATAATAATAATAATATAGTATTAAATAATACTAAATATAAAGTGATAATTAATATAAAAGAATTTAGCTTAATAATAAATAAGTGAAAATAGCAAAAAAAAAGGATGAAAATTGGATCAAAATAGAGTATTTGGGCAAATTTGAAATAAATAAAAGAAGGAGGGCCTTATTGTAACGCTACTGAAAGGTGGAGGGACGAGGAGCAAAATTTTCCCAAGTGTTTAAGCCTTGCGTTTAAAGGACCAAATTACAAATCATAAAATTTTGGGCCAAAATTGAAATAACAAAAACTTAATTTTAAAAGTTGAAAATGCGAAAGGACCGAAAGCGCAATAAACCCCTCGACTAAAAAACACGCGGATCTTGAGGCGGGTTGGGTTGGATCGGTCGAGAGGGTGAAACGACGTCGTTTTGGGTATTAAAAATACCCAAAACGACGCTGTTTTGGGAGGCTATTTAAGGCCCAAATTTTCCAAAAAAATTCATTTCACCTGCTTCTTAAAAAAAAATTTCTAATTCTTTGTTCTTTTCTCTCTGCAGGTTCAAGGGTCTCCGCATTGCTCTACCCAATGTCCCATTGCTACTACCAACGATATTTTTTATATATATATTTAAAAAAAAACAGAGATCTATATATGTATGTTAACAAGAGGAGTGAAATAAAAGGAAAGAAAAACTTTCGAAAATAACACGAAGATATTACCTCATTTCGGCTTTTTTGTTTTTGATTACTTTTGGTATCTTGGTTCTCTGATTTTTGTTTCCCTTTGATATTCTGATTGCTATTCTTATTAATACTTTATTTCTGTTTTTTGGTTGTGATTGATTCTCTTATTGACGAAAATCTCATTGTTCTTGTATTGATCATCAAAGAGGAAAAAAAAGGGGGGGCTCTTTTTTTTTACAATCGTTTTAGCACGGCTTATATATCCATCTTTACATGCTTTCTGTCATTTCATTTTTATTGCTTGCAAGTGCTCGGTGCTAGTGGTTGGCGGTGGAGACCAGTGGCGTGGGCGGTGGACAAGATTGATGACAAGCAAGTGGCGTTGGCGGCGGTAGTCAAAAGGCGCACTTAGGGTTTGTTTTGTTTTTTCTGATTAGGCTGATTGGTTAGTGGGCTAGGTTAATGGGTTTGTAGGATTTAGTTTGGTGCTTTGGTTTGTATTGGGTTTTAGTGGGTTTGGTAGGTTTAGGTTGTTTTGGGTGTAATGAAATGGGTCTGGTTGGTTTAATGGGTTTTGTAATTAGGCTCCGGGAAAATTTTGGGTTCTACAGCTGCCCCTCTTTGCTATCTTCAAGAAGACTTCAATCTTTAGTCTGTTCCACTATCATTTCTAGGGAACAAAATCTGAACTTTTCAATTTGCTTCCTTACTATCTTCAGGAAGACTGAAAATACCTCAGCGTGCGACCCTGTAACACCCCAAACCCAGCCCAAACACCATGACCGGGTTGGTATGCCACTAAGAAGAATTAGTAAAAACATGTCGCATTTTTGGAAAATATTTTCCTAAAGTTTAACCTATTTAAATTTAATAGGTTGATAATTTAGATAAGCTATAAATTCTATGAGATGTTTCTATGAATTAAAAACTAAAACTTAAATACATGCCTTAGAAAAAAAAAGTGTAAACTTAAAATGTTTGATAATAATAATAAAAGCCCAAAATAAAAACTGAACCGAAATATAAAGCTAACGGCCCGTGGCCTTATTACAACAAAATATAAAACCCATTAATTAAAAATATTAAAAATAAATAAACTAAATGAAGTCTTCTTGCTGTAACATAGAATCTCTCGCATAGCCACCTTGCGCCCCTCTCCAGCCCGGTCCGATGCACTAGGTGCTACCTGAAAGTTGTTAAATAATAGGGTGAGTCACGAGACTCAGTGTGCAACCCTCACGCACTATCAGATTGGGCCTTAGCCCCACAGATCAGAATAACAGATATCATGTAATAAAATTTATGCAAAGCCCAACCCAATCCTAGGTTTCCATCCGCTACACACCACCCTTACCTGCCAATCACACCATTGGGGATTTCTACAATCAACCCACACCGCTACACACCATCGATGGCAGTCATGTTGTTCATCGTCAGATCATGGCAATAGCCACTACAATGATCATGGCAAAAGCCACTACAATGATCATGGCATAAGCCACTACAATGATCATGGCATAAGCCACTACAATGAACACTTCCTTTTCATCAATCCCAACCCCATGCAATCACAGAAATCGGCATACTTATCACATATGACATCTTAACAGGAACATTCACTTTAGGAATGACTGAGATCACTAACCTGGTGATTCGCTTTTACCCTCCTCGGGTTCCAACCATAATGCTGGGATTTTGGCTTTTAACAGAACATAGCAGATTTATATACATGTATTAACAAACAATCTAGATGGTGTGAAAAGTTACACACCTGATATCGCGTAGTACTATACTCTTAGTCGATATCCTCGCTATCCGGATCTACTATCCTCGCCTATAACTTGGTTCAAGAAAAACTAGAAAACACGAAGATTTGGCCTCCCTACATTCGCCAAGGGTTAATAAATACCAATTTACACGTTAAAACTAATAGATCTCCTTACCTTGAAATCTCGAAAGCAACACGATTCGAGTGTTACTGAACCCCGACTTAAAGATCTAAGCGATTGACTCCTCTTCACATTTCGAAACGCCGTAAATAAGAGAGAAACAAGAGATTAGTTTCTAAATAGCCATTCGGCTAGAGTCTCTAAAAAGCTGGAAAAAATTGAAATCTCACGAATCGACACTTACCATGAGTTTCCTTCAAGATTCTGCACAAGCAGACACCTCAGAGAGAATTTGGCAAACACAGGAGATGAGATCTAGGGATTTCGGCTTTTATGAAAATCCCGAAAAAGATGAACTGATGCTCTTTCGGCTTTTAGAAGGTCTGAGTAAAGTGTTTCGACTTTGGCTTAGAAAGAAAGTAAAAAGAAATCAAGGAAAGGCTTAGAGATTTCGGCTACAAGAACAAACAAGAAAGTAGTTTTGGCTTTTAGTGAATGGGAGAAGAATAACAATGGGGATCAAAAGATTCGGCTAGAAGGAGGTTTCAAAGAAAAAGAAAAGGGTGAGGAGGTGGTGATTTTCGGCTTTTGGAAGAGAAAAGATGAGAAAAGAAAAACAACTAGGATGGCCTTCAGATTTTCGACACAAAAAGGAAGAAAAGAGTAGGGTTCAAATGCCGAAATTGATGATGTAACACCCCCAAACCCAGCCCACGAGCCTTGACCGGATCCGGTATGTCACTGCGGAAAACATTTGCGAAGAATTTGTCTTAAAGGTGAAAACGTGAAAATTTGTGAACTTTAATTAAACATTGTGTATTTAAAAGCCCATTAAAATTTAGTTGTTATAGATTCCAGATTAAAACTTTTACATAAGTTATTGTAATATAAATCGATTCAAAATATTTTTGCATTATTAGTTCAATTAATAAAATAAACTTCAAACCGTAAATAAAGTTTCCCAAATACCATAAGTGGCCCTTATTACATCAAATAAATTCCCAAAATACTGAAAATATAAAATGTATAAAAATAAGAAAATCAACTTCTGCATGGGCCACCTTGTATCCACTCCAACCCGATCCAAGCTTTATGTATCACCTGTAAGGTTTGAGAAATATTGGGTGAGTCAAACAGACTCAGTGCATAGTTATTTCACATGTCTCCATACATATGGGCTTGGCCCATATCCACACAGTCCACATAATCAGTCATGCAAAAATGCATCCCAACCCAACCTAAGTCCATCCGTTACACCTACCTTAGCAGACACACTACTCAAGGCCGTATTAGGCCACCGATCACCTAAGTGATCCCACATATCAATCACCCGATGTGATGCACACAACTATCAACCGCCGAGATGGGCACCTAGCTAACACCTCCCTTGATGAAGCACATAGCTACCATCAAGCGCTAATGTAGCACAAGGCTAACATTAGACCACGTACATAAATATATACACCCTTTCCTTCGATAGTCACATCCCAAGCCCCATGTATCATGCCACAATATCATTAAAATAAGTATACATCACATGCCATCTCAATTTCATACACATACCATAGGCAAATTAATGTCATAAAGCATCGACCGATAAATCGATTACCCATTATGGGTATCCACCATCCTAGCCCTTATTTCAGCTATCATTCACATTATACACATATTCATAATAATACATTTAAACATTCATTTAAGCATTTAAGAGACAGTGCGATAACTACGCACCTGTTTGGCACAATCGATCAAATCTCGAAACTCTACGTCTAAACGATTTGCACCCAACCTTGTCGAATCCTCCTACACAACCTTTTGTCAAAATCTACTAACACTAAAACCAATTATGGCCTATAGTCGAAAGTCACTACTGCCTTACCTTACGGATCTAAATCCCGAAAACCTCCACTTGCCTTAAAAGTTATCGAAATCCCTTGATCACTGCAAATCTCGTAAACCTCCTTCACGCTAGCACTACACACGTTGCTTTGAAGAGAAAGAATCACACTACCGCTTTCGACTTTTAAAGACTTGCGACAAAAAGAGAGAGTGAGGCCACTATAGGATTTGGCTATGGCTTCTAAATGGCAAGGGGTTATTCAGCTATCCAAGAAAATATGTAGAATTAAAGTTGAAGAAAAGAGAAAGAATAGGGAGAAGAAGTGAGAAGCAATTCTACTCAAAGAGAGAATTAGAGGAACAATTTTCGCCAAGGAAAATAATATGAAGAATAGTTTA
This sequence comes from Gossypium rotundifolium, assembly GCA_025506655.1. Taxonomy (NCBI): domain Eukaryota; kingdom Viridiplantae; phylum Streptophyta; class Magnoliopsida; order Malvales; family Malvaceae; genus Gossypium; species Gossypium rotundifolium. Next base: position 52,780,880 of record CP106728.1, read on the forward strand.
AAAGATGGTCACCCCTATTTATACAACTCAAATTCTAGTACTCTACCTCCTCTCAAATTCCACTTCCTTCTCCTATAATAACTCTTGAACACATATTCAAAATATATAAAATAAATCTATAATTATCTTCTATCTATCAACTTAAAATAAATCCACCTTTATCAACTTAATTAATAAAATAAAATTATCCATCATTAATCCCTTATCAAACTCCTAAATCATCTCTTATCTACCTATAAAAGAATAATAAAATAAATTAACAATTATCTACTATTTATCTTGCCAAAATTCAAAATAAAATCCAGCTTAATCCTTACCCAATTAGAGGTCCAATTGCAGTCCACTACTTCCTTCTCTCTTGGCGCCAAAAAGCCAAAAATAAAACACCTAATCGCTACTCACACGCCTTGAATCCAAGACTCTTTGAACCCTTAATCAGAGGTAACGCCTGTGCCACTTTGCCAATCGCCTCTTTGTGACATAATTCACCTGAATTTCTTTTAAGACCTACTTAGCCCAAGCGCCTTCTTCTCGCACAAAATAAAATGCCCTTTCTTGCTTCCTTCGCAACTCGAACACAGGCCCTCGTTCTTTCAAGCCACATATAGCGCCCCAAGCCACTCTGCCATGGCCTTCTTTTATGACATAAGCTCGCCACAATTTATTTTAAAGCCTCCTTCCCTAGCTCCCTCTTGTCTTAACGCCAAAGCAAAATAAAAACACGCCCATGCTGCCAACGGGATTCGATCCAAGGCCCTTGTCCAGGTGTCATTTCTAGGCCCTTAAGTGGCGCATGGAAGCCACTTTACCAAGGCCTGTTTTATGTCTAAACACTCCCACAACTTTTCTTAAGGCTACCTTAGCCCACTCCCCCTTTTTTACTTAAAAACCAATAATTTTCCAAAGCTTCCACCTTCATCCTAGAATTTCCAAAGCCCTCAAACACCTCCAAACACCCTCACTAAGCCCACTAACACATGAATTATGCACTAAATGCATAACCCCTAATCTGGATATCACAGCTTCTACCTCCTTAAAAATAATTTCGTCCTCGAAATTACTTAGCTAATTGTACTCCTACTCACCACACTATGCTTATGTCACACTCTAATCTTATAAAATATCATACTTCCTATGCACAATCTCTAAGTTCACATGCAAGGCTTCAACACTTTCACTAGCGATACAAGAAAACTATACAAAGAATCAAAGCAATTAAGGGTATTCCGAAATAAGGAACGACCACTGTCACATCTGCACATCACTCTCCTCGACGGCAGACCGCATAAACCAACCTTGGCGCCTCGCTTCGCTCCTTCAAGATCTCCGCTTGGTGCTCCACGACCTCGGCCGAACCATTTCCTCCATGGTTCAACCACGACCCCTTGTCGCTGTCGACCATTCCCGGCCGGCCGACTCTCCTTGACCTTCCGTCTGAGCCCTATTCGATCCCGAGGACGGTCTTTAATCAAATGAGTCTTAGACTTACATCTAAAACACTCCGATTTTGATTCCAAAGACTCGCCAACATGATATCTCCGCATTGAGCACATGGATCGTCTCAATTTCCGAGAGTGGCTTAGCAACCCGAACAGAATTCTCGACCCTCGATCTTTTTTGAAAGTTCTCAGGATTCTGACGATCCAAAACTTCTCTTATCCCGATTCCTCTCCTTATCTCTGTTCTGCCTCACAGAGTCCTTAATCCTTTCAGCTACCTTAGCCTTCTCTACTAGCACAGCGAACTCCCGCTCTTGATGTGGAGCTATCAACAGCCTCAGGTCATCTCTTAATCCGTCCTCGAACTGGACACACTGCTCATGCTCCGTAGCCACTATTCTTCGAGCATATCGGCTTAACCTCATGAATTCAACTTCATACTCGCCACGGACTTGTTCCTTGAACCAAATTTCTTAAACGCCTTCCTTTGCGCATCAATATAGTGAGTACCAACGCATTCTTCCGATCACGCCGTCTTAACATATTCCCAAGTGAGATCCTCAGCTGTGGCTCCATCCCGAACTGTGAGCCACCATTGATACGCTTCATCGCGTAGCAGCGCCACCATTCCTTTAACCTTCTCTGCAGCCGTCAGGTCCAACTCATCTATAATTCGCTCGGTTACCTCCAACCAATATTCAGCAGTACTAGGTGCCACACCAGATACTCCACGAAACACTTCAGCTCCATTAGCTCGGAGTCGCTCAGGTATAGACTTCCTAGCTCTCATGTTTCCACCTGCTCTAGCCACCATCTCAAGAACTTGCAGCACCACCTGCGATACAGCATCATTCTCCGTCTGATCTTGCTGCTCAACACCAAAAGCTGGTGGTAGTGGCGGTGGTACCCCATTCTCAGATCCTTGACCTGACCTAATGGGTTCCGACATGGCCATTCTACCTCTATCGCGTCCACGACGACCTCGTCCTCTAGAACTCATTTCTAACGTCACGATTTAATCTGATTAAAAAGTTTTGTGTATTAGAAATTTTGTTTCACTGTTTATCCACGAGCAAATTTTATGATAAAAGTTTCGAAGTAGTTCTTTTGATCAATCAAAGTTTCAGCTTTAAGTTCACTACTCTAATTCGTAGAATCACATTCTCATTCACATTCATCCACAACATTCACTTCAATACTTTGGGCATTTCGATCATTCCCTACCCTGTGGGTAATTTCGCCATTTTTCCTATAGGGTATTTCGATAATAAATCGTGGTCAATTTGAAAATCACAAAAGTCATTTCAAAATTTTCCAAACTCATGGGTATTGTTCAAAGAAAGATTTTCCAAACCCGGTATTTGCGTAAATTTGCGAAATCGGGTCATTTTGGTACTTTCAGAAATTAGGGGTAATTTGGTAAATTTCCAAATCGAGTATTTTGAATTTTCACAAAATAGGGTTTTGATACTTTTGCAAAGTAAAAAATTTTATTAAAATCGAGGGTAGTATGGTAATAATTTTTTTCCAAGCCGAGGCATTTAGTAATTTTACAACCAAGGTATTTTGTAATTTTGTAAATCGTAGATATTTTGGAAAATTTTCACAATAACCTTTTGCTATAATTAAAAGGGTAATTTAGGGATTTTAAAACTAGTGTTTCCATAAAAGTACAAATTAGTCCCTTTCGTGTTTTAATTATTGGGTTTAGCAAGTGAATAAGTCCTCTTGGTTAGGGTGAACTTCTATCGCACCGTAGGATTCGAGTAAAGAGGAGGTGAGTCACTCGGACCGCTTAAATACCAAGCTCTTCCGAATCCACTCCTAGACATGCGTACAATGGTTGCCACACCCTAACTCCTACGACTTACTTCACAGTGTTTGTTCTATTGCTTTTAAGTCTTATGCATGTGTTTGAGTGCACTAGCCCTAGGGTTCAATAGATCCTAGTTCACTAATCTACGTTCCCACAAAAGCCCATACAGATCACATCTTCAAATCACTTCAGTAGTCAGAGGTACTTACCTGGTGGACTTCGGGCCGGAGGTACAGGTGCCATGCCAGAATAAACCTGAAATAAAAGTCCATATTTTGAAATATTAATGATCTCTCGATGATAAATATTAATGATTTAGATTTAAACAATAAATCTAAAGAGTTATTATCCGATGTAAATAATAAATTAGATCAGGTTATTAATAACACTCATAATATAAATTCGATTTAGATTTAGGTCCTTCATATTACTAAGAATAATAACGTAATATTAGCCTTATCGATGAAGATGAATCATCCGAGGATTCTTCTACTAATTATAATAATAATAAAAAGAAAAGAAAAAGAAAAATTAAAAAGATAAAAAACAACAAAAATATGATTTTGAATCCTATAAAACTTTAATAGAACATTGGAAAACCAATTTTCTAAGATGGATGTTCCACATGAAAGAGTGGAATATCCGAATTAATAAGATCTTTATGAACAACATAAAGATTTATTTCAACAATATAATTATCATTATATGTTAAACTACGATACTACCGATAGTAGCAGTAGTAGTAGTAGTAGTTCTAGTCCTAATAACACAAATTTAGAAATTTGTGTTACTAATCAAAATTCGATGAAGAAGACACTTCAACAGAAACAAATATAGAATTACCAGAACCTATGGATACTGAACCACCAGAACCATATCCTTATGAAACCCCTAAACCTAAAGAAATCGACAAGCGAGATCTTTATGGTAAAAGGAAAATAGGCTCAGATCTTCAAATGATGATAATCGAGATCTATGAATAAAATGAAAAGATATTGGAAAAAATATTAAATGGAGATTATCTAAAAACGATAGTCTAAAATATTGGAAAAACCAACATTTACCGATAGAATTAAAACCAATATTCTATCCTAATAAATTAGAAAAATTTCAAAAAATACAAAAATAAAAGAAATATGTCTTGAAAAACAAGATATAGAAATGAGTTTAAATCCTACTAAAATATTTTGAAAACTATTTTCGGGCCCAAAACCTCAAAGCCGAGTTTTGAACTGGCTCGATTCCAAATCGAAACACCCCAAACTCAGCCCACGAGCCTTGACCGGATCTCGGTATGTCATCAAGGAAAACATTTGCGAAGAATTTGTCTTAAAGGTGAAAACGTGAAAATTTGTGAACTTTAATTAAACATTGTGTATTTAAAAGCCCATTAAAATTTAGTTGTTATAGATTCCCAGATTAAAACTTTTACATAAGTTATTGTAATATAAATCGATTCAAAAATATTTTTCCATTATTAGTTTAATTAATAAAATAAACTTCAAACCGTAAATAAAGTTTCCCAAATACCATAAGTGGCCCTTATTACATCAAATAAATTCCCAAAATAATTGAAAATATAAAATGTATAAAAATAAGAAAATCAACTTCTGCATGGGCCACCTTGTATCCACTCCAACCCGGTCCAAGCTTTATGCATCACCTGTAAGGTTTGAGAAATATTGGGTGAGTCAAACAGACTCAGTGCATAGTTATTTCACATGTCTCCATACATATGGGCTTGGCCCATATCCACACAAATCCACATAATCACCATGCAAAATGCATCCCAACCCAACCTAAGTCCATCCGTTACACCTACCTTAGCAGACCCTCTTCTCAAGGCCGTATAGCCACCGATCACCTAAGTGATCCCACATATCAATCAGTCCACGGTGATGCACATAGCTATCAACCGCCGAGATGGGCACCTAGCCAACACCTCCCTTGATGAAGCACATAGCTACCATCAAGCGCTAATGTAGCACAAGGCTAACATTAGACCACGTACATAAATATGTACACCCTTTCCTTCGATAGTAACATTCCAAGCCCCATGTATCATGCCACAATATCATTAAAATAAGTATACATCACATGGCATCTCAATTTCATACACATACCATAGGCAAATTAATGTCATAAAGCACGACCGATAAATTGATTACCCATTATGGGTATCCACCATCCTAGCCCTTATTTCGGCTATCATTCACATTATACACATATTCATAATAATACATTTAAACATTCATTTAAGCATTCAAGAGACAGTGCGATAACTACGCACCTGTTTGGCACAATCGATCAAATCTCGAAACTCTACGTCTAAACGATTTGCACCCAACCTTGTCGAATCCTCCTACACAACCTTTTGTCAAAATCGACTAACACTAAAACCAATTATGGCCTATAGTCGAAAGTCACTACTGCTTTACCTTACGGATCTAAATCCCGAAAACCTCCACTTGCCTTAAAAGTTATCGAAATCCCTTGATCATTGCAAATCCCGTAAACCTCCTTCACGCTAGCACTACACACGTTGCTTTGAAGAGAAAGAATCACACTACCGCTTTCGGCTTTTTAAGACTTGCGACAAAAAGAGAGAGTGAGACCACTATAGGATTAGGCTATGGCTTCTAAATGGCAAGGGGTTATTCGGCTATCCAAGAAAATATGTAGAATTAAAGTTGAAGAAAAGAGAAAGAATAGGGAGAAGAAGTGAGAAGCAATTCGGCTCAAAGAGAGAATTAGAGGAACAATTTTCGGCCAAGAAAAATTATATGAAGAATAGCTTAAAAGATGGTCACCCCTATTTATACAACTCAAATTCGGCACTCCTACCTCCTCTCAAATTCCACTTCCTTCTCCTATAATAACTCTTGAACACATATTCAAAATATATAAAAATAAATCTATAATTATCTTCTATCTATCAACTTAAAATAAATCCACCTTTATCAACTTAATTAATAAAATAAAATTATCCATCATTAATCGCTTATCAAACTCCTAAATCATCTCTTATCTACCTATAAAAGAATAATAAAATAAATTAACAATTATCTACTACTTTTCTAGTCAAATTCAAAATAAAATCCAACTTAATCCTTACCCAATTAGAGGTCCAATTGCAGTCCACTACTTCCTTCTCTCTTGGCGCCAAAAGCCAAAAATAAAACACCCAATTGCTGCTCACACGCCTTGAATCCAAGACCTACTGGAACCCTTAACTGCAGGTAATGCCCCAGGCCACTTTGCCAAGGCGCCTCTTTGTGACATAATTCACCCCGAATTTCTTTTAAGACCTACTTAGCCCAAGCGCCTTTCTTGCTGCACAAAAATAAATGCCCTTTCTTGCTTCCTTCGCAACTCGAACTCAGGCCCTCGTTGCCGCAAGCCACATATAGCACCCCAAGCCACTCTGCCATGGCCTTCTTTTATGACATAAGCTCGCCACAATTTATTTTAAAGCCTCCTTCCCTAGCTCCCTCTTGTCTTAACGCCAAAACAAAATAAAAACACGCCCATGCCGCTAACGGATTCGAACCAAGGCCCTTGTCCAAAGGTCATTTCCAGTGCCCTTAAGTGGCGATGGAAGCCACTTTACCAAGGCTTGTTTTATGTCCAAACACTCCCACAACTTTTCTTAAGGCTACCTTAGCCCACCCCCTTTTTACTTAAAACCAATAATTTTCCAAAGCTTCCACCTTCATCCTAGAATTTCCAAAGCCCTCAAACACCTCCAAACACCCTCACTAAGCCCACTAACACATGAATTATGCATTAAATGCATAACCCCTAATCTGGGATATCACAGATGAGCTATCCCTTTATTTATAGAAATTTCTGCACCCCCTATGGCAATTAGAAACTGATTCCTTTACTCCTCTAGGCGGCCAACTCGCTCTCAACAGATAGCTCCTAACTTTTCTCCTTTATCTAAATCTCTTCACACCTTCAAAAGACTCCTAGATAACACCACCTTTTTCTTCTATTATCAGCACAATATTATCATTAAATCCCTCCAAAAAATAAGCCTTAATGCCGTCCATTACTCATTGCTCTTTTAAGTGCCGAAATTGGCCCAAAGACATGGGATCCTTGCGGCTAAACTTGGGCCTCTTTCAACTGCTAGTGACGCCACCCTCTAGCTCCATTGCAGCGTCACTTAATATTGGGCCACCAGCCCACTTTGGTGTTTTAAACACAGATGCTACCCTTTCAACCCTATAATGCCCAAACAGAAAACTTAATTAGGGCCCCAACCCAAACCTGAGCCCATTTCTGTGTCCTCTCTTTTCTTAATCTGCTTATAAGGCCTCATGCCTGAGACTAGGGTCCACTAAGTAAGAACATAAATTCTTCCTATGGTCTCCCCTAACTCTCAGGCTTCAAATAATCCCGATAATACCTTAATATTATTATTCTAAGTGCTACACATACATATTAACTCCCATGCACAGAAATTAAAAGTTTTGGGATTTTTGGGGCGTTACAACCCAATAGGCCCAAATCTACTAGGCCCAAATTCGGGATGTTACAGACTCGAGGCTCAACTTACCTCTCGCAATATGAGTTGATTTTTTTTTTGAAAAACAGAAGTTGAAAAATACCTCAGCGTGTGACCTGAGGCTCAACTCACCTCTCGCATTATTTTTTAAAAAAAGAAATTGAAAAATACCTCGGCGTGTGACCCGAGGATCAACTCACTTCTCGCATTATGAGTTAATTTTTTTTTAAAAAGAAATTGAAAAATACCTCAGCGTGTGACCTGAGGCTCAACTCACCTCTTGCATTATGAGTTGATTTTTTGAAAAAGTAAATGAAAAATATCTCGGCGTGTGACCCGAGGCTCAACTCATCTCTCGTATTATGAGTTGATTTTTTAAAAGAAATTGAAAAATACCTCGGCGTGTGACTGAGGTTCAACTCACCTCTCGCATTATGAGTTGATTTTTTTTAAAAGAACTTGAAAAATACCTCGCGTGTGACTGAGGCTCAACTCACCTCTCGCATTATGAGTTGACTTTTTGAAAAAGTAATTAAAAATACCTTGGCGTGTGACTGAGGCTCAACTCACCTCTCGCATTATGAGTTGATTTTTGAAAAAGAATTGAAAAATACCTCGGCGTGTGACCCGAGGCTCAACTCACTTCTCGTATTATAAGTTGATTTTTTTTTTGAAAAAGAAATTGAAAAATACCTCGGCGTGTGACCCGAGGCTCAACTCACCTATCGCATTATGAGTTGATTTTTTGAAAAAAAAATTGAAAAATACCTCGGCGTGTGGCCCGAGGCTCAACTCACCTCTCGCATTATGAGTTGATTTTTTTGAAAAAGCAATTGAAAAATACCTTGGCGTGTGGCCCGAGGCTCAACTCACCTCTCGCATTATGAGTTGATTTTTTGAAAAAGAAATTGAAAAATATCTCGGCGTGTGACCCGAGGCTCAACTCACCTCTCGCATTATGAGTTGATTTTTTTTGAAAAATAGAAATAATTTTTTTAAAATATCAGAATTTCAAAACATATCATCTCGTGGAACTTAGATGTCTTTTTTTCCTTGATTCAGTACAACTATCATCAAAGCCTCTTGCTCTACTGGAGTACCTATTTATGTCATGCGTGATGTTATCATGATATGCACGTGTTTGTCTTAAATGCTTTCCTGCCTACATGATTATGCCATGCGCATTGGGTTTGTTTGTCATATATCCCTCTTCGTTACGATTTTCATGATGACCTGCATTCATTACTTCGATTCTTGACTTTCCTTTCAGGTTTTGTACCCGTCCTCAAGCTTTACGAGTAATCTGCATTTCTCGTATATCACCCTTTTTCCCCCTGTTGAACTTTGTCCTTGCTTTGAGGCTCTTGCACTTACCAAATTCTCATCCAGGTAATGCTCAACATTCATTTTGTTTAGAGTATGTAATTTCACTATTTATCATTTAAATGAACCAAACATGAGATGCATGAAAATGGCAAAATAGGCATGAAAGGGATACCTTACACTCATATTTATTTCAAAATCAACAAGCAAATAAAATTGACAAGGAATATTTCAATAAAGAAAACGTTATAAAAAAGGAAAGCAGGTTCAATTGTCTTAAATGCTCTAGTTATCCAATGCATGAACTTCTCCACGTTTCTTCATCCTGGATCTTTTCGAGCAAAGCTTCTTGTGTAGAAGATTTTAAGCTTCCAAGTCTGCTTCAAATATTATAATCTTGGCATTTAACTCTCTGTTCAAATTGTCTTGCTCTTTATGTCTGAACCCCCTTCATTAGGATGCCCTTTCAGGTTTTCATCCTAATCTTTTTGTTTATCAAAATGCCCTTTCGGGTTTTCATCTTGATCTTTTCTTTTTTCACCAAGATGCCTTTTCGGGTTTTCATCTTGATCTTTTTTTTAGGCATAGTACTTTTTCACGGCATCTGAGTTCACTGGATTAGGTAACTCCTTCCCATCCATCTTAGTGAGAATCAAAGCTCCACCTGAGAAAGCCTTCTTTACGACGTATGGCCTTTCCCAATTTGGTGCCCATTTTCCTCGAAAATCTTTTTGTATTGGGAGAATCTTTCTCAGTACAAGTTCTCCCTCACGAAATTCTCTTGGCCGGACCTTCTTGTCATGGGCCGTGATCATTCTCTTCTGGTACATCTGTCCGTGGCAGATCGCCTTCAAGCGTTTTTCTTTGATAAGATTTAGCTGGTCATATCAAGCTCGAACCCATTCTGATTCTTCTAGTTTTGACTCCATTAAGACTCGTAGAGAGGGGATCTCAACTTCGATGGGCAGCATAGCTTCCATTCCATAGACCAGAGAGAAAGGAGTTACTCCCGTAGATGTACGCACAAATGTGCGATATGTGTACAAAGCGAATGGTAGCTTCTCGTGCCAGTCTATATATGTCTCAGTCATTTTCCCAATAATCTTCTTAATATTTTGTTAGCAGCTTCTACTGCTCCATTCATCTTTGGGCGATAGGGTAAGGAATTATGATGCTTTATTTGAAACTGCTCACACACTTCCTTCATCATTTTATTGTTTAGATTCAAAGCATTATCCGAAATGATTCTCTTAGGCAAACCGTATCGACATATGATCTCCTTTTTTAAGAACTTGCAAACTGCGGTCTTCGTCACATTAGCAAATGAAGCGGCTTCTATCCATTTTGTGAAGTAATATATGACCACAAAAATGAATCGGTGTCCATTAGAAGCTTTTGGGGAAATTGGCCCTATAACATCCATGCCCCACATAAAAAAAGGCCACGGAGAAGTCATGACATGAAAGGGCTGTCTGAATTTTATCGCCGTAAATTTGACATTTGTGGCACTTTCGTGCGTAACTAATGCAGTCACTTTCCATTGTCAGCCAGTAATAGCCAAGTCTCATAATCTGCCTAGCCATAGTGAAACAATTGGCATGCGTTCCAAAAATTCCTTCGTGGACATCTTCAAGCATTTTTCTGGCTTCAACAGCATCCACGCATCTCAGGAGCACTTGATCTTTTCCTCTTTTGTATAGGATGTCCCCATTGAGAACAAATCCCACCGCCATTCTTCTAATTGTTCTTTTGTTATTCTCATTTACTTGCTCGGGATATCTTTGATTCTTGACATATTCTAAGATATCGTGGAACCATGGCTGTCCATCTGCCTCTTTTTCAATGCTAAAACAATGTGCAGGGACCTCATATATGCTCATTTAGAGAGGCATTATTTCCGTTTCTCTGTTTACTTTGAACATTGAGGCCAAAGTGGCCAGGGCATCAGCCAATTGGTTTTCTTCTCGTGGGAAGTAATTAAAAGTCACTTCTTTGAATTCTTTAACCAACTCCGGAACAAGATCGTGATATTTGACCAACTTCAAACCTCTCACTTCCCAATCTCCACGGATTTGGTAAATCACCAGCGCTGAGTCCCCGAACACCTCTAAGATTTTGATGTTTCATTCAATAGCTGCACGAAGTCCCATGATGCAAGCCTCATATTCCGTTACGTTATTGGTACAGAAGAAATTTAATCTGGCAGTGAAAGGATATTGGTTCCCTTCTGGCGACACAAAGACTGCTCCAATCCCATGCCCTAATGCATTCGATGCACCATCAAAGCTCATCTTCCATGATTTCTCTTTTGACAACTCACACCCTTTTTCTGTAATGCACATTAAATCTTCATCTGGAAATCGAACCTTAATGGCTCGTATTCTTCCATTGTTCGAGTTGCTAAGAAATCAACTATCGCGCCCCTTTATCGACTTTTGACTCACATATATGATGTCGTACTCCGATAGTAAAATCTACCATCGTGCCATTCTTCCTGAGAATGCAGGTGATTCCATCATGTACTTTATTGGGTCCAGTTTTGAAATTAACCACGTCGTATGGTACAGCATATATTGTCTAAGCCTTTGAACTACCCAGACCAAAGCACAACAAAAATTTTCAATTGACGGATACTTTGTTTCATACTCTGTGAACTTCTTGCTGAGGTAGTAAATCGCCTTTTCTCTTTTCCCCGACTCATCATGTTGCCCCAATACGCAACCCATTGAGTTTTCGAACACAGTCAGATACAATACTAACGGTCTCCGAGAGTTGGCGGTACTAGTACCGGGGCTAGACAAATACTATTTTAAAAAGCCACTTGACACTTCTCGTTCCATTATCCAGGATTGTGTTTTCGAAAGAGTTAAAAAATTGGGTCACACTTGTTGGTAAGTTGAGCAATGAATCGAGTAATGTAGTTCAACCTCCCTAAAAATCCTCTGACTTTTTTTTGTGTGCGCGGAGGTGGTAGTTCTTGTATGGCTTTTATCTTATCTGGATCAACCTCAATACCTCTCTCACTGACGATGAAGCCTAGTAATTTTCCTGAGGTGGCCCCAAACGTACACTTGGCTGGATTAAGCTTCGGCTAGAACTTTCTTAGTCTTTCGAACAACTTCCTGAGGTTCTCGACATGCTTTCTTTCCCCCCGAGATTTGGCAATCATATCATTGAGACTTTTATTTATTTGTGCATCATGTCATGAAACAACATCACCATAGCCCTCTGATATGTTGCCCCGGCATTCTTTAATCCGAATGGCATCACCTTGTAGCAGAATGTTCCCCACATCATCACGAATGTAGTTTTCTCCATATTTTCGGGAGCCATCTTTATTTGATTATAACCCGAGAATCCATCCATGAAAGAAAATAATGAATGTTTTGTTGTGTTATCCACCAACATATCGATGTGTGGCAAGGAAAACTATCTTTAGGACTTGCTCGATTCAGATCGCGATAATCCATGCACATTCATACCTTGCCATCTTTTTTCAATACTGGGACTATGTTAGCTACCCATTCTGGGTATTTGGAGACTTGTAGGAAGCCATCATCAAATTGTTTCTTGACTTCTTCTTTTATCTTTAACAACATTTCAGGTCTCATTCGTCTTAGCTTCTATTGAATGGGTTTGCATTCTGGTTTCAGTGGGAGTTTATGGACTGCTACACCCTCGTTCAACCCTGGCATATCCTGATACGACCATGCAAATACAACTTTGCACTCACGAAGCAAGGCGATCAAATCATGTTTGGTCTTATCTGAAATGGAATCTTCACTTCCTGCCTCTTTTCTTCATCTCCCAAGTTTATTGCCTTAACAGATTCTTGATGGGGTAGAATTTGTTTATCTTCTTCTTCTATCATTCTTAGTAAGTTGGGAGACTAGACATAATCTTCAGCATTTTCCTCAGCTTCGCATTCTCCTACACAAATAGCTTTCTTAAAATCAATTTCAGGACTTGAAATGGGATTGTTCATGTCGTTGGTATCTGAAAGCACCGAAGGTGAATGGAAAAGAAAACTATAGAGGAGCATCAAAGTATTGGAACCAAAAAACATAATGTTATGGCATGATATGAGGTACATGTAAGGACGATCGTGAGAAGAGGGAATAATTATGAAGTTAACAAGAATGAAAAGACTATGAAAACTACATCTCCATTAATGTTCATTTAAATGATAAAGAGCAAACATAAGCTCTTACAAAAGAATCCCACTACTACTTAGGGGCACACAAAAAAGAGAGTTAACATTGAGCATTACTCTGGAGAGGACTTAGAAATACAAAAGATCCACAAGCAATTCAATTATTCAAAATGAATCCATGAGGGCAAGGCGTATCATATTTTCTTTGAGCCTCTAACATCCGGTCCCTCATTTCTTGTTGGAGTTTTGTCATTTGTTCTTGCATCTGGTCCTATAAGTCCTTCTGGAATTATTCAAACCTTTGATCTATTTTCTTTGACTTAGCACGTGTGCCGTAAGGGTATTTAGTTTCCAGATTTCTCTTTTTCTCCCTCTCTTTTCTCTGATAACTTTAACTAATTAGGCTCATTTTATAGACTTAGATGCATATGATATGATGTAATGCAAATGCATGAATGCAAGAAGAAGGCATCGATTCAGATTAACTTTATTTTAGAAAACTTTATTAGAAAAAAAAATCATTTACATAAAACAGACTACAAATATGCTTTCGCCCTAAGGCCTAAGGTTTTGATTTTCCCAAGCAAAGAGATTAGCTCTTGATTACAACCCGACTGTAGCTTATATCTCACGCTCAATATGTCAGCCTCTGCAGCCAAAGTCTGTAGGTGATCAGCTACCTCTCGAATCTGGATTATCGCTTTGCCCATGAGGTAATCCTGGCTTCTAACTTGTTCACAAGAATAGCAAAGCTCCTCCTCCCAACGCCTTTCTCTTGTTTCCAGAAGCTCAATCCAGAGCTCACCACTGTGTAATACCGATTCTAGCTCTTCAACCCTACCCTTCATTTCCTTGATTCTGTTCAAACTTGATTTTAGTTTGCTTTCTAAGTCTTGACTTTGATAGTGGTGCAGAGACCACCCAAGCTTAGCCACTCTAGCTTTTAGTCCCTTTTTCTCCTTTTGGCTTTCTACCATGCCCTTCTCTAAGGCCTCATTTTGTGTTTGCATTTCTTGAAACTTTTTCTCCCAACTGCTAACTCTGGCTCTTTCCTCTCGGATCTCTTGTCGCCACTGCTCCAAAATTTTTCCTAATCCAGCATTTTTTATTGTCAGACACATCTTCTTGTATTCCATCTTCAAGCTATCTCGGTCTTCCTCTACTTTCTATTTTTCCTTTCTAAGTTTCTCGGCCTCCAATTTTTTACTATCCACATCTAATTTGAGGAGCATCTTTTCTTCTACCAGTTTTTCTATCCTTTTTCCAAGCTCCAAACTCATCCGTTCAAAATCTTGTTTCACAATCTCTAATTCTGATGGGACCACTCGCAAGCATTCTTCTCTCGATCGGGCGCCCTCTGGATTTGGCTCAGGGACATTATCATTAATCCTTCTAATCCTCCATCCGCTGTACTCTGGAGTCGTCATCGGGCCTGCAAATAACCTTTTCATTTTATGAATCTGATTCCAAGCACCAGCAATCTCTTTAACCCTCTTCTTATAACTTTCCCTCTATATGAAAACTCGCATTGAGCTAACCCATATGTGGTTGGTACAAACTATCTTGAACCATACTGCCTTAGGACGAGTAAATGGGCATACCCAATGGCCCCCAAATTTCGAGTAAGGGAACCCATTCGAAATCCCACATCGATAAAGGATTCCGTTGGGGATCATCCAAGGAGCCCTCCACCGATGTCTTCTTCTTGGAGATTTTGAAGGAGCGCTATCCAGTCTTCCTCGGATATGTCTTCTCTCTTGGCATGGCGACTATCTCTTTCAACGAAGAGTAAGTCTTAGAGAGGACCGGGTAAGACATTTTTTCCACTTTCTAGAAATAACTATAAAACCAAGTCATCAATAACTGTGCGCAACCGATGAACCTGCCTTCACCTGTTCTCCGACATGCATTCAAGGATTTGAATATCTCGACTAAAATTGCAGGCACCGGCGTAACCCCTTTGTCTAGTCGGTTGAATAAATCCATAACTGCTTCATCTACATGTCTGAGAGCCTTGGGAAATATTACCAAGCCATAAATACATAGGGCAAAGATGTCAATCTTCTTTTTTATATCGGGATGTGACAGGATCAAGTCCTTCAAACTCTCCCAATGTATGCACTTACCCTCGCCTTTTCTTTGAATTCTGGCCGAGACCCATTGTTCGCTCATCCCTGTGATATTCATCAACTTCTTCACAAAAGTAGGGGCATTGGCAGCCCTAAAATACGCTTTGTCGGTTTGGATCCTTGAACAGCGCAGTAAGGTTGTATATTCCTCCACTATGGGTGATAAATATACTTTCCCAAAAGTGAAGCAACTGTAAGCAGCATTCCAGAACTGAGTCATAGCGTGAAATAGATGTTTATCGACCTTAATGTCGAGCAGGTAGTGTATATCGCCATAACTATAACAAAAAAAACTGTTTTGCCTCATCGTCCCATTCGTTCCATATCTTCTTCAACTCGCAAAGCTCATTTTATGTGATGCTAATACGAGTAAAATCCTACAGTTCTGATACATACCCGTCGGCTAAGCTGTCCCCTTTCTCCAATTGGCTTTGTTCTGACCATACGCGGACGGCTGCATTGTCTTCTACTTTATCAAGAATTTGTTCTCCATAACCAGCTTTCTAATTTAAAATTGACCGTGAATCGATACTTCTTAAGAGATGACATGATATGCATAAAAATAAAACATAACGAGTTAGTACCGCAGCATAACATATATGAAGCAAGTAAAATAAACAAATCTCCATCGGGTGACCACTAAAGTTTGACATAGTTCTGCCTAAGGTAGGCTCTTAGGGTTCACTATATGTGGTTTTGGTTCTATAGTTTGAGGTACCCGAACCAGCAGATTCCTCGATCCTCACCCATTATAGCCTTATACGGATCGAGTTCAGTTCAGGGGAATACATTTCCCTATGGCCATGCGGAGGTGAAAACCTCACGGAACCATAGGTACGGATGTGTTCCGGAAGCAGTCCCCTAGCCCATGCGGAGGTAAAAACCTCATGAAGGCATAGCTTCTCGCTCCCACTTAAGGGGTGTGACCACAACGGTCATGCAAATATGAATGGAGAAACGTCCTATGAGACTCAACATTATTGCAATCATAGTACCCTCAAATGCATCAAAAGAAACATGATTTCTCAAAACAATTTTCCAAATTTTTGACAAAAGGATAAAGAATAATCAACTTTACGGCCTGACTCTCTTATATTTCCCTAGTGGAGTCGCCAACCTATCGTAACCATATTTTTTAAAAAAATGGGGTTCAACTTTGGGTTTTGAAAACGAAAAAAAGGCAGGGAGTCGCCACCAATCCTTTTTTATGAGGTGTGATCGGGTCACCTCGTAAAACGGCTATTTTTAATAAACATTTTGATTTATCAAAACAATAATTTTGATCTACGAAACTCGAAAAATGGGTTCGGGAGTCTGTTACGTGCGAGGAAGGGTTAGCACCCTCGTCACGCCCAAAATTGGTACCAAATTGATTAATTAGTGTCTTAATATCAGAAATTCGAAAAGATTTTAAAATACGGATCCTTTAGAAAATGCTTGGATAATTTAGGCTGGAATTTGAGATTTTTTTGTTCCGAGAGGATACAAACATCACATCCAGCACGTTAGGACATGATATTTTAAACCTTCATAATCAAAGCTATCTCATGATTTATGAAACTAATTAAAAAGATGTTTAGTTATTTAGTCAAACGAAAAATCGCAACCCAGCACGTTAGGGCACTATTCCTTGAATTTCTAAACGCAAAACATTGTTTTATTTAAAAATCTTTGAATGGAATATAATACTTTGCAAGATGTAAATAATGTCAAACTCAGAAAACAAATATAGATGTTTGGGTTAAAAACTGAGATTTCTTTGTTCCAAAAAGGATATAAACATCACATCTAGCACGTTAGGATGCAATATTTTGAACCCTCGTGGTCAAATTCATCTCAAGATTTACAAAGTTTGTTGAAAAGGATGTTAGGTTATTTAGTCAGATGAAAAATCGCAACCCAGCACGTTAGGGCACTATTCCCCGAATTTCTAAATACGAAACATTGCCTTATTTTAAGACCTTTAGATGAAAGGTAGTGATTTTACAAAATGTACAATATCGCATTAAACTAAGAAAATAAGCATAGAGGTTTGAGTCAAAATTGGAGATTTCTTTGTTCCGAAAAGATATAAACATCACATCCAGCACGTTAGGATAAGATATTTTAATCTCTCGTAATCAAATTCGTCTCATGATTTACTAGGTTTCGTTAAAAGGATGTTAGGTTATTTAGGTAAACGAAAAATTGCAACCCAGCACATTAGGACATTATTCTCCGAATTCCTAAATACAAAACATTGCCTTTATTTAAAAAACTTTAAGTGAAATATAATGATTTCACAGAATGTATTTTGTTTAATAATATATAGTATTAAACTAAGAAAATAAACAAAGTTATAAATATAATACTAGTATCAATAACAATGGTAAAGAGATAATAGTAAAAATAATAGTAAAAATAATAATATTAATAATAGTTCAAGAATGAAGATAAAAGGAAATAGTAATGATAATAAAAAATGAAAGTAATAATAATAATAATAATAATAATAATAATAATAATAATAATAATAATAATAATAATAATAATAATAATAGTAAAACAATAATAAAATAAAATAATAAGGAAAACAATAATAAAATAATAATAAATACTAAAAATAAAAAACAATAATAGGAACAATTACAATAGTAATATTAATAATAAATATGATACTAGTAGTAAATATTATAATAATAATAATAATAATAATAATAATAATAATAAACATAATAATAATATAGTATTAAATAATACTAAATATAAAGTGATAATAATATAAAAGAATTTAATTTAATAATAAATAAGTGAAAATAGCCAAAAAAGGACGAAAACTGGATCAAAAACAGAGTATTGGGGCAAATTTGAAATAAATAAAAGAAGGGAGGGCCTTATTGTAACGCTCTGAAAGGTGGAGGGACGAGGAGCACAATTTTTTCCAAGTGTTTAAGCGCAGCGTTTTAAAGGACCAAATTACAAACTGCGCGAAATTTTTGGGCCAAAATTGAAATAACAAAAAACTTAATTTTAAAAGCTGAAAATGCGGAAGGACCGAAAGCGCAATAAACCCCTCGGCTAAAAAACACGCGGATCTTGAGGCGGGTCGGGTCGGATCGGGTCGGTAGGGTGAAACGACGTCGTTTTGGGCATTAAAAGGCCAGCCCCAGAACGACGTCGTTTTGGGAGGCTATTTAAGGCCCAAATTTTCCAAAAACTTTCATTTCACCTGCTTCTTAAAAAAAATTCTAATTCTTTGTTCTTTTCTCTCTGCAGGTTCAAGGGTCTCCGGCGTTGCTCTACTAACGTCTTACCTTGCAACCATCACAAGCACGGTGGCCGAAAAAGGAAAAAAGTGTATATTTTTATATATATATATTTTTTTTAAAAAAAAAAACAAAGATCTATATATGTATGTTAACAAGAGGAGTGAAATAAAAGGAAAGAAAACTTTTGAAAATAACACAAAGATATTACCTCCTTTCGGCTTTTTTATTTTTGATTACTTTTGGTATCTTGGTTCTCTGATTTTTGTCTCCCTTTGATATTCTAATTGCTATTCTTATTAATATTTTATTTCTGTTTTTTGGTTGTGATTGATTCTCTTATTGACGTAAATCTCACTGTTCTTGTATTGATCATCAAAGAGGAAAAAAAAAAAGGGGGGGCACCTTTTTTTTACAATCGTTTTAGCACGGCTTATATAGCCATCTTTACATGCTTTCTGTCATTTCATTTTTATTGCTTGCAAGTGCTCGGTGCTAGTGGTTGGCGGTGGAGACCAGTGGCGTGGGCGGTGGACAAGACTGATGACAGGCAAGTGGCGGCATTGGCGGCGGTAGTCAGAAGGCACTTAGGGTTTGTTTTGTTTTTTGATTGGGTTGATTTGTTAGTGGGATAGGTTAATGGGTTTGTAGGATTTAGTTTGGTGTTTTGGTTTGTATTGGGTTTTAGTGGGTTTGGGTAAGTTTAGGTTGTTTTGGGTGTAATGAAATGGGTCTCGTTGGTTTAATGGGTTTTGTAATTGGGCTCCGGGGAAAATTTGGGTTCTACACTTAAGACAGCGGATCTTTTCTTCAATTCCTTCAGAGAGTTTTAGGGATTTCTTATGTTTTATTTTATCTTTTCTTCTGAGATGTTTTCTTTTATTGTTATGAACTAAACCCTTCAGATACCTGAAGGGGATGAAACCTAAGACGGATCTTGTTATTGTTTTCTGAACTATATGATAAATACTTGATTTGTTCTTAATTATGTGTGCTTAATTCTTGTGTTAATATTTTCGGGATATTGATTCAAGTTGAATGTGATTAGGTGGTGGAGCAAAAGTCCCTGTCTATGAGTAGATCTAGCATAATTAAGCGGAGTTGATCGCGTGCCTAGATATAAGGTGACGAGATTTTGCCGGATTAGGGTGAAACCTAATATGGGAGTCCATAGATCGAGTTAATGCGATTCTAAGAGTTTTAATTAGAAAGAGATGTCAATTAATCAACCTAGGGTTAGACGTTATTCGCCTCGGGAGAGGGTTTAATATAAATTAGGGAATCCTACGGCTCAAGTCAAGTGAATAAATCGTCTGGTTCAATGCTAGATAACAAGTGAAGTCTAGGTGGATTCTTCCTAAGGGTGTCGTCTTAATCAATTGAGTTTTCCCTATAGTATTTCCCCAATTCATTCTTTTTGTCTTTGCATCTTTAGCTTAGTAGTTAGTTAAATTTAGATTAAACAACAACTTCACTTATTTTAGGCTAGATAATAAAAAGAAAGTTAATATTAGTACTTTTAGTTCCTTTGGGTTTGACAATCCGGTCTTGCCTAAGCTATACTACTGTTCGATAGGTGCACTTGCCTTAAATCGTTGTCAGAGTTAGTTTCTAGGTTCGATCATTCTTTTTTTATAAATTTTAAAACTTGAGAAAACAACGATCACTGAACAATTGGATCATAAATAATGGCAATGAATAATACATTTTTGGATATTTATGGATATTCAATTTTTAAATTTTAGTTTGGATATTCTGTTTATTATGTGCGAAGTAGATGTGGATACGTAGAATAGATTAAGGCATACATATAAAAGAAGTAAAAAAGAAAAATAGAACCGAAACTTTTGATATCTTAAATGTGTTTGTGTATTAGTGTATGTTGCATCACTTGTAAACAGGATGCACACTAATCTTCAATATCAATAAGTTTTTGTATTAGCATGGATGGATGCTTTTCCCCCTAACTATATGGGATTCATTGGGGTTGGAAAAAGAAACAGATTGCCTATTAGGCTTCAAAAAAGTGGGTTGAGATGGAGACAACACAATTTTTTTATCAATAATTGGGTCATCCTTATTTCTCCTAAATAGGGAAAAGGGCATCATCAAACAAGAAAGCTTTATGCTTGTAGACTGTGGCTTCCCCCTATTCATATTGTGCGACAAAACATTTAGTCCAAAAGATAGAAATAGATCTGATCACATGGGTGAAGCTAAGAGTCGTCTTGTGTTTCATTATGACTCTCACTAGGATTTATCACCCACCAAAGTGAAATTCTTCAATTTTTTTTATAAAATAATACAAAAAATTACGAAAATGGTATTATGCCCCTATTATTTACAAAAGGTATTTTTTTTTTACAATAAACATGAATGTTGCCACATTATCAAACAACACCAGCCGTGATTTCCTCACCCTTGCTACCATCAATCCCGATGAAGAAGAGAAATTTTTTTTTAATTGGTGTCGCCAAGTAGTTAGGCGACACTAACAAAAATACGATTTTTTTAATAGAAAACAACTAGTATATGAATACGAAGAAAAATATTTTTTATAGTGTTGTTGTCTGACATATTGATGATACTGGTAGATTTTTTTAAAATATGGTGACCAAAAAAAAGGTTGACATAGAATAAAAAAAATTATGTAAGATGGCATTGCCAAGCAGTGAAGAAGCACTGGTTTGAAATCTAAAAAAGAAATTATTTTTAATGGGAGTTGCCTGCCATTGTGGTGGCACCAATATTCTATATATACCCTTCCCACGACCAAAAAAACAAATTTTTATTGTTTATGGTTTCAAACAAATAAAACGGGAGAGGAAAAAAAGGGTTGTTAAAAATTAAAATAGAATATCAACACTTTTTTTTTTTCATTTGAGAATTCAAGATCTTTTTTTACCTCAGAAATCAAGTTTGAATTAATAATGTTAGTTTGTAAGTATTTTTATGCTTTTTTAATTTATTTTACTATTATGTATGATTATGTGATTGTATATTGATAATTAATAGTATTAGATGCAAGTTATATTGTTTGATAAAAACTTCTTTTTGTTTAAAAATGGTATGAATCGTTTATTATTGAAGATGAATAATCAATTCTTCGTATACGTCTATTTCGATGGAGTAATTTTCCAAATAATAATTGGTTGTATATTTGAATCGTGCCATCAAAAGGGATGAGGTTTAACATGAATGTAAAACTTGATGAAATGAAACAAAAGATAAGTGCGAAATTGCTATAATTTTGGGAGGAGGATTGTTCGAAAAAAACCTAATTTGAAAACAGTTTTCTTACACAACTGAAACAAGCGGTACAACCGGGAGGTTCCAAATGTTTCAGTACTCATGTTCACACATTGTTACGGCTTGTGCATGGGCCAATGTTGATTGTGAGCAATATATCGATGAGGTGTACACGTTGAAATGCATATTACATATTTAGGAAATGAGTTCCCCACCTTTAAGGATATCTCGACTTAGGAAGTTCCTTCGCCTACATTCGAATTGCTCCCCGACCCGAGGCTACATAGGGTACCCATGGGTCGGACGTAAGTCAGCAGGATTCGAAATGACATGGACTTGAGGGAGAAGGGCAAACCCAAATGTTGTGGTCTTTGCAAGACTATTGGCCACAGTGGAAATGAGTGCCCGCATTGAAACTTCCATTTTGGACAATCGTCATAGTCAAGGCAAATATAAATTTATGTAATCAATGTTCAAACGTATTTTAATCAACTTCACAGATTGAATTAAATTTGTTTCTACATTTTTTTCATGATTCCCAATAAATATGGGCAAACTTGGTCTTATTACAAAATCGAAACAATATGCATTAAATTCATATCGTTATAAATTAAAATCATGATGAGAAAAATATTTGCTCTCATTTATTACATGTTTTCCATATTTAGCATTAATTAAAAATTTTTGGTTTCCTATTCAACATTAGTTTAGACAATTACATTAATAAAATTTCATAAGTTAATTAAAAATATATGAAAAGAAAAATTTTGAAATACAATTTTTAATTTAAACAATTTATTAATTATATTTGTTCTTGTAAATAATTACAAAAATAATTTTTTTAAAAAATGAATGGAAAAAAAATGAAACCTTTTAAATAATTACAAATAAAGTTTATTAGAAAAAAAATGGTACAATTACTTTACAATTTACATGTATCAAAATTGAAAGTTGGATGGAGTTGTCCGTGGGGTGAAACGTTGTGGTGTCCTTTATTGACGTCTTGGGTGTTTACGATGGTCAATCGAGAGCTCAGGGTTTTTCTCACCTGAACCTTCATTCTCATCATCCATCGATGAACCATGGGGTTTATCAAAGTAACTTGGAAAATGGTATGTTCCAAAGGTTTGATGGGAGGTGTGGAGTACTGGGGTGCAGAGCTAAACATATCAACCATCATTGATGACCTCAGTTGTTGATAATTAGAACTGGAATCAGGTACTTCTGAATGGTAAGAGTAGCCTTAGAACTCCAGCACTAAATTGTCATTGCGCAACTTCGGATGATAAGTACTACCCTCCAATTGTGTTTGTGTCCTTAGAGGTTTAGGCTCGAGCTTGGGAGTAGGAGGCGGATGTCTTCGATGAGGATGGGATTGATTCACTCCATTTTGCTAATGCCTTCATCGTTGCATATGTTTAGGGGTTACCATCAACTGACCACCAAACACATACGACAACCCGTTTTCATGTACAAAAGTAGGTAATGGACCAAGGGCGTAAAATCCCCATACAAGAGTCCAACTGAGGCCTTCTATGCATCCGCACGTTCCACATTACAATCCATAGATGATGTTCCAATGTCCAATTCATTGCATCTTTTCCCCTCTTATTAATGTTGTGCACATTGTTGAAGTTGACTAGAACGTCTAAAACATCTTGCTAACACTTGAATTGTCGCAAAACTCGGTCCTCGTTGTACCACTCAACGGTTGAAAATTCAAAACGAGTGCATTAATGCACCACACATATGAGAGGTGGTAAGTCGATTGGAGAATTACACCCGCAACATATGACATCCATACAAACTATACAATTAATAACATTATTATGGTGACATGAGTAAAATAACAATACTAAAATATTTACATGACATTAATATAATTTTATTTTGAAAAAGTTTTACCTCCTCCCAGACATATGCTTCAATCATTTGTCTATACACACCAAGGATTGTCTATACACACCAAGGATTTCTGACTTCCTGATTCCCAGACAAGTAGACCATCTGAATAGAAATCAAACTTGTTAGATAACATTTTCATTAAAAAATAATTCTTAATCAATGTTTTAACATATTTTTTTTACTTATTTAAAAGTGGGAAACATATTGTTGGTGAGTCTGTGATACCAGAATTGACATCCTGTACAATGCCTAGGACTACAACAATAGCAGACATCCACCTATATCTTATGTATCACGCTTTGTTGCTCAAAAAGCTTAAGGTAAAACGTTGCTAATACTGTTGAACCCCAACTTTACAAACATATATTGAAAATCAACCAACAAAGGCAAGTACATCAAGTGGACATTATTATTACATGCGTCCAGCATGAGTACCTCCTATCATCTTTAGTATATACACTTGAGTAACACACATTTTCTCTCACTCAGAGACATTACTCAAAATTTTGCTTTAGTTAGGAAAATTTAAAACTGGTAAACTTAGCAACACCATCACCTGATGATCATCCAAGCAATTGATAGCAAAGTAACATGGGTTCAATCACTTTACTTGAACCCGTGATCACAATACCATTAACTGGGAGCCCGAGTTGCAATGCAACATCTTTTAAGGTGATGGTGCACTCCCCACACGAGGCAAATGAAATGTGTGGGTCTCCGAACGCCACCTCTTAACCAAAGTGAATATTAAGTCGGCACTAAGCTCAAACGTCCTAATCAATGCTGTCGTTCCAAATCCTAAGGCATCCAAATAAGGGAAAAAATGTTCGTTCGACCAGTAGCTCAGACTATGGACACGCGCTCTCAAGATGCGGTACTCACCTTGTACATAGCAAATTACCATATTAGTTCAACATGTCAATTAAAAAAATAGTGTCGTGCAAATTTATAAAATATCATTGAATAGCAAGTATCAATGTTTTTTTACTAGCACATCACCATGACAATGTGATCAGTTGTTCTAATCAATGAACCCATTTCAATATCTACACAAATAAAATTGAATAAACATATCATTTTAAAACAATAACACTTCCACCTAATAATATTTAGCAAAACCTATTTTTATAAATAATTTGAGTTTCTATTTAAATAAAATTTCCACATAATAATATTAATCACCAACTAAACAAAAATTATTAAAATAAATTACCTTAACCCATATGTTTGCAACTAAAATTTAAGTATATTTATTAAAATATATATATAAACCTAACTAATCTAGTAAAATATAAATTACAAACATAACCAACTTTTTTCTCCCCAAGACTTTAACACAAACAAAAATATTATCTTAAACATTAAATTTAAATATTAAAAATAAAAATAAACATATAATATAAAAATTATTATTACAAACTAAAAAACCTTAAAACTATCATAAACTATCTCTAAAACTCCAACACAAACATATTTTTTATAAACAAAATATAATATTAAATATTTAATCTAAAGATTAAAAATAAATTATATTAAAATGGAGATTTGGGAGATAATATTTAATCTAAAGATTAAATATAATATTATATTAAATATAATATAAAATGGAGATTTGGGAGATAATATTTGAGTTGATGAGTATCATGAACTGTTAACAGGTTCCTTGGCATGAAAGACAGAAATAACTTCTTACTAGGTAAGATAGAATTTCTATTTCCTTTAGCTGTAAAAAAAGGTTTACTTGAACCCCTTTCTCAACCTCAGATTCCACCACCATCATCATAGGTAAGCTCCCCAAAAAGACATATGCCCTCTTTAATCATCTTTTCCTTTTCTTTTTGGGCGATATAAATACAACCAGATACTTGCCCTGTTTCCCATGCATCTTCCAGCTACCCCTAACCTTTTCTTTCCTCTCCAAAACACCTAGTTCCAGTCATTTTAGAAAGGGAAATAGTGTCAGAATGGAAACTGAGAAGACCTTTGCTGATCACAACCAATCTTGCAACACTGAACAGAATTCCACTGAGCGATCAATATCATCTACTCAGGATTCAACCAAGTTCCACTTGAGCAAAGCACTTGCACGTAGAGCAGTTTATGGTTCGAGCAGCCGTCGTGGCACCGGAAACAGAAAGGTGAGAGGCAATGACGCTAGAGCCTTACCCAGTAGGCTTAGCAAGGTTTCCTTGGCTGAAGATGAAGATTCCGAAAAC
Source organism: Gossypium rotundifolium (assembly GCA_025506655.1). Taxonomy (NCBI): domain Eukaryota; kingdom Viridiplantae; phylum Streptophyta; class Magnoliopsida; order Malvales; family Malvaceae; genus Gossypium; species Gossypium rotundifolium. The sequence continues at coordinate 52,806,868 of CP106728.1, forward strand.
TAGCCATCTTGACAAAATTGTTCTATGTTCCATGTGTACATTTTGTTTGTTTGTTTGTTTTGGTGAAGCTAAGAATAGAGTGCTGCAACATTTACAAACCCCAGTTCTTTTGTAAAAAGCTATTGCTTAGAATAGATTTTACAGTGGAGGATTCATAAATGATGTAATATTTGGCATTGCTACTCTTTTTCACCCAGATAAAGATTGATATATGAAAAAGTTGAAACATGCATCAATAATTACATCCATAACAATGTGAGTGGAATAATCTGCAGAAAGAGGAAGAGCAACAGGGGAATTATATTTGATATTATGAAACACAAATACTCTTTTGGGTTCTGGATAGGCACATATTAACAGTGAGGAAGAGGGAGAGGAAATAAAGCAAGATCAGGATTTGTTTTTCAACCTTCAAAGTTAATGGATAACAGGCTTACAGCATTAAATATTGGACCCAAGTCCATCTAGATTGGGCTTTCTTAAATTTTTGTTATTTTTAGGACATAAAATTGGATTTGTTTTAAAGGGAATAAATCCAGATTTTTCATTCAACTATTTGGATTTCAAAGTTTTATTCAGAAGTCATATTTTATTATCTTCGAATAATAAAAATCATCTCTTGCAAATGGAACCATTCACACATGTAAATATATCAAACTCCCACAATTTTCTCTCCTACAATTAAAATTATTTGTTATAGAAAATTATATTTTAAATTTTATTTATAGAAAAATATGGTAATTTTCTCTTTTAAAAAGTGATCTTTCATATAGTGAGTTTACTGTATGTATGTATGACATGTGTCAGATTTATTTTTAAAAAATTGGGTTGGATTGCCACTTGGAAATTTCCATGTCAAATAGTGTTTCATAGAAAGTTGACATGCAAAATTCATCTCAATATTGATTTTTTAAAAAAAAAATTAAGTGTGATACTTGTTTTATGCATAATGAACCTATCATCTAACATGACGGGATTACTTTTTAAAGAGAAATTCTATCATATGTTTTAAATAACTTTTAAAATACAATATTTTCATAAAATACTCACAATAAAACACATTTTATTTTTGGAATTTAAATGGACGGGCGTAAATAGTAGTGAGTAAAGCTTTATCTTGGTTAAAAGAAAATTTGACAAACTTTATGGATATTGTTATTAAAAGAATTAAATAATTTTAAATTGTAATAAATTTAACATTTATTAAATAAAAATGTCTTGAAAAATATTTTATTTACAAAAACATAAAAGTTTAAATATATTAACTCTGTTTACACTATTTCAATTTAATCTTATTTAATTATATTTCAACCTATTAACACAATATTACTAGCTTGAACCCTAATTTCGAGAAATTTAAAACTAGTAATGTAAATAAAAAATGGCATAAGCAAGTCATCATAAATTTGCAAACTATAGATAGTGTCATCAAGGCAGCATCTCATAGTGATGTATGGGATTATCGTACGTGGGGGATCCATGTTCTTACCTTACACTATACATTGGCAATCCTGTTGGTATAACATAAGGGTCATATATTATGCATTATAATTTACTCTTTTTCCTTCTCATGAAATTCGAAAAGGAAAAATTGTAAACCTTATCTTTTATTTACACAATAACAGTGCATTTGGAATGAATGGCACCCAAAGCCATAGACAGAAAACAGAAGGGCCCTGTTCTATTAACATGCTTGGTTTTGGTTTATGCAATGATGCACTCATGTGATTTGTGGCTTTCTCTCTTTTAATAAATATCTACCCATGCACCAACCCACTACAGTCCCAATCCAAATGCCTTAATGCATCTGCATAGTTCCTTTATTTTCATTTTTAAAGGGACAAAAATACATATAGCCTTATGATTCCGAACAAAATCTTTGAAGGGCTACATAGTCGAGATGTGGATATCCACCAAGAACCAAACCAACAGCGGGTGTGGTTGACCAACAGCCATTTTACGAAGCACTCAGCTTTCAACCCCTTTCGGATAAGAACTTGGTGGACCATCTTCAAGGATTCTGAAATCTATAGATGTTGCCTTGGAAACAATGTTCCATCTTGTCTTATCTAACCAACATGTCCTTCCTCAAATTTGTAAACAGTATTTAGTAGCAGCCTCTAGCTTTCTTCTTCAAAGTCAATGAACATAGCTTTTCAACCATTAGGTGAAAGAAACTAACAAGATCCTAGTAAATCTTAACAATTAGGCAAGGTAACAACCGATTAAATTTTGGTCCTCTGTTGATGCCGGATTTTATGTCATTCCTAATACAGGTTGTTCATTCAAATTTATTTCCAAATCATATGTGTGTGTGTGTGTGTTAGTGCTGAGGGTTATGTGGTATTACAGCAAATCAAATCTGAATAAGAGATTGGTATATATCCACCGGGTCGAGTTGCTGAAAAGACCTTACTTCGGCGTGCAGGGATTAACCGACATAAAGTAAAAAAAAGTAAACCTTCATACTCAGCTTTTCTCCGTAGAAAGGAAAAAAATCAAGATTAATGTTTTGGCCTAGTGACTGAAGCTAATTGATGGCCATTTGATTTCTGGTGTTCTTTTACACACATAGAAATTTACTATTACCATTTGAGTGGCTAAGCAGTCTATTCGCATCTGTGGAGGTAACATGCCGTTGTCCAATACCAGCTCTGAGATTTTTTAACTTGTATATAGACAAGTTTTAGGTTGCCAAAATGATGGTGAAGTCACTGAGAAGGGTACTAAAAACAGGAAGATGGTGGGAGGACAGCCTGCAATATTCATGAAAAAGAGATGGTCTTCATTGGGAAATAAAAGCAGGGTCTTTCATCAAGCTCAATCACATGATGGATAAGAGATTATTGTATCAAAATATTGAAGTTAGTTGAGAGTGATATGCTGAGTTAGTTATTTCTTAATCAGGGAGTTTTTAGTTAAGAAACCTCAATGTGTACTCTATGATGTCACAATGGTTAATTAATAGTGAATAAAAAGAATCATTTACGAAACTATGCAATTTTAAAATTTATATTTGACTGATAAGAGCATAAGGCCTTGATACAAAATATGGTAGTTTGAACAACACTGTTTACGATATTTAAAGAAAATGTTGGAAAAGAAAAGACAAAAGAAACTACAGAAAAACTCGAAGTGGATCTTTTATCTGTTCTTTGATGTCCCAAATCCAACAAAACTTTCATAGCGAAACTCTCTCTTGTATTTTGCGGGTACATAATCTTTGCTCAAATGAATTTAGCTAGAACCGAGCAGCTCGACTTTGTTCTGAAGAGCCAGTCTGGTACGTGTATGACAAGCAAAGCTATATATTATCCTTGATAGAAGCCTGCAATCGCGACTCTCAACTTCGGATGACATAAAAGTGAGAATGAGCTCAAACGAACGGTCCTAAATATAACCTTCCCTCGTAGGGCCGATTAGCCCCATTACCTGAACTCAGATAACGGATGGGAAGGGTGACATGACACCATTATGCGTGATAGGGCAAAGCTAGCCAGTTGAGGTGTTTCAGATCTTTTTCTTTTCTGGGGATGCAGTGCCTGCTTGATGTAAGACTTGTGATTCCTTGTCCTGATGATCCATGGCCTTGAAATTAACTATAAATAGAGAGATTCAGGGAACTTGTTTTGGGACTGTCAGCTGGGAGCATAGCAAGTCAACAAAATTTGGGAACTAGATTCGCCAAAGATACGACTCAAGATATGTATTGAATTAACACTTAGGAATGGCTTGCTTATTCAAAGTCCATAAAAAAGGAAAGTGCTTGTCAATCGAGTCACGTTCATGCGCACTAGTGGCAGGCAAGTTTTCTCGTCGTTAAGCCAATATTGTTTTGGAACGTGTCGCTCGTTTTACTTATAGTATGCCAAAGTACAACATGTGTTTGCTTCTTTTAGTACTCTATCATGCTGTGTTTGTCCCTTCCCAATCCCAGATAACACATTTTAAATATATAAAAAAAAAAAAAACCCTTCATTTTTTGTCAAATATTGGAGAAAGAAATGATCAAACAGGATTTCATTTAAAACAAAATTAATTGTCTAAGTGTCACCCACAATTAACCCTACAAATAGCAAAGTGGGGATAGGCATTAAGGTTACATCAATGTCAAAATTTGCATTCTCTCTGTGTGTGTATAGATATTACATAAATTTTCCTTAAAGAAAATAGTAGGTGGAGGATGTAAAAGCATGCTATATATACACTTCTTTTTGTAGGAAAGAAAAAAGGGGGGGGGGGGGAATAATTGACAACTACAGCAAAATATGTAGCTTTCTCCAAAGATATAGTTGATTTTGTGGTAGCAGCTAATATATAGCTCGTCGTTTCAGCAAATTCGTTGAATCAGAAAGACCTATCCCATTAGGAAAAGAGTGGAGGAGGGGGTAGATTCCCTGCATTTGATGCTACGGCGGCCTAACCTATTTGCAGCGTGCTTTAGCAGTATACATCACCATAGATATATAAAAGCTTTTAAGCTAAGATTATGAAAGGAGCCAACTAAGAATTGCTCCATGTCTAATCTATATTATATCACGAAACTGGTCCGTTGATTGCTCTCTAGAACCTGGACATTGCATCTAAACAAAAAACATTTCTATTTGTTTGCCTCCATCTCCATTTCTCAGTGCCTAGCTAGCATGGACTAGTTTGCCTAATGATTAGCTAGTGAAGTTAAAATTTTCCAACACTTGTGCAATGGTCAACTTTATTTAATTAGCTGAAGTTTTCTCCTCGTGCTAGCTGTTAGTGCTGCTAATATTGCTCTAGCTACAAGGTTATCTACGGTTGCTTAATATAAAGAATATGAGTTTTAGTATGATGGAAAAATAAAAGAATTCAATGATAAACGTAACTATTTCTGCGCACTGTAATGAATGCAAAATGTTGACGAATGTAATTGAGGGGCATAATTACTTGAATTTTTTAACCATGCAATTAAAAACAAAGAAATTAGATAAGATTGAATGACAAAATTGTCACTATCCAATCACCTCGTTGGACAGGGTTGTTTGGAAATTGTTTTCTTTAAGCTCCACCAGTCACCTGGTATTCATTTTAGAGAATGCACTTATTTATATACTGTGATGTGGGTTCATATTTTTAGAACCGTTAACACTTTAAGGGACTTATGGAACCAATGCTCAGTGAATTTGCTTGGATTGTGACAAAATTAAACTCTATTTTGAGACACTTGAAAGGTTGTTAAACATTCAAATTAATGTTCACTACTTATTATTAGTTGTTTAAGCGTGTTTGTTAAGAAACGTATGAATTATATATATGTGTGCGTGTCTCTGTTGATAATAGAATGATTATGCAGGCCAACAAGGAAGGCGCGTGCGGGAGATTTGGCATATAAAGGAGGCAAGAGGGACAACCTTAATCTAACATCATGCCTACAGGCAATGAGCCTAATCCCCCGTCTTTCTCGGGCTCTTTTCTTCAATTGTTTCACCATCATGGATCCTCGTCAGGATCTGCTCCCTTCCATATACTGTGTCTGACTATGAGAGTTTTTACTGCTCTCTAGTTACAGCTTTTTTAAGAAAAAACTCATGATGTCCTCTTGAGATTAATCTTTATCGAGTCAAAGGTGAAACACTCTCTCAACAAGTGTGCTTTCTGTTATTAGAACTTGTATTGTCTTATGTCATCAAGATAACTACGACCTCGACTAACAAAAATTGTACCCACAAGGCTATTTCTTTTTTACATCAGCTTTATTCTTTGAGTTAGAAATTGTTACCCATAGCACAAAAATTCCGCCCAACAATCATATATACTTTCACTTTTCAGGTATAGCCCACTGCTTGTCAAGATTGCACTAAATGTTGACACCAAACCAACCTCAGCTATAAATATAGGACATTTTACTTAGATAATCACACACATAATCAGACTCTCATTCCGTCTTTTTAATGGCAGAGAGCTCAGTTGCAACAAGTTTATCTTCAGCTGATATGACACCAGATAAACAATCATCACTTAAGCTATTTGGTTTTTCACTTACTGATCTTCAAGAGGAAGTTTCAGACAAATCTGATGATTTTGGAGAAAGCAGGAAATATGAGTGTCCATTTTGTCACCGAGTATTTGGCAATTCTCAAGCACTAGGGGGGCATCAAAATGCACACAAGAGAGAACGCCAAAAAGCTAGGCAAGCCCAGTTTCACAGCCGCCAACGCTTCATAGCAGCTGCTACGCCTGTTTTAAGCTCCCATGTTATAAGGTCGATGGCGCCTAGGTTTCCTAGGAGGTTCACTACCAACGGTGCTGCTAAATTCCTGCCGCAACTGGCTGGTTATTGTCCATCATGTCCACAGCTGCTTCCCACGACTCCTCCGTACCCTACTCGAATTTTCATAGGGAAACCATTGCATTTTAGAACAGCAGCCCCAGGGTCTACTGAAGTTCCTACCAAATTACCCAAGGCTGAGATAGGCATTGATCTGCACCTTAAACTCTCTCATTCCGGTTGTTAGATAACTCTTTCCAGTCCACATATAAATATGTACCATGAACATGGAGTTCAAATAATCTTCTCTTTCAGCTTTTGTATTTTCTTCTCGTTCTGTTTAAATTTGGTGGTGAAAACATCTCCCACTGTTTGATCTTTCCTAATGTTCAAACATTATAATGCCTTCTGTTAAGAATCACTATTATTTCAGTAATAAAATTTGAGAAATAATTTTCTAGTTAAACTCTATTTATTTGTTTTAATTAAATTCTGATTAGTATAAATTATTTTATTATTATTTGACCTATGAATTTAGCTTATAAATAAACTCTTTTACAATCTTAGAAAATACTTTAGCCTATAAATAGGCTTTTTACAACCTTAAAAATACACTCATTACATATTAGAACTCATAATACATTTAGATAATTTTGTTTTTACTTTTTGAGGTTCTTTGTTTTTGGGTTTTTGAAATTTAGTTTTATCTCCATCTTTTGTACTCTTCGTTCTTTTGTCATTATAGTAAAATTATTTTTACCCGTGATTTTTTATCCTCTACGTTAAATTTATGTGTTTAATTTTTCAAATTCTTTCACTATTTTTATTTGTTCGTTGGTTAACCGGGTTGATTCTCAACAAGTAGTATTAGAGCGAGTTCATTTTTCATAGATCAACCCCTTTAAAATGACAGCAACAAGATTTGAAATTGAGAAATTCGATGGTGTCACAAATTTCAATATGTGGCAAGTTCGAATGATGATAATTCTAGTTCAAACTGGCTTGAAAAAGATTGTTATCAAGAAAAAGCCTAAGAATCTAAATAAAAAAGAATGGGAAGAGCTTGATGAAAAGGTCTTGTTTGCAATCTAGTTGTGCCTCATGAATACGGTATTGCAGGAAGTATTGATGGACAAGACCTCATCCGCCTTGTGAAAAATGTTAGAAACTCTTTATACGACTAAGCCTCTGCTAACCGTTTAATGTTGAAACAACATTTATTTTCGTTTCGCATGAACAAATTTGAGCTTATTAAAGATCACACAAGCTCATTCATTACTCCTTTAAATGATTTAAAGAATGTTAAGGTTCAGATTGATGATGAAGATCGGCTATGCTATTATTTTACTCTTTAACCCTTTTGTAAGAACCCAAATTTGCCCGGGCCCAATAAATAAAATAAAACTCTAAAAATTCAAAATTAAACAGTCCATTTTAAAAGTTCATTTACAAAAGACCCATACCCAGAATAACCCAATACTAAACCCAATTACAATGGCTCAATTTTGGGAATAGGCCTAGATAACCCAAAATGGATTAGGGTTTTAGGAAACCCTAAGAGCTTCCAAACCCCCTTTGTCGCATGCCTTCAACAATCCAACCCCCACACGTGCGCCGCGGTTCTCCACGTCACTGGCCTCTGTAACATCCTAGATTAGGGGTTATGCGTTTGTGCATAATTCATGAGTAGTAGGTTTTGGCAATGTTTGGAAGTGAATTAAGGGTTTTAAAAATCCTAGGATGGAAGAGAAAGCTTTGGACAATTATTGGTTTTTAAGTTAAAAGAAGTGATGTGGAAAAGTGGCAAGGGACGCCACCTAAGGTGCAAGGGTTATGGCATCAAGTGAAGTACTTTGAGGGAAGAGGTTCAAATCTCATTGTGTGCATTTTTGCTTAATCTTATGAAATAGCATGCTTACTGTGATATGTGGTGTGCATTTTTAGAACCTTGGAAATGTAAGGAAATGTATGAAAATGTATGGAAATGTAAGGAAATGTATGGTAATGTATGGAAATGTATGGAAATGTAAGGAAATGTATGGAAATGTATGGAAATGTAAGGAAATGTATGGAAATGTAAGGAAATGTAGGGAAATGTAAGAAATGATTTAGAAATGTTAAGTTTCAAAAAGAGGAAAGTGAACATTTTGGAAACTTGGAAATGTCAAGTTAAATTAGGAAAGTGAACACTTTGGAAACTTGGAAATGTCAAGTTAAATTAGGAAAGTGAACATTTTGGAAACCCGAAATGTCAAGTTAAAATAGGAAAGTGAACATTTTGGAAACTTGGAAATGTTAAGTAAAAGAGGAAACTAAAACAAGGTAGCCTTAAGAAAATTAATGGGAGGAATTTGACACACAAATAGGCTTGGAAAAGTGGCCTGGAGATGCCACTTAGGGCCTCTGGAAATGGCGCCACATACAAGGGTATTGGGCCAAGGTTCGACCTGCAGGGGAAGCAAAATAAAAGTTTTATTTTGCAGCAGAGACTAGCAGCAAGGGACGGCACAAGGCTATAAGTTAGGAGCTTTTATTCTTTTTATTTTAAGAGATAAATAGATGGATAAATGATGATTTACCTTAAATTATTTTCAAGGAGATAATAAGGGATAAATAATGGATTTATTTTAGATTATTTTCAAGAGATAAATGAGGAATTATTCTTTAATTAGGAAAATAAGGGAGAAGTGATGGCCAAGTAAGGGACTTTGAGTTTAATAATTTCGGCTAAGTAAGGATAGTTGCTGAATTATCTTTTATTTTTTATTTTAGGTGATAATTAAAGAGATAAAGCTATCAAAATAGAAGAGTGATGGCCAAGTAAGGATTCTAAGTTAGTAATTTGGCTATAAAAGGAAAAGAGAGGCCATTCGCATTATTTTCATTCTTTGAAAGCCTCGTCAATTCTCTTCACCAAATTTTCTTCTTCTTTTATTTTTGCCAAGTCAAATACCTTGTGTTCTAGCCAATCCTCCATCTTTATTCATCCTTCTCTTTCTTTCTAATCCCTCCAAAAGTCGAAAGTTGTGAGATCATCATCTAGCCATAGCCGAATCTCTGAAGGTTGAAGTGAAGGTGCAATTGATTTCTTCAAGATCTTTCGGGATTTACTAAGTGTCGACTACAAGGAAGGAGAAGTTCTTTTCTCGAAGGTACACCATAGGCCACGTGTTCCCTAGTTATTCGGTGAGTTTTGGGATTTAAAATTCACAAGGTAAGTACCTATAGCATTCGGCCAAGGCTTATTTTAGTGTTTGGATCTATCTTTTATTATCTTAAAAGCCGAAAACTAATATGTTAAAAGGATCTAGAGTTGGTCGAATACAAGGAAGGAGCATAAGCAAAGTTTCGGGATTTGAGAATTTCAAGGTAAGTGTACTTACATATTCGGCCAAGGCCCTATCTTAAGTACTTAGATCTATTTGTTTTAACCGAAAACTAACTGATTCAAAGGATCTAGTGAGTAGCCGATTTCAAAGGGAAGAATACAAGTTTCCGGGATTTGATTTTCATTCAATTGGCATTAAGGTAAGTACACAAATCCTACTAGGATTTGGTTTTATGGCCGAATAGGCCTTTGCTAAATGGTGCTATGTTGGCCGAATGTAGGCATTAAAATCCTAAAGCAGTAGATCGGGTTTCGAATTTTCAGTAAAGTTGCTAAGTTAATCAGGTGTGTACCCCACACTAATTTTAATTGATTTATGGCTTAAAATTGATATATGTGTTAATATGAAAGTGTAAGAATGTGGCTAAAGTACCATGCTATGGTACAAAGTACTCAGGTACGTTTCCTACTCCTACTAGGATTACGAAATATGTTATATTTAACATGTGAAAAGTGAACATGAATGTGAAATTAAGTATGATATGCATGATATGAATAATTTGGGGCATTCGGGTTATTTGAGAAAGGGGAAGTGTATATGGTGACTTCGGTCCCACTATCTGAATGTGGTGACTTCGGTCACATTATCTGAATGTGGTAACTTCGGTTACATTATCTGAATATGGTGTCACATGACACGATTATTAAATCTGGTGGCTATGCCATGAATTTTTATATGGGCGATGAGCACGTCGACTGCAGCGACTGCCTTCGATGGTGTGTAGCGATTGGTGGGTTGACTTAGTAGTCTCTTACGGTGTGCAGGTTGGTACGGGGATGTGTAGCGGATGGCATCTAGGTTTGGGTATGGGTTGCATCATTATCTTGAGTTATTATTTGAACATGATATGTATGGTATGCCTGAATTATTAATTTTAGTGCTTGTGTACACATTGAGTCTGTTGACTCACCTCGTTGTGGGAACATGTTTCAGGTGACGAGCAGTGATGGACCAGGTTCGGCAGAAGCTTAGGGATGGCCATGCACAACAAGAAGTTTATGACTTGGACTTTTATTTTAATTTAAGTATTTTAAAGTTTATTTTGGTTTTAATTTTGGGAAAATATTTGATGTAATAAGGCCGTAGTAGCGTTTACTTTATTATTATTATTATTATTATTATTATTATTATTATTATTATTATTATTATTATTATTAAGCCTACACTCTTAATATTTATTAAAAGATTAAGTAATTTAATACAAAGTCCAAACGTTTTGTCACCTAAATCAAAAGGATTTTTAATAACGATATAAACTTGTTTTCAACTCAAGCTCAACCCACTACAAACTATCTTCAAATCCCATAGTTTTCAAAGTAACAAAAGAAATTTGAACCGGTTTACATCGAGGAACATACCAGATCCGGTCCAGGCTCGTGAGCCGGGTGTGGGGTGTTTCAATTTGGTATCAGAGCCCAGTTTTAAACTCTCGGCCTTGGGTTTAAGGCCCAAAACGTTTTCAAAGTTAAGCCCAAAAAGAATTTTTGTGAATTAAGCAGGATTTTCTGGCATGGCCCACTAAGTCTCCGACCCAAAGTCCACCAGGTAAGTACTCCGATCTTTTGTGTGATTTCTATTATGATTTGTAGAAGGGTAGAAATGGAACGTAGAATAGAGATTAAGTATTTGAACCCTAGGACTAGTGTACCCCAACAAATACATAAAACTTTAAGGCACAATTAAACAAACCTGTGTCTAAGTTGCCGAGCTAGGGTGTGGCAACCGTTGTGCGCATGTCTAGGATTGGTTTCAGTGGAGCTTGGTATTTAAGCAGTCCTAGCGACTCACCTCCTCTCCACTCAAATCCTACCTGGTGCGTAGCCTCGGTTCACCCTAATCAAGAGGACTTATTCACGGGCTAAACCCCTAACTAAAACCCGAAAGGGACTAGCCGTATTTTTATGGAAACCCTAGTTTTAAAATTTCTAAATTACCCTCTTGATTTGAAAAGATTATTTTTATAAATTTTCCTGAAATATTTTTGATTTTCAAATTTACTAAAATACCCCTAGTGGTAAAATTACAAAAATGCCTTTGGTTTATGAAATTTCCAAATACCCACAGTTCTTATCAAAATTTCACTACTTTGCTTAAAGGAACCCTAAATTTACAAAATATCAAAATACCTAGATTATGAAAAAAAATTATTTACGAAATTACCCCTACCCTACAAAATTAACGAAATACCCCCGAGTTACAAAATTACCAAAATGACCCCCGATCTTCAAAATTTTTGCAACAACACTGATTTGGAAAACAAATTCTCAGAAACAACCTTCAAGTTTTGTAAATTCCAAAATATCCTTGATTTATAAATTTACCTCGGTTTATTCTTGAAATACCCTATAATTTCAAAATTTAAAATACCCCCGAAATTTCAAAAATTACCAAAATACCCTTATTGACAAAATCACCAAGGAACCTTATTTTGACAAATTACGAAAATACTCCTGTAGGGCAAATTACGAAAATACCCCTGGGTAGTGGAAAAACAACAACAATGAAAACTACAACATTTCTCTGAATGAACGAAAGTTCATAATTGATTGATGGATGTATGAATGTAAAGACTGTGTGCATGTATGAATACGAAAGAACCACTCCTAAACTCCTTTTCATAAAACTGTTCGCAGATAAACAGTGGAACAAAGAACTAATGCATAAAACTTTTTAATCAGATTAAATCGCGACGTTAGTAATGAGGATGAAAACACAGCACATCAAAAGAAATAAAAAGGATATTATATTTTTTCTTTTCTTTTAGTTTTTCGGCTATAAAAGTCAAACACAAAAGATTGTACAGGGAGATTTAAAAAATAAAAAACAAAATCAATACAAAGAAACAAAAGAAAATTTCAAAAGGTTCTCTTTTTCTTTTTTCTTTTTTTTTTCACGCACTTTGAATCTGTTCATATAGGCATATAAAGGCTCTTTACTTTATTTTTTTAAACTATACATATAGCATATACGTGTAAAAAAAAAAAGGGAAGAAAAAAATTTACTTTTGGGAGGTGGCCGGCTGCGGCGATTCACGGTGACGATTGGACGGCCGATGACCGGATCTGTGGCCGAAGAACTTCGGCAGAGAGAAAAGGAATCTCTTTCTTTGTCTTTTTTTAAAAACTAATTTCAATTTTTTTTAAAAGATTTTTTAGCTTTAAATAGTGCCTCAATACGACGCCGTTTTGGAGTCCATCTCCAAGGCCAAAACGACGTCGTTCTATGGCCAAAGATCCGTGCGTTGACCCGAATCGGGGAGGATCCGCGCGTTTTCTTAAAATAGTATAATTACCAATTTGGCCCTCCCGCTCTTTCTGCCTTTTTAATTAAATCTTTTTTTTTACTTTTAATTTGGCCTATTTAATTTTGTTTTGTTTCATTTAGGTCCGTTATTAAACGCTGCGCATAGGGCTGGGGAATAATTTTTCATCAGGCCCTTGCGGTTTCACGCGTATTATATTTTGGTCCCTGTCCACCCTTTTATTTTAATTTTCTTGTAATTTAGCCCCAAATTTTATTTTGATTTTAGTATAGTCCTCTAATTAATTAATTAAATTATTTGTTTATTAATTTTTCTAATTATTTTCCTTTTTAATTAATATTAAATATTATATATTTAAATTGTTCTAGAGATTATTTATTTCTCCTTATATGTTATTTATTTTCATTAATTAATTTTTATATATTCTTATTATATTATTATTATCATTATTTTCATTGTTACTAATATTATTATTATTTTCTTCACTATTATTTTAATATTATTACTACTATTATTATTTTCTTTTATATTATTATTTTATTATTTTTATTATTATTGTATTATTATCTTTAAACTATTGTACATAATACTTTTTTTTTGATTTACTATTAGCTTTTATCAATTTTTGTTATTATTATTAACATATCATTATTATTATTTTCATTATTTTTACCTAAATTCTATATTAGTATTATTAATTAATTTATTTTATTGTTTTACTTATAAAATACTTCAATCTAATATTATATATTTGTTTCATTTACTCACTTATTCTTTATTTATTTATTTATCCCATTATTTGTTTATTATCTTACTTATATATATATATATATATATACACATATATGTGTACATATTTTTATTTTATTTTATTCTTAAATTTCTAAATAGGCTTGTATTTTTTGTTTATTATGTTTTTATTATCATGATCTTTATGCTTTATTAATTTATTAGATTTATGTCGCATAATTATTCTTTAAATATGAGATTTTTGTTTTGAAATAAGCAATTACTTCGTGTTCTAAGATTCGAAAGAAATCGTGCCCTAACTTACTAGGTTTCGATTTTTCTCATCGAGTCTAAAGAATTAATTATTTTTAAAAAAAATCAAAACACATAAGTTAAATAAAATACTTATTCCCGGGAATTCAAAAGTGTTGTGTCCTAACTCACTAGATGTGACATTTTGTTATCTCGAGGTAATGATTTTTAAAAATAATGGCAATATTTTGTATTTAGAATTTTGAGAATTTGTGCCCTAACTTACTAGGTTTCGATTTTTCAATTGACCCAAATAACCGAATATCCTTCTTAATTTTAAATGTATGAGTTTTAAAGGTTAAAAGACAAGCTTAGTTTCGAGGATTTGAAATGTCGTATCCTAACTCACTGGATATGACATTTTACTTCTTCGAAATAAGCGGGTCTCAGCATCCAATTTGTTTTATTCAAGTTTTCTTTAACAAAAAGGATTGTATTTTTGAATCTTTTCAAATTTTCGACATTAAGACATTAATCAATCAATTTGGTACCAATTTTGGGCATTACAAGGGTGCTAATCCTTCCTCGTACATAACCGACTCCGGAACCTGTTTTCTCAAATTTTGTAGTCCAAAACTATCATTTTAATAAATTAAAATGTTTTAACGATTAATCTTAAGGTGACCCGATCACACCTCAAAAAAAAGATTGGTGGTGACTTCATTGTCGTTTTTAAAGTCGACCCCGTTTTCCAAACAAAAAAATGGTTTCGACGGCTTGGCGACTCCACTTGGAAAACTAGAGAGTCGAGCCGTAAAATTGATTGCTTTCTGTCTTGTTGTCGAAATTTGAAAATCCGATTTGAAAAATTACGATCCTATTATTGCATTTGTTCGTCTTGCTATTTCATATGATTATTGTGGTTTAAGTCTCACATCATATTGCATAAGGACCATTTTGGTCTTACCCTTTTAAGTGGGAGTGAGAAGCTACTCCTTCGTGAGGTTTTCACCTCCGTGCAGGATAGTGAATCACTTTCGGGATACATCCGTATCTATGTCTTCGTAAGATTTTTATCTCCGTGCAGCCGTAGAGAGATGTATTCCCCTGACCTGAACTCGGTCCATATGAGCCTATAATGGGTGAGGATCGAGGGATCTACTAGTTCGGGTACCTCAACTTTAGAACTCAAACCGCAAATAAAAGACCCTATGAGCTCACCCTGGATAGTACCGCGATAAACCATAGTGGTTACCCTAATAAGTGCTCTATTTGTTTCTTTCTTGCTTGTTTTTTTACTTTGTACTAATATGTTTCATTTTGTTTTGGCTATGATTACATTACATGTCATTTCACATTTAAAAGAGTGTCGATTCATGTTCGATTACTAAATTAGAAAGTTTGTCATAGAGAATGAATTTCTTAATAAAATGGAAGACAATGCCGTTGTCCGTATATTTGCAATCCGTTTCATGTAAAGAATTTTGTCCTTTAGTAAAGTTTTTTAAAGGAGATTGAATCAGAATCGACACATTTTTGCATTCATTTCATGCATTCACATGACATTACATCATATGCATTAGATTTCATGGGAAGACCCTGATTAGTTGAAATCATTTTAGCATTAACCTGGACACCAACAAAACCAAACATCCTTACGGTACTCGAACTAAGTCGAAAGATATGGATCAGAGATTAGAAAAACTTGAACAACTCCAAAGGGAGATGCAAGATAAGCTTCAATTGCAAATACAAGAGCAATTGGCTAAGGTCCAACAGGATATGATGAATCGAATGATGGAATCACAAAAGAATATGATAACTCAATTGACTCAACTACTAGCGAGAGGAATAGACAAAGGAAAGACCACCATGGTTAACATTGAAGAAGATAATGAAGAGCCACTCTATCCTCTGGGTTTTACCCAAACACATCCTGAGGTGTACCCACGAAGAGTATCTGTCACAATTAAACCTCAACAATTTTAGGAGGGTGCTTCGATGCCGATGAATTTTCAAGTGGGATCAGGCTCTAACCTAGGGAATAACCCAACCAACCTCGTAGACCCCGATTTGGATGATGTGATAGAAATAGAAAAAGAAAAAAAGCGGCCAAAACAACTTGAGGACAGGTGCACGTGGTTAGAAAAAAATTTTAGAGCAATGGAAAATGTTGATTACCATTGTAAAATTGATGCCAAGGACCTGAGTTTAGTCCCAGATTTGTGCTCCCTCCGAAGTTTAAAACTCCGGAGTTTGAAAAATATAATGGGACAAGTTGTCCTGAAGCTCACATAACCATGTTCTGTCGAAAGATGTCAGGGTCTGTCAATAATGATCAATTACTGATCCATTACTTTCAAGACAGTCTAACTGGGGCAGCGTCGAAATGGTATAACCAATTGAGTTGCACCAGGATTAGTTCATGGAGAGATTTAGCTCAAGCTTTCATGAAGCAGTATAGTCATTGTCGTAACCATTTTTGGGTGAAACGGTAAACGACGCGGTCGACTCGATTTTTGAAAAAGAAAAAGAAAGGAGTCGCCACCGATCTTTATTTGGTGTGATCGGATCACCTTCATTTTAATAAAACATTTAATTTACTAAAACAGTGCTTTTTTGGTCCACGAACTTTGAGAAAACGGGTTCGGAGGTCGATTACGTGCGATGAAGGATTAGCACCCTCGACACGCCCAAAATTGGTACCAAACTGATTGATTGATGTCCTATTTGTTGAAAACTTTAAAAGGGTTCAAAATACAATGCTTTTATTTTTAAAATTGGAAGGGGCGTTAAGGCTTTCTTATTTTGAAGAGATAAAGCATCACGTCCGATAAGTTAGGGCACAATACTTTAAACTCCTAAACTAAGCTCGCTTTTGAAGCTTGGTTTTATTTGAAGAGGATCTTCCGCTATTCGTCAAATGAGAGGCCGAACCCGAGAAGTTAGGGCTCGATTTCTCGAGGTTTCAAATACGGAAGATTGCCTCTATTTAGGAAAAGAAACTTATCCTGAAGTATCTAAGTGTCGAGTCCAGTAAGTTAGGGCCCGATATTTTGAGTTTTCGAGACTACGTATTTTGTTTTTTTTTAAATTTAAATTACAATTTTAAAAGAGACATCCCATTGTTTAGCTTTAAACGAGGAGAGATCGGAACCCAGTAAGTTGGGGCTCGATTCACTTGAATTGCTAACACGAAACGTCAATTTGAAACCGGGACTTATGATTTTGGAAGGGATATTTCATTATTTGAACGAGGAAAATCAGAACCCAGTAAGTTAGGGCTCGATTTACTCGAGTTTCTAAAAACAAAACATTGCCCCTTTTAAAAAAATCTTTAAATGATATATGATGCTTTTTCAAAATGTATTTTGTTTAACAATATAGTACAAAACTAAGAAGACAACTACGATGTAAATAAAGTAAATATAAATACTTAATATAATAATAATAATGATAATAATAATAATAATAATAACAAGATAATAATGTATAAAAAAGGTGAAACAGAAATAATGATGATAGGATAATAATGATGATACTTGAAATAAGAAAAGGAAACAATAAAATAAGATAATAATGGTAATATGTAAAAAACAATGATAGCAATTAATAAATGAAATAATATATAAAATAAATACGTAAAAAATATATACATAAAAACATAATAATAATAATAATAATAATAACGATAAAAAAACAAATAATAATAATAATAATAAAACAACAAATGATAATAATAAATAAAATAATAATTATAGTTAACAATAACGGTAGGAAAATATACAATCGTAATAATGAATAATAGTGATAACCAACAAATAATGGTAAGAATACAATCATAATAATAATAATAATAATAATAATAATAATAATAATAATAATAATAATAAATGGTCAACACTGAATAATAGTAGAAATAGTAGAAATTGCGAAATAATTTGAAAAATGGGTCAAATTGGAATTAAAACAGAAGTAAGAGGGCCAAATTAAACATTATAAGCAATAAAAGGACCAAACAAGAACGCTGCCTTGAGAAGATCTGAGGCGAGGCGCAAATTTCCCCCAAATAGCGAAACGCAGCGTTTTATGGGGGCCGAATTATAATTGCATAAAGTTTCTGGGGCAAAATTGCAATAGCTAAAGACTTAATTGTAAAAATCTAAAAATGCGAAAGGACCAATCGCGCAAATAGTCCATTGATTAAAAAACACGCGGATCCTAGAGCGGGTCGGATCGGATCGGGTCGGACATGGATGAAACGACGTCGTTTTGGGCGTTAGGGCCAACCCCAAAACGACGTCGTTCTGGGGGGCCTATATAAGTTTAAAAAGCTTCAAAAAAATTCATTTTCCACACCTTTAAAAAAAAATCTTCTCTCCTTCTCAAATCCTCTGCGGGCATAGGGAATCCGTGAGAGCTCAAGACCGACCTCCACCGTTCACCGACGACCATCGCCGTTCACCGCGACCGCCACTGCTAATGCCAAGGTGCTTGGTAAATTTTTTCTTTTTTTATATTTATATATACATATATATATGCATGATTTTGAAGGAAAAAAAATAAAGTAATATATATGCACAGATCTTGTTTGAAAAAGAAAAAGAGGAAAAATAAAGATTTAAAACCTTAGCCCTTTTCTGACTTTCTTTCACTACTTGTTTCTTGTTCGAATCCCAATCTTTCTTTTTTATTGATCTATAAAAAAGGGCCTCTCTTTTTGCTTGGATCTCTCTGCTTTTTCTATTGATTTCAAAAAATAATTTTACACTGGTGTTTCCTTTGATTTTTCTGTAGAAAAAAATTCCCTTCTGCTATAATGCTCTCTCTCTTTTTCTCTCCCGAAAAGAACCCCCTTTTACAATAGTTTTTTGTGGCTTTATAGCCGAAGTTGATTATAGAAGACAAATTGCTTCTGCCTTGCTGTGCTGTTGCGTGTTTTTGTTTTGCAGGCCGCGGGCGGAGCGTGTCGGGGAGCAGGCGACGGATGGCGTGCGGCGCAGAGGGCAGGTGGGTGGGGGCAGGGTCAGAAGTCAGAGGGTCAGAGGGCAGAAGGGCTAGGGTTTTTTTTTTGTTTTTTTCTGTTTTCTGATAGTTGGGTTGGTTTTGTTAATGGGCCGGGTAATTTTGGGCTTTGTACAGCTGCCCCTCTTTGCTCATTTTTGTGTAACGAGAATAGAGCAAAGACTCAAAAAGCCAATGTTGCTGGCCTCGTAGAGTCTTGGCCTCCTGTGCTTTTCTTCAAGTAGCCTCCTCCGTCCGCTTCTTATTGTTTCAATCCACTCCACCGATATGTCGCTTCAATTTGCTCTTGCTGCGACTCCAATGGGATGTGACTTGTTTCATTTTAGATTGCTCCGCCGCATCTCCAAAGAGATGAGGTCTTCGGTCTGCAGCCTATCCCACCTCTAGTTAAGGCAATAGGACTAAAGCTTAACCATGCTCCCTACTGGTTAGGGATAGGAATTACACATTTTTGACCTATTCCACTGCTGGTCGGGGACATGGGGCGATGGCCAAAATCATGTTCCCTCTTGGTTTAGGGAGCCAAGATTAGCCTTCGATCTTGCCCCACTCTTTGGTTGAGGCGACAAGATCTACAATTTTGGCCTATTCCATCGCTGGTCGTGGCAATAGAAATTGGCCTAAATCGTGTTCCCTCTTGGTTGGGAGCCATGATTTGCCTTTGATCTTGCCCCACTCTTGGTTATGGTGACAAGATCTACAATTTTTGACTTAGTCCACTGCTGTTCAACCTTGAAACCTCGAACTTCTTTTTGCGTACGAGGTGGAGACAATTCTTGTATAGCCTTGACCTTGTCTGGGTCAAACTCAATCCCCTTTTCATGACTATAAATCCTAGCAGTTTCACGACACGGCTCCAAAGGTACATTTTGCGGGTTAAGCTTGATTGGACTTTTCTCAACCTCAAAAATAATTTCCTTAAGACTTGGATATGCTCCTTTTCGATTCGAGACTTGGCGATCATATCGTCGACGTAAACCTCAATTTCCTTGTGCATCATGTCATGGAATAGGGTCACCATGGCTCTACGATATGTTGCTCCGCATTCTTCAACCCAAATGGCATTACCTTATAGCAAAGGTTCCCACATAGTTATGAATATGGTTTTATTCATGTCTTGTGAAGCATCTTTATCCGGTTGTATCCCGAGAAGCCATCCATGAACGAGAACAATGAATAACCCGCCGTATTATCCACTAAGGTGTCGATATGAGGTAATGAAAAGTTGTCTTCGAGCTAGCCTTGTTTAGATCTCTATAGTCCACACACATCGTACTTTCCCATCTTTCTTAGGGCGGGACGATATTGGCTACCCATTCCGAGTACTTAACCACTTGCAAAAACCTTGCGTCAAGCGCTTCCTAACCTCTTCTTATATTTTTAGTAAAACGTCGGCCTCATCCTCCAAAGTTTCATTGGACCACTTGTATTCTTCTTTTATGGGCAAGCGGTGTACCACAATATCGATTTAGCTTAGGGCATGTCTTGATATGACCATGCGAAGACATCCTTGAATTCTTGGAGTAACTCAATGAGGTCTTGCTTTGTCTCTCATGGTGATCTTGGCTCCAATCTTCACTTCTTTCTTTTCTTGTTCATCTCCTAGATTCACTATTTCCTTTGATTCTTTGTGAGGTATGATTTGTTTCTCCTCTTGTTCTACCATCCTTAGGCTTTGAGCTAAGTCACACCTTGGTCATCTCTAAAACCACGAAAATCTTCCGCACCCATATCTTGCTCAAAAGGACATTACGAGTCATCGGTGGCGTTAATCAAATCATTGATATTTGAGGACTGTTATGGAGATGAATAAAGGCTCATAGAATCACGAATCTAGGCATGATAAATGAAGAATAGAAATGTTTAGAAGAATATCTAAAGAAAGAATAATGAATGAATGAAATGAACATAAAAGAAAATTTGCTCAAAAGATGGCGGAGATGTATTTCATTGAAAATAACGATGTCTTATACAAAATCATGTTTCACAAAAGGGGTTCTTATTGCTTCTAGACTTAAAGCAATAAGTGTGTTCAGTATTACTCGAATGAGTTCTAAAGGCTATAGGAATCTCCTCTGCGGTCAATTGTTTAGAAGCTACCCGGTTCATAGGGGCGGATGCCATTCCGATTTTCTTCCTCAATTTCCCCCTCAGATATAGCGTTGACATGCACGATTTCTTCATTTTGTGTTTCTCGTCCTGGATGGATAAGCCCTCCTGATATAAAGGTCTCACAAATATGAGGAATTATCATCGGTTTCCATTTTATCTCATCTCCTCTCAGACGTGCCTTCCTTCTTTCTTGTTTCTTTTCTAACTCTTCTCTTTTTGCTTTGCGTTTGGCTTGAATCCTAGACCAAGAAGTCTCGCTTTTCTTTTAGTCTTGGGACCTCGATTTCTCCTTGAGGTACCTTCTAAGTCCTTTTCTGGCATGCTCCATTCCCGACCATCGATTTGTAGACCCATTTCGTGGTTTTGATAATTGGGGTATGGGACCTTATTCCCTCGGCGACGAATGTTGCGTTGACAAATTCAAAGAACGGAAGGAACACTCACCGCTTCATCTTTGGCTTCTAAATAGGGTGCATTGTTTATTCTGATTGCGATGATGTCCTCTTGAAGATTTATGGTCACTAGACGGCCCTCCGAGATTAATTTCAACTTTTGGTGCAACGATGAGGCACCTTGCTCCTACCGAGTGTATCCAAGGTCTCCCCAGCAAGCAGTTATAAGACGGCCGGATATCCATCACGATAAAGTCCACCTCATATGTGCCCGGTCTGATTAAAAGAGGTACTTCGATCCTTCCCATGACTTTCCTCTCAGTTCCATCGAATGCCCTTACTACGTTATGGCAGGCCTTCATATGAGAACTATCAACGGGTAGTCGATTCAGTGTCGATAGTGGTAAAACATTGAGCGTTGATCCATTATCGACCACCACCCGTAATGTGTATCCTTTGCATCGCGTGGTAATATGGAGAGCCTTGATGAAACCCGTACCTCCGGAGGATCTCATCATCGTTAAAGAAAATGAAGTTATCGGACTTATGTTGCTAACTAGGCGATCCAAATTATTAATGTTATATCATTTGCAACATAAGTTTCATTCAATACCTTTATCGGTGCGTTCGATGTGCTTCGAGCTTAATAGCAAATCTAGCACCGATATGCTGTAATGGTTGCTTATGTAGTCGCTTCTACGACCTCGTATTCACTATGCTTCAAAAACTTTAAGAATTCCCTAGCTTCTTCCTCCTTCTTTGGTTCGCTTATATGTGTCTCTTGCTTGGTCCCTTTTTCTTTCTTCTGTTACGCCCATCAAGTTTTTCCTTTTGAGTGCTCGTCTTTGTGTTTGACAAGTCGTGGCGCTTTCCCTTCTTGCGATGTAGGAGCCTTCCTCTTGGTTTCCTTTTTGTAGTGTTGGTAAATCTCCCCTCTCGTGAATCGTCACATTGCGCTTATAGTTCTAGGGACCTTCTTGTCATATTTATATGAAAAGGTTGCGAGCTTTCGAATCACGATCCTAGGATACTCTGCTCCCTTTTGTTGACGGACCTCCTTTCGTGAATCACGTTGCAGCTTATAACCCCGGAGTCTTTTGGTTGTCTTCGAGATGAAAAAGTAGAAGGCTTTGAATCACAATTTTTGGATTTATTTTACTCCATCGCCTTTTGATCGTGAGATGGTGACTAAAGGATAGCTTCGCCTCCCGAGGCTTTTCTTTCTTGACTCATCCTCCAACGTGCGAGATGTTACCCTCTTCCGCCTTCATTACTTTCAAAGAATTCTAGCTCTTTATTGTCCATCGTACAGTACCAAAGATTCGAACTCGGTGCAACTTTGGATTTCATGCCCTTAGGAGTCATGAAATTCACGATTTCGTGTTTCTTCATGTTCTCCCCTTGGACATGTCACAACCAATCCTTTTTATCATTTCCTTCGGACACTGCTTTCATTGGGGTTTTCACATCAGAAATATCCCTTTTAACTCTTCTTCTCGCATCTTCGCCTATCATGTTGACCCCGTGATTAGGTAGCGGGTGCCCCTTGCAAGAGGTGTCATCGACTTCTATAACTCCCATCTGGATCAGTCTTTCCACTAGTTTCTTAAAAGCGAGACAGTGCTCTATAGAATGCCCCACGATTCCTGCATGGTATTCGCACTGTGCGTTCGCATCATACCACTTAGGGTACGGGGGTTGCAAGGGTTTTAAGTAATGGGGGGAGACAACGTGTGCGTCAAATAATTTCTGGTACATTTCCTTGTATGGGACTGGGATAGGCGTAAATTAGATTTTCTCCATATTTTGCCTTGTGTTGGACTCCTGTCTAAAGGGGCTCTGATGATCGGGGGTCATAGTCCTTAGCTGGCTCACAGTAATAGGTTTTGAATAACTTTTACCTATGTTGTTTATATCATTCTCCCTTTTCTTCGGGACCGTCTTTCTAGTACTTTCTCCACCTCTATTTTACTGTTTGATTGCATTCTCGATCATTTCCCACAGCGACAATATCGTAAAAACTTTTAGTGGCACTTTCAAGCATGTGATTAATGAAGGAGCCTTCAACGTATTGACAAACAAAGATGGTTGTCTCTTTTTCTAGGAGCGGTGGTGAACTTGTGTGGCTACTTCCTCCACCACCGGGCATATTGCTGAAACTTTCGTTTGGCTTTTTCTCCATATTTTGGGCGTGATTCGATCGAGAGCTATATCGCCACGCGTGCAGTATTGTTTCGGAAGGCTGTGCTAGATCCTTCCACGACTTGATCTGGGTGCAAATGGTGATTGTACCATTTGGCATGCCCCGCCAAACTATCTGAAAACAATGAATAAGCGAGTTGATCATTGTTAACATATCCCGCCATCCGTCGACGAACATTGTGATATGCCTCGGGCAACTGGTCCCATTGTATTTTTCAAAATCTGGGGTCTTAAACTTTGGCGGAAGTATGAGGTCTGGGACTAGGCTCAAGTCTTTAGCGTCCACCCCAGTAGCGATGGTCAGCAGTCTCTGTTTCCTTAAACTTTTCTTCTAACCATTTGCAACGATACTCGAGTTGTCTGGGAAAGTTCGTTTTTGCCTTATCCATTTTAGCCATTTCATCAAAATCGAGGACTATAGGGTTAGCCGGACCTTCTCCGGATTAGTGCTGAACCGATCGGGAAGTCTTGGCGGCATTCTTGATCTCAAGTTGGCACTGTGGCCTGATAACAAAAGGCGTCCTTTGGGGACACATTTCTGGTGGTGTTTGGGTATTTGGCGGGGTAAATCCCGGAGGGTAAGTAGGGTCGTCATTATTCCCTGAATTAGCAGCGGCGCCCTTTCCTCGTTCATTGGTCAATAGTTGCGCTAGCTGGCTCATCATGTTGTTTTGGGACTCGTGCATCCGTTCTATCATATCTTGCTAGAGTTTCATCATTTGCTCCTGCATCTGTTCTTGCATCTCCTTCTGAAATTGTTCAAATCTTTGATCCATTTTCTTTGTCTTAGCACGAGTCCCGTAGTGATGTCCAGGTTCAGATTTCTTTTCTTCTCTCTTGTTTCTCTCGTTAATCTTAACCAATTAGGCTTCTTTTATAAACTTTAATGCATGTAATATGATGTAATGCAAATGCATGAATCGAGAAGAAGACATCGATTCGATCAACTTCATTTTAGAAAACTTTATTAGAAGGCAAAACCCTTTACATAAAGTAGATTACAAATATGTTCTCGCCCTAAGACCTAAGGTTTTGATTTTTCCAAGCGAGAGATTAGCTCTTCATCAGACCTTGGTAGCCCATATCTCAAGCCCAATATGTCACCTCTTGACCAAAGTCATGGGTGATCGCCTACTTCTCGAATCTGGATTATTGCTTCTCCCATGAGGTAGTCCTGTCTTGGTTTGCTCGCAAGAATGGTGAAGCTCTTCCTCCCAACGTCTTTCTCTCATTTCCAAGCTCAATCCGAGCTCGCTACTATGTAATGCCGATTCTAACTCTTCAACCCTACCTTTCATTTCCTCTATTCATTAGGGCTTGACTTTAGTTGGCTTTCCGAGTCTCGACTTGATAGTGGTGTAGGATCGCCAAGCTCAGCTATTCTAGCTTCTAATCCCTTTTTCTCTTTTTGGTCTTCTGTCCGGCCCTTCTCTAAGTTTTCCTTCTGCGCTCGCATTTCGTGAAACTTTTTCTCCCAACTGCTAACTTTGGCTCTTTCCTCCCTCTTGCTTCCACTGCTCTGAAGTTTTTCCTAATCCCGTATTTTTTATCGTTAAGCGCATCCTCTTGTACTCCGTCTTCAAGTTATCTCGGTCTTTCTCTACTTTCCGCTTTTCCTTTCTGAGTTTCTCAACCTCTGATTTTTGACCGTCCACTTCTAATTGGAGGAGCATCTTTTCTTCCTCCAACCTTTCTATCCTTTTCCCGAGTTCCGAGCTCATCCGTTCAAAATCTTGCTTCACAATCTCTAATTCTGATGGGACCACTGCATGTATTCTTCTCTTGATCGGGCGCCTACGGATTTGGCTCGGTATGTTATCATTGACTCTCCTAGCCCTCCATTCAAGGTATTCCGAAATAGTCCTCGAACCGTAGATAATCTCCTCATTCGTGAATCGATTCCGAGCACTAAAAATCTCTTTAACCCTTTTCTTATAGCTTCCCCTTCATATGAGAACTCGCATTGAGCTAGCCCATATGTCGTTGGTACAAACTGTCTTGAACTATACTGTCTTAGGATCAGTAAAGGGGCGTAGGCAGTGGCACCCCAAATTCCCAATAGGGGAACCCAATCAAAGCTTCCGTAACGATAAAGGATCCGGTCGAGAATCATCCAGGGAGCCTTCCACTCGATGTCGTCCTCTTGAAGGTTTTGAAAGAGCGCGATCCAATTCTCTTCAGACACATCCTCTCTTCTAGGCGTAGTTGCTATCTCTTCTAGCGGGGAATACTTTTCTGACATGAACCGGCAAGACACTTTTTCTATTTTCCAAAAGTGACTATGGAACCAAGCCAATAACAACAAGACATCCAATAAACACCGCCGCCTCTTCTCTCGACATGCGGTCAAGGATCCGAATGTTTCGCTAAGATGGTAGGAACAGGTGTGACCCTTTGTCCAATCGGTGAATAGATCAATAATCGCTTCATCAATGTGCCTCAAAGCTTTGGGAAGATTACCAGTAGTAAATACACAAGGCCAAGATGTCATCCTTTTCTTCAGACGGGATACGCCAGATCAGTCTCTCAAACATATCCGTGGTATGCATTTACCTTCGCCTTCTTTTGCATTCTAGCTGAGACCTACTGTTCGCTCATTCCGGTGATATTCATCAACTTCTTCGCGAAGGTTGGGCCATTAACCGCCTTAGAATAAGCTTTGTCAACTTGAATTCTTGGACAATGTAGCAAGGTCGTATACTCTTCTACTGTGGGAACCAGATCCACTTTCCCGAAGGAGAAACAGCTATACGCGGCATTCTAGAACTGGGTCATTGCTCGGACCAGGTGTTTATCTATTTTGACCTCAAGCAGGTAAGGCGTCACCGTAAGTACCATAGAATACCGCTTTTCATCATCCCACTGAGTCCAGATTTCTTTCAACTCTTGGAGCTCGTTCTGCGTGACACTGATATTGGTGAAGTTCCGTAGCTCCGACACATATCCTTCGACTAAGCTATCTCCTTTTTCTATTTGTCATTGCTCTGACCATATGCGGACGACCGCATTGTCTTCTACTTTATCAAGGAATTCACTTTCCATAACCAGCTTCCCAACTCAGAAACGGACCGTGAATCGATGTCTCCTTAAAATATGAAATGATATGCACAAAAAGAAACACAAAAAGTTAGTACCATGGAATATAAAGTAAGTAAAATAAACAAATGCCTGTCTGGGTGACCACTAAGATTTGTCATGGCTCTACCTAAGGTGGGCTCTTAGGGTTTGCTATATGCGGCTTAGTTCTAAAGTTCGAGGTGCCCGAACCAGCAGATTCCTCGATCCTCACCCATTATAGGCTCATACGGATCGAGTTCGGTTCAGGGGAATACATTTCCCTATGGCCATGCGGAAGTGAAGACTTCACGGAGACATAGGTACGGATGTATTCTGAAAGCAGTCCACTAGCCCATGCGGAGGTGAAAACCTCACGAAGGCATAGCTTCTCGCTCCCACTTAAAGGTGTGACCACAACGGTCATGCAATGCAAAGCCAAGGTATTTACGAGGCTAATATTGAAGGTGCATTAAAAGAAGCATGATTTTTCCAAAACCATTTTAATTAAAGGATAAAATCAATCAATCTATGGCTTGACCCTCGTTCCCCGAGTGGAGTCGCCAAGGTATCAGAACCATTTTTGGGTGAAAGCAGAACGACGCCATCGACTCAATTTTGAAAAAGAAAAGGAAAGGAGTCGCCACCGATCTTTATTTGGTGTGATCGGATCACCTTCGTTTAATAAAACCTTTAATTTACTAAAACAGTGCTTTTTGGTCCACGAACTTTGAGAAAACGGGTTCGAGGTCGATTACGTGCGATGAAGGATTAGCACCCTCGACACGCCCAAAATTGGTACCAAACCGATTGATTGATGTCCTATTTGTTGAAAACTTTAAAAGGGTTCAAAATACAATGCTTTTTATTTTTAAAATTGGAAGGACGTTAAGGCTTTCTTATTTTCAAGAGATAAAGCATCACGTCCGAGAAGTTAGGCACAATACTTTAAACTCTGAAACTAAGCTCGCTTTTGAAGCTTGGTTTTATTTGAAGAGGATCTTCCGTTATTCGTCAAATGAGAGACCGGAACCCGAGAAGTTAGGGCTCGATTTCTCGAGTTTCAAATACGGAAGATTGCCTCTATTTAGGAAAAGAAACTTATCCCAAGTATCTAAGTGTCGAGTCCAATGAAGTTAGGGCCCGATATTTTGAGTTTTCGAGACTACGATTTTGTTTTTTTAATTTAAATTACAATTTTAAAAGAGACATCCCATTGTTTAGCTTTAAACGAGGAGAGATCGAACCCAAGAAGTTAGGGCTCGATTCACTCGAATTGCTAACACGAAACGTCAATTTGAAACCGGGACTTATGATTTTGGAAGGGATATTTCATTATTTGAACGAGGAAAATCGAACCCGATAAGTTAGGGCTCGATTTACTCGAGTTTTTAAAACAAAACATTGCCCCCTTTTAAAAAAATCTTTAAATGATATATGATGCTTTTTCAAAACGTATTTTGTTTAACAATATAGTACAAAACTAAGAAGACAACTACGAGATGTAAATAAAGTAAATATAAATACTTAATATAATAATAATAATGATAATAATAATAATAATAATAACAAGATAATAATGTATAAAAAAGGTGAAACAGAAATAATGATGACGAGATAATAATGATGATACTTGAAATAAGAAAAGGAAACAATAAAATAAGATAATAATGGTAATATGTAAAAAAAACAATGATAGCAATTAATAAATGAAATAATATATAAAATAAATACGTAAAAAATATATACATAAAAACATAATAATAATAATAATAACGATAAAAAAACAAATAATAATAATAATAATAATAACAACAAATGATAATAATAAATAAAATAATAATTATAGTTAACAATAATCAGAGGAAAATATACAATCGTAATAATGAATAATAGTGATAACCAACAAATAATGGTAAGAATACAATCATAATAATAATAATAATAATAATAATAATAATAATAACAATAATAATAATAATAATAAATGGTCAACATCAATAATAGTAGAAATAGTAGAAATTATGTAAATAATTTGAAAATGGGTCAAATTGGAATTAAAAGCAGTAAGAGGGCCAAATTAAACATTATAAGCAATAAAAGGACCAAACAAAGAACGCTACAGAAGGCTGAGGCGAGGGCGCAAATTTCCCCAAATAGCTAAACGCAAGACGTTTTATGGGGTAGAATTATAATTGCATAAAGTTTACGGGCAAAATTGCAATAGCTAAAGACTTAATTGTAAAAATCTAAAATGCGAAAGGACCAATCGCAAAATAGTCCATTGATTAAAAACACGCGGATCCTAGAGCGGGTCGGATCGGATCGGGTCGACATGGATGAAACGACGTCGTTTGGGCATTAGGCCACCCAAAACGACGCTGCTCGGGGCCTATATAAGTTTAAAAGCTTCAAAAAATCATTTTCCACAAACTTTAAAAAAAAAATCTTCTCTCCTTCTCAAATTTCTCTGCAGGCATAGGGAATCCGTGAGAGCCCAAGACTCGACCTCCGCTGCTCACTGACGACCACCGCTGCTCACCGGTGACCGCCTTTACAATAGTTTTCAGAGAAAAATTCTTCTCGCTATAATGCTCTCTCTTTTTCATTCCGAAAAGAACCCCTTTTACAATAGTTTTTGTGGCTTTATAGCAAGTTGATTATAGAAGACAAATTGCTTCGCCTTCTTGTCTTTGTGCGTGTTTTTGTTTTGCAAGCGGCGGGCGGAGCGTGTCGTGGAGCAGGCGACGGATGGCGTCTGCGGCGAGAGGCAGTGGGTGGGGGCGGTCGAAGTCGGAGGTCGAGGCGTAAGGGCTAGGGTTTTTTTTTATTTTTTTCTGTTTTCTGATAGTTAGGTTGGCTTTGTTAATGGGCCGGGTAATTTTGGGCTTTGTACAGCTGCCCCTCTTTGCTCGTTTTTGTGTAACGAGAATAGAGCAAAGACTCAAAAAAGCCCAATGTTGCCCGGCCTCGCCGAGTCTTGGCCTCCCAGGTGCTTTTCTTCAAGTAGCCTCCTGTCCGCCGCTTCTTATTGTTTCAATCCACTCCACCGATATGTCGCTTCAATTTGCTCTTGCTGCGACTCCAATGGGATGTGACTTGTTTCATTTTAGATTGCTCACTTGCATCTCCAAAGAGATGAGGTCTTGATCTATGACTCTATCCCACCTCTAGTTAAGGCAATAGGACTAAAGCTTAACCATGCTCCCTCTTGGTTAGGGATAGGAATTACACATTTTGACCTATTCCATCTTTGGTCGGGACATAGGGCGATGGCCAAAATCATGTTCCCTCGTTTAGGGAGCCAAGATTAGCCGATCTTGCCCCACTACCGGTTAGGCGACAAGATCTACAATTTTGGCCTTTTCCATTTCTTTGGTCGGTGGCAATAGGAGGGTGGCCTAAATCGTGTTTCCCTCTCGGTTGAGGAGCCATGATTTGCCTTCGATCTTGCCCCACTACTGGTTATGGTGACAAGATCTACAATTTTTGACTTAGTCCATCTTTGCTCAAGAGCAATAGGACAATCTTCAACCTATTCCACCACTGGTTGATGGCAATAGGGCAATCTTCAACCTATTCCATCACTGGTTGATGGCAATAGGACAATCTTCAACCTATTCCACCACTGGTTGATGGTAATAGGACAATCTTCAACCTATTCCACCACTGGTTGATGGCAATAGGGCAATCTTCAACCTATTCCACCACTGATTGATGGCAATAGGGCAATCTTCAACCTATTCCACCACTGGTTGATGGCAATAGGACAATCTTCAACCTATTCCACCACTGGTTGATGGCAATAGGGCAATCTTCAACCTATTCCACCACTGGTTGATGGCAATAGGGCAATCTTCAACCTATTCCATCACTGGTTGATGGCAATAGGACAATCTTCAACCTATTCCACCACTGGTTGATGGCAATAGGGCAATCTTCAACCTATTCCATCACTGGTTGATGGCAATAGGACAATCTTCAACTTATTCCATCACTGGTTGATGGTAATAGGACAATCTTCAATAGTGTTGCTACGCATCTTTAGGGACATATCCTCGAGACTCGATTTTATATGTTTGTGTTTATGCCAAATGGTAAGGATGCTATGGTCGAATGACTCAAATGCTCCTAACTTCGTGTGATATGGATGACACTTACATGGATGCCGAATGTCATGAGAATGATGATTTTCGTTAAGATGCAATGATTGTAATAAATCAATGCTCCTAACTAAATGATATTACGGAGGACATTTGTATGAATGCGAGGATGTCATGAGAACAATTTATTATTATTATTTTTGTTTTAAAAGATTATGGTCAGAATTGCTCGTTTCATTATCGAGCTCACTAGCCTGAACACAACTTTTCGTCGATACCTATGTCGAGAATGCAGGGAGGCAGTCATGATTTTAGGCTCCTCTTTCTTGAACGTTTCCAACCCCTAAATGTGGTGATTCTTAAACAACAGTCTTGTTTTAGGTTCCTACGCTGTTTAGAGGCTTCCAGAGTAATAGGTGGAACCCCTTTTATGGAAGCATTATGGGTCAATGGGTCATTATTTCAATTGCAAACAACTCAAAGATTTAAAATAACAATGGAATTTATGAAGAATGGAATTGGATTAAATCAACAAAAGTAAACATTATTGGGGTACAAAAATGGGTAAAAGAAAAGTAGGTGCCCAGATATCGCAACTGGCTTCACCAACGGATCCTTCCAAGATCATTTGAGTGAATAGGCATTGGGAGATCTGCAGTCTTTGTAGATGTTTCGAGGTGTAACATTCATCCTTTTGCTAATTCTGAGGGAATAAAAATCGTCACATACCCCTCCTTTGTACAAATTCAAGCCGCCCATATCGGGTTTTCGACTCAAAGCCCTTTGGTCTCAAAGCGCCTTACGGGTTTCACTTTGGCCTCTCCATTTTTCATTTTTTTAGGTCTTAAAGCGCTTTTTCGGTTTTCACTTTAGCCTTTCTCCTCTTCAAGCATAATATTTCTTAACGAATCAATTATGGGATTGGGTAGATTTTTCCCATCCATCTCGGCCAAAATTAATGCCCTCCAGAGAAAGCCTTTTTCACCACATATGGTCCTTCCCAATTCGCATCCATTTCCTCCTCAAATCCTTTTGTATGGGAAGGATCTTTTTAAAGACGAGATCCCTTCGTGGAATTCCTTGGCGAACTTTTTGTTGTAAGCTCGCATCATTCGCTTTTGGTACATCCGACCATGACGGATAGCTTTCGACCTCTTTTCTTCGATCAGATTCAATTGATCATATCGAGTTTGGATCCATTCTGCCTCATTCAATTTCAATTCGGACAATACTCGAAGGGACGAAATTTTAACTTTGATGGGTAAAACCGCCTCCATTCCGTAAACTAATGAGAAAGGAGTTGCCCCGGTGGAGGTTCTGATTGACGTTCGGTGGCGAAAAGGGCAAATGGTAACTTCGTGCCAATCCTTGTAAGTCTCGACCATCTTTCCTATTATCCTCTTGATGTTCTTATTAGTCGCTTCAACCGCACTGCTCATCTTTAGGCGATACTGGCGATTTAATTGTGATGTCTGATCTTGAATTGCCTACAGACTTCTGTGATCATGTTGTTATTCAAGTTTAATGCATTATCAGATATGATCCTCTCAGGCATTCCATATCGACATATGATCTCCTTTTTTAGGAACTTGCTGACTACTGATTTTGTCACATTGGCATATGAAGTGGCCTCTACCCATTTAGTGAAGTAATCAATTACCACGAAGATGAACCGATGTCCATTGGAAGCTTTTGGTGAGATCGGTCCAATGACGTCCATGCCCCACATAGAAAACGGCCATGGGGAGGTCATAACATGTAAAGGTGAGGGTGGTACATGGATCTTGTCCCCATAAATTTGGCACTTATGACATTTCTTAGCATAATCGATGCAATCTCTTTCCATGGTAGACCAATAATACCCGAATCTCATGATTTGTCTGGCCATTGAGAACCCATTGGCATGCATTCCACAGATACCCTCATGGACTTCTTCTAGGATCTCGCTTAGCCTCAGCGCCATCCACACATCTTAATAGCACTTGATCCTTTCTTCTTTGTATAGATCTCTCCGCGTCTAAGACATAGTCGCAAGCTAGTCTTCTCAATGTCCTTTTGTTATTTTCGGTTTGCTGATCGGGTATTTATGATCTTTCACGTATTGTAGTATATCGTGATACCATGGATGATTACTTTGCTCCTCTTCTTCTATGTTGTAGCAATGGGCTGGGACCTCATAAATGCTCATTTGTATAGGCCTCATATCCTCCTTGTTGTTTGCTCGCACTATAGAAGCCAATGTAGCTAGAGCATCGACCATCCGATTTTAGTCTCTTGGTAAATAATCGAAGTGATGTCATCGAACTCTTTGATTAGTTCTTGGACCAATCTTTTGTATTCGACCAATTTGGGATCTCTCGTCTCCCATTCTCCTTTAAGTTGATAAATTACCAATGCGAGTCTCCATATACTTCAAAGACCTTAATTTTATGTTCAATAGCAAAGACGGATGCCCATGATACAAGCTTCATACTACGCCATATTGTTTGTACAATCAAAATCCAATTTACAGTAAATGGGTAATGATCTCCGTTTGGGGACATCGAATCGCCCCAATTCTATTGCCCATAGCGTTCGATGCCCCGTCGAGTTCGGGCCTCAAGGACGACTTTCTGTGGTATCTTCTTCAGTGGTTGCTACGTATATTAGGTCGTCATTAGGGAAATCAAAGTCCAGAGGCTCATAATCTGCCAGAGCTCTACTAGCCAGAAAATCCGCTATTGCACTCCCTTTTATCGCTTTCTGGTTTACATAAACTATGTCAAACTCAGAAAGTAAAATTTGCCATCGGGCCATCCGTCCATTAAGAGTAGTTGACTCCATTAGGTATTTCAGTGGGTCTAGCTTCGAGATGAGCCAGGTCGTATGATACAACATGTACTGCCTCAGTCTCCGAGTTGTCCAGACCAAGGCACAACATATTTTCCCAATCGGTGAGTACCTTGTTTCACACTCAGTGAACTTTTTACTAAGGTAGTATATTGCTTTTTCTTTCTTTCCTGACTCATCATGCTGGCCGAGCACATGTCCCATTGAATTATCAAGTACCGTCAAATAGAGGATTAGTGGCTTCTCTGGATTAGGCGGTGTCAATACTTTGGAGGATTGGACAGTATCGCTTACTTTGTCGAAGGTCTTCGACATTCCTCGTCCCACACACTGGTTGTGTTTTTAAGAAGATGAAATATGGGATCACATTTCTCGGTCGGTTGTAAAATGAACCGAGCAATGTAATTTAATCTTCCTAAGAAACCTCGAACTTCTTTTTGCGTACGAGGCGAAGACAATTCTTGTATAGCCTTGACCTTGTCTGGGTCAACCTCAATCCCCTTTTCACCGACTATAAATCCTAGCAGCTTTTCCGACTGCTCCAAAGGTACATTTTACCAAGTTAAGCTTCGTTGGACTTTCTCAACCTCAAAAATAATTTCCTTAAGACTTGGATATGCTCCTTTTGATTCGAGACTTGGCGATCATATCGTCGACGTAAACCTCAATTTCCTTGTGCATCATGTCATGGAATAGGGTCACCATGGCTCTCGATATGTTGCTTCCGCATTCTTCAACCCAAATGGCATTACCTTATAGCAAAAGGTTCCCACATGGTTATGAATGTGGTTTTATTCATGTCTTCGTGAAGCATCTTTATCTGGTTGTATCCCGAGAAGCCATCCATGAACGAGAACAATGAATAACCCGCCAGATTATCCACTAAGGTGTCGATATGAGGTAATGAAAAGTTGTCTTCGTGCTAGCCTTGTTTAGATCTCTCGTAGTCCACACACATTCGTACTTTTCCATCTTTCTTAGGGACGGGACGATATTGGCTACCCATTCCGAGTACTTAACCACTTGCAAAAACCTTGTGTCAAACTGCTTCCTGACCTCTTCTTTTATTTTTAGTAAAACGTCTGGCCTCATCCTCCGAAGTTTCTTTGGACCGGCTTGTATTCTTTTTTATGGGCAAGCGGTGTACCACGATATCGATCTTAGCCCGCATGTCTTGATATGACCATGCGAAGACATCCTTGAATTCTTGGAGTAACTCAATGAGGTCTTGCTTTGTCTCTGGGTGATCTTGGCTCCAATCTTCACTTCTTTCTTTTCTTGTTCATCTCCTAGATTCACTATTTCCACTGATTCTTTGTGAGGTATGATTTGTTTCTCCTCTTGTTCTACCATCCTTAACATTTTCGGAGCTAAGTCACAGCCTTGGTCATCTCTAAAACCCTAAAAATCTTTCGCACCCATATCTTGCTCAAAAGGACATTCTGAGTCATCGGTAGCGTTAATCAAATCATTGATATTTGAGGACCTGTTATGGAGATGAATAAAGGCTCATAGAATCACAGAATCTAGGCATGATAAATGAAGAATAGAAATGTTTAGAAGAATATCTAAAGAAAGAATAATGAATGAATGAAATAAACATAAAAGAAAATTTGCTCAAAAGATGGCGGAGATGTATTTCATTGAAAATAACGATGTCTTATACAAAATCATGTTTCACAAAAGGGGTTCTTATTGCTTCTAGACTTAAAGCAATAAGTGTGTTCCGAGTATTACTCTGAATGAGTTCTAAAGGCTATAGGAATCTCCTCCATGATCAATTGTTTAGAACGCTACCCTACCATAGAGGCGGATGCCATTCGATTTTTTTCTTCAATTTCCCCCTCAGATATAGCGTTGACATGCACGATTTCTTCATTTTGTATTTCTCGTCCCGGATGGATAACCCCTCCTGATATAAAGGTCTCATGAATATGAGGAATTATCATCGGTTGCCATTTTATCTCATCTCCCTCGACGTGCCTTCCTTCTTTCTTGTTTCTTTTCTAACTCTTCTTTTTTTGCTTTGCGTTTGGCTTGAATCCTAGACCAAGAAGTCTCACTTTTCTTTTAGTCCTGGACCTCGATTTCTCCTTGGAGGTACCTTCCAAGTCCTTTCCCGCATGCCTCTATTCCCACCATCGATTTATAGACCCATTTTCGTGGTTTTTGATAATTGGGGTACTGGGACTTTATTCCCCTCGGCGACGAATGTTGCGTTGACAAATTCCAAAGAACGGAAGGAACACTCAGATGCTTCATCGTTGGCTTCTAAATAGGGTGCATTATTTGTTACAGTTGCGATGATGTCCTCTTCAGCATTTATGGTCACTAAACGGCCCTCTGAGATTAATTTCAACTTTTGGTGCAACGATGAGGGCACTGCTCCTGCCGAGTGTATCCAAGGTCTCCCCAGCAAGCAAGTTATAAGACGGTCGGATATCCATCACGATAAAGTCCACCTCATATGTGCCCTGGTCTGATTAAAAGAGGTACTTCGATCCTTCCCATGACTTTCCTCTCGCCCATCGAATGCCCTTACTACGTTGTGGCGTGCCTTCATATGAGAACTATCAACGGTAGTCGATTCAAGATCGATAGTGGTAAAACATTGAGCGCCGATCCATTATCGACCAGTACCCACGTAATGTGTATCCTTTGCAATCGCGTGGTAATATGGAGAGCCTTGATGGAACCCGTATTCTCGGAGGATCTCATCATCGTTAAAGAAAATGAAGTTATCAGCACCTATGTTGCTAACTAGGCGATCCAGCTTGTTAACTGTTATATCATTTGCAACATAAGTTTCATTCAATACCTTCATCAGCGCGTTACGATGTGCTTCAGAGCTTAATAGCAAATCTAGCACCGATATGCGAGCTGGCTGTTTATGTAGCTGCTCTACGACACTGTATTCACTATGCTTCAAAAACTTTAAGAATTCCCTAGCTTCTTCCTCCTTCACTGGTTCGTTTATATGTGTCTCTTACTTGGTCCCTTTTTCTTTTTTCTGTTCGCCCATCAAGTTTTTCCCTTTTGAGTGCTCCGTCTTTGTGTTTGACAAGTCGTAGCGCTTTCCACTGCGCGTGTAGGAGCCTTTCTTTTGGTTTCCTTTTGTAGTGTTGGGCGAATCTCTCCTCTCAGGAATCGTCACATTGCAGTTTTAGTTCCAGGGGACCTTCTTGTCATATTTATATGAAAAGGTTGCAAGCTTTCTGATCACGATCCTAGGATACTCCTGGCTCCCTTTTGTTGACGGACCTCCTTTTCGTGAATCGCCACGTTGCGCTTATAACCCCGGAGTCTTTTGGTTATCTTCGATGAAAAGCGGAGGCTTTGAATCACAATTTTCGATTTATTTTACTCCATCGCTTTTGATCGTGAGATGGTGACTAAAGGATAGCTCACCTCTGAGGCTTTTGTCACGACTCATCCTCCAACGTGCGAGATGTTACCCTCTTCCGCCTTCATTGCTTTCAAAGAATTCTAGCTCTTTATTGTCCATCGGCAGATTGTACAAAGATTCGAACTCGGTGCAACTTTGGATTTCGTGCCCTTCCGAGTCATGAAATTCACACCTTTTCGTGTTTCTTCATGTTCTCCCTTGGACATGTCACAACCAATCCCTTTTATCATTTCCTTCCGACTGTTTCATTGGGGTTTCACATCTAAATATCCCTTTTAACTCTTCTTCTCGTATCTTCGCCTATCATGTTGACCCGTGATTAGGTAGCGGGTGCCCTTGCAAGAGGTGTCATCGACTTATAACTCCCATCCGGATCGGTCTTTCCACTAGTTTCTTAAAAGTGAGATGTTGTTTATAGAATGCCCTATGATTCCTGCATGGTATTCAGACTGTATGCTCGCATCATACCACTTAGGGTACGGGTTGCAAGGGTTTTAAGTAATGGGGAGACAACGTGTCGTCAAATAATTTCGGTACATTTCCTTGTATGGAATGGATAGGCGTAAATTAGATTTTCTCCGTATTTTACCTTGTGTTGGACTCCTTTCTAAAGGGCTCGATGATCGGGGTCATAGTCCTTGGTCGCTCACGATAATAAGTTTTGAATAACTTTTACCTATGTTGTTTATATCATTCTCCCTTTTCTTGGACCGTCTTTCTAGTACTTTCTCCAAATTCTATTTTACTGCTTTGATTGCATTCTCGATCATTTCCCCAGCAAAGACAATATCGTAAAAACTTTTAGTGGCACTTCCAAACATGTGATTAATGAAGGGAGCCTTCAACGTATTGACAAACAAAGATGGTTGTCTCTTTTTTTAGAGCGGTGGTGAACTTGTGTGGCTACTTCCTCCACCACCGGGCATATTGCTCAAACTTTCATTTAGCTTTTCTCCATATTTTAGGCGTGATTCGATCAGAGCTATATCGACTACGTGTCGTATTGTTTCAGAAGGCTGTGCTAGATCCTTCCACTTGATCTTGATCCGGTACTACCGATTGTACCATTTGGCCGCGGCCCCGGCCAAACTATCCTGAAAACAATGAATAAGCAGTTGATCGTTGTTAACATATCCCGCCATCCGTCGACAGAACATTGTGATATGCGCCTCGGGGCAACTGGTCCCATTGTATTTTTCAAAATCTGGGGTCTTGAACTTTGGCGGAAGTATGAGGTCTGGGACTAGGCTCAAGTCTTTAGCGTCCACCCCGTAGCGATGGTCAGCAGTCTCTATTTCCTTAAACTTTTCTTCTAACCATTTGCAACGATCCTCGAGTTGTCTGGGAAGGTTCGTTTTTGCCTTATCCATTTCAGCCATTTCATCAAAATCGGGGACTATAGGTTAGCGGACCTTCTCCGGATTAGTGCTGAACCGATCGGAAGTGCTAATCGGCATTCTTGATCTCAACCTAGCACTGTGGCCTGATAACAAAAGGCGTCCTTTGGGGACACATTTCTGGTGGTGTTTGGGTATTTGGCGGGGTAAATCCGAAAGGTAAGTAGGGTCGTCATTATTCCCTGAATTAGCAGCGACGCCCTTTCCTCGTTCATTGGCCAATAGTTGCGCCAGCTGGCTCATCATGTTATTTTGACTCTTGCATCCGTTCTATCATATCTTGCTGGAGTTTCATCATTTGCTCCGTGCATACATTCTTGCATCTCCTTCGAAATTGTTCAAATCTTTGATCCATTTCTTTGTCTTAGCACGAATCCGTAGTGATGTCCGGTTTTGATTTCTTTTCTTCTCTCTTGTTTCTCCGTTAATCTTAACCAATTAGGCTTCTTTTATAAACTTTAATGCATGTAATATGATGTAATGCAAATGCATGAATGCAGTGAAGAAGACATCGATTACGATCAACTTCATTTTAGAAAACTTTATTAGAAGGCAAAACCCTTTACATAAAGTAGATTACAAATATGTTCTCGCCCTAAGACCTAAGGTTTTGATTTTTCCAAGCAGAGAGATTAGCTCTTCATCACGACCCGGTGGTAGCCCATATCTCATGCCCAATATGTTAGCCTCCTCAGCCAAAGTCTGTAGGTGATCAGCTACTTCTCAAATCTAGATTATTGCTTCTCCCATGAGGTAGTCCCGGCTACGGATTTGCTCGTAAGAATGGTGAAGCTCTTCCTCCCAACGTCTTTCTCTCATTTCCAGAAGCTCAATCCGGAGCTCGCTACTATGTAATGCCGATTCTAACTCTTCAACCCTACCTTTCATTTCCTCTATTCTGTTCAGGCTTGACTTTAGTTGGCTTTTCGAGTCTCGACTTCGATAGTGGTGTAGGGATCGCCCAAGCTCAGCTATTCTAGCTTCTAATCCCTTTTTCTTTTTTGGTCTTCATCTGCCCTTCTAAGTCTTCCTTCAAGGCCAGATTTCGTGAAACTTTTTCTCCCAACTGCTAACTTTGGCTCTTTCCTCTCGAACCTCTTGCTGCCACTGCTCTGAAGTTTTCCCTAATCCCGTATTTTTTATCGTTAAGTGCATCCTCTTGTACTCCGTCTTCAAGTTATCTCGGTCTTTCTCTACTTTTCGCTTTTCCTTTCTGAGTTTCTCAACCTCTGATTTTTGACCGTCCACTTCTAACTGGAGGAGCATCTTTTCTTCCTCCAACCTTTCTATCCGTTTCCCGAGTTCCGAGCTCATCCGTTCAAAATCTTGCTTCACAATCTCTAATTCTGATGGGACCACTCGCATGCATTCTTCTCTTGATCGGGCGCCTTCTGGATTTGGCTCAGGAATGTTATCATTGACTCTCCTAGCCCTCCATTCAAGGTATTCCGAGGTTATCCTCGGGCCTGTAGATAATCTCCTCATTCTGTGAATCTGATTCCAGGCACTAAAAATCTCTTTAACCCTTTTCTTATAGCTTCCCCCTTCATATGAGAACTCGCATTGAGCTAGCCCATATGTCGTTGGTACAAACTGTCTTGAACTATACTGTCTTAGGATCAAGAAAGGCGTGGCGGTGGCACCCCAAATTCCCAATAGGGAACCCAATCAAAGCTTCCGAACGATAAAGGATCCAATGAATCATCCGTGAGCCTTCCACTCGATGTCGTCCTCTTAAAGGTTTTGAAAGAGCGATCCAATTCTCTTCGGACACATCCTCTCTTCTAGGCGTAGTTGCTATCTCTTCTAGCGGGGAATACTTTTCTGACATGAACCGGCAAGACACTTTTTCTATTTTCCAAAAGTGACTATGGAACCAAGCCAATAACAGCTGCGCACATCCAATAAACCTGCCTTCGCCTCTTCTCTGACATGCAGTCAAGGATCTGAATGTTTCGGCTAAGATGGTAGGAACGGGTGTGACCCCTTTGTCCAATCGGCTGAATAGATCAATAATTGCTTCATCAATGTGCCTCAAAGCTTTCGGGAAGATTACCAGGCCGTAAATACACAAGGCCAAGATGTCTATCCTTTTCTTCGTATCGGGATGTGCCAGGATCAGGTCTCTCAAACATATCCAGGGTATGCATTTACCTTCGCCCTTTTTTTGCATTCTAGTTGAGACCCACTGTTCGCTCATTCCGGTGATATTCATCAACTTCTTCGCGAAGGTTGGGCCATTAACTGCCTTGGAATAAGCTTTGTCAACTTGAATTCTTGGGCAATGTAGCAAGGTCGTATACTCTTCTACTGTGGGAACCAGATCCACTTTCCCGAAGGAGAAACAGCTATACGCGGCATTCCAAAACTGGGTCATTGCTCGGAACAGGTGTTTATCTATTTTGACCTCAAGCAGGTAAGGCAGGTCACCGTAAGTACCATAGAACAGCTGCTTCGCTTCATCATCCCACTGAGTCCAGATTTCTTTCAACTCTTGGAGCTCGTTCTGCGTGACACTGATATTGGTGAAGTTCCGTAGCTCCGACACATACCCTTCGACTAAGCTATC
Organism: Gossypium rotundifolium; assembly: GCA_025506655.1. Classification (NCBI taxonomy): domain Eukaryota; kingdom Viridiplantae; phylum Streptophyta; class Magnoliopsida; order Malvales; family Malvaceae; genus Gossypium; species Gossypium rotundifolium. The sequence continues at coordinate 52,847,830 of CP106728.1, forward strand.
TCCTTTTTCTATTTGTCATTACTCGACCATATCACGACGGCCGCATTGTCTTCTACTTTATCAAGGAATTCACTTTCCATAACCAGCTTCCCAACTCAGAAACGGACCGTGAATCGATGTCTCCTTAAAATATGAAATGATATGCACAAAAAGAAACACAAAAAGTTAGTACAATGGAATATAAAGTAAGTAAAATAAACAAATGCCTGTCTGGGTGACCACTAAGATTTGTCATGGCTCTACCTAAGGTGGGCTCTTAGGGTTTGCTATATCGGCTTAGTTCTAAAGTTCGAGGTACCAACCAGTGATTCTCGATCCTCACCCATTATAGGCTCATACGGATCGAAGTTCGCTCGGGGAATACATTTCCCTATGGCCATTCTAAGTGAAGACTTCACGGAGACATAGGTACGGATGTATTAAAGCGATCCACTAGCCCATGCGGAGGTGAAAACCTCACGAAGGCATAGCTTCTCGCTCCCACTTAAAGGTGTGACCACAACGGTCATGCAATGCAAAGCCAAGGTATTTACGAGGCTAATATTGAAGGTGCATTAAAAGAAGCATGATTTTTCCAAAACCATTTTAATTAAAAGGACAAAAATCAATCAATCTATGGCTTGACCCTCGTTCCCCAGTGGAGTCGCCAAGCTGTCGTAACCATTTTTGGGTGAAACGATAAACGATGCGGTCGACTCAATTTTTAAAAAAGAAAAGGAAAGGAGTCGCCACCGATCTTTATTTGGTGTGATCGGATCACCTTCGCTTTAATAAAACCTTTAATTTACTAAAAGCGATTGCTTTTTGGTCCACGAACTTTGAGAAAACGGGTTCAGAGGTCGATTACGTGCGATGAAGGATTAGCACCCTCGACACGCCCAAAATTGGTACCAAACTGATTGATTGATGTCCTATTTGTTGAAAACTTTAAAAGGGTTCGAAAATACAATGCTTTTTATTTTTAAAATTGGAAGGGACGTTAAGGCTTTCTTATTTTCGAAGAGATAAAGCATCACGTCCAGTAAGTTAGGGCACAATACTTTAAACTCCTGAAACTAAGCTCGCCTTTTGAAGCTTGGTTTTTATTTGAAGAGGATCTTCCGTTATTCGTCAAATGAGAGACCGGAACCCAGTAAGTTAGGGCTCGATTTCTCGAGGTTTTAAATACGGAAGATTGCCTCTATTTAGGAAAAGAAACTTATCCCGAAGTATCTAAGTGTCGAGTCCAGTAAGTTAGGGCCCGATATTTCAAGTTTTCGAGACTACGTATTTTGTTTTTTTTTAAATTTAAATTACAATTTTAAAAGAGACATCCCATTGTTTAGCTTTAAACGAGGAGAGATCGGAACCTAGTAAGTTGGGGCTCAATTCACTCGAATTGCTAACACGAAACGTCAATTTGAAATCGGGACTTATGATTTTGGAAGGGATATTTCATTATTTGAACGAGGAAAATCGAACCCGATAAGTTAGAGCTCGATTTACTCGAGTTTCTAAAAACAAAACATTGCCCCCTTTTAAAAAATCTTTAAATGATATATGATGCTTTTTCAAAACGATTTTGTTTAACAATATAGTACAAAACTAAGAAGACAACTACAGATGTAAATAAAGTAAATATAAATACTTAATATAATAATAATAATGATAGTAATAATAATAATAATAACAAGATAATAATGTATAAAAAAGGTGAAACAGAAATAATGATGACAGGATAATAATGATGATACTTGAAATAAGAAAAGGAAACAATAAAATAAGATAATAATGGTAATATGTAAAAAAAACAATGATAGCAATTAATAAATGAAATAATATATAAAATAAATACGTAAAAAATATATACATAAAAACATAATAATAATAATAATAACGATAAAAAACAAATAATAATAATAAAAACAACAAATGATAATAATAAATAAAATAATAATTATAGTTAACAATAACGGTAGGAAAATATACAATCGTAATAATGAATAATAGTGATAACCAACAAATAATGGTAAGAATACAATCATAATAATAATAATAATAATAATAATAATAATAATAATAATAATAATAATAATAATAATAAATGGTCAACACCTAATAATAGTAGAAATAGTAGAAATTGCGAAATAATTTGAAAATGGGTCAAATTGGAATTAAAATGCAGTAAGAAGGCCAAATTAAACATTATAAGCAATAAAGGACCAAACAAAGAACGCTGCAGAAGATCTGGGGCGAGGCGCAAATTTCCCCAAATAGCTAAACGCAGTTGCTTTTATGGGGTATAATTATAATTGCATAAAGTTTCGGGCAAAATTGTAATAGCTAAAGACTTAATTGTAAAATCTAAAATGCGAAAGGACCAATCGCAAAATAGTCCATTGATTAAAAACACGCGATCCTAGAGCGGGTCGGATCGGATCGGGTCGGACATGGATGAAACAACGTCGTTTTGGGCATTAGGCCACCCCAAATGACGCTGCTTGGGGCCTATATAAGTTTAAAAAGCTTCAAAAAAAATCATTTTCCACAGCCTTAAAAAAAAAATCTTCTCTCCTTCTCTCATTCTCTCTGCAGCATAGGGAATCCGAGAGAGCAAGACCACCTCCATTGTTCATCGGCGACCGCCACACACTGCACGGCTTCATAAATTTTTTTTTTTTTATATTTATATATACATATATATATGCATGATTTTGAAGGAAAAAAAAATAAAGTAATATATATGCGCGTATACTGTTTCGAAAAAGAAAAAAAGAGGAAAAATAAAGATTTAAAAACTTAGCCCTTTTCTGACTTTCTTTCACTACTTGTTTTTTGTTCGAATCCCAATCTTTCTTTTTTATTGATCTATAAAAAAGGGCCTCTCTTTTTGCTTGGATCTCTCTGCTTTTTCTATTGATTTCAAAAAATTTTACACTGGTGTTTCCTTTGATTTTTCTGTAGAAAAAAAATTCCCCTTCTGCTATAATGCTCTCTCTCTTTTTCTCTCCCGAAAAGAACCCCCTTTTACAATAGTTTTTTGTGGCTTTATAGCCGAAGTTGATTATAGAAGACAAATTGCTTCGCTTTTTGTCAGGTTGCTTGCGTGTTTTTGTTTTGCAGTGTCATGGTGGAGCGTGTCGGGGAGCAGACGACGGATGGCGTGTGGCGCAGAGGCCAGGTGGGTGGGGGCGTGGTCAAGTCGAGGGTCGAGGCGGAAGGGCTAGGGTTTTTTTTGTTTTTTTCTGTTTTCTGATAGTTGGGTTGGTTTTGTTAATGGGCCGGGTAATTTTGGGCTTTGTACAGTCATATAACGGATATGACCCCCGATAGAATTACTTTGTAGAACATGGAGAAGAGAACAAATGAGAGTTTTCGACAGTATGCCCAAAGATGGAGGGAAGTCGCTATACAAGTCCAACCACCTCTATTGGGAAAAGAAACCACGATGCTCTTCAACAATACTTTGAAGGCCCTGTTCATTAATTATATGTTGGGAAGTGCCACCATGAGCTTTTCAGATATAGTAATATCTAGCGAGATAATTGAGAATGCTATAAGAAGCGGAAAGATAGACGTGGGAGAAAGCACCAAAAGATCAACTTTGAGAAACAAAGAAAATGAAGTAAATATCTTGAGCACGCGTTTCAAACAAGTCACTGTGGGCCAGTCGAAGACCGAAATCAATAGCTATCAAGGCTTTTCAAGGCAAGAATTCAACTCGAGGCCAAATACAAAAGGCTCCAGTTCACACCCATCCCGATAACATATAAAGAGCTGTATCAGAATCTTTTTGATGTGCATGTAGTGTCTCTGTTCTACTCGGAACCTATACAACCTCCGTACCCAAAATGGTATAATGAGAATGCCCAATGACGAGTACCACGCGAGAATAACGGGGCATTCAATTGAAAACTGAACTACATTTAAAAAGTTGGTCGAAAGGCTCATTGAAAGGGGAATTGTGAAAGTTGCCGATTCCTCATAACCTAATCACTCGGATGAAAGTAGAGGCAGAAGAGTTGCAATTCCTTGAAGAAGTCAGAGGCTTGGAAGGAATCTGAACATTAATGACATATCCGAAGAGAGAATCAGGGAATAAAAGTTTCCAAGCCCTTACATACTTGGGAAGATTTTAAACAATAGGACTGTGGAAGGGATCCCTGTATTTTTAAAGCTAATCTAGAGTAATATTCAAAACATGCTTCTTGCTTTAATCCTAGAGGCAATAAGAATCTTTTTGTGAAATAAGCTTTTGTCTAGAATTTTTATTTCAATAAAATACATCTTTTTAAGTAAATATTTTCATTCTTTACATTTCATACTGTACATTTTTTATTTTTTCATTCTTTATTCATGACCATATCATACAAACAATCATCCTTAGAATCATTTATTCTTTGGATTTTTTGCCTTCATACCTAGGTACCCAGATATCAACGACATGAGCGACGTTGTTACTGACTTCCTTTTTGAATGAGATATGGGTCTAAGGGATCCAAGGACTTTGAAGATGATAGAGATTGTAGCCTATCTTTTGATTTGTTAAGGATTTTAGAACAAGATGAAAATAAACTCTACCTTACAAAGGGTCAGTGGACATTACGAGCCTAGGAAAGAAAGCCTAGCTCACCACAGAAATAAGGCGAGACATCATTTCAAAGATGTTTTTGCACGATCATATCAAGACACGCTTGGGGTACTGAGGCGTGGGTATGCTGTTAAGGCTAAGGAAATCCTAGAAGAGGTCCATAAGGGTATTTGAAGATCACATGCTAATGATTTTACGATAGCCAAGCTAATCATGAGATTCAGATTCTGTCGGTCCATCATAGAAAGGGATTGCATCAGTTATGTCGTAAATGCCAAATTTATGAAGACAAGATTCATGTGCCTCCTTTATTCTTCGTAGACCTTATCTATGTGGGGCATAGAGTTTATTGGGACGATCTCGTCGGAAGCTTCTAGCAGGAGTTAATTATTTCTCTAAGAGGGTGAAGGTCGCTTCATATGCCAAAGTTACAAAGTCAGCAGTCATCAAATTCAAATCTAAATCCAAATCCAAATTCACATTCAAATTCAAATTCAAATTTAAGTTCAAATGCAAATTCAAATTCAAATTCAAAAAAAAAGTGGCAATAAAGAATGTCAGAAAGGAATGTGTCTAACATAATTGCACAATGTCAAAGATTTATTGTTTGTTCAAAGATCAGACACCATATCAGTGCAGCAAAGGAGCTCAAAACCATTCAAAATTTTTGAAAAATGGCCGAGATTTGTAAAGGTTGGTATAGAGAAGTTACCATTTACCCTCTATGTTTCTTGAACGTTGGCTAGGGCCTTCACTAGGGCAGCATCTTTCTCATTTGTTTATGAAAGGGAAGCAATTATTGGAAGTTAAGATTTATTTTCCCCAAGCTTTGATTGAATTAAAAATTGGATGAAGCAGAATGTCTTTAGTAAGCTTGGTTGAAAGTATTCATCATGGTCGAATGTACCAAAAACAGACGATATGGGCTTATGACAAACAGGTTCGCCCAAAAGAATTTCATGATGGGGACCTGGCATTAAAAAGGATTCTTCTCATACAAAAGACTTCAGAGGAAAGTAAATGCCAAATTTGAAAAAACCTTATGTGGTGAAGAAGGCTTGTTCTAGAAGATTATTAATTTTGACCAAGATGGATGACAATGATGGATGACAATGACATGCTCAAGCCGGTGAATTCAGATTTCATCTAAAAGGAGAGGCCAAGGTGAAAACCCGCAAAGGGCACCTTGAGATTTTAAAAAAAAATTCAATCAAAAAAAAAAGAAGAAAGGAAAAGGAAAGGCCAATACGAAAACACGCAAAGGGCACTTTGAGACCAAAGGGAATTTGAGTTAAAAACCCGAAAAGGGCAGCTCAAATTTTGATCGAAAGTAGGGCATACAATAGTCTTGCTACACTTAAATTAACAATAAAGAAGTATGTTACGTCTCAGGGCATCGACAAAGTACTCCGGATCCCCTAAACACATATTGAGCTTAAAATGGTCCTTAAGAAGTTTGAACAGAGAAGCTCAAGCTGCAATATCTGGGGCACCTAGTTTCTATCTTACCCATTCTGAATTTGCTATCTTTAATTATTTATTCGTTTCAAAATACACTACCAATAAATTTCCTTCTGGATTGCATTTGCTATCTTTGCTTAACTTATTTGTTTCGAGCTATGCTCCTAATTAGTTTCTTTCTTATCCATTGTTATGATTTTTTTTAAGCATTTGGCATTGAGATAATGATTGGTGGACTAATAATACTTTTATAAAAGGAGTTTCGCATATTACTTTGGAAGCTTCTAAATAACACAAGAACCTGAAACAGGACTGTTGTTTAGAACTCACAAAGCTTAAGGTTTGGAAATATTGGAGAAATATGATTATCTCTTTGGTCTTTTTATTGGTTGAACAAAAAGACAAGACATTTCATCGGTGATACAACCTCGACAAATAATGAGCAATGTCAACCCAAGTGTACAAGAGGATCATTCTCAGGAGAAGAAAAATGATACTCTGTATTCATGCAAATATCAGGCATATACATCTGGTCATTACACTCAGCGAATGGTGTAACAGATCAAATTGATTGAAGATGATACAAATTCTAAACTTCAGAGTTGCAACAGGATAGATGGAAGAAACCAAATGTTATTCTCCTGAAGTTGTAGTAGGAGGTACAAACTTTATGTTCCAGAAGGTACAGTGGAAGGGACTCTGAAATTACAGTGAGGCAAGCTTGCTAAGCAGAATATGATTGTTTCTTTGGGTTTTCTATCAAGAATACCAGCCGAACAAGATGGAAGCATAATACGTCAGTGGTAATGCCTTGATGAACAACAAGCGATTATACCTTAAGCATTTAAAAAAGGATCATTCTCATTTCTGCATTCATCATTCATAACACACTCAGTTAGGAGCATTTGATTCATTCTGATCATAGCATCCTAATCATTTGGCATAAACATAAGCACATGAAATCAAGTCTACAGGACAAGTCCCCCAGAGGACGGTGTAGCAACATCGGTGAAATCACAGATCTTATCTCCCTAAGCAGTAGTGGAGCATATCGAAGACGATGAATCTTACCTCCATGAAGCAACGGAGTAGATTTAAGCCATTAGTCTTATCTCCCTGAAGCGGCTGTGGAGTAGACTGAAGATTACAGATCTTGTCTCCCTAAGCAGTAGTGGAGCAAATCAAAAACGACGAATCTTATCTCCATGAAGCAGCGGAGTAGATTTAAGCCACCAACCTCGTCTCCTTGAAGATACAGCGCAGCAGGTTGAAATTACCAATTTTCATTTCCTTAAGGTTTCAGTAGAGAAGATCGAAGCTACAAATCTCTTCTCCTTGAATTCTTATCCCTTTGAGATTCCAACGGAATAGGTTAAAGCTACAAATCCCTTCTCCCTGAAATCCTCATTTCCTTAAAGTTTCAGTAGAGAAAATTGAAGCTACAAATCTCTTCTCCCTGAATTTTTATCCCTTTGAGGTTCCAACGGAGTAGGTCGAAGCTACAAATCCCTTCTCCCTTAAATCCTCATTTCCTTAAAGTTTCATTAGAGAAGATCGAAGCTACAAATCTTTTCTCTCTGAATTCTTATATCCTTGAAGTTCCAACAGAGAAGATCGAAGCTACAAATCTCTTCTCCCTGAATTCTTGTCTTGTTGAAACTTCAGTGGAGTAGGTCAAAGCTACAAATCCCTTCTCCCTAAAATTACATTGAGGATCAATTCTCATCTCCTTGAAGTTCCAACGGAGTAGGTCAAAGTTACAAATCCCTTCCCCTTGAGATTACATTGGAGCCACAATTCTTACTTCTTTGAAGTTCCAGTGGAGTAGATCGAAGCTACAAATCTCTTCTTCCTGAAATTACATTGGAGCGGCTCGAAGCCACATTTCTCATCTCCTTAAAGTTCTAGCGGAGTAGATCGAAGGTACAAATCTCTTCTCCCTGAAATTACATTGGAGCAGATCAAAGCAACAGTTCCTATACCCATGAGGATGCAGTGGATTAGAATGAAGCTACTTGAAGAAAAGAAGCACCAAGAGAAGTCAAGACTTGGCAGGTCCAGGCAAAATTGGCCCTTTTATAGTCTTTGCTCTATTCTCGTTACACGACAATGAAAAAAGAGGGGTAGCTATAAGAGCCCAAATTTGCCCGGGCCCAATAAATAAAACAAAACACGAAAAATTCAAAATTAAATAGTCTATTTTAAAAGTCCATTTACAAAAGACCCATACCCAGAATAACCCAATACTAAACCCAATTACAATGGCCCAATTTTGGGAATAGGCCTAAATAACCCAAAATGGATTAAGGTTTCAGGAAACCCTAAGAGCTTTCAGAACCCTTTTACTGCATGCATGCCTTCAATATCTAGCCCCACACGCCACAGTGCTTCTCCACGCCACTTGCCTCCGTAATCCACGGTGGCCCCCTGCACTGGAAATGGATGAAAACACAAAGACAAAGAAAAGAAATAAAAAGGATATTGTATTTTTTTCTTTTCTTTTAGTTTTTCGGCTATAAAAGTCGAACACAAAAGATTGTATAGGGAGAATTTAAAAAAAAAAAACAAAATCAATACAAAGAAACAAAAATTTTTTTTGAAAGGTTCTCTTTTTCTTTTTTCTTTTTTTCACACACATTGAATCTGTTCATATAGACATATAAAGGTTCTTTACTTTATTTTTTTAAACTATACATATACCATATACGTATAAAAAAAGGGAAGAAAAAAACTTACTTTTGAGAGTTTCGGCCACCGTGTACGGTGGCTGGCGGCGGCGATTCACGGCGACGATTGGACGGCCGACGACCGGATCTGTGGCTGGAGAACTTCGGCAAAGAGAAAAGGAATCTCTCTTTTTTTCTTTTTATAAAAACTGATTTCAAATGTTTTTTTAAAGATTTTTTAGCTTTAAATAGTGCCCCAATACGACACCGTTTTGGAGTTCATCTCCAAGGCCAAAACGACGTCGTTCCATGGCCAAAGATCTGCGCGTTGACTCGACCTGGGGAGGATCCGCGCGTTTTCTTAAAATGGTATAATTACCTATTTGGCCCTCCCGCTCTTTTAGCCTTTTTAATTAAATCTTTTTTTTTTACTTTTAATTTGGCCCATTTAATTTTGTTCTGTTTCATTTAGGTCCGTTATTAAACTCTGCGCATAGGGCTGGGGAATAATTTTTCATCCAGCCTTTGCGGTTTCACGCGTATTATATTTTGGTCCCTGTCCGCCCTTTTATTTTAATTTATTGTAATTTAGCCCCAAATTTTATTTTGATTTTAGTATAGTTCTCTAATTAATTAATTTAATTATTTGTTTATTGATTTTTCTAATTATTTTCCTTTTTAATTAATATTAAATATTATATGTTTAAATTGTTCTAGAGATTATTTATTTCTCTTTATATGATATTTATTTTCATTAATTAATTTTTTATATATTCTTATTATTATCATTATTTTCATTGTTACTAATATTATTATTATTTTCTTCACTATTATTTTAATATTACTACTACTATTATTATTTTCTTTTATATTATTATTTTATTATTTTTATTATTATTGTATTATTATCTTTAAACTATTGTACATAATACTTTTTTGATTTATTATTAGCTTTTATCAATATTTTTTTATTATTATTAACATATCATTATTATTATTTTCATTATTTTTACCTAAATTCTATATTAGTATTATTAATTAATTTATTTTATTGTTTTACTTATAAAATACTTAAATCTAATATTATATATTTGTTTCATTTACTCACTTATTCTTTATTTATTTATTTATCTCATTATTTGTTTATTATCTTACTTATATATATATATATATATATATATATATATATATATGTACATATACATATTTTATTTTATTTTATTCTTGAATTTCTAAATAGGCTTGTATTTTGGTTTATTATGTTTTATTATCATGATCTTTATGCTTTATTAATTTATTAGATTTATATTGCATAATTGTTCTTTAAATATGAGATTTTTGTTTGAAATAAGCAATTACTTCGTGTTCTAAGATTCGAAAGAATCGTGTCCTAACTTATTGGGTTTCGATTTTTCTCATCGAGTCTAAAGAACTAATTATTTTTAAAAAAAATCAAAACACATAAGTTAAATAAAATACTTATTCCCGGGAATTCAAAACTGTTGTGTCTTAACTCACTGGATGTGACATTTTGTTATCTCGAGGTAAGGATTTTTAAAAATAAAGGCAATATTCTGTATTTGAAATTTTGAGAAATTGTGCCCTAACTTACTGGGTTTCGATTTTTCATTCGATCCAAATAATCGAATATCCTTCTTTATTTTAAATGTATGAGTTTTAAAGGTTAAAAGACAAGCTTAGTTTCGAGGATTTGAAATGTCGTATCCTAACTCACTGGATGTGACATTTTACTTCTTCGAAATAAGCGGGTCTCAGCATCCTATTTGTTTTATACAAGTTTTCTTTAACAAAAAGGATCGTATTTTCGAATCTTTTTTAATTTTCGACATTAAGACATTAATCAATCAATTCGGTATCAATTTTGGGCGTTACGAGGGTGCTAACCCTTCCTCGTACGTAACCAACTCCCGAACCCATTTTCTCGAATTTTGTAGGCCAAAACTATTATTTTAATAAATTAAAATGTTTTAACGATCAATCTGAAGGTGACCCGATCACACCTCAAGAAAAAGATTGGTGGCGACTCCATTTTCGTCTTTAAATTCGACCCCATTTTCCAAACAAAAAAATGGTTTCGACACCCTTCATACAAGTCTTTTAGGGAGACTCTGATTTATGGTAGAGAAAAACTCTCATTTGAATATGTGAATGATCATTTGTTGAATAGAGACAAACTCAACAATGAATTTGGTTCGAATAGCAAGGTAGATAGGCAAGCTTCTGTTTTGGTAGCATCAAAGAAGCGAGACAAAATGTGTAGTTATTGTAAAAAGTTAGGTCACGTCAAAGCAGATTGTTACAAAATGCAAAATAAAAGAGCTACTGAGAGTAACAAGGAAGATGTAGGTAGTGCTAATTTGGCCGATGAAAGCGGTGATGATTTCTTGTTAGTGTCAACGAGCGATAACTCCAAGCTTACGTCCGGGTGGATCCTAGATTCAGGATGTTCTTTCCACATGTGTCCCAATAGATAATTATTCTCCACATACAGTTTGATTGAAGATGGAGTTGTTCGCATGAGAAACGATTCATCCAGTAAGGTAATTGATATTGGTACTGTTAAAATTAGGATACACGATGGGACGATTAGAACACTCTCATATGTCATGTATGTATCTGATTTACGAAAGAATCTCATCTCCTTGAATGTTTTAAACTTGAAATGATGCAAAATCAACACCGAGTCGAGTGGCATTAAAGTATCTTGTGGAGCTCTCGTTTTGTTAAAAGGTAAAAGAACCGATAGTCTTTATGTTCTAGAAGGTTCTACAGTGACAGGTGAAATCGATGTCCCTCGTCCGTTACGGAGTTGAAGTCAACTCGTTTGGAGCGAAGGCAACTTAGCCATAATAGGGAAAAAGGTATGACCGTTTCGTTGAATAGAGGTTCTCTTTTGGATGCAGATTTTGAAAAGTTAGGCCACTGTGTTCGTGAAAATCAGACCCGGGTTAGTTTTGATTTGGCAGTGTTCAAGTCCAAGGCTAGAAGTATTCCAGTTTCTAAGCACAGATTCAACTCAATTAATTCCCTACATAGTTCAAGATGGCATTGTGGAAATATGAGTCAAGGCGGAGATTTGTTATGTATGACTCATATTTCAGTCAAATTTGAGAAATAATCTTATAGTTAAACTCTGTTTATTTATTTCAATCAAACTCTGATTAGTCTAGATTATTTTATTATTATTTGACCTATGAATTTAGCCTATAAATAGACTCTTTTACAACATTAGAAAATACACCCATTAAAGATTAGAACTCATAACACATTTAGAGAATTTTATGTTTACGTTTTGGGGTTCTTTGTTTTTGGGTTTTCGATGTTTAGTTTTTATTTCCATCTTTTGTACTCTTCGTTCTTTTACCATTATAGTAAAATTATCTTTGCCCGTGATTTTTTATCCTCTTTGGAGGGGTTTTTTCACGTTAAATTTGTGTGTTCAATTTCTCAATTTCTTTCGTTATTTTTACTTATTTGTTACTTAACTGAGTTGATTCTCAACAGCTTCTCTCTTGGGGAATAGATGCTATGATGTTGAATTTGTATTTGAAAAAAGAAAGTAAAACGTTGGGGGATTATAGTACTAATTAAATTGTAGAACAATTATGCTCTGTAGATACCAGACATAGAGAATGATATGTGGGACAGCATGGAGACAAGCATTACAAGAGAGAAAATGACAATGGAAGGGGGGAAGCATTTGCAGCGATCAATCAAGCATCCAAGACCCAGAGCACCATCTGCACGCTCGTTTTGGTGCATCACCTTTTGCGGTTGGCACCGCTCCATTGCCACATATATCCGTTAAAACAACAACAGACATATCACTAATTCAAATGTTGTTCTACTTCTACAAGACAAACAGAGGTGGGTAGGTAAAAGTATCATGAAAGAGGCCTTACACTAAGATCAAATTACATTTTATTTTTATTATTTAAAAAATAAGTAAATTAGTCCAATTAAAGGACAAATTAATCATTTCTTAAAAATTATTTTTATTTGTATTGTTAAAAACCGGCGTGATTGATGTAATAACCAAAATTTATACTTAACATGTCACATGTATTTTATGTATATATACAAATACTAATACTAATTTTTAACAGTAAAATTAGATAAAATATTTTACAAACTTCTAACTTAAACAGAATTGCGCTGATAGTAGAAAACAAACCAAAACATTTATGATTATATATATAAAGAAAATAACCCTAGAATCTTAAATATTGCGTCTTCAACCATATATGTGAATTTGATGGGTCTTTTAATTTAAAAATATAATTTATACATAGTGATGAGTACATAAGTTCCATAAAATTAAAATAAAAGGGAATCTAGAAATTAAAATTAATAAATGAATTTAGACATGACGAAATTTCAATTTTGATTTATACGATTCACAATTGATGCAAATATTTTTTTTAAATTTTAATAAATTGGTTATAATAGTTTGAGAAGCTCTAATAACTCACCCTCCTTACTTTTTTTTTTTATTATAAAGATGACGCTTTTTGTTATTTCTTTTAAAATAAATAACCTTAAAAGCATTTAAAATTTAATTATATGAATTCTTATGAGCATTTTTTCAAAAAATAATTTAATTTATTAATTTGCATTAAAAAGTAAAATTTTTAATTCTAACCAATAGATACACAAACTAGATTTATTTACAGATTACATATGATAACTGTAAGTTCAAGGTTTGGGTAAACTTTTATTAGATTAAATTGGTTTAAGGGTGTAAAAGCTTTTAAATTTAAAAAAAAAAACAATTAAGTCTCTTCTTTTTTTTTTCAACTCAATTGGGTACTTAAACTTTCAAAATGTATTAAAAAAGCTATTTGACTGTTAACTTTAACAGTTGACCGTTAAAGTTAACTATCCCTAATTTTTTTCAGTTAAAGTCACCCTATGTCACAATCATGACTTGACATCGACAAAAAAGTATAAAAAATAAAATTCAATAAAAGTTATAAAAATTATTAAATTAAAAAAATTAAAAATTAGAAAAATTTTATAAAATGCATCAAAAAATCATGACCATTAAAGTTAACGATCCATCTTTTTTCTAGTTAAAGTCATCATGTGTCACAAGACAAGATGACATGTGGTGGAAAACGACAAAAATAAAAATCAATAAAAGTTATAGAAAAATTATAAAATGTTTCTTATGGTACGATAATTTTATATTTTTATGAACTTTATATTGCTTTACATTTTTATAATTTTCTTACGACTTTGTAAAATTTTATAATTTTTCTATATTTCCATATATTTTATATATTTTTTGCAATTTTATAAAAAATTACAATTTTTATAATTTTTACGATTTTATAATTTTTTATAATTTTTATAATTTTATTAAAATTTAATAATTTCTATAACTTTTATTTTATCATTTTTTGTCACATGTCACGTCTTGGGGGGCTTTAATTGAAAAAAATTTAAGGGCGTTTAACTTTAACTGACAACTATTAAAGTTAACAGTCAAAGGACCTTTATGATACATTTTGACAGTTAAAATACCTAATTGAGGGAAAAAAACCAGACGCTTAAGCTGTTTTTGAAAAAGTAAAAAAATTAGTTCTAACTAATAAAATACACAAACTAGATTTATTTACGGATTATGTATGATAACTAGTTCAAGATTTGGGTAAATTTTATTAGATTAAATTTTATTTATATGTTGGGGCAATTTACCAAAAAGCCCTAAAATTCAAAAATTACGAAATGGGCCGGTTTGTAGAAAATTTACGGAAGGACCATTTCCCCAAAAACGTCACGTCGGTGCGTTTTGGGGATAAAGGTTAGCGGCACGTTGACGCGTTTTGTCACCTCGGCAAAACGCCGCCACGTGGGCGCCGCTTTTGTCGAGGTGGACAAAACGCGTCCCGGGCTTTTAGTTTTATCCCCAAAACGCTACCGACGTGACGCTTTTTGGGGCTCATTCCTATGAAATTATTTTTGAAGTTTTTGGCCCAATAGTCTCCAAAGAAAATAATTTTGATGAGATGTCTCGAACAAAGAGTGGCCAAAAATGCTTCTAGCAGGGCGCACTATCAGCATGCGTGCTAAAAAGCGCTCCTACGTGGGCCGCTTTTTGCTACATGATCTCCGCAAAATAATTTTGAGGAGACGTTTCGAACAAACAAAGGCCAAAAACGCTTCAAATAGGTGCCTTTGTCGACATGCGTCTCAAAAGCGCTCCCAAATATATTTTATTAAATATATTACAACTTAATTACAAAAAAACCAATTCTATTTTGTCAAAGTTATTAAAATTGAATAAATTAAAAAATTAAATTACAATAAAAAAACAAACTCAAATTTTGTTAAATATATTACAACTTAATTACAAAAAAAAATTAAACCAATTCTATTTTGTCAAAGTTATTAAAATTGAATAAATTAAAAAATTAAATTACAATAAAAAACAAACTCAAATTTTATTAAATATATTACAACTTAATTACAAAAAAAAAATTAAACCAATTCTATTTTGTCAAAGTTATTAAAATTAAATAAATTAAAAAATTAAATTACAATAAAAAAGCAAACTCAAATTTTATTAAATATATTACAACTTAATTACAAAAAAATTAAACCAATTCTATTTTGTCAAAGTTATTAAAATTGAATAAATTAAAAAAATTAAATTACAATAAAAAAACAAACTCAAATTTTATTAAATATATTACAACTTAATTACAAAAAATTAAACCTTAATTACAAAAAAATTAAACTCAAATTATAAATTAATTTACAATTACTCAAATTAGGGGGTTTAGGGTTTAGTGCTGATGCCGGTGGGAACCAGTGCCACCACTGGCGATCGACTACATCTGTTGGATTCCTCCTTCTTCCGCTTCCGTGGGGTCGTGGAACCTCGGGCGGAATCGGGTTCACCGGCGGTGGGTCCAGTTCAATGTTGCGATGGTGATCCACTCGATAAAATAATGACCGGAGGTGTTTGCATAAACCACGGCGGGGTGATCAGATCCCTAATCGGAGAAGAGCTGGCGGAAGAAGTGCTCCCGACCACGCGCCTCCTCTAAACCCACATGCGACGGCCTCCACCATCGGTGGCAATGAAGTAGTCGAGAACGGACTCGAACCCGCCATGCACTCCAACACGGCTAGGACTAGGAAACTGAAACATATATGGGTTAGGAGGATACATATAAGGGAAGGGTACGCACGCATGAACGGTAGATCTCGCGATATCGGTGTTGTCAATTTGAACCGATGGGCCCGGTGGATCGTAGGCGCCGTCTTTGGGCGGATCGTGTTTCATGCCGATGATGGCCCCGCCTCATCACCCTTCTCCTTGAATTTAAAGGGCCCGACGTTCCTTCGCCATGAGTTGCGTTGCCGCTCTTCTTCCGACAACAGATACGGACTTGCCATGGATCCTAAACCATGGCATGTACTCCAAGACGCACGCTAACTCCGGAATGACTATCGGTTCCCGTCGGTATATAGTCATCTTGGTTCTCCCATCGCCTCGTATAACCCACCAAAATCTTGGCCAATTCGTAATGCGGTACGCCATAAGTCCACTTTGTGCTCATCATCGAGCACCTCTGGTGACACGGGATCGGTTGTTTAATCCAAATTGCCACAGAACCCGATCGGCTGGTGCATCTCCACGGTCGTAGGTGATCAATGGGACCTTTACGTACCAACCGCTTGGATTTTGGAGGAACTCCTCCTAATTCTTGCCTCAATTTTGGATCGTCAGATGGTGTCCATTGAAACTATATTAACATTACCAAAATATTAGTTATATACCTAATATTAGACACTACATACTGAAATACTAAATTATAATAACAAAATTCAAACTTACTTGTGATTCCAACCTTTGGTCCAATAGAGCCAGATATCCTCAAGCGAGTTAGGTATTCCAACATGACTCATGAATGGTTCCACCTAATTAAATAAACTTTTAGCATGCAATTATACTATAAATCTACGAAATAATTGTAAAATATAATATTAAATTTACCTCGTTATCGGTGGGAATGAATATGGGTGGTCGAGTCGAGGCGTAAAATGGAAATCAAAACCATGCCCATGATCGCAGTAGAATGATAGGTAACCTCCGATTTTGCTTTACTAGGTCGCGGCGCCCGCATCTCTCCGGACAACCTCGACAAAGACGATGCACCCCAACTCAATTTTCGCTTCTCCGAAATCAACAAGTTTCAGGAGCCATCTCGTGGACGAGGTTTCTAGAGGCGTCCGACATCGATAGCCTCCGATTATTTGAAGAATGTATGCCCGAGCATCAGATTCTTTCTACTTGGTTGAACCTCGTTCGGCTCCGGGATTGCGTCTCGTAACTGTGCCATATCGATCCGAGCTCCTCGAATTCTATCCGGAATGGCACCTAGAAGCTCGTAGCATACTGCCATCCAATCGAGATATTACGGACGGTGACTCCGACCCGCCCACCGGTAATCCCAACTGCAATTGCACATCTTCTAGAGTGATGGTACACTCTCGCATGGAAGATGGAAAGTGTGGTCTCGGGTCTCCACCTCTCAATCAACGCTACCGATCAAAGGCGGCTCCAACTTGAACCCCTACCTATCGTGGCCACGTGCAAAAACCCGCTTCCCGCAGGTAATTCTCGATCAAGGGCGATGGGGACCATGCATGTTGCGAATATAACATTCCAACACCCGATCTACAGACTATTTAAAAAATTATAAAATTAACAATTAATTAAAATTGTATAATTGAAAAAAATAAATTATATTGAAAAATTAAAATTAAAACTTACCATTTTCAATTGCTCGACGAAATGTGGTTGTCGCTCTAGGCGGCGTAATTCCCGACCATTGTAATCCGATAAAATTTTAAAATTTTCCAAAAAGATATATTAAAAAATAAAAAGGGCTTTTTCGTAAATAGTAATGGACTATTTTTGAAATTTGATAGTAAATTTCAAGGACCTTGAGAGAAAATTGAAAGAAAATTGAGAGAAAATTGAGAGAATATTGAGAAAGGATTGAAATGTGAAAAAATAAAGGGTGGGGAGCTTTTATACTTTTTTTTCCGATCATTGGGGAGCCAACGGTCAAAAAATATGACCGTTCTTGCTAAAGCGCTACTGGGACGCTGCTTTTGTCCACCTCGGAAAACGCGCCCACGTGGCGCGTTTTTGCCGAGTGGACAAAACGCGCCCCTGTGGCGCTTTAGTCCTTTATCCCCAAAATGTCTTGACGTGGGCGCGTTTGTGGAAATGGTCCTTTCCCATAAATTTTTACAAATTGGCCCATTTCCGTAATTTTAAATTTTAGGATTTTTTTAAGTAAATTGCCCTATATGTTGAGCATTTTATATATTGCTAGTATTAATTTTCTTTTCAAGTGTTGTGGCAAGTTTATATATAGGGGATAAAAGAGTTCACGTGTCTTGAGTTTTACCGACAGTGAAATTATACATTGTTCCTTTTAATGACGGCAATGTGACATTTTAATATATGACTTTTGATGACAACTAGGTAATTAATAGGCTTGAGATTCTCGATGTATCTAGTGAAAGTAGTCATCATGAAAGTTTATTGGTTTACTGTGGTTTAAGGTTCACCAAGCTCACCCAATTAAAAGTTTGTTCGGTGTAGACACGTTCTTGTGGTTTGCTTGTTGATGATACATGGAGGGACATGCCGAGAAGGTATAACAATAATATAATTTTTGGCCCCTAAATTTAGCAATTAAATCTTTTTTGGTACTTGTATTTTTTTTATTCCATTTCGGTCTTTGAACTTTGCAATTAGATCATTTTGGTCAATGAACTTATATTATAAGATTTAATGATGTGACTATTGTTATTGGAATATGACCAAATCAGGTGAACTAAGAAATGATTGATATAATAGTTCGAATAAAAAGGTTAAACCAATTGACTAGGAAATTGTGGATACAAAAATCGATAGTTGAATAAGGTGAACTGATTTAATATTTTTTGTTTTTTAGATTTTTATAAAATTTTAATTTTTTATTCGATAATTAAACCAATCGAATTAATTGAATCGAGAATTGATGGTCTAATATGTTCAACCACTGAGACTCTGATATTGTACAATACCATCACCTAAAAATTTATATAATTTTTAAAATTTTAAATGATAATATGATATAATCTCAAAATTCCACATTATTAAACTTTCAAGAGCTAAAAATAGGCCTCCTTGACAAAAGAAAAAAAATTATCCCTAACTTAAACAAGATTTGTGCTCCAACTCAGCAACTTCTAGTTGCTTCTTATCTTATTATTCATTTATATTATTAGCAATAATTTATTAATTTCACGGCTTTTCCTTTTCTCTATAAGCTCCTTCCTTGGGAGCCCCATCCCTTTGACTTTCTGCTTTTTAATCTTCATCCTTTCAAAAGTTTGATCATATGGATTCTCCTTTCAATTGCCTTTTGTTTGGTAAGTTTCTTTCTTGATTTACTGGGTTTTTATCTCTTCGTTTTTCTATTTTTTCTGTTTCTGATTTTAGGGCTTTGGATTTCGCTTCTGTTCTTAAAGATTTGGATGATACCCTTTACCCTTCAAGCACTGGAATAGCTCAGGGTATCAAGAAAAACATCGATGGTTAGTCATTTCCATTTCATAAAATTCTCCAATTCGTTATACTTATTTGCATCAACATGGGAAATGTAATAATAATAAATAAACATTTGAACAATTGAAATTCATTTTCGTTTTTGACATTTCTGTAGATTTTCTAATTGAGAAATGTGGAATGTCGGCGACGAAAGCTTCAAATCTGAGAGTCGAACTCTTCAAATCTTACGGCAGCACCCTCGCCGGATTGCGAGTAATTAAACATAACTTTAATGATTCCAGATTTAATCCTTAAAAATGGGAATAATTTGAAGTTGTTTTAGCAGGAGTTAGGGTATGACATCGATGCCGATGATTACCACGGGTAAGAAACACCTTATCCGACATTCATTTCCTGGATTAATCTAGAATTCATTTGATGATCAAGATTAAGCATTTACCTTTCATGTGTTGCTAGTTTTGTCCATGGGAGATTGTCATACGATGTGATCAAGCCAGACCCTCAGCTACGTTCTCTGTTACGTAGCATCACCCAAAGGAAAATTGTAAGTTACAAATCATTAACAACATATGAAACGGTTATCTAAAGCGCTTTCAAATTTGGTGAAACAGATATTTACGAATTCGGACAGAGTTCATGCGGTTAAGGTAATGACAAGGTTAGGAATAGAAGACTGTTTCGACCAAATCATATGTTTCGAGACACTGAATCCTAATTTGTCAGAATCAAAGTGTGTCGTTCTCAAGCCGTCGACGGATGCCATCAAAATTGCTCTTCACGTCGCACGTGTTGATCCCCCACGCACCGTAATATTCCTTTTTTTCTTTTTCAATTTCACCTCTCTTTTTTTTTTTTGTTATTACAATTAAATTATCTAGATGCTCTCCTTTTTTGGTGCAGCTATTTCTAGACGACAATGTTCGGAATGTATCCGCTGGAAAGACTTTGGGCCTCTGGACTTGTTTGGTAATTTCCAATTTTTTAAATAAAAAAAGAAACTACTCATTTAAAATGAATGAATCTAATATTATTGTGTGGTCTAAGGTTGGGAAGAGTGGTGAGGCAAAGGAAGCAGATTATGCAATAGAGGAAGTCAAGAATTTGGGGGATGTGATACCAGAAATCTGGGTCAACAAACAGGATGGTGGTGATAGAAGCAGAAGTGAATTGGAGTTGGATCAATTCAATATCTCTGGGGACCTAATTGAAAAAGATGTGGGCTTAGCTCTTACGGCCCCACTATGCACATGATTAAAAAAATCATGTTAACCAGCCATGTATAGTGTAAGTGTAACTGAGCATGTGTTAATAAATCTATACCGCCCATCAATGTTTATCCCAAATAACTTCAGAAGCTTCAATTGCATCAATTAAATTCACCTTTGCTGTAAAATTTTAACATTTCATTGTACTCGTTATTTTCTTTCGTTTGTAATATTAATAAAAATTTCTTTCAGTTTTTATGTTTTCTTCTTAATTAATATGTTGTGCCATGTCTCAACTTGTTACATTGTAATTCGTTTTTTTTTAAAAAATCCCATCTGAGTTTTTTAAATTATTATAATTTTTTAAAAAAATACACAATAACAATAATAGTGTCTGTATATACATTCTTTTATGTAGTTCATAATAATGATTAGCACTCTTTAAGGCATAAAATATGTTGGGAAAGAGACTCAAAGTCAGACCTTCAAAGTTTGGAGTCCCGGTCTTTGTCAATTTCACCGAGTTCTCTTTAACATTTTATTTTTAAATAATGTGTTTAAATACATAGACTTATAAGTCAATTTAAATTTTATTTGATTGGATCAAACAAAAATTCAAATAAAACTTTTGTTAATTAGTTTTATTGTTATTCTAAATGATATATTAAATAAGTTGATTCATAATAAATTTTACTCTAGGAAATGTTTTATTTTTAATTTATTTTAAAATAAAAGGGTTGATTAGTATGTTTATTCACAAATTAATTTAGTATTTGTTTCCAACCCACTTTGGATTAAAGAAGAAATGGGAACTTACACAATTGATTTTATAATGATTCGGTCGCAATTGTCTAATTCCACTATTTTGGTATATCTGAATTAAGAATTTTCAATTCTCTATAAGAATTGATACATTTCAAAGAGAATATAACCTTTATAAATTTATTTTTCTTTAAGTCTTAAATAAAACTTTTCCCCTAATTTTTATGGTTCAACTAAACTCCTCCCCATTGACAATTGGTGATAAAGATGAAGTAAACAAAGAAACATTTAAGAAGCACTATACCAAAAGCAAATTTTAGCGGCGTTTTTAGTGGCGTTTCAAAGAAAAACGCATAAATATTATACATTAGCGGCGTTTGAAAGAAAACGCCGTAAAAAAAATGAAAATGAAACAATAGCGGCGTTTATTTACAAAACGCCGCTAAAAATCTGAGCATTAAGCGGTGCTTTTGGAAAAACGCCGCTAAAAGTCTGAGCTTTAGCGGCGCTTTTGGAAAAACGCCGCAAATAATTTTAAAGTTTTTTTGGATATATATGACTGATTGTTTTAAATTTATATATTAAATAATTTCTTATATAATTGTAAAGAGATAACATTAATTTTAATACATTAAAATTATGATTCTAGTTTAAATTATTTAAGAGAAAATATTTGTTAAAATGAAAGAAAATATTAAATAATTTCTTATATAATCGTAAAAGAGATAGTATTAATTTTAAAATATTGAATATTAATTCTCATGATTATTTAGGGTTTATGGTTTAACATATATAGTTTAGGTGTAAGGTTTAGGAGTTACTATTTTAATGTTTAGGGATTATGGTTTATGATTTGCGGTTTAAGGTTGTCCTAGGGTTTTATGGGTTAAAAGTTAGGGTTAATGGGTTTAAAGGTAAATGGTTAAGGGTTTGGGGTTAATATGTTAAGGGTTAGGGGTTTGGGGTTTAGAGGGAAATTAATGGTTAATGGGTTAGGGTTTTAGGTTTATGGTTTATGGGTTTAGGGTTAGGGGTTTAGGGGAAATGATTAATGTGTCAGGTTTTTGAGTTTAGGGTTTATGATTTAAGTTTAGGATTTTAAGGTTTAGGATTTAGGGTTTAATTTACGTTTAGTGTTTAATTTTATTGCCTTAGTGTTAAGGGTTTAGCATTTAGTGTGTAAGGTGTGGGTTGTAAGGTTTAGGGGTTAATGTTTATAGTTTAGGGTTTTAGTTGTTCAGAGTTTTTGATTTAAGGTTTAGTATTTATGCTTCTAGGGTTTATATGTCTATAAGGGTTTATGATTTAAGATTTTGTGGTTTATGGTATTTTAGGGTGTAGAGTTTATAAAGGTTTATAGTTTAGGGTTTTGGGATTTATAATATTTTAGAATTTAGATTTTGGGGTTATGTGTTTAAGGTTTTATAGGATTTAGGGGTTTAGGGGTCGACTTAGGGTCTAGATTTAAACAAACTAGTGTTGTATTGCTCCTTACATTCTGATCCATCATCCAAGTGGCCATCATGTATTATTTTCAAAACTCATGCAAGACTCTTTCATCCTCTTGATCTATTATTATTTATCTAATTTTTATATTAATTAATTAATATAAAATTTATTTGTAATTTTACTTTTAAAATATTCAAAAATTAATGATGATAGAAAAATTTAGAACCAATAACATTAAAAATAAATGTTAAAATGAAAAAATAAAATACTATTATTTAAAATACTTTTAAAGTTTTTTGGGTATATGACTTATATATTATTTTACTTTAAACTAAACGATGTCATTTATCTAATTATTTTAAATATTACTTAAATTTTTAAAAAAATTATTTATTTAAATGAAAAAATTAAAATACTATTATTTAAAATAAAGAAAAAATTTGATTAAATCTTTAAAAATATATTAGTATCAAGAATATTAGCGGCGGTTTTAATAAAAAACGCAAAAGGTAAGAAATAGCGGCGTTTGTCAAAAAACGCCGCAAATAATCAATTAATTTTAGTTAAAAACGGCGCCGTATTGTTAGCGTTTATCAATGCTAAGTTCTAAAAAAATGAAATTAGAGTAATAAAAGATTTTACAATTAGAACTTTGTGACTATATACAAGAGAAAAGTGAGAACCAAAGAATTTGAAGTTTTTCTCGTCTTTGATACTTAGATATCTATCTTTATAATCTTAAAGTATTCTTGTCTTGTATTTATACACTCTAACTGATTTGTGTTTTTAGACTGGCAAGACTTGTCAGTTCTTAACTTTCAACTAAATAATTTTTTTCACCATCCATTGATGAAAAACATTAACATTATAATTCATTGTCTTTAGTTGCTCAAATTCGAAATTAACAGAAATCAAATTACTTCAATTTTTTTAAAAGAGACCAATTTACTCAATATCGAAATTGAAAGTAAAAGGAAAGATTTTTTACCAACAAAATTCATCCTTCTAAAAACTATATTTTCAAAAACTCTCTCACAATCTCTTTTACGTTAAATCACTCACAAAAGGCGAACAAGTTTACTCACAAATGACCACTGAATTTTAAACTCAATTGTTTTGGTTACAAGTGAAAGTGCGGTGCAGTTGCAAGTTCTCGACGTAATTGATGGTTTTGACATTTTTGGGGTGAGAGGAACTATGGGTATACTTTGTGTTTATTAAATTTTGTCCATGTCTAAATACCAGATTGTTGTATACTTCATTATTCCAAATTTCCAATTAATGATTTGTAGTGAAGGTGTTTTGTCAAACAATAAACGACAAAAGATGATGATCATATTAAAAGCAGCTGAAGCCTTGTTTTTGGATGCTGCTGCATTTTCTTCCTACAAGTAAAAGCGATATCAATCTCTTGGTTTAATTTAGCCCGATTTACTCTACCCTAGACCAGCCATAATTTCATGATGTTAGTTCAAGTACAATCCTGATAGAGTAAAGCTAAAAGAGCAGTTATAATCTGTTAGATCAAGTTGTTAGATAAACAAGTTGTTAGATAAAGAAACTGTTAGCTTAACTATTTGCAGTTATCATTCTACGAGGTCTATATATACATTTGTACATTAGTAGAGAAAGCAGACTAGATTCATTTTTATCAATAATATCAGTATTCTTGTTCATTTGTTTCTGTTCATTCTTGAGAGATTAGTCAAACTGACCTTACATCTTTCATGGTATCAGTCGCCAACGGTCCTAGGTCATGACCACCGATCAATCCGATGACTCCGCGTTTGTTGAACCTCCAGGTTTTGCTTTCACCAGTGACAGAGTTGTTACTACATTTCCGCGCCATAACATTGTAAAGCTCGACGACAGTACCTTCATCCAATGGCAAAAACAATTGTGACTCGTTGTTTCGAGGTATGATTTGGCTGGATTTCTTGATGGATCCACAAAGGCTCCGGCTCGATTTGTTCAAGCGTTTGAAGGAGAATTGATTGTGAATCCGACTGCTTCGGTGTTTCATCAGCAGGACAATCTCCTTACGTCTTGGTTGCTCTCCACTGTTAGCGCAACGTTTTTTCCTTCTTTCATTGATGTTCAGTCGGCGCATGATGTGTGGACGATGACCAGTACTCTGTTTGCGGCTGATACTGGTGCCAAGCAATCTCGCTTGCGTTATGTGCTTCACTCTATTCAGAAAGGTACGCTCTCTGTTCATACTTTTGTTGCCAAACTGAAAGGTTTATGTGCACTTTTGGCGGTGTCTGGATCGCGGTGTCAGAGGTCGAGCGTACAGACATTCTTCTCGCGGGGCTTCCATCGGAGTATGAGCCTGTGATCACAACCGTCGCACTCTCTCAGTCTCCATTGTCGTTTCAACGCATTGTGGATGCGATCCTTGAGTGCGAACGTCGCCAACAAAGGGCAGTTCATGAAAATCCTCTTGTGGCGAACGTGGTCGAAAGTTTTCCTCCGCCGATGCCGGACGCCTCTCGTGGTGGTCGCTCCTTCTACCGTGGTCGTGGAAGGATGTTTCGACAGAGACTTCAATGCCAGATCTATTCGCAGTTTGGACATGTAGCTCAGAAGTGCTACTATCGCTACTACCGTGATGAGGCTTCACCGGTGGTGGCTCCTCGGTTCTTCCGGAATCTGGTTTTCAGTCTGCGGAGATGGGTGCCGGTTGGGTTACTCATGCGAATAGGAGGCCGCGGTTTAACTCTGCTCCTAATTTTGAACATAATGCTGGGCATAATAATAATTTTGG
The DNA here is from genome assembly GCA_025506655.1 of Gossypium rotundifolium. NCBI lineage: Eukaryota > Viridiplantae > Streptophyta > Magnoliopsida > Malvales > Malvaceae > Gossypium > Gossypium rotundifolium. The sequence goes on from CP106728.1 coordinate 52,873,316, forward strand.
TCAACAGGATGGTGGGGGCTATTATGGTGCATCTGTCAGAGGGTTTCATCAGTCTTTTCCTTCACGTCGACCACCGCCACATTTTGCTAAGGATATTAGACCGAATGGTCCTTGTGGGCCACAGGTGTTTAATGCACCAAGGCCACATATAGGCAATGTTGGAAATATTGGGCCAAATCCCTCCTAACCCAATTACTAACAATGTTTAGTTTGATACGCCTTTCGATGCAGGACATCAAACCGATCGTGGTGCTATACCGTGGTATACTAAACCACGGGCTCGTGTCTATTCTGGGTCTGATTCGTGTATTGGTTTACCTCGGTTGGGTGATTTACATCCATCTGACTATTACGACTCCTCGGACTACAATGTTAATTCTATAAAAGTTGCATCTAATGATGGGTCAGACTCCTACATTTCAGTGCCAGCCGGTTCTACCTCATGGTGTCCTGATTCGGGTGCCAGTAACCACGTGTGTCGGGATCCTTAGGCCCTAAACCATGCGACACCATACTCAGGTACTTCTAGTCTATTAATAGGAAATGAAACTCCCACCAAGATTGCTTCAGTAGGTCATTCTATCTTATCTACTCCAACTAAATTACTGCATTTGTCTAACGTTCTCTGTGTTCTAAGTATTAGGAAGAATTTATTATCGGTCTCTCAGTTTGCCAATGAGAATAATGTTTTCTTTGAATTTCATCCGACATTCTGTGTTATTAAGGACATCGCGACCCAGAAAACCTTAATGACTGGCCACATACGTGATGGATTATATCATTTTTCGGTGCCAGTTCTGACGGCTCAGTCGACTGAAACTCATGCTACTAGCACATCTACAGTTCAACCTACACCCGAGAAGTGTCCTGTTTTCTCCTTATGGCATAAAAGGCTGGGTCATCCCTCTTCTAGTATTGTTAAATCTGTGTTACATAAATGCAATATTACTGTAAATAAATTCTATGATGACAATATTTGCACTGCATGTCAAAAAGGGAAATCCCATAAACTGCCATTTCCTATAACTACAACAGAATATAATGACCCTTTTACTCTAGTTGTGTCTGATCTCTTGGGACCTGCTTCTATTTCCTGTGGTAATGATTGGTATTATGTGACATTTATTGATGTTTGCACTCGGTTCACTTGGATCTATCTTTTACGACAGAAGTCTCAGGCTGTGAAGTGTTTTATTCAGTTTCAGCAACTTGTTCAAAATCAATTCGGGAAGACTATTAAACAGTTTCAAAGCGATTGGGGCGGCGAATATAGAGCATTCACATCGGTTCTAGCCTCGCAAGGAATCATTCATCAAATCACTTGTCCACATACATCTGAACAGAATGGCATTGCTGAACACAAACACCGACATATTGTTGAAATGGGTCTTATTCTTTTGGCACAAGCACACCTATCTATGGAGTTCTGGGGATATGCATTCTGCTCTGTTGTTCATCTTATCAATAGATTGCCTACCCCTGTTTTAAATGGACAGTCTCTATATAAAGCTCTGTATGGCCGTGAACCCACATATGATCATCTCAGAGTGTTTGGGTGCTGTTGTTACCCGTACTTATGGCCTTTTGCAACACATAAGTTGGACTTCCGTTCTCAACCCTCTACTTTCTTGGGTTATAGTTCTCAACATAAATGATACAAATGTTGGTTACCATCTGGTAAGATAAATATATCTCGACATGTTGTGTTTGATGAAAACCGTTTTCTTTCGTCCACAGCTGGTTCAGACGAGCAACACACAGGTACCAGTCAAACTGTGCCTACGTTTGTTCCGATAGTTCAATGAATTTTTTCTCGCCCTCTGAGCGTCACTATGCTCAAACATCTTCCTCACTTCCTACTATAGCTGAGTTTTCCCAACCGGTTGAGAGTCCTACTACTGATGTTTGACCTGATCTTGAGTTTTCGAGTGCTGGTGGGGCTTGCTCGACAGAAAATTCAAAATTTGCCTCTGATGAACCAGTTCATTCTCAGTCTGTTGTCAATAATCACCCAATGGTCACACGATCAAAAGCTGGTATCTTCAAACCTAAGGTGATGAATGTTGAAGCAGTGGAACCGTCATCAATTGAAGAGGCTTTATCTTCTTTTGAATGGAGTGAAGCAGTCCAGGCTGAATATAATGCTCTTGTTCGAAATCCTACGTGGCAGCTTGTTTCTCGACCAGTAAACTGCAAAGTGATTGGGTGCAAGTGGCTTTTCAAGATCAAAAAGAATCCTGATGGTACCATAGTGAGACGAAAGGCTCGACTAGTTGCCAAAGGCTGTTCGCAAGTCCCTGGATGTGACTTCAAAGAAACTTTCAGTCCGGTGGTGAAGCCTGCAACCATACGAGTTATTTTGTCTATTGTAGTCTCAAAAGGTTGGCCTTTACAACAAGTTGATGTGAATAATACTTTTTTCAATGGTGATCTAGACACGGAAGTTTTTATGCAGCAACCTCCGGGCTATGAACGATACGATCCTGAATGTAAACCATATGTTTGTTGCCTCCAGAAAGCCTTATATGGTCTTCGCCAGGCCCCTCGTGCCTGTTTTGAAAAGTTACGCCAATTCCTGGTCTCTATCGGGTTTACTGTCTCCAAGTCTAATGCGTCATTGTTTGTTCAGGTAACATCCGATTTCATTCTTTACGTACTTGTTTATGTTGATGATATTATTATTACTAGTAATCTGTCCAACGTGATTGACTGGTTTGTTACCTTGTTGAACAATGAGTTTTCACTCAAGGATATGGGTGAACTTCACTATTTTCTTGGGGTGGAGGTCACTCGCTCGTTCGGTTATCTTCATATTTGTCAGAAGAAGTATATTCGAGATATCCTTAGTCGCTGCTCCATGACTTCAGCTAAAAGTGTTCCTACACCGATGGTCAGTTCGTCTACCATGTCTAAAGATGATGGAGATCGCCTGGAGGATCCCACTGAGTACAGGAGCCTTGCGGGGGCTCTTCAGTATGTTGTTTTGACCAGGCCTGATATCGCTTATGCTGTTAATCGGGTCTGTCAGTTCATGCATAGTCCTACTACGACACATATGGTAGCGTTAAAACGCATCTTGCGGTACCTTTGCGGTACTCTTGAGTATGGGCTTGTCTTTCGTCCGTCTAATCGGTTATCTCTAGTGGGGTTTGCTTATGCCAACTCGGGGTTGGATTTTGATGATCGCCGGTCTACGATAGGGTATTGTATCTTCTTTGGTCATACTCCCATTTCTTGGTGTTCCAAAAAGCAGCAAGTGGTTTCTCGTTCTACGGCAGAGGCTGAATATAGGAGTCTTGCGGCTTCCACGAGTGAGGTTACATGGTTACTTTCCTTACTTCATGAATTACATATTTCCTCTGCTGATATTCTGAACATTTGGTGCGATAGTTCTAGTGCTGTGGCTGTTGCCGCAAATCCTGTCTTACACTCCAAGTTCAAACATGTCGAGCTTGATTTGTTTTTTATTCGTGAGAAGGTTGCCGATGGGTCATTACATGTGGGTGAAGTTCCTGCCTGTGATCAAGTTGCGGATATCTTCACCAAACCTCTGTCTCTTGGTTTGTTTTCTTGGTTTCGACATCTCCTTCAAGTCGTGCATATCGGGAAGATGGGTGCATGATAGAGTAAAGCTAAAAGAGCAGTTATAATCTGTTAGATCAAGTTGTTAGATAAACAAGTTGTTAGATAAAGAAACTGTTAGCTTAACTATTTGCAGTTATCATTCTACGAGGTCTATATATACATTTGTACATTAGTAGAGAAAGCAGACTAGATTCATTTTGATCAACAATATCAGTATTCTTGTTTATTTGTTTCTATTCATTCTTGAGAGATTAATCAAACTGACCTTACATCTTTCAAATCCTGTGAACTAGAGTGTTAAGAAATTAACAACATGAAAAATAATGATAAAAAAAGAAGAAGATTTTTTCTTGTGCTATTAGTTAGCATTATCATAATATCAGACGCTTTTATAATGTGAATACGAAAAAAAAATGAAATTTCAGATCAATGTGATCTCATAATCGGAAAACCTGGACCAAAGCAATATAATAAATTTGTAAGCTGAATGATGTTACTGATATCGTGCACCAATTGAATCGAAAACGTGAACGTCCTACTATCTATGAAAAATTATCTCATCCCGCTTCGATACTGAAACTTAAATCACGAGACACGATAGCCCTCCCTTTTTTTACTACAATCTAAACACCTTGTGCCTGTGTTGTTTCCCTTTGCAACTAATACCATAAATTAAATAATAAAACATAACCCCAATAACCCAACGTGCATGCATGCAAATCGAATGCCGTCAATACGTTATTGACCAATATATATATATATTTGGGAGGATTTCATTGATTCATCAAGTTTTGAAGCCTTATTTGTTGGTAAAACTGAGCGATGAACTCTTCAGCTTTGGCATCAATCATCTCGTCGCCGCCATCATCATCGAACCAGCTTTCCTCTTCACTAGGTTCCATAACATGAATCTCTTGATTCAAAGGTGACTCGTACTGGCTCATGAAAGATGAATCGGACGAAGCCATAGGAGACCAGGGAGCCGCCGCAATAGCTTCCTCTGTTCGTTGACTTACGGGTATGAACTTCGGCTCAAGCATGAACCCAGGTTTGGCCTCGATAGTAGGGGACGGTGATTGGTTGCTTTGTAAATGCATCGGACGCATTGACCCTAGAAGCCTCTTCCAAGAAACCTTGGGAACCATATTAGCCTGAACCAATTTCGATTTGCTTGATTTGAGACGCAACATGTAAAGCGCCACCTTGATGACGTTGAGCGAAGCGGATCGTTTTCTTTTGTGAGGAGTGGCCAAGCTACTTTGATCACCATGAGGAGCCTTCTTCTTGTCCCTTGAGATGGATGCCATTAATGTACCTGATATTTCCTCCACCGAACAAGGAGACAAGAAGAAGGGTCCCTAATGTATTAATTAAAATCGGCTATCGTAATTTCAGAGCAACCCCTGCGGTTAGCACAGGGAGATGCGAAATGTGGGCTGCCGAGGGGGTTGAATTCAGAAAACAACAACCAATTTATACATTGAAGGGTTGAAGAGTCGTCCTACCGACCCCCATTTTTTTATATATGTATTTTACTGGGAAATTCGTGGTAAAAGAAACGGAATATTCTTGAGCTGGCCAAAACAGTAAGCAACCGAATACTAATTTATGCATACATATACCCTAGTTAATGTTATGCATAAGTAGAAAGAATATATTTTTAGAAAATTCTAGAACTCTAATCCTTACCCTTTAATATCATAGATACTAAATTCGAAAACCCTAAATCCATAAATATAACCTTTAAATTTAATTAAAATGAAAAAATATATTTTTATTTTCTCTTTATAACAACAAAAGTCATAAATTAAGGAGTACATTTTGCTAAATTAATAAATTAAAATCAAAAGAAATAGTTAAACATAAATAGCACCATCACAATATTATTTCCCATCAATACTTAAGCTGCATACTAATATTTAATTTTATTTGTGTAGTTATATATATTAATTAAAATTGACGTAACAGATTCAATAAAAGAAAATCATGCATGTATAATATTGATTTGAAGAAGAGACGTGGGTTGATGTTCCAAGATAAATAAAAAATTCAACATTATTGCCAGATGTTTATAATTAATCTCACCAACAAAGAAGCAGTAAGGTAAAGTTGTTTTGGACGCAATGTAGAAGGCCTTCGATTGTTTCTTGCGGGTGAAATTAATCTGACAATCTTCTTTTATTCCCAAAGAGATGGAATTTCGTGTAAAAACAAAACTCCGCTGGAAATTGGGAAGTGACCCCTAAACATGCGTCCATGAATTCAGCATCATCCCTTTCTTCTCCCATAAATCTCCAACATTATTATAATAATATAATGGTCACAATGAGAACAGCGAGGGCGACGGAGCCAAGTTTCTTGATTTCTTGGTGGAGCAGCTGAGATTTCTTATGATTAGTTTATATTGCAAATTAATCACATCATGTAATCACTGAATTGCAGATCCGTACGTGTTTCCTTACTACCACCCATTCCATAATCAATAATTTCATTATTTATTGCTTCAAGATCTTCATTTTTCAATTTTCATACCAAACTACCACTCCTCTTCTAATCAATTCCCTTCATTTTCGTTAAGCAAAAAAAAAAAGAATAGTTGTTGCCAGCTGCGGCTTTTTCTCCTTCCTTACTGCACTAATTGTTTAAGTTTATGGATAAACTGTTTAGTTGGTCACTCGATTTTTAGAACGCTTTTATTTTAGTCACCAAACATGAAATCCTCACAATTTCGTCACTTAACTTTTAGGGTATTTTCATGTTATTCACACAACCGTTAAATCTCCATCGGCGTTATAACTGTACATGTCACATTATGTTTACACTTTCATTTTAGTTATCCAACTTCTAGGACGCTTTCATTTTAGTCACAAAAAAAAAAAAATAACTTTTAAAGTATTATTAGGGTAAAAAAAATTAATGATTAAAGTAAAAAAGCGGTAGAAACTAAAATAATCATTAAAATTTGTTAAATTGTACTTGTTTACCACATTGCCGAAAATTCTATTTTTTCAATATTGAAATTTTAAATTTCAAATTTCAAATTTCAAAACATCATCTAAATAAAATGTTGAAAAGAAATTATCCATTGACGATGTAAACTGATTTATTCTTGTAATATTGAAATTAAGTAAATTAATCCCTTTAAATTTATTTTATTTTATGTTTCTATATTATTATTAATGAAATCAACTCAATAACTCATATTTAATAATTGTCTGCGAAACTTAAAATTTTTTTATTATATAATCTCAAATCTTCCTTACCGGACTAAAAGCATAGAAAAATCTTTGCAATTGATTAAATTAATTGCTTATTCTTCGCTTGGGTGACAAAGTGATGAAAAAATTATGGGTTTTATTTGGCATGGAAGATAAATTTAATTAATTATAAGGATTTTTTTAGCTCAAGATGAAAAGCTCAAGATCATATAATCAAAAGAAATTTGGTTACATGTGCAATTATTAAAATGATTTATTGAGTTGATGTCAATTTGGAAACATAAAATAATATTTTAAGATTTAAAAGGAGACTAAATTAATTAATTTAACTAATTTCAATATTATAATAACAAATCACCATCGGTTGAGAGTATCCAGGGATAAAAATTTTCAATAACTTATTTAATTGATTTTAATGTTTTAAAACTTAAAATTCAATATGAAAAAAAAGAATTTAAAACTTTCAGCAAAGGGATAAACAAGTACAATTTGACATTTTTAAAATATTATTTTAGTTTCAACCGCTTTTCACTTTAATCCTTAATATTTTTATCCCGATCAATATTAAAAAAGATACTTTCTAGGTAACCAAAATGAAAACAACTTAGAAATTGGGTGATCAAAATGAAAATGTGAATATGATATGGCGTGTACAAGTTAACTACCGTTAGAGATTTTATGGTTGGATGGCCAAAATGCAAGTACCCTAAAAATTGAGTGGTCAACTAGGTAATTTGCCCTTAATTTTACGTATTTATAATTAGGAATTTAATTAATAGTGTAAGATTTATCTCAATATACTCTATTTCGGAATTAATCAATTACTTGTAAAAAAAATGAAAGACAAAATGATATGTTAAGGATTAAATACCAAAATGATATGTCAGTAGAATTAAATACCAAAATGGTATGTCAGTAGCGGTGGTGCCTATCTTATAGGCGACACCACAATTTCTATCCTAAAATTTATTTTTTTATTTTTTAAATACTATTTTATTAGTGGTGCCTCTCTCATAGGCAGCACCACAATTAAAAAAAATCTTGAAATACGGTCGAGATACAACCCGCTCGCTTGCAAGTGGTGCCACATGGACTGGCGGCACCAGTCATGCCTCCCTGACAGGCGACATTTGTGCCAGTGTGCTATCCCCTCCATCAACGGCTTTGCACTGCAAATTTGCAGTGTTTAATCTCATCTAAGGGAAAAAAATGACGATGGGGTACCTCATAACCATGGTCCCCCTTGTAGAAGGGTTTCGATAAGGAGAAAAAAAGAGGGAAAGAAAGGAGAGGAAAGAGAAGAACGAAAGAAAAAAAAGGTATGTTTGTTTGTAATTAATTTTTTTTTAATTTAAAGGGATAAGTTTTTTTATGTTGTTTTTTATTAATTATTATAATTTTTTGTGTTTAGTTTAGTATTTTGTGATTATTTATGAATGTAAATTTTTTGTTTTATGTTTTTAATTATTTTATAGTTATTTTGTTAGTAATTTATGATTAGGTTATAAATTGTTTGTGTTTAGTTTAGTGTTTTGTGAGTTTTATGAATGTAAATTTTTTAAAAATTATTTTAAAGTCATTTTGTCAATAATTTATGGTTAAATTATAAATTGTTTGGGTTTAGTTTAATGTTTATTGTGATTTTTATGAATGTAATTTTTTAAATTATTTGAAAGTTATTTTGTTAGTAATTTATTATTAGATTATAAATTGTTTGTGTCTTTTTTTATAACACCCCAAACCCGGCCTAGACGTTATGGCCGAATCTGGTGATGTCACATGATAGTGCTTTTGAAACCGTAGCCACGCTCAAACCCTTTCTCTTTTTTAAAAGTTTTTCATTCATCATTTTTTTATGTTAATTCTAATTACTGCCATTCGTTTCCAAAATGCTGCTCATATTCCAAACATTTATACTTCGCGGAAGCTTTTAAAAACAGTTTGTGTAATCGTGATGTTTTGGTAAAACATTTTTTTTTTTGAAAACCCGCGCTTTCCTACTTCTAGCAATCAAAACCATAAAGCATTGCAAACCCTAAATTTAAACAAAAATCCGTAATGACCATAATTACATAAACTTTTCCCAGATATAATCAAAACCATAAATAAGTATATAAACCGTGAATCTATCGTGAAGCAGAAGCAGTGGTCGCCGTCGAGTCCTCCACTGCAACGATTCGTCTAATGCTGGGGATTACCTAAATAGATTAAACAGAAAAAGGATGAGTTTTCACAAACTCAATGTGTAATCCCTACAGAAAACATGCACACAGCATAATATCAGAAAACAGTCATATATTTACAGTTCGAGCCTGAGCCCATTACAAAACCGGTGTGGATCTTAACCCACTTAGATACAGAATAAGATACAATTTAGGGCCTCAGCCCATCGGATATAACATGCAGAACAAAATAGAATATCAGAATCCTACCTACCAGCCTCTACACACCATCTCCGACCAACCTACACACCATGTGGGGATAAAATCAACCCACCTATCCCTACACACCATGTTGTACCAAAATGCGGCACATAATCAGATAATTGCATCTGAGCTGCTAGATAACAGGTTTAATAGCCTTTCGGATACTTCCTCCAATATCATCTACCCACCCCAGTGTAATGCAGCATACAATCGATGACATGCTATAATGCAATTAACAGATCATACATTCAAATCGGTATACATGCTAAGTGTAACATGCTTAATACATATATCACATAATCGAATCACGTAATTAATGGTCTAAGTAATGTTTACCGACCTTACAGTAGGTCCACAGTCAACTTGGACGACCCGTGTAACCTTACAGATCAGTTCAGAAAAATGGACTCGTACGCCCATGTGGCCTGCCCGTGTGGGCCCACACGGCCCAAATTGGCCTTGGCCGGGTGGATCACACGGCCTGGCCCAGAATTCCACACAACCGTGTGGTTCACTCGTGTGGGCCCACACGGCCCAATATGTCAAGCCCGCGTGTCACACACGATATTGCCCTGTCGCCACACGGCCGTGTCACTTGCGCATGGCCTGGCTCGTCGATCACACGGCTGTGTTGTGGCTCACAACGTTGTACACGAACTACCACACGGCTTACCACACGGCCGTGTGGCGTCGACAGAATCATTTTTTGACTTTCGTCGACTCTCATTTTCTGTGTTTCCGAGTACACACCTAGTTTCGATTGATGCTAAAATGATCCCCGAGCACTCCAGAAACCTATAATTGACCATCCAAATTCCTTAATCAAATACGAAAATACGTGATTCAGATAGCCCCTAATCGCTCGCATCTTATGGACAATATTTTTCGCACACGAAACTTACCGTTGTCGAACCAGAACTTTGATTGCTTCTTCTGCTACGAAACCCCAACTAGAAATCACTCTTTGCCTACCAAAAACAACACACAATTTTCCCCTTATCAAGATTAACCCAAAAGTAACATTAAGGCTTAGTGAAGTAAACTTACCGAACGATCGCTGATAGACGTGTAACGTCAAAAGACAGTGTGGAAAAGAATTTGAGAAAAAGAAGGGTCTAAGAGAATAAAATTTTGGCATCCAAAGAAAGGGGAAATAACGCCAAAGACTATAGAGAGAACCGAATATATTTCGAAAGAGAATAATATTATTAGATTTTGGATTACTCCCCCACATCCCTCCTAAATTCTCGTAACCTCACTCCCCACTATTCAGATTTTTAGTCCAACACAAACTCTCTAGACGTAACAGGCAAAAAATAATGCTCGCGTAAGAATTCGAACACAGGACATTTAGTACCTTGACACATCTTTTAACCACCAGACCAGCAGGCCCATTCTAACATGTTCTTACAAATAAATACTTATAAGCCTAATAACCAAAGGTAAAGCTTTATTCCATAAAAACCTAAAATTTGCCCAGGACAAGGTTTGAACTTGAGACCTCACACACACACCCAAAGCACAAAACCACTAAAGCAGATAGACATTGTGTTAATATTTCACCAAAACATTAACATAAATTTTGGGGCGTTACAATTTTAGTGTTTATTTTGATTTTTTATGAATGTAAAGTTTTTTTAATTATTTTAAAGTTATTTTGTTAGTAATTTATTATTAGGTTATAAATTGTTTGTGTTTAGTTTAGTGTTTATTGTGACTTGTTATAAATGTAATTTTTTTGTGTTTTTAAATTATTTTAAAGTTATTTTGTTAGTAATTTATGATGAGGTTATAAATTATTTGTTTAGTTTAATGTGTATTGTGATTTGTTATAATGTAATTTTATTTGTTTTTGATTTATTTGACAATTTTTATTAATTTATTGAAATGTTGATTAAATTAGTTTTATATAATTTTACTGAGTTGTTTGAAAGAAACTAAATGATATGTTTCTATTTTATTTTTGTCGATTCATATTTTTTATGTTTAGATAGTTTATATTTATTTTAATTATATTATTATTGTAAACTAACTTAAATTTTTTTATGTAGGTAAAATATGAGAATTTATTATATATATATATATATTTTGTAATTATATTATTATTGTACTATTTTATATTATTATTTACTGTATGTATAATATTAATGTGTTTTGGTAATTATTGAAAATGGACCCTTTAGAAATTAATTATCAAAATTAATTATCTCGATTTAGTATATAATATTCTTTCTCCT